>OZ022392.1:22187503-23527095 GCA_963989295.1 Ametastegia equiseti
GCAAATAGATGATGGAGAACCATTGTATGTGTACAGCACTGTTGGGTTCGACTGATGATGACATCGTGCTAGCAGAATGAGCTCAAGTCAGTGTCTGATCTCGCATGTTCGTTTCATCGCACATCTGCAGATCATATTTGTAGCACGAGGATTCGGTGGTAGCGAAACAGTTCAGATTTGATCATCGAGACGTTATCTCCATCTTCATATTCACCGACATCTTCTCCTTGCTTTGAGATAGTCGGATTGGCAAACGGTGCTCTGTAGTCTATTCAGCCATGATCAGGATATTGCTGTTGCAGATGGTGTTGCTGTCCAGTAAGTATGGGTACACGTGCATGTGAAGGTTCAGGGTTTGGGTACCTGCGTACAGTTTATCCAGCTCTATTGCTGCCGGCTGGTCAGTCGGTCGGTTGGCCAACCGAACGGCTGCTCGCCCGGAATACGTTATGTAATTTAGCCGCAGGATTCAGCGTGTCCATTACGTGTACAGCTTGCCATACCGTTTTGTTCACCGTACATGCCCCTTTCGGTGAGATTATAATGAGCCGGATTCGCTCGCGGATCGTGCCACGGATTATCCCCTTACGCTTAAGCGGTTCCATATTTCCCAACCCCCATAACCCACCCCCAGGTGTTATGTTATATAACCGGACTCATGGTTTTGGACATCACGAATCGAGTTTGGCGACTCTGTCATTAATCCCGTTTCCAAATTCCTTTGAGTTTGGGGTTTTTTCATTGCAATGGACATTTTGAAGGTTGAGAATCCTGCAAATTCTCATGCATCTTCTTCTCCAGTTTCATGTCTCGTTCTTAATTCTCCAGGCTTGTTTGCGGCGGTTCACCTTGCAGATGTGGCAAGCGAGATTGACCCAGCCTGCAATTGCGATCATTGCTCAAATACCAAGGACGATAAGGACTCATCATCGTCCCTGAACGTTGTTCCGTTGAATAAAGAGGACGTTGACGGAAATGGATCGTTGGAAATTTGCGCTAGAGGTAGAGATCTTCCGGATTTAAGTTTCCCAAGTGTTTGCCACATGCTTTGCCACAATCGCTGCACTAGGTTCAATGTCACCGAAGTTATCGAGGGCAACATGAAGAGGCACATAGCCACTGCTTACAGAACTAGTAAGTTTCAGATACCCGTGGTTTGGAAAATCTCACTTCATTTCCAAAATAGGTTCATTTCATCCACCAGAGTTCATACATTCTTTCGCTTTATTTGATTATGACAACATGGAATGGACCATGCGATGAAGAAATGGACGGATTTCGGACTGTGTTCCATATTTTGAACCGTGAGAAATGAAGGGGGTGGATAAAGAAGTAGAGAAAATTAACTTTCCAATCATCTTTTGCATTTTGCTTATAGATTACTACAAGCTTCGAGATGGACCGTGCAAAAAGGCGTAATATCGACTGGATGATATCAGTAAGAGGATCGAAATAAGAGAGGAAACTGAACAATCCAGGTCGTGCGATTTGTGTACATTATACACGTGTATATGGATTGTCTTTTTGAAGGAGAAAAATATGTATTTTAAGAAAAAAACTGCGGAAGAAAAAATATGAAAAAACCGTGTATTCGAATATTCGTATGTTCCTTGGAAATAATTTTCTGCAAACGAGGCACGAGTCAAAGTGATTGAAGTAAATTGCGAGCCCTAGCCTCCGGGGGGTGCTAGGAAAGTGGGACTAGTCGTTCGACTTTCTGCATTCTTAACAACAAATCGTATCGAAAAGCACACACATGCCTACGTTCATAGCATTCGAAATATGCAGATGAGAGCAAAAAACTTCGTAGATGTTTCTTTTTGTTTTGATTGCATATTTTTTGACAATTCTTGCTTTCGGAAATAGGGAAGTTATTCTAATCAATTCGAAAATGAAATGTTCAGTTTTCACCAGATTTTCACGTTTTGAGGTCCAGTGAATCGCCTCCGACAATTTTTTGACTGACGTCTGGGTATCTGATCAATTTTATGTCCGACGATATCTCGAAAACGAATCCACGGATTTCCATGGTTTTCGTCTCAATCGCTGCGGTTTTTCGTTACTCAGAGCTGTTAAGAATCTCGATTTAATCGGACGACTAGTTTTCGAGTAATCGAGCTAACAAAATCTTACAAAAAAAAATTTCAAACTGTCATATCTCGAGAACGAATCAACGGATTTTGACGATTTTGATCTCCATCGATAGCATTAGCTCCAACTTAAAAATGACTCAATTTTGAAACAGTTCAATGCTGTAGTTCCGAATCTTTCGAACTTGAAAGATACTCGCAGGAAGTTTAACGATAGGCCGATTGTAATCGGCCGATTTACCTGCTTGTTCGATTTTTTCTTTCACCCCTGCAGTTTCTCGAAACGTTGATGTTCTCGGGGGTGGTTCGACGAGCTGTGAGTTCAGGAGGACCAGCAGGAATTGGGAATTAAAATTCAGGCCACGGTCTGAGGGGTAGGCTTGTACCCGACCATCCTTCGGAGGAATAATAAGTTATATAGTGGTATTTAATAAGCGACACCTGGAAGGTCAATTAGGCTGGGTTCCTAACGCGCATAGTGTTAATCAGACTAAGAGTATAGCGGAAAGTAAAAGAGGATATTAAACAGCCAGGGCGCGAAACGGGGGCCATCATAAACCGCAAAATAATGCCCCAATTTTGTGGTCTACGGAAATACGTGGGTCAGGACTCAGGACTTCAGGATACTCGGGCCTCTGCAACAGGACTCGAGACTCTGGAAGAGACTGCGATAGCTGGGAAAGGCGGGTAGGTAGGTAGGTAGGTATATAGGCAGGCTGGAGAATTAGCCAGACACAGTCCTCGCAAATTGAGTTCCTTCGCTTCAGAATTTAAACATTCAAATTAACCTACTTAGCAAGTCAAAGTGTCTAATGTATTCCCGACGATTTCCAGCCTCCTCTTTACCTTCTCGGCCCCAATCCGGACCTCGCGCGATCTCCAATACCATTTTTTTTCTTTTTTTTTTTCAATGCTTTCCTTTTTGCCCTTTGCATGTTTGATTGTCGTTTTTACTGTTGTTGATTTTTTTTTTTTTTTGCTCTTCTCTTGTTGCCGGAAAACAAGGATTAATTTCGTCCTTTCCGGACGTACGGCCTCTTTCTCTTTGATCGCTTCTTGTAATCGTAATTTATTATTAAACGATTTGCAAAATTTATACAAAAGTTTGTTACGAACTGAGAGAAAGTGCTCGAAATTGTTTCCATGATCAAAGCTATACCCCCTGGTCTCTTCTTCTTCTTTTTGTTTTTCTTTTACTTTCACCTTCTTCCTCTTCTCATTCGGTGTTATAATTTATTTTGACGCATATAACGCTATGTTTCGCCAAATTCGGAGAATTCGAACGGATTGTTAATTAATTATTCGCTTTTGCATAGTCCGGTATTAATTTCTTGCCTTTGATTATCTACGTCTGTTGCAGACTCGAATTTCTCCCCTTGTAGCAAATTCCATGGCATTTCATCACGAGTAGGCAAAATTTGGATTTTCATTCTTCTTTGATTTTTGAAATTTTCTTCTAAAAAGCATTTTCTGTTACTCGATTTCCACGAATCCAACCGTTGTGTCACCCATCATATATTTCTGACAAACAACGGATTTGCTCATGCGTTTCAACGCGAAATCAACTTTTATGGCCACACGGCTGTGGACAATCAACCCTCTTTCCAGACCCCTGTGACTAGCAGTTATAACTTTAAATTTTAGACCATGTGGCTTGTAGGCCCGGCGGAATGGTCCTGACATTTTGGTACCAAAGTACCAAACCGGAGCGGAATTATACCTGCGGCTTGTTAGAGATTCGGGATGAAATTAATCTACCCGTGGCATGGCTCGTTTTGACGATTCTAAACTAGATGAAGAAAATTTTGTGAATATAATACAGAGAAAGAAAATCGAATAGTGGTGGAAAAGGATCTGCAAAAAATTGAGCTTTTCGTAGACGAATACAGAAAAACGGATTTTTGTGGAATTGAAGGATCGGAAAATGGAGATGAAGAAGAAGGAAGACTTGAAAGGAAGGAACAAAAAACTCGGATACCGGTCAGAAAAAAATCTGCCAAATTTATTTCCCGTTATTGCACTTGATACATTGATCCTGATTTTTGGTAACGAAGGGAAAAAATCGCTTCGTTGATGAGAAAAAACCTCTAAATCTGTCGTTTGGGTTGAGACATCCTGATTTTGACGAAAAATAAAAGAAAAAAAGATCGAGCAACGGAGCAGAAGTAAAAATCAAAAAACAGAAAGAAAAAAAATCAGAAAATGGAGTACCGATGAGAAAATAAAATAGAAACCGATTTTTTATAGCATTTGTACCGATTCGATTGAAAAGGAGAAGAGAAAGTAGAAAGAATAGCAAAACGAGAACCAAAAAAATTCGCTACTAATGAGGAGAATCCTCGAAATAGATCTCGTACTATTTTCATGTGGATTTTAATGACAAACTCGATTAAAAAATCGGGATACCGGTCAATAAAAAAAAATCATGTGAATTTCATCCTCCATTTGGGTTTCGATGTTGATTTTGATTCCAATAAGAAAAGAATCAGCCCGAGATAGAAAACTGCAAAAATAAAAAAAGGGGCTACTTGACGAGGACCCTCGTAAAAATTTACATCAAAATTTGAAGATCGTTTCTTCGTATCGTTTTCGGTTAATTGCTCAATTATTGTAGATAATCAAAACATTTTTTCGTATCAGTTTCCGCGGATGAGAACGAGAAAGAAAGGCAAAGAGAAAAAGAACCCCTGACGATTATAAATTCATACATACGTACGTATGAATTTCAAAATCCGGTTATCGCTCGTACATATCCTTCCAACCCTCCGGTACCGTTTTTCCTGCATATATTAATTACAAAAAGTGGGCCTTGCGCCAGGACGCGATATCTTGGCCGGCCGAAATGCTCGCACTATCTATACGTATACACACGTATGTAACATATATACATAAAGAGTGCATACATGTAGAGATACATACACATATATGGGGCATTCCATACCAAATCTTTTGCTTTAACCTGTTTCTATAGCTTTTTGTCGGAGAAAAAAAATTTGGAATATTGAAAGCGTATATCAATATCAAAATTTTCAAATTTTTTGGAGCATTTGTTCAAACAATTTTATTTATTTTTCGTTCAAAAAGCTAAAATAAAAAACAGCTTAAAGCAAAAGTCCAGAGATCGTGAATTCTCAATAAAAAAATTTGTATACCTGACACAGAATTTTGGAGAATTTATCCAGAATTTTCGTTACGACCACCGTGAGGTATTGAAAAAAAAAAGAAAAAAATTTACTACACAGGCAAATTTATTTTAACAAAATCGGAAAAAAAATTCTAATTGCTATTTGGAGTCAAAAGAATGATACCAAACATCGTGGACCACATCTGAGGGGTTGAGGGTCAAGCCCAAGTCAAATTGGTATGGAATACCCTATATGTGTTTATATCTATGTTTAGCCAGATAAACAAAGAAACATAAAGAAAGTATCAGAAAGAAAGAGAGAGAGAGAGAATTTTCAATTTACCCTGGCATCTAAATACATACAAGAACACACAGTACGTGACTTAGAAGTGGAAAAATGGTTGAAATTTATAAATGGGTGAATCTGGCATAACAAGGAACAAATGACCCAACCGTGGACCAACGTACCCCGCAATACTGCAGTGGGGGGGGTTAGGGGTGAGATTAGGGAACAGTTTTCCTCCCTTAACGAAAAGGATCGTTCGGCAGGGCCTTAACCGCTCTGTCAAGGGAGACAAATCGCATCCTAGGGGATGTTTCCGGGGATACCAGGGGGCTAGGGGGTCGAAAAACTCTCCGACTCTGAGCGAATCGAGTCGAGCAAGTAAGAATAAGGGATGACTGGCCGGGGGTCGTACTGGACTGGACAGTCAAACGTACATAGATAATGATACATACATATAAGTATGTATGAAATTCAGAATGATTTTTTCACAAATTGTGGCCCCCTTGAATTTCTCCCTTTTTGATTTCGACGTTTGGACTATTCAGCTTGAATTTAAACTCCTATAAGTATTGCAGGAGAAACTAATTCGTTCATTTCGGACTTCTAGGGAATCCAAATATGTTTCAATTCCGATCATCCCTAGAATAAATCCTTTGAAAACTGAATCTGTCGAATAATTTCTCCCTGCCCCAAAGAAGCAAAAAATTATAATTTATACGGTCCTGGTTCAGATCTATCAAAGAGTATGAATATGTGAATATCGTTTTTCAAGTTTCTTTCCACCCTTTTTGTTTTTCAAATCGTTTTTCCATTTCTCTTTTCGTATTTTTTTTTTTCATTTTTATTTTTTTTTATCGAGGATCAACTTTGCGGTGCTATTACAAGGCGAAGCTGTGAACAAAGGGCCTTGGGGGTCAAAGGGTTGAAAGGACAGAACGAGGGGGAGGGATGACCTCGAGTAACCGAGGGGGTGTTAGATTATATCGATCTTAAAAAATCATGCATAATCATGAAAGAGCGAAGGTCTTTGTAGAACGGCACAGCTACCGTACTGAGGTCCTTATTCGGTTCTGCGTTGCTTTTTCCGTAGTTCCGAAAGCTCCTCCTCGGACTTGAGCCCTTATTCAAAAAGATCAGCTTTTCACGATTCTCTCAAACCGCGGCGCATTCCGAGATTACGTCTTATATACTTTTCTCAAGTTCTCTTAAGTGGCCCAGGATTAAAATTACCATCTTATTTAACTTCCAGGACGAATTATTATTACACAAACGATTTTCATCCCCGTGTACGTGTACCTCGCGGTGGTATGTATGGGTCAAAGAACAGGGTGCAAACTCGATGAGGGGTTGGTGCAGCTATGTATACATCGAACAGCTACCAAAGTTCAGGGACTGAAGAAAAAGGAAGGAAAATATCAGGAAGGGTTTATTTTGAAATTTTGCACATTTTATATTATATACCTACAGCCCACCCCGAACCCTGGAGGAGGAAAATCTCACCCAATATTCAGAAGCCGGAAACCAAAGCTCGAGCTTTTTCGCGATTTTTACTACAGTTACAAAACTTGTTTTTTTTTTTTTCTGATATTGGAAATGTGAAATTTTTCACCTTCACGTTGGCAAAAAGGATCCTGAAACTTTTTTACGCAAATCATGAAAGCTGGGACACATTTTCAGCACTTTTATTCGGATATACAAAATTCGGGAATCGAAACCTAAGCTTTCCGGGAATTTCGCTTCTCTTTTTGCAGCTCGGCTTTGGAAATCTGGCAGACTTGATATTACAGCGTCTTAAAACCAGAGAAAAAGCTTTCCTTGTCAGGATTCTGAAACTAAAAATCGAAGCCTTCCTTCACTTTTCCTTTTCTGAATTTGACGAATTTTCAATTTTCCTGGACATTTCAAAACGCTTGGAAGTCCCAAAAAAAAAAAGTTCAATTAGTTTTTCCGAAATAGTAGTGAATCGAAGCTTTTCACAGCTTTTGGCATTAAATCAGCTAACTCTTGAGCTTTGAATCTTTCTGATCAAAAAATCCATCTCAGTACGTCTTCCGACCTCGAAGACCTTCGTCATCGTCAGGGGAGTTTTTTTTTTCTCGCTAAAAAAGCACCCCGAAGGTTGCCCCCTTCCCATCCCCCAATAATTCATAAAAAATAAAAGTACATTAGCAAATTGGTATATTCATTTCATTGTTTATTCATTTTCTCTGGAAAGGGATTTCCACGGGGTGGTTTTCTTTTTCCCCTGCAGAACATTTTTCGATCCAATACAGACAGACTGGAATGAAATTTTCTTCAATTTTTCGATCTCCATCGGCGTAATCGTGAACATGTGTTTTAGGTTTTAGGTTAGGGTGGAAATTATCGCAATCGAGGAAATTTAGAGACCGAAATGGAGAGAAAGAGAGAGAGAGAGAGAAAGAAAGACAGATGGGGATGGGGCTGTTCGCGTTTGCGGTTGTGTTTTCAGGTTTCCCTTAAAACCAGCCCCGTAGGGTTAGGGCGCGGGGCAATGACGCGACGACTTTATAATTAGAGGGAATTCGGCTCGCTCTGCTCCCCCTCGTTAACGGCAAATTAAGGGAACACCGGGTTTATTAAGTGCCTGCACTGAAGTCTTGCGTATAAATACCCAAAAAATTTAGTCAACCGTGTATATATACGGGATCAACGTAGGTGTAACTCAAAAGTCACATATATATATATATATACCTATACATATTCGTATCCCATATTTATGTAATCAAGAATCCTGAAAAGTACCTTATAGCAAAACGAAAATGAATTCATACCTATACGTACGCCTACATACGTCATGGAATACCTAAATAAACAAATAAAGAGGGGGAAAAAAAAAACGAAAAAAGAAATAACATCAAGTTAAACGTAAGAAGAGAAGGGCAAAAGTTACTTGGGGAAAAAAGTTCATTGATCGATCGAACAACGTATATAATTTATGAATTGGAATGTATAAGTAAGCAAAGGGACTCTTCTTATTCAGAACAACGATATGATAAAAGCACAAATTGAACTGGAAGATTCGAATTTCTTTAAGGTAGCTGAAAGCTCCCTCAGAAACGGAAAAAATTGGAGTAAGAAGCGAAAATCGAAGAACTCAAAGAATTAATGAACGTCTGTATAGATATAGTACCTTTGTGGAATTGAAAAATGACAGTACGAATCCTCAAACGAGAACACGAATTGTCTGAAGCAACTGAGAGCTTGCAACAATATTTCGAAAATACGAATTCAGACATAAATTGGGAAAAGCAAATTGAATAAGACTAATTGACTATTTAAAGAATTAACTTCAAAGAAATACGAGGTCAAGTCGTCGAATCGAGACATCGATAAAAGCTTTCCGTTTATATTGAATAAGGAGTAACAAACAACAACAAGCACCTGAAAGCTGTCTAAAAGGAGAGAAAGAAGCATAACTGATGAATAAAGAAATCGAAGTCGTATGAAATTAACGATACAATTTGGAAAAGAGCAGGAAACAAATAAATAAAATTTAAAACAAAAATAAACAGAGAAAGAAACAGAAACGAAGCAACAAGAACAACAAAGATCAAGAGAAGAATTGTGAAACCCAGCTGAAAACACACAGTCCCATCCCTGAAAAACCAAAATATAAGAAATTGGGCTAAAGCTGTCGTCAAAATAAAAAATAAAAATACATTAAATTGTTTTTGATTCGATACCAAAAGGGTTGTTGCAACAATAAACAAGAAAAGAATAAAATAAATATTATTCGAAAAAAGGAAGGATGGAAGAAAACGGGGTCGAAACTGACGTTTCGATGGGCAATTGACGAATACAAACTACATAAAATTGAGAATACAATTTCGAAAAAAGCAGAACAGAACAAAAAAAAAAAAAGAACAGAGTAACCAGAAGCACAAAAAATAAAAAACAAAAAACCAACAACAACAACAAACAAATAAATAAACAAAAGCAACAATCATTGCAAAAATTGGAAGAAAAATTGTGAAAACCGCCTAAAATCGAGCAGTCTTATCCCCCGAAAACCAAACTAGACAAAATGTGAGTAAAATTATCTCTGATAGAAAAAGGGTTGTTGCAACAAGAACAAAAAAAAATAAATAAAAACAAAAAAGAAAAGGAGGTCGAAACTGACGTTTCGATGGGCAATTGACGAATACAAGCTACATAAAATTGAGAATACAATTTCGAAAAAAGCAGAACAGAACAAAAAAATAAAATAAAAAAGAACAGAGTAACCAGAAACACGAAAAATAAAAAACAAACAACAAAAAAACAACAACAACAACAAACAAACAAAAGCAACAATTATTGCAAAAATTGAAAGAAAAATGGTGAAAACCGTCTAAAATCGAGCAGTTTCATCCCCCAAAAACCGAACTAGACAAAATGTGAATAAAATTATCTCTGATAGAAAAAGGGCTGTTGCAACAAGACCAAAAAACAAAACGAAACAAAAAAAAAAGAGAAGGAGGTCGAAACGGACGTTTCGGTGGGCAATTGACGAGGTCGCGGAACTCGAAGGAGCTTTCGCATGTGTATACGACTACAGGCGCGCGATCGGGTTGCTGCAGGCCGGGTTGGGGAGGGTGGAAGGGAGAACGTGGCGCGCGCGCTACCCGTTTGGTGTGACGGAGGGGGTAGCCGGGCGCCCCGTACCCCCAACTTGTAGGTAGTAAGGTAGGAAGGAAGGTGGGAAGGAAGGTGGGAAGGTAGGAAAGTGGGGTGGGTGGCGCGCGGTACGTTGGGGATAAACGTCGAGACCGTCGACCGTCCAGACTCAGTCGCGACGCGGCACGCGCCCCTAACGAAACTAGACGCGTTACCGAAATTCGCCGCTTGTTCGTGTCGCTCATTCGCTAGCTCAACCGCAAGCTCTGGCGCTCTGAGCTCCGCGCGCTCGCCTCTCACTCTCTCTCTGCCATAATCTATCAAATATCTAAACTGTGACGGTAGAACTAACCGCGTGCGGCTTCTATATGGAACGTGAACGTCTCGGTCTGTGCCATCTCAGGGCTTTTTTCATCATCGCTGCAGTCGCTGCCACATTTTTTCTGCCCCTCGTCCGACCAGAACACATCGGTAAGTAACTCAGAAAATAATTTAATTTTTTTTCGAAATAAGAGAAAAATTTACCCCAAGATTCTCACGAATTTTTATCAAATTTCTAAAAACAACAAAAACGATCCAAATAAACAATTCAAAGAAATGAAGAATTTTCAAAAACGATCCCCAGAAACGATCGAAAAAAAATTAGGAATTTTTGAAAACGGTCCAAAGAAACAATTCGAAGATATGAAGAATTTTTGAAAAGGATTTTAAAAAAAATTGAGAATTTTGAAAACGATCCGAAGAAACAATTCAAAGGAATAAAATTTTTATTCAAAGCGATCCAAAGAAACTATTCAAAAATATGAAGAATTTTTGAAAAAGATTCAAAGAAACGATTCGAAGGAATCAAATTTTTTTTCAAGTGATCCAAAGAAACGATTCAAAGATATGAAGAATTTTCAAAAACGATTCAAAGAAACGATTGAAAGAAATGAAGAATTTTCTCTGAAAAAGTGTCACTTTCGCTTTTTGTCAAATCAGGAAAAAAAAGGGAAACATTTTTCAATCCTGCAATTTTTTCAATCCTTCAATTTTTCAATCCTCACATTTTCATTCAATTGTTTATTCGTCTTTATTTCGAATGATCGTTTTCCCGCGTTTGTTCTATCCTGACGTATCGGAGCTTTTCGGGTTGGGAAAAAGACAGAGAGAGCAAGAGAGAGAAAATTGGGGATGAAAAAAAAGCTCACAGCATGTGGCAGCAGTCAGCTGCTCTGTTGCCGAAGCATAAAAGCCTGTCACCGTCAATCTATAGACCTTACTGATTGCGGTTCGCGTCAGATGTTATCACCTCCTTCTCCTTCTCTGAGAATAGGGGGAAGAAAAACAGCGCAAAACAAAAAAAATAAATAAACTCGTGGGCTGAGGAAAATATATACCCATATATTCCGGAACAAACGAACCAACAAACAAGCGCCAAAACAACAACAACAAGAAAAGACAATAAGAAAAAAAAAAGAGTTGAAGTGAAAATTTATCGACTTAGGTGAAAAAAAAAACACGTGGGCGATAGATCGAGACATGAAAATTGGATTTTTAAGCATTTTCATCCCCTGTGTTTGGACAGAGATTAACAGATCTTTTGAAATTGCGAAAAGCTCCCTCGAACACAAAAAATCGAAGCTAGAAAATTAATCGACAAAATTTTCTCAACTTTATAAGACTTAACAATATCATATAGAAAACTTCTTGGGGTTGGAATTCATTCGATCGTTTGACATTATTGTCGTTTTGACATCCGAACAACTGGCATTTTGAATGTGGAAGATTTTTTGTGTCCCGTTTCGCGTGTTTTTTTTTTTTTTTTTTTTTCAAGTTGAATCAAAACTATACGTTTTTGCCGGTGCATTCAATTCTTTTTGAAAATTTGAGACCAAAAAGATGTTTGAAAAATCGAGTGAGTCTATGAAATTTTGTGTAGGTACCTACGTGTAACGATAATTCAATTTTTCAAAATCGAATTCATCAGTTCATCCTGTTCATCGAAGTCAAAATTCGATTCAAGATCAAGCTCCGAAAATTCAACACCAATCCAATAAGTACTTTGCATCGAGCTTGCAGTAACTATAGCTGAGATGAAGTTTTTGAGAATTTCTCGGTTCTTTTCTTCATTTTCAAAAACTAATCAAATTTAATCAATTAAATTTTCCGATTTCTCGATTATGCAATTCTTCGAACCTAATCGAAAATCTATTGAATCAAAAATAAAAAGAGCAGAACTTGAAGGATATCGATTCTAATTGGTACAGAATCTCGTGAAATTCCATTGGCCGGATTATATGAGGTAGAAAATCAAGTGTATCGATTATGTGGAAAATGTGGTTTTGTTTTAGGGAAGTTTCGCACAGAGGCTATGCAAACCTTTATATGGTCGAAGCGGGTAATCGAATTATCAGTCAATCGAACAGCCGTCAGTTGTTAGTCGATCTATCAATCAGCGCGCCGATCTACAAACCACGAATCTGACACAACGCGCTCTATATGCAAACTTCCGGGTATATCGATGCGGGGCAAGTAACCCCCAGACTGTACCTATCCCCAGGATTTTAATATCCCATAAACCCCCATTGACCGGGGGAGGCAGGGCTTTGAAGAAACCGATTAATCACGATTAATCAAAAAAACCAAAAAGGATCTTTCGAGTTCGAAAAATACGAAACTACTGCACTGATATATTTCAAAATTGAGTCATTTCTAAGTTGGAGCAAATGCTATCGATGAAGATCAAAATCGTCAAAATCCGTTGATTCGTTCTCGAGATATGACTGTTTGAAATTTTTTTTGTAAAATTTTGTTTGCTCGATTACTCGAAAACTAGTCACGTAACGAAAAACCTTATCGATTGAGACAAAAGACATTGAAATCCGTGGATTCGTTCTCGAGATATTGTCGGACATAAAATTCATCAGACACCCAGACGTCAGTCCAAAAATCGTCGGAGTCGATTCTCTGGACGTCGAAACGTGGAGATCTGGTATGAAAGCTCAACTTTACATTTTCGGGTTGATTCTAGTACCTCTCCTATTTCTAAAAGCAGTAAGTTAAAAAGCTAATACCCCCTAAAAGAGCGGGATAAAGGAAATGAAAGAAATGAAGAAATAAGTGTATGAGAATGTAGCTACATAAGATATGTCATGTACCTATACGTATAAAGTTCCGTAGTATAGGAATATGAGAGTTAAAGCTCGGGAATGTGAAAAGTTTTCACATAGCAAATGTGGGTATGGCGTGTGGGAAGAGAGTTGGTTGTGGATCCTGAGGTCGAGAGAAAGAGGTACCTATATAGTATAAGTATATATAGGGGTTGTTAACCCCGAGAAAAGCACGTGGTGCGGAAATAGACTGGTTTTGATACGTATGTACATAGGTACATACGTATGTATAGGTAAACCATGGGTTAGTTTCCTAAAATTAATCCAATTGCCGTTCATATATCTGCACCTACCTAACCTAACCTGACCCCCCAACCCTGACCTAACCTAAGCTCATCTACTAACACAAGTGCGAATTTGGGTTTCCATGCATTTTCTGCAACGGTGAATAATTGCTTTCTCTATCGATAGCTTCAACCTAAGTATAGTTATATATGACATAACCTGATACATACATCTGTGTGCAATATGAATGTATGTCAGTCTGGGTATCATTCTTATAGCTATACCCTGCTGCACCTACCTATAATTGGCGAAACACGTATTTAATGATGGATTGAGATCAGCCTCGTGGTAGAGGATCCTGCATCAGGAATGGTCCGAGGAATCATCTCGCAGCTGGATCGTAGATAGATGAATGAATAAATGAACTAACTAACGTACGAATGAATGAATGAATCTATTAATGCGATATGGCAAAAGTCACTTTGTACCTAACCTAGCTAACATAAGAAATGTGAATCTGAATGGATATCTAATAGTTTTTTCGAAACAGTGAAATGCCCAGCCAATATCTGCCGTAGCGAAGCATAAATCTCCTGAATTTCATTCCTGTAGGTTGTATAGTTTGGAAGAAACTACGAATCGCGTTTTCGAGGTGATGACAATTGGTAACCATGGAATTCCGAACATGAAACTCCATTATTACCAACTGTCATCACCTCGAAAACGCGAATCGTAATTCCTCAACGACTATCCAACCGATCCGAACGAACCCTCGACAAATGGATTCAGTTTTTTGGCCGAAAGTGGCTGAGTATGTCACTTGGTAAAAAAAAAAACTGATAGGATTCCAGTTAAACTCACGTTTCTTATGTTAGCTAGGTTAAGTTAGTAGGGATCTCTACTATATCACCTTAACGAATGAATAAATCAATGAATAAACGACTAAATGAGTGAGTTTTTGAATCAAGGAAGCCCAAAAACATAACAAAAACATTAATGAAAAATATCTACGAAGCGAATTTCTGGGACCAAAATCGATTTTTCCAAGTACATTAATTATAGATGTAGATATACGTTATTGTACATACATATAAATATATGTACGTGTATTATATGTATGTATAGGTTAGGTAACATTGACTCGGTGTCGTTAGCTGGGGGAACCGAGCGGTCGCATACGTTTAGCAGCAGGGTGCGGGAATCGAATTGATTGAATTCTGAGATTCGCTTACAAACGCTTTCGGATCCAATAAGAAGGATTAGGCGTGCTGAAGCAGAGAGGAGCTCTTGGAGTCTGTGGTGCGGATTGCACCCCGAACCTTCCCACCCACTAACCAACCCCCCAAACCTATATCTATAGTATACCCACCTACCCCATCCGCGCGAGGCTAGCTGGGCTGGATGCTGTATACTTTGATTGAATCCGTAAGGGTGACGAATCTTCGGGTTTATCCACCTGCCCGCCTATCTACTACCCTCCTTTCCTCCCTTCCTACCTTTCTACCCCCCTACCCTGTCAGCTTTACTCCCTGAAACAAGAGCGAAGAATAATCATCCCTTTAGTAATTACACGCGAGAAAGAGAGAGAGAGAGAGAGAGAGAGAGAGAGAGGAAGGGAGTGGAATTGGGGGTAGGAAAATCAACCCCCCTATATCTCGCTGCTCGCTTTGTCTCATTTGAAGTTTCGTCGAAGCGTTTGGATTTGAAGTCTAATCGCAAAAACGAACTTGATATAAATGACAAAAGTGGGAGGAAAGTTCTGTCAATGAATAATCCACGTCAGCGATCTCTCTGATCTAGATATGGGAGTTCAGATTTGATGGAAACTGAGGAGGAAAATATAGGAGAGAAATCCGAGGCGGGATTGAAATTCCGAATTCCAAAAGTTCTGAATGGTCGAAATTGCAAATTTATTTTAGACGCGATTCTGAGTTTTTAGCAACGTTAGAATTCCGAAGTTGGAAATTCCGAAAGGTCGAAATGCAGACGGCTCAAAGATCCGAAAGTTCAAAACTTAGAAAGTCCAAAAATCCACAATTTCATGTCTTACACGAAATTTAAAGATCTGTAGAGAAATTATGGATGAGATTAGATTAGAAAGATAAATAGTAGAGAGGAAAATTCTAAAACGCATTACGATCAAGGACGAAGACTAAGTCGCAGTTTTCAAAGTTGCGACTCGCCTCGCAGCATCCCCTAGAAATTTTGGCATCCGCATGTAGATAAACTACCCCTATATTCGGTGTTATTGAATTTACAATGGAACATTGAAAACCGAGTATTGGGTTGAGGTTAGAGAATCGCGACTATTGTACATACATATATTTGTATATGTAAACTACATATACAGTGCGTTATATGTATTATATACAGGGTGAGTCACAAGAAACTCCGAGAATGGGAGGAGCCTAATTGCCGAACAAGCCCACCCCATTAAACCAATTAAACCAATAGCAGGTAGTGACAATAGCAACTATCTGAGCATAACAGTGGAATCGAGCTTCAGAAATAATATTGAAAAACAAGGCCAACTGGTGATCGGCTTTACTTAGAATGTAAATAGTGTTTAAACTGATTGCTTTCTTGTTTGATACCAACATTGAGTCGATATAACGTAGAGATTTCCGATCCTTTGATTCCGATGTTATGCTTACATAGTTACTATTGTCATTAAATGCTGGTTGTTTGATTGGTTGAAGGGTGGGGCTTATTCGGCAATCAGACTCCTCCTATTCTCGGAGTTTCTCGTTACTCACCCTGTATAGTGGCAAGTGTGTTACAGAGCGGAAGTTAATCTCACAGACCACGTTTCGGTGCCACAAGCAACCCCCGTAATACTCTTATAGGGGTACAAATGTATGGAATGTATAACGTATAGTATGTACCCCATAGCCTCGCTGTATGTACCTATAAGCGAATTCTTAAGGGAAAACTATAGTGATTCTGAGAAGCGTTAAGGGAGTGAGAGGGTTGGGGTTCAAATCCCTGAACCCCTAGTTTTAGGTCGCATTTTGCCCTTATAGGTACAACGTATATACGTATATACATACCTACCTATAACCTGAAACTTACATTGTGGGCTACCTGCCATCGCGTGCCACCACTTCCGTTGCCGTACGCCTCTCGGCCCTGGCTTTATTCCTTATACAGTATACTACTTACCCACTTTGAATCGATATCACTGTTCGCAAGTCAAACGAGTCACTACCATGTTAGCAGGTCCTTCAATCTATCCAAAAAGTCAGGAAAGTAGGGAGAAAAAAGTAAAATGAGCTGGTTAATCGACTGCAGGCCATGACCATGATCATGGCCCGGGTCTTTATAAACGTTCGAACGATACGAAACTATGACATTTCTAAGTTGGAGAGAATCCTCTCGATGAAGATGAAAATCGTTAAAATCCGTTGATTCGTTCTCGAGATATGACTGTTTGATATTTTTGTTTTTGTAAAATTTTGTTCACTCGATTACTCAAAAACTTAAAGTCGACCGATTGAATCGAAAATCTAATCAGCTCTGAGTAACGAAAAACTGCATTGATTGAGACGAAAATTATAGAAATCCGTGGATTTGTTCTCGAGATATCGTCGGACATAAAATTGATCAGATACCCAGACGTAAGTCCAAAAATTGTCGGAGGCGATTCTCTGGATCTCGAAACATTAAGATCTGGTGAAGACTAAATAGTTTGAGAAATCATTGAGTTAAACCTGTTTCCCAGAATCCAAAATCATTCCAAAAAACAATCTAGGAAATGAATTTTCCAGAGCTCGGTGTTTTCGAAATCGTTTTCAGACTTCGACAGATTTTTCAACGCCTTGTTTAGTTTTCACATTTCCAGAAACTTTTCATTTCTCAATATCTCGAGAACGGATCAATGATTTTCTACGATTTTCATGTCGATCGATGCGGTTCTTCGTGACTCGGAAGTCATTGGATTTTGGATTCCATCAGCCCAATTATAGTAGCTTTCGGATGCTAATTTAAAAAACTACATTGTGGGAGAGAAATTAAGCTTCTTTTAATTGTTCCTATTTGGGAACGGTGGAGTTTTGTGAATGGTGGAATTTTGTGAATTTCGATTAATTGATTATGAATCGCGAGACTCGTGCGGAGCTATTTTTTTCTATAAGGTTTCCAAATTCTAACCGGTTGTCGAAGTACGCGACCTGGGAGAGAAACATAAGACGTTTTATCGCCGCTCCATGGGACGCTCTGATCGGCTGGAAGTAATCCGAAAACATTAAACGATTGAATTTCATTGACCGTTGCAGCCCGGCGTCTTCTGGCCGGTTTATAAACTTCTTATTCTCACCTGCCTGGGGAGAGACAGGTGCAGAATGATCCGGTAACTTGAGACTAAACACCCTTTCAGCGGCAATATGTCAACTCGTAAATGATCATTAGCAGCTACCCACATTATAGCCGTCCAAGTTTTATTGTCCGACGTATAAGTAGGTAGAGATCAATCGATTCTAAGCTACCCTTGAATCAATTTTCTCATGGAAAATCGGTAAACCGTGTTGAGAATCTTGTGAGACGGTGTTCAGATGAGAATTTTTGGACCCAATCGTCGCAGCCGATTTCAAAAAATGACGATTTTCGTGAATCGGTTGCGGGCAAGTTGGCCTGGAATCGATCGAGGGTTATAGAACGATCGGCAGCGTGTCGTTGATCGGGTGGAATTCTCTCCGGATGTTAATTTGGGACCAAGTCATCGGATCCGTCAGCGGGATACTTTGATTAAAGAAGAAAGATCCGTCATCGGTAAACTACCCCCAGATGAATTTTCACCGGCAAAACCGCGTGCGCGGGATCCGTTCGTTTTGCCAAACGCTTCTCACCTTCTACTTCCGGATAAAATTGTTCCTGCCAATTTTTCAGGGGTTTCGAATTTTCCAAAATCGGCCGTCAGTAAACTGCCCGCAACTTTGCGACTGGAACAAAAATTTCGATTCCCTTCGGGCCGGCGCCGAATCATTCTTGAATATTAAATTTCTGGCTAATTCGATCCAATTTCTCGACTCTGGCCGCACTTTTGGACAGACAGACGGGATTTTCACGTCCATTCTGTCGATTTCCTTGGCTCATGAAAAACCTAGATGAGTCTCATAATCTCGCTTCCCAAAATTTCTAGGATCAGAATTCCTTCTCTGTCTTGTAGGGTGGGTCAGGGTAAGTAGGGCATATCCTGTGATCCTCGGTTCAGATGGATTCGTTAAAATTGTCAATTTCGAGTCGATCAAGGATCAATGGCTGTCTTCATTATCCATCGTAATATCGATTTTGATAATTCCCACCACGAATCGGCTACCCTCTGTATATCAAAAGCTGATCGAGGAAGTGAAATCAAAGAAGAAAAAGAAAAAAGAAAATTGAGTAGATTTATGAATAAAAAGGTAAGTTTGAGTTGATCCTGTAATTGTGGTCTGGGTGGTATGGTCAGTTTGCTGATTGGCTCGTTAGCGAAAAGAATGTAGGATTATAAAAAGCCAAGCGAATAGAGTAAAAAAAAAAAAAAAGCAGAACAAGAAGAAAGAAAATAAGAAGATGAGGACCAAGTGGGCAAGAGGCATGGAGTAGCGATAATTGGAAATAACGAGGGATGAAAAGAGATGAGGTTGCAGTAAGATATTCTTGGGACAATAATATATTGTGCCAGTGTGAAAGGGCGCGAAAAGAAAATAAGAAGAACTTTGGTCCATGTTTTTTTATTTCTCTGCAAGTATCATTCTGGCATTTGCTTCCTTATTCATGATTCCTTCGAGATAATTATCAATTACCTGATGTCTCACATCCGTCCGTAAACTTTTCGCAATTTTATCCCAGTACTTCCCCCTGCACTTGATTCCACTCAACTCAAGTCTCTGGGTAATCTTTTTTGTCGAGATACACGAGGTACTGGTTCAGGTATTTCATTCATCTGCATGGGGCTCGAGTTTCCCTAAAACACATATTTCCTGTAACTATAACATGGACCATTCTTCTCATATACTGAGCCATTTACTTTTTCACATTATAAGTGAGAATTTTCCGATGGATAATTCCCAAGATTTCCGCAACTTAACTATATGGATTGCAATTTTGTAGAAAATTCACTCATATTCTGGCATATTTTTGAAAGTTATTCTTTTTGTTACATTTTTTTTTGTTATTTCTTTTGGTTTTTTGGTTGAAAATTACCTCTGGGCTGTGAAAAAAAATTGAAATAACATCCTGACTCGAATTGAATTGGAAACCAAATTTTTCTTCTACTTAATTGTTAGATTTCCCCTAAACGATCTATACAGTGATTTTGCGATAGAGCGAATTGGAGTATAACCAAAAAAAAACAGAACATCAATTTCTTTAAGGATAAGGGTTGGTTTTCATTTGCAAATTATGAAAAATATCGGAAAATTATTAATCGGAAAAATCGGGGGTGGGATCTGAAAACCAAGAGACTAAAAATTGAACCTTCCACATCATTGTCATTTGCATTTGACTACTCTGAAAATTTCGGAAAATCTTTTAGAATGAATGAGCATCGGGAATTTGGAGGATTTGATGAGAAGGTAAGGTAAGTGTCCCAGTTACTGACCATGTCTCAATTATTGAACTTTTTTATTCACTGCTTCCTTTTTATCCGTGAGTTCTGAATTCATCAAAAAATCAATTCGTATTCTCTGAGCCTCTAGCAACTGATTTGTGTAACGGAAACATCTGAAACTATTTATCATCGCTTCAAAAATCAAGAAAATATAAGGGTCAATAATTGAATCTTGAAGGGTCAGTAACTGGGTCACTTACCTTACTCCAGATTCTTATATTCTGTCTTAAATTTTTCATTCTGCATGTTCATAAGTTTGATATTTGAATCATTGAATTTCGGGATATGAGTCATTAGGAATTTTGGTCTTTTGGTTTTTCGATTCCCACTAAAAGATCAATTCACATCAGTCGACGAGGAATGCCCCATACTTGTACCTACTGTTTCGTTTGATACAATTTACTCCTATTATTATATTTTCTTTGAAACTTTTCGTTTCAATGAACATTATCGAGTTATCACCTTATAGTCTCGAGGCAAAACTTGGGTAAAAGTAGACATTTATCAAACAGATAGCCTTCTATCGCCTTTGTCGCGGTATTATCTAATGTTAGTAAGTCAGTGAGTAAGTATGCGTGTCGGGGAAGATACCTACATAAGTAGTAACTTTCTTCGTGAAACTTTCTTCCTTATATTATTGTTATTCTTGTGGTTCCTGTTCTTGTTGTTGTTGTTGTTGTTGTTATTATTATTATTTTTTCATTCTTTATCTTTTCACGCACAGCTGTAAGGAAATTTCTACAAGTTTAGACCATTAAGGTGATCCAGCGAGTTCGTTCTTACCGATAAGAAATTCGTTGCACGCTAAACAGCTATTCAATATCCTCAGAATAGTATTAGAACTTCGTCCCTGTGGCTGGAAAATCCTTTTTTTATTCTCCAATTTCGAACTCCAAACTATTTGCAACCGTCAGATCAATTAAAAAAATAATAATTCTTCAAAAAGTAATAAACATCTTGGGTAGTATCAGGGCAGCCTTCGCAGTAAAATACCAATTAGCGTCTTGGTTTGAAATATTAAAACAAACAAAAATTGATACCTCCAATCAGTTTGAGGATCATTTTCTATTCACTGAGTTCCAAGAATTTGATAAAAAGCTGTATACAATGCGTTGCCAATGCCATCGGGTCTTAAAAGCGCCGAATAATTCGATTTGAGAGACAGAAGGTCCAATAATTTTTTTTTCTTTTTCTCAAATTTGACTCAGAATTAATCAATTTATAAATGTGAATCAATTCAGATTGGAAAAAAAATGGGAATTCAAAAGCAGAAGGTTGTTGGTCAAAGTTCCTGACCATTACCACGACCTTAATGGCTGCAGATTAATGTTCTTGATTTTTTTTTTTTTTTTTTTCTCTCAAAATTAAAGCCAGAAGGTCGTGACTCGAAAAATTTATAAATATGCCATATTTTATACCTATACCATCACTTCCATTTCGTGTTTTCTTCATGAATAATGTTATTTTGAACATTTTTGTGGAGACACGATATCCTGGCTTCAGTTTTCCTGATTTTCTGTGACGAATAAAACTAGAAGGACCTGTGAAACAGAGAAAAAGAAGAAACAAACATTTTTACGATTGTCGAAATACCGATCAAGGATTTATTCGTATTCGTGAATTTTCATATGCGTTTGTTATGAAAATCTGAATAAAAAAAAAATTTGTTTTAATAAGACCAAAGGGTCGTCTAATATATATATATATGTTGCTTACGACCTTATGGATTTATAAACGCTATAAAGTTTTATATAAAAATCGATAAAAACGTGTTTTTGAACCGTTATTATCTCTAGTCTCTCTTAAATCGCGATCGCTAACCCCTATATCGGTATATTTGAAATTATTGAGGGAGGAATTGCTGCGGAGCTGATCTTCGCGGTCCACGCAGTCAATCTCGAAGGATTCGAATCTCCTCGCGGTGAAAAAAAAGCTATAGGGATAAAAAGAAAAAAGAAAAAGAAAAAGAGAAAAAAATAAAAATAAAATAAAAATAGTCCGCGATAAAAATTTACATTCTTAGCCGCCGCGAATCGGCAGTTTACACGTAGGCGTTGACAAGTCGTGACCCGGAGCCTCTGTCCCGGGGTGGCGATTTCACAGGTTCGAAAGCGAGAACGAGCCACGGTGAAGATCAGGGCCCGGGGGCAAGGATTGCCCCCGTCGATGGGGACCATGATTGGATCAGTTTTATGATCTCTCTTGGGATAAACAACGCATTGATCCTTTCCTTTTTCACGGTAAGGACGATGGTGAGGGTGAAGGTGAGGGTGAGGGTGAGGGTGAGGGACCAGGACGAGGGTGAGGAAAATGGGAATGGGAATGGGAATGGGAATGGGAATGGGAATGGGGGGGTCAAGATGCGGAGGCGAAGGCGAAGGAAGGCCAAAGGCCAGATATTCACCTACGACCTGCCATGCCAACCCTGCAGACTGTCTGGATGGCTGGATGGCTGGTCACCCTGCTGGTTATTGCCTCGCGATACCGAAAAGCTTCGCTTTTCAGTAGCTACCTACACCCCTATTCGACAAACCACCCCCCACGGCAGGGTTGACCGGAGAAATTCAAAATAGAACTGGGAGCCATGGTCGGCCTTCGCCGGGGGTAGGATTGGCACAACTATTCCCACCCGAAGCGTTATTCTTCACCATTTCAACGTTTCCAAGATCTTCTTACTCTCCAATTTCCATTTTGGAGAACGAGCTTTGCTCCTTATTCTTTTCTTATTTTTTATTCTTCACTTTCTTCGATACTATACTGGTTTTCAGAATTTTTTAAATTTTACCATCGGACAATCCGGGCGATTCATGGGGTGGGATTGAAGGGGTGATATTCCAAAAGGTCCGAACGGTCAAGATGCAAAATTTATTTGAAATGCGATTCTGAGTTTATAGAAATGTTAGAGTTCAGAAGATGGAAATTCCGAAAGGTCGAAATGCAGACGGCTCAAAGATCCGAAAGTTAAAAACTCAGAAAGTCCAAAAATTTAAGGGATGCTCGTGACAAAGCTGTAGAATAAACGACGTTGCATCTCGCGAATTCCGAGATTCGGAGTTTTGGTCTTTCGGATCTTTAGCTTTTGGAATTTTTAACCTTCGGTGTTTTTCTATTCGGAGTTTTTTAAAATTAGCTACGTAGACTTGAGGTGAAATAATCTTTCTAAAAACTGTCAGTCCGTCTCTGATTTATTATAATTATAATAACAATTATTAATTTGTAGTTCACAGATCAGTAAATTTCTCGTGATTATTGCCCGAAATTAATTCCTCTTTAAGTGCTTTTGGTTCTTGTGAGGATCTTTCAACCTTTAAATTCCTATTCTTCGTTCAAGAGGATTGGTAGAGTTATAGATTCTTCAAGTTCTGAGTACCCACTACTCCAAAATTATTCAATTCTTCATCAAAGTTCATTTCATATTATGAAAAACCATGTTTAGCTCTTCCAAAAGGTGTGTCGCCAAGATTTTGGTGGACTGTTGGTCCGATTGACGACCATCGTCATATGAACGAGGGAATTTTTTGATGGTTTTGCAAATTGGAGGCAAAAATTTCACAAACTTTGGATAATTGACTGTAATAGTTTATACTCGCGTAATTTTAAAAAAATCCCCATGATCGCTTGATGAGGATTTTCTCTCCCAACAGAATTAGCCCCTAAACCTGTAATGAACTTTGGTGAACAATCAATTAATTCTGTACCAGTATTTAAATTTCTAAAACCAAGCTACACTGGTTCTTTTTTCTTTTAGGGACTTTGGGTTTTCATCAAGATTTTTTTTTCTTTGTATTTCTTTGCGGTTTCTATTGAACTTTTGAGCCGGTGCTTTTCGCTCTCTCTCAAATTTTCGATATCTCAAACGAGATTTGGTGCTGCTAGTTTCTTTTCTGGTAACTCAGCATCGATTTTTGATTCGGAGCTTTAATTTAATTAATTACTTTCAATGTCTTAATATTCTTTACTGGTAATCGCTGATTTTTTATTCCGATTTTTATCTGGGATTCGAGATTCTTGAGCTTTACTGCTTTTATATTGTTTTAGCTTCGGATATTTCACCCTCAATTTTCGTTCTTCATAAATTCTTACTTAGTGCTTTGAATCAACTTTTGGAAAATCTTAAACTCTGCTCTTTCATTTCACAGTATTTCACAGTGAAATTATAAATTTTCCGATCGTTTTTTCATCGAACATTCAAAGATTTGGAAAATCAAAAAATTCCTCAGTTTATTCCAAGAATTACTTCTCGCAGAATTTCGCAGTTTCGGGTTATTTTTCGACCCTCGTCTCGGCGCGGAGGCAGCTTGCAGGGGTAGTAATTCAGGTGTTGGTTGATAGTTTAATACCACATGCAGGAATGTTCGGGTTTCGTATCTATACAATTCCAAATAGGGGTGGGGGAAAACTTGAACGCGATCTTATCGGTTTTAGGGGTCTATAGCAGCCACAACCAGGGGAGTTGGGTACCAGCTACTAACGAGCATTCCTCTTTGTCGTGAAATTTATTCCCATGAAATGAGAAAAGGATTAATAGATGGCCTCGCCCCGTATAAATGCAGCACGAGTTATTTCCCACCCTCTCTCTATCCAGCCAGCAGCTATCGCCCTATATCGTTTGAATATTCCGCACCGCGGGAATATGGAACCAACCTTAGCCAACGATCCAGCTGGGGGCTCAGATTGATTTACTTACACAATTTTCAACCCCCAAACTGTATACGTCATTGATTCGAAATTCCTTCGAGCTGCAAATCCAATTCTTCATATTTCAGAGTTTTCAGAAAATTAAGGGTAATTGTTTCGACCTCAGCAGTTCCAAATTTTCATTTCGTCTTCTAGTCTTGCGGGATTTCGAAAATCTCATCTAGCCATTTTGGATCCAATGTCTTCGAATTCGGGAATTCGAAAAACAACCCTTGGATACCGAGTTTTGAGGAACGTGAGGGGGATGAAAAATTAATATTCTTGATAACTCGCAAGACACTGAATCGATTGACACGAAATTTGGATCAAAGTTTAAGCAGATGAAATCGCGTCGATTGAGACTAAGATCGTTGAAATCGGTTGATCGAGTCTGAAGATATCGTAGGTTGAAATTTTTCGTTTAAAATTACTGTTTCCACGATAACTGAAAAACCCGCAAATCGATCGAATCCAAAATTAGAGCGATTTTGAGTAACAAAAAATCGCACCGATCAAGACCAAAATCGTTAAAATCCGTTGATCCGTTCCGGAGATATGACCGGTTGAAGATCCAGTGGGAACCGGAGCTTTTATTACGGGGTTGATTGCGACACTTCTTGCCCCTCCACAAGCTGGAAATTTGAAAACTTGCTTAAAGGGTTGAAAATTGGGTAGCGAGCTATATACAGATGCACGGAAAAGATCTCATTGTCAGTCTCATTCTAGTCTCGGTGAAAATTGAGGAGAAATATTAAGGTTTACTTACCTTTATCCAAAGGCGGCTCCCGCTCGTCTCGGCTTTATATAAAACTGGGGAAAAAAGCACAAGGGGGGTGTTGTCTGGAGCCATGAGGTAGACTAGGTACGCAGCAGGGTTGGTTGATACATTTTTCCAAATGTCAACATCTAAGCGGGGGATAAAAAGAAAAAAAAAGAAAAAAAAAAGAGTGGGTTAAAGTGCGCGAGGCTCCATTCGAAGCTGTCAGTTTTTGCGTATTTGTGATTCTTGTTCTTGTTCTTGTTCTATAGTTCTTGTTTTTATATTCACTTTGTTTCATTCTCGTCTCAATAGTTTTCTTCTATTTCTCCCCTTCTTCTTTTTTCTTCTTAAAATTTTTCTTTGATTTTTTTTCTCTGCAGTTTTTCTTTCCGGAACTCAAAGTAACCCCCCCCTCGCATGTATTTTTCCCCTAAATATACCGAAGAGCGGGGGATTGGTGGAAAAAAAAAAAAAAAACCATAAAAAAGTTTCTCCCACTCAGTTTCGTACAAGAAAAAAAATTGGCGAGTTAGAATAGCCTCGTGTATGCCTCTGTATCTGTTTCTACGAGCGAATAGAAGCGAAAATTTGATTGTTTTTATTCTTCGAATATGTGCAAGTGTGTAAACGTACCTACCTACAAGATTCGTCTCTACCTTTTCCCAGAGTCTTTTATTTTATTTTATTTTATTTTTTTTTATTTTCATTCTGTTTCTTATTCCTATTTTTCTTATTTTTTGTTCCTTATTCTCAGTTCTTTTCCAACATTTTTGCAAACCCCGTCGCAATTTCGCACGACATTTTTTCCTGTGTTTGAAAAGAAGAGAAGAAGAAAAAAAAAAAAAACATAACGAAAAAGAAAAAGGACAGAAAGAAAAGTATAGAAAAAAAATAAATAAAATCAAACAGATACACGAAGAAGATACTCCGTGTATAGCCGAAGAGAATGATATTTTCAAAGATGAAGAAATACAAACACATGGATGAAAAAAAAAAAAAAAACGAAAAAAAATTGATGAGAAAAAGATCGTGAAGACGTTGTGGAAAAAAATAACAAAAATTAGAAGAAGAAGAAAAAATGTAGACACGCACACACATGGTTTTCACATCGCTTTAGATTATCGTCGATCTTCTTCTTCGTTTTAACCACCGAAAAAAAAACGCAAAAAAAAAAAAAAGAAAAAAAAAACTACTGGGATGAAAGAGAGAAAAAAAAAGAAAAAAACCGTCTCGATGTCGCATGGACCAGGTTGAAGATCGTTCATGCGGACTGACGCATCGCCCCATTAGATAAAACACCGCGGGTATAAACACCTTGTGGTCGTTTTATCAACGATGTATGATTCTCAAGACCAAGAATATCCACCTTAGTCACTTCTCAAGTACGTAGAGGGGAGATTAACGAAAAGCTCAGTGTCTCCGAAATGGCTGGAAATAACGACTAAAAAGAGAAAGACCGTCGTTGTCACTTTCGCTGATAAATTTTGCGATGCTATTTTCGACGAAGGACAAAGAGTATGGAGAACAAAGAGTAAAAAAATAAAAATACATAAATGTAATTTCTTTCTTTTTTGGAAAATAGTTTCTCTCATTTGCTAACCTCGGCCGAGTAAATCTATAGACGATGATTTCCCCGGGAGAAAAAAAAACACAAAAAAAAAAACCAGGAATCAAAACTACCCCATGATGATTTCTATGCCAACGAAATCGTTGGAGTCACTTTAGGTCGTCTCTTATAGTAGGTAGACTTAGTTTTTAGTTTTCATGAACAAATTGGAAAACTATAGTAGATCGTGTTGGGAATCCTGTGAAACGGTGTTTGGATGAGAATTTTGGACTAAATTGTTATAGCCGATTTCGAAAAATGACGATTTTCGTGAATCGGTTGCGGGCAAGTTGGCCTGGAATCGATCGAAAGTTAAAGAACGATCGGCAGCGTGTCGTTGATCGGGTGAAATTCTCTCCGGATGTTAATTTGGGACCAAGTCATTGAATCCGTCAGCGGGATACTTTGATTAAAGAAGAAAGATCCGTCATCGGTAAACTACCCCCAGATGAATTTTCACCGGCAAAACCGCGTGCGCGGGATCCGTTCGTTTTGCCAAACGCTTCTCACCTTCTACTTCCGGATAAAATCGTTCCTGCCAATTTTTCAGGGGTTTCGAATTTTCCAAAATCGGCCGTCAGTAAACTGCTCGCAACTTTGCGACTGGAACAAAAATTTCGATTCCCTTCGGGCCGGCGCCGAATCATTCTTGATTATTAAATTTCTGGCTAATTCGATCCAACGTCTCGACTCTGGCCGCACTTTTGGACAGACAGACGGGATTTTCACGTCCATTCTGTCGATTTCCTTGGCTCATGAAAAGCCTAGATGAGTCTCATATTCTCGCTTCCGAAAATTTCTAGGATTATAATTCCTTCTCTGTCTTGTAGGGTGGGTCAGGGTAAGTAGGGCATATTCTGTGATCCTTGGTTTAGATGGATTCGTTGAAAATGTACATTTCGAGTTGAGCAAGTATCATAGATCGCAGTCTTAATTACTGTAATAAAACTGCTTAAGATCCGGTCTGTGAACTTGGGTGAAAATTGTCTTCCCATTTTTTAGGGGAAGTTTTCCAAGTCGTGGAAAAATTCTATATGAAGTTGGAAGAATTTTATATTAAAATAGATTAATTATCACCGGGGTTAGGTATACAGGCATATATACAGATATACACGCGAATTATACACCGTGAAAAGGGGATGAAAATTAAAGAAATAGAAGAAATTTTAACCAATGATAATAATTTAACGGAGTGACTGGTCGTCGTGGAATGTGACGGGTCATTCCAGAACTGGAAAATAGTTTTATAATTAAAAGATATGTTTTTCTCGAGTTAATTAAACGCGCACGCCTTCAACATCCCTCTCTTCAACCCTCCCTCTCCAACTACCCTTACCTCTTGCCCCGTGTAACTGTAAAAGCCAAAAGGCAAAAGGCAAAAGGCAAAAGGCAGAAGGTAAAAGGCAGAAGGTGAATAGCGTGAGAGGAAAGAATTATTTTTCAGGTTAATTGCGCTCTTTTTACGCGCGTTGTTCGGGGGAATGAATATACCTACCTATCCCCAGTAAGTTTAGAGGATATGCGCGAGGGGCATCGAGAGTACCTACTTTGGAAATATTAAACCAACCAACCAACCAACCACTAGGGGCTTTTACCCTATACACACCGCGGGGCGATATGTACCTACAGATAAACGTTATGCACTAGCTGACTTCCTCCCTCGAATTCTAATCAACCCCATCAGTACCTATCAGAAATTCGATTTTCAAAAATCCAAAAAAATATAACCTAACCCCAAGTGCTTCCATCGATGATAGGCAACAATAAATATAAAAAATAAATATGAACGTAAATATGAACGTAAATTTTATTATTAAACAATAAATTTAATCAATTATTAAATATTTATAATAATTATTTATATTAATTATTAATTATGAATATAAATCATTGACATTTGTCTATACTTTGAATTCATCAGATTCTATTGCCAGTTGATCATAGAGGATGACAATAATCGATTTTCTGTAGATTTCTTATCAGATATTCTCTCAGGGTTTCAAAATTTGAAATAATTGTTGAAAACAGGCACTAAATTTGTTATTTTTTTTTCTAATTTGTAAATTTTTGCGGCAAATTTGCCAAGGGATGTATAATATGGAATAAGAGACAGAGAATTAGGGGTGAAGAGAGAAAGAGAGAAAGACAGAGGGACTATCAACCCCTAAAACGAAAAGGCGTTTAGGTATAATTGCGAATGTGGCTGAAGGAACGTTCCACGTTCTTAACCGTCACGGTTCGAGGGCCTTAACTTGCCCCAGTGTCTCCGGGGGTGGTGGTTCTCCATCGTGGAAAGTAGAATTGCTCGATACAAGGGTGATTTTCTCAGCTAGGCACATATACCTGTGTACCCTAACCTCCATCCCATTTCGTGAAAACTGGCCAGGAGATGCCGAGCGACCCTACGAGTAATTATACTCCCTTGTTAAACAGCTACGGTGTTACTTTACATTCCACGGAAATTTTACTCTGTCTGTCTGCTTTTTCTTATACTGATGGAGCGAAGAGCTAGGCTGAATGAGGACAACGAATACAAATACGGAAACTAAAACGGAAAGAATCCTGGGAATCCAGAGGGTGCAGATCGACTGGTATTTTTCTCTTTTTACCCAACATCATCTGATGGATAGGAAACTGTTTGTTTCACGTCAGAAACGACTTCAGTCTGGTTTAGTTTTTACGAACCTTCGACTTTTCGACGTCTTCATTCTTGATACGACGCCAGACGCGTGATTTTGAACATACAGTGGTGAGATCGACTTGTACTGACTGAATTAAAAACAAGCTGGTAAATCGGCTGACCACGATGGACCTGTCCTGAATTTTTCCCAGCATTTAGTAATTTCTAAGTTTTAACGAATGCCATCGATGAAGATCAGAATTGTTCAAATCCGTTGATTCGTTCTCGAGATATGACTGTTTGTAATTTTTGTTAGTATAATTTTGTTCGCTCGATTACTCAGAAACTAGTCGACTCATTGAATCGAAAATCTAATCAGCTCTGAGTAACGAAAAACCGCATCGATTGAAACGAAAATTATAGAAATCCGTGGATTCATTCTCGAGATATCGTCGGATATAAAATTGATCAGACCCCCAGACGTCAATCCAAAAATTGTCGGAGGCGATTCTCTGGACCTCGAAACGTGGAGATCTGGTGAAAACTAAAACTTCTCAGTTTCGGGGTGATTAGAATAACTTTCCCTTTTTCTTCAAAGGGGAAATTGTTGAGGAAGTATTAGGTAAAAGTCTGGAACAATCCAGTTGACCGTTTTTCTTCAGGATCATGATCAGTTGAAGATGCTGGTGTAATTTTAACTTCCCTCTTTGAAAAAAACGGGAAGTATTATAATATCACCCTGAAAATGAAAAGTTAAGCTTTCACCGGATCTTCACGTTTCGAGGTCCAGAGAATCGCCTCTGACAATTTTTGGACTTACGTCTGGATTTCTGATCAATTTTATGTCCGACGATATCTCGAGAACGAATCCACGGATTTCCATCATTTTCGTCTCAATCGACGCGGTTTTTCGTTACTCGAACTAAATTTTACCAAAAAAATTTCAAACAGTCATATCTCGAGAACGAATCAACGGATTTTGACGATTTTGATCTTCATCGATACCATTCTCTCCAACTTAGAAATGACTCAATTTTGAAATAGATCGATGCAATTAGTTTCGTATTTTTCGAACTTGAAAGATCCGTGCGGAAAATTTTCGGACTATATCCCATCGTGGTCAGCCGATTTACCTGTATAGGTTCAGGATCAGGATTGGTCTTGGTAATGAAGACGGTGAATTTATAATTTTTCGGAGTAACAATTTTTATTTAAAAAAATTTCTTCCGGGTATGGCAGATGTTGTATATACTTGCTAGTTAATAATATATTAAACTAAACGTCGCGGAATACCTTGGGGCGAGTTTTGGCCGTGCGAAAGGTCTTCGTTGGGTGGTGGTGGTGGTGGTGGTGGTTGGTGGTGGTTGGTGGTGGCGCAGAGCCGGATAGTTAATTTAGTCATAAAAGTAACGACCCCGAATATGTACTCGGTGTGCAAACCGGCCCCGCTTTGCCCAGAATCCACAAACGACCCTGGGGGACGATCGTCAACCACCTCGAAGAGGATCGCGAGGCCAGAGAGACGCCCTGGTTTAACGCAGTCCCCTATAACCTCGCCCTGTTTCTGCCCTGGCTTGCCCTGCCCTGGCCTGGCCTGGTTCGGTACACCAAGAAGAAACCTGACCGAACCTGAGACCCGGAGCCAGAGCCAGAGCCAGAGCCAGAGGCCGAGGCCCGGGACTAACGCAATAATTGCCAAGATCGTAAACCGTGAATTTATAACGTTTGCTTTACTTCACCGTCTGCTACATCGACGTTTTCTCATAATATAGAAAAAAAAAAATACTAAACCCCAAACGAAAAAAATCCAAATTTTAATTTTCGGATCCGATATACTTATGAACTGAGAAGAGAAAATAATTAAATGTTCAATTTCTTCGATTTTTTCAAGTTCCAAAATTTCTTTATGTTCGACTCTTTTTATCCTGGATCCTTATTCGAAGTTAGATCCTTGCGAGGATCGGGAGATTGAATTTTAAAAGTCAATAACTACAAATCACAAAAAATAGTAATTATTTTCAGTAACAATATTAATTCAAATTTCGCTTTCTTCGGTTTATTGAGACTCGAGAATTCTGTTTTTGATTTCTAGTTCCATTTAAATTTTAGAAAGAAAACTTCCATTTTTTTTCTCAATCCGATACATAATTTAAAGTGACAGATCTCGAAAGTAAATAGAGAGATGAGAAATTTGTTGAATTTCTCCGATCCTTCAAAAAAAATTTCTTTCCTGTACATATTATTCTTTCGATTTCATTCTGTTTTCGTATTTTCACTTTTTCTTAAAAAAATTCTACACTCCGATATTGAAAATTCAAGAATCTGACCCTCGTTGACGTTTTCTTTTTTTTTTTTCTGTTTTTTTTTTCATAATTTCTGTTTCCTACTTCGGACAGAGTATTTTTTCATTTTTTTCCTCTTTCTTTTTTCCAGTGATTATTATTCCTACAATTTTTTATTTTTTTTTGGGTTGCTTTTTTTATCTACAATACTAAAGATAAGAGTATAGAAGGAATCCTTCAGTATAAGGTGCTGTTTTATATTTAATTAGATGATAAAATATTTACATCAATATTTACAGTCACCCTGGCGCATATACATACTTATATACCGTACACATGTATCTATGGGATCCTCGAAATGGCAGATTTTTACGTTCAAATTTCACCTTTTACGATTTCCTGCTAAAGATAAATTTTTCACATGTATCCATATTATAAATATCACATGTATGTATCTATATAATGTATACCTACTCATACGTGATATAGCCAAACATTCGCGGATACAAGTTTTGGAAAATTTGGATAAAATAATTGGAACAAATGAACCGAAAAAAAACCAACAAAAAAAAAACCAGAAATAACCCCTGATGGATAATAATAATCAGAAATTTCATCGATTTTCCACGAGACATTAACCCTTCGTTGTCTTCAAAGGTCAGCATTACCCCAATTTCAATTTTAGCCCTAAGTAAGTATAATTTGTTGGGGTTAGATGAGGTTGGCGCTGCATATATATGTGGCTACAGCCCTTTGAAGTATTTTCCTGTGCATATGTTTTTTGGATCATTGATCACTACCCAATAAGAACGGGTTCGTCGATTAAACGTCTAATATACGTTTCATTGGTATAAAATTGGTATAGGTAGAAAAAATAAACGTTTTTCAAATACGTTTTTGAAGTGTGCGTTGAAACTACGTTTTCGATCTACGTTAATTTCACATATTTGATATCTAACCGTTTATTAGACGCATCAAATATGTCAGAAAAATACAATTCTTCAACGTTTATGGTATCCGCATTCAGAACAGTCGAATATACGTCGGAAATACGTATTAAAAACGACCAACTAAACGTAAATTCTAGACGATTCTCCTGGCATTTCCACAGCGAATTATACACGTTTGTGTGCGTGGGATATGATCCCAACTTCAGCACACGCTTCTTGAACGTCACAGAATAGTTACCTCTACACCGAGTATATGCGTTTACGCTATACGGATTCAAGTTGGTCAAATATACGTAAAAAATACCTGATTAAAACGGAAACATAAACTGAAATGATGAACGATTTTCCCGGTATCCACACAACGAGTAAGACACGTTTTTACATGCATGGCATATATTCCGAACTTCACTAAACGATCTTTGAACGTCGCAGAGTAGTCATCTGCACACCGATTATATACGTTCACGCTATCCGCATTTGAGTCGGTCAAATATATGTGAAAAATACCTGATTAAAACGGAAACATAAACTGAAATGATAAACGATTTTCCCGGTATCCACACAACGAGTAAGACACGTTTCTACGTACATGGCATATATTCCGAACTTCACTGAACGATCTTTGAACGTCGCAGAGTAGTCATCTGCACACCGATTATAGACGTTTACGCTATCCGCATTTAAGTCGGTCAAATATACGTAAAAAATACCTGACTAAAACGGAAACATAAACTTGAGTGATGAACGATTTTTCTAGTATTCAAACAACGAGTGAAATACGTTTCCAAACTTCACTAAACGATCCTTGAACGTCGCAAAGTAGTCATCTACACATCAATTATATACGTTTATGCCATCCGGATTTAAACCGGTCGAAAATACGTCCAAAATACCGATGAATAACGGAAACACAAATTTCAATGGAAAACTATTTTTCCTGTATCCGAACCTCACGAAACGATCTTTGAACATCATAAGATTATAGTGATCGGTATACCGATCATCCACGTTTATTCGGTCTCATATCAGATGGTAGGTTTGACGTCATTAATCACCATCAAATTCTAAAAACGGGACGTTTTAGTAAGCGAAAGTCAGAAAAGGTGCCCGTTGAACAAAAACACGTTTTAAAAACGTTTTAATACGTTTCATGAAACCGCCACTAGGCGGCGATCCCACTATAGTCCTCCTGCGAGTAAAAACACTCCGCGATTTCAAGATAACCCCATACCTCAGCGGATGTATGTTCAATGACGCTGTCGCGTTTACAACTATCGTTCATGAATTGATCGACTACACAAGAATTAATTATATTCTGCTGTATGCTTGGTCAGTTCATAAAATTTTTGAATATCTCTCTGATGTAGTCGTATACTGAGCTATAGTGTCGACTACAAATTAAAAACGTATAATTGCATTTTTATTAATTATAGGTAAAATTGCAAATATCAGCACTATCACTATTTTCTACGTTCATAGACCAACCAAACAAATTTGTTAAATACATTTGATATTCAGATACGTAGATGGGTTAATATACGCATACGTAGCGTGGTCTTTGTTCTGACAGAATCGACCATAGATTATACGACTATATTCTACGTATTTAAAGTGTAATGGGTAAACGTTAATATTTTCGTATATCACGCGGACATTTTTCAGTTTTATAAACGGTAATTTCTGGAGCATTCTGAATGTAGATGATCGACCATAGATTATACGACTAAATACTACGTATTTAAAGTGTATTGTGTAAACGTTAATATTTTCGTATATCACGCGGACATTTTTCAGTTTTATAAACGGTAATTTCTGGAGCATTCTAAACGTAGGGTTGTGTCCATTTTTAAACGTTTATTCGACGAACTTGTTCTTATTGGGTATCGTGCTATTTTTTTTTTTTTTTTCCGAAAGTATATCACATTTCGAGAGTACGAGATCATCAAAATGTTCATCATGAGTTCATCACTCATGGTACTTTTATCAAAAAATATTAAAAAGTTATCAAAAGTTGTAAATTTTTGATACCATATTACAACGGAAACCAAACGCGTGTCTTGCTTATGCCATTTTTTTTTTCCATTTTGCCTTTTTTGGGGAGGTTTTTCTATTTTCTGCGGATTTATATAGCTTCTTAGTATCCATAAGTGCGAGGGGTGGAAACGGGGGGGTGGGGGTAGGTCGAGTTGAGCGCGTGTTTGCCGTGTCATTCGCGGCACTTGGTGACGTCGCCATTTTTTACTTCTTAGGGTCACAATTCAACCCCCACGAGCTTATATCCCATTTCTTAGGGGTATCGTATATACCTGCCTGCCTACGCACCTTGACTTACATATTTTCTATATTTATTTATATCCTATATACACCTTGTCACGTGGTGTTTGTATGTTTAACGCTTTATTGCGCTGAACCTCGCGGAACCGATTTTTCCCGCTTTTCAGTTTTCGCATATCTGCCAATTATTGTTGGAGGTATATGAGAAAAAATCAAGAAAATTTATGAGTAGGGAAGTGGTGTTCAGGAAGGCCTTTGTATAGATTTTTCTGAATCGAAATTTGGTATAGAAATTGCGTCTGGATTCTCTCAATTATCTTGTTTAGTGTATTCGAACGTGATATCGATACGAAATTATCTAGTTTTGTGAAGAAAACACTTTTTAGGGATGATTTCAACGGGATCAATGGGAAAATTTCATCAGAATTTAGTCGGAGTAGATTGATCGTTGATTGAGATGAAAATCATAAAAATCTTTGGATCCGATTTCGGGATATGTTCGATTCAGCGTTTTTTTGTTCGAAGTACTGTTTTTTGGACGATTCGAAAGCCACTGGATGATATTTATGAAATCCAAAATCTGATGTAGTCCAAGTTGCGAAAAAACGGCAAGGATTCAATCCAAAATCATCAGAATTATAACGAAAATGAAATAGAGGGACAAAACCTAGAGATCGAGTTAACTGGGTTTAGGTTTCACCTTCGCAGGATCAAATAGTTTAATGATTTTAAATGAATGGTTGAATGGCTGACCACGATGGGCCAGCCTTAAAACTTCTCACGCAGATATTTCGAGTTCGAAAAATATGAAACTACTGCATCGATCTATTCCAAAATTCAATCATTTCTAAGTTGGAGCGAATACTATCGATGAAGATCAAAATCGTCATAATCCGTCGATTCGTTCTCGAGATATGACTTTTAAAAATTTTTTTGGTAAAATTTTGTTCGCTCGATTACTCAAAAAAACTAGTCGACCGATTGAATCGAAAATCTAATCAGCTCTGAGTAACAAAAAACCGCATCGATTGAGACAAAAATCGTCAAAATCCGTGAATTCGTTCTCGAGATATCGTCGGACATAAAATTGATCAGAAATCCAGACATCAGTCCAAAAATTGTCAGAGGCGATTCTCTGGACCTCGAATCATTGAGATCTGGCAAAAACTCGACTTCTCAGTATCGGATTGATTATAATAACTCCCTTTTTTTTCCCGAAAGCAAGAAGTTAAAAACAGAAAACCAAAAAATACATAAAAAAGCGTATTTTTTTTCTTCCCATCTCAATGCACACTTGTGCACACAGTCGATCCCAGAATAATTTCCGTTTTGGAGGTAGGTAAATTTCTCGACAATAGATTCGCTCGTCGCGAATATACCTACATATTATACATAGGTATACCACGGGGATCCCGAGCTTTCGGAGCTTGCAAGTCTTGCATACCAGTCTATATATACATATATATATATGTATATCTATATATACGTGCGTTCCGTTCCGTCCCGTGGCAGCGGCGGCACACTGTTATGAAATATGTGGTGATTCTAGGGGATGGGGGTGGTTTTGGGTGGGGGATGACGGGGGTGACTTGGCTCTACGGTTTGCCAAATCCCCTGGTTATAATAATAATAATAATAATAATAATAATAATAATAATAATAATAATAATAATGATAACACATAATGTCCCTTCAGCCATGCGTCGTCGTACCTATAGGTCGGTTCTCGCGGGTATATGTAGGTACCAGAGTTTGGATTTTACGTGATATACAGTTTTAATTTTCATAACCTGCAGCCACGAGGCAAAAGCGTTCGCTATAGTATAACCACGCGGTAACCTCATGGGCGAACCTTCGAGGTTTTCCCCTTGCCGTTACTACTTAAAATCGATCCATTTTCATACCTTCAGACTCACGCATATCCTTATATGATATATGTCTTCTCCGCATTCTTTCCTAGCTGAGAATTCCTAAGGAAATCATATCATGGGGTAGGAGAGAATAACCCATGGAGATTATCCCATTTTGGAGAAAGATTCAAACAAAAGAATCAAAATTCTGTCTCAAAATCTGCATCCTGTAAACTTCAGGACTCTTTTTTTTTTTTTTTTTCGAAGTAGAAATGATTAGGGCCGAACCAGATCAACTCTGATCAGAATTCTCGATCTGCTGATATGTGTAAAGGAAAAGGTTTTAAGGGATGATTAGAAGAGTGTATAATGTCCGTGGGAATATTCACCAGTAAAATTAAGGGTGAGTATGACACGTGACCAAACTACCCCTTCGAAGTAATGCCCATCTCGATCTCTGGCACCCTTCAGTCAAAGGTGGAAAGCTCCAGGGGTAGAAATGATCAAGAGAAACGGGAGGAACGGCTTTCCTAATTGTTCAGCAGATTCTTTTGGGGGAATGAACGAAAATTGTTGGGAGCTTTTCATTCCCTATATTCATATCCACGTATGTATGGGTTGGTGAAAGCTCTTGGGTGTTGGAAACGATGAGGATGTGGATGTGTAACGTATTATATATATGACGTTCTCTGTTCCTGGCACTGGCTGAGAAGCCAGATCAGGAAAAACAAGAAACATTAAAAAAAAAAAAAGAAAACAGAAAAAGAAAAAGAAAGAAATAAAAAAATCGTACCAAAAAGCTCGCGGTTATTTGTGTAGAACGTGTTTAGGCGAGCTGGTTTACTCGCCACTTACTACCCTTTCAAGACTTAATTTAACGGTCGTTTTCCCAGAGGTACAACTCGTGCTAACGACGCGTACGTACACCCTAGTCCTTGTTTAGTCGATGTACTTGTATATATAGTATATATCAAGCTTGCAAGCGTATTATGTGAAATTGTACAAGTGTGAAGGTATAACATACGATCTCGTGATACGACACACATTCATCATACTGCAACGAGGTATGTAGGTACTACACACGTAATCCATGTCTTTGTCCTGCGTGTGTAGACGATGGTTTCCTTTATGCCACAGAATGGTGCAAAGAAAGCTTTTGATTTTTACAGGAGCTTAATTGATTTTCCGAACTTTTACGATCTCAAAAAGTGAATTTTCTTGGGGGGAGGATTTCGACTTAGAGGATTAATGGTTGGAATTATCTCACGAGCACTCGGTGTCATTGAAAAGAGAACAACGATCATTCGAAATCATTCTACTTAGGGTATACCGCGAGTCTTTGGAAATCGATTACCGAGCTTTTTTTTTTTTTTTTGATCGGCTTATAAACGAACGCCGATGATCTACCAGGACAAAATTCGAGTGCGATTGAGTGGCCGAAACACCCGCGACGTTAAACAAGGGATGTTCGAAGCTCGCGAGCTTTTCTAAAACGAGGCTTTGGCCGGAAAGCTCGCGGGCAATATTCGCGGGAATAACGAGTCGCTAGTCCTGGGAGAAACGACCCTCGGTCACGTTTATTTCACACATTTTTACCTGACGAATTTGGAACGATACTTGAGCCGAAATTTTGACCGGAACTTTTCAACCCGCTTTTTCTACAACTTGAACACAACGGGCCACGGGTTTTGGCTCTTCATCGTCAAGTCCGTCGCAGAAACGGATTTTTTACACCCGAGGTCAGACTTTTCCGAAATTATACACATCCCGGGAATCGTTCAAAAGAGATACCAAAATTCGACCACAATCGAACGAGTCGAGAATAGAAAAGGAAGATTCGAGCCAGTGTGAGATACTTTTGCCTAATATTTTCATTCCTGTCGTTTGAACAAAAGTCAAAAAGCTTTGGAACCGGCACCCCCGTTTTGAGATATCCGTCGTGATTCGCTCACCAGTTCTGGCAATTGAACAAGCCATGCATACGGCCTTTGTCTAGCTCAGAATTCAGGACCCTCAGCTTTCCTCACAGTTTACAATTACCACCGAGCTTTCCTCGCATGCTAGACCGCGTCGTTCCCAAGGGAGAGACGTACTAATTTGCTCCTAATTCGTATCTGGCCAAGATTCAGCACCATATCTAGCTTCTCTTCAACGTTTCGCATTTCCAGCAGAAATTCACATCCTAGTTACATTATAACTGTGTACGATTCTCATCATTCGTGACTCCTAGAGCATAATTCACTGCGGTATTTTCCCCTTACCCTTGGGGACACATTGTGTACATGCTGAAATGGCATCGTGCTCAGACTCAACGTGCATGAAAAATGGTGAAAAATAAAACTGAATCCTCAAACTGAAAATTCTCTCCTTCGAATTAGAAATGGCAATTCGTCATGTGCTTGAAATTCTGAACGTTCGTCATTGAACGAAAAATTTGCTCAAGTATTAAGGGTCACCACGATTATTCATCCATTAAAAGTATCTACTGATTTTTTATGTATCTTGAAAATCTTCAGTCAGTTATAAAGAGTTTAAAATTCATAAATTTCGAGTGGCCAAATCTGTTGAACATGAGATCTCTTTTTTTCCTATACTTTCGTTCAAATGATCATTAATTCGTTTGACAAAACGCGCTATGGTATACATTTTCGAAAATGACATATGAATGACACGAACATGTTCGGTGAATGGATATAAGAAATGGGGTTTCCTTGGAGCTTACCATGGCTCGTTTATGTACATAACTAATATCCTTTATTGCACCCTGTTGTCTGATGTGGATGGAATTCACCCCATTGCTTCATACCGCAATAGAACCACCTAGGAGTTATAAATCTTTTATCCCATCATACGAGTTCATGCCAGGCAATAAATAAACGTTTTCTCGTATACCAACGTGGGGGTGAAAAAGCTCCTGTCCAAAAAAAAAAAAAGGCAAAACTATGAACAAATACAAAAACCACCAAAGATGGTATCGATTTCTCTCTGATTTTCAAAGTGATTTTCATCAAATGCAATGTGCAATGTATGTAGAACTTACCGATGCAACATGCTCAGGAAATTCAAATCCTCTCACCCTGAGCCAAGAGTCCAAGGTGTGATTTAGTTCGACTTCCGGCGAGGTATTCCGCAGGTGCGAAGTACATATCTTATCCTGTGGCCGAGGGGTTGAAATAGTGGACCTAGAAACGGCCGGGAAATTTCAGGACTTCTCATAGACTTGGGGGTGGGATTGAAGTTCCGGAATTCGAAAGCTGCAAAGCGTTGAAATTCCAAATTTTTCTACTACTGACTCAGAGTTTTTGGAAAGATTATTTCCCCTCAAGTCTATGTAGCCAATTTGAAAAACTCCAAATGGAAAAACACCGAAGGTTTAAAATTCCGAAAGCTAAAGATCCAAATTACCAAAACTCCGAATCTTGGAATTCGCGAGATGCAACGTCGTTTATTTCACACCTTTATCAGGAGCTTCTCTCAAATTTGTGGATTTTTGGACGTTCTGAGTTTTGCCGTCTGCATTTCGACCTTTCGAAATATCCAACTTCTGAACAATAACGTTTCTAGAAACTCAAAATCGCGTCTCAAATAAATTCGGAATTTCGACTATTCGGTACTCTTCAGAGTATTTCGTGTTGAATGGCGTAGGAAATCAGGACACGTCCAGAATGCGGTGTCAACTGTCGGTGTTGATTTTCCTTAAAGGGAAGAAAAGATATGATATTCTGGCTCCATAAAAATTAGGAATCGATTTTCCTCGAATCATCCGACTAGAAAAGAAGAAAAAGAACAGAAAAAAAAAAAAAAAAAAAAAAAAAACTGGCAGTATCAACAAATGTGCGTGCGGAGCTTTCCCAGGAGGTGATTAATGCGAGCTTTTTGAGAAGGACGTTTTCCAGTTGAAATTCATAATTCGGTTCGGTTATAATCCGTGTCTATAGGCCCGTACACACCTTGGTATAAATTTGTAAATCTATTCTCGTCGGCTGTCAACTCCTCGGAGACATTTGACATCAAAGCTCATTCCTGTATACAAAGCTCTCGCGTGACTGGGCTTGGGGCTTATAGACGACGTACGTGTGTCGTACCTTTATGTTTATATATACCTGTATATATACCTACCGATCCTGCCTATGTAAGTAGGTTGAATTCTTTCTCAGTCGAAGCTACACTACGTGATGAATTACACCCTGGTATTTCAGAACGACCACTTCTTTCATAACTCTATACCACTTTTTGAGGATTCAGTTTCTGCGGCTTCGAATGATCAAAGATATAGTCTGATCGAGGTAGGTGAGTTGGGAATCGGTTCACCAGGAATTAATTTCAGGATATCTTGGATGATCGGGTAGGGAATTTTGATTCCTGCAATTTTGGTTATCACAATTTTCACCGATTTTTGAAAATGGATAGTCGAGTTTTCACCAGATCTTAACAATTCGAGGTCCAGAGAATCGCCTTTGACAATTTTTGGACTCACGTCTGGGTGTCTGATGAATTTTATGTCCGAAGATATCTCGAGAATGAATCCACGGATTTCCATAATTTTCGTCTCAATCGATGCGGTTTTTCGTTACTCAGAGTTGATTAGATTTTCGATCCAATCGGTCGACTAGTTTTCGAGTAATCGAGCGAACTAAATTTTACAAAAAAAATTTCAAACCGTCATATCTCGAGAACGAATCAACGGATTTTGACGATGTTCATCTTCATCGATTGCATTCGCTCCAATTTCGAAATGACCAAATTTTGAAATAGATCGATGCAGTAGTTTCGTATCGTTTCGGGAAGTTCCAAGACTGGCTCATCGTGGTCGGCCAAGTTACCTGTGCTTGTTTAATTTCTTTGATAGGGAATGAAATTTCCTATCTGATTATCTATGACGACTTTAACGTTCAATTTGACAATTATCAACGAGATAATAATTGATAAAAAAAAAAAAACGACCGTTTTTCACCCCTATTTGCAGTCCAACTCTGTAAATATCGATCTGGAGGTAAAACTCATAATTTTCATCCTGAAGTTGACAATAAGCGAGTTATTTGAAGAACAAAAAAAAATCACCCCTCAAATTGACATGACGGCAAACACAATGGGGCAATTTTCCGGAAAATTGAGACTTGCAGCTCTACTGACTACCCCCTCTCTGGCTAAAAATAAAAAATAAAAAATAAAAAATATCGCATCCCAGACTTAATTCCAGGTGAAATCATATTTAGACCGGACTAAGAGCGAAACGTGTAGCTCATGCAACTGGCTCCTCAAATTCTCCAAGAGCCTGAGGCTTGAAGCGAGTGTCTCATCATGCGGGCAACTCCCGGCTGGATCTGCAAAGGAACGACACGCGACTGTCAGAGGTCAGGATTTAGCTGAGGGGTTGAAACCACAGGACATTGAACAGTGGCCAGGGTTTAGGGGGTAGAGGGTAGGGGGGCAGGGGGTTATGGCCAGGCGCGAGCCGGACGCCAACGGAATTTCCTTCCTTCTGCTCCTCCGAGTTGACGTCCGGTTCCTCCAGTCCCTTCCGGTACCCAATCCACCCTACAACCACCCCCCCACACTGTCAACACCCTTCGTTAACTAATTATCTGGAATGAATTTTACGACAATTAGAAATATATTCCCTTAATTTTGAAAATGGAATTCGATCATTTTTTCATCGACGTCTGGACTTTTCGTCAATTTTTGGTTCGACTATATCTTAAGAACGAATCAATTGATTTAGGTGATTCTAGTCTCAATCGACGCGGTTTCTCATAGCTCAGAGCTGAGAGAATTTTTGATCTCATTGGTTCAGTAGTCTTCGAGTAAGTTAAGAAACAACATTTTTGAAACGAAATTGAAATCGATTATATCCCGGAAACCGATCAACGGATTTTTACAATTTTCGTCTCGATCGATAGAAATTCTTTCGACCTCATTCTGGTCAAATTTTCCTCTCAATTGATTCAGTAGTCTATAAATCATTAATAAAATTAGTTTTTTTTTTCTTTTTTTCTCCACCCTCGTCTAGTTTCTTGAAATTGAAATTCCAGGGTTTTTGGTTTTTGGATCGCTCATCAATTGAAATCTAATCAAACTTCTCCATTTTCGTAATTCTAAGACAACCAACTAACACTTCTTTGGAAATTAGTACTCGTGGTATTTTTGAGTTTAGTTTTCAATACAAAAAACTGTTTATTCATTTTTTTTTTTTTTTTTTCAAAATTTGAACATTTTGAAATGCCCCATTCGTTCCCAGTGAAAATGAAATGGTAGTTTACAGTGGGAGGCAATGATACGTCAGTTCCATCGTTACTGTATTTGCTAATATACTGTAACTGACGTTTAATTCCGAACTAATAGAATGAAAATAAGAATCCGACCCCAAAAAAAAAAACAAGAAAAAAAAAACAAATATAGAAGTGGGAGAGAAAGAAGGAAATGGAAATAAAAAGTTTTCCCTTTGATCTAGAAATGCATTGCGCGGGTGGATGAACGAGCGTGTTTCTCTGCTGCATAGAGCAGGGGGTGGCAACCCCCAACCATTGGTTTGTACCACGCGATATTCAAAGCTCGAGATAGACTCGAGGGAGGAGAGATGAGAAAAATGAGAGAGGGAGAGAGAGAAAGGAAGCTAAAGAGAACGAGAGAGAGAGTCATGGGAAATATAAGTCATTATTCATGCCCGAATTAAAAGTCCGTTAATTAAGCCAATCCGGGAGCTTAGCACGCTTTAAACTTCCACAAACGGTAACTGGAGGCTCCGTAATTAGGGGGTCAGATTCGCGGGGGTGGGCCGTACAGGGTGTGAAGGTCAACCGCAAATTTTTGAAACGTATTTTGAGAGTATTTTAACACTTTTCAAACAAGGTTGATGAAAATTTCATCATATCTTTACCACTTAAAACAACGATCAAAGGAGCGTAGAATAAAAAAATAAAAAATCGCAAGAATTAAAAGGGGGCAAATTTGTCACCCTGAAATGAAATATAGAAAAATGAAAGTTCGATTGAGCGAAAGCTGAATGATTTGATTTTTGAGAAATATAAATCGTAAATCGTCTGTTGGACATAAACGAATTTCATGAATTAGCGCAGCCATTGTTGTAAAAATTGTATTGTTGCAAAAGTCGAACGGAATAACTGAGGCACAATTGCAGGAAAGTGTATGTATGGTAACACGTGCGGATGTAAGGGACGTAATGACAATGAGTGAAAGAATATAAGATTTTCTATAACTCTGCGGGGGTTCTTACCGAGAATGGCCCAACGTTGGGCTACCGTTACGTAGTCAGTCAGGTATACAATATACGTAAGACACGCGTTTATTCTGCTCAGTGAACAATGCTAATGTCTAATACAGCTGCTTCTCCTCCCCTCGATCCAAATATAAAGCTAACAAATTTCCATCTTTATTATTATTTATTGATTCATCGGTTTTCATAAACTTTTTGAAATTTTTGTGCAAAAATATTACGGCCTTCTTATTTCTTCATATGATTATTGTTTGAAAAAATATTCTGATTCTTTGTCAAGAATAATGTGACGCGATTTTATTTTCTACTAGAAAATGATTTTTTTTTTTTCTCGGGGGAAATCGGTTTTTGAAAATCATGATGATTCCATTTGACAATATGATGATCGATTTGGATAAAATGATGACGATTTTTTGAAAATTATGATTATTTTCAAGAACGTGAGGTTATTTTGTCGAACCTATTGATTTTCGTAAACGTCATGGTAATAATTTCCCGGAAATAATCGACCTCTGGTTAACGTACGATGATTTTATTGTTAGTGAAAATCTTGAGATTTATTTGCTCAGTCATGAGAATTGATCTGGCGGAAATGATATTTGAACAAAAAATAATGATCACTTGTGTAAATTTAATGATTTTTTCTGAAGAAAATTCGTATTGTTCTTATTTTTTGATCTATCTGGTGACGGTTTTTATATGATGATTTGATTTTTGATAGACTTGTACTTAAAGATGCATCCAGGCATCGATCGATTCCAAAATTCAGTCATTTCTAAGTTGGATCGAATGCTACCGATGAAGATCGAAATCGTCAAAATTCGTTGATTCGTTATCGAGAAATGGTTGTTTGAAATTTTTTTTTTTTTTGTAAAATTTGTTCGCTCGATTACTCAAAAACTAGTCGACCGATTAAATCGAAAATTTAATCAGCTCTGAGTAACGGAAAACCTTATCGATTGAGATGACTATCATGAAAATCCGTAGATTTGTTCTCGAGATATCGTCGGACATAAAATTGATCCAGACACCCAGATCACGTCAGTCCAAAAATTGTTAGAGGCAATTCTCTGGATCTCAAAACATGGAGATCTAGGGGGAAACTAAATTTTTTATTTTTGGGGTGAATATGATATTAACTTCCCCCCCTTTTTTTTTAAGTGCGAAGTTAAAAACGCTAGAGTGACCCGTTCCACAATTCTATAATGACTCTAAAAACGAGAACCGGTCCCGCATCACCAGCCGAGAAACCTACCACCGCAACCCCTGGAAGTTTGTCGAGGGGTTGAAAAAGATGAATAATACATTGCAGTTCTCGCGTTAAAAACAACCATTCTCCACCATTTCTGTATAGGCATGCGTATATATCGCCACGCGGGAATCAGTACGGTGCAATTATCATTCGCTTCGGCCAAATCCACTCGGCAAATTATGGATATTATGTATTCATGTCGAGGGGGTCCGACACGGATTTCGTATTCACGAAGCGTTCGGAAAATTTTGTACACACACCTACTTCCAAGACCGAACGTAAAAGCTCTGAGAACAAAAAAAAAAAAAGCTCAAGTTCAAATTGTTTCGCTAATGATGACTGTTCGATTTTTTTTTTTAATAATTTCTTTTGTCTCGTCATATGTCATCAGTTTATCTCAACGAAAGAAAGATTCGAAATGGGAAAATCAGCTGGGTATTTGTATGAGGGGATGAAAATAAGAGAAAAAGAAATGAAGAAAGAAAGAAAAAAAAAATTGGAATGAAAAGAAAGATAAGGGATGAAATAGAATTTGCAGCAGATTTAAAACAGAAATGATTTACATGAGAAATTAGAGACAATTTATGGTAATGAAATGTCTTATTTATACTTTGCGGTATGAAAAATAGCCCCACTTATAAGGATTGTTAAACCCCTAAGCTCCTTAGCGTGCTGCTCATATACTTTATTTTAATGTTCGGTAATTCGACCTCACGGCTTTAGTATTCGCCACTCCCGCTGATGTCTACCACCCTTGATAACGCATTCCCCAAAATCCCCATACAATTCTTAAAACCCATTCTAATTTTTATCCTAAGACACGCAGGCCGGATTCAAAAATTCCTTTCGAACAACTAGGGGCGCGGCATTAGCCATCCCTGAAATTTGTCCGGCTGTAATTATTTGACTGGACAGGATCTTTCGATTAGAAAATATAGTGATTTTGGAACAGTGTGGTGGGAATTTTGATTCTAATTGATTTTTTAGAAATTTCGAAACTCACCCCTTCGTGGTTTTTTAATTTTTTAATTTAGTTTGGATGAATTTTGGGTTTGCCACCCCCGTATTTCGTACTAGTATAACAAAACGTACTTTGGAAAATAGCAGAGAAAAGGAAGAGAAAGCCAGAAGGGTATTGGGAAGAGGATTGAGGGTGAGAAAAAACGTATAACTCTCACACGTCGAGAATCCAGGAAAATTTTCTCATCCATAGAATTTGATTCTTTTTTCCCAGTCGCGGCGAGTCGTAATGGGTATGTTTCCAGTCGATTGATCCAGGACGTGAAATCGTTGCCTTTTACACACGTATATATCCAACGTGCGCCCTTATGTCTGTACCAAGGGTTGCTGAATTAGCCCTTGAATTTTGTACCGAATACCTTCAGCCAGATTTCAGAAACCGCGAATCCCAGGGGCGGCTTGTAACCTGAAAAAAAAAAAAAAATTTTCTTCTTTCGTCTACTACCCTTAGCCAGTTCTATTTGCTCGGGAGAGAGGGTAAGGGATGAAGAGACTAAGGGTGGTAGGGTGAACACCAGACTTCTCAGAAGTGGGCACAAATTGGTGAGAGCTCGATCAGGGAAACATTGCCATTTTACAGCCTCAACGGTACGACGACGAGGGGTGAAAACAACCCCCGCTAGCCAAAGTACCCGGGCTTCCAACAACACGATCGGCAACATCAACCGAACCAAAGCAACCCTCTACGTCATGCTAGCAAGACACGCGACTGAAATCACGTGTTTTTCGGAATAATCAGTAATCAGGCGTTTCTACTGAGTCGTTTGGCGAGCTTTTCTAGTTTGCAAGTTCGTTCGTTCGTTCGTTCGGGTAGGGGCCAGTCGTGCAATGCAATTTGCCATTTTTTTTTTTTTTTTTTTCCGATGCCAATTTTTCTTCTTATTTTTCCAAGTTTCTTTTTTATTCTCTTTCTTCGGCTAGGGCAAAGCCTATAATTTCAGTTCTTGAACGGGGGGCGCGCGCAATCCTCCCCTATGTTTAAACTTACCAACCCAACACGAGAGAATACGATAAAGATCGTATACGACAACCGATAACCGACAGAATTGCTCTGGAAATATACAACGGACAATTATACCTGCGAATTCTTCGTTTGCTTAGAAATTTTCATCGGATCTGTTTTCTCATTCTCGTTATATATCTCGTTTCTTTTATCGCATTGTGGAAGTCCGTTTGTTCAATTATATTATCATCGATCAATCGTTTCTCGGGTCATTCCAAATCGCCATCTATTTCGTTTTTACTATTTCATATACTGGTGCGTCTTTTCAGTCAAATTTGTATATGAAATTCTGCTAATCTTCTTCAGGATTTAATTAATCTTGACTAATTTTGTTCATCGGCTTTAAATGCACTTTTTGATAAAAGCGCAGCTTTTGAATCTTCGCGATTTTTTCAGGGCGAGCTTACGATCTTTGGAACACTCAACGGGCCTCGAAAAGCTTTTTTCAGCCTAGGAGATTCTCCTCATTTTCTCTAGGAACTTCTTTAACAAAAATTATAGCGAAGTACTAAAAATTTTCACGCATCGCAAGTGATGGCTAAAGTTTTTTGGATTAACTATTTACCGATTCTAGAATTCATACGCGATTGTCAATCGGTATTTGTTTTCGTTTACAAAGCTTTTATGGGTTCGAATGAAAATTTATTGAGAAAATTCCGAAAAAAATTCAATCGTCATTTAGCGATCCGTCCTAATTTTTTGACATCTTCTTTTGGTTCTTGAAGGAATTATTCGGAAGCGAAATTGAAAAAGCTCCTTGATTAACGATAAGAAAAGCTCACTTTGAATATCGATGCTTATTTCCAGCCATTCTAATTCTGACATCTTCTTCTGGTTCTTGAAGGAATCATTCGAAAGGGGAATTGCAAAAGCTTCTTGACGAAGGAAAGCTGACTTTGAATTTTGATGCTTTTCTGGCCGTCCTAATTTTGACATTTTCTTCTGGTTTTTGGAGAAATCGTTCGAAAGGGAAATTGAAAAAGCTTCTCGATTAAGGAAGGTCCGCTTTGAGTATGGAGGCTTGAAAAAATACCATCAGATCATTCCATGGATTAAAAAACGATGTTTAATTCCTTATTTTAATTCTGATCCTGATTTCTTAGACAGGATTGATCGATTTTTAGGTAAACAGACTCTCAGAACAAATTGTGATACTAAAAAACTTCAAATGGATCGAATCGTTATTCAGAGCTTTTTTTTTCTTCAAGTCAAGTCTGGCAACGAAAGATTCGAAATTTCATTCGGACTGGATGATTTTCGGACTCTAGAAGCTCGACGATTGAAGATTTTTCGGAGATCAAAATTAAGGCAGTAATTTCCCATCCGATTTCAACGCTTCCCTTGATTTCCAGGTGCAGTCCAGCACAATAAAAAAAGGGGCCTAATTCGGATTCTAAAATTAATTAAACCTCTCGACATTTAACGACGGGTATATAACATTCGCACGAACGAATTGCCCCTCGTTTTCTGATAGATAAGCGTTCTCGGGGTAGGTGGTGGCCCACGAAACTAGAGAGAAAAAAAGAGAGGGAAAAAGCTCACGCCAATGGTCTACAGGGGGTGAGTAGTATAAAGGTAAAGGGCAGGAATTGTTCTCTCGTCAACGCGATCCTTCCTGATTAGATGAATTATTGTATCGTTTGCTGGGTAGCAAGGTATGTATGTATGTATATGGGATGCCTATAGGTACACATATATACAAACTTTCGTCTAACACTATCGCGGTTAACTCTAAATTGATCTAAGATCTAGAGATTTGCCAGTCAGTATGGGATTACGTTTCATTTAACAAGCCCTCCAGGCGTATCAGGGGCGCAGCTCTTTCTACCCCTGAAACTCGAGACTCGATTATATTGTTCTCAACCCTCTTGCACACGGTATATCAGAAGAAATATTCTAATTAACCAACCTGCGGAATTTAGAACGATTAGCTAAAACTCTTTTCATTTTTGCCTGTAATTCTTATTCATCCCCAAATTTCTTTCCGCTTTTTGGATTGGTTGCAAGATTAACAAAATTTTTTTTCATGATTTCCCTTCTGTTATTTGGGCCAGTGACAAATGAAAATTGATTAGAAAAACATAGTTAGATAATTTTGCCAATGGAATTATATATGGACGAAAGCGTTTAGGTTCAAGGATCGTGTTCTGTCTTCGGGTACTCGACTTAGGCTAGAATGGAAATGAAATAGGTTTCGGGTAATCTAATATCCAATTCACTTGTCCGTGATGGTTACGATTGGATTGGCATTAACTTACGTTGATTTATATTACAGCGAGGTAATAGAATAATCGATATACGTATACTCCTTCCTCTAACCGCTATATAGACATTCTACATCGTACACTATAATTCTATCTACACTAAACCTATAGCAGCAGGCCAACGTGTGTGTTTTCTTACCGGCTTTCGCCGTTCTGTGCGAACCTGAATACCGATAACCAATAACTTCCATATTCATACCCGTGGCACGATATTCCATCAACAGGTATTCCTGCTTCACGACGAAATCGGGATTAGATCGTACGAAATTTTGGGATTTAGAAAAAAGGAACAGGGACATCGACTGACCGCGATGGACCAGCCCTAAAACTTCCTGGATCTTTCAAGCTGGAACAATACGAAACTAATGCATCGATCTATTTCAAAGTTCAGTCATTTGTAAGTTGGAGTGAATGCTATCGATGAAGATCAAAATCGTAAAAATCCGTTGATTCGTTCTCGAGATATGGGTGTTTGAAATTTTTTTGGTAAAATTTTGTTCGCTCGATTACTCAAAAACTAGTCGATCGATTGAATCAGAAATTTAATCAGCTCCGAGTAACGAAAAACCGCATCGATTGAGAGGAAAATAATGAAAATCTTTGGATTCGTTCTCGAGTAGATATCTTCGGTTATAAAATTGATCAGACACCCAGACGTCAGTCAAAAAATTGTCAGAGGCGACTCTCTGGACCTCGAAATGTGGAGATCTGGCGAAAGCTCAACTTTTATTGTAATAAGTTCCCTTCTTCAAAAGCTTCTTTGCAAAAGCTTTTTCAAAATTCGAAAGGAAGAAATCGAATAGTTTGAATCATGAAATCACATGGAATCAAATCACAAGATCTAGATTTCGATCTTTCCATCTTCTTCACAATTTTGTAATCGGCGATATTTCAATTCCAACGACAAAAGCTACTTCCGGTAGACAAGAATCTCCCCCCGGTGATATAAGATCTTGAAGATTTCTTGCAATTAGTAGAGTTTGCGAATTTTCATAGCCTCGTCTGTTCGTTGGGGTGGATTCCCTGGAGGGTTGATTTGGGAAGGGATTTTTGAGGGGGGTGAAGAAATTTCCAGACAAATATTTCCGGGGGACTTCGTAACCCTGAAAGTCCGAACTCCAAAATCCAAAGTCCAAAGTCCAAAGTCTCTGGCGAACGATTCTCTACCAAGATAAAACGCCCATCAGTACCGATCTCGATTGAAGTCTCCCTCGCGGCCAAACACAACGGCGCTTTTCGCCGCCCCTAAATACGGCGCGAAACAACCCTTGCAGTCGACTCTACTACCCCCGTACATCTACCTACTCCTGTTTTTCAACCCCTGCCCCGTTGAACCTGGAATACCTACTCACCCCCGTGGGATAAAAGAGCTCGTCCTGGTCCCAAACATAATAACTGTTTAACGAAGAGGTCTTCTTATACGGTACGGTACCGGGTAGCCCGGGATGGCGTGGGGTAGCTCGGGTTCGGTTAACGTTACCCCGAGTTTAAAGTTGGCTAACGAAATCACTTAGAGACCGTGAAGGGTTTTTCTTACCCGCGGAGAAATCGGTAACCGTAATGAAAATCGACAAGGGGCGAAACCGGGCACCGCAATTATTTAGCTATTGGTATATTATTTTTGGTAAATTTTTAGAAGAGGAATCGATTTGTTTTTTTTTTTTGTTCTTTCCACTGTGTACAATTAGGGGACTGACGATTTTCGACGATTTTTTCCTTTGTCGAATCAGCGTGGACATTTTTACAGATTTTCACTTTTGTCAGACTGTAGAGACGAACATCTGAGATAATCAGATCTTCCTTTCCTTTTCAAAATCGATAATGGATGTACATTTTACAGCTGAGAACCTTATATGGAAAAAGTCTTTCGGTTGAATAACTGTCTTATACCGATCTTGACGATTTTTCAGATTTCTCATCATCTTATTGCCTCTTCAATTGAATAATTTGAAAGTCGATTCTCCATTTTCTGTTACACATCGATATTATTACTCCACGCAAGCGGGAAACTGTTGTATTCTAAACTTTGAATGAATTTTTACCGATCCTCGAGCAATTCGTTCCGCGAATATTTTCTCTAATTCTACAGACCCGGAATCGAATTCGAGAAAAATCATCCCAGGGGCTGAAAGCGGTCGATGAAAACTGATTTCTCTAACGAGGTGTCGATACCTGGACAACACTTCGTGCGATTCGGGTAAAATTCGTTTGCTCGTCGCTTCTCGAGGCAGCGGTGAGCTTTTTCGCCGAGCATAGGGTGGTTTGGAAATCAAGTAAGGGTAGAAGCGGTTTGAAATTTCATTGTTGGATGGCTCGGCGACTGTCGGACCGACTTCAGCAAAATTCGCAACATAATCGCGGTTCACTGGCGACCGGTGGATTTGGCCGTGAAATTTTTTTCCCCCCAGTAATAAACTGCGCCCGATTTCTCTGTCCGCGATTCTTAACCCTTTGGCGAACCAGTCGTAGCTAAAATCTCAAAGACACATTCGCAGTTCTGATCACGGTGGAACCTCTCGGCCTCGATTAGCAGAATCCGAATTTCAAGGTGGCTCAAACCCTCGACTGATCGCTCGGTACAAGTCCGACATTCCGATAACCGATCATCGGCGAATGAAACAATTTCGATTAGTCTTTTTCCTGTTTTTGAGGGTGAATATCGACGGGGGAGGATGAAACCAGCGTCGAATAGGTAATAACGTAGAACTTGACGTGGATATAGGTAGGTACGTATAGGTATAATATCTTGAAAGATCGAACACGAGCGGGACACACTATCTGCGTTCATTCGTTGATAATCGCGATTCAGAGACCCGCAACTGGCAACCTGCAGGCAACAGGGGCGGCAAGTCACGCTTCGGTTTCCGTGTCTCGATGTGCGAGCGACCGCGCCAGTCGTGTTTTCCGTACCTTGGCGTACCACGAAGACCACCCGGTACCCGGGGGGTTGAACAGGCTAAAATGGTGCGGGGGGTGGGTTTGGATGGCGCCGAAGAGATAGCGAATAGCTTACCTTCCGCGAATCGCGTATTGCAATTACCTTCACCTAATATTATACCCAAGTGTAGATAATCTATACAAACGGTGCGAATTGCACCGAAACGGGATTCGCCAATTCGTGAAAAAAATGCAAATGCAAACTCAAAAAAAAAAAAAAAGAAAAAAAAAACATAAAGGATCTCGTGGATTTTTAGAGGTGTGATTTGTTTAAGATATCAACGATTATTCAATAACGAATCTATAATTTTAATCTTCCAATTTCAGAAGTGCTAAGGAATTTGAGTGAATTTCACGAAACCCATCAGGCTGCAAAAATGTGGAAGAAATTTTGAGATTTTTAAGATCCCGAAGGATGTTCGGACGTTTTAAATTACTTGGATTGAATTCGAAGAATTTCGAAAAGCTCGAGGATATTTTGGAGCATTTTTTGGAACGGATGGGGAAGGAATAGAAAGACATCAAGGAACTGGAACTTTTGGAATTCAAAACTTCAATCCCACCCTGATTTTTATGAAAAATATGAAGATTCTGAAAAAAAATAACTGAAATATGTAACAAAAGATGAATAAAATTGGCTCCGGATGGTCAGACACGAGGATCAGGTAGATACGAAAGAGGTGTAATCAATGATATAAATAAGGAAATTTCATTTCGTTGGGAAAAAAATTGGGGACCACGCGTAATTTAATATACACCTGCGAAGCAGCTTTTGGATTTATTATTAAAGGTCGCGTAGCTGTGAACTCCTCTGCTGCTTACGCAGCTAGTGGGCTTAACGTCCGTGATTTCGCGATCTTTCGCCAAGCTACCGCAAGGCGAACGCCTTGCCAAGTGCGAGGAGGTTCCTGCCTATGAATTTATATGGAATACCATAGCGCCTATACTTTTCTCCGAGGACCTGCGAGTCACCCTGTCGTCAGGTGCTGCGAAATTCCAGTCAAATGCAATCGGGGCGAAATCGGATGCCCGGGAATATCGAGAAGCACAATTAACAGCATTTGAGACAAGAATTTCTACAGTTGCTCATGCTGCTTACTTCAAATTTTGAAATTTGAGTATTAGGAAAGATGTTTTGTCTTCGATTCCGACGATTTTCTAGCAATTCGTTCGATCGGCTCGAAATGTCGAAGAGGAGATTGTCCGATCGTGCTTTGAAGACGAGGAATCGATCGAACATCTTCGAAAAACTACTTTTCTGAGGCATGTCTGTAACAGCCTAAAAAATATTTCTTGAGTCCATGAAATAAATAGTCGGGAAACATGCAGCCGAGTTCAGAAATTCTGAACGAACGAAGAGGAATTTTCAAAACCGATCATGTCTCTAGGAATTCGATTGAAAACTACGCATGTTTTTAGAATTTGTCTCAAAATTGGCCATGTCTTCAAAAACTTGTTTCACACCCGGCCATTTCTTGAAAAACTTGTTCCAAATGTGCCATGTTCTACGGAGTTTCGTAAAAAATTAGCCATGTCCGTGAGAACTTCTTCAAAAACTGGCCATGTCTCGGAAAATTAGATTCAAAACCAACCACGTCTTTGGGAATTTTGTTCACAACCGACTAGATCCTCAGGAATTGTTTCCAAAATCGGCCATGTCCGCAAAGATTTGTTTCAAGTCCGCTATATCTCGGAGAATCTCTTCCGGAATCGACGATGCTCTACAAAATTAATGTCAAAATAGGCCACGTTTTGGAAAATTTGATCCAAAACTGGTCATGTCTTCAGAAGTTTCTTCCAAAACCAAATAAAACCTGAGGCTTTCGTTCCAAATTCGGCCATGTTTATGAGAAATTATGGTTTCAGATCTGCCATGTTTTGAAAATTTGATTTAAAACCGGCCATGTCTTCATTATTATAGTATAGTATAATATTTTGGTTTTCAAGAGATTATTTTAAAAATCGGCTGAATTATCAACATTTTTTTTTGTTGAGTTTTCAAATTTCTCGAATCCATCTTGAATCCATTTCTCTGACTTGGCTAGTTTTTTGGAGCCAGACATACCAACGAAGAGAGAAAAATTATCACTTATTTAGTTGTAATTTTCCAAATTCTTTCTTCTCTGGCCAGGTACTTTCCCCTAGATCATGAAAAATCTTGTTTCTTCTCCGGGAAACTCGCGGGGTAAGGAAGGAGGGGGGGGGGGGGGGGGGGGGGGAGGGGCTGAAACGTAATTTCGAGGTAATTGGTAGGTGCAGAAGCAGCACACCTGCGTTGGGAAGCGGGCTGGAGATGAATAAAAAAAAGGGCAAAGGGAAGAAGGAAGAAAGTGAGCAAGGAAAAAAGGGAGAAAGTGCTCAATGAACAAAAACTAGCTAAAAGTCCAGAGCTTTTCTCTCTCTGTCCCTCACTCTCTCTCTCTGGAATCTTTGGAGATTAAAAAACGCGAGGATATACATTTTTCAGAAGCATGTACAACATCTTTCAAAAGTCCTTGTGTATATAGGCATGGTTGGAATTCTGGAAAAGATGGTACAACGTTTTTAAAAAAAAAAAAAAAAACAACCCCGTGGCTTTTGAGAGTTGGCCTCCTGTCTCGCCATGTTGGTTTTTCACATCGTAATTCTTAATCATTCTATCTTGGACATTATGAGTTTTGCTGAACAGGCAATAAGTAGTACAATCATAATATATACTTGAACTGAATTTCCTATACAATATACGGTATAAGTCTGACATATAACCTGATGTCCGGAAGGACCGACAGGCCAACCGATAGACGAACAAGTGCTAAATTATTTAACATTCACAGACGCCTGTCTGTCTGCCTCCAGCGTATCACCACCAACGTTTCCACCCTTCCCTCCCTTATATAGCTATTCTAGAATCCTGCTATTCTCAATTACTACCCTCTCACCGTCCGAGGTAACATCGACATTTTCTTTACTGCAGTAGTATTGGCCAATAACTTATACTATACATTTTACAAAAAAGGAATAAAGAAAGAAATGAGAATTTTAAGAGGGCCGCAGGTTGGAATTTCAAGACTTCATCGCAATCTCTTATGATGAAAAATTTAGTCTCTCAAAAATGGCATCATTCTTTGAGCCAGAAAACCACATCGACTGAGACTAGAATCATCAGAATCCGTTCATTCTTTTTCGAGATAAAGTAGATCAAAAAATCATCGGAGTTGATCCGGTGAAAAGCTCAACTCTTCATCATTCAGCTGATTTTTGATCGTAATTTGAGCTTTCCTTCCCCAAAAGCGGGTAGTTAGTAGAAAAAAAAAAAAAAAAAAAAAAAACAGCTTTTGGGGTGGCAAGTGGGATGTGAATGCGAACACGTGAGACGTAGCGGCACGACATACGTGAAAATACACATGCATGTGCTATTGTACACATGTATAAGCCAGTGCGTGCAGCTCACCGATGAAATAAAAGTGGAAGGCAATTAACGTTTCTTTTATTTTTTTTTTACAGTTTCAGGTGAGTGGGATCACGGGAGTATAATAGAGCTGCTGATTGCGTCGAAGGACAGTCGATCCCACCTGATCCCCCGGGGGTTGGGTATTTGCGTGTGAGTAAAATATCGATACGAATTTATTCTACGCCTTACGTGCGGTAGATGGAGCGATTTTTTTTTTTTTTTTTCAATTTCACATTGATTTGGCACCCAATCGTCATGTCACTCTGTTTCGAATTATTGTTTTATTAGCCACTGACTGACACTGTCATCTTAGTTGCTGACTATGGTTGATGGTTTAGATACCTGAGTCTGAGTAGAATATCGATAGAAAATCATCTCCATGTTACGTGCGACGGTTGAAGCGATTTTTTTTTAATGTCACAGTGATTTGGCGACCAACCGTTACTCTGCTTCGAATTATTATACTATTTTCCACCGACTGAAGCGATTGTCGTCCAAGTAGTCAATGGTGGAAATGAAGGGCCTACCCTCCTGAGTAACGCCCAGTCATTTTTACATCCCTGGCTATTTTTTCCCTCCCTTATATCGTACACGCCATGCGGAATATCCGCCCCAACGATCATACACACATATATGTATATGCAGCGTCACTCACAATGCAAATTGTTCGCCAATGTCCGTATCTTTTTCATTCGATTCAATTGCTGACGGTATTCTCTTCCGCTGACTTAACAATTTCATTTCACTGGAGAGGAACATTGAAATATGAAAATATTAATGAAGATTTTTGATAATTGCTTATAATTCTACGTATAAGGTATCATCGAGATCTCGAACCAACATTCATCCCTTGTAAGGATAAAGCTCGGGTTAAAATCTATATTTTCCAGAATTGATAAGAAATTATTGTCAACTTCTTGATATACATTTGTACATCTGAGACTACAAAAAAAAAAAAAAAAACAACAAAAAACATAAAAAAGTATAACATTGTCAGTACAAGCTTGAAATTCGATAGGAATTACCAAAAATGCCTCAAAACAGCCTTTTGCTGGAAATGGCACTGGCAATGAAATACTTAGGATGCAGCAATCTTCATTATTTTCCTGTATCAGAGGGACAAAAAGAAAAGATTCGTGTGATGAATTTGTTGTACAATGGGAAAATCTTGAGAAATTGAAGAATTGAGAATTGATTAGAAAAAAAGGCACTTTTTTGAACGTTATATACAACATTTTTCGATAAGTATGAAGGTAATTCACTCGGATTTATTGACCATCTAGAAAAGTCCTTGTGAAATAGTTCATAGTACATCCAGAAAGATTACTGTGAAATCGGAATTTGATCCATTGAAAACTCCATCGCCAGTTCCATTTTGAAATTGGCAAAGTAATAGTCAAAATTAGTTTCAGAGATGATCGAAGATTTGTAAAAATTTGCGAAGCGAATCAGATCTCCATAATATGTATTTGGTTTTATTTTGACAGTATAAATAGTTCGAAATCTCTTTGTATCTATAAAATTTTTGTCACCCCTATCACTCTCAATTCAACTAAAGTGGAAAAACGTGAATTACACAAATTTGGACGTTTTGACCCAAATTAAACCACATCGAAAGCCAATTCCAAATTATGGTTCTATACAGAAATTGATGGTTCAATATATTTTGTATAAAGGAATCTGCAAGAAACATTTGTTTGAAAATCGCATTATTTTGGACCTTTTTTAACCCCCGAACTATATGCTTAAGATTTCGAGGAGGAGGGTGGAAGTTACCCCCGGTTACCCTCGAGAAATTTTCGCGTATTTATAATACGAAATTTTAATGTCGTTTGGCTTATTATTTTGAGAAAGATGAGTTCTGTATATGAAAAGTGGGTTTATCTGGTAGGGGTGGAAGGGGATGGTGACTAGGGGTGGTTCAGGTACTACTACGTGCAATTTTCAACTCTCGAGAGTAACGGTGACTTGATGCTTTGTGTGTTCGAGTTGACGGGAATTCAACGAGCGTGAAATACAGGAGGGTTCTAGAAATACAATAGGTGAATGTTCAATTTGCTCAACATTGTAGAAGTTTGCCTCATTTGCTCGTTGAAAAATATTCAGAGCATGCTGAGGGAGCGTATTATATTTACGATGAACGAGAAAGAGTGAGTGAGTGAGTAAGTAAGAGAGGAGAAGTCCGGAATCGTACAATTTGCTCAACGTTCTGGAAACTTATATTATTATTTACTCGTTAAAGTGACAAAAAAATAAAAATAAATTTGTAACACCCCACCGCAGAGGGGTGAATTACAGATTCACTTACCCCCACTCGATAATTAGGTGATTGGATTTAATCACGGATTTAAAAAAGATCAGAGGTGCTAACCTCATCACTGATTTTTATAACTCGCGAATACAGGAATTCGAAAACACGGACCCAAAGTTCGATTGCAGATTCTGAGCTCAAAAACAAGTTCGAAAATTTCGAAACATGAGTTCGAAGTTCGAAATTACCCATTTTAAACTACACTCACGAATTTGGTACTAAAGAATTAAAAAATTTCCATTCGAAATTCGATTTCCAACATCGAACTTCGCACTCGCAAATTCAGGATTATGAATTCCAAGTTCAATTACTAAAAATCGAGGGGTACGAAATCACAAAACCGAGTTCAATTCCGGATTCAAAATTCAATTGCAGCGAGAATTCGGCAGTTACGAAATTCTCTACGCATAGTTAATCTACGAATTGAAGAATTACAAAATAAAACTCCAGGGTTCAACTGCGAGGTTCCAAAAATCGAATAACTGCAATTCAATTGCAAATTGAAGAACTAACAATTCAATGATTGATCATTAGATCACGAGTTCAAAAATGTATCAAGAATCTAAAAATCGAAACTTGGTTCAATTCAGACTTCGACTAGCCCGAGTGAGAACTGAAGAAATTTCGAATTTGAAAATGACAATAACCTAACAATTTCAAAAGCAGAAAATTGACGAAATTCCCATTTCAAGATCGAATCAGAGATCTTCAAGTCAGAAACTGGAAAGTAAAATTTGGTGCTGAAATAGACGGATATAAAAATTTTCCAAAAAATCTGCACCCCTCGAAAAAAAGTGAGTTTCAAAAAAATTTGTCACACATGACGCGGTGGCGTGGTATACATAGGAGACTTGGGATTAAATTCCACGGGGACATGTGGGTCCCGCCGAGTCTCCACTTCCGACTTCCGACTTCCGACTTCCGACTCGCGTTCCCGCGGATTCACTGTTCGCGGGGAAAGAGAAAGTTCGTGCGGATAAGTGGCTCGCCGCCCGTAGAACCGCCCCTGTCGCCGTGGTGCAGTCGTAACCCTCTAATTAGAGGGAACCCCCCTCTCAGTGCCGTATTGTTCCCGCCGGCACTTTTCATACCGCTACCTCATAGGGTAAACAATGCTTTTTTTTTTTTTTTTTTTATTCATTTTTGTTGTATCGTTTTTTTTTTGTTTTTTTGTTTTTTTTTCACCCCCACATGAAAGTTGGTTATTTGCATTCATGTCGGCCTCCGTTTACCTTTACACGTTTACCGAGCATGAGAAATCTACCCTTAGTATAAGGTAGGTAGTACCTATCCACCATACCTATATACGAACTCCCCTGTTCTGCACCCTATTTACGCGCGATCACGTCAACTTATATCTGATACTTATTACGTTTTATACCTGCAAACTGCAATTGGGTTTTACCACGAATTTTTATCCCCTTATTTATATCATTCAATGTGATGATTAGGTACCTACCACTCTTAATATACTCTTTCTAATCTATATTCAAGATTGCGTTTGAAATGCGCGCCATTCGCACACGCTGCGATAACCTAACCTATGAAATGGCACTGTGGCATCTTTGACACTTCCCGCCTTTTTTTGATACCGCCATCTTGCATAACCGTCTACGTTACGACCAATTAGAATCGTTTTTGCTTATTCGATTCGTAGAATAGGGTTGTTAGATTCTTTTCTAAACAAAATGGGACTATTCGTGATCACGAAAATTTCGTTCTCAACAGATTTTTTTCGTTTTTGAGACTCAGGGAATTGTTGTTGATGAATCTTATTTGTGGAACTGAGATTTTTAAATAAGATAAAATGATTCTCTATCCCGGGAGATCCGAAATGGATGTTGAAAAACATTGTAAATGGTGCACATGAGAGTGCAAGTGTCATGAATTTACCCGAAGCAACTTTGCACTCGAAGAAAACCGTTTTTTGAGATTAAAAAAAATCTTCTGACCCTTGGTCATTTTCGTCGGTTATTATAAAATTCCCTTTTTTGAATCCTCGAAAGTACTCGAGTACAATCTGAAGATTGAACGGATCGAGGGTCTAGCCGGCAGAGTTCGGTGACCCGTTAACATTGCGACCAGCAACCATACCATACCCGAACCCACACCTATACATCAACGAACGAGCGTTTCACAGGGTTTCTGAGACTTTTGATAAGGGGATACCACGGCTTAAGGGTTCGAACCGAGACTCGAGCGCGAAACCGGGTGCTTCGGTGGGTCGCTAGGTCGTTGGGGGTAATAGGCGTAGGTAACGAGCTAGTACATTATGCAAAAACCGCTATGGGTTATACCTAGGTGGGCACGTGGGAGGGAGGCTATACGTCTGCATGGGAAGCAACGAATGCCTTCGACCGTCCATCCAGCAACCCCCTTCATCTTATATTTCATCTCGTGCACATTCAGGGGGTGCGATTCGAGGCTGCATCTGACGATGAAGATATTCACCGGAAGGCAAACCTAAGAACCTTCAAGAGCCGCAGTTCTTCCTGTATCTCCAAGTCCCCGACCCCAAACCCTAAACCACCCCTGGAGCCAAGTGGCGCTTTAAGCTCATAGCTCTGGGTGTATACACGTGTTGCCTTAAGGGGATGTGATACCTACTCGATTTTTACCAACATTTGTTATTTTTATCTTGATAATAAATATATTGAACCCCTTTGGAATTCGATGATTTAAGAGAGATGGGTCTAATTACCCATCACGTGAATTGCAATGAAATCGATGAACAATTATTTTTTACAAATCGCGAAGTGTAGTCACGCCGTCTATTTTGACTATTACCAAAATCCACGCATCACTGACAATCAATTTGAGAATATCTTTGTTTTAAGCAAAAATAAGATCGTGGTTTGCAAACTAGCAACTTATCACAATTTGCCATTGTGAATCGCTTAGGCAATCATTAGTAACCTCCCAAGGCAGGCTTGTTCTGACTTGAACCGCAAGATGGCAGCAGGGATATTGACTTCACAGGAACGTATGACGTAGTTTCTGCTATGCTCTAACGTGGGACACCACGTGACCGTGATATTCTCCGTGCTGCCATCTAGCGATATCACTACTCACCTGCTAGTCTTGTCAGAGTGTCAATATATGGTTACTGAGAGATTTATAATCGAAAATTGTCACAAGTTACTAGTTTGCAAACCATGACCTTATTGTTGTTTGAAATAAAGACATTTTCAGACAGATGTCTTCGGGATTTCATATAAATGATTAAAAACAACGAAATTTATTTCCGATTTTATTGGATTTCACGTGATGGACTAGCCCCGTATCTTCTAAATTATTGAATCCCAGAATAACAATCTATTTGGTGTCAAGACCGAAGTAACAAATGTCGGTAAAAATCAAGTATAGCATCCCCTTAAGGGTGCTGATACTGCGGGGGATCTCATTTTCTTCCCATCATTCTCACGTACGTTCAGCTCGTATGCTGCAGGTACGTATACGTCTATTTAGACTTATCGAAGGAATGCGACTTGGAGGTGCCTGTTCCCAGCAGCGGCATGCATGATAGAAAAGAACGACGAGGGTATATATGTATATATGGAGGAGAGGAAAAATAATGGAGAATGGGAAATGCGCGCCTTGGCTTTACTTTCCTTTTCTCTTACATCTCTTACTCTTTTCATCTTCCATTTTCACCATCAAAATTTCATCCATCTTCAATCCTATTCTCTTTGATCACCACCCTAACCCACCCCCTGATACAGAGGCGCGAATTTTTCACCGGCGACGTATTCGTCGAACGAGGATCTACTTTTTTATCTTACTCCTTGCGCGATCTACTTGAAAAGGAATCAAAATTGCCTACGTCATGATCGTTTCCGAAACTGAAATCCAGCTATCTGGTACTTCTGTTACGAAATCGGGATGCTGGGGAATTCATCGACGGCAGTAGAAGTTTTCGAATCACATCATTGTCAGCTGTTTTCTAAGGGCCCATGTATCTACTGCAAACTGGCTTGGCATTGGCAGGGTGTTGATGCCATAGCTGCCAATACTGACAGCAACCAAGGGCCAAGTTTTGCCCAAGTCAAAATCAATGCTGGGACAATTTTTTCCAACTTATGGTGTCGTGAATCGGCATGAAATAATCCTCAGCCAGTATGAACCATCATATTGGCCCAGTGTTTTCCCAGTACAGAATTAACTTCCTGCTGAGCCCTATGTATGTTCACTTGTCAGTACTAGTCATCAGCAGTGGCGTCCAACGTTGGGCAAATAATTTCTCTGTACTAGGCCAATGTGTTATCGAACGAAATTTTTCCTAGCCGGGGTAGTGCCGATTTCTGTGCCATGTGAGTAGATCCGGCAATGCTCCGGCATGCGAACATGAGAGGTTGGAATTGCCGGGGGGAAATTCGGGGATGCATTTGACAACGCGACCTGGATGTGAAATCGAGTGAAATGGGGTATGTGTGTTTATGGATGTATACACTATAGTCTGGAGGAAGAGTTTCGCCCAAAGATTTTGACTCATTCTTCAGCTCTTATAGCTGCAGTTACGCCGAAGTTTGAGTACGAAAATTCCGAGACGCGGATGCATGGATGGAGGAGTTGCACTTCTAATTTGATTAATGCACGTAGAATTGTGTCAGAACCTGGGTGGAATACGTGGATACTAGAGAACTACTTCGCGGAGAAGCTGCAATAAAGCTTTCTCTCATCTCTTTTTCCTGGATTTCTCTTCTTCTTTCGCTTCTGAAGACTCCCGCGACTGAAGCAATATAGCTGAAATTAAAAATCTCCAGAGCATAGGTACTAGACGTTTCCACGAACTGGGGGTATCCAGCAGGGTGCTTTTACTTCAAAAATAGCTTTTTCAATTTTTTTTTTTTTTCTATTTTATTCTCTTCTTTGCATTGAAGTTGCTCAATTCACTCCTATCGACTTCCTTGCTTTTTTTTTTTTTATATTCCTCAGAAGCACATTTTTTCATTTTTGTTGCTTTTATTTTTTGTATTCATATAATATATTCGAAAAGCTTCAGCTGTTTTATCTGGATTTCGAGGAGTCAAAAATTTCATTTTATTTCCAGAGCTTTTTGCTTCTTCCATTCACATCCATACACTTTGGCTGGAGGAATTTTTCTACCGTACTTATTCCACTCTGAAGGGGCCTCAAGTTCTCATAGTGTCACTTTCCTCAGAAACGAAACCAAAGCAAAGAAAAAAAAATACAAATAAAAAATAAACAGGTCAAGTAGTCGAGTACCCAGAGTATGAAAATGGTAAAATTATGCAGAAAGCTTTTAAATCCCTCCGGTATAAAATATTTCGTATTACATGTGTGAAACAATGAGCTTTTTCAGATTTTACAGGAAAATTTGGAATTTCTGTATCGACGTTGGTGCGAAAATGACAATGGAATTGAATGAATAATTGGATTGGATTGAGCTTTTTGTCATGCATTCATGGGATCGGATGATTGAGATTGAGTGATAAATGTGGATTTGAATGTTGTTTGAACCGATGTTATCCAATCCGCATGACCTTTCGATAATTACTCGTTATTCGTAGCTCTACCAGTATAGGGCTGCCTGGTTGACTAGGGTAGGCACCTACCGAGCTACCTACTTCCCGGTTAGGTATAGTAATTATGCACCGATTTAGCGTAATGCTACCAGGGTAATAATAGCACAGCGGGAATATGTAAATCAACGGAATCTGCGTGAGGATAATACCACATCATATCACGAGTAGCGCATACTATTAATATTATATCGCGATACATTATGGTGATGAGCTTTGCGATGGGCTGCACAACAGCAACGACACATCCTCGTATATCTTCTAATTTTCCAAAATTGCCGAAAATATTACCCGCCGAAAAACCATCACGTAACTTTCATATTTCTCTATAATGGTAATTCCGAACGAGAGGTTGCTTCCAACTTTTTCTATTTCGTGTTTGTTGGTTGCAAAAACGATTTTTCCATTGGTGAAATGTACTCCTGTTTGAGAAAAAGCGAATTCCAACGAATCATTCTGAATCGGAGCTTGCAATGATTGGCGATTGACTGAGAGCTTGCGACGATTGGTGTTTTGAAGTTTGTTTATTCATCGAGTTAGTGAATCGAATTAACGATTCGAAAATGGCTCATTGATTGACTGAATGTAAAAGCTTGCTACGAGTTGTGACTGAACTGGACTGTCGATTTGAACTTTGTCCATTAATCGAGGGAGTTGTGAGTTAATGAAATTTGTGGTTCCATATTTGACCAATGGTTCAAAGAATGAACGAGGGCTTGCGATGATTGGTGACTGACTAACAATAATAGCTCCCAATACTTGGTGATTCGATGTTTGTTAATTAATTGGGTAAATTGATGTAAGCCTCGGATAATTGGCGACTGATTGAAAGCTTGCAATGATTCGTGACCAAATTGGAGCTTGCGGAAATTCGTGATTAAACATTTTGTCCATTTATTGAGTGAGTGAATGATATTAAAGGTTTCAAATTCATCAATCGATTGAACAAATGAACGAGAGCTTGCGATGACTCACGACTGAATTAAAGCTTGCAATGTTTATTTCTGTGTGTATTCGTTTGTGGAAGATGTCCATAAAGGTGAAATCTCTTGTGAAAGCTGTCTAAGAAATCGGAACGATTCAATTAGAGTCCATATGGGATGGTTTTGCAGCTTGCAGAGCATTATATCCGCCATGTTGTCAGCCTGACACGGTCTGGACAATACGATATCTATCCAGCTAGCTGGTAGCAGCAGCTAGCCCAGCTGCCCCTGCGGCTATAGAGCCATAAGAGAAAGAGCAGGGTCCCAGTTTATTCAGCGAATCAAAATAAGCACCGAGCCTCGTAAAAGCTCGGGGTTTATTGGCTCGGGAGATGCGCTACGTCCGAGGCAGCTTTTCCTCTCGGGTTTGGGTTAACAGGTGTCGTACCGGAGATACGGGACCTAGTATGGACTCGACGACGCGACACGTCGCTCACCCTCGCCTATCAGCAACTCCACACACCTAGACGCCTAGACTTCCACACCCTACATTATACCCACTGCACTGCGACGTTGGTATTTCGTCCTGTAAACCTTACCAAAGCCGAGTGCATCAACTTCTCTTGGATTATTCTCTCCCAGGATTATTCCATGCTTCGAAAACTACCGCTTTGTCCGTCAAGTAGGTTCGCTTCCAGCTTTTCATTAATCTGGACATTGGGTATTCCTTGTCATTGAACGAGCTTTTACATAGCGCGCATATTCGCTATACTGGATTCAAACTTCCACCAATGTTTCGCATGAACAGGGACAACTACATGATGTCTGCATCGTGGGATAATTGTAAAAAAAAGCATATTTGCTTCAATATCCGCGTTCAAAAAGCTGATTGTCATCGAGTCATTACTTTGGAGTCGAGATTTTGAGATGCCAAAAGTTTTGGAAGAGACTTAGAAGTGATGTAAGGGAGTTCAAATGATTCAAAATGATGTCGAAAGATCCCGGAGAATTTTTAATGATCTCCATCGCTTTTCCAGACATCGAATGACTTGAAGATTTTCAATGATTCCGAAGATTCAAAAGATCTCACATGATTTCACGGACTATCGAATGAATTGAAAGTATTTCGAACGATTTCGTACAATTCAAGGGAATGTTGAATTACTCTACACGATTTCACGGATTGCTATAATGACTCGGAAGTTTTCAAAGACTTGACGATTGATTGATGATTTCGAATGATTTCACAGACTCGAAACGATACTGATAAAATATTTTCTGATGTCAAAATACATTGGATAAATTCTTGAACTGATTGGCTACTCGGTTCTTCTTGTTTTTTTTTTTGCGCGCGCACGAGCTTGCGAAAGCTCCGATGCTCGATTCAGTACCGAACGGGTCTCTTCATCCGCACAAAGTCAAATAGTAAAATAAAATACAAACTGAAGGAAGATTCTCATGTACTCATACATCGAAAAAGCTGTTTGTGACAAACTGCAGCATATATACGTACACGATATATACAAGAACGAGAAGGAAAAAGCTCTCTGACACAATATGCAGCGTTCTTTTGAACGGGTTCACAATTGGCACTTGAACTCTGTACAGTGTACTGCGGGAGCTTTTTTTTCATCTCTTTCTCTCTCTCTCTTTCTGTTTTTTGCCCATTTTCTTCTACTCTTTTTCATTATTCCTTTTTTCTTTGAGAGTGCAGAGTGTGCTCGAATGAATCAACATGGTTATCAACAGCTTACAACAGCCCGAGGCATGCACTGTTGGTGGCTGTTGGTTGCTGGCTGTAATAGACGCGTAGTTACGTCTATCCAACATACATACATACATTTTTTACGTTCTACATTTTACGTTGAATGACTGGAATTTAACTGGGGCTATTTATACCAAACATGAACAAACACAGCAAAACACAAGCAAAGAAAGCTTACCAACGTTTATGTCGACAATGGAGGGAGGGTCGAATTAAGCTGACTAAAGTCGTGATGACGATACCGTCGTTGTGCTTAAATTCGGAAACGACGTATGACATAAGTGGAGTCAAGTCTATCCTCCACTTCACGATTCGATTTTCCACATAGAGCTTACCAGAATTCGATACGATGAAACAAACTGCGTGGGTTATAACCCAAGTCCTCACTGTTGTTACGATTACCTCCATTATTTCTGTATTCCATGAATGGTGATGAATCCCACTTTTCCACTTTTTTTTTCTACTCGTTTTTTTGTTTTTTTTTTCTCTTCTTTCTCTGTCCCTCGCTATCAGATTAGAGACCCATTATATCCGTATATAACGGGTTTTGTTTCTTGCATGAATCGTAGGAATGGCCCTGCCAGGCAGCCTGCCCCGTATATATCAGATATACTTTTCCTCAATTTTTCATATCGTACAAATAGTCGGTTACCATTCGTGTATAGGCGGTTTTGCACGATTTCGAATAAACGGAAACCCACCAATTTCGCGTTGTTTAATGCCACGTTTTTTTCCTACCATTACATTATACGTTTGCCCCCCCTCTTTCTCAGATCAACTTGGGTTTCGTGTTTTATTTGATTACCCACATCGAATGTGCCGCCCTAGAAGATTGTTCGTATATTCTTTATTATGGTCTCCAGTCACGGATTTTTCCACACATTATCCACGTACGTATGTACATACATACATACATAGATCGTGTATCAGAAGTCTTCTTCGATTATGCTCAATCAGACGAATTGTAACTACCATTTTTCCAATAGGAACTTTCAAGTTCAGCTTTGACGCAAATACTGACACCTACGTATGAAATCGCGGAATCATATTTTGGAAAATGGCAACAGACACGAAAACCTACTGTATAATCCTAATCCTGAAGTGGAACAAGACCGACAAATTTATGGAATCAAGGGTAGAACAGCAGAACGGTGTAAATGCCATCATTAGGATTTGACAAGAGAGCAAAAAAATGTTCCAAAACTCTATGAATGAACTTTTTCTCGAATGAAGAACTCCTTTCTGAAATTCTTCAAGCTCTCAAAAATGGTCCAAACCCTGATTCGATACAGCGATCCGTTTTTGCGACGGATTTTTTTCCGTCCCAATGTAAGTCCATCGTTTGTGACAACTTTTTTTTATTTCACTTTTACATTGGCACGGAAAAAACCGATTTTCGTGAATCATTTTCTCAAAGACGGCTCGCTGTATCGAATCGGGGTTTGGACCATTTGAAAAAGTTTAAAAAAACTCTAAAAAGTACTTTCTCATTTTTTCCTCAAATTAATTCAACGAATTTTGGGACCTTTTTTTGTTCCCCTGTAAAATCATAACGATGACACTTTGCACAGCTTTGCCGTCATGCCATCCTTCGATTAGGTTTGTTGAAATTCTGTGCTAATCCAAATCCCGGATTCGATCCTCAATGGCTGAGAATATCTTTCGGTAAATACCAAAAGAACGGAAACGATACAAAAAACCCCACAACGTCGGTTCAAAGAATAAACAAAAACTGGATTTGTTTAAAAATCCAGCGCCGATTCTGAACATTAAATCGAGTTCTCGATGGTTGGAGAATCTCCTTTTCATGTATGTGGATAGCGGAATGATGACGATAACTAGAAATCCGGTCTGAGCATGGCATGAGAATAAAATTAAAAAAAAAGGATAAAATCAAATAAAAAAATAATGAATTCGAGTCGACTAAGCCCCGAGTGACATATAGACTGCATGAGGCCTTGGTATGGGTTCAGAAAGAGGAACGGGGTGCGCTCATTAAATTTGGTTGCTTGTCTGGAAGATTTGAACTAAAGTCAAAAGCATCGTCCTTTGATAATTATCCCTGCTGCAGCAGTCTCGACGTTCGTGCAGCTGGTATGCGCGCACGTTTTTTACGCACGTATTAATCTTCAGGGTGGGTTTCCACACGCGTATATACAAATATGTATATACCTATATATTTTTTGAAGGGATGCATCTGCACGTCATAACTACGCGCGTTCATCCCCGTGGAGTACAGGGTTGAAAATTTGCCTGCAGCTGCGGTGCAGCGCAGGGTGAAATTCTCCCCGTCGTGTTCCTGCAACTCGATAAATACAGCCAGGAATTATTTACAGGTCTCTTGTTAGTCAGCGGTTTTGTTATTATAGCTAAATTTTCCTGTACAAACGAAAAAAAAAAATAAAATGGAAGAAATTGTAGAAATCCCTCTTTGCCTAGAATTCAAGAAAAAATTAGCAAAAAAATTAACTCATTGTCAACCGAAGAAAACAACATCACCTTTTCTCTTAAGTTCACTTTGAGGCGGTCAAGTACCACAAATTTTAAATCCAGAACCGCTAACGGTAGAGACTCGCTGATTTTTGACCTAATATCATTTTTCATATCAAAATTGGCACCTCACATTGATGGAATTTTGAGAAATTAATTTTTTCCCCGTTTCCAAAATCATTTCTTACGATAATTCTTTGAGATATCGAAAATCCCATTTGCTAGATTGTTCATTCTGACCCAAAGAATGTGTGGAAAATCCACGACCCTTAAAATTCAAAATTGTAACAGAAAATACAATTTGAAGTCACAAAAATTGTCGAAATGCAATTATGGTCAATTTGATATTAATTGCAAATTCCTAATCACTTATATTTACTAGTGACTAGGGATTTTTCAATTTTCTTCATCCGATTCATGACCATGTCGGTATTTCGAAGGACCTTTTGGGAGAAACGTCGTGTATTATATGCGACTTGGAATTACATTATTGCAGAAATGAATTAGACGAAAGAAATATCGCGAGTTTCAACATCTAGCGATGAATAACATCCCCGTCGAATTGTGAAGTGAATTATTTTATGTTATATATATCCGGTACGAGTCTGAAGGTTAGGTGGATTGTAGGTTGGGGGTGGTTGAGGGGTGGCAATAATTCCTTCGCTTTGTCTCGCCCGGAGAAACCCACGTACCAATTATTTCGTAGAGACGAGTCAGTCAGTCTCCGGTACTGTAGTCTTTAAGTACTGCTCAGTTTATGAGAGACGACAGAGAGATAGAAAGAGAGAGAGAGAGAGAAACGAAAAGGAGAAGTAACGTTTGCTAATTGAAACTGCGAAATCCAAAGTACCCTAAGGCGATGTTATAAGCTAAATGTCGCCTCGTGCCGTGTCGTGGGGTATTTTTTTCCTTCCGAGTTGATTAAAAAGTGTTTTTTTTTTTTTGTCACACGTGCATGGTTTCTACGTTTTTAGACTTATTAAGCGGGCCTAAAGTTGCTTTTTTCGACTGCCTTGAAAAAGAAATTTCAATACGCTTCAAATTTCACATTCGGTTTAAAAATGCCTACTTTACGCCCTCGGTACAAAATATACTATTTTGTCGCTATTCTCTTGCTTTCTCCATCTACACATCGAACGGAAACGTGTAACGACGGTATTCTATCGATGGAACGATGAGCGATAATCGATCGTAGATCCCTATCAACCCACCTCTTATCGAAGTCTAAACAGAATAACGAGCTAGGGAAGGATAGAAAGAGAGAAAAAGACCCAAAAAAAAAAAAAAAAAAAGAAAAGAAACGTAGAAAGACAGAAAGGCCGCGTTCTATAGACAGCGAATCGATGCGGTAATTAGATTATCGCAATTCAGGGGATTATGCAGATAGCTAGAGTCTCTCTCTCTCTCTCTCTCTCTTTCTCATTCCTTGGGAGAAATAATACAAATTGACTAAATTACATTCGTGCAGTAGATTCAAATACCTCTGTCCCAAGTAATTAGAGAAAATACTTTCTCCATTGGCACCCTAAACTCCAACAGATCGTTGCTGTTAAATTTTCCATTCGCCAAATTTACTTCCGATAGCTCCTGCTCACCATTCAGAGATAGTTGCAGGAACATTCGCCGTTTAATCTTATTAAGAAATTGGAATTCGACTGGCTAACTAATTTCAGCCATCTGACAAAGACGACGATGATGATAATTGTGATTAGAGCTGAAGGATGAACCTGGCGATGTATATTATGGATATGTTCTTACAGGGTTGTTAAACCAGACTGCAGACTGATACCAAGAGGAACTAGTCAGATCTGGAGATGTTATATTCGCGAGAAACAACCCGCAGATAGAAGTTCCGACCACAAATTTACTCGGAGTGTCTTTCGGCCCCGGTGGTGAATCCGAAATGGCTGACAGACTTGTGCCTTGCCTTTTTACGGTCTTCCCACTAATGAAATTGAACCTAAATGCGATGAGGAATCACCCGCAGATCAACCACTACCACTATACCAACATTGTGGACTAATAGAAACAACTACCCCTGAATTCGCAAGCTCTATACAATTTTATCTACGCAAATATTCCAAAAGAATACCATCAAGTGATACTTCATGATCTGCTGACTTGGAATGATGACATACATTGAAAAGCTTCTTTTCCAAAATTTATATCGACATCGCATATTTCTACGATTTCGAAATTACTTTGTTGAATTTCAAACAGCTCGTTTATTCACAGTCCATTCCCATACTGGTCGATATGTAGTCCTGAATAAGCACATTCATCATCAAATTTTCAATAACAGGGTGTGAAGTCGTTGGTGTTGAAGAGCTGCACTGATTTGATCCGGAGGAAGTTTCAATTTCTCGAGAAGAAGAGGAAAATTCCGGTGTCTGTATAGGGTCGTCCCTTGAGGGACTAATAATACACTTTGGAATAAAGTAGGTTCGGGGTTCATCAATCCACTCTGGGTTTAGGGGTGGTTTTAACTACCCTTATACCAGATCTCGAAGGAAGACATAAGACGTATCGTGCCCGTGAGGAGAAGGCACGAGGCCTTGCGATCATTCAATCAATTACTGGGATCGGAGGTGCTGTTAACTCAGGAATCGCCATGAAATGATAATGATAGATATACCTACGTCTGCGAGTTGTTTCGAGCTTTATCTCGCGGCTCCTACGTCGCTCCATCACTTAGCAGAATAATTTCAACGAGGGGGTGAAGTTTATCATAAAAAGAAGCGCCGAAAGCTGCTCTTCCCCCCATAAACCATACCCCAAAAAGTATAATGTAAAATGAAATCGAAATTACGAAAATGAAGACAAAAATGACGAATGAAAATCCCACAGCTATTGGCCTTGCGGTTAATCCGCTTTAATTAAAGAAACTGGAAAATTAGCTCCGGGATAAATAGGCAGAGAAATTATAACAATGTGAGGAAATGTTGTCGGATGGTTTGCTTTATTTGTTATCCTTCTATGCCCCTTGAGTACGAAGACAAAACGGCAAAAATCGATAATAATAGTAATAACTAAATAATAACTACGATTTTATTTTCTTCTCCTACTAAGTCTACCTCTTGAATTTCGCCTCTTGTCTCGTTTACACGACTCTCGAGTCTCGAGCGAGAGCGGAGTGGGTTAAACTAGTGGGTGTAACCGGTGACAGCGGTGGGATAGCTGTACCGATTGCTTCGCGTCGTTCTCCGGTTTTCTTGCAACCCTTGGTGAAGAGACGAGGCTGATGGTGACCGCGAATACGACTGAGAGACTGAGACTGGGACTTGGAGGGCGGGTTAAGGGTGGGTTTGCGTGATCCTTTGATGTCGGGGGAGATATTAGCCGAGCTAACTGTGAATCAATGTAGAAACGGTGGTGGGTTACCGCGGAGCCACCTACAGCATTGTGTCTCGCTCGTGTTTCTGTTCTCGCTGAAATTTATCTCTGGATATGGGGCTGCGACCCCTGCCCTAAACCCTACCTCCCTGCCCCCTTCGAACACCCCTCAGCACCTAAAGGCCACTTTGGACATGCTCGAGGTTGCGGAAAATCATTTTAACCCTCGAGCCCCGAAACGGGCTAAAGGCCGCGCACTGCCTGCCCGCCAACCTACCCGACTACGACAACCCCTTTGCCAATTAGACGACAATAATTTGCGCAATTATTGCTACGCTCTGAATATGTGCTTTAATCAGTTTCCTCCTCCCCCTCTTCTCGACTAATCGAATTTACCGCCCATTTGATTAACTCCTTCGATGACAATTTTCCAAACGTATCACCGCACACCGTAAATCCTATCACTTCTGACCACGGGGTTGAAAAATTTAAAAAAAAAATGAATAAATTAAAATAAAAATCTTTTTAACTGGCTGCTTCATCCTCATCCCAGAAATCAGAAGTCGAGTTTCTTGCAGATCTTAGCGTCTTCGAAGTAATCTTCGATCGTTTCTAGATTGACTTCTGAGCGAATGATCAATTTTTTATCTCTCCACCATTCCTCGAGATCGAATCAATCAATTTTTATCATTTTTGTCTGAACTGACGCAGTTTTTCAAATCTGATCTCAAACCGATCAGATTTTGGGAAGCGAAATTCAAATCGATGAAGTCTCCAAAACTGATCAACGAATTTTCATGATTCGTGGATATCAAAAAGCGAAAGTAATCATTTTTCTATACTTGAAAAACGATCGATTTCCAATCAATCGAACTTAATACTCAAAGAATAATAGGTTTTTGTCCGAAAAAATCTGGATGAATTTTTATGGGTCCAAACCATTGTGATCATCAAAATTATCCGATTGTTTTCTTTTGTTTTGTTCAGTAAATTAGTTATCGACCATAGGACCTATGCAGGGGTTGGTTCATTCGTGAGCCATTAAAGCCAGTCCACCGGTTTTGACAAGCCTGTTTGTTGACAGAATCAGGTGCAACGAGTTTCGGCATAGAATCGAGCAGCACTCGACTCATTTGGCTCTATTGTCAATGGATTTTGCCAGCCCCGGACGACCGAACGTTGCTGAATTTCCACCAATGAGAATGAAAGAGAAATAAACTCGGTGCAACGAACGGACGTTGTTCGCAGCACCGGATCTCTGATTATATTTAAAAAAAAAAAGTTAGTTTTTTTTAAGGGAAATTTTTTTTTTCCGTATTATTTAAAACTGAAAAGCACTGTAACGTCCATAATCAGGAACCCCACTCCTTCCCTAACTTGATAAAATACGAAAATTCCTGAGTTACGTACATACATGTTAGATAGTTTGTTCAAAATCGAACAAAAGCAGCTCATATATCTATAGCGAGAAAAAAAAGAAGACAGAGCTTTTTCCCCTCTGGATTGAAAAAAAGCTCAATCAATGTGCTTTTTACATACATATCTGTGTTTGGTGTTTTTTTTTGTTTTTTTTTTCGGCTGTTGTTTTTTTTTTTCTTTTGGTTCAGTGATTGCAGATTTTGAAATCGAATTTTCAAAGCTACGTCGCCCGAGTCGTGGCTTTGAAGGTCTATAAATCCTCGCGTTGTCCAAAACCCGGGACTGCGTGACGAAACGGAAGTTTCTAGACATGCGGTGAATTCCCAGTTCCACAATGTGTGTATGTGTGTGTGTGTGTGTGTATGGTGAGAGTACGACAGTACTCGCGGTTAATCATTCTCTATATACCGTATAGGTACTCGTACCTCGCGTTGTACGTTGCGTATAATGACATGCTGGCGGAAACCAACGGCGTTACGTTCAGCGCTATAACTGACACGGGGGAAACCCCCCCGTTGTTCCCATAGCACCTTGTTTTACGACCATTGCTGATCTAGGATTATTCCTACCATAATGCAATATCTGATTAAGGTGATGATATAGTAGAGATCACATCCAAAATAACCTAGCTAACATAAAAAACATCAGTTTTACTGGAATCCTATCAGTATTTTTGACAAAGTGATATACTGAGACACTTTTTGCCAAAAAACTGAATTCATTCGTCGAGGGTTCGTTCGGATCGGTTGAGTAGTCGTCGAGAAATTACGATTCGCGTTTTCGAGGTGACGACAATTGGTAATCGTGGAATTTCGAACAGACTGCCATATTGCCTTAAGGTGTCACGTAACTGTGTTCGGGATTCCATGATTAACAATTGTCATCACCTCGAAAACGCGATTCGTAGTTTTTTCAAAACTGTATAACCTGCCGGAATGAAACTCAGGAGATCAATGCTTTGCTACGGCAGAAAGTGGCTGAGTATTTTACTGTTTGGAAAAAACTCATAGAATTCCAGTAAGATTCATATTTCTTATGTTAGCTAGGTTAGGTTAAAAGCAACTTGTACCATATCACGAAGAAGGAGAAGCTTCCACTCAAAAATCAATCAGTTTTGGGCGACCCTTTTTTTGACTAACGATATCTCGAGAACTAATCAATGGATTTCCAGCGTTTTGGTCTCGATGAATAGGATTTGCGTCAAGTTCTACTTGACTAGAATTTCGAATCCATCGATTTCGTAGTTTGTAAGACATAAGAATCTTTCACTTCTCCTTCGCTTTCATGATTCTTGAAATTCAGTATCCAAAAGTTTTTGAATCGCTAATCACTGAAATATAAGCTCAAACTTTGCGGTACGATCCGTGTTCAATAAGTGAAAACTTATTCAACTTGAAGAATAACCAAATTGCCAGTTTGTTTGGTTGGAATTTGTAATAATTTTATTATGCCCCGATTCTTTTTCACACGTACGTTATTATACTACATGGCAGGTAAATAGCCTCTTGTGCAGGAGAAGTGGAGAGATAGAACTAAAGGTATGAAAAAAACAGAATGAAAAGTGTATATTTTTGAATAATTGCGAAGCGAATATAAGAGTGAAACTGACGCTAACTATCCAATTAAGGTGGCTGTGCTATGCACTGGAGTTATTTCAATATGACCCATACGTCTAGTTAATTACTCGCCAACATCCTCCGTCCGCCCTCGCGAGCCGAGCTTTAATTTCTAGCCTCTACAAATCTCGCTTATAAAAAGATCAAGTTTATATTAAAAACCCGGGAGCTGGCTACTGGAACTCAAGTGCTTTCAACAACGAGTACCTTCACTCCCCCTTTTTTGACTTATATTTTTTTCTTCCTATTTCTATATTCCTTATTTTGCCCCTCTCAATATTTCCAAGCCAAGATAACACCCCCTCGTCAAATGCCTTCCATTTCCTCAAAGCGATTAGAGCGCAAGTTGGGATTGTTATCTAGGAATCATCCCCTTAACACAAGAAGAAGACGAGAAGGAACGAAAGACGAGAAGACAAGAAAAAAAAAAGGAAAATGGGAAAAATCTCATCTCGCAAACACATAAGGGTGCAAAAATCTTCAACTCTCATTTTTTTTCCCATACGCCGAGGAAATTTTTTCAACAATCACACAAAGAAAAGCTCTGAAAATATTCACCGCTCGTGCTTGATAAATAAAAGAAAGCTTGTGCTTTTTTGTGTACTTCACGAGTTAATTAGAATCGATCGAGAAAGCACAGCTTGCGGTTATAAAAGCAGAGCTGTTTTTGGGATGAATTTGATCTGATCGTCGAGCTTTTTTGAGAGTAGCTTGCAGGTAATGAAAAGCGTCATTTGTTGATCATCCCATTTTCTACCCTACCGCATCGCGTCGAATTGAATATCGTCGCGATTTTTGAATAGAAATAAGAATAATGCAGGGGTAGAAGAGTGAGAAGAAGAAGCTTCGTCGACGAAGAGGGGTGGCCGGTTGGCTCTAGCCCGCAAATAACGCTTCCGTTCGCGAAATTGGCCAAAAGAATAAGTACATAAGTCGAGTTCGAGTGAGAGCCGCGCGTTGTACACGAAAATTTCTCTTTAATTAAATTTTAACAAGCTTCCTTTCCTTTCCTTTCCTTTCCTTTTCTACCTTCAGCTTCTCCCTTTTCCTTATCCTGTACCTTCGCTTCACTTCACCGCTTAACTTTAAGGACACGATTTTCGAGGAAAATATATTTCCAACGAAAACCCCTGCCGAATAATAAAAAATGATGTATGGAATCGCGAAGGATCAGCCAGAGAAATAAATACACCAAACTGTATTTCATCTTCGAATCCTTGCAGCCATTACCTCAATTAAGCTCGCGGTTAATGAATAGAGCTTTCGGAATGCACCACGGTTGCTTTGACCGGGGCCATGAGATCCTGGATCTTATCGGGTTCCTGATTCACTACGTGTTTCACTCGGCTATCTTGATAGATAAAATATGCATGAAGGGCGTAGGGTCTGAATAGAAGGATAGAGAGAAATTGCATATCGCAGATTGCATATTGCCAGGGTAAGGACCGGTGCAAAATGATTTATTTTGATTGTTTAGCAACTGGTCAGGGTGTTTTTAAATGCAAATTTGGGTCCTCGTCCTTCAGGAAATTCATGAATAACGAAGGATCTCTGAAGTCAAGAATGTGTGTAGGTTAATCAACGGTTGCCAGCACTGGCTCGAAATTTTCTTCACTAGTTATGAAAACGAATCGATTAGTTTCTAGACTGTGAAGTGTAACTACGTGTGGTTTTGAGAGACTTGGGGTTGGTTAACGCCGGTTCGATCAATTGTTTAATTCCACTTCCGATACAATATTCATGGGGTTTGCTCAATCGATCAACAAATATTTCACTCCACGCAAGTCTGGCCTATGCTTCGCCTCGCACGTCAACCCCATTAGTCTCTAAAATAACCGAGTCCCTCCCTTCGGCTCGGTGTACCAATCCATAAGTTACTTACCTCAGCCTAAAAGCAAACCACAATCGTGAAAATTGTTTACCCATTTCGCAAAGAAATGACAGTGACGTACTGTTAACCTCAGCCAAGTCCCCCAAAAAACTTAACTCAGTAATCTTTTTTTGCAGTACAAAAAAAGTTTTGCCAAGTCACTCGAACCACCCTCGAGACAAAACAATTGGACCAAAGATCATGGGACGTTATTGGTAAAGGAATGATTAGGGGTTATTTGAGAAAAGGAATTAGGAATTACTCTTCAGACCGATTGGGATGGTTAAGAGGTGAAAATTGAGTGTAGTATTTGAAATCGAGTGGAATGTACCCAGCACGATATAGAGATTTGTTATTTTTCTTTTTGTGTTTCTGGAATGGAAGTCGAACGCCGGTTTCTAACAATAAGTTGAACCCTGGAGTTCCGGAAAGTTTCGTGTCTCAAGCCTTCTGGGCGAAACCGTCGAACATGGGTGTATTCAATTAAAAGTTTCCGCACTCCGGGATCGAGTGCATTTCGACCATGAAGCAGGGGTTGGTGGACTCGGCTCGTTTCAACCCCCCTCCCCCGTTCAACTACCCGCAGACTAGTTTGTGTTTGTGCTTTCGGCCCTGGTTACCCGAATCCCCCTCAACCAACTTAGGAGGCTTGCGATCAGCCGGAAGCTTCCTGCAGGGGTTGATTATTACCGAGCATCATCATACCACCAGATATCCTACACGTGGCCATACATCCCTGGACCAGAAACCAACCGTAGTCAATTAGCCCGACGTCCATTGCCAGTACATGAACAGCAATAAGCACCCTGATACTCAGTCCTGTACTAGGTCTTTGATGAGAACGGAATGGGGAGAGAGAACTGAATAAGGAAAATATATGATTTTCATCTGAAAGGGTTGCAGACTGTCTGACATTATCATCTAATGATCACCTTCCACTAGCTGCACACTGGCACACCATGGCCAATCAATTATTACCGTCATGGCTCTGGCTTCGGTACGAGGTAGAAACCGAACACTGTACACTGGGCCCTGCGGGACTTCTGGAATACCTAACCGCATGTTAACGTTCTCGGAGTTTCAGATCCTCGCCAAATCGATACAGTCGATGTTATCGATGATGTTCTGTATCTCCGCGACTCGTCACTATCATCAGAATTCGGCACGATCTTCTGCAGATGTTTCGTGCATTCGATGGAGCTTTCAGAAACTTTCTTTTCACAAGCTCATCGGAATGGGTTTGCCGACTAATGCTGTCTTATGTTCGTGGTTCGACTCCACCCTCATGATGTTCCACAATGTTTTATGCATTCAGAGAATTTTTTAAGGGTTGTCAAAACCAAGGAATCCATTCCAAGAAGTTTAACGATCGCCATGTAGACACAGTCGCTAATTGAAGCTTGTTCATGTCAGTGGGTGGCCCAACGTTGGGCTAATCTTTTTGTGCATTCGGAGAAATCTCAAGACTTTTTTTGACGACTTGTGAGACCAAGGAAGTAATTCGAAGTTTCTAGCAAGAGAGAGAAATGTAGAGAGAAGATCTGTGAGTCTGCAGAGCGAGCAATTTAGTGGGACGAAACTTGAGGGGAGGGTGTGGAGTGTATCCTAGCTGTTGGTTGTGTTTCTGAATGATTTAATCAACCACCGAATTAATTATTTACATTCAAATAACAGATCTTTCCTCTGGGCATACTACCGCCTGTGTATATCCGTGTGTTGCGACCTAGTTTCGCCAGATTTCACCTCACTTTACCCGAAAGCTCTCCTCCTTGTGTGGGGTGGTAGTGTATAACCTATCCCACACTGGAATACACTGGGAATCGCGAAAATTCTCAGCTAATTCTATCATAGTCTGCCTTTGTGATCTTCTGCTACTTGGACAAGCTCGATGTTCGCTTCATACATGATCCATTTCTCTCTATGGATTAGCTCGCTCACTCCGTTCAAAGCTCAGCGGTGCATCGGAGCTTTTTGCCAATTGTACAATTACGGATGTTCTGTTTGTAGGTACGCGAAGAACTTGATCCCGTTGAGAATCATCCAATGCTTTTTGGTCCCGGATTCATCATCTTTCACACAATTCAAGGGAACAAGTCGTCCCAAAAAATCGTTGGCACTTTAGAACCGAATTTCTTTCACTTGTTTTATGAATTGCTGTAACTTTTGAACGTCCAAACCGATTCTGACAATTTTTTTTGCAGAATTTGCACAAGCTTGAAGACTTTCAGGAGATTTTGGGTTCGGTTTGATTCAGTTATTTTTTTTTTCCAGACTACGAAGCGTAACCTGAAGTTTCTTGAACTCATTTTCCTCGAAGTGCGTGTATATTTTGAATAAGTACCAATTTTTAGGAAAATCTTACATAGCTGATATCCGTTCGGAAAAAGTAATGCACTCGATGGAATAACGATTTGCGAGTGAATCAACTTGGAGTTTTCCCGACGAATACGATGAAAATGACAAACCAGCTGACGTTGAATCAAATGTACTTAACTGATAAATAAATTGCCAATTAAAGGTAATGTAAGTAAAATCTAGACTCCTTGATGCTTGCCGATGGTAAACTGTGAGCGAGCGGACGAACGAATGAACGAACACGAACGAGGAGTAGAGAAAATCTGGAAACGACTGGATAATATTTATTCGGCAGTTTAATTAAACGCATTTGGTCCTGCAGCACGTCCGGGAGTATTTTCCTACCTCGAGCTTTCCCAGCCCCCAGTTTCCCGTTCCCGTTCCTGTTCTTCATGGCAAAGATGCCTCATACTACGTCCTGCACCGGCACGGCGAATCTCGAGTTTCTGAATCGATGCCAGTCAACCAGATTCAATAGAATCGTTCAAACTAACTTCGAGCTTGCGAAGCTCGGAGCTTGCGGAGCGAGTCTTCGTTACCCTGAACACTCTAGTCGAGCCGCTAGTGTTTTAAATCCGATCTTCGTTTCTGTTGGAGAGTAACTCGTCGACGAAACCGTTGTACCAGAATTCTGAAAATGTTTAAAATCCAGTAGGAGCTTTTTTCCGTTTTCGCCCGAGCTTTAGCCCCTGCATGATCTACGGGAGGTAAAAACAAGGCACCGAAAGCTCGTACCGCCTCCAGACCGAAACGTGGAACTATATAAGCCGCGAATAAGCTCCTTCGAGATAAGCTCCGTTTTCGAACAACTGATAACAATCTGGGGATGGTACTCGGGCCCAGCTTGCAGTGCAAGCTGCAGAAACTGTCGTTCCACTTGACGTCAGTTCACTCCAGATTATCATCATCATCATCATCATCATCATCATCATCGAAAGCTGTGCCCGTTCCATATAGCAAAGTGAAAAATACATACAAACCAAACTGTAATCGCCTGCAAACGTCAATTACCAGGATTATGCACTGCGCGACGTGGACGCAGCTGGCCGGACAGAAAAAACGATTTCTGCATCCGGAAAGCTCCAGTCCTGTTTCTAACTCCTGTCGATATTGTATAATCCATATATCGTATCTTCGCATCAGTTTCAACCCTCTTCAATTACTCGAATTCCAGAGTGCTTCGTCGTGCTTTTTTCATACATCGCGAATGTAGCGATTCGTGCGTGGATAGAAATTTGTTCCTTTTTTGAATCTTTTTTGGATCTTTTTTGGTTCGTTTGTGGGTTTTTTTTTTTTTTTCAGGATTATAGATACGTACATACGTACGAATTCATTCACAGTTTACCGTCAGACTCGATACCCAATTATACGCGATCAAAGCTGAGAACCCGGCGCATTTTAATTGGGTTACCCCCTTCACCCCCGCGAGCTTTCCAGCCTTAGCCAAAACTCCGGGCTGTTTGAGTTTGTAGGCAGCTGTTTTGTTGGACCGGAAGAACGCTGGAAATTATACCAGCGAATGATGATGATGACGATGACGATGATGATGATGATGATGGTGATGATCATTATGATAATTACGATGATACGCCTACGGATAAACGTAATACCCGGAGTCGGTTGAGTTCGGTTTATGATTCGGTTCGCTTTTCAGGTGTGGTGAGACGCGAGACCAGGCAAAGGGTTGGTTCGAATTTCAAACGATCGTCGAGTACCCGCTTCTAGTCACTATACATATAGGCACAAAATCATTCAAACGTTCCGATTTGCTTTGTGATACTCTTTCTATCGTATTCTGTTTTTTTTTTTTCCCCCCTCCCCTTTTTCCAATTAAAGGGCTTTGTCGGAATATATAGGTATGTATCTAGATGTATAATACGATGATTGGCGGATTCATCATTCCACCACGATTTTTATTTTCATTTTACTGTTACTCTCCAATGTATAACCAAAAAAAAAAAAAAAACGGAATTTATTATTGTGCATAATTGTTCAAAGTTCAAACTCTTTTGCTACATTTCCATTGAAGCTTTTTGATATCGGCAGATTCTTAGTTTGGAAAAGCTTTTTAAAAAAAAGATGGAAAAATCATTCAAAGGACAGTCGAGTACCACTCTTGGGCTTCAGAGATTTTTATGAAATTTCTGTGGTTGGTTTTTGTGTTTTTTTTTTTCGTTTGTTTTGTTTTCTCACTCATAGGGCTTTTTCGATTTCGACTTTTTACTGTTTTCTGACAATCACGAACGTGAACGGAAATCAAATTCGTTATCGTACACGATCATCCGACAAAACCTTTGACAGTAAATAGATGAGCTTTTCGAATTGACAGAGTATAATTGTGATTCGAGAGAGCTTTTTTGGAAGAAAAAAAAAGTAAAAGTAAAAAAAAAAAAAAGAGAGATAAATTTGTTTCTACTGAAAATCGTTCAGCGATTTTTTTAAACACGGCACAGACATCGATTTCAATATGGCAAACGATCATCCATAAACATCCAAACACAGTTTTTGCCAGAAGAACTGCAACATCATCAGAAATGTCGATCGACGGACTTTCAATTCTATTCAACGACTGAAATGGAAGTAGGGCTCGTCGGGGGTAAGACTACCAGGTATCAATCATACGTACTTATGCGATGCAGAAGTTCAATTACCTATTCTTCAAGATTTCGTACAATATTGGACAAAAAAAGTATTATATAATACATTTACCTATTGGATACATATAACGATTTTGGCAAAAAAAAAAAAAAAAAATGGAAGAAACAAAATGGTAATTGCATGTGTTTGATTCACTAATTTTTCTTTCTTCTTTTTTTTTAAATATCATCTCTGTCCACTTGTCGTTAGCCAGAATGATTTTTCACGTTACTTGATATTATTTCCTTCAAGTTTCTCTCATCTCAGGTGAAGGTAGGTATAATGTCGCAAAACGCATCCTATTCTCGGGGATTACAACACCTGAGTATAGATACATGTACCGTATACATATATATATATATATATATATGGGGAATTCCAGCCCAACCTGGACAGCTTTTGACCCTCACCCCTCTCGATTTTTTTAATTTTTTTTTCTGATATTCGGTAGACTGAAAGGAGTGCTTGTGATTTATTTCAAATTTTTATCTCAATCCGTTTTCGATTTACATATTTTTGAAAATTCGCAATTCCCGATGACCGTCAAACGTTTAAACGCCTGTATCTCTGAATCTATCAGTCGGATTACAAAATGTGAGCATATGAAATTCATCGGAAAGAAGTGTACTTTTCGAAAAAAATATTTCCGGATAATTGTGCCTCGTCCTTCATAGTGAAATCTTCGTTTAAACATGAAAAATCGATTTTTCTCAAAATATGACATAATTCAAAATTTTCAAAAAATTCTCAAAAATACTTCGAGAAAAGACAAAATTTTTGAGCTATGGCTGATCGTGGGCCTCGGCTGCTTTCTATTTTTAACAGAATTTTAATCGATTATTTTGAATTTTTTCTCAAATTTTTGATAGAATTTTAATTGATTCAATTTAAAATTTATTTTGAAAGATAAAGAAAATTGAGAAAAAATTGAGAAATCAATTTTCAACAGGATTTTGATTAATTTAATTAAATTTGTTTTTCAATTTTCAATAGAATTTTAATTAATTCAATTAAAATTTCGATTAAATTTCTGTTGAAAATAGAAAGCAGCCGAAGCCCACGATCAGCCATAGCTCAAAAATTTTGTCTTTTCTCGAAGTATTTTTGAGAATTTTTTGAAAATTTTGAATCATGTCATACTTTGAGAAAAATCGATTTTTCATGTTTAAACGAAGATTTCACTATGAAGAACGAGGCTCAATTATCCAGAAATATTTTTTTCGAAAAGTACACTTCTTTCCGATGAATTTCATACACTCACATTTTGTAATCCGACTGATAGATTCAGAGATACAGGCGTTTAAACGTTTGACGATCATCGGGAATTGCGAATTTTCAAAAATATGTAAATCGAAAACGGATTGAGATAAAAATTTGAAATAAATCACAAGCACTCCTTTCAGTCTACCGAATATCAGAAAAAAAAATTAAAAAAATCGAGAGGGGTGAGGGTCAAAAGCTGTCCAGGTTGGGCTGGAATTCCCCATATACAGTCGAGGGTGAAAATCCCTTGACGTTGGGCAGTCATACGTACACACGTATCAACGAATCGACACACGTGAATGATACTAGTATTTAGAATACGAAGTTCCACATCCCCGTTGCTATTCCTACGTTTGTGTGTGTTTGTGTTTATGTGTGAGCTACTTCCTCCATTTCTCTGGTATATACCTCAGACCGCGAGGCACACGCAACTAGATATCTTTAAAGAAGCCAGACCAGTCGCAACGACCGCAGAACTCGCTAAATCCCCTTTGGTTTTAGTCCAGCTGCGACCCTCGCACTTCATCGATGAACTAACTGCCGGGTAGGGATTTCTTGCTTGAACGTTCAATGGTATGTTTCATTTTCATCCCAGAATGGGGCGAGATCGGGTACCCAGAAAATTAAAAGACAAAAATTAAAATTTCGCTGATTTTTTTCAAAATTTTTACACCCAGGAAAGGAGAAAATCTTATTTTCTAATCGTTTGCTCCAGATATATGAACGTGCGAAGTACGTCGAATCGGGGTGGGATCGAAATTACGATTTCAAAAACTGCGAAATATCAAAATTCTGCATTTTTCTACTACCAACTTTTAGTTTTTCGAAATGTTATTTCCCTGAAAGTCTTAAGTAGCAAATTCCAAAAAAATTCGAATGGAAAAACACCGAAGGTTCAAAATTCCGAAAGCTGAAGATCCGAAAGGTCAAAACTCCGAATCTCGGAATTCGCGAGATGCAACGTCATTTATTTCACACCTTTGTCACGAGCTTCCCTTAAATTTGCCGATTTTTGGACTTTCTGAGTTTTGAACTTTTGGATCTTCGAGCCGTCTGCATTTCGACCTTTCGGAATTCCCAACTTCTGAACCCAAACGTTTCTCGAAACTCAGAATCTCGTGTCAAATTATAAATTCACAATTTTTTTCGAATTCGCAATTCCCATCCCACCCCCACCCGATTTTACCCCATGAGTTAGTAATTCCTATTCCATTTTCATTTTTTCTTTCTCTTCTTCCCTCTTCTTTTTGTTTTATGTATATATAGAAAATTGATTCCCGATGACGCGCAGAGTTTGATGGATGGCGTTGGTAAAAATCTGACGGGGCTTTTCGGGTATACCTACTATAAGGTTTGATTTAGCGAAAGCTCAAGCGACAAGTCTGTCATTTTCTTCTTTTTCTTCCATCTCTGTCTTTATTTCGTTCATTGTAAGCATCATGTATTTCGATAGCTAAGGCGATGATAGAACGACGTAGTCGACGACACTAGACCGAGTAAAGAAAGAAAAAAAGGAGAGAATAAAAAAAGAAGAAAGAAAAAAAAAAAAAAAAAATTGTTGGTCGTGACCTGTGAATCGAATATTAGCTCGACACTATCAACCTTCATACATACAACATAGTTGAAGCGTTAACGTACAAAAACCCTTGGGTTTTTATAGCTTCCTCCCTCCTCCAGAAAATACGGCTTATCACGATCCCCGCGATGGCCTACGCTAGTGGCTATCCTATAAATCAATTTCCAACGTTACGGATTGGCAAGCCAACGATACGTCGTACGTTTAACGGGAGCAGTATGTTGTAGGTTACTGGAATGGAACCCGGACGAAAATCGATCCATTTTTTTCGCCAATGTTTATCCTACATCCTCAAAATCGTCTTCTTTTAAATCACGTCTGTGAAAAGAGTTCAGGAGAACCGTTGGAAGATGAAGACTTCTTTAAGATTCAGTTTTTTTTTTTTAAGTTGGAGCTAATGCTATCGATGAAGATCAAAATCGTGAAAATCCGTTGATTCGTTCTCGAGATATCGTCGGATATAAAATTGATCAGAATATACCCAGACGTCAGTTCAAAAATTGTCATAGGCGATTCTCTGGACCTCGAAACGTGGAGATCTGATGAAAACCCTTTTTCTGAAGTTGGGAAGTTGAAAATCGTCCTGAAGACGTGGTTTTTCGATAGAATTTAATGTAGTTGGTTTTCCAAAAACTAAACTTCTCGCTTTTCACATATCATTCGCTCCAATCTTCGATATTTCACCCGAATTAGTCACAGAGGGTATGATTATCGAATTTCCTCAAAAATCGAAGAAAACGTAAATCGATCAATGTCAAAAATCTGTATCGATACTCCCATTTGAATGAAAGATCATTGACAGGCTCCTCACGTGTTGGAATCAGATGAAAACTCGTTAATTTCAGGTATGAAATTCATACTGAGAATTTGTCCAACTACCCCTAACGAAAAGCTCCAGAAAAACGAGATAAACGAAGAAACACGTTAACATATCATATAATATATTATAAAATTTCGTAACGCGATATACATACATATGAAACTTATACGATAATTACCCAAATTATTAACAAGCCGCAGAGATTCCAAACGCGCACATATATAGGACAGAAAGTTTTGAAAGTGGTTATACGACGTGAAAAGCTCTTATGCCCAGAGGCAACATACGCTTGGCTTCTATTTCTTTGGTAAAATCAAGTTTCCGTTTACGGAAAAGGGTGGGCATGTACCTACATACATACATACATACATACATACAAGTACACACATATACATTTATAAATATAGGTATATATATATATATGTATATATATACGAAGCCTGTGAAGTTGGCCGGTCTGGACTGACTGACTGACGGCTCTTTGTCGTCGTCGTTTTACGGGGTACACACTATGTTACCCCCCATACCATAAGCTATATTACTGCCCACGTTTACGTTAACGGTCACCGGTTACCGGCTCCACAGGCCGCCTCTTACTCACGTTGCAGGTACATACATACGTACATACATACATATATATACATAAATACGTACATATACATACCTACATAGGCACACCTTCTATGTGCAGGTTTCTTCAGTATGGGGTACGAAGTAGCATAGGAGTTTCGCTAGGCGAGCTTGTGGAGGAAAACGCTTTGTGCTTTTAACGGTCAACGGGGTAGTTGTTATCAACTTTATATTGTATGTTACGCAGTCGCTTGCTTTAATATACTGAACGTAGGTGTATACTGTATATATATATATATTATATATACACCATACGTGGGCAGCGTGAAGGAAACTACGTCACGATGAGCTTCCGGTGAGGAGAGAAGACAAAAAATAAAAAATAAAGAAAATAAATGTAAAATGTATTAACCAAACGGGAAGTGTATTTTCTTATGATCACCGTGTTCAGTGATCAAAGTGATCACGAATTTTCTCATTCTTCTTCAACGCATAGGATTAAAGAGACAGAAAGTGATCATACGTTGAAAAGAATATACCTAATGAGATCGAGGAAAAGGGAATTTTTTTGACAAATTTTCACCATCCATATACGTACGTGAGGATAAGTTCATAGAGGAGCTGCATTTTCTGTATGTACTGGCCATACCCCCAGCTTCTGATAGTCTCGGAAAAAGCTCACGTTAAAAGCTCGCGCGTATGTACATATGTATGTATGTATGTACATACGTCTAACGTTGGAGAGATAAGGTTATGGGGCAATAGTCTTTGTCGTATGACCGTGCGTCCGCGCGCTTCGGCACGTAAAGTAATAAAACGCTACCCCCGTGAACCTACCCCCTTGAGCTTTCTGCAAGCGTCGCTTTGCCTTCTCGAAGAAAGCTTTTGGACCAAAGATTCTTCTTGTTCAATGGGAACGTAGCCTTCTTTCGTCCTCTGTTTGGACTCTTTGCGATGTATGTACACTATGAGGCACTTGATTTTCTAACTTTCTGGTTGTTTTTCAGAAAGGAGAGATATCATAATCACTCTGAAAATGAAAAGTTGAGCTTTCACCAGATCTTCACGTTTCGAGGTCCAGAGAATCGCCTCTGATAATTTTTGGACTGACGTCTAAGTGTCTGATCAATTTTATGTCTGACGATATCCCGAGAACGAATCAACGGATTTTTACGATTTTCATCTTCATCGACAGCATTCGCTCCAACTTCGAAATGATTAAATTTTGAAATAGATCGATGCATGGGAAGCTTTAGGCCCATTGTGGTTTCTACCTCCGCGAAAGCATTCCCTAATGTTTTCAAATAGCTGTAGCTTCTTAGCAGTTCAGAAACCGACTGTGCCATTTTAAACGACAGTTTTGAGCATGGGAGATAGATTTGGCAAAAGCTCAGAGCTTTTTGCGAAGCCAAGTCCGTAACTATGACGTGGCGATAATAATTAAGAGCTGCGATTAACGCTAGGGATGAAATCCGGTAGATCAAGAAGAGAGAGAGAGAGAGAGAGAGAAAGGAGAAGATCTATAGATCAGCTCGGTCTCGACCCGGTCCAAACTTCCGTTACTGAATATAGTGAGGAAATCTTAGTTAGTCTCGTTACCCCTTTTCATTCCTCTCTCCTCACTACATCTTCGTCTCTCTATCCCGTTACAGCATCCCTGTCGCAAAGTGTGTCTACGAGTCTGTCGAGCCACGTTATACGGTGCATGAAAATGCCGAGGCTGCACGTCAATTATAATTTATGATCATACTGCAGTCTCGAGCTCTTCTCCCCATCGGTTCAGTTCGCATCAATTATATGCAATCGACGATCGATCGATCACGCGATTTTCCTTATACGGTAAATTTCCAAATTTAGTCTTCCGTGTGAAACTGAATTGTGTTTTTTGAAAAGCACAAAAATTCAGGGGTGGCAATTAAAATGTCCTCCCGAACTCCCAAAATTATTTTGAGAATATTTCTACTTCAAATTTAGAGAATTCTTCAAATTCTGTCAAGTGTCCAAAGTAACGATACCAATTTTGAAAATCTTTCCTGATCACCTGTCGAATTCTTGTTTGAAAAAATTGCCTCGACGAGTTGATTTTTTTTTTTTTTTTCTCTTCACTCCGGATGATCGTGTTGTTAGTTTTGCAAACTGGACCGCGTTGCGGTCGAGCTCGTTATCCTGGATTTTTTCTATTGATTGGTATACAAGTGAGGTTCGAGTGCATCGAGATAGAATCGCGTTTTTACAAAATTTTCCAAGAATTTTCGCGGCTCGAGTATTCTTTGGAAACAGAATACAGAGTTTGGGCCGTCTATTGTACGAATCTCCGTTTCCCAATTTCGAGCCTCACTTCTGAAGGATAATAACAATTTTGAGAAGAATATAAAAAGAAATAAGAATGAAAACTGATTGGGGTCCAATTTGGCAAATTGGAAAATTTCCATTCGTGAAATCCGTAAAGCTATGGTGAATTTTTCTTGTTAAATTTGTGCAAATTTTAAGTATCTATAGCTGAATACGAACGTTTTCAGGTTACGTGTTGTGAATTATCGCGAGCCTAACGGCCAACAGGAAATTACGGCTCGTCTAATTTTCCGGCACTTCCGGCTTTTCTCCCAAAGCCAAAATCCAAGAGCTCTTCTGGTCCTTCGCCTATCGTCTTCCTTTTGCAACTATTGCCGAAAGCTCGTGTTGGGGTTCGAAGGCAGGCCTGAAACCCGATCCAATTCTGGTGAATCGTCTCAATTTGATAGACGACGAGAAAGAACGAAAAAGAAAGAAAACAGAGAGAAGAAACGAAAGTAAAATTCTTGAAGACAGAGGCGTTGAACTAAACACGTGTTTCAAATCGATTGAAAATCAATTTGAGTTGAAAATAGAAAGAGAAACGAAGAAGATCAGCTTTTTGTCGGTTCTTCTTTTAAATTCTTCTTCAAATTTCCCGCGTCTGTCTTCTGATGTGATGGAAGATTCGAATTGACAAGCGAAAGAGTAAAGAAAAAAAAAAAAGAAAAATTCTTATCGCGGAAGTAGAAACGACGTAATGATTAATACCGTGCGAAGATAATTACGTGCTTTTAATTAAATGGTTTCAGTTCGTTAAGATTGCCTAAAGATTAACGACCCCAGCGAGCGCTTCTAGGCAATGAGTTAATGAATTGCTTCTGCCATTTCAGAGGGGTAGGTGTTTCGAGTGTTTAGGTATAGGTATCTACTGATTTTAGACAGACGATGAGAAATATCAAGATCATCACAATTAGGAGTGTTTCTAAAGTGAATCGGTGAGCCTAAGAACTTCGCACTCTGATTCAAGTGGATGGGGATCGTTTTCTCAGCTTATTCGTTCTTATCCATGATAACCACATCCCCTCAGGCCTAGGGGGTGAAATTCTGTACACAAGGAATCCGGGGATTGTGAGGGATGAATTCACCACCCTAACTTTAATTGAACGCTGTCTTTAATCTGCGTTGGAACAAAGAAGACTTTACTATCTGATCGTGTAAGGGAAGCATTTTGGATCGAGTACCCAGTACGTGTTTTGCCAATAGATTCTTCGCAATCTTGTCTCATCGATATTCCCACGAAGTGGTAAATTCAACCCTGACCTATCACAAGACGGGGTGAATTCGCCACCCGTTTCAATCGACGGAAAAACTGATCCCCACTCATCGCAGTATCTTCTTCTCTCATTTCGGACTCTTGATTGCAGCGAATGAATGAAATGCATCGTAGATTCAAGATGATGGAATTCTTTTTCATTCCTCAAGCGATATTCATGTCGATTGAAAATGATCAGAAGCTAACAAAGCGATTGATCACGACGTGCAATCGAAAACATCGTGAAGAAAAATATCTCAACCCGAGGGAAAATTACAGGAAAAAACGAACGGTGGACTCTCCCCGCTGAAGAGCACGCGAATCAACCCCCAACTCAGTTCTTTCAAATATCAAACTGCCATTCGCGCAGAAAATATTGTACAAACTTCAGTCGGGGTTTAAATCGAAGGTAATTAACCAAGGGAGACTGTGTCCTTGTAACCGATTCCAAAATCATCAGTGCTGAGCTTTCGCCTGACCTCAAAAATGCCATTAAAGGATGCTTAATCGTTCCGTAAAAAGCGTTTTCAGGAATCGAAGAGGCTCCGGTTTGCTCGGCGTCCCATCTGCATCGATGACGTTAATGACAAAACGGCTTGTTTCTAATGCAGCACGAACTTTTCAGCTGATAGTGTTATTCGTAGTACAGCAAGTCTCATACCCAGCAAGTGGCGAAAATTCGGTATAGACATGCGAATGTTGGAATTCTGTGAGCGAGGGGTGTAAAGCTCGGAAGTTCGGAGACGGAAGGACGAGGGAGGAAGCAGGCAACCAAGCAAGTAGGGGGTAGTTAATCGCGAGAGAAGAAATCCCCCGGAAAAAGCTGTGTATCTGCGGCGAGACGGAAAACCGTTAAAGTACAGTAGTGCGAAATACTGAGAGAGTAAAACGTAGTGAAAACTCTTCGCACATTAAGGCAGATTACTTTCATAAGAAGCCAACGGCGTTCTGACGGCTGAGCGAAGCTCAGGGAAGCTTGCAGTTTGTAGCTTGCAGCTTGCAGCTTGCACAGTCAACTGACAAGAAAAATTTAACAAGAGATACTTACGACGGTGCTGCGGGGCGGGTTAGGCTGGATGCTACACGTAGAGGAGCCAACGCATTAGTGTAATCTCAACAGCTAGCTTTTTCCTTCAAACTTTTCCAACAACTTTATATCTCATGGCAGCTTTTCCCGCGGTGCTTTTCGCGATTAATAACGCAATATAACAGAGAAATAATAGCTCCAAGATATTGGGGCAAAACCGGGCACATCTGGAAAAAATAACTAATTAAATTTTCCGGGCTTATTAACCCCAGAATTCTTAATCGGGGTGGAAAAAGCTCTACTCTCCAACAAAATGTCAAGCTGCAAGCTTCTAAATTCCACCCGAATCGTTGACTTCGATTCGGCTTTCTGCTTCATGCAGTTTCTGCAGATCAACAAATTATTTTCACTTTCTGAAGCAATCAAAAGATTCGTTTGTAATTATATCTTGACTAAATATGGCGATGGTTTTCACCCCATACGATCTTGCGAAGTGAAAATAATTACGCGGGAGCCTTTCAGGATTGATTTTAACGAACTGTTCGATATCCGAGTGAAATTTCTAGTCGAAATCGATCAAAGAACGTTTAGAGATTGATTTTCTTTTCTTCTCTGCAGGTAGTTTGTATCGCAATTTTACTGTTTAAAAAAACACCGATAAGGAATGAACAAGTAAATGAATGAATGAATTAAATGCTTGGGTGATCTGAAGGAATATCTATATCCATGTACAGCGGATCTAGTACATGCCTAGATACATGTATAGTGTAAGGTACGGTTGATCCCGCGTAGGAATTAATTGCCGTGTTAATTATTATGTACATTTTACTCGAAGTTAAACTGACACGTCGAGCCATGGGGTGGGGTAGGATGGAGGTCTGGGTTCGTTAGCGAGTAGCGAAGAGCGCAGCGCTGTAATTAATACAAAAAAGGGGGGGAAAAGAGAGAGAGAGAGAGAGGGGGAGAAAGAAAAAAAGACACAGATAAAGTAAAAGAGAAGAAGAAGAGAAAATGGAAAAGATAAATTTGTAATGAAATGAAATAAAAACCAAACCTGCACAGAATGCTCTGGCTGCAGTTCGTGTATAATTAAGGGCAGATGAATCTTCCCTTGTGCAGCTGTATGAAAAGATAATACTTTTTTTGCTATCCTGATTTATAGATTCAAGTATTGAAAAGCAGAGAAAGAGGAGAATGGAAATATACGAATTTAGCACCATTCGAAAAGCTTTTCAATGATCCGATGCCGAAAGCTCGAAGCTCTATACCTTTTTGCAAAAGCTTTCTAAATGATGAACAGTGAATTATATCGAGAATGGGAAATTGGGGCGGAATTGAAATTCTGAACTTGAAAAGCTGTGAAAGGTCAAAATTCCGAATTATCATACTACCGACTCAGAGTTTTCAGAAAGATTAATTCCCCGAAAGTCTATTTAGCCAATTTTAAAATTTCCAAACGGAAAAACACTGAAGGTTTAAAATTCCGAAAGCTAAAGATCCGAAAGGCCAAAACTCCGAATCTCGGAATTCGCGAGATGCAATGTCGTTTATTTCACAGCTTTGTCACGAGCTTCCCTTAAATTTGCAGATTTTTGGACTTTCTCAGTCTTGAACTTTCGGATCTTTGAGCTGTCTGCTTTTCGACCTTTTGGAATTTCCAACTTCTGAACTCTAACGTTTCTAGTAACTCGGAATCGCGTCTCAAATGAATTCGAAATTTCAACCGCAATCGAAACTTTTAGATTTACAGAACTTCAATCCTGCCCCTGCAGGAAAACACAGGATAATATCTGACAAATTCGTTGTAAATGGCGTTGATAATGATGTTGATTAAAATAGGAGTTTGATTTTAATCCGTGTTTCGAAGGGTTGTTTTAGGGAATGAAATTCGATGAATTTTACTTGATAAATAACCTGCGGGGCGGTTCTTCCTTATGTATAACGAAGTAGGAAGTTAACGGAGTCTCGCGCAATCATGGCTCGATGTGGCGGCATTAATTGTAACCGAAACACAAAGTGGATCTTAAGATGCCTAGTCGAGAACAAAGGGCGTTCTCATTCGGTTTAGGGCCAGCCGAGTAAGAGGGAACGAGATACTATAGGGCGACGAGAGTGTCGAGAGGAAAACTGATTTTCTCCAATTTCACTCGCTCGTTCCCTAAAAGCCAGAGGACTAAAGGGCCCACAGTAACCCCACCGTCTCCCTTACCTTAGGGGTTGGTATAGGCATCCACATCACCGAAAGTTATTTCAACTGTTCAACCAACTTGTGTATCACTCGTCAAGAAAATACCTACATACTTTTTTTGACTTCCAAAAGCTCGTGCATAAGCACTTATCCATAATTCAACTTCTTCTGATCTTTAATTAACGTCCCTGCAGCCCTTTTCCCGAAAGTCCACTTGCCTTCACCACGTCTTAACGAAAAAACCCTTCCGCAATTAGAGGTGAAAAATTTACCAGTTGGGGTTGAGCTTTCGTAGCTCAGTTGTTATGGCTTGAGATACAGAAATCTATCACACGGCTTTTCCCGGCTTTCACTGTCTCCCCAATTTTGAAAAAAAAAAAAAAATTGCTTTTTTGGGTCAGAAGTTATAGGAGTTTGAAAAAAGCTCATTCGATCAGCATTTTGGATAGCAGGATTTTAGGTCTACAGATTTCTTTGTGGTTTGACAGGCGAGTTTCGGACTTTCAGCGGCTTTTCATATCGTGAGAAACTCCAAGCTTTTTACAGCTTTGGAAATTCGACTGGTTGTGAAGCTTTTTTTTTTTTTTGAAAATCTGTAGAGAGGACTAGAATTTGATTTGGAGAAACTACACGAACAGGGTGAATCAGATCAGAACTATCCTTGAAAATTCACGGTTTTTTTCGCGCTCCACTGTTTCCTACCATCATCTTCAATTTTGAAAAAATTGCTTTATGGGGTCAGAAGTTATAGCCGTTAAAAAAAAGCCCATTTGTTCTGCATTTTGGATAGCAGGATTTTAGATCTACAGATTTTTGTGTGAATTAACAGGTGAGCTTCGGACCTTTAGCAGCTTTTTTCATACCGTGAAAAACTCCGAGCTTTTTTGAGCTTTGGAAACTCGACTACTATAGTTGTGAAGCTTTCTTTTGAAATCTGAAATCTATAGAGGGGACTAGAATTTGATTCGGGAAAACGGTGAACTGAATAAGAACTATCTTCAAAAATTCGTGGAAATTCTTTTCCACTGGTGAAAAGGTAATTGAATCAAAAGCCCGAGATTATGGCCTACGTCGCGACGGCACCCCAATAAGTTGTTGGGGGTGGATATTTGCCTCTGTGAGCATAATAAAGACGTCGGAATACCGTCGTCGGGAATGGGGAGTAAGGGGTGCCCATGGGACTCGCGCCTGAGAGACACGAAATTCTTATTATTTCGCACATTATAAACGGGGCAGGTTAGGGGTTGGAGGTTGGGGGTTAGGGGTTGGTAGTCAGTTGCAGGTACCAGGCGACGGGCACACCGACGACACCCCTAGCCATCTAATGTACTAAAAGCACGCGATATCTGGGGTGCGACTCATCCACGATTTATCTATTTCTATTCCTCGTTGTTCGCGGTCTATACTCTTGTACGGCCACGTACGCGGGCATGTAGTTTTCCACTAGCTATAATAATCTAAATTAGTTTTACGAGATTGTTATGCTCGTATCTCAATCTCTAATCTCAGCCGCAACATTCGTCACGGTTTTCATGCATTTATTTTTCCATTGCAAAGCACAGCTGGCTCTATTATTCTTAATTGTTATCGGCTATTATACATAGAGTCCCGGAAATCAGAACGTTCCAATTTCGGAATTCTTTTTCGAAGTGTTTTCTGAACTTTGAATATTCTGAACATGGGTATCTTCAGCTTTCGGAACACCACGAACATTTCGGTTCCTACGATTTTCAAAATCTAGTATAGACGCTTGAAACAAGGAGGTAAATCGACTGACCACCCCTAAAACTTCCCGAGCAGATCTTTTAAGTTCGGACAATACAAAACTACTCCATCGATCTATTTCAAAATTCAATCATTTTTAAGTTGGAGCGAATGCTATCGATGAAGATCGAAATCGTAAAAATTCGTTGACTCGTTCTCGAGATATAACTGTTTAAAATGTTTTTTGTAGAATTTTGTTTGCTCGATTACTCAAAAACTAGTCGACCGATTAAATCGAAAATTTATTCAGCTCTGAGTAACGAGAAACCTTATCGATTGAGACAAAAATCATGAAAATCCGTGGATTCGTTCTCGAGATATCATCGGACATAAAATTGATCAGACACCCAGACGTCAGTCCAAAAATTTCCGGAGACGAATATTTTCTGAACCTCTAAACGTGAAAATCTGGTGAAAACTTAACTTTTCATTTTCCGGGTGATTGTAATAACTTCTCTTTTCCCCGAAGCGGGAAGTTAAAGAAATTACCGAACTCGAACCATCCAATTTGCAGGACCAGTCCAATTTCCCCGATTCTTGAATTCGAATGTAACGAAAACTCGTAACATTCCAAAGTTTTCCAATAAGAAATTATAGTTATCTGTTATTTGCGATAAGAAAATTGTAGATCTTCACAATTTTTCAACTTGAAGTCATACCTCCAACATGAGGTTTTTGCTCTGAAAATTGTAGATTTCTGCAGTTCTCCACAAACAATCGTCGATCTTTGTAGTCTTTTCATTAGAGAAACTTTAAATTTCCAGGATTTTACGCAAGAAAAATTCAAAATTTTCGTAGTTCTTCATGAAAAGTGTCGTAATTATGATCCTGATATGGTCTTGAAAAAAAAATGGTAAATTTTCGTAATTGTCCACTGCAAAAATCGTTATTTTTCGTCGTAGTTTTTCTACGAATAATTCTAGACTCTCTTACTTTGCGGAAAAGGGAAAACTATTGCCACATTTTTATTGCTAGAAAAACTAGAAAGAACGACAATTTTTCGAGTCAAATTGGAACAAGTCCAAATTTTCTTTTAAAAATTCCATGCAAAATCCGTACATTGATTTTTCCACCCCGAATAGCTACCCCTATTATAAAAGGCGGAGAAAACGCATGTATCTATCGTGTATTCATTTTTCATGCCTTTCTTCTTCTTTTTCTTTTCTTTTCTTTTTTTTTTTCTTTCTTTTTCCTTTTGGTTTTCGTAAGAAGTGGTTCGCCATTTATGTTGATCGGGGAGTTTGACCGAGCGTGTAAGGCCCGTTCGTTGAATTCATGATTCATCCGTCATGCGAGTAATAGTCGTAGGGGCATTTTTAATCCCAGTGGGAATCTGGCGAACCTACATTTAGATAGATATATATATATAGCTGCCTTGGCGGTATCCAAAAGAGCCCCGACGACTATAGATAGACACACACGATAGAATTACGACCCCCGTACGTTCCCATTATGAAGCCAACCCTGAAGAGCACCCCCAGCAACCCTAACATCCCCCCTGATTCTCGATTCTCACACACAGGCAAGGGATGGAGAAGCTCACTTTGCCTCTCTTTCCCACCCCCCGTGGAGACCTTGTGCTAACAACCCCTGCAGGGGGGGGGGGGGGGGGGGGGGGGGGTTGGTTGGTTCCTCGTGGTATGGTATGGTATGCCATAGCATGGCATGGCTCTGCCACACTCTGCCACGCCGGTGGTTCCTTTTCCCTACATTATATAGGATATATATATATATATCATCGTATTACAAGAGCATATTACCGCCATTATATATTTCGTGCTATATGCAGGAATTTGTAATAGACCCATAAAAGTGGCTTTACGGGATTTATACGTCGCCGTCTAGAATATACCACCCCTCTTATGACTGCCTCTAACCAACCCCTAGAAAGAAACCTCTTCTTACCTTTTCCGGTTGATATTTCAACGAGCTTGCACGCTTTAGAAGGATGTGAATGTGTAAAGTCTCTGTACCAACTGCGTACTGCGTCTAATGCTCTTACGAAATAAGGGATGATACTGCGTTCACAGGCGTGAGAAAAAGAGTTATTATTTCCCGGGGTGAAAAATACCGAGCTTTTCTCACTTCCCAACTTCTTTCTTTTTGTTTTTTTTTTGCTTTCTTGGTCTGCGAGTGGGGCGCGTGTCTCTAATAAACAGCTGTCATGAATCGTTCGCCTGACCCCGGAGACTATAAGGAAAGCTATACCAGAAACCCACCCCTTATGGTTTGAAAACGTATACAGCAAAACATTCAGCTAAGAAATCGTAGGCCCTGAAACACCTATAAAGTTTCTAACTGTGCGCTGAGGTGGTAGATAGACATCGCCGGAAGCTAAAACGTTCCGTTAAATTCTATTAACTTTCGGAGGGGGGGGGGGGGGGGTTAGTTGCAGGGGATGGGACTTGGGATCTGGGTAGGGGTGGTTTTTCGTTAACGATCACGAAACTAGGTACGTGTTAAACCGATAGTCGCCATACCCAGTTTGCAAACTTCCCTTATAATGGACAGGTTTTTTTCATCCCCTAAAATTTCTAAACGTTTTAGCATTATTTTTTTTTTTCTTTTTTTTCTTTCAGAACCGGACTTCAAGGAACCCATCACCAACGTCACTGCTCCTGTTGGACGAGAAGCCATCCTTGCCTGCATCGTCAAAGACCTCGGCGTCTATAAAGTGAGTAAAAATCATCCCTTACAGATTCATTTTTCATTCAACGATATCTCGAGAACTAGTCAACCGATTTTCACGATTTTGGTCTCAATCGTTTCGGATTTTTGTCTTTTAAAACCCATCAATACTTGGATTTCATCGAATTGGATATTTTCGAGTCAGTCGAAAATCAAAATTTCAATCGATTATATTTCTAGAACGGATCAACGAATTTTTGTGATCTTGATGAAAATATCAGTGACATTTATAGGGGATGTTTTGAAAACGTTTTTTGTGATGTTGTGTTTGATGATTTGGCGATAACGTGTAGCGATTTTGTGGAGAATTTCAGATCTGCAGAGACTCTGACAATGAGATAGATAAATAGACAGATCTAGGGTAGAAATATGAAGGAAGTGAAGAAAAGAGAGAAGAAATAGCTAGGATAAAAGGGTAAGAATAAAACGAATAAAGCGAGACAAAGCGGGGGGGGGGGGGGGGGGGGGGGGGGGGAGTATAGGAGCCCCGACTTTACCCGCAACGTTATCTCGGGTTATTACTCAGCCGAGTTCGCACCATTTGTTCAAAAAAATAAGATAACTGGTGGTAGCTGCTCGTTATCCCGGTTAGACTCATGCTGGGACCGTACGAGCCGCTGGGGTACAAACTCCTGAACCTCACATTTGCTGAAACACAAAATTCCCTGCAGTCTCTGCAGTTGGCTGCTGATTCTCTACAGTTTATTTTTTATTATTATTCTTTTTTAGTCAACTCACCCCCGAATTTCCAACCCCCAGGGTAATAGGGACCAAGGCACGAAGAAGTGATCAGCGTGTTAAACCTGAAGGGAGGGGGAAGTTTTTTTTTTTTTTTTTTTTTTAGAACCGTTTTAGACTCGTTAACACCGATCGTCGGTAAAGAACTCACCCCGAGTAAATTAGGGGTTGCGATAAACGGGAGAGGACTAAACCTCCCCCTCCCCCCCCGCCCCTTTTTTTTCATCTCCTACCCAAACCAGCTCGCTTCTCCCCCCCCCCCCCCCCCCCCCCCAAAGGTACGAGAATTTTTAATCAACTAATTCCCTTTTTTCTACAAGACGAACTTTTCGACCTTTCGGGTTATTCGATTATAACGTTAAAATTTTTCACGCAAGTGTCTCTGATTAACAGAGAAAAAAAAGAGATATTTAATACAAGAGACTAAAGACAAGAGTGCGCTTCTAATTTCTCCCCATTTTTTTAGGGTGAGAGAAAATGGAGCTGCTTTTTTCAACTCACTTTTTTAATCTCCAGGTTAATTACCCTGAAAAATTATACTACACGTTTTAGGGTTCGATATACATACCAAACACGTTTTTAAACACGAGTTGCGAAAAAGGGAAAATTTCTACACCCACCCCTGTTTTTTTTTTTTTTTTTTTTTTTTTAACAAAGTAATTGTTTGCCCTGGACTTTCCAGCAACTCAAATTTTCTGGTCTCGACTCAAAAACAATACTGAATTTCATCCCTTACGCGATTTAGCGGGTAAGGAAAAATAGCAAAATGCTCGAAACTTATTGCGATGCTTAATCTATCATCGCGATAAAGCGTTTCAGATCTTATATCTTAATCACGGCAAAGGTCGTGGCTGTCTTATCCATGGTGGGTGGAATGAGGGGTGCTTTAATTTACGAGGAAAATCGTTCACCGTTCGATGCTAAGGGGCTGGAGAGGGTTGGGGAATTGGGGGTTGAAGGTTGGGGGGTGCGAAGACGTCGCTGGAGTCGCGTGGCATGTCGTGTCGTGGCGTGGTGTGGTGTGGTGTGGTGTGGTGTGGTGTGGATCGGGTAGGTACGAGGTGAAGAACCCCCTGCACGACCCTAATTATCCAATAATCAATCCTGCCCCTCTTATCCGACCTTCCGAATGATAAGTTTTGCTACCCGCGTTAGGCCACCGATTTTCTACACCTTGTCTTTTCTCCTATCTACACCTAGACGAGATAATGTCATGCTCGAATCGATTTCAAATCTTTTTTCAATCACTCGGGTCTTCGATCGGGAACAGAAATCTTCTATCGTCGTTAGAATTTTTCCCATGCTTTCGAGTCACGCTTTTGACATCAGAATTTGAAAATCTGGAACCAAAATCGGGTCCAGTAAACCGGAAAATGCGCTTTCACTTATATCGAACAACTGTCTGTATACCGATCTTGCTGGTTTTTCAGATTTTCCGTCCTCACATGGCCTTTTCAATTGAATTCTTTCAGAAACAACTCTTCATTTTCTGTTACAAATCGGTATTACTACCCCACGAAAGTGCAAAACTGTTATATTCTAAACTTTGAATGACTTTTTACCGATCCTCGAGCAACTCACTCCGCGAATATTTTCGATAATTCTACAGACCCGGAATCGAATTCGAGAAAAATCATCCCAGGGGCTGAAAGCGGTGGATAAAAACTGATTTCTCTAACGAGGTGTCGATACCTGGACAACCCTTCGTGCGATTCCGGTGAAATTCGTTTGCTCGTCGCTTCTCGAGGCAGCGGTGAGCTTTTTCGCCGAGCATAGGGTGGTTTGGAAATCAAGTAAGGGTAGAAGCGGTTTGAAATTTCATTGTTGGATGGCTCGGCGACTGTCGGACCGACTTCAGCAAAATTCGCAACATAATCGCGGTTCACTGGCGACCGGTGGATTTGGCCGTGAAATTTTTCCCCCCCAGTAATAAACTGCGCCCGATTTCTCCGTCCGCGATTCTTAACCCTTTGGCGAACCAGTCGTAGCTAAAATCTCAAAGACACATTCGCAGTTCTGATCGTGGCGGAACCTCTCGGCCTCGATTAGCAGAATCTGAATTTCAAGGTGGCGCGAACCCTCGACTGATCGCTCGGTACAAGTCCGACATTCCGATAACCGATCATCGGTGAATGAAACGATTTCGATTAGTCTTTTCCCTGTTTTTGAGGGTGAATATCGGCGGGGGGACATAAAACCAGGATCGGAGAGCTGATAAACTTCGACTAACGTATAAATCCATAAACATTGAACCCGGGTGAAACAAACCCAGCACATCATCAGGCGATAATCCCAAATCAGTGTTGCGGGTGCAATGGAGCGTTATGTCATTTCTTTAAAACAAAATCGATCCGTAGATCATTTCAAAGTCAAGTTACATCGCATTAGACCATTTCTGTCTTCGTTTTCACATCATTCTCTTCCACGAAAAAGAAGGAGAAAGAGAGACATAAAATAGCCATGGAACCGAACAGATCCACGAAGTGACATTTAGCTTTGACATTTCGATATGTCAGGGCAAGGCGAACGGTCTGTTCAGTGTTCAGACGGGGCTGGGTCACCTGGAAGGAGACCCTAATTAGGTAGGCAAGGTTTGGTACTGTCACCAGGACCAGCCGAAGGATCTTGTGCCTGGAAACTATGAGGTGAAAGCAGAATGGCATGATGAGGTGATGCTTGAATAGCAATTTGAGGTAAACGCTATAATTCTCAGGGTTGACACTGTATGATTTTGCGTTCGTTAGGAGTAGCAAAGTAGCTTTGGGTTCATCGTCCGTCTATTGTCAAGGTGAAAAACTGCAGGGAAATATGATAAGAGGAGTTGAGACCATCAGAATATGAACTTTTCCAGATGTATAAGGAATTGCACAGATGGGCTGAGTGCAGCTTGCTGAGTTTCCCGCGTACCTATCTCCATAAGTTACAATCTCCGTCTGCCACGTCTGACTGAGCTTTTAAATGAAGTTTACTCGATAACTTCCATTCGGAGGACCTGCAGCCATCCTCTCAGCTCAAGGGTGAGGGGTGCTGAATGCCGGAGAAATACTGGTGCTAAGCTGTAAAGCTTCTGGCTGTATGATTCCCTGAAATCCTGAATTGCAAATTGCGTAAAAATCCGTGGCGAAATGAACCGAGAATAAAGAATACAAAATAGAAGAAGAAGAAGAAGAAGAAGAAGAAGAGGACAAAAAAGGGAGAAATCGTGCAAGGGTTGGTGAGTGCAGGACGACGTGATACCAAATGCCGGATCCTTGCCGGATTCGTACAGGATTTTAGAGAAAAATCTATGCTGCCCTATGCGGATGATAAATTTGTAACATCCATTCAATTTTCCGTCCACATCCCGGTGCGTGTACCTGATTGCTTCGTTCCCTACTGTACGTGCAACAGGGATCAACCGGATTCAATTTTTTCATTGTTTTTCCCGGTTTTTTTTTTTGTTTTGTTCGTTTTTAACGAATTTGAAACGCTCACGGAGAATGACGTACGCCAAAACTCTGGGTTTTGGCGGTAAATCAATCCATCAGGATGAAATGAATTGCATTTTGGGCGGATTGTCCGAGTAAATTCTACCTCCACGTGCTCCGCGTCCTAATACCAAACGACAAATTGCGGGTTTTCGAAAATCGCGAATCCGATTTTTATCGAAATATAATTAACACAGAGGGTTATATATGAGTCCGGAAATTGAAAGAATTGAGTTTTTATTTATTTTTTGTTGATTCCATCATTTTGCGTAATTCTCCAAGCTCCAAAGTCACTCCAATTCGTTGAAAAACACATTAGGAAAACGACGATTTTTTTCCAAAAATGGCCTAGTCTTTTGTTCAGCTCGATTCACACCCGGTACAATTTTTGTCAATTCAAAAACTGACCATGTCCTCCAAAAATTCGTTCGGAAACCAGTTACTTTTTCAAGAATGTCGCTCAGAATCAGTCACGAGGATAAAAAATCATTTTAAAACCGGCCATGTCCTCATTCGTTTTTTTTTCAAACTCGAAAATGTTCACAAAATATACGATTGCATTGGAAAAACCATCCTGTTAAGAAGAAATGCTATTCAAAACTGTCGGGGAATCTTTTAATCACTCTGAAAACCGACCATGTCCTAATTCGTTTTTCTCAAAATTGGACATGTTCCGGAGCTCTTGTTTTTAAAACAAGCCACGTCTTCGGGATTGCATTGGGAAAACCATCTGGATTTTAGAAGAACTGATACTCAAAACCGTCGGAATCTTTCGATCATTTCGAAAACCGACCATATCCTGATCAATTTCTTTCAAACCTGATGGACATGTTGAAAAAATGTCATTTCCAAAATCAGCCACATCTTCGAGATTGTATTGAGAAAAAAAAACTGGCTGAACTAAAAAAGTGATACTCCAAACTGTCGGGACCTTTCGATAATTGAAAACCGATCATGTCCACATTGATTTCTTTCAAACTCGGACATGTTGAGAAAATGTCATCTTCAAAGTTAACCATGTTTTTGAGATTGTATTAAAAAAACGAGCCAAAAAGAAAACAGCGTTATACAAAACCTTCGGAATCTTTCAATGACTTCGAAAACCAGCCATGTCCAATGCGACAAGATAGGGATACGATTCCGTCTATTGATCTAATCGATTTGCTTGACCATTGAAAAAAACCGTCGATGCGAAACTGGGTAATATGCAGAACGGTTAGGTCGATGTATAGGCTGTTGGTTATTGAATGATTACTTTTTCGGGCCAATCCTGAATCCATCAACGATGAACATGGCTGCTTTTGGAGCCAATAGACTCACCTGAGCTTAGCACAGTGTATCAATCCAGCCCCTTCGACCACACACACTACAGGTATAATAATCCCAACATACTAAGACAGCACAGCAAGCTCGAAGTAACTTTACGAGCTCTTTAAACCATCCGCAATTATGGCGAGAGGCTGACGTACCTACCTACCTACCTACCTACCTACCTTATGGTATCAGAGGGCTGCCATCTGCAGGGGAAGTTCTCTCCAAGCTTCACGCAGCGTAGTGGGTACTAAAAGATAAAACTTTTCCCTGGGTAAAGTTGTCCGCTAAGCAAAAGAAAAGGAGAGGAAAGTAGAGAAGAAGATAAAAGATAGTTATTACAACACTAATTAGCAGCCACTGCTACGGTAAGATAATTTGTTGGTCAGGATGGCAAAATGAATAAATTATACGGTCCACTGTACCTACGCCTCTCACTCTAAAGTGTCCAAATTTCATATTTTTCTCCAAAACAATTCCAAACCATTCCGAATTTCATTGTTGACTGAAAGTTTAAGTCCAAATTTCACTGTCTTACCCCTAACGGCATTGACCACTGCAATTACGATTAGCAAAAGAACGAAAAGGGCAGATAGTAGAAGGGAAATTTTCTCCACTTGTTCACAGTTCCAGGGTATCAGGGTAATATTACCTGGAGGAATTGCCACCATCGAGTATAGATGTGACACGTGCTGGAAAGGCAACTTGCAAATAGTGCAGAGCTTCGGTGCTGCCACCCTTGTCAGTCGTCTCGGCCCTTTAGCGCGGTACTTTAGGATAAATAGAAAAGTGGCCGGTGTTTACGAGAGGCCGGGTCGAGCCAGTTTCAATACCGAATAGACCAGACGGCTGGGTCGCCAGGTCGTCGCCAGGTCTCGATCGAAGCGGAACAAATCGATCCCTTGACCTATGTGCCCCGCGATACTGGCATGCCGTAAAAGCTCCAATCTGTCATAGGTGAGTAACCATAGCGTTGTGCAGACGCCTGGTTCATTTACTTGTGCTTTAGTTGTGTGATGAGTAACCTGATTATGAATGGACGAGTGTGCTTTTTGCACTGCTACGATCTCAAAAAGTGGATTTTTTGGGGGAGGACTTCGACTTTGAGGATCTATGGTTGGAATTATCTCACGAGCACTCGGTGTCATTGAAAAGAGGGCAGCGATCATTCGAAATCATTCTACTTCGGGCCTACCGCGAGTCTTTGGAAATCGATTACCGAGCTTTTTTTTTTTGATCGGCTTATAAACGAACGCCGACGATCTGCCAGGACGAAATTGGAGTGCGATTGATCGTGGCCGAAACACCCGCGACGTTAAACACGGGATGTTCAAAGCTCGCGAGCTTTTCTAACACGAGGCTTTGGCCGGAAAGCTCGCGGGCAATATTCGCGGGAATAACGAGTTGCTAGTTCTGGGAGAAACGACCCTCGGTCACGTTTATTTCACACGTTTTTCCTGGACGAATTTGGAACGATACTTGAGCCGAAATTTGACCGGAACTTTTCAACGCGCGTTTTTTTTACAACTTGAACACAACGGGCGAAGGGTTTTCGTTCTCCGTCGTCAGTCCGTCGTGGAAACAGATTCTACCTCGACAATCTTCAGCACACCCGAGATCAGGCTTTCCCGAAATTATACACATCTCGGAATCGTTCACAAGAGACACCAATCGACTGAAATTAAACGATGCGAAAACAGAAAAGGAATATTCAGATCTTCTCAGACCCTCGGCTCAAAAAATTGACGTTTTTACCCTAAAGTATAAGGATTTTATTTCCAGACGGACTAAAAATGAAGAAGAAAATAATGACGTTAACGCCAGACTCGCGAACCAGTGGGACAAAGTTTTCCAGACAGTCGCAGCCATAAAGGTCAATTTGACCGAAGGTGACGAAAACTTGCCAGCCGATTTTCTCCGAAAGCAATAACTCCTCCGGGTTTCAAAAATTCCAGGTATTTTTTTTTTCCCACAAGAATCACAAGAACAACGTGGTTAAAACCAACTTTCAACAATCTTAGCAAAGTCAACGATAATTTCTGACAACTCAGTTCGATCCTCGTCTCAAATATATTCGATCCAAAAAGCTTTCGAATGCTCGGGTCGAATCCTTCCCAAGCTATACTTTGTCGAAAGTGTATACATGTATATACATTGTATATTCCTATAATATATCGACGTTCCCGCGATATGATTATCAGAAATCGTTGAAAGCACGACATCCACACTAAGGTATATATACATATAGAAGTATACAATTTCCAGAGAGGTTTATTCATCGTGAATATATTCCTTCATGCCTAAACGCAAATAGAAGCTCAAGTCAAGTACTTCCTAAGCACACATTACTCTTCGAGGGTGGTAGTGGGCGCATAAACCCCCCCACCGAGTTTATTTCCCCAAACGTAACATAAATGTCTCATCAAAAGCACGCGCGTATACCTGAAATACCAAGAGAAAGAGATAGGGTTGAGGGGTTCGCAAACATCAGGACTCATAATAATTTCCAAAAGCTTGCAGGTATATCAGAAAATAAAATACATAATACATAGACGTACATCTGGTCAGTTCTACCTGCATCCCTTAAACTTGCGACTGTGGGCAAAAATCCCCCCCCCCCTCCCCCCCCCACCTCCTCACCCCATACCTGGGCAAACAGGGGAAGGTGAAAAGAAATATCGTCCTTTCGATTTCCACCGGACGAAGCATGAAGAACCATACAAGGATCGTAAAAAAGTGATAATGCACGACTTTGGGGGGCGAATGGGGAACTCGATCCAGCCCCCTAGGTGTCTCGAATAAGTCGAATAAGGTGAGCTTTCGCGTATCATCCCTTGGCCCCGAACCACCCCTAGGATCCGATCCTCTCCGTTTATTTATTTACGCGTTTACGGTTATTCGCATATCTCACCTGCGTGCTCACGAAATACTCCCTGGCAAATATCGGCCAGGTTTTAGGGGTTGTCCTGGATCCAGGGGGTGAAAGAAGAGAGGGGATGGTTTCGCCATGCCAAACTATAAACCTTTTACTACGTGACGAGCGTTAAGGGATGTGAAAAGGGAAGATCGGGGTTGGTATGCACAGGTAACTTTATTTCTGCGACCCCCTAACACACACCCGTGGTCGAAATATTTTACGCGATTTTTCCCCGACCCCTGCTACCCCTGCCACCCCCTTTTCCCAAAACTGCTACAATAAATTATAGAAATTGGAGAAACCAGTCGTAAATACGCGGTTATCACACTTGGCCGAGGAACCTATTCCCCGGGCGACGTAGTAGGTACGGTGTCCTGCAGGAATACCGTCAAACGGAAACATTGCCCGGGCTCGTTGGATCGGTTCATTCGAGTCGAGTGCTATCATACGTAATAGCTCACAAGCTCCGTGTGCTTCCGGAACTTGCCCGAGGGTCCGGTACGACTTTCTCTATCTATTTCTCCCTACGTTCACGTCCAGCGATACCCTACGGCGCTTTTTCCTTCATACTTGCCGGCTGCTGCAGCAAAGCTCTGCAAGCTCCGAATTTCGGACAAAGTCCGGTCGGGGGTTTGATTTCAGAAAGAAAATCCAGCGGCGGATTCAAATAATTTTTTAGACGTTTTCGTGACGATTCAGAAAATTATTTTATGAACGATGAAAATTTGCGGGAGCTTTTTTTGGATTTCACGATTTTTCTCCACCTATGGCTCGGAAGGATCGCAAAAAGCACAGAAATTGACGAGGCTGGTTGAATTTTTTCTAACTGCAAGCTCTTCGCAGTACAAATAAAAAAAAAAAACTCGAAATTCGCGTTTTTTTTCACTCGTAAGCTCTGCAAGCTCCGAATTCAGACAAATTCCTGTCGGGGATTTGATTTCAAAAAGAAGATCCAGCAGCGAATTAACATCATTCTTCCGATGTTTTCGTGACGATTCAGAAAATTATTTTATAATCGATGAAAATTTGTAGGAGCTTTTTTTTTGGATTCGACCATTTTTTTTTTTCCACCTACGGTTCGCAAGAATTGCAAAAAGCTCAGAAATTGACGTGGCAGCTTGACTTCTTCGAACTGCGCATTCCAAATTAAAAAAAAAACAGAATAAAAATTCGCGTTTTTTACTCGTAAGCTCTGCAAGCTTCGGAATTAAATATTACTGAAACGATAATGTGGGGGGGGGGGGGGGGGATTTAGCAGCCATTGAAAAATTAGAAACAGAAGTTTCATTACTTTTTATAGGTTGTTGTAACAGTTTTTAATTTTTTCCTGTATACATCAACTGGCCGCAGTGGGTGGAATCGTTTTAGGATTCAATGTACCGTTAAACGTTGTCAACCCCTTGTCAACCCTTCGGCGATTTTGAAAACTTGCAAGTGTGATAAAATCGGAGCTTTTTTTCGAGCGAATATCTGTGGTTGAATTTCTTTTATTTCGACGAAACTTTTTCACCCCCGGGCTGCCCCACAAGTGACTGAAAGTAAAAATATATCGACTCGGGAATATCATTCGGACAGAAAAGCACATAGACTCTGGGTTTTTTTCCTTCTTCCTTCCATTTCATCTGTTTTTTTTTTTTCTCTGTCTCCTCTATTCCGCCGACGTTTTTACACGTGCTATAGAGAATCCTGGCAGGATTTGCCCTGAGGATAACATATCGTAACGAGAAAATTAAAGAGATCGTTGGGAGGAAATTGCGGTGACTCTGCAAAGTCGAAGTTTATAGACGCGATCTTCTAGTTCGGTCTCCAAAATTTTGCGTTTTATTTTGTTTTTAAATTTGTCTTGGGGTGGAATTGAAGTCCCGAATTTCAATTCCAAATTTATGTGAGACGCGATTCTGAGTTCCTGGAAACGATAGAGTTCAGTAGTTGGCAATTCCAAAAGTCCCATCTCGCGACTTCCGAGATTCGAAGTTTTGGCCTTTCGGATCTTGAGCTTTCGGAATTTTGAACCTTCTGTGTTTTTTCATTCGGAGTTTTTCAAATTGTCTATGTAAACTTTCGGGGAAATGATCTTTCTGAAAACTCTGAGTTGGTAGTAGAAAAATTCATAATCTTCACCTTTCGCAGTTTTTGAAATTCGGAATTTCAATCCTTGCACCCCACGCATGTACCTATATCTAGAACTCCTAGCGCCGGGGGGTAGTCAAAAGATGGGGATGAAGTGGGCGAACTACAATTGCAGCAGAAATAGGCAAAGGAGATGTAGTCTGAACGGTTCAGGGTAGTGTGTCGGTTAGAATATAGAGAACCCGAGGCAATCGAATGAATCGAGTATCCGGAATTGGTCGGGAAGCACAAAATGGCAATTTTCATTATCGGCAGCTGCCGTTTCCGCGATCCACCGCGGCTTTCTAGTGGTCGTAGTTTTCACGCACAGCAGATGCAACCGACTAACACAGCCAGTCGCTTCCGGGCTGTCGATTCGATATATCCACCCAGGCCGGAATCAAATGAGTTGAACCGATTGAACCCACAAGCTCGAAAGCTCGAAAGCTCGAAAGCTCGAACACTGCTTTAATGCCTTTCCAACTACCGCAATGTCTGTTGCTGAAAAATCAACCCACCCTTCCCTTAGCCACGCGTGCGTTTTTCCTATGGGGTTTCTAGGGGTTGTGGAAGACCTGGGTGCTTTCGAAAGGGGGAAGTTAAAAAAAAAAAAAAACCAACAAAAAAATCGTTTCTTTCGGGTATAATTTACCAAAGAAACGAACTACAAGTTCGAATTTGAGCCTAAAGCTTGCAGAAATTTTGCAAATTATCTTGAGTTGATTCGACAAACTGTCAACTACAACAAATCGTTCTAATCGTAGTTTGGTATCGATTTTCAGGTCGCCTGGCTCCGAGTGGACACCCAGACAATATTGACCATCGCTAGCCACGTGATAACAAAAAATCACCGGATCGACGTTAAGCACAGTGATCACCTGACCTGGTTTCTTCACATCCGGGAAGTACGGGAGACCGACAGGGGCTGGTACATGTGTCAGATAAACACTGACCCGATGAAGAGCCAGAGAGGTTATCTCGACGTTGTGGGTAAGAATCTTCCGAAAATTAATCGATCAGCTACTAGACTCGCTTCTAATCCAAATTAAAAGCTAAACGAAACAAGTACCAGATCCAAAGAAACGAACTCCGGTTAACTTCCTGATTCCAAATTATTGAAATTTTCATTCCTTATGATCATATCGTCTTCTACGTTGTGAATAAAGAATCTTCTGAAAATTAATCGTGCTAGCAAACTCGGTTCTAATCAAAATTCAAAGATAAACGAAAAAAGTACTAGAACCGAAGAAACGAACTCCGGTTAACTTCCTGATTCTAAATGACTGCATTTTTCGTCCCTTATGATAATATCATTTTTTATTCTCTTCTTGATCACGTTTGATTTCGATGATCTGACTTTTCTCGGTCAAATTTTATAACGGGACGTATAGTAATTTACCGACCAAAGTCAAAAGAGGATTTGCAGTCAGGGGTTAAAGCTATAAAAGCTCCTGTAAAGTATCGAATTTTACTGTTCAGCCATTTTCCAGAGCACCGCGGCACTCGTTAATTTCTGAAGAGTTTAGAGGTCGTTGGATGTGTTTGTTGGAGTTTGTTATGGAAGTAGTTTTTGACATGAAACAGATACTTTTCTATCCATAAAGCATGGGAAAATCGAAACGAAAATGGCAATCGGAATCCCAGACTCGAGTATATCGTAGAGGGACCATTTTCCAATGGGGTTGAAAACGCACCCTCTTTCGAATAAACCTCTGCAGAAGTAGTACATACGTAGAGCTTGCGAGTTACTCGTGCACGCGTACAGGGTAGATAGATATACAAAGTGATTCCGCGAGCGAAATGAAGTTCTGTAGATGGGTAGGTTGGTGGGTATAAGGGTTGGTGGCCAACTGGGTATGTAGGTCTTTGGAGTGGGTGACGGTGCGTTGGTGTGGGGACCCAGGAGTTCGTTCGGATGGGGAAGTCTGGGATTAAATTGCTACAGATAGGATACAAACAGCCTCCGCATCCGAGGAATACCAACTTCCTTCTCGTAGTCGTAGGTAGCTGGCTAGAACCACCCCCAGCTACTTCCACCCCTTAGTCTCCACGTCGAACTTTGCTTCAGGATTGGAAAATTATTGACAAACTGACACGGAGTTTCTCTCACGATTTTTTTATTTTTTTTTCCTCCCCCATTTTGGCAAAAAATCGCACACCGCAAGCTCCAATCGGAAAAAAAAAAGAAATTCCAATTCCTGAAGCAAAAGACAGAAGCAAAAGGTCAATTTTGCCAACTGACCTTCAAAAGAAGAAAAAAATCAATCCCATTCTCCTCGAAATCTTCGATCAAGTTAATTGCGAAGTAATGCAGCGAATCATCATCCAAGGGTGCGAAATTTGTGCACGTCGTCTTTTTGCCAGGGGTTGGAAAAATCTATTCGAAGCTTTGCTACCTGATTTCTAGTTGAGTGATGGGGGAGGAAAGGATTTTTATCGATCCATTAATGTCTGGTATCCTTCGTTCATCCCCTGTGAACGTTTCTTTTGGTTTTCTCTTTTCGAAATTCGGTGTTGAATATCGAATGAATCGTGGAATGGCTCGTGCGCGAGGTGGAATACGTTTAGGGGGTGAATCTTGCGAGGAAAGCTGCCTCGGGGGTGACGGTCTTTGGTGGTTGTGTGCGGGACGGGCGACCACCATTAACCAACTTCCATGCTTCGCGGGGTACCTGCCTACAACTTACAAAGTGCCTTCTATGGCAGTTCGCAAGTTTTACTAGGTACTCTTGAGCTGGAAAAGCACCGGCCGTATATTGCCGCCTGAATGCCTTCAGAACTAGATCATAACACTAACAGACTTCTTCTTCGCCTCCTTCTTCTTCTTCTTTTACTTTTTCTTATACTTTCTCAAGGATCAAGCGTCCATCCCCACCATCATCGGTTAAAACGTCCTGTGAGATAGATTCCGGCCCTAATTTAACCGTTACTACCTCATTTTCGTGATCAGTAAAGTTTTAGCTGAATTCGCCACTTCCTGTGTCTGGGACTTGCAGGGCTACGACTTACATTATCAGCTGGAAAGTTTGGGCTGCTTCAGAAACAAGCCGATGCAAATAGGAAGCCGAGCAAACCGGAGCCTCTCTGATTTCTTAAAACGCTTTTTACGGAATGATTAGGCATCCTTAGGCATCTTTGAGGTCAGGCGAAAGCCCAGCACTGATGATTTTGGAATCGGTGGCAAGGATACAGTCTTCCATGGTTAATTACCTTCGATTTAAACCCCGGCTGAAGTTTGTACAATATTCTAATTTTCTGCGCGAATGGCAGTTTGATACTTAGAAAAACTGAGTTGGGGGTTGATTCGCGTGCTCTTCAGCGGGGTCAGTCCGCCGTTCGTTTTTTCCTGTAATTTTCCCTCGGGTTGAGATATTTTTCTTCACGATGTTTTCGATTGCACATCGTGATCAATCGCTTTGTTAGCTTCTGATCATTTTCAATCGACATGAATATCGCTTGAGGAATGAAAAAGAATTCCATCATCTTGAATCTACGATGCATTTCATTCATTCGCTGCAATCAAGAGTCCGAAATGAGAGAAGAAGATACTGCGATGAGTGGAGATCAGTTTTTCCGTCGATTAAAACGGGTGGCGAATTCACCCCGTCTTGTGATAGGTCAGGGTTGAATTTGCGACTTCGTAGGAATATCGATGAGACAAGATTGCGAAGAATCTATTGGCAAAACACGTACTGGGTACTCGATCCAAAATGTTTCCCTTACACGATCAGATAGTAAAGTCTTCTTTGTTCCAACGCAGATTAAAGACAGCGTTCAATTGAAATTAGGATGGTGAATTCATCCCACTCTCAGTTTTACATCCTACTTCTACTAGATTGAGAGGGAAAATTCAGCCCTGAAAATTCTCTATCCCTTAACAACTGGTAGAGAAAAAAAAAATGAACGGAGACAAAAAAGAAATGAGTCGATAAGGTACTTTGAGAGAAATGAGGCTTCCCAACTACAGGACCAGCGAGACATGTATGCTGTATGCGTACTTCAAAGACCCTGAAAGCAGCAAACTACTGTCGCGAAATTCAGGCCAGTGGTGCATTACAAATGGGTCCATGTGTGTTCGTAGCTCGTGTCTATTTCCAAAGCGAGAAAGAACCAAGAATTTCATCTTGTTCAGTTCTTTGTGTCTGATTCGTCCGGCCATTAGGCTCTCGTTATCATTTTAAGTAGCCGGAAGTTCTCGAAGTGACATTTCACTGTGACCATGACCGACTACCGTCTTGGGCCTGAAACCAAGTCGAAGATTCTTCCGACTGGATGGAAGAAATCGATCAGTAGTCAGGGCAGTTGTGGTATAAAGCGGTATGCTCGACATTTCGTGTCAATTTAATCACTGCAGCCAGTGGCGTTGGTTTACAATACCGTTTCACCCCCGGCTCATCAACAAACCGTTTATTCACCCGTATACCTACAAACCAAACTGAACCAAAGCAGACCAAACCAAACCTCGAGCTTCACCCATCCGTCCGCATTAATCACGACGAGCTTTTGAACGGACCATGCGCGCAAGCTCTGGCATCAGTACCAGTACCAGCACCAGCACCAGCACCGGCACTGGCACCGGTACCGGCATCAGAATCACGATGTGGCATGTAAACAGGGAAGTGAGTGCTGAACAAACTGACACTCGTGGCAGCCGTCTGTTATCATAAAGCGCTCGATTCTAATTCAACGCAAATTCACTCTGTTCGACACTGAACACCGATATTCTCGATCACTCTTCGTTTCCTGATCAGAGTTCGAAGGCGTGAGCAAATGGGGAGGTCAGTGATGCACAAAAGTCCTTTTTTTTATTTATCTGCATCTTTTTTGTCACTCCACTGACAAGAAAAGTGTCGGTTTTGTGGTAAAAACTACTTCCGGCAATTACAATGAAATTCGAAACTTGACAGGGTTGCAGTTAGTCTTTCAACGATGAACCTAGGCCGCAGGAATAGTCAGCCCTGAAACTTACCGCGCAGATCTTTGAAGTTGAAACGTTATGGTACTACTGCATCGATCTATTCAAAAATTCAGTCATTTCTAAGCTGGAGCTAATGCAATCGATGAAGATCACAATCGTTAAAATCCGTTGATTCGTTCTCGAGATATAATTGTTTGAAATTTTTTTTTGTAAAATTTTGTTCGCTCGATTACTCAACAACTAGTCGACCGATTGAATCGAAAATCTAATCAGCTCTGAGTAACGAAAAACCGCATCGATTGAGATGAAAATGATGGAAATCCGTGGATTCGTTCTCGAGATATCGTCTGACATAAAATTGATCAGACACCCAGACGTCAGTCCAAAAATTGTCAGAGGCGATTCTCTGGACCTCAAAACGTGGAGATCTGGTGAAAACTTGACTTCTCATTTACGGAGTGATTCTAATAACTTTCCTTCTTCCAAAAGTGGGAAGTTCAAAATTACCACATGCCATCATTAAAAGCGACTCATTATTATGATTCGGCCGGAGAAAGTAATATAACGTCTATTGAAGTTGATGAAAGGTTCAGGGCAACCCAGTTGACCGATTTTTTGACAGTGTGCTTTCACCTGCGTTGATTACGATAAGAGAGACTGTCCAGTGTCTGGTCGAAGCCAAAACCCCATTCCCTTGATCAGCAGACTTGGAAGTGTTTTCGTTAATTCCGTATTGGTTGATGAAAGGAACAGAAACCAGTGTTTTTCCACCCCATACTATTTTCCGGTTCTTTTCCCGAACTGGATCTCTCAGGCCTCTTTTTATTTCATAGTTGCTACCCAGAGGTTAGTCTTGCCGTAAGATTGATGCTCGCCCTGCAGGTTTAAGGGGTCCTGGAACTATCTAGAGTGGTATGGCCGGGTTGACCCAGCAATTCAGCATCACCCATCCATCCGGGCACTCAACCGCAAATCGAGTTCCGGCCATGGGGCAGTAGCAGTAGCAGCAGAATAAAATCATCCCGTTTCTCTGCTGCCTTTCCTATTCCTCTTCAACCCCCTCGACACTCCCCTGATCACCGTGGAAAACCTATATTGAGACATCACTCGTGTTAGGGGTAGCGCGTTTAAGCTCAGAGTGAAATCCCACCCCTTGCCAACTACGTGTGTCTACCACGTGGATGTAGAAGTGGGCCTTTCTATCTACTACTAACGGGAAAATCGTTTTACCTAGACCATTTTACTTATTTGACTATATTAATACTCAGTTTTGTTCATCAATAACGATAATTAGGGGACAAGTTCATTTAATAATATGACATCGTTGTTTTGCTTATAAATCATTTCTAAATACCTGAAAACACAGTCCTCTGTCATGTCCTATTTCCAGAATGATAAGTCTTACGATGATTATTTATCACCTTCATTGAAAGAGGCGAAGTTAAAGGGAACAGAAATATTATAAGCATTATTAAATACACATAGCATATTTACCAAACGTAATGATGATTCCGAGTACATTTTTTATACTTAAAACTGGCACTCGAATGTTGTCCGTAAAATTTCTGAACAGTCCTCTGGCTGGATTAGAATATCGCGCCACAAGCATACTAAGTACTATTTGCGATTGTTTATGCCGTGAAACAAAATGGAAATAGTGTCTTGATTTAACAGTACTCCAGTGATTTGATTTTCTAGCATTTTTTAGTATTTACCAAGATAAATTACAATAATTTTATACAACAATTAATCAGTACGGACATTTTACTTCCTCCTATAAAATTTCACAAGATTTTTGATGATTCTATATGCTATGATAAAAATAACATGCTTTTAAGCAAAAAGAACAATCATCTGTGAAAGAACAGTTATCTCGCGGGTGATTCTGAAACCGCTCTGTAGCGCTATTGACTTGCCATGCAACTACAGAGCGGTTTCAGAATCACCCGCGAGATAGCTGCTTTTTCAAACAACTTCTGAGTTAGCTAGTTATTTCGGGGACCCATCGATAATATGGACAACTTTCCAGTTAGTAGAGAAAGGCCATGTACATTCATACGTACATCACCCCCGATCCGAATTCTCGTCATCCCTGGAGCAGCAGCAGCTATAAGGGTGTACCGCGTGGTCGTATAACCAACATGAAGGTCGAATTTGCGATTACGGGATGCTATAGGGGATGAAGAGAGAAAGAGATGGTGATCCGGGGGATGAGGGTATTGTTCGATGGACGCGAATTTCTCCCCTTGTATGTGTGTGAATCCCCTGGCGTCCCGACGTCCCGGCGGTACTTCCGGCCGGATGTGACACAGCAGATATCGCTTGGTCTTTCATCGGGGTTTATTGACTGTACGCGGACGGGGCTAATCGTCCATCACCGATCTACGTATGTACCGCGTTGCCGTTAGGCAACGTCTAACTCGTGGCTGGCGTTGGCTGGCCACGTGCTGCATTAATCTCGGGATCTAACTGCCCGAAATCCAAAATCCCACCCTCTTGTTCATCTGGGTTGATATATCGCGGTATGCAGTCTGATACAGTATTCTTAGATTTTCTTTTTTTTTTTTTTCTTTTTTTTTCTTCTTTCGAATACCTCGCCACGCGACTATCCCATTCACATTTTCATCACGTTGGGTTACTAATAATTTCACTGCGTTCTGGAGAATATTTTTTTGTATTTGCTTAGGCCTCGTTTCCTCTTATTTTCGTACGTTTTGTGTCGTGGGATTTTTCTGCTTTTTCTTCTTTTGCATTTCATTCCATTTCGTTCCATTTTTATTTCGTTCTATTCCATTTTCGTTTTATTTCATTGAGTTCTTCTTCCATTTGATCACAGTTTGGGGTTTTGTTTTTCGATTTGGATTCATTACGTTCCATTTTGTTTCTTTCATTTGACTTTTATGCCATTTCAATCTGTCTTAATTCCCTTTCATTCTATTTCGTCCGATTTCATTCCGTTCCATTTCATTTCATAACGTATTGTTTGATTCTTGGACTTGAATTTGGTTTTTATTCCTTCTCCATCCAATTTTCTTTCGGCTTATTTCGCTTCATTTTGATTTATTCCAATTTTTTCATGCCGTTCATATTCCATTTCATTCCTTTTATTCAATTTATATTCCACTTCATTCCATTTCTGTTCCATTTCATATCATTTTTATTTCATGTTATTTCATTCCTATCCAATTTCATTCCTGCCATTCCATTTCTTTTCCATTTCATTCCATTCCATTCTTATTCCATTTCATTCCATTCCATTCTTATTCCATTTCATTCCATTCCTATTCCATTTCATTCCGTTTATTCTTCAATTCATTCCACTCATTCAATTCCTTTTCCATCTCATTCCTTCTGTTCCGTTTCCATTTGATTTTCTCCCTTTCATTTAATTTCCATTCCATTTTATTCCGTTCATCTCATTTCTATTTCGTTCTGTTCGATATCATTTTGTTCCATTTCATTACATTTCACTACATTTTCCGCGGGATTTTCACAGTTCACGTTTAATCGAGGGTAATAATGATCGAGCGATGTTCATGTTGACTTTTCAATTTATTTTATTTTCTCAAGAAAGCACGGTTCTGAGGAGATTTGTTTCGTTTTTTGAATTCAGTGCCTCCGGACATCCTTGACTATCCAACCAGCACCGATATGGTTGTTCGAGAAGGAAGTAACGTAACTTTGAGATGTGCTGTCACGGGATCACCACTGCCAAGTATCACGTGGAGAAGAGAAGACGGACATCCAATACCCCTCGGTAACGAAGGTGAGTTAATTTTACCATTTTCCCAAATTATCAGTTTCGAATCATTTCCTGATTCAAAAAGCTCCTTTCCCAAAGTCGAGAAAGCTCAATAACTCAAAAATGAATATGAACAATTTGAAAATTGCCCCAACGTTAGAAATCCTGTTGGAAAATTTCTATTTTCCAAGTGCAGAACGAGAATGAGAGAAATTTCGAAACACCGAGTACGCGAATTCAGAATTTCGCGAGCTAATTTTTTCTGTTCATGGCAAAACAGTAGCAGAATTTTCTGTTTTCTCTGCATCCTTTAGCGACTCATGATGGGTTATGAAAAGCTTGGAAAATTCCGAGGGAATAAGCCCGAGAGTAGAAATAGAGAATATAGGCGAGGTCGAGAAGCGAGTAAACGACTCCCAGAACTAGAACTACGAGGACAGCGAAGGTGATACGTTTGCAGAAGGCGAAGAACAGACTCTTCTCATATTTGCATTGAAATTGGCAAACAGCGTTGGACTTTCGGTCGCTGGCCAACCCCGCAACCCTCCCTTATGGCTATGGTGTTTACGACCATCTTGCAAAATGCACAAACCCACTGAGATAGACAATATCGCCCATAATTGGCCCCTGGTATTCATTTCTGCGGAGGAAAATTGGTACGAAGAAAAAAAAAAAGATTTGCACAAATATTATCTTTCTTTTTTTCCTTTTTTTGATAATATACCAGCAGGGTTGATTTTTGCAAAAAAATATTTTAGCTAAAATCCAATTTTTCTCATTCATATGTTTTTCCCTATTTGAAAAAACGAATTTCCCTACCTTGGGACTCTTTTTCCTCGATTTCAGGGTATAGGTAAATTTTCTAGCCGATGAAATAAGTTTGAGAAAACTCGTACCTACCTATACCTATCCTACCTTTTGAGAAATTGGCGAAAAGTTTTGGAGGGAAGCTAACAGGTAAGAACCACATCCGGTTTGACTTTAAATTCAGTTTACTCGTTGGGGAGTTTGGACCTATTTACATCCTGCTGCGATCCTGACTGGAATTAAAACAGGTTTATATTTACCCGTAGTCCGTTTTCCTCCGCCCCCCCCCTGGTTTCTACCCGATCCTGGAATCTCTATCCTGCAATTAGTGCCCCGAGAACACCGAGCCTCTAATTGGAAGGCTGCGTAATTGTATGAGTAACGTGATTGCCCTTTGATCTTTCTCTTCGCCCATCTCCATTACCCACATCTTCGCTTAGATCCTTGATATAACATGCACTAGTAATTCCTCATTCGCTATCTGCACCTTGTGACTTGAATGACTTATTTTCACAAATCATAATTCGAGTCTTGACTTAATTGATTTCGTTTCTACCAAGTCGTTGCCCTTTTTGATTTTCCATACTAATCGTTTTTTTTTTTTTTTTTCTTCAATTTTCTGAACGTTTATACTCCTTTCTTGGACGGTTCAGGCTTGGGAAACTCCGACGGAAGTTCACGATGAAAGAAATTGATCACAGTAGTCGATTCCAACGTTTCTGAGCCCAAAAGATCACTTCCGGTCGTTTTCAGATCGACTCTTTCGATGCGGAGTCAATTTTTTGACCGACGATATCTCGAGAAGGAATCGACGGATTTTTGCGATTTTGGTCTCGATCGGTAGGGTTTTTCATAACCAAAAACTGGTACAATTTTTGATTCGATAGGTCCAGTAGCTTTTGAGTTATTTGCCGAACAGAATCTCGGAACAAAAAATTCAATCTCAGTCTTGATCGATATTAGGATTTCCGATTTTTTCCTTTTGATCAATTTAGCGATTTGTGACTTAGGATTCACTCAAATTTCTGTGGACCCAGTAATCAGAGGTTTTTTCGATCGCTGATCACTAGAATTAGCTCGACCTCTTCCAATCGTCAAATTTCAAGACAGTCGATCGAATATGACGACCTGAGACTTTCGAAAGTTTTGATATTGAGAAAACTCAAAAAAGAGGATTGGGGCGATTATTGTGTCATCCGAATGATCCGCCAATTGGTTTTTGGCATCGTTATTAAGTTCTTTCTGCTTTTCTGTCTGCATGAAAGAATGAAAGAGAAGAATACATGAAACAAGGTAAAAAATTGGAAACGGATCATGATTGTTTAATTGAATCAATGTAGGTTCATTAATTCTTCAAACCGGAGTAGCCAGGTGACTTTATCGGTTTGTTTTTTGTCTGGGGAATAAAAATCCTCTAGGCATATAGGTAGAGGGTGCGAGACCCGCGAGGTCGTACGTTATCAATTAACCACGTTACTTAATTTCTTACTTTTACCGCTCGCCTTGCTTCCCCTAACGCTCGACAGCCTCACTTCTCTTTTTACACTTTTTACCACTTTTTTTTTTTTTTTTTAACTCCATTACCGCAAGCTTCCAAGCTTGCTAGCTGGCTGGCTGGCTAGCAGTGGCCTGCCAGTGCTTTTCTCTTATCGGCCTCTGGCCCGCCATGCCATCGTCACGGTCACATTCCCCACGGTTCAGGACGAGTAGCTACCGTGGAAAATGAAAATTAGCCTGAAGACGATCGACGACGACGATAGTGAAAATAGTAAAAATATCAACGACGACGTTGCGGATTTGAATTCTGAATTTGAAAAACCGCGAAAGAGCAAAATTCCGAATTTTTTTTACTACTGACTCAGAGTTTTTCAAAAGATTATTTCCCCGAAAGTCTATGTAGCCAATTTGAAAAACTTCGAATGGAAAAACACCGAAAGTTTAAAATTCCGAAATACCAACTTCTGGATTCTAACATTTCCAAAAACTCAGAATCGCGTCTCAGATAAATTCGGAATTTTGACCATATTTAATCAGCCGGACAATTCAGGCTTCGATTCCAACGAATCGATTGTTCGTACCCTTATTGATCGTATTTACGTGAACATACGTTTCTATTGATCAAATCAACGATTGGCACGCGTAGACCGCCGATGATTGCCAATATATATTTTTTTTCTCGCAATTATAAAATTGTATAAATATGCGAGCAGCCATTTCCCCTGTTTGATAGGTTAATTGCAATCGATTAGCGCAATTAGCCGAGGATAACGATGCTTTAGCTATGAAAATTGTGATCTGTTTCAGTGATGAGCGTCGAAGGACCGTTTTTCAACATAACGAAAGTCAACCGACTGCACATGGGCTCCTATTTATGCATCGCATCGAACGGGGTTCCACCTTCGGTCAGCAAGAGAATTACACTCATCGTTCACTGTGCGTTTACCCAAAAACAAAAAAAAAAAAAAATAATAATAATAGTCACGTACTTAGTCCCTTTTGCAAAATTCTTAAAGCCAGAAGGGCCTAAATTTTTTCTTCTTCCGCTTCATTGAACTAGAAAGGCTTTGAAATGGGGGAAAAAAAACCGTGAATGTTGAAAAGCGAGAAATTTTCGTGGATTGGCCCTTTTGGCATAAACTTTACTGAAAGAATCAGGCCCATTAATGTCGGAAGGGCGTATCCGCCAACGAATTCACATTTTATCGAAAAATTAACTTTTCTTATCGGAAATCCGTTTTCGTGCCCTAAAAACGATAATCTTTCGGTTGAACAGAAATTCCGGTAAAACGTGAATTCGTTGACGGATACGCCCTTCCGGCATTAGTTGAGCTGATTTTTTCAACAAAGTTCATGCCAAAAGGGCCAATATTGATGGCACTTGCGCCCTTTTGCCATTAAAATTCCGTCTCGAAACAAAAACACCGGCTTTTTTCGTTTCAACCCTTTTACAATTGAAAGGCCATAAGAAAACGAAAAAAAAAAAAGAAATTGTATGCCCTTCAGTTATTTGAATGGTTTTTTTTTCCCTCTTACGCCCTTTTTCCATTAGTCACAAAATATTTTTGTCATTGATCAATTGAGTAAATCGACTTTAATCGATGCCAAAAATTTTTCCATGCCTGCAAGATTCGCACTCACTTTTTTATATCTTATTTCATAATCTAGTCCCTCCGATGATTTGGGTACAAAATCAGCTCGTCGGGGCTCGCGAAGGACAGCAAATGACTCTCGGATGCCATTCCGAGGCTTATCCTAAGTCCATAAACTACTGGACCAGAGACAAGGGCGAAATCGTACCTCAGGGTAAGTAATTTTGAATAATTTTCATATTTTCTGATCGTTCTAACTTCTTTTCTGTATAATTCTATTTTTATTACACACAAAAGGGGTTGGAAGGGTATTTTGCACCCCCGTCAAACTATAAAATATGTTTTTTCTCTCAAAAAAATCATTACTGCGTGGAATTCTTCGATCCAGAAATATAAAAAATACTACTTTCATGAACAGAAATAACAAAAACTGAAACAAAAAAATATAATTTCTTTAGGATTTTAATGGCAAAGAATCGATCTTCTACTTTTTTTTATGTTGCGATAAAACTATAATTTTTTTCCACTTCATTTTTTAGCAAGATTTCTATGAAATTCTGTCTGAATTCCGTCTTCATGGATATTTTGGAGATTAGAAAAATTTGAAAAAACATTTTTGTCTGAATCGTTCGAGTTGAGGTTTTGAAAATATCGCGTACCTACACTGGCGTTTGGGGAAAGCGTGCTCCGATCGCAATCGTGATATTTATACGTGTGTATCTCCATTTGAAATGTTTTTTTTTTTGTTTTTTTTGTTTGTTTATCCATTCTCTCTCTCTCTTTCCGCTCTCTATCTCTCTCTCTCTTTGCAAATGAGCGGAATGGGATAAACTAATAAACGTGTAAATTGGGAACCGGTAACCTCGTTCATTTCCTCGCAAATCCTATACAAACCGGATTATCCGTATGAAAAAGAGAAAAACAGAGAGAGAGAAAGAGAGAAAGAGAACGAGAAAATGAAAAATGAAAAATAAAACGTAAAAGAAAGAAAGAATAAAAAAAAATTGTTCATTCGTTACGCGCAAGGGTGCATATAACATCCTTCGGAAAATAATCGAATGAATAATATGAATAATATTGAATAATTGATGATAAGAAACGTCTGAACGCGCAGTTTTCCGGTGTAAAGAAAACTTATAAGATGAAGAAAGAAAAGTGAAGAATGGAAAAGAAAATAACAGACCAAGAAAACCGCGACGAGTATTAAGATTATTACGTCTGTGGGCCCCCGTCTAGTGTATGGGGCATTCCGCGTCAATTCGTGAGATTTGAATGTGGAAAAAAAAATTTGTTTAAATCCTATAGGAAAAGATTTAGAAATGTAGAAATTTAGAAATTTAGAAAATGAAACTGACGATCGAAAAAACCAAAAACAGGCTCAAAATCGATCAAGTTCTGATCTCGAAGATTATTCACTTATTTCGATGACGACTTGATCGCTGTTCTCAATTTCAAAACCTTGAATAAAAAAAAATTAAAAATTAAAAAAAGAATCTAAGCCAAATCGCGTTTTGGTTGAATTTATATTTTACCAAAATGTATAATCGAAAAAGCTCCAAGAAAAGGGAAAATGAATCAGAAGGATTATTTCAGCCGGGCAAAGCGCTACCCCTGTACGAATAATTGAATAAGACTTAAATCGTAAGGGATGAGGGTGACTCCTTGGTCAAACTGTCACGAAATGCCCATATATATAGCCTATATCTATCTCCTAGACGTAAATAGGATTATGAAAAGGAATTTGCTGTTTAAAAGTCCCATTCGTCGAGGGGTAGTAAAAATAAAGTCGAGAATAAAAAGGGAAGAAATAAAATATAAAAATCAGGAATAAGAGTCTCTTGTGTACCTACATCAGATCTCTCATCTTGAGGTAATTGGTTTCAGTGGGATTCCTTTATTAGGTAAAGTCGATATTCCTTCAAGGGGGGGTTGAATACAGGAAGCTAGGGGGGAGGTTGAAAAGGATTTTCAACAGAAGAAGGAAAACGGGGGTTGGAACTGGGACTTTGACTGGGGGTTGGTTGGTTGCGTTGCGTTTCTTTAGGCACGCCGCCGCGGTCGTTGATTTTTTTTTTTTCTTTCTTTCGTTTTTTTTCTTCTTCTCCTTCTTCTTCTCCTTCTTCTTCTTCTTCTTCTTTCTTTCGATGGGTTATATGCGGCCGAAATTAGCTCCTGAATAATGCATATGTCTCTCTCGCGAGAGACCTCAGATTTTCTACGGCGATAGACCGACGCATATACTATATAATATATATATATATATATACTATATATAGGCATATACAGAATGATTTTATCTGGCATTTATGAGAAAAGGGCGCCCCTTCGCCTTCCCATAATACTTGGGGCAAGTTACCCGAGGACCCCCTTACCGCCACCCTATGTCGCGGATGTTCCTGAAAGGAAGGGGGGAGGGGGCGGAAACGGGACGATCCGGGTACCAAAAAATCATTCCTATTTCCGGTATATACCGGGGCCCCCATTATATCCTACTAGAAATTTGCATTTGTATCAGAACCAATAACATCCCCCTATATTCGGCTTTGCTATACGTTACATGGGGGAGGGTGGGATACATATGTGAACTGCGTAAATCGAATTTACGAATTCCACACCCTTATAATCCTAACCCCCCCTTCATTTGATTCCTCATCCACAGAAGGGGGGACAAAAAAAAGAGAAAGAAATCCCACGGTTGCGTTAATTTCCTCTTTCCTTGTTTTTTTTTTCGGTTTTTTTTTTCTTTGTTGCCGGGGGTTAATTTCCGGTTTTGCTAAAGATTATTAGTGGATAAATTCGTTGGGATTCGTATTGGAATACGTATATACATATACGTGTGGGGTTGGAAAATCGTGTGATAGAAGAAAAAATAGAGAGCAGAAAGAAATATGTACGCGGAAAGCTTCTTTCATCAATTTCATTGATTATAATCATTATCATTCAGTCATTAATTTATACGATGGTAGCAAATATTGAGGTGATTTTTTCCGCTGATTTGTAAAATGGATGTTTTTTTTTTAAATAAACAGTGATTGTTCTAATTACAGATTCAAACTATAAGGGATGAGAGCTTTTGGTAGGAAATTTTTGGGGGATGTTTTTCTAAATCATTTTTCGCCCCCTTATTATATCGAGGGATAACAATGAAGGCAACTTTTGGACCTGATACGGAATCCAAAAATTTACAAATAATGAAATAACAACAACAAAGCACAATAAAAAATATTATTTAAAAAAAAAAGGGTGTTCGAGAGCTTTTTGCAGTAGATTCCATAGGCTTTTAGTTTTTCCACCGATTTTTCGTACTACGTGTAACGTCCCGTTCGCTGATGACCAAGTTCATATCAGCTGAAGACACTTTTTCGGGCTGCGGGTCAAAATTTCGAAAGATCAACACGTAGAATGACAAAAATTCTGGATTCAATTAATAATAGAGATCCTGAAATAGTTACAAATAAAATCTATACGCATAGGTCTTCTGGTACTGCTTTGAAGCTTTTTTTTCGATACAACCTTTCTCTATTTTGAAACATCACCATTTTGACATTTGCACTTTTGGCTTTTCGAAAATTTTGCACTTTCGATATTTTGACCTCCACCCCGCACCCGAATGTATATAATATGTAGGTAATGGAGTATGGGGGTAGGAAAAGGCGATTTTCGTACTAACCGAGAGTTAGGAATGTTCGGTGTCGTTCCAAGCCAATATCACGTTTAGCTAGCCGCCGCGTACTGAATTCTAAAGTGAGTTTTGGCACGCGAGCAATAGGTAGCCATTGAGGCCATCTTCTTCTTCTTCTTCTTATTCCGTGATTGAACTATTGTGACGACGACGCTGCCTTAACAGCTCATGAAATTTCCCAACAAATTTCCAACCCATATAGCTCTACCCTCTACATCTATATGTATACATTATCAAATATACATGTACATACATACATAGGTACTATATATATGTATTGTAAATACACCTACACACATTATAGGTATGTACATACATATAAGGGAAGAAGTCGTTTAATATAATGCGATTCGGGACTCGCCTTCCCCGCACCCCGTGCAATAGCCATCAATATTACGACTCAATTTCTACCCCTACAGGTGCCGAAATAGCTGGTTCTTTGGTGCTTCTATTTTCGTTATAATATCAACAGCCCGGAGCTTTTCCCGTCAATTTACCCATTTTTTTTTTTTTTTTTTTTTTCTTTCTTTTCTCTCATTTGTTTTTTCTGGTTTTTTTCATTTTTTTTCAATTCTACGATGTGGTTACAGCCCCTTTTGCGGTTCATTTTACATATTAACTAACCGCTTCGCTACGAGGTAGCCAGAGCTAGTAATCGGACGTTATTAGATCTCGTTAAAGACTCTAATTGGCATGTTACTGCGGAGGGTACCCTGATACCACCCGCGATGTTTGTTACTTGTTTGAGAATTATGCATTCACGAAAGACCCGAGCTACAGGATCGTCGATTCTTCCCCATGCTGAAAGGATCTCTCGTTGATATAATCGGACTCGAATATCGAATGATGCCGGAATCGATGGGGTCGGTTTTCAGAAATTCATCGAAAGAAACGCGTCGCTTCGCGGCGAGACGGGGAGCTCGTCAAAATTTGACGAAATTTTTATCAAACGGGGTGTTCGATCTCTCCGAAGCTCGATTCGCTTCTCGCTAATTTTTTTTCCCGCCATTTTTCCGGTGCTAAAAATTATTCGCAGATCGCTCAACCGAGTGGGAATTAAGAAGTGCAATCCGTGCAATTCGAGGCCGATGATACTGACCCTCGGAGCCGAAGACCCGTTGGGGTTGAATGAATTTAAACGATTTTTTGAAATTTCGAAACATTCCGAAGGCTCATCGTCGACGATCTTTAAAACGTAAACTGCCCACGGATTTTAACTGATTTTATTTCAGGCGGAAAATACGAACCCATTATTTTCGAGGACGCCTACACCGTTCACATGAATTTAACCATCCGATCTGTCGGCCCAAGCGACTTTGGGGCGTACAAATGTGTCTCGAAAAATTCACTAGGCGATACTGATGGAAGCATCAAACTTTATCGTTAGTATATCTTCGGTTTTCTGTAATACTTAATCACGAAATTTTATATGCCTGTAGTTAGTATATAACCATATTTTGTATTACAGATTTTACACACATTACTCGTTGGAAAGTTTTTTATTTGAAAAAAATTTCATCGGATTAAAAAAAAAATTCAATCAATTTTGTGTATTTTCTATTGATTTTATAATAACGTTTTCAATCGGGATTCTCGTATGAAAATTTCATTGAAATTCTAATCAGTTTTTGTCAATATTGACGAGGGTTTTTTGGAAAAATATTTTTGAAATATCTCAAAATGATACAGAGTTATTGAAATTTCTGAAATTTACAAAACAAGACATTGAAAATGTGATTTCTGCTCATAATCAAATGAAATTGACTATAGAAACGCAACACAAACTCGAGTTTCTGAAAATGACAAATATTCGAAACAAAATGTGATGAAACTTTTGGAAAATTCAAAGAAAATTACGTAAATGTAATTACAAGCTAATTAATCCGATAATTAACGTCGCAAGAGTTCAGTTCACGTATAATTTTTCTCCGTTATAAATTATCGCGCGAAATCTCGACGATCATTAATTCTCATTATTTCTTCTGTAACAGAAATACCTTCGAGCTCAGGTCCGCGTGCAACGTACGGAAACAGCACGAAGAACAAAGGTAAGGGGAACTTGCAATTTCTATTTGTAATATAAAAGAATTCAAATTTTGAAATCCCAAATCACTGGGAAAGCTCTGTCAGTCCATATTATTCCATGTCTCAGAAGTCTCCGAGGACAATCTCGATCTTTCCGCAATCCCATAGAATTTTTTGAAACTTCACTGAATGCTTCAGAATCCTTCAAAAGCCTGGAATTTTCTACGCAGTTTTTCAAACTCTTCGAAGTTCTCACTAAAATCTCTGAATTCCCTAGTCAGTCTTCGGAATTATCTGGACTTCTTTAAAAATCCTCGGAAGTTTTCAGAGTCTCCAGAAGTTTGCGATTCCTCGAAATAATCTCGACATCTTCGAAGGTGTGAAGAATCCATTCCAGATGTCTGAGAAGTCTTTGATTTCATTCAAAATCATCCATTAGTCGACAATTCTTCGAAAAGCTTTTGAGCTTTTCGGATTCTCCGAAAGTCTTTGGAATTATTTGGCAGGCATTTGGTATTTCCTGAAATCTCATTACCATTAGCCAGTCGATCAAAGTCGAAGAATTCTTCGCAGTTGACTTCCGAAAAAAACCTGCAGATAGTCTCCAAAAATTCTTGAATAGTTCCGAAAATCTGATAAAAAGTTGATGCATTTCTCCCAAATGCCATGTACATGCAAAAAGCTCTAATCCGAACAACGAGGGATGATGATTGAGCCCTCAAAGCAGGATTAGGTAAATTGAATTTGATTATGACAATACCAACAATGATAACAACGCCTTCAACAGGAACAGTAAATAATTAATAGAATGGGGTGGGTAGGTAGATGAGCTTTTCGAGAATATGACATGACGAGTAACGATCATGACGCCCCGTCTTGACTTAACGAGCGATAAATTCCCCTCTGAGGGTCGAGTCTCTTAACGATCAAATAATAATAACAATCTGAATGATAATGATCATAACATCGATTATTATTGTCTATAACAGTAATTGTTATCACTGACATATTGACGGGTACAAATGGAGGTAGACTAAAGAGGGAAAATGTCAAGCTGGTGTAGGTTATGGGCATGTGGATATCGGATGTAGGTATAACGTGGAAAAGCGTGGATGGGGTCGATGATCATCCCTCAACTACCCCACAGGCCACAAGACAAAGTAGTGGATGATGGGGGACGAGATGTCGAGCTTTGTCGTAGGCGTGATGATAAGGACTCGATAACATGACCGAGTCACCCGGATCTATATAGCTATATCGGGTAATCGTGTTTTCTATGAATAATGCCACTAATTAATAGGATATTGGATCAGGGATCGAATTTCAACCCCTATAACTAACCCACCGTCCACTCGAGGACTAAAACTCTTCATCCAGTTGCGGTGCACAGGCCGATTTTCTACTTCCTCGAGCTTGCGATCATTCGACTGCGAAATTTCTATTAATTAGTTTTTCACTTTAATCAACTTTCAATCCCACTCTTATTCTTTCTACTCCCTTTCATCCCTATATCTTCCTTTCTCTTCTATTCTTTGTTTCTCAGTGATCTCTCATTCCAGCTTTTCCATTCGCGAGCTTTTCCGGTTTTTGATTATAGAATACAATTTATTCCACTCATTTTCTCTTCTCTTTGTCTTCTTTCTTTTTTCTGCTTTTCTTTTCTATAATTTTCTGTACTCGAGCTTTCGCGTTTTCGAGCTTTTTTGTGTCTCAAATTTTGGGCTTTCGGGTTATACATAGAATCCAACTTCTTTTACGGCTTTTCTGCCCACCCCCTTCTCGTTACTCACTTTCTTTCAGTGTTCCCATGATTTTTTATCCGGGCTTTGCAATTTTTGAGCTCTGTGATTTTCCACAGCTTTTAATTATCGCTTTCTGAAATTGAATTCGTTCTACCGCTTTCCGTTTCTGTTTTGTTGATATTTTCATTACTTTTTATCGGAGCTTTACAATTTTTGAGCTTTCCAATTTTCGAGTTTTTCGATGCTTCGATCTCTCGATTTTCGAGCCTCCTGATTTTCAAAATTAACCATCTAGCTTATGTCACTCGTCCTTTCACTTCCTGATTTCTAGTTTGAGCTTCCCGGTTTTCAAGCTTTCCATTTTCCATTTTCCATCTTCAAGCTTTTTGATTTTTAGAATTTGAAATCTAATCCATTCTACTCCTGTATCTTCCTTCGTTTTCCTGTATTTATGTTCTACGTCTTGATTTTTTACCTAATTTAAGCTCTGGCATAATAAACATGTCTATCTATCTATCATTTTATCCTTCTCTCTTCGTTCATTTCTACGGTATTTAATTCCAGCTTTTGGATATTCGATCTTTCTGATCAACTCCTCCTTGACGACGATGATGATATCGAGTTGCTCTTTGGCAGGTGAAATTCGATTGATCAGCCCTCAGAAATTTAAACGTCATTTTTTCGTTGTCTGAGCTGTTGAGCTTTCGGGCTTTTCAAATCACCTGTGATGGCGGCTAGCTATGACATAGAGTAACTTTTCACATTGATTGTGAGGTGAATTATTTTCGTTTAAGATCGACAAAGCAACATATTCGCTTCGTCACGTCGGACACCATGAGCTTTCACGAAAGTTCACCGTCCTCTTCTTCTACTATTTCATTCTCAAATCGCGATTGATATCGATTACCCGCGTATACTTGTATTCCTGCGTTTATTATACACTCGCCGTCACGTCGTTAATATCTTTTCACCCTCCTGCCCGCCGGTGGTGGTAGTACTCAATGAAGCTTTTTCATTCTAAAACTGATTCAATCTAATCTAATATATGAAAGCTCAAACCGACTGACAGCCTTTTGATATTCAGAAGGCCCCTTTTCCCCGGTTCTTTCAACGATTATCTACCAACTGCTTCTCGTTTGAGCTTTCATCCCTTGTTTTCAGATCATGGGATTCAGTCGATCATCCAATCCCGGTCAATCTGTACAAACACCTCAATCGACAGGCTAGCTTTTGACATTCTGTTTTTGTTTTGTTTTTTTTTTCGCTTTTTTGTTCTTCGCCTCGTGATGAAAACGACAGGAATTTTTTTTCGTCGGAGCTTTCTGTCGTAAAACTCTTTCAGAAATGAACCCTAATTTGGCAAAAACGATAAATAAAATTCAAACTATATACTTGATAGGAATAGAAAATAACGAATAAAAAAAACAATCCCTAGAGAATGTGAATTATCAAGGAGAGTCTCTCGCCGCTAGATAATAGTGTGGAATCGAGAGCTTGCACGAGACCGTTGGTACACAATTAATCTTCGTTCGCTAGCTCGACCGAGTAGGTAGCGGTAGCTGCCTTTCGAGTTTATCGAGAAGGTTGGGTTGGCTAATCGGGAAAACGACAAATGACCCGTAGGTTGTGGTCGAAGCTCTGGATTTATTTTGAAAAGAAGTCTTCGTCGTAGTCGTAGTCGTCTGCAGAGGACGGCGTTAATACCAACCCCTACATACTTCTCAAGTCTCACTCTCATAGATTCTGAACTTTTTACCTTATTTTAGAACTGCTTTTGATTTCATTTTTCTCTTCCTTTATTTCCCGTTTATTTCTTTCTCCCCGGTCTATCCAGTTTGAAAAATAAATTCTAAAAAATAACTACTCAATTCTATACTCTAGCTTTGAGCTCCTGAAATTAGAAAAAGAAGGCTATTACCGACGAATCGAACTCTGCAACTTCCCGAAACTCTATGTCCACCTCAATAACAACCCCTATACCTTTACCTGGGCAGGCCCTATTGTGGGGCGCGAAGCTTTTACCCCCGATTCTTCAGCCCTCCATAGACTTCGCTCATGGTTCAAGGGACTCTCGTTGGATAAGAAGAGGAGCTGAAGACGTGTCCGAAATAACTCAGCATCTTTCTGAGTTGTCGTTGCTGTCCATCTTCGGACCGTTCCTTTTTGTCCACTGCAAGCTCCTCTCGGGATTCCTCTCTCGAAAAAAGCTCTTTACAAATTTTTCAACGTCCATCCGTCTCCACGGTGGTCAGAATTTAAGCTCGACAAATTATCCGATAAATCGTGTCCATGTCTTATGAGTTTTGAATGAATTTTCACACTTTTTGAGCTTTTTTCTGAATTTCTTTTCTTTTTTTTTTTTGCCCCTTGTTGCCAGAGGTTTGATCTAAAGTATTGGTTTCGATTCTGGTGTTACTTCGACGATTTTTCCTCAGCTATATTTCCTCAAGGATTTTATGGCAAACGACGCGATTTCTTATATGGAAAAAAATTGTCCTTCGACCTCCGACTGCCTTCCACGAAGCGGAAGCTCACTCCTAATCGTTTTGTTTATGGTATATCCCGGATCGTCGACGCTATGCCACGATGGCGAGAACGAGAATAAATACATCCTCCAAAGGGAGATAAATGAGGTTGCATATGAGGAGCGGGAAGAGCTGAATTGATAGTATAAGCTTGGAAAGAAAAGCTGCTTCATGATCGAGCTTATTATACACTTTTTCTCACATTTTCTATCTCGCTTTTGCTCATTGTCCGGGCTCGTTTGTTAAAATGATAATTAATCTCATGGAGAAATTCGTTAATCGTTTCGCAGCTGGGTACTGCGGGATTTTCATGTATTATTATTCTTCACTGTATCGCCAGAGGAGAAAAGCTCCTGGTATCATTACATAGGGAACTGGAAATTAATCGCCCGAATAAACCGTGGAAACAAACAGAATCCATGCCAAGAACAATGCCTGTAATTGACTGAGGGAGTTAATCGCCAGTGAGAATCACCGATTTATTATCTTCATGGACCTACGTTATAGTTCAAATAATCAACATTCACTGTTTATGAGCTTTTTTAATTCGTTTTTCAACCTTTTCATCAACGCATTTGGCAAACTGAGGTATTCGCTTTAGGCGGAAAATGATTTTTTGCTGATTATTTTCAGATATTTTCATCCCTTTTGAGCTTTTTCCTCGCAGATACTTTTAGTTATTTTCCATTCTGGTAATTACTTTTACTGATTTTACTAGATTTTCGTGATCCTCGAGCTTTTTTTATTCTTTTTTTAGCTTTTCGTAGTCATGTTCGGTCTCAAGTTTTATCAACTTCAACGAATTTTCATAGTTTTTTTGAGCTTTTCTATTCAATTTTTTTAGTTTTCAGAACGATACGCTGTTGACGTTGACTGATTTTGAAAAATGTTGACCGTTTCCGAACCTCTTCCTGAATTTTCTCAGCCTCCATATATCGCCATTTGCGCTGATGACGCAACGAAATTTCGACGAATTTTCATATTTTTTCAATCTTTTCTCTTCGCTTTTCTTCTCTTTAGAACAATACGGTGTTGACTTTGAGTGATTTAAAAAAATTCTAACCCTTTTTGAATCTCTGCCTGACTTTCTCACTCCCCATCTCGAAATGTGGTGATGACTTTTCCAAATTTCAACGAATTTCCATGTTTCTTGAGCCGAAAAGTGAATAAAAAAGAATAGAGAAAGAGAATCTCGTGTTTCCCGGATCCGAAGTGCAGAAAAATGGCCCATCTAACTCGTCAGCTGTATATCTCTACGTGCCAGAAAACATACGTACCCACAATGCCATCTAGAACTAAGTTTCCTCGGTTATTTTCCGAGTTTCAGGAAAGAACGGTCGCGTGGATGTACCCCATGTGGTTAAACTTGTGTTATAAGAATTAGGTGGGGTTGAAAACGTGTGCCCTATAGAGAAAGAAAATCTCGATAAGGGTGGAGATAAACTTCAGTCATGCGAAAACGTAACAAGCTGCAAGTACACGAAACCAGTGTCTCATCTCAATCTTCTTGTATGTACATTTTGACCACGTGAAAAGGAAGAAAAAAATGACAAAATTGTGTTCTCAGCTTCAAATTTAAGTAATTCTTGGCTTCTCTAATATGTTATGCCTTTGGCATCCTCGATTATCCAAAATTCTCAACGTCTTGGCTAAATCCATGTATTATACACGTGCTAATATATCATGCCTTGATCTGACTATGAGCCCCTTTTCGAGTCCCATATCCCATATACACCACACGGTGTATATATCCTCTGTATTTGATCTTGACATGGCTTCGCCGGATATGAGACTCAGGGGCTGTTTCAATACCCCGTTTAGCTGAGTTACTATGCGTATGTGAGTCAAGGGTGTATGTGGATGGTCTTTGAATTGATACACACCCCGAAGGAATCCCTCGCGATTTAACTCGTCAACGTATGAACAGAGATCGTATGAGGATACACAGATATATACCTTAATGGTGGAAAATTTCTATCTGGTTACAGGAAAGCCGAGGAAAAATTATGGGAACAATTACATCGATGGAGATCCTAACATCCTAAAAGAAAGAGGTAAAAAACAATCATTTCTGTCTATTTGTCCTGACCTTACCTACTTTTTCATTATTCCACCGTCGTACAGGTTCGCGGTGACGAAAAAACAAACATGTTGAAAAAGTTGAGCTTGCTTATAAAGAATTTTAGTCAATTTTAAGATGGGCAATGCCTCAAAGAATTCATTTCAAAACTGATCATGTCCTCGGGAATTTATTCACCAAACAGCCATGTTCCAAGGAATTTATTCGAAAATTCATTCAGAAACCAGCTATGTCTCCGGAAATACTTTTCAAAATTCACCGTGTCCTCGGTGATTTATTATAACTTTGAAATTCATTAGCCGTGAATTTGAGAATTTATTCAAAAACCAGTCATGTGTCCGAGAATACTTTTCAAAACTCGCCATCTTCTCAGGAATTCATTCAGAAAACGGCCATGTCCCGAGGAATTTGTTCAAAAATTAGTCATAACTTTGAGAATCCATTTAGAAACCAACCATGTCTTCAGGAATACTTTTCAAAAGTCGCCATGTTCTTGGAAATTCAATTAGAAAGCATCCATGTCCTGAAAAATTTATTCTCAGCTTGTACATGTCCAAAGAAACTTTTTTTCAAACTTATCGTGATGTCTCTGAAAATTAATTTCAAAACTGGTAATTGGGTTTACCGAACATGTTTCCATTTCAAAACCGAACATGTTGAGTTCGAAAATGTATTTAAAAACTGATTTTGGAATCGAATCACTCGTATCGGTGATATAACAAAATTACGGATTGAGAATAAAAAATAACTATATATATATATAGCTGGAACTTTAAAAAATCAAAACGACATAGAGAAAGAAGAAAATGGTTTCTGTTATGGGATTTTTGAAAAAAAAAACAACAAAAACGTAAGGTAACAACCAATTTTCCTGTAGATCTGCAGCTTCGTCGACGCAAGGAAAACGGCAGAGAAGACGAAGAAGATTACGACTATGTGTCTCCTGCAATTGCGAATAACTGGTCATGGTTATTAACCCTTTTCACAACGATGGTAGCTTTTTCTCTTCACCACTGTTATCTACAGCCACGAACGCTTCATCCAGCTTGAAAAATTCAATGTATAATTTTTTTTAAAGACATAAAGAACAAATGAACAAAAAAGAAACAAAAATGCGTCAAAAATACGCCCTCGTCCATTCGTTGCATCAACTTTATTACAATATTATTCTACAAACAGTGTTTGCTTTTTTGATTTCGGGTATTAGAAGACTGAAAATAACGAATTTTGGAAAATATTTTTTCAACCGATTCACTCGATCCGGGCAAATGAAAAACATAAAAAGACATAATTTTCAAATTTTAAAATGAAACAGCCTCCGTGGTGTGATATTCGCGGTTGATTTTATCTACATACATAATGCCACTGTGTATACCGTGTAATTCAATTTTTTATTCAAAGTGTAAAATAATGACTTTGGAAAATAATTTATAGGGAAGTTGATGAAACGATCGGGCGATGTATATTAATAACGGGATGTTCAGTAGCTGGTGTATCAATAACATGTATACATACATATATATGTATTATATATATATATATATATATATATATTGCGAAAGCGCTTATATAACAGATATGTAAATAATTGAAAAAAAAAAAAAACAAGACATTTTGCAGGAATAATAAATATACATACGTATAATATAATAACTAATTAATACGCATATTATAGTATAGTCTCTACGTAGAAAGTTAATTAGAATGTGCCATATTGTGACTAATTTAGTATACGTCTGCGACTTATCATCATCATCATCATCATCATCACTCATTCATTTATTCATTAATTCGTGAATTCATTCATTCATTTGTTCGTTAATTCACCAATCGCACGGCTATATATATATTATTATACGTAACGAAGTAGGCAAATACCGATGATCCTTATAAGATATTTTCACAAATTAATTATACGACTGACCTGATAAAACGATCTAAATTTTTCTCTCCCTCCATAGAAGAAAGAAAAAAACAAATCAACAAATAAATCAATCAATCGATGAATCATTTTTGACAAATCTGCCATCACATACGGATATAGCTAAAGATATTATAGATTCATATGTCCAACTATATTCTTTTGTCTTATTTTGATTTTGTTCTAAAGCTCTGAGCTTTGTGGATATTAAAAACAATCGACTGCTGATCGCTTGATTAAATAATTGAAAAATAAAAATGTTATCATGAAGTGAATGAAGATCCATAAGAATTCCGGAACTTCGGAAGAAAATTGAAAAATGGTTGAAAATCCATGAAATATATACCAAAGAATTGAAATAAAGCTACCAGAGGAAAAGAAGAAATTAGAATAAGCACCTAAGCATCATCGTCTAGTGTACAGATAATATACGTATGTTACATGTTTATTTATACATGGATCATTGTTGGTTAATTTCAGTGCTTTTTGCGTAAACTGCAACGTCAGGCTTACTGATAAATATAGACTTTACCCAAAATCTAGTCTGAATCCGAAGTATTGAAGATTTGCCATGAAGGGGGAAGAGAAGAAGCGAAGATGGTAAGAAAAAATTAAATAAATATTTATATAAATGACTGTATAATACACGTATACATGTGTAGTTTGTACAGAGATTTCGGCGAGATGAACTCTATATTATATATCAGGGATAGGTACTTATATACGTGCAGCTTTGAGTATATGACACAATACACAAATCGTGTTAGTTACACCGCAAGCTCGTGAGAGCCGGAAATTCAATTTTGCTTCCGAGCTTTTCTTACATTTGCGAATTTTTAGACTTTCGGAGTTTTTAACTTTCGGATCTTTGAGCTGTCTGCATTTCGACCTTTCGGAATTCCCAATTTCTGATCTCTAACGTTTTTAGAAACTCACAATCGCGTCTCAAATAAATTCGGAATTTCGATCGTTCGGAGCTTTTGGAATTCCGAAATTCAATCCCACCCCAAATGTATTACATACGTAAAAAACAGAGGAGATTCAAGGACCAACAAAATTTGGTTACATAAACTAAATTTATCTAATTTTTTAAGAAAATTTAAACCAGAAAGTCGCATTTGCCAAAATGGTCAATTTATTAAAATTCCGCAAATCTCGGCGAATCATAATATGACAAAAAATAAACGAAAAGCTCGCGATTCTATCGGAAAAGTTGATTTTCTTATTAGAAAATAAGGTATAGGGAATAGAAGAAGTGAATTTTAGCCAACAGCTGTGTTTGATGCACCCGATGGCTGGGGAGGATCGGGAAATTTCGATAAAACGTATAACCACTTCGATGGAAATGGCGAAGCTCTTGTATCTTCAAGATTTCTCCATAAAACCGGAAGCTCCGTTGGACTGGAGCAGAACTGGAAAACGCCAAAGCACCGAAACGCTCTGCCAGAGCCCGATTGCGAGACCGAGTAGTTTGAAAATAAATACGAAACGGAGCTTTCGATGCGACGCGACGGGTCAATAAGAATCGATACTGCAAGCTCCTGCCGCTTTCCTTCATCCTCCCATCCCCCACCCTGAAGCAAGTTCAATTCTTATTCACTCACCGCCTATTTACGTCTTTCTATATATCTGTACCTGCCTCCATCGAGCTTCGCGACTCGATTGTATGGGAAAAGACGAGCGCAATGCCTGCCACTAAAGCTGGAGCTTTTTACGGGTGAATTCCTTGCAAGCTCTTTATCAAATATTTCGAGCTTTCTTGGATTTTGTTTATTTATTTATTTTTTATTCTCGTATTACTGGAGGTTCAACTGACGCAGTTACCGGACAAAAATTACCTCGAAGTCAGAGATATAGTAGGATATGAAAAAGCTTTAGCATATTTTCAGATTTGGAGCTTTAGCTCGATATTATTGATATTGCGATTATGGCGAAAATCGATTGACGACTAGATGACACGTACGCGTTGGGAATCGCATAATTGGTTACATGGGGCAAATTAGGGTGGGGTATGGAAAAAATGGTAAAAAGGAAGGAAAATCGCTCATTGAATATTGTATGAAAACAGGGATATGCATATTCATGGCAGAGGAGCTTTCGGCGTTTGTGTGTGTGTAAAGGTAGGTATACATGTATTTGCCAAATGGGTTGCTCCAGTGATTCTGCGAGAGACGGAGCAAACACTGTAATTCGAAAATTCAATAAATTACGGCCAGCCGTGTATTCAACTCAACGACCTATTCATTTTTCACGAAAAGCTCTGCCTTCTCTCGAACGAGCTGCAAAAAATTATTGTGAAATCATCTAGGATGGTAAAAAACGAAATTTATAATCATAATTTTTATCTCACGATCCAGAAACCGAATTTGAATTAGAAACACGAATCCCGAAATTCAAATTCCCAGTTGGGGTTTATGCGGGAACGATTGAAATCTTCCCTTGACTTAATAGCGAAGATTAATAGACTCGACACGAAGAGGGAATAACTCTTCGGCAAATCTAATAACTCAGTGTCAAATGATCGAGAGGAAAAAGCTCGGGGCTGAAAATCTGACTAATTTTCACCTCTTAATAAAGTTACGCGGTAAAAATAAAAAATACACCCTCACGAGATTATGTTCTATTCACACATTCAACGGGGGTTGAAACTCACCCTGTGTACTGAAGATAATCGATACATACGCGTTTACGTCACACGTGCATATAAGTGTTGTATATATACTGTCGTAAACCGTGTAATAAACGATCAGGCTATCTTGAGACCGTTCAAAATTGTTTTCCTCACAGAAATAATTTATTGCATTGTACATCGAAACCTTTTGAAATTTCGAGGAAATTTTCTACAATAGTGTAATGTCGGGCCAGATCTAGAAATAACCTTTAACTTCTGTCGATCGGAGCACATAACAAACTTTCTTTCTGGAAATAAACGAAAAAAAATCTTGAAGGCTATAAATTTTGAATTGAAAAATTGAATTTATCAAATATCATCAGTTTCGCCCGAAATTACATCATTAGAAAAAATTCCTTCCAAATTTCAAAAGGTTTCGATGTACGATGCGGCTTGTACCCTGTAACAACCAATTTCTCTTTGAAAGCTTTCGACTCTGTAAGACTAATGCTTCAAAACCCAAAATAATTCTGGATTACACTTTGAAAAACCAGTAAGCTGCTGTGAAAAAACTTAGTCAATAAATTATTTCTGTGGGGCGTACCAGTTTAATTTGAAGAAAAAAAATTAATTTGAAGATGTGTGTACGTCCTTAATGATCCTGTAAACAAATCCCACGAATACATACATACATATGCATTACATTTGTACGATTAATAGCCGATAAGTGAAGTTTGTAAATAGAAATAGAGATTTGAATAAAAATCAAAAGCAAAAACCGATGAGGAAACTGAATAGAAAATGAAGCAAACAAGAACAACAAAAAATGATTCTAATTTCTGTGAATGAAATTTACAGTAAACGCCTTATGCAGCCCATCGATTTTCCCCCTCCTTCACCCAAAGTCATTTCAGTCTTCTCATAAACTCAAAAAATCTCTTGTAGAGGTTAGGGGGGGTGTGGATTTTCGCAACAAATCCTTGATCTTCGTCGTATGAGGTATGAGCTTGCGGCGGGAACGAGAGCTTTTGGGGCGAATTTGAGCGAGTATTTCGATAAGCTTAATCTTTCGCTTCTATAGCCGCAGCGCGGCGGTAAAGGTAGGTATATATGTACATACATGAGGAATAAAGACTGGGGTTCAGTTTGTCGGGCATAAGGTAGGTGTACCTACCTATACCTATACCCACTTCTCGGGGTATCTTTCAATTTATCAATCCTTTCGGAATTAAGCTCTGCCCGATAAATATTCGATTCTTCGGATTTGGCCCACAGCTTGAGCCACAGCTTGCAGAGCTTGCAGAGACTCGAGGCATGGCTCCGGGTTCAGCTTGAGCTTGCAGAGCTTGAAGAGGAAACCGCAGCATCCGGGAGTCTCGACCGTCAGAACAGCGACATTCCTACCTACCGCAAGCTCGCCGCAGCATTCGCTAAAGCTCGCCGAGGAACAGAAGCTCGTGGCAACAGCCACCGCCTTCGTCTTCGTCTTCGCCTTCACCCCTTGCTACGAAAATCTCGGATTACCCGTTCCAACCTTCTGATAGTAGAAAATAGCAGCTTTTACGAGAGCGTGGGGCGCAAGCTCCAGACGGTGTTTGTTATAGTATCGTATAATACGACCAGGAACAGATAAAAGCAGTAGCAATTTTGTTTTATCTATACATTTCTGCTATTTTATTTTCTATCCCCCCCCCCCCCCCCCCTCGCCCCTCCCTTCCATCCCTCTGCATCCGGCCCCCGTGTGTGCGAAACGGGGATTTTGAGCTTCGATATTTCCCCTACAATTTCAATACGGATTATTATACACACAATATCGGGCAAATCACATACAGCCTCTGGTGACGCTTAACTTTATACGTTTTCGCAATGAAATGAGCGAGACGGATTTTAAACGTCTCACATGCCTTTGAGAAAAAGTAGGTACTTATTGGTTATGAAAATGAAAGAAAAAAAAAAAAAAAAAAAACATACCAGAAACGCAAAAACATCTATTCAAAATCCAGTAGCACTCTGAATAGAGTAGAAGAAAAAAAAAAAAAAGCAGCGGTGAAAAATCCCTAAACCGCCAAAAGTGTACTCAAAAGCTTCTGGTAGAATAGGGAGTCGAAAAATCGAGTCACGAATGAACAAAAGCACATAGAAGCTCCTTAAACAATACAGAATTTTCAAAAACTGAGGTGAAAACTCTAAAAAGCACGTGAAAGCTCCCCCGAAAATAAATAATAACAACAAAAAATCGAAAATCGTGATTTCGAATAATAGAAATAGGTGAAAGCTCCGTTTTGAGAAACTACGTAAAATAATGATAACAAATTATCAATGAAGACAGGCTTGCGAAAGCTCAGTTGGAAAAAAACCACCACGAAGTCAAAAATTCAGAAACCAACGTGGAAATGAACAAAAGCACGTAAAAGCTCCTCTTAAACAAATACTATGACTATAAAAAATCGAAAATCCAGATATTGACTTACAGAAGCACATGAATAAGCTTTTGTAAAAAAAAAGTGAAGAAGCCGAAGTTTCAAGAAATTCGAAAATTGAGATAGGAAATTCGAGGAAAAGCTTAAAATGGATGTGGAAGTTTTCCGAAACGAGTGGTCGGGGTTTTGTGGTAGGAATCAGAAATCACCAACCCTCTCGCCAAACGTATGCTAATAATGAAATAGACGTTTCAACTCTTCGGTGCGACGGGGCTTTCTAAATCGGATAAATTTGAGGCGGGAAAGATATTGCGGTGCGGCACTCCCGTAGCGAAACGTCGCTCTTAATTATCGCGGTTAAATCTTCACCCTCAAAAATAGAAGAGAAGACAATTTAGACAATCCAGAGAATTCAGACATTTCAGTTGTTCAATCCGAGCAATTATTATTCGCGCGTGAACTTCACCGCAGATCAATGCAGATTATTCAAAATGTTCAGCTTTCAACCCCCTAGGTTATTATTATTTTTTTTTTTCTCGAAAAGAAATATCAAAAACACTAGGGGTTGAAACTTGCGGGTATATAAATAACTGCGAGAAAATTGACAGCTTCCTAGGAAAAGGTCGCTTTTGGTTACTCACGGGGTTTTTATAGCGATCCTGAGAAAATTACACCGTAAATTGTCCCTCGGCAAGCTTGCAAGCTCTATACTTAATACAGTTTGCCAACTAATTGGACGCGTTTTGTTACACGAGTTACTCTAGTTATTTGCCAGGTGCAATGCGGCTAGTTCTTTCCCGGACTTTAATTCGCGAACGGCATTACTTTATCAAAGATAGGATTCAACCGCACGACAGTTGCCAGTAAACAGGGTGCAAGGTTGGAAATTTTTACCCCAACCACCCCATTCGTGGTATAAGCCGGAAATAATTGCCTATCTCGGAATATATATCGACAGCCTTCTCGAGTCTTTCGCGATAATAAAACGAAAACGGAAACGAAATCGAAAAAGACAAAAAAGAATTGACTCTCGAAAATTAATCACCCTCGCAATTCTGAAATATCAAGATTTACAAGCTTTTTCTCACCCTAAAATCCCTCTTGCTTGTATTCATCTTCGAAAGAAATGAAAATTGTATTGAAAATCGTTGGATTCAGTTTTTTTTTTTTTTCGCTTTTTTTTCCCCCCTAAAGTATAGTTTTTGGTCACGTGTCAAAGTTGATCGGTTTCGAAACGTTGGTTTATTATCATCGGCATGAAAGAAGAATATGTTCGTCTTAGATGCGGTTATGGTTGTATACATATATATATATATAAAATGGTAAACGTTTCGCAACCACGACACGTTTCGCAACACAATTTTCTCTAAATCGAGGGTGATTGCGTGGCCCTATATAGATATACTTTATATATTTATCTACCTGCCATACAGGGGCGCGGATTGGAAAATAGGGTTGATTTTTAGATAGATAGAAAATAGTTTTGGTGCTTTATCCCCAAATTGGCCAATACCCGAAACAACGTTCTTGTATACTGACATATAATTATTGGAAGATTTCCAAAAAATCAAGAAATTCGAGAAAGCTTTCACCCTCGGAGAATAAAAAAAATTACTAAGAAAACCAAAAAACACCCTTACGCAATACCTCATTTAAAAATAATTCATCAATCCTCGTAGGGGTTCGAAAATGTAATTAATTTACTGTACCTACCATCGCAAGCTTTTCCAAAATTTCCATCGCACGTCGATTTTCTTTAAGACTTATTCGTTACGAGACCAAAAAAAATAAAAAATAAATGGGAAAATTTCAACTATCGGTGTAAGTAGCAATTAATATTTTCTCCCCCATTCGTTTTCGCAATTTCTTAGGTTTGCGTTTGGCTCGGGATTCTTTTTTTTTTTTTTTTCAAACTGTAAAATTCAAATGGTTCGTTTCAATTTTTTCCAGGCATTAATTTACGCTCGGGTTTTCAACTTTCCACATAAAAGAAGAGTAAAAATAGATATTTCTTTTTCTGTTCCTCGGTCATGAATGAATATAAAGTATGATCTATTATATACATATATAATTATATTTCGTTCGTTATTTATTATATTTACAAGCTTATACAATCCCGTATCTCCAGCACACAATCGCTTATACATATATTAGTATTACACCTATAGGTACCTAAATTATACATAATATAATCTCGGATCGAGATTTAATAATGACCGCACACATGTATACCTATTACGTAATTAAAAAACTCCTTTTCGTAAATTATCAATTCATTTTAGTCATTGTTCCTTTAATTCATCAAAAATGTTTTTTTTTTTTCCCCTCTATCAAAATCAATCTGAATCCAAGATGGTGGAATTTCCCGCTTAAATATTCTCCTAAATTATACATAGGTATCATATATTATATTACGTAATCTTATGTATGTATAATAAATTTATTATAATTTATGCTTAAACTTGTATTATATCTAATTATCTATGTATGTATGTATTTGTTATATGTATATGTATTTATATCTATATATATATAGGTACACGTCGCGATCTGTAGCAATTATTACATCGTATATATGTATATACAGCCATTATAAATGAATAAATAAATAAATAAATAAATAATATTACATACGTGTCTATTTATCTATACATACTTTGGGATAGTCGAGATTTGGTATAATATAATATAATATTATTGGTATGGTTATTCATCTAGTTCTAATATACATGTATATATATATATTTACATATACAATTTATCATTTAACAATATATTCTATTTATTATATACGGTACAATAATATTTCTCCTCAATCCCAATTTCTTACGATTATACATAGGTACATTTATATTTTTATAATAATTATTATAATATCATAATAATCTTCATTCCGTTTCTGTATATAGTAGGTATATGTATGTTATTAATAATAGCTATATACATGTACTTGTAAAAAACAATGATAAAAACAATAACAATAATAATAACAATCAACATTCCTTATTCTCCGTTTCATTATACGATAATTAATTAATAGTCAAGTCGATTCACAACGAGATACTCAAAATTATATATTTTTTGATAGTACAATATGTACCAAATTTCGCAAGCTTTTTTCTCATCAGTATATAATTAGTACATAATTTATCGTATCAGTGTTATTATTATTATTATTATTGTTGTTGTTATTGTTAATAAAGTCGAGGACAACGAATCATCGAAAATTTAAAATCTGGATTCAATTATTGGTTATGTGAGGTTTTATAGGAACAGGTGATCGAAAAAAATTTGGGAAATTGGGGAAAGGCCCGTTTTGTATTTGTTGGTAATAATAATTATTACAGGGGCCTTTGAATTTGTTAGTGTGAATTTTCGATGAAATTCCTAAATACTAACTAAGAAAAACTTCATTATCGGCGATTAAATCAACATTCAACTATATCTGTCCATATGACAGAATGAAAATTTATAGGTAATTTTTATGGAAGTAAGCCGACCTAATATGGTAAATTAAATCAGCAGGGGGAAAAAAAACAGATTTTGACGATGATCAATATTAGTTCATCAAAAAATGAACTTGTATTTATACATCGATATCGATTCGATCATTTGATCAGCGTAAATGAATCACTTAAATCGGATCACATTATAAGATGATCTGATGATTGATAATTATTACGTTTCATTTTTTTTTCACCTCAATTTTGTCATTCTGTAGTTTCATCCATTTTGTTTTTTTTTTGTTTTTTAAATTTCAATTCTTTTTCTTTATGTATTTTCCACTGATATCCAAAATGAAAATATAGACAAACTGATTAATGAATTATAAAATTATAACTATAAAGAGTTTCGATATTATAAGAAGGGATGTTTTTTTTTTCCTCTCGTTGGTTTTCTTCTTCCGATTTTTTATACATATATATTGTATTTTTTTTTGTCTTCATTTTTTTTTACAGCTATTAATCTTTTCTCGAATTAATTTCTAACTGTCATCGTCCGCGTCGTCTCGAGGGGCTTGCCGACTGGGGGATTAAGGGTGGGTACAAACCCTTTATGTACTTTGTCCTTACGACAATCGATATGTCTATGTATATTAAAGTACAAAGAGATTAACCGAAGTATACGCGGTTATACAATTACGTTTTGACATAGGTATATGTATATTAAGTGTAAAGTCCGCGTGTGTTTGTCCATTAGTTTATTCATTTCGAAAGGGTGAAAATCAATGAATTCTGGCCGAGGAGGCTGCTTGAGTTAATGTGAATATTATATCTATTTTATTTCACAGATTGTTTTATCCCGAGCTAATAATTAACGAAGGTGATCAATTAGCCTCGTTTAATTATCACATGGGAAACAGAAAAATAGTCAATTCGCCTTACGGACAATTGACACAAATAAAAAAATTCAAATTTGTATTAATTCTTGTGATTTTGCATTTTTTTCTTCGTAGCATTTTCTAGTGTTCGTGATTTTTTTTACAAACGGTCGAAGTTAAGGTAAATTTCGATATTTGGTTTGGGAAAAAATTGGTCGAATTTTTGTGGTTGTTGGTTTTTTTTTGGTAATCTAGTTTTTTTGTTCGTTTCATTTCGATTTCTGTTTACATGGCTTTTCGGCGACGTCGACATACCGACTACGTCATCACTGACAAGAGAAAAGCCCAAATCAGAGCTTGAAGACTTTCGAATGATGCCAAAATCGCACTTCTTGACGACATCGACTGGGCCTTGTTGTCGTCTCGGGGTCCAGCCCTTGCACCCTCGTTTCCACCCCCGTCTTCGTGACGCTCCCGAAGCCGAACGTCTACAATATTGAATCGAAAAAATTTGAGTTGAGCAAAAAAAAAACACATGAAAAATTCAGGCTAAACAAAGAAAAAAAAGCTCTTTCATTGAATAGACCAAGAATTTTATCAAAAATACAATTTGCTGATGGTAAATCTCAAAGAATAGCTGATTTTTGAAAAGGGATAACTTTCGGTTAAAAAAGCAGAAGTTGTCCATTCTTTAGCTCAAACATTGACTCGTATCGTGATCTTCTATCTTCTTTTTTTTTTGGGAAACTATTTTTTTGTTTTCAATCCTTATTTCATATTCTCACCCCTATCCTTGTTCGCCGCTGGCTGAGAGGCGTCTATAATTTCTTCGACTATTTCGTTAGGTCTGGAACGGTCTGAGCTGCTGGCTTGAGGTTTCTGTCGACTTCTTTGCTTCTTTTCAACTGTCGATGAAAAATAGAATAAATCGTTTGACTAATCGGCTAGATTCGGAATAATTAACGATCGATTATATTATGAATCAAATACCTAGCTTTACTGATTAGAAGGAAAAATTCTCACCTCTGCTCACCACCGGCATTGGGGTCGTTGTAGTTTGCTTAGGCTGCGTAGTGGGGTGTGGAATTTCTGAAAGAAAATCATGACCATTTAGAAAAATCTTATTATTAATGTCAATCATGGCTCTGAAACACAAATTTTTCAAAAATGTTCAGAAATAAAAAATAAAAAAATACGATCGTATGTAGTGATCAATAAATTTCTTCTGAAACACGAATTTATTTCAACCCTTGAGCGCAATCGATTTACCCTCTGAAGATTTTTTAATTCAATTACTGCCGGAGTGAAAATTTTTTCAAAATTCTTTCAGATCTATTTTGGGAAACAGGAAAGAAAAATGAAACTCACCGTATAATTTAATGCTTCCATCGGTGTCCCCGAGTGAATTTTTCGAAATACATTTGTAGGATCCGTAGTCGGTGGGGCTGACGTATCTTATCGTTAGTTTCATCGTGACTTTGTATTCTTTATCGACCAGGACCGGGTCGTACTTATCGCCTGAAAATCGAAAGGGAAGATTGATCGTTTGAAAATTCAGAGTAAAAACTATATCCAACGAACAGGGAGCTTTTTGGAAGAAAAAATTATCCGTGGAATCGGGTCTCATTTTTCACTTCGAATAAATGTAAATGGAAAATTTTACCAAATGATAATCTAGCAATTTCGTATCGATGTAGTTATATGTAATATGTTCGTACCAATTTAACGAGAAAGCTTTGCAAAAATTAGTAAAAAACAACTAAACGGAAAACGAAATTTCCGACGAAATCTACTTCCATTTCGTACCAACCGCGCAAGTTCGAGATCCTACCCTTACATTCCAGGGGTTGAGCTCCCCCTAAGAGATGGCGCCAGTTTGCCACATCCTCACTGATTCGAAAACTCGCAACTTGAAATTTTATTTACAGATTAATGAATGACAAAATCCAATATTCTTCGTTTTTGTATTTTTTTTCTTCCTTTTTCTCTCTTTTTTTACATTAAAATACAAAAAGAAGTACTTTTCAGACCAATTTTCACTGATCCAACCCTCTTGCTCAAATCATCCCTTATCATATGATTTATTTTTTCCAATTTCAATTTTTTTTTTCAATTCTGTCTTCAATTTTCTCAAATTCTCTCCTCTACAGTGATGAAAATGTAATTGTTGAGTGGAAAATTCGATGTTCATTAACCCTGTGAATTATTCTCGAACGTTTCATCTGCTCCAAAGTATAATTACGTGTATATATTTTGCAGGGTTAATTACGAGGGAATTGAAAACGCAATGCAGAGCATTTCCGCGAAATTCGCGTCGTAACAGTTGAGCTTTTGATAGAGCAAGGTGTACTTCCGAAGCTCTGAAGTCTTGAACTGGTAGTTGGCAATTATATATCTTGTAAAATAATGACGTATAAAGGGATGCGGAGGTATAAAGCCAAGACGAATGCACCGAGGCGAATATAACTTTGAATAAAACTTAACAACAATAATAATCTGAAGCTTTTTCCACCCTCGTGCATTTGATTTACGGCTAGAAACCTAAGGATATTTTACTCCATCTCGACTCGACTCTCGTTCAGTTCGTTTCGAATTATACTCAGACTTTTCAAGCGAGCTTTTTCGCAGTAGCACCAATTTTGTTGAATTAATTTCTTTTTTTTTTTTTTTGTAGATTCCAGAAAATTGACTTTCCTCTATTTCTTATGAAAATCGGATCTAAATCGTCCGGAAAGTTCGAGCTATAGAATTTATCTCGAAAGCTCAAGAAAAAACAGAAGTTCACCGATCTAGAGCTTTCAAAAGATACAGCGAATTGAAAAAAGCGCAACTTGGAAGCAGTTAATGATTCGAAACAGCTGGAAATATGAATTGGCAAATTGTGGGGAGGGGGTGAGTATCCGGTAAGTGGATGAAAAGAAAGTGAGGAAACGAGGGGAGAAAAGTGCTGATCTTCGATGGAGGGTGGAATAATTCCGTACAATGAAAGCCCGAAAGCTCAAGGCAATAATTTATTGTTTGCAGAGCGAAAATGACGCCAGAAATCGCATTTCCACTTGGTCTGTATATACCAGGCGATCAGTATACGGGACGCAGTTATTGTGGGAAACCATTGGCCCGTTAGTAATTTTCACCACCGTCAAGACGGTAAACCGGGGCAGGGGGGCAAAAGCTCGGGTTGTGCTTTCGCGCACAACCCAAAGCAACGTACGGCTATAAAGACATTCGCCAAAAGCATCGCGGATTGAGCTGTGTGAATGGGAATTCCTCCACGGCATTCCGAAGTCTGAATTTATACCGGGATTTCGGGGACCAACGAATGGGGGATGGGGTTGGGGGATGATATTCAACCCCGAAAACTTCGAACGTCCAAAACTTTACCCCGAAATGGTATGTTTTGGTTCCCGAGTAGGTATATATATATACGTGTGTTGGTATTCGTAACCACGATTTAATGTTTCTGGACAGATAACCATTCCGAAATCTACTACTAAAAACCCCGAAGAAAAGAAAAACAACTTTTAGGAAATATAGATAAATAATCGTCGAATGATTTCAAATAACTTCAAACTCTGGAGTGAGAATCGAAAATATCTAGAACGATTCGAAAGCACAAATCAAATTTCTAAAACAAAAGAGTTGGGAAAGCTCCGAAATTTTCGGCAATATATACGATAACGGATTTCGAAAATATACGAAGAAAGCTCAAAATAGAAGAAATTTTTTCGGAAACTCAAAATTAATCTGTTAAAAAAATGATTGGAGTGTCTTGAAAAAATTCTCACCCCTTCAGGAAATGATGGAACAATTTGTCTCAAGTCTAATAATTTCTAAACTATATTCAAACGATCTTGGGAGCTTTTAGTCCTTCAAGAAAATTATTCAGCAATTGGAGCAAAAATCATTCTGACCCTGTGAAAAAATTTCGAGACGATATTGACAATCTTACAACCATCCGAATTGACGTTGAAACAATTTTGAAGAATTTGTGACGCTGTAGGAAAAACAGGAAAGTCTTTTAAAATATGCAAAGGCCGTGGAACAAATTTTGAAAATTTTTCACCCTCCGCAAATGTACCTACTGCGACAATTTTCATAAAGTTCCAAAATCCATAACAAAAACTGTAAAACGAAGATACTGGAATGATTTGGAAAAAAGCTGAGAAAGACAATAAGAAACCGAGTTAACCAAGAAGTAGAAATATGAGAAAAAGCTCAAATATTCCAGAACAAACAATAAACGATTGAATAACCGACAAGAAATAAATAAAGGTAGAGCAATCAAATTTTTAGAACCGTTGAATCGTAGTTGAATTATCTATCGGAGTAAAATTCTTTCCAGTATTCGCAATAATACATAATGAAGAAAATCTGGGCAAATAAATGAGTAAAGAGGATGAAGAAAGTGAAGGGAAGAAAATGAAAAAATAAGAAAATAGGTAAATACAAGAGATGCGTTATTGGAAAAATGAAAAGGAAAAGGAAAAAAAAGTTATATAAGGAAAGGAAAAGCGGAAAGAAAAGCTGCCTGGATTTCCTTGGTTGTTTGGGTCACGCCATAGTCTCGTTATCGGTTAGAAGAGCTAGCCCTAGCTAGCGAACAAGATCTATAGAGGCGTTGTGACGTATTTACGGTTAGATATACAAGGGTGTAGGTAGGGGGTAGGTAGGTAGGTAGGTAGGTAGGTAGGTATGCTGCTCCCTCGAGCTACGGTATGAGATACAAGCACCCTTATCGCTCCTGGCAAGCATAGGCTCGAGCCTAGCCAAAGCTATACCTACCCCTACGTCCACCCCTATCTTGGCTAGGTTTGGCTCTCGGTCGGACACCAATAATATTATACTAGAATTCAAGGGGTTGGGGTTGGGGTTGATTCGGGCCTGTTGATGGTCATCAGCTGACTTAAATAACGATCATTAGAAGTTTAGATTGGATTACTAAATCATTTCACTGACGACTCGAATAACTCCGAATTCAAATTCCTTTTCTATCACTTGATTTTCAATTGAAAAATACAAGCCAAGAAAAAAACAACCCCTGCGTAATTTGAAAAACGTCATTTGTTGAAAAAAAAGAGGATTATCATCAATTATACGTCAAAGTTACACATAAAGATCATTCTTATCCATCGAGAACGATTTTTTCTTTTTTCTTATCGATGTATAAAAGGTGGTAAAAAAAAAAAAAAAAAAACCAGCAGGAAAACTGGCTATCCAATCCTCTGTAGTCACTGTGAGTCAAAATGACCCACCTTCTAACTTTGGGGCTGAATATCTGTACGGGGTTGGCTTATACGTAATGCGTTTTATTTTAACTCCAAAATAGACCCTTTTCAGATGTCAAAATAAATATCTTTTCTGGAACTTCTACTATTGAACTATTTTTTAATCAAAGTACCATATCTTGTGAGTATCACCCCAAAATTTTGTTCGAATAAATTGAAAAATGACAAAGTTATGAATATTTCACTGAAAAAGTACATTTTTTGCACATTCACATCTGTGCGAATTTTTTTAGACACATTGACATTTAATTTTGGTCAAATTGACTTTTGGTACATATTCTACAATGTTCAAAGTATGTACCATAATTTTTTGAAAAAAAATCGAACTGACACTCTTTGTACGGCAGCCAATTGAAAATCAGTCGGGTCAATTTGATCCAGTCTGACTACCACGTGATTCTACAGAGAAGTGACTACCACGGAGAGTTAAAAGTTAAAAATGAATGAAATTTTGAGGAAAACTCAAAATAGGTACATACATGATCTTGATTCTTTTCGCTCTAGTTTACAAAATCGACAAGAGAAAACCAAATTTGTTTACGCTTCTATTAAAAAAAAAAAAGAAAGAAAATTGGAACTTTTGACTCCCTCTTTTTTCTCCCTCTCTCTCTAAATTAGACTCAAATTTCTTCCTGCAATCTCAAAAACCAACAACAACAAAAAAAATACCCAATTGAAAACTTCTCGACTAAGAATATTCTCAAGGGTAGTTTATGTCCAAAAACAAAAAAAAAACCGAAACAGAAAGTGGTATAAACAAAGCAAAACGTTGGTCCTTTTGTTTATTTTATTATCGTTGTAAATTAGCCGCGACTACTTGGAGTTCTATGGCTAGTGGCATCCGGTTCCTTATTGCCGGTGAGAAAGAGGGAGAGAAAAAAAAAAAAAAAAAGAGTAAGGGAGTATAAAGAGGGAGAAGAAAAAGGGTCGTATAACGATCAGGTTGGGGAGATTTAATCGGCTCATTTGGGCGCATGCAAACCCCCCGGCATGTAGCGAACGTGATTTTTTCTAATTTGTAACTTAGACTTGGGTGTATAAGTGTACAGACAAATATATATATACATATGTATATGTATGTACATAAGTATGTAGATGTACAGCAAGATATTACCGCATATACGGGCGTTGAGGGATCGAGGAAACGCGTCGGTTGCCCCGGTTCTAATTACATCCGTACCGACTGACGCTAATCACGCAACGTCGTAGTTGTAATTGGCCCCCCCGGTTTTAAAGTAGGAACTCTCGTCCTCCATGCTCAGGAATTTTCTACCCCTTCATCCCTCCATTTTATTTTTTTTTATATTTTTTTTTTAAATTTCTCTCCCATTCCTTACCCCGTTAGATTGCTGCAACGGTGCGTGTCAACCGGCATTTTCAACCACCCCCCCACGTGCTAGAGCCGCAGACGAGTCAATTGCCTCCCTTAATTCAAGGGTTCAAACACACGTTTCTACATTTTTCTTTCTATCCAATCATTTTTCAACCCCCAGCGTTATTTTTCTACACTTTTACTAATTTTATTCCATTTTTTTTATTTTTTTTGTTGAGTTTTTCATAGCTTTCCTCGAACGTCAAAAAACATTTAAAATTTGGTCAAGTCGATAAGTGTTCGAAAAAAAAAACGTAATTTGACTTATTTATGATCTTAAAAATTCCCTAGAAAATTAGTTAATTTCATTTTTCAATCTTTGGTACGATGAATTTTTTACTCCTTGTCTATCCGTCGAAAATTACCTTGAAGAATAAAAGAACAGAATAAGAAACAAAAAATCGTTTTTGGATTCGAGCTTTAATTTGATTCAATTTTTTTTTTCCTCCCACAAATGAACATATTAAAAAAAAAAAATTTCATGGATGAGCAGACCGGGTCTGGCGTGGCCTGGGAATTTGGAGCAGATTATTCCGCAAGCTCTGATATCCGAGCTGGAGCTTTTGCCCGAAGGATTCTAATTATCCAAGTAGAAAACGGCGCCGCGTGAGCTTCTACGCTGGCCAGGGGGTTTTGAACTAACGTCAAAGTTCGCCTCGCATCGCGTCTGGCCAGTTGAAACCACTGCACTCTCAAGTTTCCGCACATCGGTAGGTACATACATACACACCTGTGTCCAGAAGGGTCAGAAATTATCCATATACACATATATATATATATAGATTTACCAAAAGCTCAAGTTTCCTACTCGAAATTGAGAGAACAAAAAAAGAAAAAATATCATCTATTAATCAAGCTCGTAAGCTCGTTTCTGACCGAACCAAAAACTTTTATAACTTATTATATCAAGGAAGGTGGGCGGAGGGGATGAGCTTGCGAAATCCTTTCAAAATTGGATTCGTAGAAATTCTCGAAGGACCGCAGCTATATTGCGATTCCCAAAATTAATGAATCAGAAAGAAAACGACCAGATTGGCCTATTAAAAAAAAAACAAAAAAACACACAAAAAATAAAAGTAAAAAGATGAAGTGATGAGCTTTTTTGGAATCTATTTTCACACACCTTTCGTTATGATTTCGCCCATTTCCCGGGTCCAATAGTTTATGGACTTCGGATAAGCTTCCGATGTACATTCGAGGGTCATTTGCTGGCCCTGACGAGCACCGACGAGCTGATTTGGCACCGAGATCATCGGCGGGACTGAAATTAGTTAAACGATGGGAGAAAATCATACTCAATTAAACTCCATATATATATACCTAGATAAATATAATATCTACGTTAAACAAAACAAAACAAAATAAATAAAAAAATTTAAAAATGACTACTTAAAATTTGGGATTAAATTTAGATACTCACAATGGACAATGAGCGAAATTCTTTTGCTCACTGAGGGTGGAACCCCGTTGGAAGCTATGCAAAGATAAGCTCCCATGTGGAGCCGGTTGACCCTCGTTATGTTGTAGACTGGTCCTTCAACGTACAATACTAAAATACAGAAAAAAAAATTTTTTTCTTGTCAATTTTTGATTCAATCTCACAGTATTTAATTAATTGTCACGATTCCTCAATGACTTCGTTTTTTTTTCTCGATCGATCGATACTTCCCCACGGCAGGAAATACAGTTGCGGAAAAGTAATGCGTTTTTTCGCGGCTCCATACAATTTATGTTTTCTTGTCAAAAGTTTCAAAGGACCTTCGATGATTCTCTTGGAAAAACAATTCGCGCAGTCGATTTTTTTTTTAAAAGTAATATCTCCGCTTATATAGATCGTAGAGAAATGATCTACGGTACGTTCGAAAACTGTAAAAACGAGCTTTTGAATACACATCTCTTAGTTCGAATTCCTTCAAGGATTCTAATTTTTTTGGACGATTAAAGTCCTCGAGGACTTTTACCTCGAAATCTACAGCTCTAATAATTCTGGAGGATATATAATCGGATCCTTCGGTTAATCCTGCAGGACGAGTAGGTACCTTTTTGGTTTCATAAAATTTTCAGGAATTCTCTTATCGAATCGAAATTGCAGTTGAATCGGAATTCCATACGTATACGCATGCAGGACACACGTGGAAGTTCAGTGTGAATTCTGACAAAGGGAAAGAGATTTCTTATCAGGAAATATCCTTGTCACGCACACATGGCTCATAACGAGCTTATCCTGGTACCGTGGAGCGGAATGAGAAATAAGGAAGAAGGAAGAAGGAAGAAGGAAGAAGGAAGAAGGAAAAAGGACGACGAAAGGATGAAAGAAAAGGCTGCAAGCTCGCGGCGGACCATTCGTGAAGCAGAAGCGGCCACAGCTCGGGGTCATCGCGTGCCCACATAATTATTGCAATTAATCACCGTAGCCCCGTTCTAATCGTATCTGATCCCACGCCGGCTTATCACACCCGCGATAATTGACTAGGACATATTCCCCGCGTGGTATTATGCGTCGGGCTGTTAGCGGACGCGAGAAACCGTGACGATTCTACCGCAGACTAGCCAAAGCCAGAGCTTTTTCTTCGTCAATTAATTTCCACTCCTTCAACCCTATGCCTAGGAATAAAATAAAATCGTCCATGAAAAATTCTAAGGGTTTAAAGCTGAGCTTTCAACAGATTCTCATCCCCTCCTGCAACCGAACGCCCGATAGTACGTGAGGAATTTTTTTTGTCCCACGATATCTCGGGAATGGACAAATCGATTTCGATGATTTTAGTTTCAAATGATGAGGTTCTTTGTGATCCACAACTTGTCTAAATTTCAATCTAATCGGTTTAGTGGTTCTCAAGATATTCGGAAAACAAAATGTCTTGAGAAATAATTTCAATCGGCGATATCTCGAGAACGAATCAAACGATTTTTCTGATTCTAGTCTGAATCGGTAGGATTTTCTTCAACTCAAATCTGACTTATAGTTAAAATTAGTACCCGGAGGTTTTTGGGACCGAAATTGACGTTGAAAAATTCGAGATCCCCAAAATCAAAGAGCAAAATGAATCTTTCACTTTTTGCAAGTGACACGATCGTTGATTGAGCTTTTTCTCCGGGGAATATCATTCCTGAAACTGAAATAATGAGTGAAAAAAGTAACGCGTGAAATAGGGGAAAAATTAGTGAGCCAAATTGGCAGCTTGTTGATTTTACGTAGCCCCTAATCAGGCATGCAGGAATTATGAAAAAAATGTTTATTCAATACGTTTAATTAGCTGTATGTGTTGTTCCTACGTATAGGATTCTGGGGTTTGTTATTACCAAATTACTTTCTAACCCCCCGAACGATATCTCCGCCCGTTGAATAATACGTACCTCTGGATCCAGAGTGCAAAACGGGGGATGAATATGATCAAATTGTGTTGACGAGAAAGAGAAAGAGACAGAGAGAGATAGATCTGGGGGTTGGAAAATCGCGTCTTCATTACCAAAACTGGGATATATACTATAGGGCGCGATAATAAAGCGAACACTTGCAGACAATGCGTGAAACTTTTTAATGAATTAAATATGAACTCTCACTTTGTCCTCACGAACCCCTAGATGGGGTGGGATTGGAATAAATTTGATAATTTCTAAAAACGGCGTATGTACGTAAAACTGAACCAGGGGATGAAACGGGGTAAATCGTCTGAAAATCCACCAAGAATCGCTGGGTTTTGTTCCAGTACCCTGTGTTTCGTCCGAAGCCCTTGTGTTCAAGGATACCAAATAATACAGAAAGGAAATTTAAATAATGAAGAAAAAGAATGCAAACAATTTTTTGATCCCTTTATTTTAATTATTAATCCAGGGGATGATATTAGCAGTTCGGATTTCGCGGTTTTCGCAAGCTTTGACCGAAGTCTACTTGCCGTTTCGAAGCACACGCGGTAAAGGGACGAAGCTGGTAGGTTGCTGAGGTAATTTTCGTTATTGCAATGCGGCCGGGGGTTCGAAATCCAAGCATTTAGGTAGTGACCTCGGTAAACCACCACTGACCGACAGTCTGCGCCCGTCAAAGGGTCAAAGGTTCAAGTCTGCTTTTAGCTAATTGCCAATGAACAAATTTTGGAAAAAAAAAATATATATATATATATATATATATTCAAAAACAACAGACGAGAACAAAAATGAAATGGAAAAACTAATTACTATAGTGATCGGGTGTGTTTCGTTGAACGATTTGAGCTTTTATCTGAATTCGTATGCGTCGATCGATTCGTTTCTGTAATTGCGATTATCGAAAGGTAAATTTAGTCGATTTTGGGTGTAAATTTTCTCCAGACATCTCGAGACAGACGCAAGAAAATGGGGGAGAAATGGAAAATTGGTTCCGAAAAACGTAGAACTGCGTAAATTAGATCCTGACGAAGGTAAAGCGCGATAAACGAATTTTAAACTACGCCAAGTCTGGGACGGATAAGGAATTGGTCTTCCGGTAAACAGCTGAAATAAAATGGATAAAAAGTTATACCTTTTCGTGAAAAGAAATCCTCTCCAACCGAGAGCTACTGTTTGCATTTTCTGAAAAGGACTAGTTTTCAGCTTTTACAAAATAATTGCAAGATGTGAAATTTCGCAACCCCTTCGACTGCCGAGTGTTAAAATTTTTCCAACCACCAACCGTTGGACCGTAATTACATTTTCAAGTTCGAACAATACGAAACTACCGCATCGATCCATTTCAAAATTCAGTAATTTTTAAGTTGGAGCGAATGCTATCGATGAAGATCAAATTCGTGAAAATCCGTTGATTCGTTGTCGAGATATGACTGTTTGAAATTTTTTTTGTAAAATTTAGTTCGCTCGATTACTCAAAAACTAGTCGACCGATTGAATCGAAAATCTAATCAGCTCTGAGTAACGAAAAACCGCATCGATTGAGACGAAAATGATGGAAATCCGTGGATTCGTTCTCGAGATATCGTCGAACATAAAATTGATCAGAGACCCAGACGTAAGTCAAAAAATTGTTGGAGGCGATTCTCTGGACCTCGAAACGTGGAGATCTGGTGAAAACGTAATTTTTCTTTTCCCAGGGAGATTGTAATAACTTCGCTTATTTCGAAAACGGGAACTTGAAAAACCTGCAACCCCTAACCAGAGCTTTCTAAATTCACTGATCAAGACCAAAATCGCATAAAAATCTAATCTTTCGAGATATCGTCGGAGGGAAAATTCTCTGGACAATTGAAAACGTGGGGATTGGTTAAATCTGAGCTTTTCATTTTAAGGGTAACTGCTGGAGCTTTCCTTTTCCGAATGATAGGAAATTAAAAGGTATTGAAAACGGGGTGAAAAATGCCAACCGAGGGTTTTCCGGAGTCCCGTAGACGATCGGGGGTGAAAAGAGGAGCGGAAGTGTGAGTTTGAGGGGTGGAAAAGATAGTCAGGGGTGGTTTAAGTTAGGCCCAGGATTGCCGGGAAGAGAAGCAACAAGTAAAGTCTGGTATAGGGGGGGGGGGGAGGGGGAGTGAAAAGGGCGAGGAAAGAGGGAGCTAAGGGAGGTAAAAGAGCTATAAGAGAAGCTAAGAGCGAAAAAAGGAGACGAAAGTTAAGAAGAGGAAAGCAAAAGGAAAGTAAAGGAAAGTAGAAAAGGCGCGTCTCACTGGAGTCGAGCATCGCGAAAAACCCGAGGAACCGCAAGGAGCATACTAAACGAATCGATTTACTCTCGACCCGAAGCGTCGCGACGTACGCCGTCGTACCTATACTACCAGCCGCCAATTCTTGTGACAAAGATAACGGGAAATCCACTCAAATATCGCCAAGTCCGCGGCTGGTAAAACGATCCTTAGTCCCCGCCCGGGGAAAAATTTTACCCCAATCCCTTTCTGTCGATTGCTATTTTTCTTTTCGAGATCATCTCCTGATCGTCGTTTCATTACATCCTTGAAAAAATTGACGGGAGTAGAAACCGAGATTCTCAGTAGGAAACTGCAAATCCCTCACTTATACATTTCCACGTCAAGTTTTTCGTCCTTTTTCTTCAAGGATTTTGCAATTCAAACTAAGAAACTGAAGAATAGAAATTCCAATATTCTTAGGAGACGAAATTTGCCAGGATTTATTACATCCTCAATAACTTCGCACAAAATCTAAGCAAACAAACGAAGACGGTTGATTTTTAAGGGATGAAATTGAATTTTAATTGTTTCGTCAATTTTGTCCAAAATGTAGAGATCTGAGAAACAAACCGAAGAAAACAGCAAGAACAATTTTTAGGGGATGAAATTTCTCCTCAATGTTCCAGCTAAAAAATTTCCAGCTGAAACAGTAGATTAGAATAAAAAATAACAAACTTCACAACAAAGGGATGAAAAGTATTCTCAACATGATCATTTCTCAGAAGGGTCTTAATTTTCGTTCATACCTCAATAAAAATCAAAGTGAACAAATAACGAAATTTGATTTTTACGGGATGAAATTCGACTTACATGTTCTTGTTAATTTTTTTTACAAAATATAGATCGATCTTCGTGAAGTCGCAAGAAAAAAAACCAAGAAAACAGTAAGATCAATTTCTAGGGAATGAAATCTCTCCTCAATAATTCCAGCTGAAAAATTTCCTTCAAAACAGTAGAATGAAAAACAAGGAAGTGCATCCAGGGGGTGAACAGTGTCTTCAACGTGAATATTTTTCAAAGGGGTGGTAATTTTTTTCATACTCTATCGAAATCTGAAAAAAAAAAAAAAAAAAAAAAAAAAAACGAAACCAGAGAGAAACCATGAAATTCGTCAATTGACGACAGCTGAGAAAGAGAACCAGATTCCAGGGGTGAGTTTCTTATAGAGTGAGCTGTGGGAGAAGGGTTGTTATGCGTTTCTCGTGAACCTGGGTCGAGGGTCGAGGGTTGAGGGTTAAAGGAGAAGTGGGGGATGAGGAGTCGTAAAATTGTTAATAAGTTTTGAGCGTCGGAGTTCTGCCGTAAAATGTGAACCTGTATTATATATATGGGGTTGGTGCGGATAGGGGTAGCTGCTGCATCGCGGGTTTGTGTCGCGTCGCGACGCCTCGTCTGGGAAAACGATGTCGTTTTGCGCTCGCGAAACTCGAGCTGCTATCCGGATACTACTAGCCTCTGCTACTATAGGTACCTACGCTAGAAAAGAACCCACTGTGACCCAGATCGTGGGATTAAATTATGAAAATGTTTCCCTCGGACGTAGCGCTAACCGATAAATACAGATATGACCCGAATGCAGTTTGACCCGGTATCGAAAATCACCGGAAATCTATATAAATTGATACGATTTTAGTTCAACCCCCTCACACTTCTCCACTTATTTCGAAACCACATATTCCCCATTTTTCATTTATTCCCCAAAAATATCCGACTCAATCCTTTCCTTCCCTTAAAAAACCATAATCCTTTGAATTTCAAAGCTATATGATCTTGAAACCCTTTAAAAAAAAAAAATCATCATAGAAATCCATTAATTTGTTCTCGAGGTATAATCGATCGACAGACTTGTTTCAGAAATTTTGTTCTCTCAAAAAGCTCGAAGATCAGTAACTCGATTGAATCAAAAATTCAGCCAGTTCGAAAGGATGAAAATCCGCATAGATCGAAACAAAAATCATGAAAATCCACTGATCCATTTTGTAAATATATTCAGATAAAGATTGACCAGGAACTCAAACGGTGATCTAAAAAAAAAAAACGATGGAGATCAGGTAAAAGCTCAAATTTTGGTTTCTTGGGTGGCGATGACAAGTTCCTTTTCATTGGAAAATTTCAAGGCAGGTATTTGAAGAAATGGGTGAAATTTGGACAATGGTGAGGGTCACAGACAGGGGGAATGCCCCATAGATTCTCAAACATGTTCTATACAGTTCTGTACGTATGTACTATAATATGTATGTATTATACACAGTTATCCACGATCGAAATGTGTATAGGTATATACCCACTACGCGGTCCCTTTGTAGCTACGAGACGCCACTAGACGCCCTTGTAGGTGGCGCGGGTCCCACTTGTGACTCGCGAGCCTAGAGGGTTGTTTAAGGGTAGAACCGTTCCTCTATTCCGAGGTTCTTACCTTTTAGGTCGAGCGTGTCGAATTTGTTGAATTATATAACTCAGAGAATGAGAATGATGTATTCTGGGTATTTCGCCTACGATCCCGCAATAAACGCGAAGAGGTGCGATTTCCTAATAATTATTCAACGTCGTATCTATTCTCAAAAAATTCACCAAAAGTTCACGTCAATTGTCAGAATAGATATGTCAAAAAGTTGTTTTACAAAAAATAAAAATTACAATTTGGACTTAATCTCTTCCACATCATCAAAATTTTTCCACCCCCGAAAGCTCAGAGCCCTTTTTAGAGAAAAGCTTTTATTTCCGATAAAAACCACCCCCCAATTTATAGTAGTATTTTTTTGCCTGAAAATAAACGTCGAAAGGAGAAAATTGTAGGGGGTAGTTTTACAATTCACGTCCAGGAAGAACTTAGAATAATTTTTGCGAACTTAGGTCTTATTTTTCGAAATTGAATTAGTTTGGAATAAGTCAACAAAGTATACCGCGTTTTCATTTTCTTCAAATTTCTTTTCTTTTAGTTTCTTTTCTTTTCTTTCCTTTTTGCGTCAAGCGACTGGGTCTTCCCTGTTTTCACCCCTGCGTAGGTCGCGCGATTGGCTTGAAATAACCGTGACAACTGCCTGAACTCCATTGTTCTATATTCTATCGTCTCGGAGGTAAAGAATGTCGGGGAAAACGCTTTGACTCGAAACGGTGAGACAATATCGCGTATTCTTTTCGCCCTTTCACTTCTAAACAATGAAATCGACCGTCTAGATAAACACAGACACTCTCAGACTACAGTACCGCAATAATTTTCAAGAAGAAATACGCGGGAGCTTTTTTCCCGGAAAATACAAACGATTCAGAAACTGGATCGAATAAACGACCCTCTTAATTTTCGAAATTCTCATCTGTAGGAGAAACAAGGGTTGGAAATAAAAGAGAGCTTTTTTACCCTGAGAAATGAAAACGATTCAGAAATTATATCAGATGCGGAGTTCTAAATTTCCAAAATTGCAGAATAAAACAAATCGTTGGAAATAAAAAAAGCTCTCCTGTCCTTTAAAAATTGGATCCAATAGAAAATTCCGAATCTCCTGTAACTTGGAAATTAAAAAAATAAGGGCTGGAAATGAAAGAGAGCTTTCAATTCCATTCCAAAAATTGAATCAAATACGAGAGTCTGTCATTCAAGAATTGCAAATTGGAAGAATGAGAGCTTTTCGCTTCGGAAAATGACAAATATTGAAAAATTCTAGCAATTTTGTAAGCTCAAAATTTAAAAAAATCGAGGGGGATGTTAATTCACCTTCTTTCTCTTGCCCGTTGAGTTGAATGAGATGTCCATCCTCCCGCCTCCAATTAATGCTGGGTTTTGGTGAACCAGTTGCTGAACATCGAAGGGTGACGTTGCTGCCCTCCCTGACGACCATGTCGGTGCTAGTCGGGTAATCCTCGATGTCGGGTGGAACTGGAAATATCGAGTGCCGAAAGCCAAAAACAAAGCATAATAGTTTTCCAGTACATAAAGCTCGCGATCGAGCACCGGCAACCCACACGGTTGGTATTATGAATCTGGCTCGAGGCTCGTGAATCACTGTAGTAAATTTTGCCGAAACCCTACAACTGGTTTCACGTTATATCAGGGGTTGCTGCGGCGCTCTGACACCCTTCAACATTCACACGGTTTGACGTATCCGCTTCTACCCCTACGGGCCTCGACCCGAACAGCAGATAAATTCGTTAACCCAGACTGCATTCACTTTATGAAAAGCTTTTTCAAAAAAGTTGCAATCGAGACTGATCGTCAAAAAAAAAAAAACCCTCGTCGCGAGCTTCCAAGTGCATTTATAGATTCACAGATTCGGGGTTGGTCAGTTTTTCAAAGTCCAGAAACTAAAACCTCGACCATCGAACTTGGAGCTTTTTGAGAAACCAATTTTTGTTAAGGTTCATTGACAGTCAGTAAATAAACGCTCACGAATCCAAAATATTGACTCGAAAATTGCGATTTTGGGGGTTTTTTTTTCATCGCAGGATCAAAAAGCTCCATATTCATGCGGTAAAGCTCAGACTCGTTCACAATTGGATACCGAAAAATTCTAGAACTAATGCTGATGCCCATTAAAAACCTTGCCAAACGAGCTTTTTCTTTGGATTCGAGCTTTCGTACGTTGTTACTAATTGAAAACTGCTTTTGGCGCGATAAACATGTTCAGTACTTTGATTCAGAGCTTTTCAATTATCGCGATAGTTTCTTGAAAGTCAGGTCTTCTTCCTGACTCCTGAAGCGAATATTATTTGAATTCGAGCTTACCGACGATGTCCAAAAAGCCTGTCTGGTATTTCATGGGGTCCGTGTTTATCTGACACATGTAAAACCCCCTGTCAGACTGGCGTACATCTCGTATGTGAAGACGCCACGTTCTGTGGTCGTTAACGGTTATCGCTATTCGGTAATTCTTCGTTATCACGTGGTTCGTTATCGTCAATATCGTTTGCGTGTCGACCCGCAGCCAAGCCACCTGAAAAACAAAAATCATGACCAGTCAATCAACGCTTCCCGATAATTCAGGCTTTACTCGGTTATCGACAATCAGCGGCACAAAAAACCACAAAAATTGACAAAAGAGCTTTTATTTGGTCTTCTGGAATTAAATAACAATCGATTCTGAAACCAATGATTTCGTTTATTGTTTTCCCTCAAGTTTTCTTCGAGCTTTTTGAATTTTTGCTGTAAAGCCCAGTAGCTGTGCACAAAAAAGCTCGAAAATTTATTTCAAGGCAACTTTCATTCTGTCTTGAAATCGGATACCAATTAAAATTAATACCTTCAATTTGGTATCAATATTTCCTTCGATTTAACTCCGAGCTTTCAGTATTTGTGACGTCAAGCTTAGTAACTTAAAGTACGCAAAAGCCCAAAATTTTGCAAAAAAAAAGCATTACTCTTGTTCTTGCTTTAAGATCGAATACAATTACAATCAAGTCGCTTTGTCCAGTATAGATTTTTCACTAAATTCTTATCCGAGCTTTTCGGATCTCTGACGTAAAGCTCGGTAACTATACCTACATAGTTCTGGAAACATGAGCTTAAACCGGCGCGTGCTTTTCTTGAGGATGAACAACGGGGGTGGGTCTCTACGTATCTTTCGACCGCAGGTAGCATTCCATTCAAGATTCCATTTCGCATCAAACAAACCCTTGGTACAAGGCCAGTGCTTTGAGTTAGATGGATTGGAGGTCGTGTATATTTAACGGATTCAACACAACTCGAGTACCTTTACGGCCGTGGCTACCAGAACTATAACTACGACCACTGGCCGCCGCCGTGCTTTAACCACTTGGCCAAATTTTTGTGGTCAAAATACTGCCGGATTTATCTCAAAACACCAAAAACAACTGTTTTAGAAACAGAAGAGCTTTTTGAGATGAATATGAATCACAGGAACTTCCCACTCGGTCGAAATTGACTAAAAAAAAAAAAAACGAATCAAGCTGAAAGCTCGAATTTCATGCAGTTAATGATTCAGAAAATTCGGACAGAAAAATATTCACAAACGGTCAAAATGGGGTGGATATATATATATATATATTTTCTTTGCATCCACGACTGAAAGCTCGAGAACTGATGACAGCTTTTTTGCAAAAAGCGAGAAAAAATGTTGGATGGACAAGTTTTTGGAACGAAAATTAAAAAAAAAAAAACGTGTGTTTGTAATTTTGGGAGTGAAATTATGTCGAAGGGGGGATTTAGTGGTTCTAGCTCGTCACTCTCGTTAGTGGTGAATGAATTTTGAACAAAAAAGAGGTGTTTTCGCTCGGAGGAACCCGCAGGATTTCATCCCATGTGTTTGCCGATATTTTTTACCGACTCTAGCCGTACGGCCATAACCCTTGGCGTATATATACCAACCCCTAAGCACGTAAGTACAGTAGGGCGTCGTCTCGCCTAGATTGGCCATAAATAACGGGTGCTTTCCGGCAGAATTATTCTGTCATGAGTGAACAGTGGGAGTTATAACCACGTGGCGAAGGTTACTACCCTCAGACTGGCACCCCGAAAAAAAAAACCTCCTATCGAGTAAACTGATTATTAGCCGACCTCGAGGAACAGAAACCCGCCTAATAAGCAGACCAAAAAAATCCGAGAAACGAACTTCAGCACCCCATAACTCAACATTTATTTATGGGGATGAAATCTCAGCCCAGGAAATGTGCGCTTTTCGGTTTCTCTGTTCGATTGATAAGTTTTTTTTTTTTTTTTTGTTCAGAATTTGTAAATCATTGTGAAGGAAACAGATGGAAATTCATTTTCGGGGATCAAAGGAGCTTCTAATTTTCGCTGTTGGTATTTTTTTGTTCGTTTCTTTGATGTGTTTTTTAAAATTGTTTGCAAAGAAAATATCAGAGCTTGCGGAAAAGCACGACGCGATAATTAGGGGCACAAAGAAAACCCTTGATAAGTGGATAAATCTTGATTCCTAATTACATTTATTCAAAGTTGACCCCAGGGGCAAGCCGGATCGGATTATAAATATACTTTCAGAGATTTTTCGCGCCGGTTAACGCCCCCATCCCTAATGCAATTTAGAAAAATATAAGAATATCCCTCACCAAACAGTTTCGAATAAAAAAAAATAAACAGGTTCAATTTCGTCAAATAGCTAGCAAGAAACTATATATAAAGATCTAGAAAAGTTTCTGGGTGCTTTTCATCATCATTTTGGATTTCGGATTTTTTTTTTTTCTTTTACAGATTTGAGAAAATTTTAGAGGTAAAACAAACAGCCGTAAATTCGTAAAACGAAAGAAAGAAGTAGAAACGTAATTTTTTCTCTCATATTTTTACTTTCGCCCGAAGGATTTTTCGATTTTTCATCATTTTGTTAGCGAGCTTTCGACGGCGCCCGAGGTTTAATAAAGCTTGAGAATATTGGCCCTGACTGAAACGGGACGTGACGCTTTGCATGTCCCGTGGCGTATTTTCGAGCATTTGTTCAGGGATGCCTACGTATTTCTCGGAGCTTTCCTTGCGCAAATGGTTAAATCAAAAGCTCGGCTAGCAAGAGTTTTGCGGTCCCAAAAGCAGGCTCCATCCCCCGGAGCTTTCGCTTCCCTTTTGGCAAAAAGCTCACCAACGACGAAAGTCTCACGCCTACAACTAATACAACAGCTCTCATCGCCTAGCTGCGAGCTTGCAGGACGCTGCCTACCACGTCGCGACGCACGCCTACCCGTTCTATGAATTACTGCCCAACTTCACCCCCCCCCCCCCCCCCCCCCCCAAGTTTCAGACTTTGGATTCCAAAGTCTCCCTCGTCCCCCCTATACTCTCAAGTTCCCCCCCAGACGGAGTGGTTTGCGCTCCGATTCACGCACCCCGTAATTACCCTCACTTCGCTCCCTGCTCGTCCTGTTCAACGCCTATTTCTCCGAGACGTTCTGTTTTTTTTTTCCCCCTCACGTTTCTTCGATTCACCCCCAAGACTTTTCACCCCCGGCTCGAAGTACTCTTTGAGAAAATAAAGCTCCAGGACAAAAGCTTCCTTGTATACTGCAGATGGGAATTTCGAATTTTTTCAAAATTATTTAACTGAAATTTTCTCTTGATCATATTAGTTAGTTTAATTCAATAAATTTGATGGGAAATGCAGCTTTTCGAGAAACAAGAAAAAAAATCAAAAAGGTGACACAGAAGTCAGAGCTTTGCAAAATCCTCAAAAATCTAAACTTTCAACCCAACAATCTTCGAATTTTTTTCGAATCTTGATGCATCTGCCATTGTGGATCATTTTCAAAATTATTCGAAAATTCGTTGACCGCAATAGTGAGAATTAAAAAAGCTCGATTTTTACAATTTGAGAAGAAAAAATGAAGCCTGTTGGATATAAAAGCGAATAAAAAATGAAAGATTAGGAAGTTTTGGTTTGAAATTTGAAATATCCTGCATCGATATGATGAATCGTGATATATGGGTACTAATATTTGAAAGAAATCTCCAAAAAAAAGAAAAAAAAAAGAGAAGAGGTGGGCAAAGTGATTGGGAGCGGAATATTTGAGCGAGTTTAATAAACTGGCGCAATGGATTTCAGCGGTATAGCTGCGTTTGAATGCAAATTCAACTTCATCGAGTCTAGCTGGCTCTGAGCGGGATAGATATTCGCATATTCGACTGGCTATAGACACCCACCCCCTAGCCCCCCCCCCCCCCTAGGTGGGCAAGGGGGTGTAAAAATTGATTAATTTTTACACCGCAATTTTAACTTGGCAATCTAGCCGGTGCCGGACGGTAGTATAGGTACCGGATATCGGCGCCTTCCCAAATTGCGTATATACATATATATAGGGGGGTACATTTCAATTGCTCGTTTTTACACAAATACGCGACACATAGGTAGGTAAATGAATATATGTATGTATGTACAATACTATGTACTATGTATGAACGAGCTGCAGCACGTAGCATCCCTCCAGCTATCACCCCTATCTCCAATTTTATATTTCGAAAAACAACAGGACGAGTATCGCGACGCGTTGTCAACCCCAGGTTATATTTTTAGGGTGGAGGTCCAAAAACAAAAACAAAAAAAAAACAAAAAAAAAACAAAAAAAAAACAAAAATTGCCGGAAGGTAAACCAAAGAAAAAAGCTCAAATCCAATACATACGTATCCTCAACTTGGATGTAATGGATGAAAATACCGCGTAAGCTCTTTTTCAAACGGTCCGAAGGCCTCGTACGCCTGCGGGTCTTTTTTTGCTTCCCATTGCCGCAATTTTTGTCTTTTTGGAGATCTGAAAAATATCCCCTTTGCTGGATTTTACGCCCTATCACATGACCACAAGTCCCTCATTGTCGCTCATTCGGTTTACCCGGAATAAAATATCAAAATTGAACGTTGGACTTTGAGGAGTGAAAAATAATCAACTGAACGATCTTTACCCCGCAGTTTTTGCAATTTTTACTTTTCTGGAATAGAAAAAAAATCAGCCCCATTGCAGAATTTCACCCCGAATTTAACAACCATAGACTCGTATTTGTGGCTCTACTGGTTTTCCCGAGAAAAAAAAGTCAAAGTTCAGAATTTTTTTCAAGAAAGTCTCAGTTTCGTGGATTTTGAATTGGATAAAATTGATTGTCTTGACAAGCATAGTCGGTTTTTAAGTATTGAAATGATAAAATGGAATGACCCATATACATTGAAAATGATGTGCAAGGAACGAATGACAATTAAATTACTAAATTCCGACGAATCGTACTACATAGGTAATTTCTTTGAACGAGATTAATTCGAATCCTGTTTCGTATTTGACGAAAGCTCCGACCTAAAGAATAGTGAAAACGAAAAAAAAAAAAAAAAGGAAGAAGAAGAAGAAGAAGAAAAAGAGGACGTGGACCAAGAGAATCATGGGACTAAGAAAAAGGAGGAACTTCATTTTAACGAGAATCTCGAGTATATTAATACACAGTCAAAGCCAGAGTGGTGCTCCAGATTCAAGTGCTTTTGGTTTTAATGGTTTTAACTGTGTAACGAAAAGCTCTAAACCCGTCGTTGTTCTCTCGCCTTGACTACACGCACATGTACATACCTAGGTAAAAAGCTCGGTTAGGTATATAGACGCCACAACGATTCACCTTTTACATAAAAGCGCTTTTAATACATATATGTATACATATATGCACGTACACCTGTTCGTACACACGAAAGCTCAACGAAGCTAGGTGGCGCGGACGGTTTCGAAGCGTCGCGTCGCTTATAATAATTGCCAGAGCTAGGATGTCCCGACGACGACGTCCACCAAAGTCGACGTCGCGCAAGCTCTCGATTCTCTAGGTGTAGGTGAGCTTCGAACCTCTTTTGCATAGTAGCTACACATGAGAGAAGGTGAGCTTTTACTCGTCCTTGTTCTCACATCCTCACATCCTCACATCCTAGCTGGAAACTAAAGTGCGCGGCTACACGGTTAGCTAGCTGCACGAAACGCGTTATTCTCATCAACTCGGCGGCTTGCCAACAGTCTAATTATTCCCGCCCCGTTAAGCTCGTTTAACACATCGATTTGGCATACCCCCCTGTAAACTGTGTATAACTATAGGTATGTATACGTACCTATATGCCTATATATACATTTAATGGAAAATACAAGGAAGACCACGTTTCCGAAGAAGTGGACCCAGCCATCTACTTCATCCCTTAATTTCGGATATCGTTTTGCCTATTAGACGAAGGAATTCTCTGATGAGTCTCATTTTCATTTTCTATTCTTTTTATATTGGAGCTTTTTGGGAATTACTTCGTTGGTTTTTGACTTCCTGAGAATGAAAAGCTCAGCTTTTATCAGATCTCCACGTTTCGAGGTCCAGAGAATCGCCTCCGACAATTTTTTGACTGAAGTCTGAACCGGAATGGAACCGGATGGAATCCACGGTTTTCCATCATTTTCGTCTCAGTTGATAAGGTTTTTCGTTACTGGGAGATGCTTAGATTTTCGATTCAATCGGTCGACTAGTTTTTGAGTAATTGAGCGAACAAAATTTTACAAAAAAAAAATTTCAAACAGTCATATCTCGAGAACGAATCAACGGATTTTGACGATTTTTATCTTCATCGATAATATTAGCTCCAACTTAGAAATGACCCAATTTTGAAATAGATCGATGGGTTCGAACTTGAAAGATCCTAGAAGAAAGAAGTCTAAGGGCTGGCTCAGCGATTTACCTTCGCGTTCTTCAACTTTTTTATCGAATAGGATCAGATCTCGATCCAAAATGTTTGAAGAATCGAAAAGCATCAGTCGAAGAATCGAGGAATCGAAAATTTATTGGAATTGTCAAAAATCGTGGACAAGAAACCACAATAGATACATTTCTATCTTTTGACTGAAGAGAAATTGAAAATACCAGAAAAGTCGATGAATATCGGTCCATTCATCAAATAACTCCGCATACAAGATATTCGCGACTATACAAGGTGAAGAAAAATGGCATGCTCTATTCCTCACATACGTATAACTATTGGAGATTGAAAATTCATAAGATTTCAGAAGTGTTCTAGAAAGAAAAAAAAAAAAGAAATAATAAGAATAACAAGAAACGCAGGATTACGAAAAAACGAAGTAGCTATAGGAAAAAGAAGAAAAATAAGAAGAAGAATGAGAAAGAAAGAGAAGAAGAAGAAGAAGAAGAAGAAGATGAAAAGAATAACAGGTAGGAATAAGACGTCAAACTAAAGCTATTTCGTGTATAACACTACCTATACATAGAGTATTCATATATATATATATATATATCTACACATCGTAGTAACAGCGAGCGAAAAATATGTCGTAAAATTCATTTTTGCGGAAGGAAAACTTTTCCCGCGGACTTTGCTGGCCAGGCCACGTGGGAGGGTGAGATTGAGGGGTTGGGATTAGAGGGGGAAAAAAAAAAAAATGAAAAGAAGAAGAAAATGGACTTTGTGTATATGAAGTGAGTGAGTTGCGTTCGACGATTCCCTCAGGAAACCTTTACTCCTGCAGGTCTCGAGTCTCGCCTATTCTGTTCGCATCTTCTTCTCTCTCAATTTTTCTTTTACTCTTTCACCCTCTTTCGAGATCTCATTTTCTCTTTTACATTTTGAAAATACCATATAGTATAAACAGAAAAACGATGAATCTCACGTCAAATTACCTCGCTTTCACACTTACATCTACTTTCTTTATTGCAGAGAAAGAGAGAGAGAGAGAAAATACCGCAACCCCTTGTTTCTCTTAAGGGTGAAAAACGCGTCTTCGACAATTACTTCAGTTAATTCTCACCCTTCCTTCCCTCAGAGGTAAATATATATATATATATATATATATATATATATATATATATATATATATATATTCAAGTAAATATCTACCCTGGTAAAAATATAGTTTTACGGATATTTGATAAAAATTTTTAAACAGAAACTAAAAATTCCAGAAATTTTTCAACATTTTCTGCAATTGTCCAATTCCTTCCGGTCCGATCTAAAAAAAATGACGATTTTCATTTGCAATTTTCTTCGAGCGATTTAACCATAAAAATATGCAAAGTTTATCTTAATTTGTTGTGACAAATTGACGGAAGCCTCCGATTTATCGCAAAGACTTACTGACAATGAGAACTGCAGGTTTTTTTTTATGAAAACGTGCAGTAAATTTTTCCGACACGTCAATATTTCTTCTGCATGCACATAATATAATTTCAATCTGAATATCGAATTCGATATCCTGCCAATAATGAATATAGGTACGATAACTCTAAAAAAGAAGGTAAAAAAAAAAACAAGGGTGGCAAAAAGAGGAAGTAGCGAAAGATGTGCGAATACTTCAACATTCATACGTTCATATTTCATGAAAACAAGAATTCGCGGAAGGCGTCCGGAAAGGGGGGGAGGAAGGAGGGGCTTCAATACACGTGATATATGATTCGTATATGTTAAACAATATTACATGTATAACCCGCGGGGTCTGGTCGCCAGAAATAAACGTACAATTTGGTAAAAACAGACTCGAGAAACGGAAAAACCAAAAAAAAAAAAAAAAAAAAACGGAAAACCGTTAACAAAATTGAAAAAAAAAATGGAAAAAGAATAGAAAAGCAAAAACATATGAAAATTCTCTACGCGTTCACTTGTTACAGATTCTACAGTTTAATATGCGAAACAAAAATTTCATCAAATTTATTCAACCTCGTCGTTTTCCGATTTATTATATTTACATAAAACGCGAAACAATATTTTGCCATAGCTACCCCAGCTATGGGGAATGTACACTAGGTTTTGTGTATACCGAACGAAAAAGCTCCGTTTCACACAAATCGTTCAGGTTTTCGTTATTATTTTGGTGTTTTTTTTTTTTTGTTTTTTTTTCTCCTGTTCTTTTGGTTCGAAATATCAAATGGCTTGTTATACACGCCGTGAAAATTCATAGTGGACGGAATGAACCATTCGACATGTCTGGATAATAGTTTTTTTGTTTTTTTTTCTCTTTGGTTTTTCGGTTTTTTCTTCTAGTTGTTAACTTTTGGAAAACTGATAACCAAAATCCACTGATAAGGGAATTCACCGCGACGTTCAAGAATTTTGTACATCGGGGCCAAAAATGTAGGGATTTTCCAAATTGCGGACGAATTGAATTTTGAAAAAACTAAGTATGTCACTTACGCTCTTTTCCCATTTGTTACACGATGTATACTACATATATGTATGTATGCATGTATGTCTACATACAGGTAAGAATGTAGGTGAATGTAATAAAGTAAGAGCGAAGCACACGTACCTATATACATACGTATTTATATGTAGACCGAAATACGCGGACATATGTATATCTATTCACCTGTACATAACATAAATATCTGTACATATACATACGTATACATATAATACATATATAGGTAAAATCCTGCAAGCTACGTGTAGCTGAAATAGTTCCCTCTATTCCGGGGGTGCACAATATCATTCTGACAGGCGTTAAGCCCCGCTAAATATGCTCGCTGGTAAATATATATATACCTATGTATAATGCAGGGGTGTGAAGACGTATGTATATTGTATATGAACATCCGTTCCTCCATTTTGTGCAGCTAGCAAAATAGTAGAATTATAGTTTTTCCAAAAATTCTTAGATCGTTTTTCCAAAATTCTAGCTCTTAACAATTTAGAATCATGGGGGGTTGAAAACAGTCCATAACCTCTAAAACCTGCATACAGGGGGGTGAAAAACGGGGGTTGAAAAAATCTAGAAGAATCTCACTCACAGATCCATATTCAAAATAGAAAAGTACAAATAGACGTATAGTCTAGTTTATTGAATAGGTATAGGAATAGCTGCTTTCCAGTCGCCCGGTGGTTTTTATCTCCAATTCGGAAATATCTAAGATAAACACAAAGTGGAAGGCGATGGTTCGGCTACTAGGACGTGAGGCGAGGCAAGATGGAATGGGAATTGAGCAGTTTGTAAAATTAGGCAAAATTTCCATTCCCCAGCTAGGTAGGTAGCTATATAAAGGTATAGGTACGAGTATAAAGCTGGCATGGCAGAGCATATAGAATGCACCGTATTAAAATGGAATGCAAAGTAGTTTTACTGGTTATTCGCTTGGCTATTCCGCTACTGAAGAGGAATTTGCGACAGCCATGCTCTCTATCCCAGAAAGCAGGTGTTTTAATTACCATTTATACACACCCCCAACCCCATATGCCACGACCACCCCCCCCTGTCGTAATCCAGTGCTAATTCACTCCACTTTTTTCACTGTATTTTCCTCTCCCCTTTTTTATTTGTTGTTTATTTTTTTTTATTTTTTTTTCTAGGTTTTTTCTCTTCTCGTTTTGGGGTTTTTTCAACCCCTTTCTCTCTATCGACTAAACGATAAACACTCATCCTTTCCCTGGAGAGACACGCCATGGTTTTGGGTTGTTAAAAATTCTACTACCCTCAAATAAATATATGGGGTAGGTATATGCCGGGGTGGATAGTTTAGTTCTTTATTTTTCTTTTTTTCTTTTTTCTTTATGGATCCCTAGTGTCTTTGAACGTTTACCCTGAACAGTATTATGGGTATGTAATTGTGCGCGAATGTTTATGGGGGTTCTGATTTTCCGAACTGCTATGAACTTCTCAGGAAGTGGATTTTTTTGGGGGAGGATTTCGACTTTGAGGATCTATGGTTGGAAGTATCTCACAAGTACTCGGTGTCATTGAAAAAAGAACAACGATCATTCGAAATCATTCTACTTCGGGTCTACCGCGAGTCTTTGGAAATCGATTACCGAGCTTTTTTTTTTTTTTTGATCGGCTTATAAACGAACGCCGATGATCTGCCAGGACGAAATTCGAGTGCGATTGATCGTGGCCGAAACACCCGCGACGTTAAACAAGGGATGTTCGAAGCTCGCGAGCTTTTCTAACACGAGGCTTTGGCCGGAAAGCTCGCGGGCAATATTCGCGGGAATAACGAGTCGCTAGTTCTGGGAGAAACGACCCTTGGTCACGTTTATTTCACACGTTTTTTCCGGACGAATTCGGAACGATACTTGAGCCGAAATTTGACCGGAAGTTTTCAACGTGCTTTTTCTACAATTTGAACACAACGGGCGATGGGTTTTGGTTCTCCGTCGTCAGTCCGTTGCGGAAACGGATTCTACCTCGACAATTTTTAGTACACCTGAGGTTTCAGACTTTCCCGAAATTATGCACATCCAGAAGTCGTTCGCGATAGACACCAAAACTCGACTAAAATCGGACGATGCAAAAAATTGAAAAAACAGTTTCGTTCGAGAGTGAAGGACTTCTAAAGGATATATTTTTTGATCTGGTTATAAACTCCTGGCCAATATTTTCCCCCGCTTTTATCCGGAAATCAATACCATCTGTTTTCGTGCCACCCTGGCAAATATTTATTCATATCCATCCACCGGAATTTATTTTTTCCTCATATCCCATTGAAATTGGGATGAGTATAGTGAGTGCTAAGTGAGTAAAAGTGCTGGTAGCTGGTAGAGTACAAATTTCCATCGCCTCCTGAGTTTCGCAGCCCATATTGTAATTCGGTGAAGGTAATTCGTCACGAAACGTCGTTCGATATACTAGATGTAAATCGCGTCTTAAACAATCCGGTGTGCCTCCAGGGCTGGTAGAAATTCAAGCTGCCAACGGTTAAACTGGGACGTCGTGGGCTAGCGGGGCGTATAAAATCTTGAAAGACGTATTCGACGGGATAAACGTGGCACCCTTACACTGGCGAAGACGTATACATAGTCGAAAGCCTGCAGCCACCGGTCTATAGGTAAGTGAGTTTCAATAGAACAGATAGGAAAAGCTGTCTTTCAAAAGGGGTTTTTAAGCTCGAAGTGAAGAACCTGCGGATGGATAACTGGCTGCCTTTACTCGGTTTCTTCCCATCCGTCAGTCAGTCAGTCAGTCAGTCAGTCAGTCCGTCAGTAAGTCAGCCACCCATCCTGCATTCAACAAAAGTGAAGATTTCCTGTGCGGAGAAAAGAAGAAAAACAAGAAAAAAAAAATCTAAAAAAAAAACCATAAAAAAAGACAGACTAGAGTTTCTTCCTTCTTATCCTGCTCCTCTTCTTCGCTTCATCTTCTTCTTCCTGCAGTTAGGTTAGGGGTTGAGGGGGGTGAATAGTCGAGAGAAGCTAGCGGGGGTAGCTTTTTGTGAAAAGTTCACGACAAGTTTCATGAAAATTTCATTTCAACCCCCGATATTCGACGTATGGTGGGGAAAACCCATATACCAACACCACTATGCCTAGACGAGTCTGATTTATGAAGTTGAAAATTGCACATATCTACATCACATCAACCATATACCGGTAGATAGGTACCAGCTTTGATAAGGAGCTTTCAGAATATATCCAAAGTTCAATAAAAATGTCAATATTCGGAGATATTTTGCTTCATCTTTGGATTTTGAATGAAAATCAATTTTGATTCGAACCTGGAATTGATATGAGAATTTTTGAATTCCGTTTTCAAATTTTTAATATATCCAACATTGACGTCGAGTAGTTTTTTGAATCGATACGGTTGAAATTCCGAATTTCAAAAGCTGCAAAAGCTCAAAATTCTGAATTTTTGTACTACCGACTCAGAGTTTTTCGAAAGATTATTTCCCTGAAAGTCTATGTAGCCAATTTGAAAAACTCCGAATGGAAAAACACTGAAGGTTCAAAATTCCAAAAGCTAAAGATCCGAAAGGCCGAAACTTCGAATCTCGGAATTCGCGAGATGCAACGTTGTTTATTTCACAGCTTTGTCACGAGCTTTCCTTAAATTTGCAGATTTTTGGACTTTCGGAGTTTTTCACTTTCGGATCTTTGAGCCATCTGCATTTCGACCTTTCGGAATTTCCAACTTCTGAACTCTAACGTTCCAAGAAACTCAGAATAGCGTCTGAAATAAATTCGGAATTTCGACTCTTCGGAGCTTTTGAAATTCGAAACTTCAATCTCACCCAGTGACAATTAATAGAAGCAAACTATCCTGTGTTGCAAAATCCAAACCGGAAGAGATCACAAATAAAAAATCCCTCAACCCTATGGGGCGAAAATCAAATTCTCAGCTCTCATCACGTTACCGGATTATCAAGGCGATACACCGAGTATCTATAAGAATACCTCAATGAACGTCGGATGTTTGCGATGCGATGGGAAATGAGCAGCGAAGGGCTGGAAGGGATGTTACAAGTACGGGGGATGATCGAATGAGAAAAGGGGATGGTGGCTTCAGGCCTGTCAAATTTACGATGTAACTTTGGCAAACGGTCCTGCCAGTCGAGGGAAACTAAGGGTGGAAGAGAGTAAGGTGGCGGAAGAGGAAACGAATATTTGCAATATATTGGAGCGCCGCGGCGGTCCCCTACGTCACAATTATATCGACTATTTTTCTCCACCCCAAAACCCGATCGAGGAAATAGTACGTTTCCATATTCCACCCCCATGCATTGGCGTAGCAATCGGTGAATCGGTTTCGGAAAATCGCGAGGAGCTTTTTCCCATCCTGAAGTGCAAAACCACCCCCTGCAATTTATTCCCTTTGATCTTCCTCCGGAAAATAATTTTCCAATCGGGTTTTTCTGGACCTTTCATCCCCTTCAATTATTGTACCCATTCACCTTCAACTTGGACGTTACCACGCCATCCGGATCGACCCGTCCGTCAATCTTGATCAGACTTAATGAATTTTTATAGTCAAAATACGAGCCTTAACCCCTTCGAGTTTTGAATTTTCTATCGAACCGTCGAGTTCTATGGTTTCTATTCGAGCTTGAATTCCGAGAAGTTTAAATTTTTTCTGTCCAACCGTTTTCCAAAAAACTGGGCTTACGATCGTTTCGAACAGAAACTCAAAAATTCGTTGAATTGGTGAGAGTCAATTCCAGAAAATTGGCATTAAGTTCGAAATTTCGTTGGTTTCCGTACGATAGAAATTTCGATACCTGTAGTGATTTTCGCCACCTTTAGTTTCCGCTTCTCGTCACCCTCGGCCTCGTTATGCGATATTCTTCAAAGATTCACCACAGCCGACTAGACACGACTGTTGAATTTTGTTGTAGGAATTAATTACACCGGGGGTGTGAATTACCGGGGGTTCAAGAAGCCCAGAGGTTATTTCGAATGGCAGCAGGCAGAAGTCGAGACAGAGAAATAGGGAAGAAACAGACAGCTAAAGACAGACAGTCAGACAGGTGTCTGCAAATAGACTGCTGGTTGATTAAAATTTCAATATCCCTTTTCGGTTTCAGCTAATTTCCCCCCCTCTATTTCGAGTAGATAGGTACCCGAAGCTAATTTGCAGTCTTGGTGAGAGAAAACCGAAGTACTTTTGCCAAAGAATTATCAGAAAGTTAAATTACAGTTAGACGCCTTTTGTCCGGATGGCTTGAACCCGGAATACAAATAAAACAACGCTCAAGTTTTTGGTGGGGGGTAGTAAAGGTATAGTCGGTTAAAACCAACCCCCCTAAGAATTTTCCCCGATTTGAATGACGTTATTATTAAACCTCCAAAGCTTTTCCGTCCTCTCGTTGTTGATTACATTTCTTTTATTCATGTGACAGATATGAGGAATCGAAATAATCCCCCGATTTTTGAAATCCCCCAGCTGGTTTATTCTCTTTTTTTTTTACCATTTTCTTCTCCTCTCTCTCCCCCTTTTTCCGAACAAAAGAAAAATCTCGAATTTATACCCCTCGGCTGAAATTAAAGCTCAGTGATTAAATTATAGGGCGAGACTTTCTCGCCTTTATCTAATTCAAGAATTCGTTCTCGTTTTGCGGATGGGCAGCTTCGGCGAAATCGATTTTCCGAAAGCTCCGGTACTCGCTAGCCAGCCAACCAACCAGCCAGCATAGCTAGCTAGCGAGCTAGCTTCCGAACCTGGCTAGCCTTGGTTCGTTTTAAATTAAAAAGCCCGTCACAAATCACAACGGGACTCCCTTGCTGCCACCCCCCACCACCCCTCACGTCGGAGTAATTTGGCCAGAGGAGTAAGAAACGACTTGAGCCTTGGAGGACCGAAGGACACTGCATTCCTGCACGCGAAATCGCAGGCCGTATTCCACCTCCCCCGACTGTAGTGACAACGACTAGAGAAAATTTAGGGGTTCAGAGGAGAGGAACATTCACAATTTAAGGGTGCAAAAATATTACCTCAACCCTCCGGTTGAGAGAGAATGAGAAAAGGCTGGGAAAGCTTTTGGAGCTTTTTCTTTTCGTTTTTGAGCTTTTGGTGAGCTTTTTTAGTAGAGTATTCAAGTTCTCACTTGGATTTTCCGTTCCCAAACTTTAACCGAGCTTTTTGCGATTTTTTCTTCAATCTTTTTATCGTTTATTTGCGTGCTTTTTTTTTCCCTAACTCTTGCAACGGTCGAAAAGCCCAGCTTTTTTTCATGCTCTTGCAATATTAGGAATTTCCGTGCTTACTTCCAGCTCACGGCGGCTGATACACGAGGAAATTATATTGAAAAATGAAGAAAAAAAAATAAACGCAAACAAAAGCCTGCCCTTATAAATAATATATCAGCTTCCGGCGAGAACGAGAGCTTGCAGGAAAGATGCTAAATCCGTCTCTGAAGTACCCCGCAAGCCACGGGAGAAAGCTAATGCAGAAATACGTTCGAGACTTGCTCGAAGATGGAGGAGGAGAAGGGAAAAAGCTCTTGGAAAAATTGCACTGAATCGAACAGCAGATCCGTAACTACAGTACCTATAAGCGAGCTTTTGAAAAACGCATTGAAAAATGTGTGGAAACCAGACGAAATCGGATCTCGTCAATTGATCCTCGGTTGTGATTTTCGGGTTCTAAACCGACGAAAAGCACCTTGGTTAAGCTCGTTTCGGCCAATTCTGAAAATCTCAAGGGGCCAGCTGCTTGCACCCCCGAAGCGTTAATCTTCGGGGGTTTGGTATAACCAGAAGGTCTGGTCCGGGACATTGATTCCGGGAATTTGGAAGCTTTCGTAGCGGCTCAGAGCGCGGTGACAACGACCCATAACTTTCGACAGAAGTGCCCCTGGCCTGCAGCGCTACCAGAAACCAAGCAAGAGCTTTCGTCCCTCAAGTGGGGCGCCAGCGTGGTCGGGTTGGGCGCCACGACGGTTGGGTTGGGCGGCACGCGGGCGTGACGGAGCTTCGCACCCGCGTAGGTCCTACATCCCGTGACTACAACCACCCCGGCTTAAACCAGCGCACTTAAGCTAAGCTACGCGGGTGTCAGCCTCATCGCCGCGAGCCCCAAACCACCCTGAAGAGCCATGGAGTCCGGGACACCCTTTAACCGTGTCGTGTCGCCTCGCGGCATAGACTCTGAGAGATCCGAGTCTACTCGTGTTTGTCCAAAAATTCCTACCAGCTTGCGACTCCCTTTCTTACTTCTCACCACCATTTCGGGTTGAAAGGAGCTTTCCTGCCCTCAGGGTGTCGAAGAAAAGCTCCAAGCTGACGATCTTTTTCAACTTTTCCTAAATAAATTACAGTCAAAAAGATTCATCGGTTGATCAATAGTGCAACTATTCTGAGTCAAAATGAGCTTTTCCACCCTTAGGGTGTTAAAAAAAAGCTATAACCTCAGGATCTTTCTCAAGGTTTCTTAAATAAATGACAGTCGAACTAATTCATCGATTCATGAATAGCGCAACTATTTTTGGTTGAGATGAGCTTTTCCGCCCTCAGCCTGTTCAAAAAAGCTGCAAGCTAACGGTCTTTTCGAAGTCTTTCTGAATAGGGTACAGTCAAACTAATTCATTGATTGATAAATAGCGCAACTATTTCGGGTTAAAATGAGCTTTTCTGCCCTCAGGGTTTTGAAAAGAAGCTTGCGATCTTGCTCAAGTTTTCTTAAATAACTTACAATCAAACTGATTCATCGATTGACAAATAGCGTGATATGAGATATTCTTCAAAGAGGGGGTTGGTTTTCGGTAGGGTAGGATAGTATGAAAGAGGGGGCTAAATAATGGGGTGATATTACGTAATAGTAACCCCGGTGCTAATTTTAATTAGGCTTATCTGCGGGAGGACGGAAAAATCCCCCTCGTTGAAGAAAAAAGAGGGAAGTTTTTTTTTTCATCCTTTTTTCTCCCGCTTTTTTCCGTTCTCTCGTTGATTTTTTTTTTTTTTTTTTTAAAGCTCTCCACCCCCGTAACTCCTCGAGGGCTATAACATTTTTCAATTCCACGAAGATATAATAATGTAATAAAATATGTTTACGCGCGATATTCTACCCTCCTTTGAACCACACCAACCATGGTCTCGCTTTTTCACGTCGCAAGCTCGCGGCCCTCAGTTAGATCCCTTCGAACCCGCGTAGCTCCCAACTCGCTTACTCTTAGGAGCTAATTTCGTCATTTCCTCGCAGGATCGTTAGCCCAAGATGGAATGAACTAACTCCGGATACCCGCGTGGCGTTGTTATGTAATACGCGTGTCTATGTACCTATATTACATGTATCCGTAAATGTATGTGTAATAATAATGATAATCATAATTATCCACGCACGGTATATAAGATAACGCAAACGCCCGATAACCCGCAAGCTTCTGCTTATTACATAATCATCACGACTTTGTAATTATCGAACTAACCAACGCGTTCATAATCTCTCGTTATGTTATCGAACGAATTTACATATACAGAGCATAAAAGCTCTGTAATCGAAGATTGAAAATTTTATCGATGAGCTTTTTTCTAGTGATCTAAAAATAAAACATATGTGTCTATTTCTATAGAGCTTTTTTTAACTTTTTGCTTTGAGGAAGTTGAGCTTTCGCCAAATCTCTGAACGCTTTGAGGTCCAGATGAATTTTTCATCCGACGATATCTCGTGAACCAATTGATTGATCTCAACGATCTTCGTAATGATCGACAGGGTTATCCCTGATCCAAATTTCGTTGAAACTTATTGCGAATCGATTCATCAGAAGCTCAGTTTTGGAAGGCATTTATTTTTTCGTCATCCTCAGAGCTTCTCGCAATTTTGAGTAACCGAGCTCGAACTTTTTCAACTTCCAAATTTCGAGTCAATGGATCGAACTCACGGTCTGAAGTAAAGGGGGTGAAATTCCTGGCCCGAGATAAACAGAAATAGTGGAAACCCGATCTGAAAATCTCTGAAAAATAAGCTCGATTGCAAAATCCGATACGTTTGATGAATTCTTGATGTCCGGGTAGTAACGGAGTACCTAGATCGCTATAGTAATGGTTAAGTAAACACCGGAAATGGTAACTGGAGGATGTGGAGGGTCGAAGGTGGAGGGTGAAGGGTGGAGGGTGGAGGGTGGAGGGCGAGAGCCAAGCAAGACTACGTAAGCAGACAGCTTACCTTGTAGGTGGAAAGGTTTCCGACGACGCAAGCAAGCACAGCCTCCCGTCCCACAGGGACCGTCACGTTTGATATTGGCACGTCGAAGGTTGGTCCCTCTGAAACACACCGCGTCATACGCCTCTAAGTAATCTCACGGCTGCTATGTAGCAGTGCTGATGCTGCTGCTACCATCACCACCACTACCACCACTATGCCACTACTTGGGCAAACTCCCTCAACCATACAATCTGCCTTTATGTTTAAATAACAGGATCGTCTGCTTCAAGCAGTGAGCCGAACTTAGCCGGGGATCGACCAGCGACTTCCAAAAATCTCAATTCAATTACCCATTTCCTTTTTTTACTTTTATAAAACTCAGAAATAATTTCACCAACTCCATCTTACCATCAATCCATCCTTCGACGGGGCGATTTTGAAGTTCCAAATTTCAAAACTGCTGAACAGTCAAAATTCCGAATTTATTTTAAACACGATTCTAAGTTTCTAGAAACGTTAGAGTTCAGAAGTTGAAAATTCCAAAAGGTTGGAATGCAGCAAGCTCAAAGATCCAAAAGTTAAAAGTTCAGAAAGTCCAAAAATCTGCAAATTTATGGGAATTGACTCGTGAGAAAGCTGTGAAATAAACAACGTTGCATCTCGCGAATTCCAAGATTCGGAGTTTTGGCCTTTCGGATCTTTAGCTTTCAGAATTTTGAACTTTTGGTGTTTTTCCATTCGGAGTTTTCCAAATTGGCTAAGGAGACTTTCAGGAAAATAATCTTCCGGAAAACTCTGAGTCGGTAGTATGAAAATGTAGAATTTTGACCTTCCGCAGTTTTTGAAATTCGGAATTTCAATCCCGCCCCCCCTTCAGCTTCAAAAACGTGTGTAACACAAGCGCTTTATCTCGGGGTGGTTTCATTTGACATAAAAAGCTCCTGAAAGCTCAACTCACCTGATTGTGCACAAAAAAAAAAAACAAGAAATAAAACTTAGTGTTCGATCCCGACGTACTTCTGAATGAAAAAAAAATTGCTTTCTAACCACGATTCCGGATTTTGAAATGATCTTTTTCATCCTTGCAAGAATCGCGTTTACCAAAGAATAGAAAAAAAAAAAAAAGCTCTGGAATAATTCTTGTACGGATAACGAGAGACGGACGACTTAGTGAGCTGAGCACCAACCCTCTCCGCATAATAGAACGAGAATGAAGAGAAAGAAAATTATGTAAAGGCGGGCGATGATAATTTGCGAATATCCTTGCGGATGAAGTCGTACTATCAATCGAGCCAACCCCCCCTTTCTTACTCTTTCTCTATCGGTACCTCTACTTCCTTGTTAAATTCTTATAGAAGAAACTGTCACTTGCTGTATATAGGTATATAAGAATGATAAAAAAAAAAAGAAGAAAGAAAAGAAGAAGAAGAAGAAGTAGAAGAAGCGGCACTTATTGAGCTTTGAGAATAGCAGGGGAGGATGTAGGGGGTGAGATGGGGTACGAGAGACCGGTGTGCACAGTAGATAAGCACTGATCCCAATTACATGTTCGGTGAATGGGCCCCAAGCCGAGCGGATCAGGGATTATTGACCTACCCCATTCCCGTCCTATTATAACCCACCTCCCCCCCCCCCCCCCCCCCCCCATTTTAACCCCCCTTAAACTCAATTCTTTCTCTGTCTCATATTCTAACGGTAAATCAAACCGTCGCGTCGCGGTGTGCAGCTATGCCGAGGATTACTATTGTCCGGAATCAATTCAATGCCAATTTCACCTCTCGATACCTATACATAGAAGACCCTTTGAACCCGGATTCCCACCTTTTCTTCACTTCTCAGGGGGGAGATCTGCCAATCTAGAACGATTACTTCCTCAAAAGCACAAAATTATTCGTTTTTTTTTCTCCTCCGTTTTTTTTCTTCTTATTGTTTCACGTCTCTATTACCAGGTAAAGATCTTCCAATTAATAAACGTCTTTCAGAAAAGCTTGAATTTGAAGAAAAAAAAAAATGAATGAAAGTCTAGGAAAAGCTGAGCTTTCGATATTTTATTTTCTCACTAGCAAACACGTTGAGATTTGGTAAATTTAGTGAAATAATCACCGACGGCAGACTCGCCGTCAATGAAGACGTAGCCGAGCTTTTCGACTCGCAAAAAAAGCTCATGAATTACGAATAATTTTGGTCCAATTGATATGGAACGCTGAACCGAGTACTGGGCGTTAATAAACGATCGAATTACTTTGTGGTAAAGTTGCGATGAAAAGTTTTCAAAGCTGAATAAGAATAAGGGGGACGCGGGTGGTTTTTGGGCCGTGCTTTCAACGACTGAGTAATCGATCGCTACGGGTACAGCTGAGCTCAGGCCTGGGATTGCCTGGCTAATAATTATCGAAATTCTAATCAGTTATAGTCAGCTGTGACAGCGGTAGAGGACTAACGAAGGATTCCAGAATCCCGAAGCCACAAGCTTCTCGGAAGGAAAGGCGGATGGAAATTAAACGGCATGAGGTATAAGCTCTGGGAGAAATGGGGGTTGGAAAATCGCGAGTAGGTATGTACCTAAGGAAACCGGGCCATCAAATGATCGTTACTTGCGGTGGTCCTCCCCAGGTATACCCTAACACGTCCGAATACCCGAGTCCCATTATTCTTCGTTAATATCCGGGTGATTTGATTCTTCGAGAGCTTGCGGGGGCGGAATGGGGGGGGGGGGGGGCAGAAGGTATGTTATCAAGCTTTGCGCTCTCAACAGAGCGATTAGTAATTAAGGATCGAGCTTTAACGACCAGATATATGCAATTACTTCCAAAAACTTAACGAGTACCCGGAAGCTTTTTGATTTAGGTATAAATTACGTGTACCAATACATGTCTGTATTATAAAAAAAACGCGATATAATAATCGTTCGGAAGAAAAAAACTTGCGAGAATCTTAACTTCCTAATAAGCTCGCTGTTGAAATAATAAACGGTTAACAAGCTTTTCAAGTCCATCCAAATTTCCTCTTTTCTTCGTTTTTTAAATTTATTTTATTTCTTCTTCTTCGTTTCTTGCTTTCTTTGTCGAGCTTTGAGCGCAAGCTCTGTCCTTCTTCCAGCGTGTTGCTTTTACTCGCAATTGGTTCGCAAGCTCGGCGTACCTGTAGCTGGAATATTTCCGCATAAATTACTTCGATTCGAGTTAATAATTGAAATTAATCTCCTTCTCGGTGGCGAGGCGAGGCGAACAAGGAAAACCAGAATTCGCAAAGGATCTCAACCCTGGGTGAATCATTAGAGGGGTACCATTAGGGCACGAAGCAATTCAGGGTTTCGTTCAGCCCAGTGTGGAGAGCTTTCGTGTCCTCCTTAAACACCCCCCACCCCCCTCCCCCCTCCCAACCCCGAAAGTCTCGAGCAATTACCCAAAATGTATACGACGAAAAGCAGCATTCGTTGATAAATTTTGCGAAAGAGGTTATACAGACGCACGTGCCTCTCACACACACGTATGTGAATATATATCCAGTCACTTGAGAAAATCGGTGAAATTTCGCGGTCTGTTTAAATAAGAGAATCGTGTTTCATCCCCAATGCGTGGAACCAGCGAAGCTTGTGGCTGGCGCGGTTAGAAAATTAGCCAAACCAAATCACTCGACGAACCAACCCCCGATGTATCAGCACGGGGGTTGATAAAGCGCTACAACTAGGGGAGGGATTGATATTTCGGAGTTGGGAAAAAAAAAAAAACGAAATACATTGAGAGGGAAAGAGAGAAAAAGAGAAAAAAGAAGGGGAGGGAGGGGGGGGGGGCAAAATTGGGAGATGTTGGGGGAGAAAATCAAGCCATTTTATAACGATCGGTTCAATAACTGGAAAGGTACGTATAGTTCATGAGGACAAATAATGGGGGAAATTGTGGAAAACCGGAGGATGAGGCGGAAGGATCGTAATCCAGTCACACATACTCGTAGTTGGTACCGTCCGGCGAGCTTAATGGAGAGAATAAGCGGTCAGTCTGCCCACGGTACCTACCCGCAATTAATCATTACCAACACGTACGTTTTGCGTTAAATTTGCCCACCCTGCCCTCGGTGTTTCTCATGCTCGGCACCCCTTTGCACCCCTAAAACTTAAAAACTACCCCCCATTTCCTAATCTCATCGCGAAATGCGATTAAAAACGAATTGATGATCCCGTATGCGTCATAATTAGTTTGATTAATTTTTTTCTCTGGAGTCAGAAAGCGAGGAGAGGAAAAGGGCGAACACTAAGATCCTAAAATACAGATTAGAAGATTCAGAAAATTTTCTGTTCTACCATTTTTTTTTCTTTTGTCTTACTCTAGCTTTCGATGTTATCTGAGAATGACGATGAATCGATATGATGTTGTAGGAGAAAATTTCGCACGTTTGAATGCTTGTGGAAATTCTTTGACGCGGTGTTGAAATTCACGTGGTTAATTGGGCGAATACTTGTGATTTGGAATTCAAATAATTTGACGAAAATGAAGTTTCGTTTGAGTTAATTAATTCCTCCGATCACAGGCTTCATTCGATTCTGTATGGAGATCTTCACATTCTATATTCGTATTTGCAACGGGTTGTAATAAAAGAGTCATGAATTAGATAGAATTGTAGATAGAAAAATTAAAATGTATGGATTTCGAAATAAAGTAGGTATACGATTTTCAGGACGAATGTTTCGAACAATCGAGAACGAGCTGATTGCGAATAATTTTTTATTGAAGAAATTGCAGAATAGACACATCGGTAAAAATCAATAATTGGAAATTACTTGAACAAAATCGACAAAACAAACCCTTGTGACGATAATTGAAAAACCGGAATGATCTACAAAAATTTATCAAACGACAAATCCGACTGGGCCAAATTGAAGTTCTGAACTCTAAATTTTGAACCTTCGGTGTTTTTCTATTCGGAGTTTTTCAAATTCGGCTACGTAGACTTTCTGGAAAATAATCTTTACAAAAACTCTGAGTTGGTAGTAAAAAAAATTCGGAATTTCCACCTTTGGCATTCCACCTTTTGATATTCGGAATCTCAATCCCTTCCCAATCCAATCCGATGTCTGAACATTTCCTAGCTTTAATGACACGTGGTTAAGCGCCGGAGTTTGTGATCGATTGATGGATTTGGGGTCAGAGAATTGCAGGTCGGTTAATTTCAGTTTTGGAGAACACCGAACGGCCGAACGATACCGGGAATCGTGTAATAATCAACGGGACAAGGCGGATCGCCGGGGGCTCGGATTCCCGTTTACGGATCAATTCCGCATGTGAAACACGCGTAAATGACAGCTGTAGGTATAACAACGGTTCGGAAACGTCAAAAGATCCCCAAACAGGGCATAACGACCCAAAGCATACGATCCACGTATTGTATTGTATTATATTTCACATCTATGAAAATCAAAGGGTATAGCATTATTATTACAATATACGTACACAAATTACACAGGTAAATTAAATCAGGTAAACCGAAGAGATCAAACGACAATATCACAGCTAATACAATCAAATGTCCACCGTTCTTGTCAAAATTTATGAACAACAATCAGTAGAATGCTATTCGATTAATTTTGTCATCAGTCACAATACTTCTTGTATAGCTTGTGGTATTAATGAAGGGTGACATGACAGAAGGGTGCAAGTGCCATCATTAGGATTTCACAGGAGAGCAAAAAAGATCTTCCAAAATTCTATGAGTTTCATTTTTTTCACAGATAAAGAAGAACTTTCTTCGTGAAGAAGTTCTGCGAGATCTTCCAAATGTTCGAAACCTCGATTCAATATAGCGATCCGTTTTTGAGACGAATTTTTTTCCGTGGCACTGTTAGTCCGCCGTTTGTGCCAACTTTTTTTAGTCCACTTTGAATGCTGATTGAACATAACCATACTTTTCTACTGTTTTTTCATCGAAATTTCACGTTTTTATTAGCAACTCATGTTCATTTTGGCAATTACACCGTCTTCGATCTCTCACCAGTCCCCTAATTGGCCACATAATGTTTGAAAATTTCTACGAATTTGAAAATCTATAACTGGATCTTATAGGGTAAGGTTCAAGCTTTCGATTCATATCCGTGCAGCGATTTTAATACCACAATTGTGATTTTAATCAGCATTCAAATTGAAAAAAAAATCTGACACTAACTGCGGGCTTACACTGGCACTGAAAGAATCGATTTTGAAAAATCATTTTCTCGAAGACGGATCGCTATATTGAATCGAGGTTTGAACTGTTCAAAAAAGCTCAGAAAACTCTAAAAAGTACTTTCTCATTTTATCCTCAAATCAATTCATCGAATTTTGGGACCGTTTTTTTCGCTCTCCTGTAAAATCATGACGATAGCTGCACTTGCACCGTTTTGCAATGCCACTTTTCATTTCGCCCAAAACGCAGACGGATTCGACTGGATCAGTATTTATATTCACCATCAGTAATGATTTTCTTTGAAATTATATCAAGTCACGAGGTTTGGGGTTGTAGTTTTTAGTAAAAATAAAATAAACGAGCGATAAAAGAATCGGAGAAAAATTACAAGGAGAATCGATCCACGAATGCAAAATGAACGCAATTTTTTGCTCTGTCAAATTTCTGGCTACTTCTGATTTTCGTGACCTGTACTATTGGAAACTGGTTCTAATTTTCGGAAATCGGCACGTAAACTGCATCGTGACCGTTTCCCAAAGAGCTCGTTAACCTCGTTTCAGCAAATTATCGTTTCGCGATGTAGGAAAACGGCGACGATTTGCAGATACCGGCTCTTCTTCCTCCTTCGAAAGTATTTTCGAATAGCTATGACTTCCGTATCAACGGAGCTATCCAGCTCCAGCAGTCAGAGGGTAGTTTTGGAAAAATTCCGAGATCCCGTCAACCCCTGGGTTACAAACCGTTGCTCAGCCATCCCAGTCTTTCCAAACTCGTAAATTTTTCACTCCGACCACAATTGCGGATGCACCGTTTGAGATAATTGGATGAAATTTTCACAGCACGCTCACCAAATGTGCCGCTACGGTACCATCGCCTAGTTTTTTTATACCTCCATTGCATTGGAGGAGATTGAATTTTTTCTGAAGAAAAAATCCCTTGGTGTGAGTCTCGAGTCTCTTTTTTGTTGTTTTTTATTTTGATTATCAACAAAAAATCTGCTAAAGAAACCAGAATATCGCATTACCGATTAAAGATGGGATGACAACTCCCCTGCTGGTTTTAAATCTGGCTAGAAATTGACTTCCGAAATATTGTCACGTCTGCAGGAATCGTGCGGTTAGAATGAAAAATGTACGAGTTTGGCAGAAAGGGTATAACTCGGTAATGGTTTGTGATACAGAGGGGTTTGATAGCTCGTTCTCTTCGCGAAACTGCCCTCTATTACCATCTCAAAACTTGGAAAAGATTTCTTTACCATTACAGAAGTTATAGCTATTCAAAAAGTTGTTTTTTTTTTTACGACAACCGGAAACCTCCTGTACCGGGTTTTTTTCTCTGAATGGAAATCAATCAAGAAACAGAAGTATAAATGGTTAAAAAGTTCCTGTGAGCATTAAAACCGACCAATCAATCAAGGGTATTTGAAAACGGTGCCCTAAGGCTTGGGAATATTTTTTATGGGAAGAAAACTGGCTTTCCTTAGCTCCTCGTTCGAGGGATTAAATGAAAGTGTATACAGGAGAGTAGGAAAACACTTTTTGTTGATTAATTACTCGATTAATTAGTTCACACAGTTCATTATACCCGCAGGTGAAATATGTACAAGTATATTCAGAGACGGAGATACAGGGAGAGGGTTTCTTTGGGGGTGTAAGGTAGGCAATAGAATGTTGAAACGGGGGTATTACGGCGTCTTAACAAAGTTGAAACTTGACGGTTGCTCGAAAAGGGGAGGATGTTAAGGGGGTGAGTTTTAGGGTGTATTATAGGTGGATTCGTAATTATCATTTAAATGGCAGGTATTCAGGGAGAGCCTAGCCTCGGTTGTGCTTGTGCCAGGCCGCATAGAGGGTTGGTCCGGGCTGGCCAGGTCCTTCAAGCTCGTCTTAAGCTTTTGGCGAAGAGCGCGAGTAGCCGAGGAACCGAGAGAGCACAGAAGTGGAGGATTTTCACCCGTAATAACAATAACAATGACTCATTTGCATGTCAAACCCCAGCGCTAACCCCGGTCTTCCAGTTTGGGAGGGTAGCCAACGAGGTAGGGCAGGGGAGGGTAGGGTAAGACAGGTACCTTGAACCCATTCTTCAACCCTTAAAGGTTCTATCAGTCTCGCTCTGAACCAAAGCTGTCCCTCTTTTCTCATACCGATAGAAATCCTGGTGGGGTTCTCTTTCTAACCCTCTGCAACCACCAGGACCATCGTTTAGAACACCGTACCGTGTTCTTACCACAAACCAATCTCGTCTCGTTGATTAAACACCAATTAATTAAACTAAACGCTTCCCTGTTTCACATCCTCAGTCAACTTCTTTCCGTTATTTCAGTCTCGCTTTTCACCAACTTCTTGCTTTTCGGAAATAAAGGAAGTTATTACAATCAGACTCGAAATGAAAAGTCGAGTTTTCACCAGACCTCCATGTTTCGAGGTCCGGAGAATCGCCTCCGACAATTTTTGGACTGACATCTGGGTGTCTGATCAATTTTATGTCAGACGATATCTCGAGAACAATAATCAACGGATTTTGACGATTTTGATCTTCATCGATAGAATTCGCTACAACTTAGAAATGACTGAATTTTAAAGTAGTTTCAAATTTTTCAAACTTGAAAGATCTACGCGAGAAGTTTCAGGGCTGGTAATCTACCTGCTTATTTTTCATCTCCCTTGTTCACTATTTCTCATTAGTTTTGAAAAAATCTCTCTGGCAAAAGGACAGAAAAGAAGGATCTAAATTTTGGTAAACGAACAAACAAGGCAGAAATTCCTCTGTACATACATCGCATTGATCAATTCGGAGAAAGAGTATCAAGGGATGATGCTCTCCGGTTGAATCACGGGGTTGTTTTTGGCCCTGAATATTATTCAATTATAATAATAATAATGATAATAATAATGGTAACAGTCGAAGGGAAAACGGTGTTCGGAATCAATTTTTTTTTTTCTGTTTTTTTTTTTTTTCTTTTTTTGTTACTAGGAAGTGTCTGCTAATATAACTCTTCTGAATAAATTTTGGGGAAGACAACATGTTTAGGGGTGAAGTTATTATCATATTCATGAGAGAAGATAGAGAGAGAAAGAGAGAGAGAGAGAGTGAGTGAGTGAGTAGGAAAACGTGGAGTCTGCGGAAAATAAGACTTGCGAGGAACAGGCGCGTTGTTCGCAAACCGACAGTATGAAAAATGAATTTTTTTCGCGTACGAGGAAGAGAAGAAGAAGAAGAAAAAGAAGAAGAGGAAGAAGAAGAGAATATTTTTTAACGAGCCTCAACCAGTTATACATACAAGTATAATATATATATACCGCCCTACCTACCTTATACCTACCGGCTACTTCACGACCAAACCCTTGTAATGAATATTCATCATCCCCCTTTCTAAATTAATAATACATTTAAGTATTTACCCTCAAGAAACGTACCTACTATACTCGTTCTCATCTTTCGTATCCACAATTCGCTGAAAATTTCATATGCTAAACTCCATGAGTTACGAATAAATTAACAAATTCTAACGGATAATTATTCGACTGACCACAATCATCGGTCAGACTTGAAACTCACTCCTACCCCTATTTTTCAACCCCTAGAAAAAAAGAAAATATCCTTCGAGTAAAAGGTTCGATAAATTCCGACTCAATTGTGTCATTATAGCTGAAAGTCGATAAATTTCCTGTTACCAATTTTTTTATCAAACTTTTTAAAATCTCTTCCAAAAATCTTGACGCACAAATTATCGAAGGTGATTCTCTTGAGCTCCGAAGTGAAAATTGTTCCTTTTATTTTTGGGGGGATGGTAGCAAACCGCTTTTTCCGAGGCGGAAAGCTCGAAAAAGAAACACGATCTGGCAGAAACGCACATGGGCTCAGTGCATAGGCGTTCGTGGAGCATATGTGGCCCGGAGAACACTAGGGGATGAAATATCGATCCCCTGCCACCCTTGGCCATTATACGTGCCGGTATATACTGCGGAATCCCTTACCTAGACCGAGCTGGGACTATATCAATTACTTGTGGTGGTCAGAGCGTGTGCGGGGCACATGTGTCACCCCTGTAGCAGGTCCATGGGTCCTTCGGCCGGAATTACCAACGTTTGTTCTGATTCAAAGGGCCACTAGAGCGTGTCCAACAGGTCAAATCATCCCCTGCCTTTCCCGCCCTTTCGTTACATCCGAGATTCTGAGCTTTTTACCGAATAGCTTTGGATTTTTTTTTTTTTTTTTTTTTTCATCCCCTGCAGACGTCGCGACTTAAGGGTTGAAATAATTCCTCCCTGTGTTTTTGGCTTGGCATTAATCCTGCGGAATTATCTGAAGGATATAAGGAAGGGTGGCCGGGAAGATCCTGGCACATTTAGCCACGACAGAATAGGAATATTTTGTAGCATCGAGTTTATCGGCTATTAAAGAGAGCTTTTATAACCGTTATCTAATTTCCTTCAAGTTAAATTTTCCCCTCCGCCTCAAACGCTCGTGAAGTTTATTGCCCATGGTGAGGCTGAGACTGAGGCGAAGGACTCGACGCCGGAACTCGACTTTGTTAACTGCGACGAGGCTGCAGAAGATCGCGTTGACGAAAATTCGAATTCTCGTTAGGAATATAATATAAGGGAAGAAAAGGGCTGTGAGCTTTCCGGACTGATCAAAGGCACAACAGGACTACCCTCGGAATTACTCGCCGATGATAAAGCGCCGCGGCGCCTAATGCAACAGCCCGAGTACTTGAAAAGGGGGTAAAGGAGCTTGCAGGGCCCGCGGAGCTTGCGGGGAAAACATCAATAGGCGCACTCCGGGTTCTCGCACATCGCCAAGTCATACCGAGTACAACTCGAGCACAAGTGCGAAGACTTCTTAGTCCTTAGTCCTTGGACGCCGGCGAGATCGTCTGCCATTTGTCGAATGTCAACCCCGACGCCTCGGCCCACACAAACCTCTTCAGGGCTGTTCCGTTTCTGCCTTATTCCCAGGCTCGTCCTTTGTGCTGATGCCGGACGAAGGGCCATCCCTTTGCATACTCTCCCTCTTTCTCTCTCTCTCTCTCTTTTGCGCTTTCGAGCTTCCATCCCTCGGCCACAACTTGTATACATTATATCACGAACAGCAAGGTGCCAGCTCGCTCAAGCTATCCCTGTATCTACCTACCCAGCCTCATCCCTTTTAGATGATTTCTATGAGCGAGAAATGAGCCAACGAGACCGGTTGCTGGTATGCCGTAATGCGAGGGTCCGACAGTCCTGAGCTTTCGTGACACCGGATTTCGACATTTCTAAACGTTCGCGTGGAGATTTCCAACGATTTCAAGGGATTTGGACGATTTGGAAGGGATTTAAATGATCGCGAATGAATGCCAAAGATTGCTAACAGATTTTTAATGAACTCAAAACGTTTTCAATGATTTCAAGCAATTCCTGACAATTTTTGATAATTTCGAGAAATTTTTAAGATTTTCGATCACTTCAAAGACTTCAATTTCATTTCAAATGAATCGACTTGATTTCACGTAATTTCATGATTTTGAATTTCGAAGGACTTTGAATGGTTTCAAATCATTCCTAATGATTTGAGGAAAGCTCCAAACGATTTTCTATTATTCTAAAGCATGTCAATACATTTCCGAAGGTCTTCAAATGTTGTAGATAGCTTTGAATGATTTCCAAGATTTTCAATGATTTTTCAATAACTCCAAAACACATCAATATATTTCCAAAGATTTTCAGTTATTGTAAAAAGCTCCACATCATTTTCAAGAATTTGAATGATTTTCAAATACTCCAAAGCATGTGAATAAATTTCCAAAGATTTTCAGTCATCGTATAGAAAGCTTCAAGCGATTTTCAAGATTCCAAATGATCGAACACGAGTTAATCTGATTACACGTGATTTGATGAGGTTTCAAATGTTCCAAACGATTCCAATCGATTCAAAAGATTCTCAATGATTTTCAGAGATCCTCAATGATCTCACCTGATTTCACGAGAAAAGATTTCGACAGTTTCCAGGTATTTCAAAATATTTCAAAGTCTGCAAATGATTTTACAAGACGTCGAAATTAAATCAAAAGATTCCCACGTACAGATCTCAAGAATAATTATTTATCCCTCGTAGGAATATCAATCGCTTTCGTAGTCTTCGAAAAATCATCAAGCACAGAATTGGATGTGCACCATTTTAAAAGCTCGCCTGACTCCTTAAAGAAAAACAAAAAAAAAAAAACCCGTCCAAATCAAGAAAACAAAGAAAATTTTCGTCAATTTACTTGATACAGAAATCGTCTGGTACTAGAAATAGGGTATGGATACATAGGGGTTTGGGGAAAAGTGGGACTTGGGGACGTGGAAGTTTTGCGTTGAACCCCCGACAGCAAACAGGTGTCATAAAGCCAGTACGTGTGGCAGAATGTGGCGATATAGAGTATAAGGGCCACGAGAGAAGCGGAGTCTGGGACGTGACGAGAAGACGTGCTCCCCCTTCTCAGCCCTGAGTCCCTCCTCGTCCAGCCCCTCGATATTACCGAATGGGTTCGATCGAGCCAGTTTCCGATTCCCAACCCCGAGTAAGTCATCGCAGTCTAATGCAGCTGAGAATAGAAAGCGGGAAGGCAGAAGGAAAAGAATTTTTTCGCATTTTCAACCCTTAGTTATCTATAGGGTACGTTGAGCTTTTTCTTTCCATGTGGAAAAATTCCGTACTGGGAATACGATTTTTCGTACCATCATTTTCGGGGGGTAGTTATTCGCCTTCGGCCCCTCGACGTGAATAACCGCCTCTCTATTATCTCGGGTAAATGTACCGGAGTGTTAAGAGTAGATTTTTACCTCACGAGCAGAAATCTTAGCCTCGTATTTCGCCCCAGGGACTCGCTTCTCGCATCCCGTTTCCTGATGGGCCAAAAAACCTGTAGTTTCTCTGAATTTTGATAATATTCGTAGTGTTTTTTTTTTTTTTTTTCGGTCTTGCCCGTTGCCCCCGGGCACATTGTATTACCTCATTAGCAACGGTTCGTTTTGTTGTTGGTTTTTTTAGCGCTTTTTCAGATTCTATGCTTTGCCATGTCTGTTGTATTTTTTTTTTTCTAGGGTAGTTTTTATCAGTTCCTAGTCTGTGAGTGCCGATATTTTACCAGGACCATTGTTTCATGCGATTTGAACCAATTCGACCCAGTTTTTTTTAATGTTTCCGTTCGAATCGTAGCCCGTTTTCAAAACTTTGAGCTTTCTAAAAAAAAAAAAAAAACTGACAATGAGCTTTCGGAGTAAATTCAACATCCTCGTTGTTTTTTTTTCCCCAACTTTGCATATCACTTATTATACTCATCCTCAGGTGAAACGTTGCGATATCGATATTCTCGTTTCAAGCTCGTCACAAGGGGTTGAAATGACCCCATTGCGCTTTTTTAATAGAAAAATCATAATCATTGAACCCCTTGAATAATTTTGATAAAATTTATGGATGACACTGTCGAGAAGTGCCACTTTCTAGGTAAAATATTTCCACGGTGGTCGTTCCGCGATAAGGGATGCTATTCCGAGATTCGATTTTGTAGCATCAAATCAGAGAAAGCACAATTGTTCGTTCATTCAGTATTTCCTGCTTTAAAAGAACAGTCTAATCTATGCCTCAGTACGGGCCGGGGTCACTTTGACCCCGAGTGACCGGAGAGGGTTGAAAAAATGATTACCTTAGCGGCAGTCCCCTGAAAAGATACAAATCGAAGTTAAGGGTTATTTCAGCTCGAACAGGGGTCGATTCATTCCCGCGTGGAAAGGAACCGCGTAGTGGTAACGGCGTTCGAAGATGATGTGGAGTAACTTGCTCCGTGGCTCTAGTTGTTCGAAGCTCCTTGTTTACCGAGTCGTAAACCTAACCCCTGCAGGACGAGGAGGGCTCGTTAAGGGTCGGAGAGGAAGGGAGGCAAAGGCGCAGAGTCGACGCGTCGCGACGCTTCGTCCAGACTTCTAGGTCATTGATGGTCGTCCGGAGGCCTACCTGCCCACCCTTAGACTGTCTCAGGTCTGGCAAAACGTCTGAGAAGTTATCAATAATTTGCCGGGCCAAAGTTCGACACCCCAAAAGGATCCTGTCTCGCCATCCTTTCATCAGCATCGCGAAAAGCTCAGGAACCCATAATAAGCCCGAAGTGAAAATTCATCAGTTCAAACGTCTCGGGACTGGAAATGTTTAAAGACAGATGCAACTCTGTGCTTCACAGAAAAAAATGCCTGTGAGCTTTTTGGACTCATTCAGCTTCTGGCTTGAGGATTTTGCAAGTTCGAGAAATCGCTGAGCTTTCGCACCAGATCTTCATTCCTGATTTAGCGGCTTGGCGTTACGTACTGGGCAGTTTTCCAAAACTGCCAAATGTACTGAGTGGTTTGGTGCCAGGGGCTGATCGGTTCTGATTTCGCTGTGATACAAGAGACTTCTGGTTTCCAATGACTCCATTTGGCTACTGATCACTTCAACTTTGAATCATCAGGTCTGCCAACTGCTTTCCAAGACTTCTGATGACTTTTAGAGACTCCCGATGTCTGACAGTTGACTTCCGATGACTTTCAAAGACTTTCAGAGATGAACACTCGACTAGTATCAAAAATTCCTCGACTTCTGACCGACTGTTCGTGATGTCCAGTTACTTCTGATGACTTTTTTCCACTCCGGAGACTTCCAAGATCGTCAAATGAGTTCGGATGACTTGAACGAACTTGACTTGAATCCTGGTTTGTCCGTTGGTTCATTTTCATCCCCTTCCGTTTCTCCGTTCATTGGCAGTAAACCAGGATAACAGTATGCGCATCCAGCCCAGGGTTGAACAGGAAATGGGATAATAATTCCGGGGGTGAATGGTCCAATTTAAAAAATTACTGCTTGCTCCGAGCTGTAGACGTAGATTTTGAGTTTAGGAAGGAATATACCTTGTCTTTTTCACGGAGAAGAATATTCGAGGTATAAAAGCCAGTTAGTCAAGCGGAGCTTTTTCTCCTATCCCTTGCATTGCCTTGCCTCGATCCAGCCCTCTTCATATTTCCTTTTTGAAAATCTCACGGGAGTGAAAAACCGAGGTATAAGTGGACCGGACTGGACTGGACAAGGAGTTACAGTCTCCGTTCGCTTTCATATCTTCCCAAGTAGGTATGGATAAGATTGTTTCCGGTATTCCCGAGGGCGTACTGCCCGCATTACGCTTGAACACCGCGCACTGGATTGTTTCTGGTTCGTTAAACGTCTCGTTCGCTTAGCCCCCATATTCTCAGGTGCCAAGCTTTTGGTTTTTACCATTTTTGCCATTTCTGCCATTCTTCTTTATCCCAATGGCAAAGCGGAAACGCGAATTACTGTCTCCGTTTTAATCTCTGAACCTCTGACCAAAAGTTGATTATCGGCTTTATGGCTCAATCGGTAATTAAGCCTCTGATAACCGACGAGATTTTAATTAAATTCAATAAAATTTACCTGCGAAAGAAGAAACAAAAAAACAAAAGAAAAAAACACATCGAGAGAGAGAGAAAGATAGAGAAAATGAATTGTTAAAATTTCAAATTCGATGCTATCGTTAAGGTTTGGGGTAAAAATTCATTACAGCTTGATAATGGTTAGAATTCTTTTTATTTGCCCACCCACGTAAATTGGCTTTCGGTTTTTGTCGCTGGGTTGTGTAACCACCCCCGATTTTCTACCTTTTTCAAATTTTTTCATATCTTTTGTAAATTTTTCTACTATATTTTCCAGTTTGTCCGACAATCACGTAACAGCAAAGAAATCGAGGGGTTGTTCAAACCGTTTCTTTCAAAAGCTCACTTCTGGACGATAGGATTTTACGGTTCAAATAAAACTCGACTCGTTGATTACACCATGAAATGTCTGACGGATTTTGTTAAACGATGCCTGAAATTAACCAGCTGTCATCAATTGCTCAGCCAGGTCAATAGTTTTTCAAAAAATTTAAACATTTTCCGTTTCCAAATCCGAAATGAATTAACAGTGTGTATGTCTTTGTAATCGTCTTTCGGTGCACTTCAGATCCCATTTGACTTTTCTTGGATAAAAATCTCCCGGAATATAGACCTTCAGTGAATTTGGTAAAAAAAATTGAAAGGCTCTATTTTTCGATCGAGCTTTTAGCAAATAAGTAAAATTTTTGGAAAACCGACAACATCTTCTACGGTGATTTTTCATATTTAATTTCCCGCACTAAATTCGCTCCGCCACGTTCTCCAGACGATCTTCCAGCTCCAGAAACCAACGCGGCGCCTAACTTTGTAATTAGAAATACTAGAATAAGCTTTTTCCTAAAAAGGTGAGCTGATTTCGGAGAGCAAGTTTGATTTTTTTGGGCTAAGCAATGATTGCAGAAATTAGGTAAATATCGAAAGGGTGTAAAAATTCGCTTTACGGCCTCATGCAGACTTTGGGATATTTATTTCATATCAATAGCAACTGGCTGAGAGAGGTGAGCTTAAGTGAAGAGTTTCAGGACGACGACAGAGTCGGAGAAGGACTTTTCGTTGTTGTATTAGCCGAGACAGGATCCCGCTTCGGGAATAAGATGGAGAGAAGTAAATAGGTGAAAGAGGAAAAGAGGAAAAGATTGAAGAAAGAGACTAAAAGAAGAAGAGTCCTGGGAGTGGAGGACCAGTAGGAAAGAAGAGGAAAACGAGATTCTGCAACAGCTGTCAGATACTCCCATGCATTTATACAAATATAATGGCCCCAGGCTCTTTCTATCCGTCTCTATCTTCCTCCCTTATTCATCTCCCCCCGGCCCTGCAAGGACTACAGGGGATTTCCACCCTTCCGCTCAAGATATAATGTCTCGATGTATTCAGAAACGCGGACAAAGCGAACTAAAATATTCCACAGCCAAGCCCATTGCTGCAAGCAAAGTTCGAGAGAAGAAGAAGTAGAAGAAGAAGAAGAAGAGGAGCACTCGTCTAGCTCTCCAGGGGTAGATACAGTCGTAGAAAGCTCTCGCATACACCCCCTGGGTAGCTTTTTCGATGAGCCAAGGAAATGAAAATAAACAATATCCTATAGATGTACCAATTTTTATCGAGTTTAGAAAAATAGCCAAAATTCTTTTTCAGCGGTCTCGCATTTCACTCCGAAAAGCTCAAAAGCTCCGTATCATCATCCTTCTGGAATAGCGAGCTTTTGCGCTTTTTCTGTGCAAGTGTAAAAAATTCACTATCCCTTAAATTTTTTCCTCAAAAAGAATAATGTGCTTTACAACCGTTTGTTGGTTTTTTGTGCTTTTTTTTTTTTTTTTTTTTTTGTTATTTGGAATAGATTTTGGCTCGAAAAATTTTATTTATTATTGGAAATAAGAAGAAGAAAAAAAGAAGAAGAAAAAGCGACAGGAGATTTTGGACAGCACCCATATATAGGTATATACACCCTGCATGTATGGGGTTAGAATTGTGGGGCTGAAAGCTCTAGGAGGAGGCAAAGTTGGTAAGAAAAATTGAATCCATACGTTTAAAGGTCACCGTACTGTCTGCGGGGTGTTGGTAGCCGCGACGGGCAAATATTTCTCTCCCCAGGGGTCGCGTCGGAAACCGGAGGATGTAGGAATGGGAAAAGCTCGGGTTCGGCTCCAGGTTTCTAGGTTCTGGTTATGCAGCTTCCCGGTGGTAAACTTTCTCACTAAATAAAAACTCGAAATTTTTCTCCCCTCTTCGCAATAAGTTTAACGCGAGAAAGAAAAGCTCCCTTCTTTCTTTCTCTATGTGGTTTGCCCGGATCGCGTTCCGGAAGATGCAACCCGAAAATACCAAAGAAGGACAAAATTTTGAAGAAAAAGCTCTCTTGTGATTTTTTTCTGCTTTTTCGATTCTCCTTTTTCCATTTTCCAAGTTTGTGTATTTTTTAATCTTCCTTTTTCCCTTCTCCCGTGTTCACGTGTCAAAATTGAAAAGGGATTAGGCTGAGGCACGACACGACTCGTTTCTCGCACGTCCACAGGCATGGTAGATATAATGCGTATAGAATAAAGCGCGTGCGGAAGTTTGCAGGACGCACTTGTCAGCGGGAAGAGCTTTCGGGTAAACAGATTTCAGACGTAGAGAAAGATAGAGAGAGAGAGAAAGAGAGAGAGAGAGTGAGAGAGAGTGTTTCTCGTTGGATTAATTCTGTTTCGTTTTCAGGGGTAAGTGAAACTCGACAGCGGGTAAATAATAGCTGAATCCGTCCTGACACCTTTGGGGGAACGTGCCCTGGGACTAAATTCGAAAGATCCGGCAGCGAGCTTGCGAAGGGCCGCTCCCGTAGGCGAGCGAGCGTGTCTCTTGTAAAACGTACCTACCCACGTCAAGGGGAAAAGAAAAAATAAATAAACACAAGCAAACAAACGAAGAAAAAAAATCCCCCCTCCCCCCCAAAAAAAAACAACCCTTAAGAAACCGAAAAGATGAAAAATTTGTAAAAGAAAATACAAGACACGGTATCATTTGTCCATAGGCTCGTTCGGGGCAGAGCAAAACGTTCTGTCTAACGTGAAATAATAAAAAAAAAAAAAGCTCTCCGGAAAGAATCCAAAAGCAGAGAGAGCGAAAAAAAAAGATTCTTGAAAGACAAATTTGTTTTGAAATTAGAAACTGGTTCGTCTCAGTGTTACAACCAATTGTGCTTGCGAAAGCTTGAGATCGGGAGACGAGAATTTTTGTGTGTTTTTAAATATTTCTTGTTTCTTTTTTGTCATGTTTCACATCTGAAGATCGGCAGAGCTTTAAAGCACTTGATCCGTCAGGATTGAGGATATTTATTCGAATCCGTTTGTGAGGGCCGAGGATAATTTACAGCAAGAGCTTTAGCTTGATTAAAAAGCTTTTCAATACTTTATATATACACGCATGCTGAGGAAAGCTCGAGAAGGGACACTCCAGCCCGCAAGCTCTCGAGTAGTAAACGCGTTCATTGCATCTCCGTCTAGCTGGTATTATGATTTCACTGACGTACAATGGGATGCACCGGGTTACAACGCTGCAGCGCGCCAAGCAACGTGCTAAAGTTTCATCAAATATTCCATGGAACTCGCCCAGTGAACACGGGGCTTTGATGACGGAAAACGAGACGCGGCGATTTACTCCAACTAATGAAATTGCAACGAGCTTTTCGGTTCGCAGATATGAAAATCGGGCTCCGTTACCCTGCCTAGAAATTTTTTCCACAGCTTTTACTTTTCGCACACCTTTTTTCTTTCGAATCAATTCGAGAATTACAACACCCTCCGTTAATTTTCTGCACAAAAACAACTCGGGAAAGTTCGAAACTTGTCTTTTGAGCTTTTGCAAAGCTCCGGTGTTTACTAGCTTTTTTATAATCTTTAGATTTCTCAATGATTTAGAAAGATCTCCAAAGATTTGAAATTATCCCCAAGGATTTTGAAGTATTTTCACTAACTCAGAATGACGTCATTCGATTTTCAATGATTTTGAAATCATTTCAAATCGCTATTTCAATCATCCGAGGATCTCAAATGATTCTACATTGCTTAAGATTATTTTCGAAGATTTTCCACTTGTTCAACTGAATCCATTCGACTGAAAGGATTTCGAAATGATTTGAAATCATTCAATCTGATGAAAATAAAATTTCGCATGATTTCAAATTTTGCTCATAGTTTCGTGTCACTCAATAATTTTTCCCGCGAAGTTTTTCGCACGATTCGAATACACTCCGAAGCTTTCGAGAGCTGTCGAAATTCCCCAAAGCCCTTCATAATGATCCGCTTATCGCTCGAAATGATCGTTGATTCTTCCTCACGCAGATAAGTCAATGAAACGATAATAATCGAAGTCCATGAGAACGTCCTGAGCCCCCAAATTGCAAATAAGGGTAAGTTTCTAGCCGATGAAATGCCGGATCAGAATCAAGCCGAGATAATTCCTGTTAAACGGAGATAAATACGAATTCGATAGTCCAGGGGGGCTTTTAATCCAACGTTATAATCTACTTAGGTCCAAATTCGGCCAGCCAAAGGATATCTATGCTAATAAGGATGTCTTGTACCTAGGATTTGATTTCTAGCATAGAAAAACTTCTCGCTCACATCTCTGTCCGAAGGTTTAGATACGTGGAAACTAAAAGTTCAGGGGTTTCAAAATGAAAGGTGTTAAAAAGGAGTTGAAAAATACTGGAATAGAAAAAGGACGAAGACATAGAGGATTAAAAATGGTAGACGAAAAATCCTCAAAGAGGACAAATAGAATCTATCAATAAATCTCTAAGGGTTTGAAGGGTGGGTTGAATCTTTACAAAAATAAGAGGCAAAGTATAAGTTTCCAAGACTCCAGCGACTTGTTTTATCCATTTTTTACGATCATTTTTTTCTTTTTTTTTTTTTTTTTTCTTTTATTATTATTCCCCTGGGTTCTTTTTCTCCTCTATATTTTTTGCCGCAGTAGCAAATTTGCGGCATGTTTCCCGCTCATGGAAATACGCGTGATAAATCCCATCCATTCGCGAATACGTTATTTTCGTCTGGCTGGTTTATAGTCCCAGAGACAGACGCTATCTTCCAAAGGATCATACACAAGATACGTTTTCTTGTGTAAGTATTATGTACATACATACATACATAGATATAACCACATGTACATACATTGTACATACATGTATGAACGATATGCTGTGGCGAAAAGCTCAGCATAGTTGTGCATGCTTACAGCATGCATGGGGAAGAACGGGCAAAGCTTGGCGTAAGCACGGGGATGGTAGAAAGTGGAAAGACCGATGAAGATGTGAGCATGAATCTACGTCCGCGAACATACGTGTATATATTATATATATTTATGTATGTATAGGTAGGTATATACTATGTATATGGGGAGGCATGTATATATAGACCCACATGCATGCAAACGGATTATACATAATACTTAGAAATAGAGCTAGGGGGTGGATGACAGCGCCCCCCCGATACAGCTCCAGGGAAAACTGGGTAAGCCGTTGAGACCGTCTGCAAAGATATTTCACTAGGAACGTACCTACCTATCTACCAAGTTCGTGTGAATGCAGTATATGTACCTATACACTGGTAGACGTAGGTCTGTGTATAGTTACCGAACATAGAATAGCTCCGGAGGCTACATCCGGTTTGGCGCGGCCCAGATGTTTCTTAGCTCTTTACTGCCGTTCGCCACTACCATGGCAAGGCTAGGGGTTGCTCAGGATCGTGTCTGATCCGAAATGATATGAACGTACTTTTTTCACTTCGTGAAATTCACGGGTCAGACTCTTTGAGCTGCAGTCGAAGAGGAAATGAGTAAGCAAATCGGCTGACCACGATGGGCCAGCTCGAAAAGTTCGAACAAAATGAAAACGACCACATTGATCAATTTCAAAATGTAGTCATTTCTAAGTTGGAGCTAATGCTATCGATGAAGATCAAATTCGTAAAAATCCGTTGATTCGTTCTCGAGTTATGACTGTTTGAAAATTTTTTTCTGTAAAATTTTATTCGCTCGATTACTCAAAAACTAGTCGACCGATTTAATCGAAAATCTAATCAGCTCTGAGTAACGAAAAACCGCATCGATTGAGATGAAAATGATGGAAATCTGTTGATTCGTTCTCGAGATATCGTCGAACATAAAATTGATCAGACACCTAGATGTCAGTCCAAAAATTGTCGGAGGCGATTCTCTGGACCTCGAAACGTGGAAATCTGGTGAAAACTCGACTTCTCATTTTCGGGGTAATTATAATAACTTTTTTTTTACAAAAGCATTCCTTGAGTGAAAAGCTCGCATTGAATCGAAAATGGATTATGTCAAAAACGGAAAGTTCACGTTTTCGAATCGGTAAATTTTCATTTTGCAATACCGATTTCTGAAAAACGTTCGAGTTTCCATTTTGGAACGGACTGTTTCTTCGTTATAAAATCTGAGTGGTCCAGATCAGATCCGTTATCTTGAAATCTCTTAATTTGAAATTTTTCCTGGGCTCGTTTTAGTGATCAGCAGTAAGTACAAATAACCTTCGGATAGTAATTAGTTTCAAGAAATTTGAGGGTGACTTCTAAATTGATATTTTTTATAACTCAAAAACTCGACAGGCAATCGATGGGAAAATTTCGTCAGATTCAAGTTGGAGAGAGATAGTCGCAAATAGATCGAGCCTAAGATCGTTAAGATCCGTTGATCCAATCTCAAGATATGATCGGTTGAAAATTCTATCTTCGAAATTTTGGTTCTTAAATAACTCGAAAACTGCTGGACAAATAAATTCCAAAATTTGACGAGATTTGAGATACAAAAAACCGCAAAAAAACTCTTTGCCAAGAATCTTCAGATGAAAAATTGACCACAGATCCATGTACCTCGGTCTAAAATCCATCGTTAAAAATGCTGTCAAGTACAATTCGGAAATGCTTCCCATTTCTTGAATTCTGTACAAAGAAAAACATAGAGACTTTCCGAAACCAGGACAAGTCCAGTGCTTTTTTCACTGCCGTTTAATAGGCGCCGAAATTGGTAGTAGGTAGAGCAGCGATGAGGTTGACAAAAAGTAAACGAAGGTTGAGATCCTTGAAAGCCCTGATTCTTATCGTGAGATATTTCGCAGCCGGATATTCCGGTGCTGTATAATTTGAGCTTCATAATCGATCGACGTATGAATATGGAATATGATAAAATAAATATACATAGGCGATAAGAAGCGTTAAAATTTTATCAATCAATTTAATTTAATATTCCCTTCCCTTTCCTTCTCATTCCTGATCGCTTCGTCTCTTCGTCCTTTTCCTTCTTATTCCTTCTCCTCTTCCCGCCAGTGAAAAGTTAATTATTCATTGATCAAAATTCGGCGTAAACGTCCCCTGAGAAAACAACCCTTGAGGCCCCCGTCGCGCGACGTCGAAAAGGATCAAGATCCTCGTTCCTCTGACCTCACCTCCAGGTTCATCAATATTACATGTGTTCTATCAGCTCAGGAAAAACGATTGTTTCGTCGCAAAGGGATGCTCGTCAAAAGCTCGTATATTTTTTCTCTCATTTTGAAAAAAAGCTCATTCAACATTCGATTCAAAAAGTCCTCAAATTTGGTAGGCATCTTCGAGATAATGAAAGAAAATTATGTCTCCTTTCAAATTTCTTATGATGAATCAGGGCGAATTTTTAAACTTGTACATTTTGAGTTACTCGTTTCAAAAATGTATTTATTTTTATTTTTTTTCAATTTTGTTGTTCTTTTATTTTGTAGGTTGAAACGGGGTGAAAATTATTCCTTGTCCGTAAGAAATGAGCAGACTGAGTGAAAACAGAACAGAACGAGAGTAAGAAAAAAACAGGACGTCGATTCCCAACGGTATGTTCCGTCACGGAACTTCCGCGACAACAACGTTACATTCTAAACCACTTTAATTTTATCCTGGAGTGTTGGGCACAGGTAGGTATTGGCTCAAAAACGTGATCCCAAAAAACGAAAAGCCTTTTCTCGAGCTTGCATCATAAAAAGAGAGAAAAGGAAATTTTTAGTTTTGAGAAAATCTCGAGGAACTCGAAAAAAAAAAAGAAAAAATGAAATGAAATGAAAAGTGTTATTGTTTTTCCTGTCAGTGCCTAGAGCTTTGGCCCTTTTCAAAAACTGGACAATTTTCTGTTCGGAAAGCTCGGACTTTCCGAGTCAAAAAACACTTGGGATATTTGGATATTGTGTGTCAAATCAACAGCTGAATCGAAAATTTTGGGGTCTGATGATTCGCGTTTGCGAGTAATTAGCGAAATTGCTACAAACAAACGAACGAATGAATGAATGAATGAATGAATGAATAAGTGGACAAATAAGCGAGTAAATAAACGATCGTTGAAAAGCTCCCCGAATACGTAATATCAGCGTTAACTGAACCAGCCTGGGGTGGTTGGGGGTGGATTGGTGGGTACGAGGTGCTAGGGGTGGCTTGGCAAAGCTCGTTGGTTAATTGTTATTATTTCATTAATTGGAGCGAAAAGTTCTTATCCGCAAGTATGGAGAGTTGAGGATATTGCTGGTTGCGGATTCAGGATCCTTTACTTGTACGCTGCAGCCAACTTCCGGTGTGCGGCGTATACTACGTAGTTATAACCTTATACCGGTTATTTCAGACTACTTTCAAAAGTGCCTAAGTACTTGGAGAGTTCGGCCTAGGCGTCAGCCAGCCTGGGAGAAAAGCTCAGGGAGGTCTTAAAGCTCTCGAATAGTAAAAAATATTTATTTTTCAAAGTTAATTGGAAAAAAAAACCATTGACCGAGCTTTTTTTACCCACGATGAAGAAAAGTAAAAGAAGAAAAAAAAAAATGGGGAAAAAAAATTTAGATTAAACTAACGCAGGGGGTCAAGGGGTGGGTAAAATTATTTAGGAACGCGTTCCAGAGCTTTTACTTATACAGCTATGAGGCTTTTGGGAGGGGGTCAGGCGTACAATATGCGTGGCCTGTAATTTCTAACTTTGAGGAAATGAAGTGTGATTTTCGATTTAAAAAAAACGATGATATATCGCGCTGCCCCAACTCCCGTAGAGGGACGATAAACGTGAATGATATTATTTTTGGAAATTCTCATTAGATTTAGGTCGGTTTATAACAACCTCGTAAAATATCGGCAGCCCGGGTAAAGGTTCCAATGAAAACCATCCCCCGTCGTAAATTAGAGATCGCGGTGATATATGGCGGCGAAGGGGCGGCAGGGTGCGGCTCACCCCCCCCCTTAACAGAACCATTAAAAACTCCTTCTAATCTTGTGTAATTATCTTCTTCGATTCCCCGTCGTTAACTGTCGTTCCCGTTTTTTTTTTTTTTTTTTCTCTTACTTTTTTCTCTCCCACTTCCTCACCCTTAATTTCCTCCATCGCCACGATGTTTCTTTTCGATTTTGATCGAAAATTATGGAAGATAATTTACGCTAACGCGACAAGCTCGTGGTATCATAAAACTCGATTTTGGTACCGCATGGAAAATTCAGAAATGTTTAGTGATTTATTTTCTAACACGTCTGGGGTTCGACAAAATCAATTGCAATCAAAAAAATAAAAAATCAAAAGCAGAAGATCTGGAAAAAAATCGAAATTCTATTCCAGACGCACTCGACTCACCAAATAACTTCAAAATTGGCTTATTCATACAAAAAAAAAAAACCTGACCATCGAACATTTTGAAGGATAAGTATTTTTGGTTTCAATTTTTCGGATCTTCCAGTAAAATTTAAACCAGAAGATTGCACGATCCATAAAACTTTCGATTCAATATTCAGTTTCAACGGGTTTTTATGAATTTTTCGAATTTCTAGGTAAATCAACCCCCAAATGGGGATTGAGGAAAAAAAAAACAGAAAACGAAGTTAGGTATAGATGAATTAAAACACGACCTAACGACATTAGTAACGCGATACGTGGGAGGCTTTAACGATATGTATATTTGAAGGGTTGTGTGCGAAAGCTCGACATTTCGAAAGCTTTTATTATTCAGCCGATGAAGCCCAGCAGATTCCTTCGCGTATCTGTCAACGGCGTACCGCGTCCCGTAGCATCGTGCGGCTTTCGAAGCTTTTCATCATATGCGAGGAAAAGAGAGAAAAGAAAAAGAAAAAAAAAAAAAAAAAATCCTATAGAAACCCACCGCACCCCTCAAGCTCCCCCTATATACAAACTTCGAGAGCTTCGCTTCGTCGAATTTTCTTTTCTTCGAAAAGTCAATCTTCCTCCGGCCGTTGCGTTGCATGCATGTCGCTTTTTCATTCCGTCGCGTCACCCGAACCGCGCTGTTTTGCCGTTAAAAACGGTTTTTGTATATATTATTATTATATATATATATTTTTTTGTTACTTGTCTTTTGATTTCGCTTTTTTTCCTCTCCGTTGTTTATTTATTCATTTTTCTTTTTATTTGTTGTTTTTTTCCCCTTTTTATTCTCTCTTTTCCTCTTCACTATGCATGGAATCCGTAGTTACAGTTGCGGTTGCGGAATCGCGTCAAAAGCGTAGAGATACAGCGTCGGATTTCTGAAGAGAAAAAAAACAACAACAAAATTTTTTTTCACCGTCCTTAATGGTTCCGGAATGTAAAGCCGCAGACTATCCGGTTTCTTCGTTACAAAGTTTAGCAAAAGCATAATGAAACCAGAAACCAAACAGAATCCAAAATATAAACGTGAATAAACGGTAGCGAAGCTTTTGGCTTCTTAATGCAAATAATTTGGGAAACTTGGGATTTTTCAATGTTAGAAAAATCTAAGATGGTAAAAAATTTGGAGAAAATTTACCGTTTCAGGGTATGAATGAATTCTTTTGAAACTGGACCTTGAAAAAAACCAATAATTTGCACAAAAAAAATTGTATATTTTGAACGTTTTGAAAAATCAGGATTGGCAAAAAATTATCGAGCAAAGAAAAACTATCTTTCTTGGATCGTTCGATGAATGGATTAGTTTTTGAAAAAAGAAGGAAGAAAAGAAGAAGAAGAAGAAGAAAAAAAAGAAAAAAATCAACAGAAAATTAAAGCGGCGTGAATTTAGGCTGTTTGAGTTAAAAGCTCGCGCGGGTCTTTAATACACGCTGGCCTTTGTAAAATCACCGGGGAGCTTTTCACCGAGCGGGTAGCTGCTATATTCAAAGAACTTGTGCAGCTGAGGGAATTTTCAGACTGTTGCTTTGTGTATATTATATATATCTCGGCAAGGTAGGTATATACGTGGAAGCGGATAGGAACGGTTCGGAGGGGACTCGTGTTCTCGAGCTTGTGCAGGGAGGACGAGGATTCAAGTGGGTCGTTATTTCGAAAAATAAATCATAATTTCATGCTGCCCCTTCCCAAATTCGCTTCCTTCCATAAAATGACGGAAATAAAGCTCCCCACCCCTTCCTTCATCCCTTCCTTTTCCTTTTTTTTTCTCTCTCTCTTTTCCTTCTTCCTTTCTTACTTTCTGGGTAAATTTGTATTTTTCTCGAGGATCATTCAAGCTGCATCTCAGATTCGAAACAATGAAAACAGCTTCTGTGAAATTCAAAATGTGAAATCCAAAATCCAGATTGTCGAAGGACTATTCTTGATATGAAATTCCGTTGGAAAAGCTTCTTCGTATTCTTATTTTCAGTCACGTATGAGTGATGTGAAGTGTATTAGTTCCGTGTCATAATCGATTTTTGCCAATTCCAACAAATTCGCTCGGTGTTTTCTGGAAAACGGGGGGTGGAATTGAAATTCCGAATTTCAAAAGCTGCGAAAGCTCAAAATTCCGAATTTTTTTACTACCGACTCGGAGTTTTTCGAAAGATTATTTCCCCGAAAGTCTGAGTAGCGAATTTGAAAAATTCCGAATGGAAAAACACCGAAGGTTCAAAATTCTAAAAGCTAAAGGTCCGAAAGGGCAAAACCCCGAATCTCGAAATTCGCGAGATGGAACGTCGTTGATTTCACAGCTTTGTTACGAGCTTCCCTTGAATTTTTGGACTTTCTGAGCTCTGAACTTTCGGATCTTTGAGCTATTTGCATTTCGACCTTTCGGAATTTCCAATTTCTGAACTATAACGTTTCGGAAAACTCAGAATCTCGTCTCAAATAGATTTGCAATTCTGACCTTCGGGAACTTTTGGAATTTAGAACTTGAATCCCACCCCAAAAATGGCTAAAGTAAAAAATTCGCAACTTGACAGGATTGTATCTGGTTTTTTGACGGTGAGAAATTACCACATCTCATTAATATCGGTGGACTAATTTGGCGGAAGGAAGTCTGAATCGAAGTTAAAGAAAAAGCAAGAAAAAAGGAAATTGAAGTAGGTGATGAAAAGAGCAAGGCAACCTTACAGTTGCCAAATTATTCCTTGTCCACTCGTGATTCAACGAGGATCGCGTTGAATAAGGTGTTCGAATCGTAATCACGAGGTAAGAAAAATTGTGTAAAATATTGAGTAGATATACATACATATAAATACGGTTAAATTTCGATGAGAGATGGTTCGCAGAGCAAAACGGCCCCAGGGGATGAAAATAAGAGGTTGTTAATACGCGCGGGTGGTTAGACGTCAGGGTCCATAAAGCATCGAAATACCTTTGGGTATTAAGGCAAATGTATATCTATAGTACACGAACGCATATATACCTACTACCGAGTTGCCCATCAACTGTCAACCGTATTGCCAGTATTGAATTTTACAGCGCAAAGAGCACCGATCGTAAAAATGAAAATAAGTATTCCTCGGTATACGGTACACCCTGCAGGAATATAGGGAAGGTTTATGTCGCCACGAGCCAAGACCAACCCCCCCTAGTCATACACTTATTCATTTTCCCAACACAAATTCACCCACGACTTATACTATATACCAATGTACGCAAACACATTCAGCCTTTTCTCTTTTTTTTTTTGTTTTTTGTTTTTCTCCATTTGGCTTTGCAAGCTCCTCAAAAAGCTCCGGCTCCAAAGTTACCCCCCCCCAACTCATGCAGGCGAAGTACATCAAGACTCAGGTATGTTTATTGCGGTGCACAGACAGACAGACGGGGGTGTAAAACACCTCGTACGATATCCTGGGGGGTGTGTGGAGATTTTTCCATACCTTTCGCACTTTTCACACACAGACACAAAAGCCATACGGGGGTGTGCAGTTATGATATAAAAGCAGAGGATAATCTTGGGGAGGAAATCCTCCCCGGAATATATCGAGAGGACGAGTTGAGTTCGTATGCATGTTGCGGTATACGTTGTTTATTTGCTCCTGGAGCTTTCAAAAGCATCCGTGGTTATTCTTCATACGTATTCCCATTCATGCATGCAGTTTTTGGCAGGAGAAATTCTCCATGGTCAATTCTTTTTTTTTTTTTTTTTTTTGTTTGTAACCATTCGCCAATTGGCAAAAAAAGCACTCGAGAAGGTCGATGAAGGGATGAAAGCTCTCGGTTCAGGATATATAAGGACCTGATTGTGGCATCCGGGCACAAGCCAATCACACGTATATAAGTATATACATATGGCGAATACACGTACGGTGGTTCTATGAATTTGGTCTGGGCCTAGGGGGCCGCTGACATTTGGGAAAACACATAATTGAACGGATCAGAAGGATGATGAGAGCCCAGACTGGGTACGCCGTTCGGGAATAACCAAATCTCTAACCCAGCTGCTAGGGGATGACCCGAATCTCAACCCCCGTAGTTAATTGAAAATTGCACCACCTAACTGTGCCGAGCTTTCGCTGCCCACTGGCCATATACAAACTCCTCATACGACTTCCCGGCGATCTATAGATCGTCGTAACGAGTATCACACGTGGGAAATGCATCTGGATGATTCCGAACATCAACCTCATTCGTTGTAGAGGTCACTTGCAACTTAACCTAGCTAACATAAAAAATATGAATTTTACTGGAATTCTATCCGTTTTTTTTGATGGAGTGACATACTGAGCCAATTTCTGCCAAAAAACTGAATTCTGTCATCGAAGATTCGTTCGGATCGGTTGGATAGTCGTCGAGAAATTACGATTCGCGTTTTCGAGGTGACGACAATTGGTAATCATGGAATTTCGAACAGACTGCCATATTGCCTTAAGGTGTCATGTAACTGTGTTCGGGATTCCATGATTACCAATTGTCATCACCTCGAAAACGCGATTCGTAGTTTTTTCAAAACTGTACAACCTGCCGGAATGAAATTCAGGAGATCAATGCTTTGCTACGGCAGAAAGTGGCTGAGTATTTTACTGTTTGGAAAAAACTCATAGAATTCCAGTAAGATTCATATTTCTTATGTTAGCTAGGTTAGGTTCGGAGTCATTGCGGTTCGTATCTTCTGCAAGCGGCGATTTTTCTATTCTAATCTAAGTATCATTATTTCTATTTTTGTTATGAAACCGGATCCGCGTTTTGGGCTGTGAAAATACTCACGACAGATGCAGTTTTTTTCACTAACGACATCCAGCGCGTAAGTTGCGTTATACATAATAAGGTTAAACCTGAAATAGCATTTCACATTCTGGCCCGATTCCTTAGAAATGTTTAAGTGACCCGACTGCGGTCATTAGCTCTAGGGCTTCTGCCGTGTCTATGATGAAGCGAAGGGCGATTCTTGTATTGGAAAAAAGCTCAGGGTAAATTCCCGCTCATTCCCGGTGAAAGAAAAAAGCGCGTAAAAGGTGAGAAAAAAATGGGGGACAAAAAAAAAACGTCATGGACTGCCCCACGTGTGTAAAAAAAAAAGGACAAAAGGACGAGGGATGATCGTGCGAATGAATCCCTGAATCGTTTTATAAACACGTTTCTGCCGGAGACGACAGGACCGGGACTAATTGCTCGCTAAAAAATTCTCGGCACAAGGGATAACCCAATCTCTGCTATCCTGCCGTGCTAGCCGCTCGACATTTTCAACCCCTAACTCGCACCAACCCCCCCAAACCCCCATTGGGTAACGTGCAAGCCGTATCTCCAGAGAGTACGTGTTTAGAGTAACGATTGTTAACTCGGGATGACGCCCGAGGTAATTACACAAGATTTACGATCCATGCTGGAAATCTACGGGATAGGCAAAGCCCCTAAGTGCGATGTTAGAAATCGGTGCAGGTTATACCTGCGTGTGAAAAGTCTCACTGAAACCCTTGACGGGACAAAAATATTTCGTCTGATTGAGGGCGGTGATGCGATCGTATCGATCATCCGAAGTCGAAAAGCTCCTTCAAATCGTCGAGATCGGACCCTCGATCGCAACTCGAATCGGTTACATTTTTTGGACACGAAAGTTTAGGCTGTTGCGCGAAAGTCACCCTAGCGATAGAAAAATTCCAACTTACACTGTGCGGAGGATTTCTCGAGCTACAGCCCGAGGATCGAGCTCAAATTTTCACCGCATTTCGGCGGAATGAAGCTCGTCAAAATGACGAACCGGATCTACGAGATATCGACGATCTCCGGAGCGTCTAGACTATCGAACATTCGTCTTGAAATCCCATTTTTCTTTCACGCCGTATGATCTGTGCCTCAGAAACCAATCGATGCATCGAATGTCCCGTTCGTCATTCTGAAGAGGTTGAAACTGCCGATTTTTGGGTCGAACCGGACTCGGATCGGTTCGGCGGTTCTTGAGAAATTCTGCGCGCAAGGTTGGATAAAAACTCTTTGAGTACCTACAGCAATTTTTGAACGTCAAAATATGGCCGGGGATTTGAATGCAGCCGATTTCAGGAGAATAGATTTTTTTATTTCAAGATCATCGGAGACATTTGTGTTTCGATTTTTGGGCAAAGCCGGATTTAGATCGGTTCAGCGGTTTTCTACAAATCCTACGCGCAAAGTTCAACAAACTTTTCTAAACTTTCGCCCTCCGAATGGTCTGCCAACTTGAATCAACAAACTTGCAAATTTTTGAACGTAGAAATGGGGACTGAGGATTCGAATGTAGCTGATTTGAGTAGAACAGATTTTTCGTATCAAAATCATCAGAGACATTTGTGATTCTCGGAAGAAAGATGAAGAAAATCCAAAAACTGGCAAGGAGTAAAAAGATCGCGCAACTTGCATTGGTTCTCTGGTTCCTCCGGGAAAATTTCCACCGTAACCAATGCCACCTCTTCCCTTAGACCTTGTAATTATTTTCCGGGGCATATCGAGTCTCGGAATAATTTACCAGACAAGAAGAAGACGAAGAAGAAGAAGATGAAGAAGAAGAAGGAAGAAGAAGATGGAGAATAGAGATTTAGCCGAGGTAAGAAGGAGGCCGTTTGCCGAGCCTGAGCCTGAGCCTGAGCCTCACGGGTGAAATCTAAAGAGCGAAAATCCAATGCATAGACGCTCCTTTGATACCAAAGAACATTGGGGAAACCGCGTAGCTTGATGCGGTGCGGAACAGAACGGGTATACCAGAAGGGTTCCGACTTAAAACCTTATATTATACGTGGGTCGGTGGAGTAACGAGAGGAAGAGAAAACGGGGCTCAAGGATATCAGCACTATTAGGTATACGTTGTACAAACAAGCCCGACCGTCAAGGTAAGAATAAGGTTGGGGGTTGCCATTTCAAAGGGGAACTTTTTCGAAACCATTTTCCGCAAACGCGACCCGCTACTTGCCGCCCCGTCAAGCCAATTAACCCGCGTTCAAAAAGCGTGTACGTGTCGAGTCGTGGGTTGCCAATTTCGTGTGGACCGGAAATCATGAATATAATTGCGGTAAACAACACAAACTGAGCAGAATTCACGAATTCTTTTCACATTGAAGCGTAGGGGATGAAACTAGGGGTGAAAGGGTGAGGGTTGTAGGAACCAACCCGCCACGATCCGTCTTTCCAAGTTTCATCTCGTTACGACGATATTCCACTCTCCATTCAAAGTACCGAATTCAATTTATCGAAGTCTCGTTGAATCCGCGTACGGAAAGACTGTCGAGGGTTGTATACGGAAAATAGAGAAGTTCTTGCCTGGCGAACGTATCTTCTATTCCATATATAGCTTGCTCCATACTTAAACCAGAGGAAAAGGTTGGAAGTAACGTTGCAGATGGTATTTTCCAACCGGTACACAGATACAGTGGATGTGCATGGGGTGAGTTTGGCCTTTGGAAAGCCACAAAGTCTCTCCACTAAATTTCCAACCCCTAGATAAACGTATGGCGAGTTGGTATACCTACGCCGTATAGTGCGAGAGATCGGACTTTATAAACCAGGGATGGTTTTACGTACGTACAGGCTAAGGGATGAAGGTCCACATATGAAGTATGCACGGTGATTTCGGTACAGTATAACGTACAACGTATGTTGTATCTGCGGGTTCTGAATTCACCGCAACAATGAGGCCGCCTCGAGGCGAAGCCCTGAGTCGAGCGAAACATCCGTGCCAGAGGCTGGCCTGCCGAAGTGCACTATGCAATCGCGGATTTAACCGCTCGTGAAAATCCCGTTTACCACCCTTGAAAACTACCACCGTGTTATACGCGATTCAATCCACAGTTTCATGAGATACAATAGAAAACTGTCTGCCCGGTACCAGCTCCGGTATAGGTACTGTATTCCCCACCATCTGGAACTGTCGCTGGATCCTCAGGACCACTTTTCATACCTTGAACTCTGGCGAGTCACGAGCTTTTCCAGAAAGCTTCTCTAGTTGTTGATCCTCACCCTCAAAAACTCTAATTAGAATTCTGAAATAACGTTTTTAGCAACTCCAGAACGTCTGGAACTGTGCAGCTGGATCCTAAAATCCACTTTTAGTCCCTCGAACTTTGACGAGTCACGAGCTTTTCCAGAAAGCTTCTCCATTTGTTGATCCTCGCCATTAAAAACTCGAATTCCAGTTTCGAAGTAATGTTTTCCACTGCAGACCGTCTGGAGCTGTGCAGCTGGATCCTGGAAACCACTTTCAGTCCCTCGAACTCTGGCGAGTCACGAGCTTTTCTAGAAAGCTTCTCCAGTTGTTGATCCTCACCCTCAAAAACTCGATTTCCAGTTCCGAAATAACGTTTCAGGCAACTCCAGAACGTCTGGAACGTCTAGAACTGTATGAAGGGACGCTGAAGACCGTTTTTCATTCCTCAAACTGGAGCGAGTCACGATTGATTCCAGAAAGCTTCTTGATTTTTGAATTTTCGCCACTAGAAACTTGATTTTCAATTTCGAAACAACATTCTTCGCAACTCCAGAAGGTTTAAAAATAAGACTGGGACTGGATCTTGAAAACCACTTTTTATTCCACGAGCTTTTCCAAAAAGCTCCAGATTTTTAGATCCTCACCCTTAAAAACTCTGATTCCAGTTCCAAAAAATCATTTTGCACAGGCTATAAGAACGTTTAGAACTCTGGCTGGATCTCGAAAACCACTTGACATCCCCGTACAGGGATAACTCATGATTCTGCGGAAAAGCTTTTTGATTCGTGAATTTTTATCCTTGAAATTTGTAATTTCAGTTTCGAATAACTATTTTGTGCAACTTCAGGATATCCTAAACTGATAGGTCAGGACCTCAAGAAGTCGTTGTCACCCCCGAAAAACGAGTCGATGTCACGATTGTGAACTGAAAGCTTTTCGATCTAGAGATTTCCATGCCAGAAAGCTCGAGTTCCAGAGAATGTATAGAAATTTTTTGATCTCAAAAATGCGAATCGTAATTTCTTGACGACTACCCAACTAATCCGAACGAACTCTTGACGAATGAATTCAGTTTTTTGGCAAAAAATGGCTGAGTATATTACTTTGTCAAAGAAACTGATAGGATTCCAGTAAAGTTCATGTTTATTATGTTAGATAGGTTAAGTTGGAGGTGATCTCCACTATATCATCTTAAAAGCATCATTTGTGCGTTTTGGAAGGCCTTGGGCCGCATGGGGGTGAATAGCGGCTTCCATAACCCGGTGCAGAGTGGCCGGAAAAGGAAATTCCCAATCGGGATGTAACCGAAATCGAAGAGAAACGAGCAAGGACCGTGTCTTATGTCAGACGTTGGTAATAAGCAACGGGGTGGAAGACACAAGGATTGGAGACTCAAGGGTAAAAATGGGTAAAGACACGTGACGGGCAATGAGGGTCCTTCCTCCTTAAGTGTAGGTACCACTTTGTTGGAAGCAAACGCTCGTTGAATCCGGTGGTTTCCTTAGTCCTTAAACCGTCGGTTTTACCCGGCAAAATCACGCAGGCATTAATTTCCACCCCCCCCCCCCCCCCCCCCCCCCAACCCCCAATGATCGCCTATCCAAGTATCCTGCAGATATGCGGGTCGTCGCCCATAGACCCAAGATCATCCCTTAAAGAAAGAGAAAAATAAAGGAAGAAAATATAGAAAAGGGATGTCGGTGTGAAAACTAATAGAATTGATGATTAAGGGGTGTTAATTAAGCGGGCTGCATATAAGCTGAGCTTTCTCAACCGAGATTGATATATTTTTGGAGTAAAGTTCCGGCCGAATGGAACGGAACTTTCGAGATATTGTCAAAGTTTCTTTCTCGATATGAAAACGGCGGGGTATGAAAATTCGAGTAAATGCATTCCGGGATGAAAATGAATCCGACCACGTGATAAAGTCTACTAGTTAATTTCTTTTGCTCCAGTTGTAACTTTGACGGGCATTTTCTTACCCTGAAAAAAGCTCGACGATATCACTGCAGCAGGGTGCAGCGGATGTGGGCCAAGACCGTAAGTTAATTCCTCTATACCTTTTCTCTCGTCTTAGAATAAGGAAGAAGAAAAAAAGGACGAAAGAAACGGAAGTCGAGGATCCTGGGGCACCAGGTAATCCTGGCGATATCACAAGCACTGCGGGTTACGTACCTACCTACCTACCCCTAGTTCCCAGGCTGTGAAGGGCGCCGTAAACTAGGTGTAATATTAATGCGATCAGAACTCGGCCGATTTGATGAGCCGTGAAACGAGCTCCACGACTGAACTCGACCCGTTTAACCCCTAGGGCTCATTACCCTTTTATCGCCATAAGTCACAGGGTGCGATCATCAGCCGTAATAAATTTTGTCAAAGCCCTTTGTCGATGCTATTAGCGACTCGTCCGTCCACTGGCTATCGACCTCTGATTTCAAACAACTTTTCAACCAACCAGTAATGAAAAAGCTTAACAAATTTCGCGCTTTTTCGTGGAACTGACTCACAATCAGTACTCTTCAGAAATTTGGAACGAAACGTTGAACTACAAGAATTGAAAGGTAGCAGAACGTGGGGGATTCAAAAAAGCTCCTTGGCCAGGTCAATCAGGCTTTCAGGACATTCCTGATTCAGGGCATGGTTTGGAACACCTGGTCGATGATATTCCAGGATTGGACGCGAGACCTTGTCACTTCTTCTTCCGAAACGACGGAGCAATAAATACTTGGGCAATTTTTGCTGAAAATCTTCATCAACAAGTTGGATTTTTGACCTCTTCGAAGGACTAAAGTGCTCGTAGGAACCGCGGATGTCCTGCAAGCTCGATTTTCAGATCCAAGGAACGTTTTGAGATCCTTTATTCACCGACAGGGAATCCTGGATGTTTGTCCACGATTTTTCATCGAGCTTTCGATCCCAGGATACGGTATTGTTAGTTTTAAACAAAACCTGAATGATTACCCATTGGAAAATTGATCAGCTGGTATTTTAGTGCAGTATCACTAGTTTATTTCCATAGAGGGTGATCATATGTTTGAAAGTTGACGTTGTGACCGAAATTGCTGAATTCTGAACAAGCAAACGAACCGTAGATCGTAGAGTTCGAGGTATGTGTATGTGTACCTCCATATGTCTAGCTAACCGCATGCTATCCTAGATATTCCGGGCCCTAGAGTAGCTCGGGATGTTCAACCTGTATTAGGTACTGCAAAGAGAGTTGGAGAGAGAAAGAGAGAGAGAGAGAGAGAGAGAGAGAGAGAAGGGAAGAAGGAATAGGGAGAGAGAGATATATATGTATACAGAGATACGGAAATGCGAGCTCTTTGTAAATAGCAGCTTAATTATACAGATGAGTCGTCTGCAAAGCAAATCAGGGATACGAAAGCTGCTAGTAGAAGCACCCCAGACCAATTTCTACCACCGCTACCCAAAGGACCATACCCAGATAGGTATACCCACCTACGTTCGGATTAGCAAATTTCACTTCCGAAATATCTCACCTATCCCTCTTTCTCTATCTTCCTATTTCTCTCTCACAGAGCTGGTTCAGAACCCTACATTAATTACGTTTTTCATCATCAAATGACACCTCGGTCGAGAAAAAGAAAATAACAAGCAGGTGAATCCGGCTGACCATTGTCGTTCTCAAGATATGACAGTTTGACATTTTTTTTCGTAAAATTTTGTTCGTTCGATTACTCAAAAACTAATCGACCGATTAAATCGAAAATCTAATCAGCTCTGAGTAACGAAAAACTGCATCGATTGAGACGAAAATGATGGAAATCCGTGGATTAGTTCTCGAGATATCGTCGGATATATAATTGATCCAGACACCCAGACGTCAGTCCAAAAATTGTCGAAGGCGATTCTCTGGACCTCGAAACGTGAAAATCTGGCAAAAACGCAAGTTTTCATTCCCGGGATGATTATCATGACTTCTCTGTTTCCGTTTCGGAATACTTTTGCTGATGATTCCAATCGATTAGAAAACCTCCAAGATGCCTTTGGACACGAACTACGTCTACATTTGCGAATATCTGTAGCGAGACTTTGATTTTTATCGCCTCAATTTTGGCCAACATAGATTAGGAAATTAGAAACTTTAGTATCTCCCCTTGTAAACCTGAGCAAACTGTCAAAGGCCGTACTAATTTTTTTTCCGGCAATTCCAAACTGCAGCATTCCCAATCCCAGACAAGTATACAAGAAGGGGAATATAAGGAAGGACGGTGGAAGTTAGAGGGTAGATTTACGGCCGGGGTATCGTAATTCAGAAAGTTTGACTCGAGGGGTAGTTTGGATCTGTTGTATACTGTGATACGAGATAAGGGAGCAAACTGCCTCCGAAGTGAAATGCAATACACGAAATAACAGAACCAAAACAGTGCGGCGAAAACCAAAAATCAAAATCCGGATGACCGCAGGTCCAAAAAAATCATCAAAATGAAAACAAAAAGGGAGGAAATCACCCGACGATTCCATCCCTCAAATGAACAAAAAAAAAACATCCCTTGTGTGTTTTTTACCGACTGCCCCCAACAGTTCCCGGTACACCTTAGCCCTAAGATCATTTATCGGTCGTCCACGTGACCCGAAAACCCTCTGGCGTCGCCGTCGCGACGCTCAATCATCGCCGGGTCTTCTCTTAAGCCCAGTTGAGCCAGGGGAACCGATCCTGGCATTGCCACCAGGACTTTATGAGCTTGCAGGGCTCTCGGCACTCGTCAGGAAGTATGAGATTCACCTGGCGGATCTTCGGCCCCTAACTACATCCGGAGAAGTTCTACGGTACTGAACTATCATCCGCATAGAGGACGGGGCCTAATCCTAATCCCAATTAACTTTTTCGCCCCCTGATTCCATCAATTTTGGTTGCTTTTTTTTTATTTCTTTTTCTTTTTCTATCTTTCCTGAAACTAGGCGAAGGGAGGAACGAAAGGGAAGGGAAAGGACGTGAAGGACACACATTTCTTCCTCAATTCACGTCGGCCTATAAAGAAGTTTCACTAGCTCGCTATGCCGGAACGCGCCTGGATTTTCTGTGAAAGAGAACGAGTATGAGCCCGTGGATCGAGAGATTATACCCCGATTTAGGTGGAGAAGTCAAAAACTATGTTATTTATCGTTTACCTGCCCACGAGAGATCCAATGGCCTCGAACTTTCCCGGGGGACTATTTTTTTTTTTCTGAGGGTTTCGATCAGTCGACGAGAAATAAAAAAAAAACTTGGCATTCGTTCTAGGCTTTTGGGAATCCTCGTGGTCTTGCAAATTACAACCCTTGCACTTTTTTTCTACATTTAGACAGTTTTTAACCAATTCTTTATCTGGGGCTGATTTTTTTATATATTTTCCCTGATTCCGGGTCCAAGCCATTTGATGTCGATTTCGAAATTAAAGATCCGATATATCATGGCAGGAAAAATTCTCAAATTATGCAGGAATCGGTTAAGCAAGATCATAAAAGTCGTTGATCGGTATGAATCATAATCCGAAATCGCAAAAAAAAAAGTTCTGGAATCGGTGGGATTTTCAGAAAAATCGACTTCCGCATGTTTACGAGATCGGTAATTGAATCGGGAGAAAGAGATTAGCCGAATTTCTACAAACATCGGTGTTTAAAAGTTCTTGAGATCGTTGATTATGAACTAGACTTTCGAAAAGTTGGAAAAAACATAAAGAATTCTGCCCGGCGTTTATAAAAATCGGTCTTTATAGATTTAGGCGATCGTTGATTACCGGCAACCCTCGAAATTCGAAACGAAATTTCAAAATCCAGTTGAAATCCCCGTCAAAATCGGTGCATAAAATCGTCGAGATCGTTAATCACGAATCAGACTATAGAAATAAGCAAAATAAGTCATTCTAACTATAAACAACCCGCCTATTCGGTTTATCTTGGGGCTGTTTACTTTTTTTTTTCACATCGGCGATGTCAGAGACACCACGAGAGAAAATCTGTTATATTAGGAAAATAGAAGGCTTGTTCCAGTTAGTCTTACTCGGACCTCTCAGCGATAACAGTGCGTAATAAATAATCCAATATGGATCTCGAAACCGATCTAACGGTCGGAGGATGTAATTCGATCTTTCGTAAAATCGATTCGTACGGTGTTTTGTAATCAAATCGGACCTTGAAGTGATGACAAAGTTTGAAAACCGGTGCGTTTATCATAAAATTCACTCTCTACAGGTTTTTCAAATCGCTGTGTGAACAGAAAAAAACTCTAAAATCAGTGTGTTTTTTTGTGAAAACCGATTACCAAAGATCTTTTGGAATCGTAAACTGCGCACAAGATCTACGAATCGGATGCAAAAATCGTAATATCGTTGTGATTTTCATAAAAATCTGTTACCAGTGTTCGCAATGGCGAAATCTGATCCCTAAATCACGATTTTGAAAATACGGGATCTCAAAAGTTCTGAAAATTAACAATATCCACGGAACTTGGCTTAATTTTTTATATCAGTCCGCTACTCTCGATCCGTTATTCCCAATTTCGGATTATCGAAACCCCAGATACCGATTTTTAGAAAAGACTTAGTATTTTTTGAAGATTCCCAGTTTCGTTTCGGATTCGAGGATGAAAAAAAGCTTCAAAGACTTAGAGAAAAGCTTCCAAACCATTTTTTAAACTCCCATATTTTTTAAAAATATTTCAAAATTCCGGTTTTCAGAATAACTAGAGCCTGAACTAGACAGTGCAAGGATTTCTTTTCTTACCGATTAGAGTGACCGATGACTAGATCGTGTTTTTAAGGTTCTAATAGTAAAAATTTCCAAATTTGGAATGTTGATGCCCTAGATACCGATTTTGACAAACGTTTTAATAATTTTGGAAATTCTGTGATCCATTTCGGGTTCGAGGATGAAAAAAGCTTTAAAGACTTTTTAAAAAAAGCTTCCAAGACTTAAAAAAAAGCTTCCAAACCGTGTTTTCAACTCCCACATTTCGAAAAAAAACGTTTTAAAATACCGGTTTTGAAAATATCGTGAGCCCAAAGCCGGGAGGGTACGGGGATTTCTAACCGATTTGAGTGAGTGATGGCTGGATCGCGTTTCCGAGATTCTAATAGAGGCTAAAATTAGTGCATTTCGTTGCATGTTCGTCTAAATTACGGTGCAGTTTTGGTTTGGTGGATGAGCCGGTACCGGTGCCGGGGTTGGATATCTTGAAGGCTTAGAAAAGGGGAGGGGGGGTGCGGCAACCAGCCCCCGGCAACCCTTGAGGAGCCGGTAATTGAATCTCGGACGGGTTGCGAGCCGTAGTAAAGCACGCAAGCTCACCCCGTAGCTACAACTACGTACATACCTATCTATACATACATCTATACCCGGCATCGTAGAGAACCCGCAGTTCTCCAAGGGGTGCTGCGACGTTTATTTACCGAACTGACGTCACCCGTTAATTCGCGGCTAACGAGAACTGGCAGCTACTGTGTAGGCAGGTACGTACCTACCCAGCTACCCCCTGCATTTCGAACTACGATTTACCCGACAGCCTGAGATCCGGCTCGAGCAATTACTTGATAGCATAACGCTCGAACGCCGCATCGCGCCGGAGCCCGATTCATAGAAAATTTATTTACGTCTGCGGGTATTAATTGTTGTTTGCAAATTTCATTTCCTTATCGTCATTTCGTATCTTCTCGCAAGGTTGAGATTTGGGAAAAAGGGATGGGATTAAAATTCTGGATTTTAACAGCTGCGAAAGCTCAAAATTCCGAATTTTTTCTACTCTACTGACTTACAATTAGAGTTTTTGGGAAGATTATTTCCCCCAAAGTCTAAGTAGTCAATATGAAAAACTCCGGATGGAAAAACACCGAAGGTTAAAAATTCCAAAAGCTATAGATCCAAAAGGCCAGAACTTCAAATCTCGGAATTGGCGAGATGCAACGTCGTTTATTTCACACCTTTGTCACGAGGTTTCCTCAACTTTGCGGTTTTTTGGACTTTCTGAGTTTTTAACTTTTGGATCTTTGAGCTATCTGCATTTCGAGCTTTCGGAATTTCCAACTTCTGAACTCTGACGATTCTAGAAACTCAGAATCGCGTCTGAAATAAATTCAAAATTTCAACCATTCGAAACTTCAATCCCATCTCAGGAAAAATAACCTCGCTGTGTTTATAATCATCCGGAAAATGAAAATCCGTGCCTTTTCACTAAATCTCAAAAATCGGAGAATCGCTTAAAATCGCGTTTTTCTTCTCCCGAAGATATCTTGAGAATGAATTAACAGATTTTTACGATTCTTGTATCCATCGATGCGGTCTTGATGCCTTAAAACTATAGTCAGATTGTCGATTTTATTTATTGTCGGACTTCTTTATCCGTCCGACAGTTTTCTGGTTATTCCTGAAAAACCGAATTTCACCCTCTGAAAATTTCTTTCGACCATACAGATTTTTCTACTTCGAATCAAAACGCTAGTATATCCAGTACATTTTCCAAGTCCAGTATATTTTCAATTAGTTTCTTAAATTCGCCGATCCAAATTCGACGAATGATAAAATAAAAGATGAAAAATTCATAGGGTGATCTTCAAATTTAGCTGAACTATGAGAAAAATGTGTTCCCATCGCGATAAAATGAAACGTTTGCTTCTCTGTGTAAGAGAGAAGAAAAAAGTTGACAGTTTTTTGTATTTTTGTAATATTTTTTTTTTTGTTTTTTTTCGATTCGTTCGTTCGGTGAGCGTTAATCTTTTAGTTTGATCGTTTTCGGCTAGGCTAGTCGAAGAAAAAGGAGCTTATATAGGAAAGGAGGAAAATAAAAGATAATCTAAAAAGTGGTTCGGTCAAAGTTTTGCCAAGTAAAAACTGTGCCTATATATGTTTAGCGAACAGCATATATATTTATATACGTATATATCTAGAACCACGCATAGCTGGGGCAAAGTTTCTGATCGATTTTAAACTTCGTCTCCTTGTATAGGCTGCATTCGACGATCACACCTCCTGATCCCTGCTTCGCCACCATCCCAAAACCTATTAAAACGTTACCAACCTGCACTTTCCGTGGTATTTTTATTTTTATTTTTTTCTTCTTCCCACGATCTATTCCCGCAGGCAAAGAAGAGAATGAAACTCCCTTCATTGCCCACCACAAGGTAGTAATTAGATCCCGAAACGATCTCGAAAATTGCGGATCACACTTTTTTTTTATCCTGTTGTTTTCTATCTGCTTAAGAAAATGACATTTTCCTCGAAGCTCCGGCTACGTACGATTACAAAAATTTATTTGCAAAAATCTTCTTTGAGCTGGTAGTGAAGATTAAGTTTCAAGTTGAGAGGAAAAAGTGGTTTTCAAGACTTTCATGAACTCAGAATGAAAAATCTGTTGATAGAAATTCTTCGTTCCGATGATCCCATCTTAAAAAAAAAAAAAAAAAAAACCATTACAAGTCCAAATCCTAAAGCTAGTTTTAAAAAAATTATTCGGAAGTTGAACTGATTGTGAGTCACCCTCGTCTCGGAAATGTGGTGGAAGAAATCCATTAGAAAATTTTCGCGGGCTTAGGATATTTTTCAGAAATTAAACGGTCTCAAAAAAAAAGACGACTCTGTGTCCTGGTCGAACGAATGATGAATTTCTCCTGCCAAAGGACACCATGATGTACCTAGACACCAATTATCGACTTCGGACTAGTCTGCACGCACGAGCCGAGCTCGTTGCAAATTTTATGGCTTCCTAGGGTGAGGGGTAGAAGCTCGTCGATAAAATTAACCGAACCTGCAACTTCCCGGGGGTTGAGCTTGCTTCGTTTTCCTGCAAGCTCTATAATTCCGCGTGGTGAAAATTCAGAAACTCAAAATACACCAAGTGGGAGAAGAATGAAAAGACAGAAAGGAAGAAGGTAAATCTGAAAGACCAACTAGTGCCGATCATCGGGAAAAAATTAATAAGAACACTGCAGAGAAGCGATCTTCCCTCGGCATATTTCGGGCAAATCGCAAGTATATCGATGGGAAATCGCGATTTTCAAATCGCTATGCGAGTCCCCGGAGGCTTGGAACCGATTGGAACACATTTTGTCGATTACGATGCGAGACCTGATCTTGTTAGACGCGAAGGGTTGTAACTTCCCCAAAGGAAAAAGAAAAGAAAAGAAAAAAAAAAAAAAAAAAACTACCCTTGTGGAGAGAGAAAATCGAAGAACCGAATTCTTCGCATGGATATAAATGACCCGGTACTTTTTCTCCCTGCAGCACGAGCAAAAATCCCTCTGTCTCCTTTTCCTTCTTTTCACACTTCGCAGATATGAGAAAAGTACTCGCTCCGGGGAGGAAAATGACTATTGCTAATTCCGAAAGGATCTTAGTGTTTTTATTTTCCCTATTCTTCGAATTTTTTTCATAAATCTGATTGTGAGTCATCTCTGTAACCGTGAACAAATGGAACTTGATTTTTATTGGATTTTGTGTTCGAATTATACAATAAACTTGTAGTTTTTGAGGTTTTTTGTCAGTTTGTTGATTCGAGTTGGCAGACCATTCGGAGGGCGAAAGTTTAGAAACGTTTTTTGAACCTTGCGCGTAGGATTCGTAGAAAACCGCTGAACCGATCTAAGTCCGGCTTTGCCAAAAAATCGAAACACAAATGTCTCCGATGATCTTGAAATAAAAAAAATCTATTCTCCTGAAATCGGCTGCATTCAAATCCCCGGCCATATTTTGACGTTCAAAAATTGCTGTAGGTACTCAAAGAGTTTTTATCCAACCTTGCGCGCAGAATTTCTCAAGAACCGCCGAACCGATCCGAGTCCGGTTCGACCAAAAAATCGGCAGTTTTAACCTCTTCAGAATGACGAACGGGACATTCGATGCATCGATTGGTTTCTGAGGCACAGATCATTCGGCGTGAAAGAAAAATGGGATTTCAAGACGAATGTTCGATAGTCTAGACGCTCCGGAGATCGTCGATATCTCGCAGATCCGATTCGTCATTTCGACGAGCTTCATTCCGCCGAAATGCGGTGAAAATTTGAGCTCTATCCTCGGGATGTAGCTCGAGAAATCTTCCGCACAGTGTAAGTTGGAATTTTCCTATCGCTGGGGTGACTTTCGCGCAACAGCCTAAACTTGCGTGTCCAAAAAATGTAACCGATTCGAGTTGCGATCGAAGGTCCGATCTCGACGATTAGAAGGAGCTTTTCGACTCCGGATGATCGGTACGATCGCATCACCACCCTTAATCAGACGAAATATTTTGTGCCCAAGTAAAGCGCAACGTTTGAGGGTGAAAAAAGGGTGATAAAGAGCCCAGACACGTGTGAGTGTCTGTAAATTCCAGGGTGGATTAGCGCGAGCTGAAGTATATATCAGCGTCATAAATACCCTTCCACAAATACTAGAAGAGGTATTTCTGCGCTTTCAACTATTGGCTTATCGGGCATGTAGTACCTACAGTAGCTGTACATAGATACGTATATATATATACATAATACGTACCAACGTATATAGGAGTACCTAGGGCGGTGGGCACACAGCTAGCTGAGCTGAGCGGAGGTTTTAGTGCTCCGTGCACCGGAAACGGTCTAGAAGCGGCGAAGTTATGGAAGTGAGAAAACTAAGAATAAAAAGAGGATAAAATAAGATGAAATAAAATAAAATAGAACGAAAAGAAATGAAAAAAAAGACAAAAGGTAAGAGTAACGAGGAGCGAACGAGAACTGTAAGAATGAGAGGGTAAAAAATTTACAACTACCCCCTTCTCTTCATCCTTTTCTGTTTTACGCCATTCTCAACGCCAGCGATTTCTCAATCAACTGCTCAGGGTTTGAGAACTTCGAATTTTCAACTTCCCACTCTCGGAAGAAGGGAAGTTATTACGATCAGACTCAAAATGAAAAGTCGAGTTTTCACCAGATCTCCATGTTTTGGGGTCGAGAGGATCGCCTCTGACAATTTTTGGACTGACGTCTGGGTTTCTGATCAATTTTATGTCCGACTATATCTCGAGAACGAATCCACGGATTTCCATCATTTTCATCTCAATCGATGCAGTTTTTCGTTACTCAGAGCTGATTAGATTTTCGATTCAATCGGTCGACTAGTTTCCGAGTAATCGAGCAAACAAAATTTTACAAAAAAAAAAATTCAAACAGTCATATCTCGAGAACGAATTAACGGATTTTTACGATTCTGATCTTCATCGATTTCGTTCGCTCCAAATCAGAAATGACTGAATTTTGGAACAGATCGATGCAGTGGTTTAGTATTTTCTGAACTTGAAAGATCCATGAGGGAAGTTTTAGGGCTGGCCCATCGTGGTCAGCCGAATTACCAGCTTGTTTTTCTTTTTTTGGTTTTTCCTTGTCAGTATAGTATCGCAAATTTTTTACATCGATCAGAGCAAAAGATCCTCGCCGATCTGCAAAATTATTGAAACAAACGTGTTTTCGACACGGTGAAAAGCGGAAAATAAATTCAGTTCATAAACGCTCCTTGCAACTCATGAACTGAGGAATTTATTGATCGAAAAATTCAACCAGATTCAAATTGGATCAAATCCTATCGATCGAAACTAGAATCGTAAAAATCCATTGATCCGTTCTCAAAATATCGAGGAATGAAATTTTTCATCCCAAAATTCTCTTTTTCAAATATCTCAACAACCACTCGACCGATGAATTCCAAAATTGGATCAGCTCTAGGGGACCAAAATTGTCATCGATCGATACCAAAATCATGAAAATCCGTCGATTCATTCTCGAGATATCGTTGGATAGAAAATTGATCACACTTAAAACCAGACGGACCTCTAGAAATGATTGAAAATAATTATTTGAACCTCGAAACTAGGAGATCAGGTAAAAATAGGCCTCCTCAATTTTTGGGGTAGTTGTATAATGACGTGGCTTTTTTCAAAATGGAAAGTTGAAAGGGAAATAGCGGGGGCGAATAACAGGAAAACAGAGAAACAGAAGTAGACATAAACGAGTTTCGAAAACTCGTTGAATAAGTCGTTGAGGGGGAAATTTGTCTGAGTATAAAATCGAAGGAAAGGCCGAGGATGAAAGAAGGAAGGAAGAAAGGAAGGAAGGAAGGAAGAAGGGAAGAGCGAGGCACTTAAGCGAGCTGTAACTAGTCGAAAGGGTCTTTGGCTTAATCCCAGTAAAGTAAATTTAGAATCCTCCATTTATTTTACTCTACACTCAGGTAAATCGCCGGCGCGCCCAAACCGAGCCTCAGTAAATTAGAGGCCAGGGTCGAGTGCCTCACGAAGAAAGATATTTCCGTAGCACCGAGGAGTTCGTCGCTACCTTTTCACCCCGATTTTCTCAGAGCAAAATCCGGGCCGGGCCCGAATTCCGATTTCTAATAATTACACATCCTTACTCAAAAACAATGGCCCTAAATCTCTAGCTTTTCTCTCTTCCCTGCTTCACTCATGAAATAATTCATCCTCAAAACCCCACGAATATAATGTCAAATCAGAAGGGAATATGAGCTTTCGAAAAATTCGTGAAATCCTTGCTCACCAATTCCCAACTACACTTCGTAATTAGGCACAAAACGCGAAGAATTCAGTCCGATTTTTGAGGAAATCGGTCATCCAAGGATCGAAAACTCGTCAATCAAAAACCAGACCTCAAAATTCAGGATAATATTGCAATTGAAATTGAAAATTTCAAGGAAATCGGTTTGCGAAAGCTCTTGGATTATTTCATTGTGAAACAGATCTCGAAAACGAGGCGAAGAATCGAATTTAGTTCGATTCTCGTCCAAATCGGCGATCAATAATTTTCGAAATCATTAGTAACCAATAGGAAACCCGAAATTTCAGGACAAAAATTCAAAAATTACCGAAATTCTGCCAAAAATCGGCTGCAAAATATTTTCGAGATCGGCAACTACGAACCTGCAGGTCTCCAGATCGACAAAAAAAATTAGAACATCAGTTTCCTTTTTCCAAAAATCTGTTGTAATTATCGTTGGTCACAAATCCGATCTGATAATCGTGAAATTCAGAATACCAGACCCAAAATAGCGAGAGAAAATTTTCAAAAAAGGAAAAATCTGTCACACAATAATCATCAAGAATTGCAGTAGTCGTAATTTTGAATATCATAATAACTTGATTTACCTCAGAAGCTGATTTTCCTGGAAATCGCAATATCGTGCTGAGCTTTGAGTTTCTGTTATAACGAAAAGCTCCGCGAAGGAATGAACATAGGAATCCTTAGGATTTCTGCACATTTTCGTAGAACCGCTTCCAGTTTCGGATGAAATATAATAAAAAGAATCGAAACCTATTAGGATCTGGAAATTAAACATCAGAACGAGATGAAAAGCTTTTGATTTCTGCCCCGATGAATTCAAACAATTAATAAATAAATAAGGATAAGAAAGAAAAAAAAAAAAAAAAACGATCGCAGACTTTCGCAATTTGACGAGAAAAAATCTGACGTTCTTTTCGGTCCCACCCCTAGTTAATTTAGCGTTCGATTTCTACATTTCCACGGGATATATAGGAACAAGACAAAGGTGAAAAGCTCAGGGGCACGTCCGAGGCGATCTTCCTTAAATTGATATCGGGCCAGGGACATAATGGAGGTGAGACTAAAGCCAGAGATTTATCATGTCGCTTTCTTTGACACGATGGTAGACTCGGAGGATTGGAAGGGCGGTAAATTCCTGAAGGATGGTTAACGTATCGCGAAATAACCTCGAGCGCTGCCGGGGATGATGAAAATAAAGAAATAACTTCGTCCTGGGTATTACTTTGACGCTTTTACCCCAACGGTGACGAATGAACGAACGAACAAACGTGGATTATAGAAAATAACCAACTGAGCTTTTTTTCTCTTCCGCGACTATTTCCAAATAATATCGAAGGTTTAATCAAAGGGATGTTTACCTATACGTCTATATACCAAAGAGCTTGCAAGCTCCTCAAAATCGCAACGAAAAGAAAAAATCATATATGAGACGAAATGAAAATACGAAAATTGAATTCTGCATCAGGGTAGATAATATTTCATAAGGTGGATTTTACTATCCCCGAATCTACTTTTCTCCCTACGTTTTCATCCCTTTTTGTTCTCTTCTTGCTTTCACCCCCATGATGATATACATATTCGTCTCTTTTCCGGGGATCAAAGAAGAAGAGCTTTCTTGATTATTCGTTCATTTATTTTTTACCAAATTTCAAATCCTCTCCATTTATTTCCCGAATAAAAAACTTGCATTATTCTCGTTCTGCTATACAGTACCTACCGTTGGGAGCTTCGGGGTTCTACGGATGTAATTAGCAACCTACGTGCAAATACAATAACCATCGTTAATTAACGTGTGAGAGGGAGTAGGGGGGTGAAAAAGCTACTACCTTAGCCTGTATAGCTAGTCGAGAAGCTCGAAGCTCGAAGCTCGAAGCTCAATTCGTATTCGTTGTAATTAAAAATCAGTTACGAATTCAAATAATTAGCAGATTTTAATAATCGTACAGAAGCGTGGAAGCGCGAGGCGTTCGAGATCCGCAAAAGCTCCCTCTGCCTCCCATCCCAGAAACGCGACAAACGGACAAACCCCCTCCGTTTTAACGATCCACCAGTATTCCAATTCAGTCATCCAGTAATCCAGTCAGTCGCATTAAGCGCGCTCCGTCCAACCGTCGCCTTTTCTCAGCTTTCGAACTTATACTTTTTTTTCAATTTTTATTTTTTTTCTTGTATTTCTTATTCCTTCCTCGAGCTTTTATTTTGCTGTTGGTTTTCTTTTTTTTTTTTTTTTGCTCTTTTTCTCTTGTTTTTTTTTTTTTTTGTTTTTTTTTTTCCTCTTACTTTCTTTTTTCTTTTTTTTTCTCGCGCACTTTTCCCTCTCGTAATATGGAGGAGATTAAACGATTCGCATCCTCGATTCTTCGATAAAGTTTCAGGGAATAAGAAAAAGAATAATATGAAGAAGATGAAGAAGAAGAAGAAATCGATAAAGATAAAGTGGAAAAGGAAATGGCATGAAATAAGGTATTCGAAATTCAAACGGATATATATATGTATATATATATATATATATGTAATATAGGTATATACGAATGCAAGTAGGAATATCGTATAAGGGATGAAAACACACCGTTTCAGAAAATACTCGGTGAGCTTATTCGCATCTCGAAGGGCAGGTTTTCTTTTTTTTTTTTTCGTTTTTTGCAAGGGGATCGGGAAAACGAAATTTCCAATTTATTATAACCCTATATACGATGAGGGGAAATATGTATAGGGCATTCTGTAGCGAATCAACAGAAATCCCACCCTCTGGCTACTTCATATTCGTTTTATAATTGGCAGCTGTTTTGGAGTTCTCGCCTCAAAAACCGAAAATGAAATATTATCTCATTTTCTTTGCAAAGCTTTTTTTCCTTCAACTTCTATGTTTTGTTTTTGTTTTTTGATTTTTCAGAAATTCGGTTCTCCTTGTACTTGGGTATCCAATTTTTCCGGGCAATGTAAAATGGGTATCGTTTCGTTATTACGATATTGGTCCTAGAAACTGAAAGCATGCGAAAATACCGTCGTTGCTCCGAACCACTTCGAACTGTAGAAACTGCCGGGTGAAAATCCCCGATGCAGTTTTCCCGTGTCATCCACCCCGCGGATTGCACTCGCGAAAATTCAACGAAAAGCACTCGATGCCACGTTTCTTTTCATTTCTTTTGATTTTCCTTCTTTTTTTTTATTCTTTCTTTCTTTGCAGTTTGACTTTCCTCTATTTGTTTCATACTTGAGTGCTCAGAATTGTGGACGTTTTCTTCTCATCACCTTTGATTCCCTCAATTATAATTATTATATAAATGGGTACACGTTGGGGAATTTTCGTAAAACTCACGATGATTTTGAAAATTGAACCGAGAACCAATACGAAAGTGAGTTGAGAATAATTGATGAGATTTCTGAAGATATTTGATCTGGAATTAGGGAGAAATGCCACTGAAACTTTGTCAAAAAAAAAACATTTTTTTGTTTTTGCTTTCCTAACTACTTGAAAAGGTTCAATTAAAAACCGCTTCCTACAATTTTTAGATGTGGTGTTTGGAACGTGTATTGAATATAGGTACAACTAATTTCTAAAAATTGTATAGGAAGCAATTTCCAATGGGACCCTTTTGAGGAATTGCAAAAAGTTGAAAAACGGTTGTTTTCAAAATTTTGGTAGCGTTTTGCCTTTTATTAGGAATTAAAAAAAAAACATTACTTCTTATTTTGAATGTTTCTTTTTTTTTTCAAATTCCTATTTACAAAAAAAGAGAAATTATCATAATCACTCTGAGAATAAAGAATCGAGTTTTGACAAGATCTTCACGTTTTGGGGTGCAGAAAACTCGCCTCCCTCTGATTAATTCGATGTCCGACGATATTTCGAGAACGAACTCACGGATCTCCATGATTTTCGTATCAATTGACGTAGTTTTTCGTTACTCAGAGCTGATTAGATTTTCGATTCAATCGGTCGACTAGTTTCCAAGTAATCAAGCTAACAAAATTTTACAAAAAAAAATTTCAAACAGTCATATCTCGAGAACGAATCAACGGATTTTGACGATTTTTATCTTCATCGATAGCATTCACTCCAACTTATAAATGACTGAATTTTCAAACAGATCAATGCAGTAGTTTTGTCTTGCTCAAACTTGAAAGATCTGCGAGGGAAATTTCAGGGCTAGCCCCCATCCTGGTCAACCGATTTACCTGCTCGTTTTCTTTCCCATCAATCATCCCTCAATTATCCAACCAAAATATCCATACATGAATAGTTCCTCACTGTGAAGTAAACCCACCTGGTTTTACCCCATGAAACATAACGTCGCCCGGGGGCTCAGGGAACTCAAATTTCGTACAGTTAACGAGTATAACCTGTATGTGTGTTCGCGCAGGTTATGCGTATCCGAATATTTCACCTGAAAAGCCGAACACCGTGTATGGACAAATGGATAAACAGAAATATATATATATATATACATATACGTATGGAGGATGTGAGTTAGGTCGTCTAGTTTGCTAGTTGCATAGCTATTGGTTGGTTCGTCGGCTGGTTTCGTGACTATATATATCGTAGTCTGCTTGAAAATGCTTCTACGCATTCAAATAGATCGGATTTTCGCTAGTGTCGATAACCCACCAACCCCATCCCCGGGTAGTTTGGGAGGGTTGCTTTACCCTGGACTATAATACACTATATGGCAAAATACGAATCAGCCCGGGGGTTAGAAAGGCGATCGCTACGCGACTGGTATAGAAATTACTGCATTACAATGCAACCGGAGTGGATATAAGGGTCTGCACAGACGAATTTACGATACAAAAGACAGCTGGGGAAAAATTGAGTAATATATTTCGAAAAATAAAAAATCTGCAGGATAAATTTTCACAAATGGTAACAGCTGCTGCTGTTTTTACCGATTCGATTCAAACTTTTTTCCAATCGGTATGCCGTTTCTTGTACAAAAAGTTCGAACTTCACGAAGAAAACTGAACCGATCTATTCCGACTCAATCAAATCTGTATTAGATCAACGATTTTTACGAAAAACATCCCCTAATTTTTAGGGGCGGATTCGATCTTCGGAGTCTATGGCCTCCGAGGGACCAGCCCGTTTTCAGTAATGCCATTTCCGTAATTTTTGCGGTATCAAAAATCCAAAAAATTACAGCATCGCGGAATTTCAAGCCGATTCCAACGATAACACGCCGATTTTTTTCAGCTTCACCGAATCGCTCGGGAGAAAATGACAAAATTGAAAGTTGGTGTCAGAAAAGTTGAAAATATTGTCAAAATAAAAAAATAAAAACAAAAAAAATTGCAATAGATTGCGTGTCATGAAATGCTATAGTGATCGTTACGTTAAAATCGGTAAAAACTGGCGATGAATCACGCAGATTATTTTTGCCAGGATCGTGCGATCGCTTTTTTTTGGGGGGGGGGGGGGGGGGGGAGGTTCAACGGGGGTTATAGTGGGGGCCGAATTTGTCCAAAGCCAGAAAATACAAACAGCTGCTAATTTTCTAGTCAAACAAGCGATGCATACTGACCCTCCTCCTCCACCCCCGAAACTCAACTCTGCAATTATTAATGGTCCGTTCTTTAATGAGAACAAACAAATTGGCGCTGCTGCAGGTATATGAGGAGAGGGGTGGGTATGCTGTATCGCGTGGCTATGACGCGTGTAGGTACAATTCTGATAATTAATCAACTTAATCTTGTTCATTAACGACATTTACTCCCGCGTTTCAATCCGCAGCTACATACGCGCAGGAATTTATTGCTCACGCGGTAACTGAATCGAAAATTTGGCTCGATTGAAACAACGAAATGTATGTATGTATGTATGTACCTAATATAGGTACACTTCACTGGATGAAAATTAGAATCAGGTGAGGCTGCTAGAAAAAAAAAGACCCTAAAAATAAAAAATAATAAAATAACAGGATGAAGCAAATTCTTTTCAAGGGTGAAATTGGGTGGTTAGAAAAAGGCGAGATATTTGAAAAAGTCATAAAACATGACTGCTTTGTTCCGAAGCATACGCCAGAGAAGTGGAAGAAGAAGAAGTGGAAGAAGAAGAAGTATAGAAGAAGAAGCAGCTTACGTCGCTTAGATCGTTACTTGGGTGATCAGAGTCTGTACAAGGGTCGGTGGGCCGTGATCAGCAAAGTGGTTTTCGCGTTATTGAAGCCGAGAAGGTTGCCCGAGGTGTGGCATGGCCGGATATATGCGGTAGAGGCATAAATTTTCTCCCTTGCTTTTTTTATTTTTTTGTAACTGAAAATCAAAAACAAACCCCTGCGCAGTGACGCTCTGGATCATCTGCCAAAATGTCCTCCAAAAATTAGGCAAAATATATCCCCGCCGTACCTAATACCCCAAAAGCTCTCATTATCAGTCCACAACAAACCCCGACTCGATAGCAAGTTACAGTGTTTTCTGAAATTCTTTTGTGAATCTGAAGCACGTTTTTCCCTAATTTCAAAAGCTCCGGGCCAGTCCTCAGACTTCGGTTCGACTTTATAAACCCTACTGAAAATAAGGGAAGAGGTGAAAAAAAAAAAAAGAAAAAGAAACGGAGGATCGGGGTTAGAAGGAGAATGAAATGAATAAAATATCATGTTTCTTGTATTCAAATGGCACTTTTTTTTCACCCCAAAAGCTCTGAATTAGTATTCATCTTCGCAACGCAGGATTCGAGAGGAAAAGCGGAGGTTATAGAAGAAGAAGATGTTATCGAAAAAATATCCGGAAAGACGCGAGGAATGAGATAAATAAAATATCTCGTATGCTAGGTATTCGTATTAAAATGGCACATAGTTTTTCCGTTCCGAAAAGCTTTTTATATTTTCACCACCCAGGCTCAGAAATAAAAAACGAAGAAGAAGAAGAAAAGTAAGAAAAGATGGAATTAGGTAAACAGATGATCGAAGAAAAACAAAATGGTACCAAGCTTGTGGGAAAATGGCACGATTTTCCATTTCAAAAAGCTCTGGTCAGTGTCTACTTTAACCGTGCAAGCTTTCGGAATATGAAAAAGCAATTAGAAGAAGAAAAAATGGAATTAGGTAAGCAGATAAACGAAAAAAAAAAACTAAAATGGTACCTAGCTTGTGGGAAAATGGCACGATTTCCCATTCCAAAAAGCTCTGGTCAGTGTCTACTTCGATTATGGAAGCTCTGGGAATAGGAAAAATCACGTAGAAGAAGAAGAAGAAGAAGAAGAACGAAATGCGAAGAGTATTACGTTGAATGTATGAAAATGGTCGATTTTTCTATTTTCTAACACCCCGAAATACGGGGGTTGATATTTATTTCTGCGTCTGAGGTAAGCGAAGGGGGATGAAAAGTAAAGAGAAGAAACAGAATGAGGTGAGAAGAAGAAGAAGAAGAAGAAGAAGAATGAAGAAAAAATAAGACAGGAAAATGAAAAGAAGATATATATAATGGCTCTGGTATAGAGAAACGCGGTCGAGTTTAGAAAAGCAAGCGGGCGGGAAAATTGTTAGTAAAATTCCCAGAAGGGGAAAATACGTTTGGGGATGAAGAAAAAAAAAGTTATGAATAAACCAACGCAAACCGCTTTTCTATCAAGTTTCATGCAAAATTATAGCACGCGCGTCGGTGGATGCGAAACAAGCTGGTTTTCCTCATCTGCCCTGCAGAAAGGAAAATATATACCGAAGGAAAACTAGAGAAAGTAAAAAAAAAAAAACGAGCTAGGGACTTTTGCGGTAAATATTCCCTCTTCAACTCCTGGCGCAATGCTCTCTTAATTCAGAACCGAGACTCTCCTTCGCAGCTAGATTACCGTCGTAGAAAATCCCCGGCGCAGCTGAGAGGGAAATTTATTGTTTCAATTTTCCAAATCTCCGCGAAAAAGTGATAAATTTCCATAGAGTTTGTTCTAACCAACGGACGTTATTCGACGTTTCCGGTCCTCAATCGGGACCGGAAACTTACGTTTTTCGTCAAATTTAAACCCTCCAATCAATTCTCCTGCGGGGGGATGATCCTTTGGGGGTGAAAAAAGGGGGCGAAGAAGGGTGGGTAGATAAAAATCATTAAATTGACGGATTAGCAACGATTTCAAACAAACCAGTTTCGAGACTCTTCAGCAAAAGCCACCCCTGAATATAAGAAGCCCGGAAATCGTTTGAGATCAAAACCTTTTGGCACCGCAATGCCTGAGCAATCACGGTAATGAGACCGAGCCAAAATCCCGCCTCATTGACCGCGATAAATTTGTCAAAGTTCGTAACAGGCGGCCTTTGATTCTACGGTCAGAGGAGAAAGAGACCGAGAACCACTAGGGAAACGGAAGTTCGAACGTTTAATGAAACGCGAACAAGCTTTCTTGCTGCAAAGGTAATCAAAATCAGGATTTTCCACGTGGTTTCGAATCGTTTGACAGAATTAGCAGCGTGGCGATTTTTAATTTTTCAGGGTTGGATTGAAGTTACGAATTTCAAAAGTTCCAAACAGTCAAAATTGTGAATTTATTTGAGACGAGATTCTGAGTTTCTAGAAACGTTAAGAGTTCAGAAGTTGGAAATTCGAAATGCAGACGGCTCAAAGATCCGAAAGGTCAAACCTCAGAAAGTCCCAAAATCCGCAAATTCAAGGGAAGCTCGTGATCCCGCCCCAATTTTTCTCCATCCAAATCCGGCCCAGGAATTTTTCCACCTTTTTTCTTTCGATCCATCCGAAAACACGAAAGATGTTGACAAATCGTCAGATTTGAAAATAAAAATCAGGGTTTATTGGGTAAAAATGAAGCTAGAATTTCAATTCCGTGGATCGGAATATTTATCAACGCTGAATTATTTCCGTTTTTGTATTCAATCTGAAAAGCACAGGATGTTTACTTGGCGTTCAATTGGAAAATCCGGATCTGGACTTTCCAGAGTTTTTCAATATCGTTGTGTGAATAAAAAGATCGATGGATTCTTCAAAACATGATGAAAAAATACTGTTGGAAATTTTCTGCAAGGTTCAAATTTGAGACGACGTGACTCTGGATCATCGATGTTTGGAATACACAAAAAAAAAAAAATTGGAATCATCCCTGCAGCAGTAAGGAAGAACAGGAATTATAATCCTGGCCTTTTCTCACGTCCAGAGAATAACGGACCGTTTAAATACACGCCGTTTAATTCGCTGGTCAATACCGAACAGGAAATTGCATCTTCCGGTTTGGAATGGCGTTATCCATCCGCTGGAAATCTCCGATTGGCAGGATCCTGACAGAACATAGAAAAGGACAATAGAAAACGAGTGAAAATAATTGACAGGAATTTCGAGATTATTCGCAATACCCCAAATAAATTTTATGCCAAAAGGGCGTATCCATGAAAATTTCTCGCTTTTCAGCATCCACGGTTTTTTTTTTTTTTGCCATTCCAAAGTTTTGCGAGTCGAGATACGCAGGAGAAAGAAAAAAAAAAAAAAAATCAGGCCCTTCTGTCTTCAAGAATTGCCAAAGGGCGTGAGTACGTCATTTATATCCCCTTTTTCCATTAGTCATACGATATAATTGTAGTTGGTAAATTTCTCCCGAGTCTCAACTGTCTCCATGCTAATTATTGTTTCGAGTCGAGTAAATTAGCGAGGAAGCTTTACACGTGCGTATACGCAAATCTGAAGGAATCACCTCCGTAGAATCCCTTCTGGTATTTCCATAACACGAAGTTGGTTAAATATCGTGTGTTATTTCGCATAATAACACGAGGAGTTTGCCAAATTTTGCAGAAACAATTTACTCGGTAAATAAAAAGTTTCTCTTTCACTGGCAGTCGCTGTATACATATACCTATATATATATATATACATACATATAATATACAGGGTGTACGTATATATATATGTATGCGTATTAATTAACTAGAAATATCAAACATCAAACGGGATGATTAATTCAAGCTAATTCATCAAATGAATCAACCGAATTTCCCCCTAAATTCAGTTTTCAATTTTGTTGTTTCCGGCTGTGTTTGGCTTCAATGAAAACCGAGTATCGCTGCATCGATCGTTGACTCAAAAAATTTTCAAACTTTTCAATCAAATTTCAAATAATTTTCATCAAGCCCCTGGGTTCACCCTGACTTTGGATCCCCTTTGATTATTTTTTCTGGTGTCGATCGACTTTCTGTCTCTCAATTAGTTTCAAGTTTTTCTATATTGAACCCCCTAGTGAGGGGTGAGCTTTTTTGAACTTTTTTATGCAAAATGCCATAAGTCTCGGGCGTATTATGACCGCAGTACGGTCATTTCTGAGGCGAGCTTTCCGCATACCTGAAGCACAACCCAAGCTCATTAGAAACCGCGAGTCACTGTCTGGGAGGCTTAATCGCCAGGACTATTACCAGGGGGGGTTGGGAATAGTATATAAGCACTATGCAGGACGCACAGGGGGTAACAAATTATCAGGATAGAGTCATTAGGCCAGCTTCCAAATCGCAAGATACACATACATCATTATTTACCTATGCCATGGCCTTGTGCAGGCCATGGTTCTCTCCCTTATACCTACACAGCCATTAAAACATCCCTTACCAAATGTACATACAGGGTGTAACTAATTTCGAGAATTAGTTCACTAAAAACTGAGACGAAAGTTGTACTTCGTAAAAAGTCCCCGAGTACTCAGTTTTTTCTCCCTAGGGAGAAAAGCTCGTGCCAATCGTCACTCGGCTTGAGCAATTCAGTGGAAAAAGACGCAATTGGACGGCCAGTGAAATCTGACGGCAAATGTGTCGCGTTTTTCTTGCTCGTCGGGGTCGAAAAACTAAGATGCCAAACTCTCGAAGTTCCAAAAACCAAGAATCCAAATAAGCTTATCTCGTACAAAAGTTCCGTAAAACGAATATGAAATAAAATAAAATAAGAAAATGTTGAATATAAACCGATCGTATAATTAAAATTGAGAATTGGCGAACTTTCGATTGACCAAAAACCCGAATTACAAAAGTACGAAATATTCGAAAAAGCGCAGTCAGCCTTTTTCATATAAGTCAAAATTCAGATAAATTAAATACCAGAATCAAATTACAAAATGACTAAAAAAAAGTAAGGGGTCAATATAGCGAATAATCAAATTGTCGATGGGGTACGTTAAATCCCGAAAATTGATACTGCATTGAATATTTCCCACGTCTGTAGTAGCCAATAATTATTAAAAATCTATTCAACGAAAATGATGTCCCCGAAATTCAGGAAAATCTTTTGGAACAAATGAGTTTCGAGAATTTTGATGATTTGATGAAAAAGTCCTTCGGATTTTTCTGCTCGTCCATAACTTTTTCATTCTGGATTACGCGGTATTCATAAATTTGATATTCGAGTCGTTGAATTTCGGGATTTCCAGTCATTAAGAATTTTTTTCTACCGGTTTTTTGACTCCCTGTAAATATCTAAGTGCATAAATTTTAGCTGACAGGTTGAAGCCGAAATTCTGGTCCTTCTCAGGACGAAAAGGACCTCGCAGTAAGTTTATCGAGATCGGATAAGCAGTACTTATACGCGATGCGCTTTTCGACCGTAGGAAATTCTCCTGATCATTCGGCACAGCCGATGCTATAAGCTGTGCTATTCCAGCACAGCTTAAGATTAGCCATTTGGTGGATTTCACCTAGCCTTATACCTAGTACCGAGTCTATCTCATGTATCTATGCATGTGTGTATTTACATATATGTAAGGCAGAAGGTCGAAGGAGTAGAAGATGGGGAGGAGATATTCCAGGGAATGAACCGAACCAGGAAGGAAGGAAGGAAGGAAGGAAGGAAGGAAGGAAGGAAAGATATAATTATGGTAATTACGAGGCCCGTAGGATCATTTGGAAAATCAGGGACAAGTTAATTCGCAATTTGGTCCGAACGTGCCGAAAATAGGAACTCCGTCGTTCGCGTTCGTATCGCAAATCAAAAAAACTACCAATACCAGTACGAAGCTAATTTTTTACCAACTGAAAAACAAAGGAATAATTTTTTTTTTTTTCCTTTTTGTTTTCTCCTTTCCATACCGCGTATGAAAATCGCATTGACCTAAATCGAAAAACGAATGAACGAACGAAAGACTGTGAAGAACGCATTTTTCGCGAAACAAAAAAATAAAAAATGAAAGTGAAAACACGAACCGAGTCAAAATTCATTGTTCGCAATCAAAAAAAATGTAGAAAACTATGAGAAAGATCGATGCCGATGTGCCAACGATGTATCAAATCCCATTTTTATGGTCAGATTTCATCTTCCCATTCATTCCCTCTCTCTTTGTTTTATTTATTTATTTTTTTTGTGTCTCTTTCTTTCAAGTTTTTTGATTCGTGATTTTTTATTATTCTTTTCGGTTTTTCTTTTTTTTTTTTTTTTGTTCTGGATAAAAGTACGAGAAAAATGAATACATACAGGAATTTTCTATTAATTTTGTTGCTTCTCGTTTTGTTTCCCAAAAACGTTCGACCTGTTTTCTTTAATTTTTATTCAAATCCTGAAAGTTTGAATGTATGGCTTCAAGATCAGGTCCTTCGCATTTGGAAGTACGTAGACGTATAAGTGTGAAAAGCACGACCCTGGCCTCGCGTGGAGGAAAAGCAAGGGCGAGAATAAAAAAATGAAGAAAAGAAAAGAAAAAAAAAACAAGGGAGAAGTGAGGAAAATGAAAAAAAAAAGAAAAAGAAAAATGAACGAAGAGACGCGTTGTTTGACCAAAGTTTTCTGCACTTTTCTCTCGCCCCCTCGAAGAATTGAAGAAACCTCTGTTAGAGAAGTGCTCGACAAAACTACCCCGCTCGACCTCACAAATATTTAATTTAACTTCGAAATAGCATTCATTGTTCGGGCCTATGCAGCCGACCCATTTTTTGAAGAAGTTTTTATCCACGAAACGCGGTAAACTTGCAAGTTTTCTTTTCTTCTTTTCCTCTCCTTTTTTCTGCCGCTTCTTCTCGATCTCGTATCGCGTTCCTTCACCTCGTCGACACAACTAGATTTGGGAGAAAAAAATTCAATCTTATCCCCAATCGCTAGTCCCAAAAGATCGATTTTTAAGCATTTCAGTATTCGGGTGGTTTTCGAAGGGAACTTCCAAGAAATAAGTAATTCAAATTGCGGGATTCTATGAGTCGTTCTTTTTTTAAGATGGTAAAAAATAGTTGAATTGCAAAATATCCTCCAATCATTTCGCCAATTGAAAGGATTTCATCCTGGAACTAGTCTTGTTGAGTTTCTTTGGTTCAGAACGCGAAAGTATTATAAAAAAACCAAGATTCATCCAGTCTAGAAAATCACGGATCAAAGATTTTTTTAAAATCGGTAGTAATTCTCGCATCGATTAGGAATTTTCTAATTATCCGCACAGCTGAAAAGCCCATCATCCTGCAATCGGGACGGGATTGAAATTCCGAATTCCGAAGTTCCAAACGGTCCAAATTCCGAATTTATTTGAGATGCGATTTTGAGTTTCTAGAAACGTTAGGATTCGGAAGTTGGAAATTCCAAAAAGTCGAAATGCAGATGACTCAAAGATCCGAAAGTTCAAAACTCGGATAGTCCAAAAATCCGCAAACTTAAGGGAAGCTCTTGACAAAGCTGTGAAATAAACGACGTTGCATCTCGCCAATTCCGAGATTCGGAATTTTGACTTTCGGAATTTTTAACCTTCGGTGTTTTTCCATTTGGAGTTTTTCAATCTGACTACGTAGACTTCCGGGGAAATAATCTTTCTAAAAAAAGCTCTGAGTCAGTAGTAGAAAAATTCGGAATTTTGAGCTTTCGCAGCTGTTGAAATTTGAAATTTTAATTCCACCCCCTACAGTTATTCCATCATTCATTCTCATATATACGTGAGTGTAAGCAATATACGCTTAAAGGATATCGCGTCATGGCGCGCACTGCAAGCTGCAAGCTGCACTATAAACTGTTCGAAAAGTGAATAATAAAACTTGTGGGTGTTTGAGGGTGGCGCAATTAGCGTTATTAGGCATCCCCCCTTGCATGCAGCCGACAAACCCTTCGCCCAACAACCTCCACCCTTTTTCACCCTCTAGCTAGTAGCTGTCGGCACCTTGCAAGGTTCAACCTCCTCCTCCCACTTCGTATTTTCATTTTTATTCACCTTTTTCTTTCCCTTCTTTTTCTTTTTTTTTTTTTTTTTTTTTTTCTTTCTTCTCTTTCGTTTCTCTTCTCACTTCTTTCCCCACTGGCCTCCATATGCTAAGTATACACGTACCTGTACACTTAGTCGCTCAAAACCACCCCTACGTCGTTTTACCAACACAGATATACGTATAGGTACCTATATACGAGTTGGGAAATACCTGAGGGCGCGTTCTAGTGCTCGACTGGCGTTAAAAAATCCTCACTAGGTAAATAAATACCTCGACATATGTATACATATATATATATATTTATTTATATAGGAATAGGTATGTACATATAGGTTACGTGTACATACGTCAATATAGGTGTGTTTCTACGCGAGTATTGGTAAGGGTAGTTTTCACGTCATTAAATTTTGCTGCTGCGATGAAATCGCGAGATTTATGTTTATTTACCTATGTTATTTGTATATAATACATACCCTTATACATGTGTATTATATGTATATATGTATACGTATGGGGAATTCCAGGCCATTTTCACCCTGTGGAATACTTCGGAATTTTTATTCGTTTCAATTTATTCGACGAAGTCTTATTCTCCATCTGAGAAATGAGCAGCAGCAATGTGTACAAGAGCTTTTTCGGAATTACAAGCTTTTTTTGTCCTGCGGCAAACGGCTGGATAGAAAAATCCTGAGCTTTATAAATTACAAGCTCGTAGCTTTCGCCTCGAAGATCAAAAATCATTTTGTCTCATTAAGATCGACCGCATTGAACTAATTGAAAAATTGAAAAAAATTATAATAATTGAAGGTAGTGAAAAGTGCAGGAAATTTTAACAAAAATTCGAAAGCTCGAAAAGCTCGTTAGGTCAAGAAGCGATCGATTTATGGTTCGAGGATTTTCACGAAATTTTTTAGAGCGGAAACGAATACGAAAACGAAAGCTCGAGGGTTAGATGAGGATTTAAAAATGGGGTGGAACGCCCCATAGGTGTATATAGGCGCGTGGAAGTTGAAGACGTACAGCAGCATGTAGACGTACCGATTTTCGAGAGGGGTTTTTTATTTTTTTTTATTTTTTTTTATTTTTGTATCCACCGGTGTGGGTGGCCTACGCAGGATTCTCGAGCCATAGCCAAGAAATTGAACCGCGCGGAATCGAGTTACACGGACTTTCAGGTTTCCCTCAACCCTCGGGACGAAACATACGATACACAACACGTTTTACACAGAAAAGCTGGCTGCTACAGCTCCTGGTGCGGTGCCCCGAGGTGGCCAACTGAAAACTTTTCACCACCACCGAAATTCGTACAATTTTCAACATTTTACTCCATATATATTATATGTACGTTCATTCGGTTCACATGGACATTTTCGTAACAATAAAATTCAACAAAGAATCCTATATCGACAAATTTCATTTACAAAATCCAAAAAATCTGTGAAAATGATTTAAATGCTAACAAAACTAGCTCACAATGATAAAAAAAAAATGAAAAAAATAAGCAAGAAAGAGATAAAAAAACAAAAAATACCCCATCAAAATTAAGGGGTTTCAAACTAAAAGGGTGTCCATCTATTTGTAAGTGACAAAAATGACTGAATTTCTTTGTGGACGGTTTTTTTTTTTTTGCATTTGAAAATTCGAAATGTGTAATAAAATTTATACTTTTCAGGAACATTTTTCTTCAAAATTTCACTCCTTTCAACCCCTTGGTTCCAACCCCTAAAAAAAACATGGATCTCCGGGTTTCGATCATAAGAATTAAAGAAGATGAAAATTCGATGTAGGTACTATAATTGGTGATATTGATCGGAGATCAATAAAATATCTATCGATTTGTCAAGTTTTTCCCTTTATTTTTCTCGACTTTTCCAGACTCGTCACGTACCCCGTTTTACCCCCAGTTTCCGTCGAAGGTACATAAATATTACCGTGCAAGAGGGTAGGTACGGAGATCAAAAAGAATGGGAAAAAGCGGGGGGTATTTAACTTGAAAAAACGTTGAAAATGAGAAAAAATTTAACGTAAATTTATTTGGGAGTCACGGGGAGACGTGGGGGGAGGGGGGGGGGGGGAGAGGAGAGGGACATTTATCCAACTGAAATTTTCATTTTCCTGAGTGGCCCGGGAAAAAAGATCTTCGGTTGGGTACTGCGAGGAATCAAAAGCCGTTTGTTACGTCGGGGGGTTTGACTAGTAGGCTCTTAAATTTCTTTAAATTTCGTATGTACGATGATACGTGGGCAGATTTTCGCTAGGAGAATGAAAAAAGAACCCCCATTTTCCCTTTTTCTTCGAGAAATTACAGCCCTATAATAAAAGCTCTAAGAATTTCGGAGCCTCTCCTCAAAATGAACATCAATTTCTAAAGATTTATAAGCTCTAGATTAAAGAAAAAAAAAAAAAGGAAATTATATTTTCGAGCTTTTCATAAAATGAAATTCGAGTTTTCGAGGCTTTCAAGGAATCGATCACTTTTGGAGCTTTTCCTCAAATGATATCCAAAATTCCACATTTTTTTTTTTTACATTTAGATTTAAGAAAATCAATCTTCCTGCGATAAAAAAAAAAAAAAAATTCGCATCATTTATTTTTCCTTGTTCTTCTTTCTTTGTTTTTTTTTTCAAATTATTTATTGTTGTTTAGACAAAAGCTAATTCGAGTTGAAGAGAAGCGAGTAGTCGATGAGTTGGAGGGTTGAAACAGTGGCGGGTGGTTGAAAGAGTTGAAAATCGAATCGAAACAAGACAAAAACAGAAAAAGTAAACAAAATTACCTCAAAAAAAAAAAAAAAAAAAACGTTCGTGAAAAAAGAAGAGGAAAAAGAAAAGGAAAACGGAAACTGAAAGAGAGAAATAAAACAGAAAACAAGTTGAAAAAAATTTAGAGGCGAATTAAACCTTAATCTGGGTCCAACTAAGCGGATTACTGTGAAAACGTTTCAATCGCGGTTCTCTTCAACCCTATATCTTCCTCTCTCTCTCTCTCTCTCTCTCTCTCTCTCTTTCTCTTTTTCGTTCTCTATACTCCTCGTTTCGTTAATTTTGGTCAGGAAATTTACGTAGTTTAGAGACACGTGTGTGTGTGTGTGTGTAGGTAAATGCACCTGTATAACCAATAGGTACAATATATACGAGCTTATACGGATGTTCGCAAAACCGTAAGTACCGCTACTGTACCATCTGCACACATGACACCCTCGGATTAGTTTAAAAGTGTATAGAATTCGAGTTAGAAGAAAAATTCGGAAGCCGAAAATGCCCTGGAACAGATCGAAAGTGTAAGCAAAAAAATTGATTGTTACAACAAAGAAAAATGAAACAAGAAACCAAAAATTTTCCGCTATTATAAAAAAAATAAAAAAAAAACGTAGACACAGAAATTGCAAGATGAAACTAAAATTGAACGATACAAAACGAGAAAAAAAAAATCGAATTATAAAACAGAGAATAAGATGAACCAAGGAACCGAAAAATTTTATACTACCAAGAAGAAAAAACAGACAAAAATTGCAAGACGAAACTAAAACTTAGTTAAGTGAGCCACTCGGTGATCCGGCTGACCACGAACGGGCCAGACCTACTAGAATTTTTCGCTCACTGATTTATCGAGTGAAAAAAAATTATATTCTACGAAAAGAAAACTTCGTAATTTACCAACCCTTCCAATTTCACGATATTTATTTATTTATTTATTTATTTATTCATTCGTTCATTCATTTATTTATTCATTGCCCAGCCCAACAGACGAACCCAAGAGGGCGAAAAAAGAATTGTACAAACAAGCCGTATAAACTAAAAAATAGGAAATTTCACACAGCAGATATAATTGCTTCAAAATAAGAGATCTCTGACACAAAAAACCCACGAATAGAAATTATCGCAGGACTCGAAGCGTCTTTGGGTAATTTTAATCTTATTTATCGGCACGATGATCCCGAATCTTGAGAATCGGAAGAATTCGATCGATTCTGGTGATCAGTGGCTAGAAAAAATAAATTCAACAGACTGAAAACGTCAGGGAAAAAAAACTGGTTTTATTGCCTCAAGAACTACCGATGATCGATAGATTCAAATATTTTGTTGGGCATAAATTGGATTGAGTCTATTCGATTGGAAACGAATTGATCACAAACCGTTGACCGGTTCTAGACGTATGATGTATCGATTGAAAAAAACAAAATCTCAACAAATTTTCACCTCCAATAACAGAAAAACCACTGTATCATCTGACAAATTGATCAAAATCAGTCAAAACTGAAAAACGTAGCTTTCAATTATTCTTGATGTTTATAACAAAATATTTGGATTGAAATAAAGTGAATTATTAAAAGATTAGCGTACTAACAAAAAACAAAAAAATAGAAAGATGGAGAAAAAAAGTAATAGGAAACAAAAATTGAAAAATAAAAAAAAAATAAAAAAACAGGGTTCGAGGAGAGGGTGAAAAATTTTTCGGCCCATTTCATTTCCGTACAGTCTCTACATAAGCCCGGAGCGTTTACCCAATTCCAATGGAACAGACAAAAAAAATAATAAAAAAAAAAACATACAAATTAGCAAACAAAAAAAAAAAGAAGTCGAAAAAAAACACAACAAAATTGATGGAACGTTACGTCGCACCCCTTCGGTATATTCGAATGAATATGAATATGTATACACGTAGTACATCGATACATATTGGAGGGAAAACAGAGTTGAATTTGACAAAATTATCGAAGATAAATGGAATTATTGCTACTTTCTTTCCTTTGTAAAAAAAAAAAAGAAAGAAAAGAAAAACAACAAAAAAAGCTCGTGCATCGAAAAGCGACTGCGTCACATCCGATCTATCAACCCCTAAAAATATTTGTCGGTTGTTTTTCAATCAATCCTGTAGTGAAGAGGATGGGGGTGGGAAATTTTAAATACCACGTAAAACAAAAAAAAAAAACAAAAAAAAAAAAAAAATGACAAAATTGATTAGAATTACGAAAAGCTTGCAGGCGTGCATCGTGTGCCTGGTTTCCCTTTAGAGCTATACTGCAAACGCTAGCACGTAATTTAAAACCAATTACTATCGGGGGATCGGGGGTTGGCTGTTTACTCACACGGTATCGATTGTTGTTGCAATTACCATCTGTCCCCCATGAATTGTGTACTCGAAACTACACCCCCGTGTAAAAATTTTTGACTCTTGTTTGGCTTACGCTCTTATGCCACTCCAAAGCTCCCCCAAACTCGCGAAGCTCGCGATTCAAAAATTCCATATTCCGTTAGGGGTTGTATGCTTAAAAAAATATAAAACTCAACGAACAATGTACAACTTCGTTCAATTTTCATTTATTGATTGATTGATTTGTTTTTTTCCCTAAAAACTTGAATTCGGCAAATCTACCCCTACCATCTTTGTCAGCGATGAAAACTGAATTTTCAGTTGATGATTGGTAAACGTTCAACGATTTATTTTGCGTTATTTTATGATGACTTTTTTTCGTTTTTGGTCTCCAATTATTCTTTCAACTTTTCCATCCATACACCTGAGTATACATGCATACTCGTTACCGCTTCGTTGGCGAGATTTTACACCCCTAGAGTTTGCATCCCGAGCTGCAAGCTCCTTCTCTCATTTTTTTTATCTTTTTTGTCGGTCTCACTCTCTCTCACTCTCTCTCTCTCTCTCTCTCTCTCTCTCTCTCTCTCTCTCTCTCTCTCTTCGTCTCTCGGTGAGCTTGATAACTTTTAATCAACGCGGGAAAGCAAAACTTTTTAAGTTAATAACAATTAGTTCAAACTACGTGTATATACCTATAACGATGTATGTTGGTATGTACGTGTCTATATAGTATGTGAGCAAATAATTGCGAAACAAAGAGATACTCGGTCTGCATAAATTAAACACTTTATATTTGTAAACGGAGTTATCACCTTTCACAGTAAAAAGTTCAATTTCTGCTTAAACATCCTCACGCAGATTTCGAAAGCTTCGCTTACTTTATGGAATACATTCGATGAATCGGGCGTTGGAATTTTTCTAGTTTCAAAAATCTCTTACGAAAATAAAAAGAACATATTTTTCGAATTAAACGCGGAACAAATTTTTTGAGGGTTGATTTCACCCCCCGATTGTGAATTGAAATTTTCTTCTGACTACTTTTTATCAGTCCATCGCAAGTTTTCGAAGAAAACGTGACACCAGTACATCAAACTTTGTTTTCAAGGGTTTATTTCACCCCCTATCGAGGGTGAATTTGTACATACGCATATTTTTCCGTGTGCTTTTTTCTGAATTTTCTGAATCACAAATTTTCTTTTAAGATTTATACAACAGAAAATCGATGGACCTCATTTAAGGGTTCGTTTCAGCCTCCCGTAAGAGGTTAATTTTGTATTTTAATTTTATTTTTTTTCATGTGTCTTGATGCGGTCTGCCACGAAGTTCGGACAAAACGAAAACAAAAAACAGCATGACAGGATGAAATCAAAAAACCGTTTGCATATAAGGGTTGATTGCACCCCCTACGAGGGTTAAATTTCTAGATAAATATATTTGTCCGCGTGTGCTTTTCTCTGAATTTTCTGAATCACAAATTTTTGTCCAAGATTTATAGAACAGAAGATCGAAGGACTTCATTTAAGGGTTGGTTGCATCCCCCTTGAGAGGTAGATTTTGTATTTTTTCTTCTCCATTTTGACGTGATCTGACACGACTTTTAGACGAAACGAAAAAAAAAACAGCCTGTGAGCATGAAATCGAAGAACCGCGGATTGCATGTGAGGGTTGATTTCACCCCCTATAAGAGGGTAAAATTTCGAGTTATGAATATTTATCGTTGTTTTGTTTTGATTTGTTTGTCATTTGTTTTTATTTATGGGATAATAACACTCACCAACGGAATTAGTTGTAGAACTTTGTGCGAAAGAGCCGGAAATAAGTAAAATCACAAAAAGGTATAAAGAACGTAAAAATAATATAACTGCAACGTTAGATGCTGAGTGTTCGCGTTGGGTCGCGAGTGAAATTCTCGTGGCGGTTTTACCGACCATCTGCATAGCGGCGGAACTCGACAACGAGAGACTGAAAGCTCGGCATCCCGACTGAAGCTTTGCTACCCTCGGCTTTGGTGGGCAACGCTACTTCGACGCGAAGTACGCTAGGGGTTGCCGGCGCGGCGCGTCGCGTCGCGACGCCTATCCTCCCGCCCTCGCGTTTCACCGCGACGCTTTCTCTCTTTTATTCTCTTTTCCTCTCTCTCTCTCTCTGAAATACAGAAAGCTCAGAGCGCAAGCGCCTGTAGCACCCTTAAAGTACCTCCGACAACCCTAATCTGCTGAACCCTCTCTCACTTATCTGCTATCAATAGGGGCACGTTAATTATCGCCCTCCAAAGCACCTGTGGCATGCTCTTTGAACCTCAACCCCCTCCCGACCAACCCCCAATCCCCAACCCCTTGCCCTGCACCCCCTGAGCCCGTGGTGCTCTCTTTTTTAACCTCGAGCTTTTGACCAAGGATTATCAAATTAGCTGAGGAAAAAAAAGAGAGAGAAAATTAATTATCATCATATATGCGAAGGTAATGTAGATATGAGAAATTCCGTCATCCTGCAGTGCTAGTTTTTGACGAATTTTCATTTTGTCATCACGATAAAAAATTCCCAAAATCTGTATAAAAGATGAATTCAAATTTTCGGTCATTTCTTACTGCAATTTTGATGATTAGTTTTTGGATAGTGAAGAAAAATCGGTCGAGCTTTATCGAGAGCTTTTCTCATTCCGTGTTTTAAAAAGCTTGTGTTGGAAATATTTTGCCTGAAATTCACCTGCAAGTTTTCAAAAAGCCAAATTCACAGACAAAGCATTTACCAAATTCGAGAAAGAAGGTCGAGAATTGGTAATAGTCTTTTTTCGGTCTTGACTCTCTGATTTGTGTTTTCTACTTTAAAAATTTTAGGTAAAGCTGTTTTCGATCAATCGAAAATTTTCCAACAGGATACGAGAAGGGGAATAAAAAAATCCGAATGATTTCGAGCATCTTTAAACCGAGAAAAAAAATCTTTTAATTATCAAAAGCTCGACCGGTTGGAAATTCCCAAAAAATTGAAGTTTCCGATAAAAATTAGAGTTTCGAAATTCTGTCCGATTGGAAAATCGCGAGATTCCGAGTATCGAATGGTCCAAACCGAGGGGGTGCGACGATCAGTGCAGATTACGAATTACTTTGATAAGGGTTGTTGTGTAAAACGGGATCTGAATCGCCCCCTCTGTTTACGGTTTTCCGTATAACATGTACATACAAGTACGCTGCGAATTCATCGCGTTTCGCGCAGATTCTAGTCGGGGTTTACAGACGCAGGGAATTTACCTCGATCCGCGCGATTTACACCTTCAGCTCCGCGAATTTAACCCGCGGGTTTGTTACATACGCGATTATTTACCGCCCGCGCAAATACAGAGACTCAAAGATTTTCAGAGTTTCAGAGGATCTAAATCCTACGAGATCCAAAATCCAATCGACGATTCGAATCTAACGAAGCGTCGCGTCGGTCTCAGGGTGAAATAATGCACGGGGTGGAAACGGGGTGGATCTAGAAACCCCGCAGAACGGGGGAAAAAACCGTAATTTCATTATTACTTTACGCCCGCAATAGATCCGGGCCCCAAAGACGTTTCGTCAAAGGCTCAGGATTGAGCGACGCAGGATCCAAGGCGTGAAATGTTCCCGTTTATAAACGCAGGGGGTGGAAATACGCAAACGATACAACGACAAAGTATCGCGACTCGATTGAGCGGTTTGAAAAATACTACAAAGTTCAAAATCCACAGTATACAATTCTACCACAATTTCTCCTCTTCCATTTACCCCTACGAAATTAACGACCCCCCATTTTCAAGCCGATCTTTCACCCCTCAACAAGTCTTCGTCTCTTCCCTCGAGCTTGCGGCCGAATTCCTTCAAGGGTTGTTTTCGAAACGAGACGATTTCCACTTGGCATTATTATTTAGTTTGATAAGTTGGACATTTTCTTCAAAAAATTGTATCTTGTCTGTTTTTTTTTTTTTTTTTGCCTAACGATTTTTTAATTAGCTGAGGCATAATCAATGAACCTAAATCTAATTGTAAATCTAAATTATCTGCACGAAGAAAAATAAGCTCCAGCCGAACAGTGCAGGCGAGTTGATTTTTGTTTTCCGAACCACGAAACATGTTCGATATATTGATTACAAAAATTTGCTGCTATAAACCGCGAGGTTTTCCATAATCAGAGGAATTTTTCACCTCCTAGGGTGTTCGTTATGAGCTTTAGGTTCCGAACGGGCTATTCGAAAGCTCGATAATAATTAATTGGAATTCCAATTAGAAAAATCTTCCAATTAAGTCCAATCCGGCCCCCCCCCCCCCCCCCCTCCCTCCCTGCACACCTACGTTCGAATTCAAAAAAAAAGAGAAATAAAAAAAACCAGACAAAATGAAATAAAAAGAAAAAAAGCTTCATTATTTTCAACAGCGGATCTGTATACTCCAGTGTTTTTCGGTTTTACAGTTTTTTTCACTAACATTTTTTCCATTTATTCAGTGAAATAGGGTTTTGGAGGATAACGCAATTTTCCGGAAAAAAAAAATTGGTTCTCTTTAAGTAAACGAAAGATGATCGAACGATGATCGAAAGCACTAAATTTCCTTTTCAAAACGTACGCTTGTTTTCTCTTCACGCAGTTTTTTTGTTTTTTTTTTCAAAAACTAGAAGAAAAATTACCGAATGGGGAAAATCTAAAGCCCTGATGGTTTTATGATCTCTGCGAAATTCATTTTTCAAATAGGATTCGAGTATTTTCTGTATGGAACTAAGAAAAAAGCGAGTGACTAATTTTTTGATGACTTGCGGATGAATTTGTCTTTGATATTTTTTTGGAAAGCAGCTAGGGATGCATTCTTTGGGAAGGAAATGTCTGAATTTGAGAATGTGATTGGTTGAAATCGAACCGATCAATGGTATTGATATATCATGTATCATGTATGTGTATAATGAGGTATGATTAATCAAGAGGCTGCATATGGAGGCGAGAAGTGAAATATGAGCTTCTATCGATAGATAGCTGTGGATATAATGCAGGGTGGCGAGAAAGAGCTGCAATACTCACCTGCCTACCGAATGAAAGCTTAATTGTTTATTTAGCGTACCGGCCGCGAGAGCAATGAATCATCCTAAGTATGATTGATGCGATTTTGAAACCAACTCCGCGTTTGTCGAGAGGAAAAATAAACTGAATGAAAAAAAAACAAAAAAAACGATGCGGAAAATCAATGGAAACAAAACACCCAATTGAAAAGTCAAAATTCTCCCACATTCATACTTTTTCTCGATTTTTCTCCTCAGATGGTTTTTCAAATATTTATACATCTACAAAATTTTTACCAATTTCGATTCTTCTCTGTGAGGATAAATTATTCAAAAGAGAAATCAAAAACTCTTCTAGCTCAGCACGATATAGGTTGAATTTTGAAAAAATGAAACAAACGAAATGATTTCATCGATAGTGTTTTTGTCGTTGTTTGTACTTCCTGCTTTTGAAATAACGGAAGTTATCATAATTACCCCGAGATTGAAAAGTTGAGCTTTCACCAAATCTCCACGTTTCGAGATCCAGAGAATCGCCTTTGACAATTTTTGGACTGACGTCTGGGTGTAAGATCAATTTTATTTCCAACGATATCTCGAGAACGAATCCACGGATTTCCATGATTTTTGTCTCAATCAATGCGGCTTTTCGTTACTCAGAGCTGATTAGATTTTCGATTCAATCGGTCGGCTAGTTTTCGAATAATCAAGCTAACAAAATTTTACCAAAAAAAATTTTAAACAGTCATATCTCGAGAACGAATCAACGGATTTTGACAATTTTCATCTTCATCGATTGCATTCGCTCCAACTTAGAAATGACTGAATTTCGGAATAGATTAATACGGTATTCTCGTATTTTTCGAAATTGAAAAATCCGCGTGGGAAGTTTCAGGGCTGGCCCATCGTGATCAGTCGATTTACCTGCCGTCGTCTTTGTACAAAAAAAACGCGATAAAAAATCGTCGATTGATGAAAAAAAAAATAAATAAATAAAACTCATTCAATTTAAAACGCAGAAGATAAGAAACAAATTTTCGAAAATCGACTTTCAGACTAAACGAGCAACATCGTCGCGGATGGTTTCCCGCACCGCGTTTAACTTCGCACAATACATGATCCGGGCAAGTTTTCGGGGGTGGTATGTAAATAATGGTAAACTGGAATGGGAAATTCGGGATAGGGGATGGTAGATTGGGGGTGGCTGGGTTGGTATACGCAGATTGCAATTTGGTGGTGCTGAGAGAGTCAAGCCAGGCAGCTTCTTGCGGCACAAAAGGCGTTTCCAGACACCAGGGCGCCCGCGACGCCGGAAGAAGACGCACTGCCCTACGCCTCTTCTACCAGTTTCCGGTACCACGCCACCCTAGAGTCCGCGTACTTACGTCCCTCTATGTAATTCCTACCCCTTCGGCATCGCAAAACAAAAGAAAACCAACACCGTGACTCGTTTTAACCCTCGCCCTTAATCTCAAACGCAACCCCACGGGACTATTAGTAGCCCCCGAATTCCACCCCATTGTTTTTCATCCCCTACATCTTCGATTACTACCATAGTATCCAAAAATCTGATTCCAAAATATCAACAAATATACAAACAGTCGAGGATTTCATTTATCCATTCATATTTCTTGTTTTTTTGGTCTTTTTCAATCTTAGGGATGCAAAATTGGGATCTCTTTTCATTTTGTACAAGAAAAAGAAGTCAGAAAACCGTTTTATTTTTTTTTTTTTTTTCATTTTTTTATTGTATCCTTTTTGTTCTTCGGACAGAAACTTTTTAAGGAATGGAAAACGGAGATTTTTATAATTTGCAAAAGATAGAGAAGTAAGTTTTTAAATTTTGGAAAAGATCGAGGAAAGCGGATAGCGCTGGTTTTGTTCACAAATTGGAAAATAGGAAATGAGAAGAATCTCAAAAAGGAAAAATTCTTAGAAGTAAAAATGAAAAAAAAAAATGGCAAAGAGTTATAATTTATTGCTGCTATCGTCGCCTGCACTCGAGGAGCTAAAATACAGAGTTAAATAAGTCGTGGAAGCAGGTCTGAGACAAGGTAGCACTCAAGGTGTAACTCGGCTGATTACCTTGGCTCTTGGTCGTCTAGGGACCGGACGGTGCGGAGGTCAATAGAGCGAAGAATAGTTGAGATAAAGCGAAAGGAACCCCAGAGTCTTGAGACTTGAGAAGAACGAGAGTCGACAGAGTGGCGTGAATGGCGAGAGGAGAAGGAATAGAAAAAAGAAGAGAGGAGAAGAGAAAAAGTTCGTTTCCTGGTTTTTCAAAAGAAGAAAAGACAATAATAAAATTGCCGCGAAATTCTACTTCTCCCCATCTCACCCCCCAGTTTTTATTTAATTGCAGTCAGGGGTGGATGGGGTGCAAATGCAATACTAAACATTCCAAGGAGCATTTTTACATCTGATTAACTCCGAAATCACTTTGCGAGTTTCTAAAGCGGTGAAAAAATAGCGATGTTAAATCCGCGATGAAAATCTCGCAGAAATATATTCCGAAAAGCATGTCAAAGCACTCGAAACTCTCTGCGAAATATTTTTGCCATTTTGTTTCTTGTTTCGATCTTAAAATCGTTTGCAGACGATTTATAAAGATTGAATAATCGATTTTCAAGGTAATAAAATTTTTTAAGAATTATTCGAGAGCTTTTTTTCAAAAAGAGGTGAAAAAGCTCGTCCAGAAATTTTTTCAAAATTCACATGATACAATTTACTTCTTTATCTTGCTTTTCAATCGTGAAAATTTTCCGAAAATCGACGTCCCGTGGAAAAAGTTGAATAATTTAGCGAGAAAAAATCGCGAAGAAAATTCGATCGGACCAAATTGGAGCTTTTTTCTCCTGCTACAGAATCCTTCCAGAGTATTTTCTGTCAGAACGCTCCTCGAAAATCTGCAAACCTCTGAAGAAGTTGAATATAAAATAACAGGATCGAGTTTTTTCGAAATTATTTCGAGACGAAAGGAAAAATCGTACGAATATTTTGCAAAAGCTGGACGTAATTAGAAAGCTCGTTTTTTCTGCTTTAAAACTGATCTTCGAATTCCTCTCTACGATTTTTTTCCTCACAGATATTAGACTTTTCGTCATCCTTTAGAAATTCAAAAGGATTTGAAAGCTGTGGAAAATCCTGTGTGAGTATGGAAACGAACGATTCAGTATCCCCAAAACTGTTGAAATCTTGTACTGATCCTGTCAGTAGGCTTGGAGAAACTTGACTAAACTCTCTTTTTATCCTGATTTTTATTTAGTCGCTCAGTTTCTAGAACCGGATCTCCAAAACAGGGATATAAATCAAGCGTTCGGGATTCGGGTGAATTGTTTTATATTTTTACCAGGGAACGGTACTAAAATAGAAAACCGATGAAGCACATGGGTGGCATGGGATTTCGAACAGAAAAAGAAACAGAGAAAAATAAAAAGAGCGAAGGCTTCGCGAATCCCGGCCACCAGAATGCCGCATGGCACCTGGAATCGAGCGATATTTCAAACGGAAATGGGAATATCATTGGACGTTTGTTGCGGCTGACAAAATCAATCGAATTTTAAATCGCTGAAAAAGAACACGTACATACATACATGCATACATACGTCGATATATGCAGCACCAGCAAACCATTTTTCTACTTATTTTCTTTATTACAATCCCAGAAGTCCATAGAGAAACATATCCAAAAGACAGACAGAGAGAGAATATAGATGAATTGTAATGAATAAAAAAATCAAAAAGTATATTCAAGGGTCAAAGATGGACGAGGAAGCAAATGTAGAAAAGGAGTAAAGGAAACGACAGGACCTCGCGCAGGACAACGCGTCATTGACCGGATGTTGGTTCCGGTTCGGGTCAAAGTGTCCCGATAAATCCCACGTCGGAACCTCCTTTATTTTCCTCGCCTTTTCTACTTTTTTTTTTCTTATTTTTTTTTTTTCTTTTTTTGTTCTTTCTTTCTGTCTCCATCCCCCCGTTCCACCCTTCGATTCAGTCCCTTATATTCTCTTTCTGTCGAACGTACCAATTAACCTGTCACGATATTGCGTCCCGACAAACGATACGAAGTGGTAACAAGACGTGGGAAGAAATAAAAAAGAATAAATAAAAAAATAAAGGCAAAGAAAAAAAATTGGGGATAAAGTTCGTGTCGTCGTTTCAGGCCGAAAGTTAGGATAAGATAGAAAATTGGACATTGCTCAGATTTATCTAAGAAAATTCAACCGAAAACTGCAGAAGAAAAAGTAGAAGACAGAAAGAATTTGAAGATAATCGAAATTCTTTTGGAAATTAGAAAAGGAAAAGAAAACAAAAAAATTCTCAATCATATGACGATTGATTTTTTAGACAAAAAACAATCTGCATTTTTCGAAATTGCACTTAAAGGCAATCGGGAGGAACAGTTCGAATCAAAGAACGAAATTTTTGAATAGATCAAAACCCGTGAATTGAGAATTTTCCACCTCCTGAAAGTAGTAGAAAAGTGGTCAATTATTAATCAGGCTGAATTTTCGAAGATTTACTATCCGCGCCATCTTGTTTTGATATCATCGAAGTCAAATTCTGATCAAATGACCACGTCGAGCAATTCTTTCCAAAGATTTTCAGACAAGAACGAGGCCTCTGGGTAAAATAGTTCTCCCGAAAATGGGAAAATGGGAAAAATTTTCGACCTATTTTGAATTGGTGAATGGCACATAAGGTTTCGTTTGAACCATCATAGAATTTGAATGAATAATCGGACAATGATCTGCAATATTTCAAAATACTCGGGAAAGATTCTTCTTTGAGACAAAATTTGTCCGGTGATTGATTTATTCCGAGAATAGAGTAAAAAAAAATATCTCAAACTCCATAGACTTGTGATTTTCTGCAATTTTCCAGCATTCCGTTTGGCAACTTCCCCTAACTCTTTGGTCCGATTTTCTCGCTTTTCTGAGGTGTTAGGGTTGAATATATGCGACGAGGTGTTTGGGATATTTCGTAAAAACGAACCACACAGGTCTGGCAGGTGTAAGTGACGTAAAGGCCGCCATAAACGTCTAAGGGTTGTCGCGGATTGCTGGAATGAAAGAAATAAGGGAAAAATAAAGCGAGGGAGATCGAGGGTGGAAAATATACAGAGAAAATAAGCCCGAACGATTCGCAATATATGTATATACATATATATTTCTTTTTTTTTTTTCCTGGGAGAAGTAATCAAAGTTCAAAGCTGTGCGGCTAGTATTTCATCACGGAAAACATTCGACAGATTTTCATCCAATATCTCTACAGGATCGGTAAAAATGTTCAATTAAAATACTTGCGTAACGACGCGGCGTAATACATATACTTACTTGTTGCTCTCATCACACCGAACCCACCACTCCCATATAAATCCACAATAATTGGAAATCAACTTTTCTCTCATATTTGTACACATCTCACCTTCCGCATCTACCTATATACCTCTTCGTTATTTCATCGAAAAACGAATCAACTTCCGCGGTTTATTCTCAAAAATTGTCCCTTGAATCCGAACTGGAACTTTTTCAAAACGTTCCAGTTTATTCCCTGGACGTTGTATTTTTTTTAAATTTTTAATCCAAAAACAGGGTTTATTCTTGACTCAACCGTAAAAACGACTTTTTTTTTACCTAAAAAGCGGGATAAATGTGCAATTTTATTCCCTGCTATACTTTTTGCCTCGCAAATTCACTTTTCTCCCACATTTTTTGAAGAAATGTAAATTTGAGGGACGTGAAGTAGATTTGCGGTAGGTAAAGTACTTTTTGTCCCGCAAATTTATGATTTTTTCAATTTTTAGGTCACTCTTCAGGTAAAAAAAATGGCCACAGTTGAGTCAGAAATAATGTTCTATGTATATGCAACACGGAAATAAAGCCGATTATTCCCTTGCTACATGATGTACTATTATATCTGAATTCACAGAAGAATAAAAAACCGTCAAAGAGGTTATTTTTGCATTCTTAGTTGGCCCGGATACAAGCAGGTAAATCGGCTGACCACGATGGGCCGGATTTTCCAAATTCGAAGTAAAAAAAACTAGCGCATCGATCTTATTCAAAATTTGGTCATCTCTAAGTTGGAGCGGATGCTATCGATGAAGATCAAATTCGTCAAAATCCGTTGATTCGTTCTCGAGATATCATCGGACATAAAATTGATCAGACACCCAGACGTCAGTTCAAAAATTATCAGAGGCAATTCTCTGGACCTCGAAACGTGGAGATCTGGTGAAAATTCGACTTTTCATTTCCCGGATTATTATAAAAACGACCCTCTTCCCAAAAGCGAGAAGTTCAAAATGATTGAAATTTGAATTTCGGTAGTATATTTGAAAAGCAGGTGGGAGGATTCAGGGGGTTGAAAGCACAAGAGCTATTATTGCGGTGTCGGTTCTTGTTTTCCCCCATGTGTCTAGTCGTTACAGTTGCGAGTCAGTAAACAATAGCGACATGTTGGTCGGACCTTATCTCAGGGCGTTATTCACCCTGTTTGTAATTAAAGATAAATATTAGAAAATGACAGAGTGGTTCAGCAAGCTCCTATATATATATACTACGAAAAGTTTTAATCACAGAACGAAGACAGACCTCAGACAGAAGCTATATACTCAAAAAGTAGAAACAGCGTATCGAGTGAAATCCGAAAAAGCAAAGACATAATGGAGGAAATGCGACAGGAAAATGCCAAATAAATCCACACCCCTTTCATTATTCTCAATTTTCACCTCGAAGACTAGTCGCAATCGAATCCCTCTTCATTTCTGAACCATAGTGGATGAAACCAGGGAGCTTTTTTTTCCTCTTGCCATTCGATCAGGTCCTGATAACTAACGGGAAGTTCAAACGACATACCGTCGAAGAAATGCAGGACAAGATACAATGAGGAAACGATGAATAATGGATATTTTTTGCCCTAACTCGTTCGACTTGACTCAAGCTGCGTTTAGTTGAGTCAAGTCGGATCAACTAGACTATTTACTAGACTAGAATTTGCTGGTAGCAACTTAACTGAACTGGGAAAACTCAACCCCTCGCTGGTTCCCAATCTGCCTGCCTGACTTTAGGTTCGATTCACGGGGCAGCGAGTGGACTGTGCGAGCAGCAGCTTCTAATTGCATCTCGAGAACTCAAGAGAGCGAAAATTGGATAATGATACTCTCTCTCTCTCTTAGGGAGCTTCCTAACGAAAGCTCAGCTTCAAGCTTCAAGCTCCAAGTCCCAACTTCCAGGTTCCAGGCTTGATACCCCATCCGCGAACGGGAGTACCTCTCGTTCCGGTGCCTAGACAGCGTACTGCAAAATCTGCGAAGGACCTTCTGGTCCTACTCATCCCTTTCTTTCCATCCCTTCGCACGCACTTGGGCCTTGTAGAAAAGGTACGAATCACCGAGGACTACGACAAGGACTTGCAAATAACGTTTCAAGCCCCGCGGATTTTCACCCGCAAATAAACACCCGAACCACATCCAGAGAAACCCGGGCCAAAATTCACGAGCTTTTTCATCATTCCCATGCGGACTCGTGAATTTTTGAAAATACCCCTAACGGAAATTATCGGTTGACTGATTTTTTTCTTTTTTACAATTTTCTTTTCTTCCCTCTCATCTGAACCTCATGATTTTCTTACAATTTGGAATTTCCGCGAAAGTTGTTTTTGATCCCATAGACCAATGGTCGTCTAACCCTTTTGCCATGGAAAGTATAAAAAATTGTATGGCCTTATGGCGTCGTTCATTTTGCATTTTTTTTTTTTTTTTTCTCTTTTTTTCTTGTTCTATTCGCCGCAGAGGCTACAGCCCACGATCATGGTGATAAAAATTCACGCCACGGTTTGCGCTCCGTGCTATTGTTTGACTTCTACGCTGGCAAAGATCGTTTGTAACGTTTGATTAACGACCAGCCTATGTACAGAACTGCTTCGCATATCCCGTGCCTCCATCATGGGCTGACTATATTTCTACTCCACTCAAAGCTCAAGAGAAAAAAATCAAAAATCGAACAGTGAAAATGGAAATGAAAAATATCGATCATCGGACAGAAATTCATCTTGCAGTCCGGTGAAAAGTCCCATGTTTCCTCAAAGTCATGGTTTTTGAATGAAGTGATGAGTGGTGACAAAAAATCTTATGGAGTTTGGAAAAATTTGATGAAATTCCTTGGGGTCTCAGAGGATTTGCGAAGGTCTATGGAATCTTGGGAATTGAGTCCATTAAAATGCTGTGGGATATTGTGGATTTTCGTTAAATTTGTAAAAATTTCTTTGAATCTTGAAAAATCACATGAAATCTCCGCAGATTTTTTGAAGTCTCGTGGAAACCTTTGGGGTTTTGTGAAATTCCATGTCAAAATGTTGAGGAAATTTTATGGATGGAACCGTAAGGGATGGTTCAAAAATTTCAAAAAACGTTAGAGAATTTTATGGGTTTCTAGAAGTCAATTGTAATCCATTAATTTCGTGGAAGTATATGCAACTCCACGGAGTCTAACGATGTGAAGTACAGAATCCCATAAAATCTAATCAAGTTCTCGAAGTCGTGTGAAATTCACGAAAGTCTGATGAAATCTCGTAAAGTTGATAAATGAAGTGCTGTGTGCAATCCCATAAAATCCTTTCTGATCCCTTAAAAATCTAATGAAATCCGCCAAATCCAAGGGAAGCAGACTTGCGAGATGTCTACTTAAAATTTGACGAGCCCAAAATCGTAGGACCCCCTATCGAGTCCCGTAAAATCCCCCGAAGTCCTTCGGAGTGATGACGAACCTCCAAAGTCCGACAAAAAATCCTTGAATTCCGTAAAATTTGACAAAGTCTTTGAAGCATCCGCAAGTCCACCGTAGGCAGTTCAGGGTCTTCCGAATTGATCATTTGGAAAACCCTGTGGTTTCCTCTTTCTTTTTTTGTATTTTTCTTTTTGTTGGGGTGGGATTGAAAATCCAAATTTGGAAAGCTGTGAGAGGTCGAAATTCGGAATTTTTCTACTACCGACCCAGAGTTTGTTGAAAGATTATTTCCCCTCAAGTCTACAAAGTCGATTTGAAAAACTCCGAATGGAAAAAACACCGAAGGTTCAAATTTCCGAAAGCTAAAAATCCGAAAGGCTAAAGCTCCGAATCTCGGAATTTGCGAGATGCAACGTCGTTTATTTCACACCTTTGTCACGAGCTTCCCTCAAATTTGCAGATTTTTGGATTTTCTGAGTTTTTAACTTTCGGATCTTTGAGCTGTCTGCATTTCGACCTTTCGGAATTTGCAACTTCTGAACTCTAACGTTTCTAGAAACTCAGAATCGCGTTTCAAATAAATTCGGAATTTTTACCGTTCAGAATATTTTGAATTCGCCACTTTTTTTTTTTCAAAAGAGTGAAGAAGAGGGTAGGCGTCGTAGCCAATGCGACGCTTTTACGTTTTCAGCATCCCCTGCAGAATGTATGGACGTAGGTGTACGTCGAGGTGTCCAAACGGGGGGTGGAGGCTGCTTCGCTCGTTGTTTCGCCTCTCGTAACGACTGACCACGTAAACCTGGACCAACAGACGAGAGACGAGAGACAAGAGAGACTACAGTGCAATATTTAGGACAATGGACCGTAGTCGGCGATGTTTCTTTATTGGGTCATTTCGCGGGCTGGTCATCAAGGTACTACACCTCCTCTCCACCTACCTACTCCATGAACCAACCACCCCCAGTACTAGGGGTGTAGGGGTGTAGCCAGTGGGAAAACGAGTGTGTTTAACAACCCGGCTTAGGGTTTAAGGCTCCAGCTCTTGCTCACAACCGCAGCACCATCCCCTTCTATCTACCTTATATACCTATGGGGTATTTCGTGCCAGATAACCCCAGCCTTTTTACATTTGCTTTCACCCCAAAAAACCACCACCAAAATCTAACCCCTCTCGAAAATGCAGGTTTCTAGCATCTTCTTGACTATATACCCACTCGAAAAAGTCGAGTTTTTACCAGATTTTGAACCAGACCATGTTTTTAGGTCCAAAAGATCATTTCCTTCACTGGGAATTCGATGCTTCATCCCAATAACTTACAACTTCAGATTGATCGAGCTTTTTCCCTCCCTGAAAATTTTTGTGATAAACAAATTCCTCGTTTTCATCCCCAAGTTGGCGGAGCTGATGGAATTACCGATCTTTCGATATCGAAAACTGGAATTTTTTTTTTTTTGAATTCTACAAAAAGGAGGAGAGAAAAAAAATTCCTATAAATTTTTCTGTACGGTTGGTTTTCGAGTCGAAAATTGTCTGTATGGTTTGGTCGTGGAATTGCCTGTATATTTATATCGTTGTATGTATACGCGTATAGATGAGTATAGGAAAGTTAGCGGGTTACAGTAATTTTATAGATGAGCCAATTTGATATAACTTTCGAGGAACGAATCCATCACTGTTTGTGTTAAAAGAAGAAGAAGAAGAAGAAGAAGAAGAAAAAGAAGAAGAAGGAAAGCAGAAAACCGAGATGTTGGTATGGGGGGGTTGAAAGGGATGGGGTGATGGAGAGCAGGATCCGAGATGGATCTCCAGTCCCAAGGAAACCGAGAGGACGCCTGCAACTCTCTTTCAAAAAATTTCTTCATTCAATACCAAACTGGTATGTATTTATGTACATACGTAGTACAAACCACGAGATTAACTTTTTCCACCCACACAAATTCATCTTTTCAATAACGATTTTGACCAGTATTTTTCATATCCTTTTCACCACGCATTTTCCCCGCTACGTAGTCCTTCCAAAGGACTCGGAATAGATCCCAGAAATTGAATTACCCGATATCGTTTTTTTTTTTTTTGTTTGTTTTTTTCGTTCCTTTCTTTTCGTCAAAATTGAAAATTAAAACGAAATAGATAGAGCCGATGAAACTCATTAGCACAGAAAATTATACCAAAAATCTCTGGTTTTTGGAAAAAGCGTGAAAATTCATCACATCGAACATGGAATTTGATGAGATTTTTACTGATTTTTTTTTCCGATGACAAAACCATCAGAATTGAATTGATCCCGGTTAGGTAGTAGATTTTTAGCTGAATTGATTGGCGAAAGTGGAGTATGGTAGTCGATGGTTTCACCGGCACTTGTGCATTTCGAGGGTGTGACAAATTTCAATCCGTTGAATTCCGGTTGCAGTTGAACAAAGAGAAATGGAATCGATCTTTTTTTTTTTTTTTTTATCCATCGACTGTTTTTTTTTCTTTCTTTCTTGTTTTTTTTTTCTGCGAATTTGCGAAATTCATAATCGACTCGAACGACCGACTATATGCGGCCATAGACCTGCGGCGTATCGCGGACTGTGGAATTGCAGCCATCACACGGATCCGACGCTCTCGGTGTTCCATTCATCCCGTTATAAACAAAAGACAAAATGGCAATCAAGCCCAGCATCGGTACCACCAGTAGCAGCAGCAGCCCATGAAAGAGTCGGGCGAAGCGTCGCGACGCCAGACGAAATCCCTCAATTTTAGAATACCAAGCCTCTCTCTCTCTCTCTCTCTTTCTCTCTCTCTCTGCTCGTAATTGAGAGGATTCTGTCGATTTTTGTATATATATATATGCCGCTAGTGAATCGCCATGGAACCGCGAGCCTCCGCTTGTTTGCGAACAAATTTTTTTCCATTTTTTTCCCCCCCTTTTTTTGCACTTGCATATATCACGTCGCTTTTATTCCTTTCCCATATTTTTCAATGTTTGGTTATGCGCAACTGCGTAGCCGAAAATCCGACTTAACATTCTATTAAAATACTCAACTCAAAATAGATGAAAAAAAAAATTTATGTGAAAAAGGGATGAAAAATTTGTATTCCCATTCAGAAACGTACAATGGGGTTTATTTTGCTTTATGCAACTCGCGCTCAGTCCCCCGAAAATATACAATAATATCAAAAAGGAAATGGAAGTGGAAAGAAAATATATAAAATACTCCAAAATCAAAACCCGATATTTTACAAAAATTTGTTTTTTCAAATTGGGAAAGAAATCAGACAAGTCTCTTCCGAAACATGACTGTTTCAAAACTTTATAACTCGGTGAGGAGTTGTCGAAAATATTTTTTGGAAGAAGCATTTCGAAGAGAAAACTTGCAGCTCAAAATCAATTTTCGCAAAAAAATATACTCGATTTTTTTCGTTCGTCAGAAAGACGTTTGAATAATCAAATCCTTCCCTGCTTCAAAATGCCCATTTATTCCAAAAAAAAAAAACAAAAAAAAACGCGACCTGCACTTTAGGTCAAGTTATAGCGTTTTAGAAAAAGAAAGAAGACTTTTCTCGGCGAAATTTGAAAAGGTATTAATTCTCTCCAACCTGGTCATTTTGAGGTTGTTCAAAATTCTTTGGCTCGATTAAGCCTCTTTTTGGGGTTGATAATTCTCTGATACAGTATAAAGTTTTATCGAAAAGGGAAGATCAACGCAAAAGGTAATATTAGTTTGGGAAATTGTTGGGGAGCAGGTGTCCGGTAGATAAAACGGAAGCGAACTGTTTCCTGAATTGGACCATAGCGTGGCTTATAATGTCGAGATTGCTCGATCTAGTGCAATTCGAGTTTGAAGAATTCGATCCAATTTTCCCATCACAGTGAAGAGTAGGGAATGATCTTCCCCGGAGTTCCCCTAATTGCCAATAATTTTCTAAAATTGGTTAAAAAAATCTGCCAAAACTTTGGGCATTTTCACTTCACTTTTTCGCCCATCCTTCATGGGAATAATGGATCGTTAAGGTGGTTGGTCGGGCTGGTCTGCTGGGGCGGGTTACGCACCGTCGAATACTAAAACAGATAATGAAACACAGAACACGTTAAGGTAGTGATTTATTTGAGTAGCAAACGACTCGGCTAGGCCACAGGCATGGGCACCAGGAACATCGCCAATCGCCATCGTGTTCGTGTACACAGCGGAACATACACAGACTATAATACAAGCAACGTGCCGCAGAATCGGGCGATACCGCGTTCATATAATCGCGGCTTTCGGAACCGGAAAACACATCCGAAACACGTGAAATACAGAAATATTCAACCCCCTGGCCCGTACGTGCCGCCCAACCGAACAGGACGTCATCCCGGGTACGCGTACGCGGCGACAGGTTGTTAAATTGAAACAAACCGATGCCTGGTGTGAAATCAGTGGAACGGAATCCGCCGAACCGAAGTATGTCAAATCCATGTCAGGATGAAACTCGAACCCCATTGCAGGTGTCCCTTGAGATGATATAGTGGAGAATACTTCCAACTTAACCTAGATGACATAGAAAACACGAGTTTTACTGGAATCCTATCAGGTTTTTTGATTAAGTGACACACTCAGCTGATTTCTGCCAAAAATCTGAATTCAATCGTCGAGGATTCGTTCGGATCGGTTCAGTAGTCGTCGAGAAAATACGATTCGCGTTTTTGAGGTGATGATAATTGGTGAACATCGAATTTCACTCTGTAGAATCATGTGATTGTCACACTGAGTCAAATTGATCCGACTGATTTTCTATCGGCTGCCGTACGAAAAGTATATCCGTCCGATTTTTTTCAAAAAATTATGGAACATACTTTGAACATTGTAGAATATGTGCCAAAAGTCATTTGACCAAAATTAAATGTCAATGTATCTGAAAAAATTGGCGAAGATGTGAATGTGCAAAGAATGCACCTTTTCAGTTAAATGATTCATAACTTTGTCATTTTTCAATTGTTTGGAACCAAATTTTAGGCTAATACTCTCGAGATATGGTACTTAGATAAAACAAATAGCTCAGTAGTAGAAGTTCCAGAAAAGGTATTTATCTTGACATCTGAAGAGGGTCTATTCTGCAGTTGAAACAAAATTTATTACGCATTGCACATGGTAGGCAGAACTCCATCTGAAACCATATCCATACAGATATTCGGCCCCAAAGTTGGAAGGTAGGTCAATTCGATCCATAGTGACTATGGAGGGTTAGGGTGCCACGGGTCTGTGTCCGGAATTCCATGACTGCCAATTGTCATCACCTCGAAAACGCGACTCATAGTTTCTTCCAAGCTATCCAACCCACCGAAATGAAACTCAGTAGATTAATGCTTTGCTACAGCAGAAAGTGGCTGAGTATTTTACTGTTTGGAAAAAACTAATATAATTCCAGTCAGATTCATATTTCTCATGTTAGCTAGGTTAGGATCGAAGCGCCGTGCACCATATATCGCCTTAACAGGCTGGAAGGTGCTCTCTACTTCTGAGATGAAGCGTCGTCTGCTAGATACTAGTTCGTAGATAGGTACTCAAGCTTTTCGCAGTGCAACCGATACCTGCAGCCCTGACTGTCAGAGAGAGGGTGGTTCTCCAGATTTAACCGGCTCTGAAAGCCTACACGGTGCATTCCGCGGTAACTTGATTACGTCGCAGTGCTCGTAGCGTGCGAGGGTTGCGGAACTCTGTTCTAAGGAAGATGTCACTTCTGAGGAGTACGCGAAGTCTCTTCCATCGAGTCTGGAGCCCATACCAATGACGGTAAACCTCACATACGGGTAGTTCGATCATGTGTGCACTACGTACCTATAGACCCTCGAAGTTCCTGCAGCCCATCGATACATCGCTAAATGTGTCTATACTTGACGAGGTGGTAGAACGTAGAACAACGCGGGTAACCAAGCTGCAGACAATGGATAGGCGCTGGAAGAGCGATACGACCTCAGCACTTACCCCCTATCACGATCGGGAGGGGGATGGGTACGTCTAGCAAATTGCGTTTGTCAAACAACTACCAGCCAGATACTGGGTGGTAATTGCTCTATGAAATATTAGTCAACTATTGAGTGGCTCATAATTCGCCACAATTAATACCAACCTCAATCAGTGACTCGATCCAATTACACCCTGCGTCATAAGGAAGGAGAATAGATCCTTCCATCATGTGCCTGATCATGCCACATCTAGGATGAAATTGGTTCCAAGAATGTTTCGGAAAAAAATTGCAAGCTCCGTGGATTGAGATTCCTTGAGATTTTCCGGCATTTTGTTGGGCGCCATCCCTTGAGCCAGTGTGTGCTTTCCGATCAGCCAAAAAGCGGGATAGAAAGAAGGAGAAAGAAGAAGCAGTAAAGTATGCTAGAACGTAGAAGAAGGTGGTTACAGCCGTTGGCGTAATGCCGATTACCGACCAGTAGTAGGTACGCGGAAGTGAAATTGTTGTTGGGACATGAAATACTGATCTCAACCTTCTCAGCTCAAGAGTAAAGGAGATAGAGAGTTAGATCTGGTGCTCGTTTACTCGCTGATACGGAAAAGCTGGATAGTATCTGGCCTGGAAGCCAAAAAGATTCAAGAGGAGCCAAGAGAGCGAGTCGAAACGAGCCAGCAATATGCCTGAAGGAACAAAACGAGTCCATGTGCTATCTAGGTGTGTACGTGTGTGTGTGTGTGTTTGTGTATGTATCAGGAAAAGGGAGAGAAAGAAGAGCGGTGCTCCCCTCATCCCGTTTTATATACAATTAACTTATTCCTCAAGAACACCAAACGTACACTGCAGCACCAAAAGCACGAAAACCCGTTCGACGTATCGACCTGTTCAAGACCTCCGAGTGGCAACCCCTGTTCCAGGTTTATGTCCCTAGCACTTTATTGCCCATAATACTGAAGTTCTTTCAATCAATGATACGGACAGGACTCGATACCCTTTTCTCTTCCCTACTCTCACTCTTTCTGCTTTTCTGATAACCATAAGTAAACATAAAGCTGTGAGAAAACGATTCTCTTCTCTACTGAATCCATCTCTAGATGGTAGAAAACGATGCTGAGGTAATGATTGCCTTCCACTAACGAATGGCGAAGGATCAGGACACTAGGGAACGAAACAACCGCGGTTGAACGATATCCCAAGAACCGTCATGGATCGAATATGGTTAAGGTATAGAAGTGTGGGGACCGTAAGGTTCAACCGGTGTAGGGGTAAATTCTGCTACTACTGTACCAAACCCATCCGGTTTTATTTGCATCTCGATATAGCCAAACCCCGGCTCCATCAGAGAGTGGACCACCGCGTTGAACCCAACCACTATAACCACACGTGACTTAGTGGCGGTCCAGGTATATCCGCCAGGGTCGAAGCGGTCAAGCGGTCGAAGGAATGGAATGGAATAGAATGAAAAAAGGAAGAGTTCTCACAAGAACGGGAATGATCCTGGGAGTGAAGAGTTCAAGAGTAGCTGTGATTCTGCTGCTGGGTGAACTCTCTTCGGTACTACCACGCCAGGGTTGGTCCCTGGGGAACCAGGTCGACGGGTCCAGGGGGTCCAGCGGGTCCAGTGGGTCCAGGGCCGACTGGGGTTTGAGGGAGTTGGAGTCCACGGCACGATCTATCGTTCCATTGACCGCCACTCCATTATCAGGATAGTAACGGCGTAACCCTCCACTCTGGCTAGCGACCCCATTGTTAGCTTATCGGAGACCAAGGTGAACCTCCCCCCCCCCCCCCCCCCCCCCTTCCGACGAAAGATTACTCGACTGACCTCCTACTCTTGGTCCTCATCCCCATGGTACTCCACCTTCAGTTCTCTACACGAGCGACAGCCACACCGAACCGAGGTGACCACCGTTAAGACCAATTCAACTGGCTGGGGGGGGGGGGGGGGGGGGGGGGGAGTTGAAACCACGAAAACTTCTGACCAGGTAGTTTGACATCCCCCAATTTCATCCCGCACCCTCTCTGACCAAGAACCCGAAAACTCAGACTAGCGTTAGGGGGGAGGAGAATTATGTCGCTTTACGGATGTCACGAGGTCATGTGCCACCTTCTGGTGTACCAGATATCGAACCTAATTCAGTGACCACGAACCTCGCACGGCATTGGTAAAACGATATCTTGATTCATTAAGAGTTCACAGAAATGAAATTACCACCTGGGTATACTTTTTCTTATTCGTTTCGTTCGCCCTTGTTGATTGTAATACTGTAAGACGTGGAAGGTGATTAATCAACAAGTCGTGGAAGAATTCTACAACATAATTTATTATTTTTCACACCCTGAACATTATTCAACCCCTTCTGGATAATAGTCTCATGAGTTTTTATTATTATTATCATCTTCATACCTACTTAGGTGCATGTTACACCTACAGGTCTCTAGGTAAAGTTGGTAATTAGTATACATATTATCGCTAATAGTATAAAAAAAAGTAAAGAATTTTTTTGCAGCGTCGATGTCATTATTCGGGTGAAAACCGAGCCAGGACTATCAAATCGATTTTTTTTTTTTTTTTTTTCACCCTGTGACAATAAGCGCAATACGATTTCAAAAATCCTTTTGCTAATGTTATGTATGTACATCCAGTTTGATGAGAACCAAAAATCTATCAACTACTCTGACTTCTTGGCCTCTAAATCGCTCTTTGACAATTTGTACACCATTTTGTTGTCTCTGTATGCCAAAGGGTTTTCCGAATCTCTTTCCTCGATGTCAGCATCGATTTCAGACTTCGATGCCTCAGTGATGTGCTTACCTTTTCCGTAGAATGTTTCCTCGGTGTATATCCTGTCCTTCTGTCTATAAGTTCCGTGAATCTGTCCCCAAAATTATATGTATAAAAATCAAATTGAATGAACGACGAGAATGGCAAAAATCATCCACAAATCATTTCCCAAAAACGCGACTTACCTTGTCCCAAATGAAACAATTGAATCCAAAATTAACGTGGAAGTACTGGTGATGATTGTCGTGGAATATCGCGTCGGGTTGCCAAGGCTGCCACCAGTAAGCCTTGAAATTGATCCCTGAATGATCGATGATACCATGGTAGTAGTTGTAGACAGCAATTGTGCAGAAGGGCACTGGAATAAGGTAATTAGAGATGCGGTGAGGAAGACCTGGCCCCCACAGTGCATAGGGACTGAACGAGAAGAAGCCCTGGGAGTGTGTGATGCGATGTGACCCCATCGCATGACCCAGACGCAGGGTATTCCCGTAAATAAATCAATTGAATCAGGGGATGTGAATTGAGTAAACGGAGTATAATGTATGTGAGCTGACGTGCAGATTTCCTTCATCATTTGGAATCGGACACTCGACGTAATCATTTTATTGGAACTTACCCCAGTGAGTTGGAAAGATAAATAGTGGCAGGCATAGCGTCATTTGGATGTGAAGTATCTCCACAGGGTGAATCGCAGTCACTGAAAAAGCTGTTGGTTGCTTATACTTGTGATGAAGCTTGTGGAAGTGCTTGTAGAGCCAGGGTGTGTGGTAGACCCGGTGAAGCCAGTAGGTCGCATAGTCCTGGAACACAGTGTAGCAAAAAATTTGATGCAATACTATAGCTACATTTGCAATTCAGCTTATATGGATGAACCATGATATTGTCGAGCATTGTACGCCAAAACTGGATGGGCCCTTTTCGCCCTGATCACATTCGATCGAATTATCGCTCCTGAGGGGTGCAAGGAAGCCTCTTATTCCTGATGAGAGATACACGTGAAGGTGAAAGGCCTCCTAAAGGATGCCCGACATTTCGCAGCTGGCGTATTTAAATCGTACGTGACCCCCAGTAGCCTAGGGACTGATCTGCGTGACAGGAGCAGAGGGTAAGACTGGCCTTCATTGAATACCAACCACGTACTCGATTGAATTGGGTGATAGAATTTCTGGGGTACGTGTTGCGCCGACTACTAGGTATAGGAGAAGCTGTTGCCCGGTTTTCCAGACAAAGTGGGGTCGAGAATTGGGGCTCTACCGAGGGGCTTTTAGGGTTTTTAAGACGCTTGTTGTAACAGCAACTTGAAACGTTGAGCTCTTTCAAGAGCCCTTCAAATTCTCGGTGGAATTTTCAAACCACAAGTAAACATTTGTCAAGAGAAATCATATCGACGAGTATACGATCCAAGGAAGATGATGAGCTTCCGCTGCAGGTAGATGAGAGATCGAAAGATTCAAGTCGTTTGGAGGGGTGCTTTTGCTTTGACGAACGGGAATCGGAAATTCTGACTTGAAAAAGCGGCTGGGGTTGAAAAAAGATGTACTTTACCAAATCCTGGGCTAGGGGGTACGGAAATTTTGCGCTGGGTTAACAATTAGGAAGGAGCTACTTGATGGTTAAGATTGTGGGTCTGGAAAGAGCGGAACTACCCCATTGTCGAGACCAATCGTCGATCGCAGGCCACGAACTTCAAACGTCAGACTGGAGGCAAATTGGCCGAAGAAAACTAAGGGGGTGTGTTTCGTGTATAAGTGTATATGTGTAGGTGAACTGAGGAGGTTCGAAAGTTCAATTACCGCACCTTTTCCTTTCGGTTAAGAGCCTTGGTTGTTATGGCTTGGGTCCCGCTTGTTAACCGTTCAATAATCAGGTTTGTTATAATACAAAGGGTTTTTCATTAACTTGGTAATAAGTACAGAAGCCAGTTACGAATTTAATTACGAAAGGGCACCGACCCCCTTTTGCAAACTCTACATAAACCCGATTTCAAATAACCCATTTGATCGGTGATTTTTATTTTTATTCCTCTGCAGGAGAGAAGTCTCCTTCTTCCTCTGATCACGAAACCCCCATTGAGGTCGTGCGGAAAGGATTTTGTGCAAAAACAGAATATTTCCAAACCCTTGGCGAAGAGATCCAATCCAGATCTAAAACCCCCTCAGGTCATTATGAATTTTCCCCCCCGACCTCACGCCGCTGCGGTATGAAAGAAAACACTTTTTATCCTGATCCCCCCCCCCCCCCCCCCCCCCTTCTAACGTCAATAACGTTTCGTAGTACGGATAAGAGAGGACGAGGGCATAGATTTTACCCCCACGTTGTTGCAGCAGCCAGAGGGTGTGCTGGTACCCGTACGTGTGCAGCTAGTAGTAGCGGGCGGTATTCCTCAAAGAGAAAACTTCGCAGGCCGATCACGTCGCTGGTGAAATCTCAACGGAAAAGAGCGAGAGGGTTAAGCGAAAGAGAGAAGGGGTGGGAGGAGAAAGAGTGAGTCGCTTTCTTAGCAGGGAGGTAAAACTACAAGGGCAGATGGCATCCGACCCTCCTTTGACCCACAAACCCTTGTTGTAGCAGTTGTATCGTCAGCATGGACTCTTCGGCGTCAGCGTATTTAAAAAAAATATATATATTGCATGCCCAGAAGGTACTATTGGCGCCCTGCAACGTTGGGTTCCCCCCACAGGTATTAAACACACCTTGCGCGCGGAACAAACATCCCTCCCATATATACTTAATGTCCTTACGATGATCTACGGATACCAAGAAAAAGGACAAGACTATATGTATAAACAGAAACGGACATTTTGGTCTTCAGCGCAGAAATCACCTCTGATATTGATTCCACTTTTTTTTTGTTTTTTATCATCATCTCTATCTGCCACCTGGGGCACTTGAATACCTGGTACTGTTTCGATTAGACTTATTAACCGGTAGGTATTACCGATCCACTGCAGACATAATATACTGTTGAACTTTGTCACTAGATGATAATATACGTATATCGTCGATTATCTATGGAACAAGATTTTTGTCTGATAGTCAATGATTAAGCTGTTCATTCGTGAATTTGGTCACGTTGTCTACTACGTTGTTACATGTAACATACAGAACTGGAAGTCATTTATCACGTACACAACTGAACAACCCATTCTGTCATCCGTTACGTTGGCAATGCGTAATGGGATTCATCGAACAATGGAATGGATAGCAAAAGAGTATTTTCTTACTACAATTTTCAGAAGTTTGCTTACCAGGTAGATGTATATTACAGGCCAAGAGAGGAACCACCATGTCCAAGTGTACTCGTCGAATTTATAGTAGACCGTTGAGGGACCACCGTTCACGAAGTAGCAAGCTAAACAAGCCGTGAATGTGCTAGTCAGGAAAAGGCTCATGGTCCCAATCATGATCTCGTGCCTTTCCAATTCCGGTGTTATCCACTTTTGTGGCTGGCACTTCCATTCCTCAGCCTTGTCACGTTGGCGAACATAGAAGTACCACTGCGGAAGAAAAATTTTACAGTTTGGAGAATTTTCAGGGTCCAACGGATCACCGATATCTGCTTGTTCAACAGACACTTCATAGTCTGAAATCGATGAAGTCCTTCACCAAGGCTCACTTTGGAAAGACTTGCAACACGAATTCAGGCACCATGGAGACAAGTTATAGGGATCAGTGAAAATAGCGCACAACTTACATGGAGGAAACCACCAATGGCGAAATACATGGTGTACGATACTGTGCAAGCTGCCAGCCAGTACCATGATAAATTTTCGAGATAAAAGCTCTTTAGTGATACTTTAGCCCAGTCGATAGACTCCTCGGTATCATCAGTGGTGTCGTTTTTATCGGAAACACCGTAGCCCAAATGTTTAGCAAAATGGACAGCCACGATCAGCCATTCACCTGCAAAAAAATACCATTTCACCTTGATACACAATCCAGAATCGAATGGCTCGACTTTTCCAGATTCGTGTCTTGGTTTCTTAAACTTTTATCAAGCTTTTCACGAAACAGTACTTTTTTTTCCTTCGTCATTCCTTCGGACCAGACGAAATACATCTTTACAGATAAATTGGAAACAGCGTAGATACACAATCGCCAACACGTCATTAGCTTATCATTTTTTTTTTTATCGTTTTCTCGGCAGCACCTGCACAGCTCACGATGTTTGGAGATTGTGAATTTTTTTTTGACAGCTTCCTGAGATAGGGTCGTAAAAATAATACTCCTTTTTTTTTTATTAACAGTCTATCATATGACGTCATAGCAGAAATCTATTCGTAGGTACTTCGGAAATTTGCAGGAATTTTTGACTGATTATCTGATTTATTACCCCCTCTGATACGCGATTTTCTAAATGAGGAAAAGTTGCAATCTATACTTTGTGAAAGAATTTTGGTATTGATCTTGACTCTTGAAACCATTTGACGATTACGTATCTTAAGGACGGAATGTGTTCGATGTTCAATTTTAAAACCGAGATTAAGTTAATCACCGAATCAACTTAAACGGACAATGTGTCAAACGGATTATTATCGATAAGGTTAATTTGTAATACCAGTCAATTCTATATGTACCTATGTATACATATAATCTAATCGAATCATTTGATCTTGATTGACGCTCGCTTATAATATTGTTCTAACAATTTACGTAGTTTGAATCATATACGTAATAGACGAATTTCTAACTATTTCTATTTTTCTCCATTTCCTACAGGCTTTAAAGTGATATGGTGCAAGGATTGCTTTGAAGCTAACCTAGCTAACATACGAAATATGAATCTGAATGAAATTCTATTCGTTTTTTCCAAACAGTAAAATACTCAGCCGATTTCTGCCATGGTGAAGGATTTATCTCCTGACTTTCATTCCGGTAGGTTGTATAGTTTGGAAGAAACTACGAATCGCGTTTTCGAGGTGATGACAATTGGTAATCATGGAATCCCGAACATAATCCCATGGCAACTCCAGGCGATATGGGAGTCAGTTCGAAATTCCATGATTACAAACTGTCGTCACCTCGAAAACGAGAATCGTACTTTCGCGACGACTACCCATACCAATCCGAAAGAAACCTCGACGAATAGATTCAGTTTTTTGGCAAAACGTGGCTGAGTATGTCAATTCGTCAAAAAAAACTGATAGGATTCCAGTAAAACTCGTGTTTTTTTATGTTAGCTAGGTTATGTTTGTAATAATCTCCACTACATCACCTCAATTGGAAGACTTTCAAAAACCGCGGCACGATGATTCGAAGCACAGAAATTTTGAAAAGGCTCTTAAACGTAAAGGGAAATGAAAGATTGTGGGAAAAATGGATCCGCGATTATGAATGCATATAAATATGAGTGTAGAAAAAAAAAAATCCGAGTATAGGAATATAGTATACACGTATAGCCAAGTGGGATAAAAGTTGCTACGATCGTTTTGAACTCAGAGCGCAAAGCAGCATTCGCTATAGAGCAGTATATGTATGTATACGTCGAGTATAGCGGAGTCGGGTTGAGCCGCGAGTTTCAGTTTGAGTAAACTTTATTTTAAAACCATATTTCTAGCAACTCGGAGTACACACACTGCAGATGTGAGGTGTGCAGTCGGCTGAAATATACCCCCGGTCGCGTTTCTTTAATCCTTCGAGGTTTTCAACCCCCTACCTCCCCTCCCCCCCTCCTCCCTCCCTGGTTTTCAGCGTCTAGTATACGCGGGCTATGAAAGAAATCGTTCGAATGGAAAATTCAAACGTTCCTCTCGTCGCCCTCGGTCGCGGTTTTGGATACAAATTCATGTATAGGTATTTTTACGCGGGTCAAAGAGCTTGCTTTTTTTTCTACGCTTTCTTTTTCTTTACTTTTTTTTTTCTTTTCTCTTTATTTTTTTACTACATTTTTATTCACACGTTTTATACAGTTCCTTCCTGATTCGTCGTAACAAATCGCCTACATCCGAGAACGATAAAGAAAAAAAAATCACATACAGTTATATACGGTGTTACTCTGACACTTTTTGAGGTTACTTTGACACTATTTGAGGTTAGCTTGACATTACTCAGAGTCAATTTGACCGGTCAAGACATTTCGGTGCATCGAATCTTGCTGAGTTTTCGAATAGCTAATAAAAAATAAAGAAAACCCCATTTTTTTTCAAAATCTCTATAAACCGTTAAGCAAATGGTCATGGCACTGTACATATGTATGAAATTATGGTTTTTCGGTGTTCACGTTTTAAGATCGTTTGATCGACAACGATGAAGATGAGAAAAAATGGTGGGATCTTTTTGGGAGGATGAAAAATTTTTTGCTTCGTCGATTTTTTGCTGATTTTAGCGAATAGGTATAACAAATCGAGAAACGATCAAGCAGCGCTGCAGGCTTGTATTTTGAACCGTCCGGTCGCGCCCGCAGCTTCATTTCGCGGCGACGATAAACTTCATTCATGAGGCAATTTGGCGTTGAATACCATTCCATAAAACGGTCATAATATGTATTTCGCCGATAACCTCGATGCCCCCTTTTTCCCTCTGTCTCTCTTTCTCTCTTTCTCTCACTCTTCATCGCTATTCGAAGTCATGTCACGTTTCGTGGTCATCCCGCTTACGAATCTACTATATAACTATATGTATACCTATATGTATATGTATATACAGTTGTGACCATTTTCAGAAATACCTATACATAAATATCAACTTGATTCTTTGTGTGTTTGCTATTTTTTATTTATTTATTTTTTTTTCGAAATTTATAAAATCCCTGAATTCGGAAAGAAAAAAAAATACAGAAAAGAAAGTTTCAAACATGTTAAAAAGTTGTGAATTTGGTAACGAGTCGATCCTTGACAATAAATGGAGATGTAAGAAAATAAGAAAGAAAAAAAAAAGTATCACTTACCGCGCATAGTAGCACCGAGAAGAAATATTGCGCAAGTAGCAATCGCGGAGCCAACAAAGTTTGGTAGACGATTCCATATTTTGTCCATCTGATCGCTGTACTTCTCCATCCAAGTAACAGACATGGGATCAAAATTAGCCCGTTTTTTATTATTTTTTACAACTTTCGATTTTTCCTCGTTAGACATTTTTGACAAATTCGAAGTTTGATTCTTATTATTACCGGAAGAGCTGGACGTCTTAGACGCCAACGTCTTAGCCTCGTTCGACATCGTCGACGATCGTTACGATCGAGGCTTCTTTCGCTACTGAATAAGAAATCACTACTCAAGACGTAACGTTCTTATCAATACCTTGTCAAACGAACTCAATAAGCTATAGTATACCGTTCCAAATTACGTACGTTATACTCCTGATGTGTATATATCTCTAGTACCTATACAAGACTAATACCGACTTCACCTTGATGATCCCGCGGCTGCAGTATAACTCTCGCTGGTATTCATCCATTATCTTGAGATTATATGTATGCATAAATTATATATGCTACAATGGTTGATTGGCACTTTGAGTTCTGATTTTTTTTATTTTATTTTATTTTTTTATTTTGTCTCTTTGTTTATCTTCTTTCTCTGATTAACACTATACATCGTGTAATTATTCTCTATTTATGATCTATTTGTCGCCATCTTTATCTTTAGTATGTACATACATACATTCATATTGTAACAATGAACTTTATCTCGAATGAAAATTGTTGCTATTATTCGTGAATGTTATATTATAATTCAGCTGTCAAAACACGTATAATATGTAGTTACGAAATGGAGGAATGAATATCATAATATGTATCTAATCGTGAGCATACATATAATATAGTATTGTATGAATACATATGTATATAAACATACAATTGTATGTACATACATATATGAATACCTATATACATACAGATATATACGAGAATGTATGTATGTATGTACATGACGCGAGTAATGGACATAATAGTATAAAATTGCACGGTTGTATGGATACGATCAACTCCGCGATAAGCACGTGCTCGAGATAAACGCACACGACTACTATAGGATATATATGTCTACACACCTATACGTATACATGCACATTAGGGGTTTCTATGTATTTCACCTGTATAGATATATTATAAAGTGGGAGGGAGGGAGGGCAATGAACGTGCGTGCAGTCATGTAGCTGCGATCATACATAGGTACATACAATATAAACCAGCTATACCTATACATATCGCGGACTATATGAACCGTGCAGAAATTCTGCGTTTATCCCAAATACGACCATAGCTTATGTATAATACTACAATAATCAGTTGACGTAGCTGACAACTTTTTTGTAGTTTTATTTATTTTTTTTTTTTTTGTTGTTGTTGGTTTTTCATTTTTTTATTTTCGCATTTTATGAGCGCAAACAGCATCAGCAGCTCTCTGCTGAATCACTGCTGCTGCACTCCGCAGATATGCAGATTGGTGTGTAATTTTGCTATTCCTCCATGTAATAATCTCGTCCCTTCGTTGCTTTTTGTATGTGTTTTTTTTTGTTTTTTTTTTTTTTTTATGCTTCATGGTCTCATGGTGTTGGATTTGATAATCTGACGATAAAAGAAATGCCAAAATCACTGATCTTCGCGCTGACAGTTGCCAAAATTAAAAGAATCAGCTGAAGAAACGAACATACTATGTTTCTTACTGCATTTAGGTACTGCATGATTTTTTTTTTCAAATTTACTGTAACCAACTAAAATAAGATTAAAAAATGAGCCAGAGTTACTGAGATTCGTCATCGTTCAGCGTCATTTAATGGAACAAATCTTCCTCGTTTATTATTCAAAATTCAAACATGATTTGAAATACTCTTATTTCACTATTTTCGAGAATAAGTGATCAACGTAGACGTGATGTGATCATGTATTTTTGAAGATTGGCGGTACGATTTGTCGGTAAGAGAGATGGCTGCTTACCTGCCCACTCGATAATATTATTACAAGACGGAATCTACTTTACCTTCCGTTGATACATACTCGGTAGGTAAGTGAAGTGTTGCTGTTTGCCGTGTTTTCCCTACGTTCCACGTCGTTGCTTGGCGCTTTAATCACAAATAAAACTCCGAGGAACTGAATTTTAACCTCATATATCAGGAATTTTTGACGTTTTTACTATAGAAAGCAGAAAGCTGGATATAGTAAATATTTACCATGGCAGCTGAGGAGAGTTACGAACAGGTAATAAAAACAATGTGGAACGAAAATGTGTTGGAAAAACTATTCGAGTTCCCTGAGTTTTTTTATATTTTTACAAAACCGAGGTGACACTATCTCGACATAACCTCAAAAAATGCATCGTCCCTTTTCCTTCTCTAACCTAAAATATTCAATATTCGAACGGCCGTTGAAATAATCGATTGATATCAGTTCGAAGATGAGGAAGCCGAGATTCCAATCGGCGGAACTCTCCCCGGTGGACGTAAACGCCTATTTTCCAAAGAATTACGATGCATGATGTACGGGTTTGGAGACGACCAAAATCCCTATACCGAAAGCGTCGATTTCCTCGAAGATCTGGTCATCGAATTTATCACCGAAATGACACACAGAGCCATGGAAATCGGACGGACCGGTCGGGTCCAGGTTGAAGACATCGTATTCCTCGGTAATATTCTCTCCATTTCTATTTCCGCTCAATCGCTTTTTTTTTTTTTGTTCTCCAAATTTCTCATTTTTCGGAGCGCCGCGGCGCCATTGGCTCTTACGAACCCACGTGATCAACAACGTGCCGCGGATTGATCACGTGGGTTTATAAGAACCAATGGCGCCGCTGGAAAATTCACTCTTTTCCCCTTCGATTTTCGGTTCTTCAATTGTCGCTATTCTTTTTTTGAATTCCGATTGTTGAAAATCGAACTTTTCGGAATGTTCCATTTATTGAATCGAATTGTTACGGTGAAAAACAAAATTTTTTTCAATCTTTAATTCTTTGAATCGAAGTCTTTTTGTCTTCGTATTTTACAATTTTCTCTCAGCAAAGAACATTGGATTATTTTCTTTAGAATGATCAAAAATCGTTTCAATATGAGAAAAAAAGGAAAAAAAAGAAACCCCATTTGAAATGCCGAAATTTGGTAACGTTTTGGTATATTTTTTATTTCATCTTTTCTCTGACAGTGAGAAAAGATTCGAGAAAATATGCGAGAGTAAAGGACTTGCTAACGATGAACGAAGAGCTCAAAAAAGCGAGGAAAGCTTTTGACGAAGTGAAATACGCAGGTACTGTCAATCAGTAGGAAACGATTGATATTATCAAGTTGAAAAGCAAATAAGATATAAATATGCAAATAAATTTTTTGGTAGAGGTGTGTGAATTCATGATTTTTGGTTTATTATAAAATCCGATTCAAGTTATCGAGTAAAATGTAAAAAATACTAAATTTCTTACAAATAGAAAGCAGAAAAAAAAAAAATAGAATGAAATTCGTTGTAAATTCTGCTAAATTAGAAAATTCTTCTCTATTCTTTTCTCTTCCTTGTTCATGAGAAAAAAACAGAAGAAATTAAATTTCAAACAACTCTTGAACTATCGAAAATTCTCAACATACTTGAATCGGGTTTGCTAGTTTAGTTTAGTTTAGTATTTACTGCATTAAAGAAAATAAAAAGAAAAGCTATATTGTTTCACAATTTTGTATATCGAGTATAACAGTAATTGCAGAGCGAGCAATGTTTTCTTGCTCTGGGAATGATAAATGAGTGGTGTAATACACTGCAATTATACAAATAATCACTGCATCCTTAATTGTCATGCTGCTATGCGACTGACCTAAACTTAAAAATTACATATATTAGTGCGACGCTGATTATCAAACTATAGACAGTTGGTGATGAACTATGAATGAAACGATTAAACTAAATGAAAGATAAATGTTTTCTTATACGTCTAAATTTCTTTCTGTTTCATTTTTTCGTTTGATTCTTTTTTGGTTTTGTTTTGTGTTCTCCTTTTAGCGTATAAGCATGTATAATGGTTGATATTTAAATAGTGTCTTGCCTTTTGGATCGTTTTTATGTTTTACACACAGGTGTATGTATTATTTAGTAAAAAAAAAAAATAACATGTTGAATTGTATTGTTTGTTTTTAGTTTGTACGTTTGTTTTTACCGTTTTTTAGTACAGAGATAACAAAGGAGGAATACGTGTTGTTAACGGAATGAATAAAAAATTTTTGTTCAAGAACCAAATAATGAAAAAAACAACGTAAAATTGCGATTAACTTATTGTACTCCGATCAGCAACTATCTATATTTTATTTTACCGACAGAATAACCTCGCCCTGTCTTAATTATCCTCGGCACAAGAAGATCGACAAAGAGTTTATTTTATTATCAACTCTGGACGCATCGTTACACTAAGAAAATGGTTTGTCCTCTGCTACAGGAGATTCCAAATATTCGGTTTTATGGAACCTGCGGTGTGCGTTTACTTCGAATGAACCCTCACTGTCGTTGACAAAAAAATTATTTAAATGTATTTCTAAGTATCAAAATTCGATTTATATAAAGTATGTATTCGAAATTCGCCTCCAAGATTCTCATTTCTTCTTTCATAATTTTTTTCTCTAGTTTATGATATTTTTCTTCACTTTGAATGTCATTTTTTAGAATGTATATAACATAGAATTGAAAAAAAAAAAAAAAAAAAACATTTGTACAAAGTTTTATTGTCTACATCGATTCATGATTCGCTTTATTTTTCTTTTTCTCTCTTTAATAAGCTGTATATGAAATGATGTTTCTCTTAATTAATTAATATGTATAATAAAAAGTTTCGTGAAAATTCGTATAATTATCACACACGATTTGAATTTTACCCGCTGACGTCATGCGATCGGAACAACGGATCTGGACCTGAAATCAAATTTCACGGTATGTGATCGAATTTTATCTTCTTCTTAAATAACTAAAATAGGCTGTGAAACGCGTTTGATATACAATTTTTGTAAATAATCTGATCATTTGATTATTATACATAGTATAGAATGTACATATAACTGCTCTCGGTAAATCTCGAAATCTGTCGCAGCTGTTATAAACGTTCGAATTTTACCCGCTGACGTCACGGACATCGGAACGATGGATTTTGACCAAGTAGCAGACGACGGGAATTGGTTAGCAGACGAAATTCACATGCGTTAATGCACATCAGAAAATCAGAACCTCAAAAAACGTTAATTACGATAAAACGCCGCAATGTCTTTAATGAAAGAACCGCGTGACAAGGTGCCTGAAGACGCAGTGTTATTAAGTCGAGAAGCGGCGTTAAATTATCAAATAGAATTCATAGAAGGATGGGCAAACTCGCGCGAGGTGTAAGTATAAATTTTCCGATTCTAACCTAACCTGAAAAATCAACAGTAACGAAAACCAGCCGGGGAAAAGATGATCGAATCAATTGAACAGAAAGAATGAAAATACATCGTAAATATGTAGTTTTTGTTGATATTTTTTATTCTTTTACCAATCGACATAACCTCAAACAATAATAAATCATCACCGCGTTCTTCCGAACATAACCTCAAACCGTATTTACGAATGATACGATACTACAGGTGGCCGCTTAGATCCGGAGTATCAATTCTTGGTATAGCTGCTTCTGCAGCTGGGATTTATATCAACGCGCATTACAGAAGAAAACTGAAATTAAAGAGGATCGGTTATTTCACAACTTACCTGCCCATCGCCGTCTTGCCTGCAATAGTTACCGGCGTGCTTCACAAAGTGGTAAATCAGCAGTAGCGAATCTTCGCTCTTTTCTTCATAAAAAATTACATTAGTCGAGATGGTTATAATAATAAGACACTCGTTGTCGGCTAAAGAATTTACAATCCGCTTGCAAGTCTCACAGAAAACGCTTTTTTCAAACCGTTCTAACTCGGTGAATAGTTGCCAGAAAAAAAATTTCAGAAGAAGCATTTCGAAGCCTGAAGCTTCGGCTTTGAAACGATCATTTTTAAATTTGGCTACGATTGATTTCTACCAAGTTGTATAACTTTACGCGAAGAATAGTGGAATGTGCAGAAATGCTTGATTTTTTCAAATTTCGCTCTGAATAACAGAACAAATCGTTTTTTTTTTTTATAGGATTGATTTCGAAGCTCGAAGTTTTAGCTTCGAAATGCCTGCTTTGATATTTTTTTACCACTTATTTTCACAAAGATATTCAATCTGGAATAAGTTGACTATTATTCGAGGTAAAAGAAGAGCCCCATCTTGTTTAACGACAAATACCTCTCTGATAAAAAATTGTATAAACAATGAGAAACTAGTTTTCAAAGAGAAAAATTCAAGCTTCGTAATGAACACCCTGTCAAAAAATTACCATATCTTTTCCATGCCACAAAGAAAAGCTAGAGACATTGATTTTTTCCCTACGCTTAGCAACTCTTTGTTCAAATCGCTGCAACTTGGGAAAAATGATTGTAAATTAATTATCGAAGAGTGAATTTGAAGCCAGAAATTCAAGCTTCAAAATCTCTCTTTCAGAAATTCCTTTTTGCAATTGTCCACAGAGTTATTTATTACATTTTGAAAACCGGCGTGTTTCTCAGGAGATACTCGGATCGTTGCCTAATTTTTTTACGTATCTTACACGAAGAATGCTGCATTAAATAATCTACATTCTTTGTTGAATCCCTTAGTTCATTACCTATGATATACTTTTGGAAAACACAAAATGCCCAGTTTGTCTCCAAGTGCGTGCCGCCGCGATGCAAACTGCCATGGGATGTATTTATCCCCTGATTCTCGCTCCGTTGGGAAACTTCATGGTAGGTGAAACGGGTGTAAAATAAGCAATCGAAAGGATGAACTGTTTAATGTTTTTCTTTTGCAAATTTCTTCAACTAAACTCTCAAATCTTCAATTCAACGAGATTAAATAAACGCATTTCTCGATAAATTTTCGTTATTTCAGTACGCGACACGTCACGCTACGTACAGGCTGCCGGATATAACGAGAGACTATTTTGGAGCGGTGAGAACGTTGGTGAAATTTGCTAGGCCAATAGGAACGCAACTTTCCGTAATATTTGTTGGCCAAGCACTTTTGGGTTCGTATTTCACATATTTAGAAGTAAAGTCTAATTACACTGTGAAGCAGCGGACGATACAGCTAGAAAAAGAGTACGAAGAGAGTTTAGAAAATTCTGGCAAAAAAGTAAAAGATAATCTGTAATTTAGTTGAACTTAAAGAATTGTCTTTTAGAATTTAAGAAGAACTGATTTTTATCTACGTTGATAATTTTTTTTTTTGTAGCATTATTGTAATAATTCAATGGAAATATACTTCGTTTTTGCATTAGTCTTATTTAATTCAACTCCAAGATTAATTTCAACTTAATTAACATTAACAAATTTTCTATCTAAGATAAACGATGATGGATATTTGACGAAATAAAACCAGTGACTATGTAGTAATAGAAAATTTAATATTTATTTTGCAATTCCAAATATTTGTTTTTCTATTTTACAATTGCATAAGTTGCTAATAATATTATTTGCATAAATCTTGAATTGTTATTTTTTATTTTTATTTTTTTCCGTGTTTTCTTCCTTTCTTTTGCGAATTCGTTAATTTATTAATTAAAATTTTGTTTTGAACCCTAAAATCCTATATGATGTATATTCTAAATCGTTAACATACTATTCATTTCGTAATTATTTAATTAATTAATTCATTAATAATAATGATCGATTTAATGTAAACCACACAATATCTAGGCACAATATGATTCCTTTTTTTTTCCGTTTTGTTTAATTTTTATTTCTCTTTTTTTTTTTCTTTATGAATCGGATGAGATTATTATTATTTATTATCAAATCAGGAGCTGCGCGCGAAGCGATATAAACTTTTTTTTGCATCGAATCCAAATGTATTTTCTTTAGCAATTTTGAATATTATTATTATTATTATTTTTGTTTTCTTTCATTTTAGACACTAATTGATTTTATTCTATTACATAATATTATATGATTATCGAGTATGTAATTGAAATTGATACACAATCTATTCATGTTATTCACTTATTGTTTATTTTATTTATATTTTCATTTTTTTTTTCATTTTTTTTGCTTCATCTCTCATGAATCTTTTTCTTCTCTACTATTTTGATCGTTATAATTTCATTATCGATAATATACGGTCTATATTTTTTTTTATTAGACCTTAAGTAATCGAGAGACAGAATTTTTATTCCTTCGAGTAATTAAAAACATATAGGAAAAAAAGCAAAAATTGAAAAGAAATTGAAATGAAAAATCACTTTTAACGAAATCTGAAATAATCATTATAATATAGATAATTTTCAAATAGCTGGGCACAAATATAGTAACAGATATTATATACCTATATAATATATTCGAAAGAGAAGAATTTCAAAGAAGTCAAAGATACATAACAACTAAAATTATATTACGTAATTACACGATTATGTAAATGATTCAATTTAATAATTTCGGTATATATTTCATTTTAATAAACAAATAAATTTAACAACACGAAATATTCATTATTATCTATATTATTAGCAAACTTTTCGTATATAATAATAATAATAATAATAATCATAATAATAATAATATTAGAAACAACGATGGATAATATTGGCAGTGAATTAAACCAGCTATTTTTTTTTTATTATTCTTCATATAATATATAATTATAATAAGCTGGATGGGGCTAAGTAAAGCTAAAGGTGTCTCATGAGTTGTGGAAGATTTTTCTTGGTCTAAAAAGAAATTCTACCCGAACGAACGTTTTACGAATCACACGTTTATTTTATATTTAATTTATTGTTTCTTTTTTATTTCTTATATCTGTTTTTTAATTATTTTTTGTTTATTCCTAGCGACACATTGTTCACTAAGTTTCAAAGAGTATCTTCGTAAGATATTATAGGTGAGCTTTGAACGCATCGAGTCGCTTTTTTTATTATAATCACATTACTCCGAATTGCAAATTTCGGAGTAGATTGAAGAATTTGAAATATGTATATCGAGAATTTAAATAGTTGAAACAAGCCGATTGTAATTTGATATAATCAAATAGCTGATTATCGATGCATCGGCTTTTTGCAATAGTTGTACTAAATACATAATTCATCGTCGTTTATGACGCGCCAACATGAATCACAGAGTAATTAAAATCACAATGAGATCGTCATTTTCAAGGCTTTTTTACGCCTGATTTTAATTTAATGATCATTATTCATTTATTTATTTATAATATATATATATATACTATATTTATATATATTTATAGATATAATAGCTCAACGTTACTACTTATTCTCAGTTAGCAGTAGCCGTTCATATACATACGTAATGTATATCAAATACACGATCTATTTAATTAAAAACTGCCCCTCATTTTTCAATATTCTGATGATAAATAAAATCGGCAGACTTTTAGTTTATCTCCTTTTTCGTTCGTTGATGTATCGACAATTAATTATTGATATTAAACGGTTTGTTATTTGTTTTTTGTTATATGAAAAACCAGTAGATTATTAGATTAAGTTGAATTAAATTCATAGAGATTTGACGAATATAAAACAAAACGAAAAACCATAAATTGAAAATTATGAATACGAAAAAGAGAAGACGATCTGCGATATTGTCGAATGAAAAATGATGTCGAGTTAACGGAGCTATGCGTATTTGACTATAAGGATATAAACAAATTTTCATCTAGAAATTAAAGAAAATTGACAGAGAAGGTGAGACGATGTTATTTAATCAATCGTCTCAGAGTTGATCTTGATATGAATTTTATAACGGAGCTGCAATATGTTCAAATTCTATTTGAATAACAAGTAAAAGAAAAAACAAAAAAAAAAGTAACTATTCTCAATGACGATGACCGAAAAGACTTTTTGAAAGTAAGTAACTCGGCGCGAGATATCGAAGCAAATGAAATCATTGTCTGTTAATAAGTAATTTGAATAATCGTTGGTAATTATTGATAGCCGAGGCATCACGGAGGAGGATTCAAGAAGAAGAAAAAAAAGAAAATCAACGAGTTATTAAACTTAGTGTTAAAATACGGTTCTCAGTCGACATGTTACAATTCTTCGATCGTTATGAATCGAGAGATCGTTTAGAAAGACTCCTCAGTGATTATCTGGCTCGAAAAAAAGGCGTTAAGTTAAAATAACGAATAAAGAGAGAAGAAAAACTCAGAAATAACAAGACTTCAGCGTTTCAAGAAGTACAAGATGAAATTTTCAACTACGCTACATCAAAGATATTCTCGTTTGAAATTTACCCCATATTCAACGGGATAAGAAAAATGAAAACAGGTTTACGAGGGATGAAAATTGGACAAAATTTTCAGTTCCCGAACCAATTTCAACCTCTCGTCTCTTTACAGAATATAGAAAATCAGAAAAGGGTCTAGAGCTGGTCTGATAATCGAATAATCTAAGTTTTCTATGCTTTTTTCAACGATTGATTATCCGGGAAAACAATCAATCGAGAAACTGGATTGATTGCTTTGTTAGAAAGATCGAAGCCCTCGTGTAAAAAAAACATAAACAATAAAAGAAAAAGAAAGGAAAACAACAAAATATCTAAATTAAATATCAAGGAGGACTGTAAGGTATCATAAGTGGTAGACTGTGTATACTAAAGCACAAAAAATACAATATGCACCATTTAAAACAGTGAAAAGTTGCGCGTAATAACTGCCTCTGGTGTCATTTACGTTTTCTAACGCCATGTTCGAAAGAATTTCCATGTGTTTGATAATAGTAATCAATCGGCGGCTGATTACTACCGTGCTGCGGTTGATGTTGTTGTTGAAATTGCGAAGGTCGATTCCACCAAAAAGAAGAACTGTTATAATTTTGTACAGGTATTAAAACCGGAGGAACAACTTGGGGTTGTGGAATTTGACTAACGAATGAATTCTGGTGGTTGTTTGGCTGAAGCATAACTAAATTAGCGTGCTGAGGGACGTTTGTCATTGTCGTTGTTGCGTAACGTGTTTGTCTATGAGGAGAAACTTCGTGGTGCTGCTGCTGCTGCTGCTGCTGCTGCATCGCTTGTGAACGATGATAATGCCCTGCGTCTGGAGTCTGATAACTTGAATCGGCAAATACGCTGCCAGGTTGGTGATGTTGCTGCTGTTGCTGCTGCTGCTGATGGTGGTGGTGGTTGTTGTAATAGCGAGGCAGGAGTCCTTCTGCAGGACTCCGGGCCGGCTGCTAGCATTGTTGAATACTGTGCCAGTGACTCATGTAGTCCTGGTAGCTTACGGAAACTTTCTCACTCCTGTATCGAGTCAGTTTCAAGTTTCTTCTTATCTCAGGAGTCACTGCTCCCTTAAATCCTCCCTTCCGTAACAGGGAATCGATCGTTTGAATTTGGTCCCATCCTGTTCGCAACCAAAAATACAAAGGGATTAACTCAGAGAACGTTTTGGCTAATGGATGGTTTGAAGATTTGATGAGATCAGAAGTAAGACAACTTCTTCGAACTCTTCGCGAATTTTTGGGATCAATTTTCAATTAATCTGTACTAAACAATCAATCGAATAATTGAAAGAACAGCCAATTGGAAGCTTCGATTGAATGACAAACTGCTCAGCGGTTTACAGAATTGTGGAAAAAAATTAGCAGATTTTCTTCCTGAAAGTTCAAACTCTGGATTTAATGAAGCAAGATTATTTCCATGTATTTGTATAGTTTTTTTTATTTTTAATTATTGATGATGAAACGATGGGAAATGGAATAATCTGGGAATACAAACCCTGTTCGGTTGCTACTTCAGGTAAATAAGTGGCAGTGCGTTTGTTTCCTCTATCGTTATGAAATTCAATTCTAATTCCATGTACTCCGACTTCCCAGTCGAGGTAATCAGCGCCGTCTTCAAAATGTCGAAGAATAGATACGCTGACGTGAAGTCGAGGTAGTTCGTCTCTAGTTATCGGATTGAAACGCGAATCCTTAAAAGCACTGAAAGTAAAAGTGGAAAGAATAAATATTTCTCAGTCGATTTCAACCATTAGGTCAATAAAAAAAGACATATTTACAGTTTTGCATCTGTATCTTCAATTTTTAGCTCATTTTCGTGTTCGACGAATTGTGAATTCTCCTTCTTCTAATAATTCCTACCGTTATTCTACTTGAAATTGTAATCTACCTAGTGGCGGCGTATTCGCGTAGCCCGGCGTGAAGTTGCATGGCGTTGAAAGTGCCGATACAGCCCCTGAGCCGTTTGTCCTTTCCGATAGCCCAAGTCACAAATAACGGGCTGGAATTTGTCTGGATATTAGTTATTCAATAATTATCAGCATCGATCATAGAGAGAGAGCGAGATATTTATTCTCAGTCTCAGTCTCAGTTTCCACCTCAATCTCAGTCCCAATATCATTTTCATTTCTTCGTTGATGTATACATACATTCAAGTCATGTAGTATTATGTATTAACATCAAAAGTACATATCGTCGGTCGGTAAGTATCTAAGAAAAACAACTATTTTTTTTTTCTTTCAAATTTATTTACACATCAATAACAATAACAACAGTAATAATAACAATATCGTAAAAACAGATTCTGGTGGGAGAAAAGTTCAGGTATCTCAAAAGTTTTCTAAAATTCATGGAAAATGAATCATATCAGAATAAATTTGGAGGGACGTGGCTGAAGATCAAGATTCTCTATAATCTCTATAATTAATATATTCATGAAAGATTAGATAACAAAAAATTCTTTATAGTTCATCAAAGATTAGACAAACAAAATTGAATTAAACTAATAAAAAACATGAAATTGAAAAGTGAACAAAATCGTACTAAACTAACAAACATTTGTGAAACAAAAGCAAAAATGATCCGATAAAACAAAAATTCCAAGAAATAACAAAAATCGTTGAAAAAACAAAGAAATTGTTGAAACAGAAACAAAATATTCAAATCGTTGAAAATAACAAATTATAAGAATCTTAAAAAATAACAAAGATTTTAGAAACAACGGAAATCGTATAGAAACAAAAATAAAGAAAACCACAGAAATGTTCCGAAACAAAAACAAAAATCCTAAGGAATAACAAATTCCGTTAAAACAAAGAAAAGATTCTATAACAAATCCCTGACATGTGAGACAAAAATCATAGAATAGAGGTAAAATCCTGAAATAAGCATAAACAATTATTGAGACAAACGAAAAATTCGTAAAAAAAAATTAATAATTCATGAATAAATAACGAAGAAAAAAAAAGAATTTGTGTACAATGTTGCGCATACATTTTCCATGGGCAATTGGTTTTTAGAAAGTATGTATGTATCGTGAAAACAACAAAGGAGAAGGTGAAGGAGAAGGAGGGATCATCACACGACAACAAAGAGATTTGGCTGAGGGCGCGAAGGTTGCTGAGGAGAGGGGAGGATAGTATGGGTGGGGGGGGAGGAGAGGGAGGCTAAAGAGGAGAAGACGAAGAGAGGTTGTACTACATAATACAAAGAAAGACTCACAATGCATCGTTGCTGAAGTTGGGCGTTTTTGGTGGATCGAGTTGATGTAGTTGGCAGTAGAGAACGTCAAAGCAGAAAAAGCACATTTCGGGATGAGCTATAATGCCGTTTCTAATACCATTTTGCAAAGATGACGACGTATGTCCGTTACACGGAATACTCAACGAGTTGTTTAACTTTTGCTTTTTCGTACCACAACATCCAGCGGCCATCTTTATTATCTCAAATATCACTCAATCGAACCCTAAACAACCGTCCCCGTATCACTTTTCAACTTTACTATATTGTCTAATTCTCTATAATATGTATGTATAGTATTTTTGATTATAAGTAAGTATACTAGTTATAAACACCTATATTTTTTATTATTATTATTATTATTATTATTATGATAATAATACAATATAATATAATATAACCACAAACTTCACACACTGAACACAAAAACGCGTAACGTATAAAGGAACGTGACGCGATTTAACTCGGGTGGTAATAATAATGAAACTATAAAGAATAACTTTTTTTTTTTTTATTTATTCTTCAAGCTCTTTGTACGATTATCTCTATTATATACGATTTTCCCTTTTTTTTTTCTCTATTTTGTTTTGGTTTGCTTGTTATTGTTGTTGTTATCTTGTATTCCCTACTATCTTTCTTTCTCTCTCTCTCTTTCTTTTCGTATTTTTCTCTTTGTCTTTTTCTCTGGCTTTCTGCAGTGTTATTCTTCTCTGAGCTCCGACGAAATCGTCTCGAAATCGTTCACTCGTCGCGGTCCGTTGGCACTCGCTGATCGCGGGATACGAACGACGACGGACGAACGGGAACGGGCGAACGAACGATCCCCGCGATGCTTGTAACCTCCTGGATGATGGAACGGTGCGCGCGTTTAGTTGGATATTATGATACCAGATGGCTCTGTCGTAACGTTAAAACAGCTGTTTCATTCCCTCCGCCATTTATTACCCATGCGCGCGCATCGCACAGAAGCTGGATCTGGCGGGAGAATAACGAAAGCGATCCCACTGAGTGAGTGAGTGCTGCAACGCGACCGCAAGGTCAGGGTCTTTTTCTTCTCTCTCTATCTCGTAGACGAATCCCAACAGAGTACGTTTCTCTATCATCAGGTAAAACAACCTCACTTAACTTATACTTAATGATGCTGCCATCTACCGGAGATCGTTTCATACCCAAGGACGACAACAGTCGATGGATAAATTTGTATGAAATAGAAATTTTTGTATTTTTCAAAGTTATTTTCTCAGCAAAACAAATATTCGATTAATGTGAAATTCAAATTAAAAATGACGATGAAGAAGAATTGAACGAAGGGTATGATACTCTTGGATTTTCAAAAATCGAGAAAAAGTTTAAAAGGTTACTATATACTTGTAAAAAATAATCCTCAGAACTTTCGGTTGATTTTCGGAAATCGGCGAGTATCTATTGGCCTCCGTTCTATTCTTCCTTATCGCTGTTATCAATATTTCATTGATCGGATATGTTTTTGCTTTTCAACATTGTGTTTCGCTATATACTTATTTATTCGTATGTGTATGTATTTTATGTTACACACATACACGATTGACGATAAACAAATACCAAGCTTAATAAAAATATTCTTAATCATACGTATGTATACAAAGATCGTGTATTAGATGGGGAGATGAAGAAAGAAGAAACTCTAGTCACTGCATGGAGCCTCGAGTCAATGTTTTATATTTATTGTAATAATCGGTAATTTTTAAGAACCACTAAATGACCTAAACAATAGTTATAATAACAATAATAATAATAAAAGTGACAAAAAACATGACTACAAAGTTTATTGAGCACCTTAAAAACTCCCAACAATAACAACAACGAAGACGGTTGAAAAACTCGTCCGGATACAAATTTGGAAAATTCTATAAGGAATCTTTGGATCAAACGATATTCGTTCTGGCTTGTGATATCTGAGTCGGAAAAATGGAGCATTTTTTTAACTTTTTCGGGGTTTGTTTGATTAACAGAAGTTATAGGGTACAATGTGGTAGTTTTGGAGAGAAAATCATTGTTCGAGTTAATTCAGAAGAATAGAGGGCACACAAAATCGATTTAGGAAGAGGTTTTAGCGCGTTAGAGTGGAAAATAGTCCAATGATAATTGGGAGAATAGTAAAAAGGAGTATATCGAAAGACAGTGCATTGGCGCCGGAGTTTTTCTTTGGATTTTTGCTCTTGGTGCAACACTGATATTCATATTCGTCGGCAATAACATCCTTCAATATTCGAAGAAACTCTTCGAGTGGGCAGACCTCACTGCAGCCTGGAATCTTCTGTGTTATTAAATTTTCGTTCTCTCGTCCTGGCCAGAGAAGAACCTGCGTTTGGGCAAACAAAAGTATATTAAAATCAATGTTGACTACTAAGTATATAACTGGCAGAGTAAAAGCTGCGAACGGTTTCAGTTTCATTACATCTTCATAGCCCAATATCGACTTCCCATCCGTTTTTTACATATTCTGTTAAAAAAGAAAGAGATTTTTGATCCTGAGCCAGATTAAGCTACGCGATCCTTACTCGGACAAAATAGGCGCCATTTTTCTCATCGTCTTGAAGCGTTTCTATGATAATTGCAGATCCGTAGTCGGGAAGTTTGGGTTCCTTCAAGCCAAGAGTACGAGAAATTCGCGCCACGTTTTCCTCATGTCCACTGAAAAAGAATGCTTTTCTGCCGGCAGGGCACAGAGCTTTTTTACAAAGCTGTTTCATGTCCTCGGTGATCTTGCGGAGCATGATACCTGGAATTGTGCAAATGGAGTGGATCAAGGCGTGAAGAGATTCCATAATTTTTCAAAACATTCTGGAGATAAATAAACTCACCCCCGCCCAAACGTTTCAATTTTGTTGTAGCAGATCGAAGATTGAAGTCTAGCATCGTTATGTTTTTCATAGGATCCGGATAGACCTTCGAGGTCCACTCCGGCAACGTCAAATTCTGCATTTTCTGCGCAGAGTGAAGTGAATAAGTTCATTATAGGTCTGGGATATATCCAAACAGCAATAAAAATATATATGAGACCATAATTGAACTCCACGAACCTCTTCCCTCAGCAAATTGTACAAATAATAAACGTCCCCGGTTGTGGTGATCGCCTTTCCCGAATGCTTGGTCAGGTACTCCATGGTGTCCTTGTGCTCGTCTATTAATCGCCGGATTTCTTCCGTCTCGAGAAAATTTCTGTACGCAACTTTGTACCTATGGGAAAGATTTTTCGCTTTTTACGTTCAAACGCTTACGACGAAAAAAAAAAGAGAGAACAAAAATTCTGTCCATACAGAAACTTTTGATGATGATGAAGTGACGGTTCGTCAAGTTTTTACGTACAGTGGACAATTGCTTGGAAAGAAAATGTAATCCTTCTCATCGGATTCGTAAACGGTGGCCACGGGCTGCCAAGGAAAATCAGGATTCCAAACCTGTTTTCCAACAGGAGGAAACAGTGCTGCAAGCACAAGCTGAAGGGACATTTGTGTCCTGGGTATGTTAGTTGATCTTGCGTCAATCTCATCAGGCCAGTAAACTGGACCGAAGAATTCGTCGTATCGTTCGCGAAGCATTTTTCCTATGTTGTACTCGCGCATTTTTCCCTCCTGATGAAAAATTCATTGGAAAAATTAATCAGCACAGTAAAAATATTGACTGGGAACACATTTTCCAAATTACGTGGATATATACTAACGTTCGTCAGGCCTCCACTGGCGACCGGATAGAAAGAATGATTTCTGTACGGGTCATTTGGGTAGTTCTGAAACTCTACGTGAGGTACTTTTTCCCCGTGCCGAAAGACCTGCGACGTAAAAAGTTCGAATTGATTGAAAAATGGGGCGGGATTGAAGTTCGGAATTCCAAAAGCGCCGAACGGTCAGAATTGCGAATTTATTTGAGACGCGATTCTGAGTTTCTAGAAACGGTTAGAGTTCAGAAGTTGAAAATTCCGAAAGGTCGAAATGCAGGCAGCTAATAAAGATTCGAAAGTTAAAAACTCTGAAAGTCCAAAAATCCGCAAATTTAATGGAAGCTCATGACAAAGCTGTGAAATAAACGGTGTTGCATCTCGCGAATTAGTAGTAAAAAAAATTTGGATCTTCAATCCCGCCTCTTCAAAACGACGAAAAATCCACCCCTCAGGGGGTCGCACGGTGTAATTCATACTCACCACGTGCAGCATCTTAACTTTCGGTTCACATTTCACGACATTGCCGAAGGCAAGGAGTGTCAGGACGCAGATAAGTGTTGATAGTTTATCGAATCCCATTTCCGGATTATGAATGAGGACCGAAGAAAGTGAACGAACAATTTCCGCAAACTATACAAAGGTGTATATAAGTTCACGGTAAACCATATGCAAAGTTTACAAGTGGAAATAATGTAGTACGAGACTATGATAACAGCCTCGCCTAACAATTACCTTCCACTATCTGGTACCGAGTCGAACAGACTGACGATATTTCAACGATATTTTTTTTTTTTTTCCACGTTGAAAACTAACCAGAAATACTTGTGCCCGATGTGTGGGGATAACTGGGTGGTTCTCAAAGAACATACACAAGCATATATATACATATATTTATAGTGGATTTTATTTTTACGTCAAACTTATAACCGAGTAGCTAGCTGGTTGAAAATCCCTCTTCCGTATCCAAGGTCCCAAGACGCGGAGGCTGGCAATAAATTAAGAATCGGATACCAGATAAAAATACTCCAGTCACCTCCCCCGCTATTTTACTGTATTTCTGAAGAATAATACTAGACAAAGTAAGTTTCAGCCAATACTCTGAAACGTATACCATATGCCTGTAGATCTCGTAATATCTACTATAATATTAATGGCGTGATTGTATTTCAAGCATCGATCAATCACGATCGGTAAATGTACATGTACGTACAGCAAGTTTTATTAATTCTTAGAAATAACTCAGGCGAAGCAAAAGGAGTGGCACCAAGCTGCCAAGGATCATAAAGTAACTTGTGTAGGAGTTGGACCCATTCACTTACTGCTGTCTATCGTCAAGCTGCTGTATTAGCTCTTATTTTAATTGACTAAGACGAAACAAGGCGTAAAACGCTTCCTCATTACGCGCTTACAAGGCTGCGATTTGCATTCATTTATTCAAATCGAAGGATTTAACGCCCGACGATTCTAGATCTAGCAATAGATTGCGTCTCAGCGATTGATCGATGTGCCGGAAAGAGGAGAGTCCATCCTTCATAGTATCTTTTTAGAAAAGAAGAGAGACCAACGAGCCCCTAGTATCTTCGACTTCCGGTTGGAATGATGAAGAACAGGAGTTTTTGGCCAGCAATTATCTACCAGTAAATCAAAGTGTGTATCGATTTTCCTGGAAGACTGATCGCAATTGTCCCCCTGGCGGTATCCTGTACGGAAATCGCCCTCTCGGTATAATACCTGATGATGAAACAAAGTCAGAATAAAAAAGGTCAGCAGGTTCAATCGGAATTATGGAAAAGAACCGTAAGGAAGATGCAAAATACTGACGTGTTCAGGAGTACAATTACTGTCGCATTATCTGGCCTCCTGAAGGCGACCGTTGGTATTCCAAAGAGGCCTTTATTCGATGTGGAAATCCTGAGGCTGCCAGGAAAGACATATCTGTAATCGATAAGGAATCTTCTTAATCGCGTGGCCGAACCTTATGGACGGTTTTTCTACTTGATGATGATAACAGGACTCAAACCGACTTGGAAAAATGTCCCACAACGTAGAAGCTTGGCTGCTTATAGAACTCGTCGGCAGTGCTGTTCACGATTATGGGTGAGTCCACGAAATTGTTGACCCAGTTCGGACCCCCACCTAAATCGAGAGCCATGTTCCAATCGACCCAACCGGCAACCCAGTGGGATATTGTCTCGATGATGCTCTGTGCGTAGGCCTCAGCCTTGTCCCAGGAGCCCAAAGTCACTCCACCTAGCACTTGAAGGTGTAACATTGAATAAAAGTGCGAATAACTGGGGAATATGGTGTTTGAGGATGTGGCTTACTTCGGGGTGGACCAGCACAGGACTCGGTGTAGATGATGTATTTTTCAGGAAATAGGTCGTGAGTTGCATCAAGTTTTTGAACGGGGTTCAGGAAGTCAGTGTACCAATGAACCCCAGTCCCTGCGACGACCTTCCTGCCTTCAGGATCTCCCATTATCGCCTTTGGCCAGTCAGGAAGAAGATGTCTAAGTCCGTCCCCAGTTATAATGTCGATATCACCAAAGCCAGCTTCTTCTAGAATCGGCGCCAGGAAGTTAACGATCCAATCGCGTTGGTCCCAAGGCGTCCATCCCATCGTGTTTATCGGAGACGGCAAAAAACCAATTAACGGTTCGTTTTGGGGGGTCAATGCCCAAAAGTCCAGACCCTGGTTCTTGTATTCTTGAAAAAATCTGTAAATGGAATCAGAATGGCGGTTGATCTCTCCAAAGGGGGAGTTTTTCTTATAGGAAAAAATCCCCCATATCTGAACTGAACACCCTGTACCTATGTTTCGTTGAAAACTCACTTTACGAAATAATTAGCCCACGATTGCCAGTACTCTCGCTTCAGAGATCCAGCGCCAACCCAATCGTCGTTGGTTTTCATCCATGGCGAGGCGCTCCACGGGGAAGCAATCAATTTGATGGGCCGTTCGTTGGAGAGTTCCCGAGCTCTCTGGAGGTACGGAATCTGGAATAGGGGTTTTAAATTTATTGCAAAATTAGTGATGTACCGTACCCATTGATTTGGAAGAAAAAAATCCCCCTTTTCCAGCTGCACCTTGAACACAAAGTCTTCTTTTGCCAGTGCAAAGTGCTTGAGCAGCACGTCGTTCTTTTTCTCAGCATAGCTATAAGCTCTGGTCGAAAAGTCCGAAGCACCCATCGGCACCCTTACCATCGTGTACTCCAATCCATCATCGGAGAAATACGACCTAGAGAACAAACGGCGAGAATGTGCATCGGTTTCATTTGGTTCTGCATGATTCACACACTCACTTCAAAAGCTCTTCTTGCACTGGTTCAGACAAACTGTTGATGTTCAGTCCAGCTGAGTCGCTCATTGAGCTTCCAAACCCAAGAATTTCTTGATAGGCAGTCGCAGGATCGACTTGGATGGTCGTCACTAATCCTGAAGCAAAAGGATCGAGCAAAAGATAGACATCTGATCCTCGCACAATTCGATTCCATTATTCAAACTAAACCTACCAGCTGCCACACTGGATCCAAAGTTACCAGTCGAAACGGTGAACCTCATTCCATCTTTGCTGGACGAGACGATTGTGTAGCTTGAATTACCATCGGGTCTCAGAACTTTTGGTGCATCATCACAGTAGGTGGAATTGCAGACACAATAGATGCTGCTGAAGGAGGTTCTCGGTGAACATTGTCGGGGGTTTTGGAAAGCAATGGTCAACTGTTGAGCTGTGGAACAGTAGAAATCTTGGATATATATTAGATGGAGTGTATCAGGAAAGAGGTTACCGGGAGTGTATTGATCACTGATGGGACACAGACCAGTCGATAGTACCAGAAGAAGAACCGGGATTTTCAACATGACGAAGAAGCGGAGCGTGGCGGATGTGGAGATCGACTATCCTTATGTAGCTATTTAGTGTCAAATATCTTCACCGTGATATCGTTTGAGAGATAAGGTGAAGTTTGGGCCACAAAACTCAGCACGATTCACCTGATACACAACTGATTTCATGAACTAAACGGTGCCAAAGAGGCGCAGCTAGAGGTTCACTGATACGTACTAATTGGGACCCCAAACGTGATCGTAATCAAAACCTGACCCAGATGCAATCTGACAATTAAAGAACGATCTGAAAGCTTGATAATGTTCTCAGGTCTGTCTGCGGCCTATGCCCTATAATGGGTTATTATTTAACGACACAGTAAATAACTAGATATAACATTTACGTTCGTGAATACCTGCGTTCGAGTTTCACTCAGTCTGAGTTTTAGTTTTGGTTTTAGTTTCAGTTTGCTCGCGCTACTTAACTTATACTGGATGGAGATATATGTGCGTTTTATCAGCTATATACAGGGTGATCTTTTTCAAAACTGAGCCAGCTACGGAAAGATCCTTCAGATAATACTAGCAGGGTTTTTAGGGAAAAGGAACACCTATAGTGTGCAGTTGTATTTGTTTCATAAGTGGACACGTCGAAGTCCAGCGAAGGTCGACTTGGTTCTTTCAAATGGAATTGTATATTTTTTTAAACAGAATTGGAAAGAACGTCAAATTCTGCACCAAAAACATCCGAACGCGTACGGTCTGTAGTTAAAGGTGAGATGGGAGATCGTCGAGTTGGATGATAAGAGGGAGTTTGGATCACTTGAGTACTCTGAAAAAAATGGAAAGGATAATTTCCAAAACGGATCAAGAGACGAGAATAATTCAAACACGATGATACTGATAGTAACGATAATAATTACGTAGATAAAATTCACCAACCCTTGCCTGAAATCAGCTCGTTGACCCCGTTACATAACATCAGCAATCTCGAGTAGAAGAGTATTTTGAACACTTCCGATACTTCGAGTCGATTTAAGGGACTCGAGAAGAGTAGAGTATTTAATGTAACTCATTCAAACTCCCTCTTATCATCCAACTTACCGACCTCTTATCTCATGATCCTTTAACTTTAGACCGTATGTGTTCGGGTGTTTTTGATCCATAATTTGATGTTCTTTCCAATTCTGTGATAAATAATATACCATTCGATTTGAAAAGAACAAATTGACCTTTACCGGACCTCGACGTGTCCATCTAGAACAAATATAACTGCACACTACGTTGTTTCCATGATCGTCAGAAAACCTAATACAAATTTGATCTGAAATGTTTTTTTCTGGTATCTGGCTCAGTTCCGGAGATAAATGCCTGTGAAAATTGAAAAAAAAATCACCCTGTATATTACCGTGCTATTGTTAAACGCAATCAGACACCCACCTAGATTGCGGAATGAAAGGCAAATATTTCATTGCTACTGTGCAGGTATTGCTACATATTAGACCATTTATCGTTGAGGTATATAGCCAGCTGCGTTTGAACGTTACTTGCCGACCTAATTACGCTTTGATTAGATTCAAACGTTTCCGACGAAACTTTGGTCCAAACGAGACGTCAACATTCCCATAAATTTCTTGAATATTTCTACACACCTATACACGAGCGTTGATCGAGTTGTGATTCAAATCATCTTGCGGATTTACTTCTGGAAAAGTTATAATCAGCTCCCTCGTACTGAAATAGGGAAATGTAAAATTTTTCCTTCAAGGATCTCTTCGAGCACGGTGAAGGACTTTTTTTTTACCAAATAAGGAGAAAACCCGGCAAATAAGACATCGCCCAGGAATATCATCGATTTAAGATTATGCTAACGACTCGTCGTACGGTTGATACTCTTCGAGAACGACGTGTATTATAAGAAGATGAAAAAATGTATCCGGGATAAACAGCCTAAAAAAAAATTTCCAATTTCCTCCCAAAACATACTGAACTGAATTTCGTACGATTTGTGAATCAGGAATACGGCTTGAAAATTTTTTTCAATACAATTTTTCCGAATGGCGCCTAACCGTCGGCAATCTGCTTCGCATTAACGCGTTGCAAATTGCCAGAAAACTGCATCTTCGATCGATGATTTTGGATCGAGAAGCCCAGAGTTTGGCTATGCAGTTTGGCAAACGTGAGAAAAATGATGTGGTTAATTTCGAGCCTTGTGCTCAGTGTCTTTGGAGTCGTTACCGAGTAACTGACATCACGTAAAGCTTTTCCCCGGATGTAATTAGCGGCGTAAATCACCAGTGGTAACAATTCTTGATTGGAATTTAAGCAACAGCGGAGAAGGGAGCATGTTCGGATCGTGACCGGTGCCAGTTTGTTAATCCTGGCTTAATCCCGAAACGAATAAAGCCTGAAGGACTACTGTACATTATTATTATTATTATTATTATTATTTTTTTTTTATTCCATCCCTCACAATCCTCAGGAACAAGGGTCAAAATTACAACACAGAGTATAATAACGCGTTGAAGTGAATATAAGCCTCCCCGAAACGCACTTCGCTACTTCGAAGGAGAAAATGAAGAAGAAGAAGAAGAAAAAAAAAAAAAAAAAACGAAGGAGGTAAGATTATGTTCATTTTTTACCATACTTCTAACGTGGGGAAAGAAAAAGGAAAATGAAAAACTGAAGAAAAGTGTGAGAAAAACTTTCTTCGAGCTCTGCGGAGACGATTTTTGCTCGTTTTCTTGCACAAACCGAATGAAATGAAGAGAAAAAACACGAAATAAAAATGAATTCTTCGACGAATTTATGAAAAGATTTTATACGAAAGAAAAAAAAATAAAATGAAAATAAAGGAACACAGGGACCCTCATAATTCTCTGTAAAATGGCTTACTTTATCTCTAAACGAGGTATCACAATTCAAGAATCACGAGCGATAAATATCTAGCTCGCGAATACGCGTGAGTAGAAAGAGTAGCTGGAGTTGAATGCAACTTAAGATTTCTTTGGGGTGCTTTTTCATCTTTTTTCTTCTTTTAAAACTTTTTTTTATTTTTCTACTCCTTCGGGGACTTTTTTTTTTTTTTTCTTCGTGAAGAAAAATCACGACTTCTTATACCTACACTATACATGTACGTACATACAATCGAGTTGTTTATCAAAAGTGCGGTAATTTCCGGTTTTGGGGGGGGTGTAAGTCGAGGGTGGGTGGTGAGAAAAAAGTAAGAAAAATATAGGGCCAAAAAAAACAAGAGAGAGATAAAGAGAGAAACCGTAAATAAAAAGAGGGGAAAAAAATTTCACCCCTGAAAAATCGTATCTAGATGCATATTTTTCCGTTGACGGAAGACGCGCGCGTTATACTCTCGCGGTCCAGCTGATCCTGGTGCTGATTCTGGTGCTGGTTCTGGTGCTGGTGCTGGTTTCTGGTTCTGGTACTGCTTGCAACGTCGGGTACGAGGCTGCGCGGAAAAATCGATAGGGTAGAGAAATGGCGAGAGAGAGAGAGAGAGAGAGAGAGAGAGAGAGAGAGAGAGAGAGATGATGGGGAAACGCGCGACGGTGAGCAGAGGGTGAAACAGTCACCATCGAACCGGCGACCGAAACACAACCACCGGAATTTTACGTGAGCTTTCGTGCGCGGAGGCGCGTATTTCGAATGTCCCTCTGAAGGCAAGGGTTGTGTTTTTTTTCCCCCCTTCTTTTTTATTTTCATTTTTTCTACTTTCCCACCCTTGTTTTTTATTTTCGAAAACACCCCCTCGGGGCCCCGGCGTACTTACTGCAGCACATGCGTTCGCGTTATCTGCTGCAAACATTCAGATGACTAGATGTTCGATTTCTCAGAAAAATTAGAACAAGAAGAAGAAGAAGAAGAAGAAGAAGAAGAGGAGGAGGATAATGAAAACCGGAAGACGCACAGCTTCGATTGATTCAATCAAGAAATACGCAGTCCGGAATCTGTATCTTCGTATCTGTAATTAAACCTGAGACGAATTTTTCACCCTTAAGTTTCGGCTTCGCATCATTCGCAGGAATGATCGTAATTATACGTAGGTGATAAGGAGGTGGGATGATGACAGTTTATTTGGACAGTTGAAATAGGATTTTCAACAAAAATCAACCCCGTGTTTGAAGAAGCTTTTCACCTGATCCACGTTTGACGATCCGAAACGTACGGGTGATCGTTCCAGTGCAAAAGAAAAAAAACAGAAAAAAGACCGTTTTTACCTCGTCTGTCTCGTTTTCCGGTTAGTAATTTTGTGTACACGTACAAATGCTACGTGTCCCGCGCGCATGTGTGTCTCTCTCTCTCTCTCTCTTTGTGGAAAAATTCAACGAGAGGTGAAGAAGAATAACATAGAAGATCCTTCACCGAAGAGGCCAAATTGTCGTTCTAAAAAAATATACACGAGACCGCTGCAGACGCTGGAGGCAAAAAGTGTCGCGGCCTTTTTTTTTCTTTAAAAAAAAAGGTTAATTTTCACCTAAAGTGTAAATTAGTCTCATCAACAAACTCCTCATCGTTCTTTAGCTCTATTTCTCTCTCTCTCTCTATTATTTTACCCCTCGTCTAGATACTTACCGTCCTCGAATTTTTCGCGTCATATATTAACCGGAAGTGAATTTTTCCCCCGGTGAAAAAAATCGTCAAATAAAGGATAATAAAATCCGGGTGAAATGATTCCAATCATGACTCTTGTTCGATTTCGTCAAAAGCTTCGGAGCGACTCGGGTCTCTGATTAAAATAAGGGATGAATGAACGGGGACGTAGCCGGAAGACAGAATCCCCGTGATCGAGCGAACGAAAGAACGTAAATGCATTGAGATGAAATACGGAAGTAGAAAGTGGTGGTTGTGAGAGTCGAGTGCATAAATTTGGAATATTGAGTGCAGACACTTGGCGAAAGGGGGTTGAAAAGTGGCCAAAGAGAACAAATAAAAAAAAAAAGATCAAGAAAGAAGAATTAAAATCGCGTGATGCGATATCCTTGCTACTAGACAAGGATAAAATCCTTTCAGACTTTTTTTTTCTCGATTCTAGACTACTTTCGATAAATTCCAAGAATTTTAACGACCCCTAGGAAAATGCACCCTCGATTAATTCAGTAATGAACGGAATCGGATCCGTGGATATCCTGGGGGTGTGGGAGGAACACCTGACCACTGAGGTAAGATTTTCCACAATCCTCACATCTCGCCAACGATCTGATTATAATTACGGAGTGGCTAGATATTAATTCTGTCATTAATTGGCGCGAATTGAAAGCGTCATTAAAGTGCGGAGATACCTTTGAAGACTAAAGACCCTTATCACCGTCCTAGGTCGCCTTAATGATCAGGGAAAAATCATCACACCTCTTCACAATCGGTCCAGATTAGAGGGATAAAAATCCACTGGAGAGGCTCAAAAGTATGCAAAAAAAAAAAAAAAAAAAAAAACAATGTGCAAAAATGGAGAAAACGGATTTTCCAAAAAGTTCAAAAATACCGGATCAAAACGATTTATATTAAATTAATTAATATCAAGAGACATTGCGAAAGGGATGTTTATCGATCAGAGGGGATGAAAATCATTGGTTTTTTGGAAATGATTTGTAATTTTTGTAATTTTTTTTCTTTTTCTTATCGGGGTCCTTCGGTTTTTGATCGTTTCCTGATTTTCGCCCCGTCCCGGGGCAATGGCTTTTAACGTTCTTTGGTATACGCTCGACTAGCTACCGATGCACACAAACGTGCCAATTCTCTGTCTACTATATACTCGTACGTAGGTATATACCCATGTATATGTATAAAGGGACGTAGCGGATTCTACACGCACGTAAACGGCGCGCAGGATTTCGCAACAAATCCATAACTCTCTCATCCCCCGCGCGGTTCAACGAGCAAACTTTGCCTTCCACGTGTTGTTCTCTCGTCATTTAACAGTTTTTTTTTTTGTACTTGTTTTTGTTTTTTTGTTCATTACCCGCTTTGTTTTTACAATTTATTTTGTATTTTCTTCTTTTTGTTTTAGTTACGTTTTGTTCGTTTTTTCGTATCCCCCGTTATATCGGATCAAGCGATTTTATAAAAACAACGAATACATAGAGAGTTGATAAATATATGTATGTATGTACATTGTACTGTATACATATATGTACGAAAAGATTGAAAGGAAAAAAATAAGGGAAGAAAGAAAGAAAGAAAGAAAGGGGGAAAAAAAGTGAAAAAATGAATGTAGGTATATGTACCGTCTACTCCGCAAAATACATATATACATGGTATATACAAAGATAAACCTATGTAATACGTACAGTATGCGAATTGTGTTGGAAAAACATTTCCTCAAGAGGGTATAAGTGTACGCGGAACTTGGGTATAGGGGTAGCAGCTGCAGGGGGATGAAACAGCTTTCGACAAACCTCGCGAGTTAAATTTCTTCTTCACTCGCAGAAGCGGTGGCTTAAGGGTATAAGGGACTATAGGGTGGCCAGGGTGTAGTTATATAATGAAGGATTAAACGGTCGAGTGAAATTGAAAATACAAATACAAAAAACAATTTTTTTTTTTAAATAAGGAAATTTCAAAGTCAAAGTCGAAGAGAAAAATCTGCACCAGTTTTCGTGATTTTCCTTATTGAAAATAATAATTATCGATTACGTGTCATTTTCTTTCCGTATTATATTATTCTTCCGAGAAGATAAAATTGCGAAGCAGTTTTTTGTATATTATACGAGGAAAATTCTACAGCTTGGTGAACATTATTTCACAGATTTTACAGAGACGAAATTTGTGAAGCTCGCATGAAAAAATCAGAAATCTTACAAGTAATTCATCACACAAAATTGTAGTTGACGAAAAAACTGTAAGAACACTGATTAGGCATTTTCGTTTGAGATAAAAGTTTCGTTGAGGTAAAAAGTTGTGATTTCTCTGAAAATTTTTAGACATTCATAATCAGGAGTATAAAAAATTGTCATCAGCTGGGTAATTGTTCAAATTTGGTAATCCGCACTCAGAATAAAGTATCGTTGAATGGATCAAAAATTTTGCTGAATTGACAACAAATTTGGTATAGAGTTACAGCCAAGAAAATGTGAAGTTGATTTAACAAAAGATTCTGTTGATTAAACAAAAAATTTCTCTGTCCGCCAATCACACAATCAGTTGAATTAACACAGCAAAACATTTTGTCGACTGTTGAACAGAATATTCTGTTCAATCGACAAAAAAAAATTACCAACAAAATTATTTCGGTTAGATTTGCCAAACTTATTTTTTGAATGCAGCTTCAGAGAATTTTGCGTTTTTCATATCGTTGCGAATACGAAAGACAGGAAAACTGCAAAGAAAAAATATTCGGACTTGGATTCGGAATGCTTTTTGAGAGAAATAACCATCGAACGACTCCCTAGGGCAAATCAATTAACGGAAACTGATGTAAAATAAAAAGAACAATTAAAAAAAACTGTTAAAAAACAAAAATCTATCAGCTGGCATGTTCGCGAAGTGCAATTACGGTATTGTTCGAATGGCAAGTGGGCGTTCGAGTGGCTCATGTAACCCCGGGGCTAACACTCGCATTACATTATATCCGATTCGGAGCAGCCGCGGGAGCGTTTATTTCCGCGATAAAACACCCCGGAGCTTTTTCTACAAAGCGCAACGAAAAAGGAATAAATAAAGAAGAGAATTTATAAGAAAGAGTTGGTGAAACGCGCGGTCAATTTCGAGACTCTTCATGTCAATATACATATAGGTATACATACATACTTCCCCGCGAATTTCGTTTGATGTATACTCATGTATACAACGTAGGTATATATTTAAGTATAAGGTGTCAAGGTTGGCGTGGAAAAAACGAATAACACTCGAAAAAAGAGCAAAGAAAAAAAAAAAAAAAAAAAACCGAGAGAAACGCGATACCAAAGCAAAACCGGGGTAGGGTATTGAATATAGAATTAATGAAAGGCTGCGTCTTTAATACTAAGTTGTATACATATATACTATATAAATATATATATATACACAAAATACATAGGTATATATATACCAAAAAATAAATGAAAATATATATGTACAGGTATGATGTACCTACTTGGGGTCGCGGAAGAGAACCGCGCGTCGATATATATATTCCGCACAAATGTCGTATAAGGGGGTGGAAAAAAAAAAAGCTGCTTTTGTACATACAATACCAGTCAGAGTAGGAATTCCTCGAGAGGTTCGACGTACGGGCAAAAGTCAAAATATAAAGGGGAAAAAGAACCAAAAGGAGAAAGAAAAAAAAAAAAAAAAAAGTATAGCAAACACACACACACACGTATATAAATTTACTTTTCTCTGCGACTGGAAGAGACCCTCAAAACCGCAGCTATGGCGAATTGCGTATACCTACAACAACAGGCCACTCCGCAACTAGTGGAAAAGGTCGTTGCGTCGTCAGACGTCCTCCAAGTCTAGACTCTTTTATGTCTCGTATAGCTAGGCAGTCATTTGATAAGAAATGAAAGAAACCCCTTCTAAACGTAATAAGAGAGAGCAAAAAAATTATATACACGTGGGTGAACTCTGATGGGGCGAGATTGGAGTTCCGAATGGTCAAAATTCCGAATTTATTTGTGACCCGATCCTGAGTTTCTAGAAACGTTTAAGTTCAGAAGTTGGAAATTCGGAAATGTTGAAATTCAGACGGCTCAAAAATCCGAAAGTTAAAAACTCAGAAAGTCCAAAAATCCACAAATTTAAGGGAAGCTCGTCACGAAGCTGTGAAATCAACGACGACATCGACTACGTAGACTTGAGGGGAAATAATCTTTCGAAAAACTCAGAGTTGTTAGTCTAAAACTTTCGAATTTTGACCTTTCGCAGCTTTTGAAATTCGGAAATTCAATCCCTCCCCACTCTGGATTTGTTGATTGTTTCCAAACTTTCGAAACTCCAAGTATGAGGATTTTTCGGTATTCTCCCCGCGATCCTTGAATCACTTGTATCTTACAGGGGTTGTATAATCTTCGTTTGAGAGGCTTCATGCCACGTGAACACAAAGCGTTTGAAATTTGCGTGGCTCTTTCATCACCCTGAACAGCACTAGACTACGATATGTATCCGGGTGCGCAGCTCGCACTTATATACCTTCCTTCCCTAAAACCGAGTTTGCTGATAAAAAGCTCGTTAATTTGTTGCTTTCTGTTGTACATACATACGTGTGTGGTATACCTATACCTATGTGCGCAAAAACGAGCCATGCCTTATACACAGAATCTATGTCTGTACACATATCAACCCCCAGAATGTTCAACAAGCTCTGGTACCTACCCTAGTATCTACTATACATCTAGCCAGGAAGTATCGGAGGAGCTTTACGTGGAGCTTTTTGTCCTGCGCAGAACGTAAAGCGCGGTGATCCCGCGGCTGTCAAGAAGCCAGGTCACAGGTATCGGGTCATGAATTATTATGGGTCAGACCGTACGGGGCGAAGGATAGAAAGAAAAGAAAAGAAAAGAAAAAACAAAAAATGAATTTCAAGCCGCGGTGTGAGGCGATAAAAAAAAAGGGGAGAGAAAACAGAAGAGATGAAACCAAAAGAAACTAAAAAACGTAAAGCTCCCCTCGCATACGATATGAATAACGAAAGGGGCCAGGGAAGCCCCGCAAGCTGGTAAAGAAAGCGGATGAACCCCTCGCGGCATGTCCTTGCGATGCAAAATACTTAGGGGTTAATCGACCGCCAAACACCCGGTTCGCCATCTTAGAATGGTCAAGGTAGTAAACTGCAGCCAGCCGTATGGGGGTGGAGAAATATTGGGGGGGGTTTTTACGGGGGTTTGATGATGGGAAATGGGCCGAGTGCTCGAAGGCCTTTGAGTTCAACGAGTTAAGGTCGCTGAAAATTGGCTCCGTTTTAACTTCCGGTTATGAATATACGTAGCACACCTTCGCCGAATATATAGAGGGTTGTTTTCCCGGGCATACCGACCGTAAAATCGAGTAACGTCATCTCTGGTACATCCTACACCGAGACGGTTCGATGGAAACGTGTATTCCGGTCGCTCCAGTATCGAAAGTCAATAAGTTCTCCACTTTATCGTTATTCTTAGCCCGTGATGTCTGACGGGAGTCCTCTGCCGTCGCCGGAGTCCTTTCGTTCGATATTGGTGAACTCGTGTCGCGATTTTATCCCCAATGCATAGTGTGGTGAAGAATCATGACCGCGGATTTTACCTTGTGAAAACCTAATTTCATCATCGCCTTTTCCCTCCCGTTCTATGGACATTTATCCCACTTTTTGCCCATGGGTACACTACAAAAGCCTATACATCACCATGTCTATACCGCAGGTTCTTGGCTCGATCATGCAGCTCTGCCAGGCTGACAAAATTCTATTCAAAATGGCCCAAAGACGGTGGAACTGTCGAGCTAAAATGGCCAACCATCAATGTGGCAATGTGACAAAGCACTTGGTCAGGTGTAGACTTTGCACCATTCACACCGTCCCAGTTCTTGACCACTCACCGGACCATGGTGGGTCGTTATTGACACCACAGATAAGGGTAGATACGGAATTGACTATGTCTTCAATTTTCCGAGTACCTTTTAGTACTTTGATCAGGTAAGTTGCTGCATTGCGCATCTCTCTCTCTCTGTCATACTGTCTGTCAAGAATCCTCATGAGAAATGCATGATGCATTGCTTGTTCCTACCATCAATCGTGATCGTGCCACAACTTTTTGCATGCAAGAGTAATCAGCTCACGGTGAAAGTACCAGGAGTTAGAGTGATCGAGAATATTATTATACCAGTTGCTGGATTACTTGATATTTGCACCAGTAGCTGGTCAACCTTCGGAAATGCAGGCTTGTCCATGTTTGTCCAACAACTGGTACTTTCACCATGATCAATGCTGAGGGTCAACATCCAAGACAAGATCATCAAAGTTATCTGGTTCTCCGAAGCCCCTTGTATGCATGATAATGATCCTGGATTCAGAATGGAACGAATCTAGATCCATATCATCTGAACCAATTTCCAGAATACCGTGCAAATCGGAGACCGGTGTTCATGAGTAAAATGAACCGCCGTGAAGATCCGCTCCTGCGGCAGCACCGCAGCCGTCTGCTGCAGTTGGTCGAGGTTACGAACATCAGGCCTGGTCGTGGTAATGGAAAACGTCGTGGGCAGAGATCAGGCCAAGGAACGAGTCCGAAGTGAGTATGATATTCCGTTTTTAATTATACAATTCCGCGAATAATTTATCAGCAAAACCAGCCCCCGGGGGGAAATTCGTCTTCACCAACGGTGCTTTGCCAAAGCAAAGTCAACGGAATGTTGAGAGTGATGGAAAACCATTTCTTACTTTTGGCTAATCACCTTTGAGATAAAACGCCCTATTTGTTGTTGGTCTCCTTTTCATCTTCTTATATTATTGTTTTTGAATTTCGACTTCAGCAATGGGGGAAGCAGTGGCGTGAACTCCCGGGTAACGTTGCAAGATATTGTGAGAAGCGATCCCGGGTACACTTCGAACATAGAGCACTTGGTATTCCCGGAGCGTAAGAACAGCAATCCGAACCTAGCCCCGGGAGGTTCACCGCCAAGTAAAACCAAGAGTGGTAGCAGCGGTCACTCATCCTCATCAGGAATGTCGCGGCTGGCCGAGGTCTTCGCACGGCACTACGCCCGGGGCTCGTCCCAGGACTCTTCGGTAACATCGAGGAAAAACCACGTCAATGTGAGTTTATCACTGCCGGAACCCGGTGATATAGTAGCCATCATTTCCAACCTAACCTTGCTAATATAAAAAACATAACTATTACTGGAATCTCATCAGTTTTTTTGACCAAGAGACATACTCAGCCAATTTCTGCCAAAAAACTGAAGTTGTTCTTCGAGGATTTGTTCGGATCCTTTGGGTAGTCATCGAGAAATTACGATTCGCGTTTTCGAAGTGACAACAATTGGTAATCGTGGAATTTCGAACGGACTTCCATATTGCCTTGAGGTACCACGTGACTATGTTTGGGATTCCATGCTTGCCAATCGTCATCACCTCGAAAATGCGATTCGCAGTTTTTTGCAAGCTATAAAGCCTACTGGAATGAAACTCAGGAGATTAATACTTCACCATGGCAGAAATTGGCTGAGTGTTTCACTGTTTGAAAAAAAATAATAGAAATCCAGTCAGATTCATATTTCTTAAGTTAGCTAGGTTAGGTTTGGTAGCGACTTGTACCACATCGCCTCAATCTCCAAAAAGAATCCTCTAATCCATTCCAACCTCACATGAACATAATTTGTGATGCCAAAACTGTGTTTTTTGTTTGTTTTTTTTGTTTTTTTACTCATAGAGCGTCTCTTTGGACGGAGGTACTTCCGGAAGTACAGGAGTTACTGGCCGCCAGGCGGTTCCAGCTACTTCTTCCTCATCGGTGGTATCGTCGTCTTCCGTCGCAACGACAGGTACAAATCGAGGATCGAATGGGGACCGCCGATGGCTTACAGCCCAAAACTCCCAGCCTCATGCCCAACAGACGTCTCAACCGGCGCGCCAGCACTCGACGGATCTAGACGGAGGGGGTCGGGGGGATAATAGTGGGCCGGCTAAGGCCCCTCGGCGTCTCAGTCCCTCCGTGGACCCGGCCGAGCAGCACTTGGTCCCAACAGCCGCGCCGCGTTCTTCGGACAGGTAAACGCGATAATTTGTCTCTTTTGTACTCGGCTTGTTTCTTTCGGGATCACCTCGTGGACATTCTGCTATTTTTTCGATGGGAAAACGAAAAGAACAGTGAAAAAGCCCCATAGATTTGGGTCCGGTGATCCAGTGCAATTCCAAAAGCAAGTGTCAGTGCAGAGTAAAAAACCATTTAAACAAAAAACAAAAAAAACAGATAAACAGAAATACTAGACTGTTTTTGATCTCTCGACAAAACCGGATCAGTGCCTTCCACTTTCCCTGGGATTATTACGAAAGAGTGTTGCGTCTTCTTCATCTCTTCATCTTTCACTTCCATCAAGTTTCATTTTACCATTTTTTCAGTATTTTTATTTTAATTTTTTTACTCTTCTTTTTTGATGGACCAAAATGTCCAGCAGGAGGTAAAGTAATTTTTTGTGTATCGTTTATCAAGATATAGAAATTTTTGAGAGTCTTCTTTTGCTCCAAGTCTGAGGCAGAGTGCGATTCTTTTCGATCGTCTTTCTGTTATTTTGTTTTAATTAATTTATTTTTTATATTTTGTGTGTTTTTACAAATGGAGTTATGCTTATGGTATCGTATAAGGTTATATTTCCTTGAATGTGATGCGTGCATGTGCAATAAACTAGTTCTTCTCGTTACTCAACCGTTGTTATTGGCCGTTCACATCGTAACGGCTAGCCGAAGGCAGCCTGCTACGGCTTGCTAGCCGCATATACGGTGGAACGAAGGCGACCAGTACTATATTTGGAGTTGTGAGTCTGTGTCGTCGATCCCCACCAATAAGAACGACCTCGGCCCTGGGTTTTGGGGCCCCACGGTTCCATAGTCCCAAATTCCCCGCGGAGCCCCCCTCAGCTGGTCTCTTTAGTCCGTAAAATAATTATCCCTACCTCAAAGAGATCCTGATAACGTCGAAAAAATTCTTTGTCGGTCGCAGAACTTTCTCAAATGTCAAGATCGGTCTGTTTATAACCACGTACACTGTACCTTCTCGCATGCATACCTGTACTCGATGTCTGTGCAGTTTGAATCCATATCACTGATCTACTTATGGATCTTGAAGCACAAATCCAGACAAACCACTCCTTCGATCTGTACCAATATATGTTCCTGATGCAACCGACACTTCACTCACTCTTTCATCTTCTGATCCTTGCCTCATCTCGTCAAATTCTCAGGATCAAACAATACCGTTTTCTCAAGGTCCATTTTCGTCCTTTGAAAGATCAGAAACTGACCATTAGATCGAAAACCACTGCAATGGTACCCTAACTCCCTCAACCCTCACTGAACACATCCTTGGAAAGCGTCCTCAAGGATGAGGTAATTTATGAAAGCCCCGAATGTTCCAGGGGTCCGAACATATCGATACTGCATCTCCGCGGAGCCTCAGATCCCAGGGATTCAACGGGATTTCAATCGACGACGTTTCCCAGTGCTGGCAAGTCGTCGAACAAGTCATCGTCTGGAGCTGGTGGTAGTAGTGCATCAAGGAACTCGTACACCAGAGGCACAACTGTCCCTGGGATAAATCGTCTTGATCAGATGCCATCAGCTTCAGCATCCTGCGTTCAATCGACGCCGAACAAGCAGCGGAGCCAGGAAAGCCTTCATCAGGACTCCAGGACGATTCCTGGAGCCCCACGGACTCGCCGCGAAGACAATTTCTTATCTGGAAGCGGAGGGACCTCAGGGGAACTTTTCGCCAGTGGTAACTGCAGTCGGGAATTATCACCGGTCAGATGGTGCGATAGAGAAGTGGACGGAGTCTACCTCGGCAGATCAGGATGGGTCCAGGTCCAGCAGAGGTCACTGGACGAGAACCGGAAAACCAACTACGAGAGCGGAAGACCGGCTACAACGTCCACTGGGACCTTGCCGCTGCCGAGAAGGGCGACTGTAAAACTCGCCGACTATCACTGCAGCAATAGCGAGCCTGGAAATTGCCCGGACCTATTCGCTTCCTCGAGACCAGACTTCTTGGCCCTTCATGGCCAGAGCTATGAGCAGCAGACCGTCTCAACTTCGCCCCATAATATTCCTGAGTCCTTTTCCCCCCCGTCAATCACTCCGATAATATCGCCGCCCCCGGCCTTCCAGGACTCAACCACCAAGAAGACGAGCTCTAGGGCCCACGGGAGAATGGCCTTTGGAAAACCCCCCTTCCTGCCAAGGTCAAATGCCATAGTTGACAGTGATGTTATCAGCCCCCCTCCGTCCCCCGCGATTTCTCCTTCACCCTCGATCTCCCCATCGCCAAGCATCGTGAATTGGGGGTCACTGGTCTCGTCACCGACGAGGTCAAACCCCTGCGGTAATTCCGGAAGGTCCAGACGCCAGACGCCGTCACCGGCCTCAACCCCCCTTCAGCAACAGCAACAGCAATTGCAGCCCTACCGTCTGGCACAGGCTAAGTCATTGGAGGATCAAAGTGGGAATAGGAGATCCCAGTTCGTCCAGCGGTACAAGGACTCGTCCTCTTCTTCTTCGTCTTCACTCGGCTTCCGGAGTCTTGACAGCTGCGTTAATCGCGGTGTTGCCATGCCAAGGCTCGCCGAGAACACCGACTCTTCGATCGAGGGCTATGAGGATGGGGACGAAGACGACAATCCGAGTTCCTCGCTTAATTTAAGCGCGGTTTCTCCAGCGGTAATGAACTCTTCACCTGACTCTGCGAGGACTAATGGCGACAAGATATCTCCATCGGGAAGACCTCGTCTTGCTCAGTATCACTGCAGCAGGGGTCAAATACCCAGGCGATCTCCAGGGTCTGGTGATACCGGAAAACAAATGTTCAACTCGCCTTCTTCGTCATCTTCCAGCAGTGGCGATAGACAGGGCCGCTCACCGACCCCGAATCCTAACTTCAGGAAGAACAACAACTCCGGGAATCATCGCCAGGAACAAAATAGACGAATTAATGCTACTGCCTCACCTGATTCGCTACAAACTCGCGTCAGACGATCCAGGAGCCTCCAGCTTCCTGAAAGAAGATCTCCAGGCTGTGTACCACCCCCCACACCTCATCCTCGAGATCATTTCAGGGACAATGGAGAACCTCATAGAGTCGTCGTCAAGATTGCCACTCCTGCTGATCGGAACAACGATCGATCCAGACGCCACGTTCTTCCCAATCGTAAGTTATTTGCAATGTTTTAGTCTTTTTTGCACAGGATTTAGTCAAACTTGGTCAAAAAGATGATCGGCAACCTTGAAGAGTCCAAAGGTTCCCTATTTCTGTCATTTTCTTTGGAAATGTGGTCACAGTTTTCCCAATATTCAGAATTTTGGGTCTCCTGTGCTCGACAAATCGAATACCATGTCATGTTTCAACCTCATTTCTTTCTGGACCCAGACGTCACGTTCTTTCGAATCGTGAGTCGATAATTTGCACAGTTTTAGTCTTTTTCTGCACAGGGTTTAGTCAAACTTGGTCAAAAAGATAATCGACAACCTTGAACATTTCAAAAGTTGCCTTTTTGTGTCAATTCCTTTGGAAATGTGGTCACAGATTTGCCAATATTCACGATCATATCATCTTTCCACCTTATTTCTTTCCAAACGTCTTCAAATTTATGACAAAACAGTAGAAACAGGTGAGAACCTTTCCGCAGGAAAGGCCCAGTCGACGGAAAGCGCGTTGAACGAAGATTTGTTGAGAGAAGCCGAAGTAGTGACGGAGTTTCTTTACGGAACGCGAAGCCGTGCAGCGGCTAGGAACTTGTTGACAAGTCGTCAATACGATAGACGCGAGGATGGGGTTCAGGATCAAAGACGTACTACCGGTGGGGGTGGTTCGTACGAAGTGTATTTTGTGCCTTCGAACAACCAGCAGCATGTCCACGGTAGCAAACCAGTTCAGCAGCACAATCAGAGACCCCGAACCCTGCAGCGAGGCGCGACGACCCCCAGTACCGAGATTTCCCCGGAAACCCATCAGGATATCTGTCGAGTAAGTCCAGAAACTCAGTCCCGATGTAACAGCAGCACTTGCAGCTTCTGGCCTTACTGCTCTCAGCGGGATTCCCAGCTCTATTCACCTGGACAGAGCAATCCTCCAGGGTTTTCTGGTAACATGAAAATGTCCCAGAGCTACCCAGCCCACAACAGACTCACTCTCGACACTGGCCAGGTCCATGGAGGTGGTAGAAACAGTGCCTCTTCATCCCCAGCGTCCTTGGAACAAATGGACGAACGAGACCCGGCGAGAAATCGGGAGAAACGGAACCGAAGAGACGGTGGTATCGATGCTGGTGGAAAGCAGCACCAACCGCCGAAGAGCGTCTTGGTCAAGCCTTCGCGAAGATCACCGGCTCTTTCAACTGGTCCATCGAACAATGGTGGGAGTTCGGAAGCGCGGGATTACCTACAGCACAAATCCACTGGAAGTAGCTTCGAGGGTATGGTTTCTCTTGTGCAGAGCAAAGTCTCACCCAGTGGAATCGGCGCCTCGTCAACATCCTCATCGAGCAGCGACATATGGGTCACGACCTCCGATAGGACCGTCACGAAAAGCCCGAGAAACGCGAAAAGCTCTGGTGCTTCGACCCCCATGGAAGATGCGATGATCGGGTCCTTCCATACCCTCACAGAACCCAGGGACACCATCATTTCTAGACCCGGAAGTGCTCCGGCTCAGAGAGAAGATTCTCCCGGTAATGATCCGGCCCTAGACCCTCATCAGCGATCGCTTTCACTTCCCAAGTCCTTCCTGGCTCACAACGTCGTCGAAAGGTAAGAAGATTATTGTCTCTTTAATAAGGTTTTTCCAGACTCTTCAAATACTCGAAACCACGAAGCTCCTCTTCCATTTATTCTTGTAGTTCCAGGCACTTAATGGTAAAGTGCCAAGGTCATTGAAAGGTCGAATCCATCTACTTTTTTTATTTTTTTTTTTTTTTTTTGTCAATTGAGAGTGATTTGTAGGAAAAAATTCATGAGCCATTCCGCGTGTAGAATGTGGAAGGACATTTTCTGATCAAGGAAGCATGTTTGTGAGTTTAGCCATTGGTCAGTTTCAACTCCCTCGAGTTTAGAGATCCGGGAAACGAGATCACGGGATGCAAATGTCTCCATGGGGTAATTAACAAGTGAGGCAAGGTCGAGCCTTGAAACTCCTAATCGAGTTTGAGAAAGTGTGATCGAAATTACAGGTGTATCGATATCGATTCTCGCAATTTTTAGAAGTACAGATCATCGACCATTCGGAACGTTGCTTTTCATTTTTGATACATCAAAAGTGCCTCGACCCTTTCAAGTCCGACCTTTCTTGTCCACGTCCATCTCTTCGAATGTGCTTTCCGCGAATGTTAGACAAATTTGGAAAGAATTGAACCGTTCTTTATCACCCCTGACGAACCAGTGAAGGATAAAAGTCATCGGAATATCTGAGGACCCTCTAACTCAAGTAGAACGACTCCTATACCTGGCACATAACGCGATTCAAATCGAATGATTATAAATTTATAGCTCCGCACTCTCGGGCGGGTTTTCCGCCAATGGTTGGTTGTAGCCTGTCCATGTGTCTTTTCGAGTTTCCGGGGTTGAAAACCCCCGGGAAATGTACCCGAAGTCCGTGGCATTCACACCATACTGGTACGTGTTCATCCCTCTATAGCCGCTTCTAGCCCATCAGCTACCAGCACATTCACCTGTCCAATATACCTGCTTCGATGTGTTGGTGGGTACGTGAGCCAGTCTGTGTCTGTTTCTATAGACTACACTGGTCTCCTCCCACCTAGTACCTACTTCGGAGTGAGTGAGTAAGGGAATGAAGGAACGAGTGAGTGAGTCTCCCCACGTGACCCTGGTCACGTGACCAGGTTCTATGACGCGCGTGCTAATTCTTCCCTTTCGCATGTGCTTGTTTGTGCATGTGGACACTGATCCGTGTGTGTATGTGTGTGTGTGTGTGTTTGATAATAGTAAGAAGGCAGAAGTGCGGTGGTCGGTGGTCGGTGGAGAGCACTACGTACTTCTGTGCTGATGTCTCCGAGACCGTAGACCCTGGTATACCAGGCGGTTTCTCAGTGGTTTTCTTCTACTGTCTAAATTCCATGAGACCAAAATATCTGGACTCCCTGCAGCAGCATAATGTCGTACTTCTCTAACACGCGAAAAACCGAGTTGCCAAGCGAAGTCGATGATCGGTGACCTCTGGAGGTCTGCCCACGCCAGTGATTCGAGTTTAGTCGGGACGTGCTGCGGCTTTGGTATAGTACCTGGTATAGGTGGACTGGATACCTGTCTGCCTATAATTGCACAACGATCCATAACGCCCACGCGACGCGCTCATAAGCTTGCTTCAGTCAGTCGGTTGAAGTCCCACGCCGATTTTTGAACTTTGTCAATTGATCCGAGACACGGTTCTTGCTATTGGACTTTATGGACGTTTAGACCTCAGACTATAGCAAGTCTTCTCGGACCTTGTGGGCGATTTCTGCCACATTAACTCGTCCAGTGTATTCCATGAGGACCGTTTTGTCGTGTTTACTAATTGACTAGAGGAACTTTGGAAGGCCTTGTGTCGCGGCGCGTGGGGTTCGTGTTTCATGTATGTACATACCTGTGCGTGCAGTGCATGGTGACTGTGTGTGTGTTTGTCTTTAGTCCACACGTGAACCGTCCCAATGACGATACAGTCGCAAAAGGACTAGGTGAATATATTATATTATCACCGTTGAAATGATCCGCACAGCTATGCGGAGGAGGGAATACACCGTTGAACTATACTGCGGATACCGGGCTTTCAACACACTCGGTAAACATGGCTCGACCAAAAATTACCAAGTAAGAAGCTATAAGAACACACTATTTCGTCGACTCCTCTTCAGGATGTCCAATAGCAAAAGCTGATCATTTCTGTTTCCATTTCACCATCTTTTCGTTTCGTATTTCAATCAACAATGCTCCACCACAAGTAGGCTCATCAGGATGAAATACGTGTCACGTTTCTTTTCATTTTCCTTTCATTCGGTTTGTCTGCTTCGAACGGAATTCCTTAATTGAGAAAAAAAAAAGGCTGCAGAGGACCATGCACGTTCGCTACTCTTCATTTCCTCCTGATGTTTCTTTTTTGCCTCTTGAGCATTGAGCTCCGAGTGCATTTCTCAGCAAAATTGAAAAGAAATTTGATATCCTTGGGGGGGGTTTTGGCTTTCCAGATTGATCGTATGTAACCCAACAGGGTTTTGCATATGGGGGGGGGGGGGGAGGTTATTGTACATATTCTGTTAAGAAATCGTAACGGTACCGTTAGAGAGCTGCGATATCGAGAAGACCAAGTGCGACTTCTTCCTTTCATGCACATAACGTGTGCCTCGCGATGCATGCGGCTTCAAAAACTGGTTTTCACCATATTACATCGCCGCAGCTCTTCTCCCCTCATATCCTATGGTATGGTGTGGTATGGCATGGCATGGCACTCCTCTGGCTCTTACTTGCAGACGTGGATATGGGCACGAGAACTTCTCTTCCCGGGTCTACACGACTATCGAATTTCGAACTTAAGAACTACGGACTGCTATCTAATCTCCTCGCGGTCCATTTGCGCTTCTAGCAAATACCAGCGCATGTATGGTGAATGTATACGAGTTGAGGAGATGGAGGAATTACACTTGTAAACATATGCAAGTATATCTGCCGCAATACGAAATTTGTAGACAGAGAAAAAAATGATAAAAAATAGCAACGCCGTTGATCCTTTTTTTCGAGTTTCTCAGATTTTTTTCATTCAACACGATTTTGAGGAATTTGAGAATATCTGACGGGATTTCAACCGATTTCGAAACCATTTAATCCAAATTCCCACGAATTTGAATCCCATGCGATTTTTCAGAGTTTTCCGAGTTTTTCTGGATGATTCCGTGTGATGGATTGGAGAATTTTTTTATCACTTTGAGGGATTCCCTTCGGATCGAAGAATACTTTGAACCGACTTCAATCGCAGCGATACAAGTGATCATTTCACGAGTGAATAGCTCCTCGTTTTCATCGGACCAACGTTTGATCAATTTCTCTGTCCGGCGTTATCTCGAGAACGAATTTTTATGATTTTTATGATTCTGGTCTCGATCGACGCGGTTTTTAATACCTCAAAACTGGACAGATTCCACATTTATCGGTTCAAGTAGATTTTGAGTCAATCTCCAGAATAGATCAACAGATTTCGATCATCTCAGTCTCCATCGTTAGGATCTGCCTCAACTGAAATCTGATAAAAATTTTCCATCATTCGATCCAGTTAAGGTGATATAGTGGAGATCTCTTTCAACTTAACCTAGCCAACATAAAAACACGCGTTTCACTGGAATCATATTACTTTTTTGGACAAAGTGGCATACTGAGCCAATTTCTGCCAAAAAACTGAATTCATTCGTCAAGAGTTTGTACGGATCGGTTGGGTAGTCGTCGAGAAATTACGATTTGCGTTTTCGAGATGACGACAATTGGTGATAATGGAATTTCGAACAGACTCTCATATCGCTTGAAGGTGCCACGTGACTAAGTTCGGAATTTCATGATTACCAATTGTTATCACCTCGAAAACGCGATTCGTAGTTTCTTCCAAACTATATACAACCTACCGGAATGAAACTAAGAAGATTAATACTTCACTACGGCATAAAGAGGCTGACTATTTTACTGTTAGGAAGAAACGAATAGAATTCCATTCAGATTCATATTTCTTATGTTACCTAGGTTAGGTTCAAAGCGATTCGTGTGGCATATCGCCGTAAGGCTCGACTGAACTCTTTCTCCCAAAAATACAATTTTTAGATCCCAATAATATTGACTGAAAGTCCCAGTCCCGGTCCGACCCTTTGCGGTCAGTCGAATAACCCGGTGGTTTTTTTCTTCATGAATTTCAGCAGCAGCAACGCGGGATCAACGCCTTGGCACCGTGGCTTCGAATCCCAGCGATCAACCCCGAGCCCGAACTGCCTGATGCCACAGGAAACGCCACCACCTCATACCGCCCCTGTTTCCGTAAGTATTTCCTGTCAGTCCAGTCCCGTTTGGTTATTCGTCTTAGTCTTGGGCCTTTTGGGCCCCATGAATTGAGCAGCAGCACCTGCTTTTGCCGATCAGAATGAACGTGGGGTGCCAACCCCCAAGTCCTGATATAGCGACTTGGAGAAAATCCCCCGCGAAAATCCTTCGGGCGCGTTTTCTCCGCGTCCTCGAGACGTGATTTCATCAGGAATAGGTGCCTCGATGCTTACGTGTATATCTCGCACGTGACTCGCTCGAGCGATCCTTTCAAATCGTGTTACTTACCCCACTCAACTATGGTCTCCTAATTCTATAATCGAGGAACTCGACTCAAACTGTCGACCGAGTTTATAGCGCGGAATTTAAACCCCCGATACTAACTTCGTTTAACATCTATCTGAATCTATCACGCTCGAGGGATTTGAACTGGCTGGAAAAAGCCGGAACTTCCGTTTCTTGGCGAGTCAAAGATTTCAGAGATCGTCCTGAATTGAGAAATTGTCGATTCTTATACGTTTCGTAATCTGAAAATAAATTCTAGTTCTATCAGAAATGAAATTTCAAATCAAGGAAATAAAATTAGGCCCTTCTTTTCTTTTTTTTTTTTTTTTTATCAGCGATAGGCCTCGTTTTTATTTCCATTAATCGAAATTCAGATTCTGTATCACTGATTTTGTTTTTTAAATTCAAAATACTGGTTGTATTTAAACAGTTTGCAATTTGAGATCCAAAAATTGATAGGATTTAGTAATCTGGCGGTAATCCATCCTAAATTTCTGTACACAAGTTTCAAATTTTATATTTATGCCTGTGTTTGAATATTTGAGAATACGAATCCTTGGAAAAATTATTCTACCTTTTTCTGAAAATATTCAGGAAAATTGAAACTTATCGCAGTTTTTTATAAGAAGATATAATTTTCCTGTTTATTTCTAGTGTTCATTGTCGATTGACAATTTCGCGCAGCATTTGAAAATTTGTAATTCGTAGGAATCGATAAAATGCTAATTTGTAAGATTCTGTTTATTGAATTTGCAAAATTTTATTGAAATTTACAAAAATCTGTACGTATTGACGTTTTTGAGCCATCAACAATTGATTTTGAAATTTAGCTGTGTTCCGAAATTGAATGTATATAATTTCGAAATTGTCTCAAAATTCAAATACAAATAAAAAAATTCATAGAACTTCAAATCTCGGATATAGAATTTCGCGATATTTCGATGCCTTTCCAAGACGAATATATTTTTCCTTCGTTTCCTTTCAGCTAGATTCTTTTCCCGTGATTCATTTTCTATTATACTTTCATTCATATTCATGTATTCGCAATAAGAATCGCGAGTTTATTATTAACACATTCATCCGGAATCGCATATTGTCTGTGAGTCTGGGGGGAGATAGAAAAGCCCGCCAGACAGACAGCGGAGGGGTGGCTGACGGTGGAGTAAAAGTGATTAAAATTTATCACCCCCGACTAATCGATAGTACTTTACCTAGCAGGTGGATTGCCAAAGTTCGAAATTTCCCACTCTGCAGCTCGGGATCAATTGACCTAAGTTATTCAAGATCTGGATGACGGGGGGCCCGGCCATCCAGTAACTAGAATTTCTATAATTACCTTCTACCCCCCGTTGTATAACTAATACACTAGATGAATTATTTCCCTTTGACATTTCCATCCTTTATACATGACTTGGTTCATATCAACGACAAGCTTCTGTATCGATTTGGCAATAAGGTAACCCCGTCGTCGTTGGACCAATATCCAATTATCTGCACACGCCAATCATACTAGATGTCATCTTTCCGTCTCACCAGATTTCCCCGAAATTAGATATCGAGGAAATTTTCCCGAAACAATTCACCCCGTCAAAAACACGACGAATTTTCCAAAATTTCAACACCGAAATTCATCCGGTTTTGATCGACTGAGCAGATAGAAATTTTCAAAAATTTAGAAACCATTTTTTCAAAGTTCTAGCTTCACTGTTGCCTATAAGACGAGATTAGCCGCAATCGATACCTAACCGATTTCCTTCAAATTGGTAAATGGAATTTGTTGTTTGGAATTCTAAGACGGGAAATGAAATTCGAAGGATATTCGAACTCTTGGATGTTTGTTCAATTTCCTGATCAATTATTCTTTACCACCCTTCGTTGGAGGGGTTGTAAGTATCTCGATCGATCGAGTGGATAAGCATGATGAATCCCAAATTCTTGATCCAGGATAATTTCCGGCCCGATTCATTCGCTTTGATAATCGTTATCGTTATTTTCTTTTAAAAAAAAAATTATATTCAATGATTTTTTCAGCCCCTCCACGAGCAGCTGCAGGGTGGTAACGGGCTCAAGGAAAGAAGAAGGGCTCCGACCCTTAACAAGGCTCAAAGACGAGCGAAGGCGTCCAGTACTCCGGCTCTCCTCGACCGAGATCAAGACGGGTGAGTGGGTTGAATTATTCAAAAACTAAGGGTTAAATTAAGGGGGGGAAAACTCCTAGGGATGAAATACGAAAGATAAATTATACCCGCGGGGGGTGCCGGTCGGTTATTTTCAAAAACGAAATAAACAATCACTTCTTTTTCCTATTTTTCGTATATGTGACTTATCGAGCACCAAAAATCTCTCGGTTCGAATTATCTTATGGCTTTTGTACGAAATTTACACGGTGAGGGATGAAAACTCGTATCTCATATGCTCGACACATGTCCGCTAGTCTTAAATGGGAAATATTTTTCCTTTTTCGAGATCTATATACAGATATAGTAGTTTTCGAACATCGGGCAAATTACGACCCTCGAACTCTATACCTGGCAGAGTGACCCTTGAAAATCTGTTCGTGGAAGTGGGGCTTCTTCTTCTTCTTCTTCTGCTTCTTTTTCTTCGTCTAGTTGTTCTTCTTCTTCGTCTTCGACCATCGCGTGTATGTACATGTATATATATATACCTATACCATACCTTATATTTCAACGTGTTAGTTTTTACCTCAGCTTTCTTCAGTCGCTTTCAAACCACCGAACGAACCGTATCGACCAACTGCTTTTCTTACTGCTGTGTCTCACAGACAGGAAGTGGGTGCGATATCGTTGAACTTTCAATACCAATATATACTCGATTTGTTCCTATATACATATTGTAAAAATTTTCCTTTGCATTGGTTTTTCTTTATTGTTTGCACGAAATTAACCATTTGGTAATATCGTCAGTGGGTGACGTATTTTTACCGAGGAATAAATAGAAAGAAACCCGGGAAATTTGTTAATATGTGTCGCGTAATCGATCGGGATAATCAGCTCGAGGATAACTAATGAAGCGATTCGCGATTATCGTCGACGAGGGCAAAAACAGAGACGTGTGTCGGCAAATTGCCTCTGAGAAATGAACATTCGTACTGAAGAACTTGGAATTGAAATTGAAGTTGAAGTTGAAGTTCAAGTCGAAGTTGAAGCACCAGTACCGGAAGTTGTGGGAAATTCCATTGCGGTAGAAAGCAGCTGCTGGTTCGGTTTTCACCGTAACTTTTGTTCCACGTCACGTATTATATCCTCACTTTGAACTCCGACCAAAAGTAGAAGAAGTGAACGAAAAAATGAAAGAATAAAATATCACATTTCTCGTTCGCCATAAACCACCGATTTTTTGGATTCCCAATTCCATTACATACTTTTTTTTCAATTTTTCTCTTCATTTCTCCATCTCTTCTGTCGAAGAAAGACAATCATAATTAATTGTCAATAATCAACCGATTTTTTGCAAATCTTTCCATCTTTTGGATTTTCTCTGATTCTACGTTAAAAAAAAATATATTTCATCTCCAGCGAATTCGTTTAGCATTTTAATATTTGAATGGAAAAATCGGTAATTGTGGCCATCGATCAACCGATTTTTCAGACCCTTTTACTTTTGAATTCCCTCTGATTCTACTTAAAATAGAAAAAAAACATTCCATTGCATCTTCAGCGAATTCTTGGGGGGGTTTTGATTTTTTCAAAGAATTATCGGTAGTTCCAGTCAATGATCAACCGATTTCTCAAATTCCAGCAACTCATTATTCCTTACACGGCAAGAAATCTCATTCATTTTCATCGTGGTCTTGATAGTTCTGCATTTTTATTATAATCGGTAACTGTAGTCAAGCCCACCGATCTTTTGAGAGATTTCGCATCCTCAATTTTTGATTTTGCTGTATTTTTGTACAGAAAACCAATTCTCCGACGTGTGCGTTTGGGATCTAGTTTTTTTCGAAAATCGGTAACAATAGTCGAATTAACCGATTGTTTGAAATCGGTTCGTTTCTCGGATTCGTTAACCGTTGGCGGATAAAACAATTGAATAATTCAATAAACAATTTCAGGTTTCAGATTCTTTTCTGAAAAATCGGTAACACTAGTCTCAATAACATGCGTGTTTTTTTTTTTTCTCTAATTCCCATTTTTCTTATTTTTGGATTCCTCAGCCGTCAGTGGTCGTCTGAAGAAAGTGATCGGGTAAAAAACGTGGTGCAGCACGGATCGACGGAGCATCCAATAGTCGAAGCGTCGATACCGCTAGTGTCCCACGTGCGTTTGCAAGAATCGCCGATTTCCGTGGTGACCGGGGGTCAGTCGGGGAGGCAGAACGCTTCGCAGGTGAACCAAGAGAGCGTTTTGCAAAAATTTCGCAAAAGTTTCTCGCTCAGATTTCACAAAAAAGGCAGCAAGGAAAGCTTCGAAAGCGGCGACGGTCCGTCCGAAGAATCGAACCCTAATACCCTCGACGAGGATGAGGACGGGGAACCTCCTCCTCCTCCGGCTCCTCAACTACAAAATCAACAAACCATCATGCAGCACAAGGAGGACCCTACCAATGATCAAAAGTTCCGGTGAGTTTCCCCCTTTTCCGGATATCGATGAAACTGATTAATGATTACACGCCGATTTTTCCGATCTCGATCGGTACAACGTTTCTCATTTTTTCATACAATTCAAATTTTTTTGAAACGAGACGTTGAGTTAGCGAAATTTACGCTCGAGGAATCGTGATTGACGATTTCGTACCGATTTTACCTCGATTTTTCTAATCGGGGTACAGTCGAACCCCACGATTTTTACTCGAAATTTGATTTCCGATTAACTTATTTATATTTACGCGGTGGAAATCGGCTACCGATCTCAAACCGATTTTTCCATGCGGATGCATTCAAACTCCGCGATTTCCGGAAAGACATTCGGTCTGAAATTGTCAGGAGAAAAAACCGATGTATCTAAACTGTGAATCCTCTTGCGAATGACATATTTGTATTACAACACGCGCGTGAACTTTATTACCGATCTTTTTGATCGGTTTCGCAAATTTCCCTCTATCTTGTTTAATTCGTCCATCAGGTTCGGTCCTTTGGTTTGGAGGACCAGCAAGGAACGTAAAAAAAATAGCAAAGCAGCTCGGAGTGCGAAATGTAACAGCGGTGACAGCGGGATACAGATCGAGGTAAGCCAATCACGATTACCAACGATAATTAATTTTCGAAATCACAATTTTTCATAATTCTCTGGCTTTCTCTCGATTTTTTCTGCCTCTTCTTGTAGAGCTAACAAAAAAAATTCACGATTCTGTGAAGATTTTTGGAAAATCTTTCAACTCTTTCAACTGATTTTTGGATTTCTTCCCGATCCCATTATAGTTGCAATTCTCTCTATTCACGTATCTGTATCTATGATCGTACATATCGCATTGCGTTCCTTCGTAGATGGTATCTGGTGGAGCGTTGACTGGGGGTGGCGGAGGCAGCGGGGGTGGCGTTACAGGGGCTGGTGACAGCTCCGAATCTCACGACACCGATGCACAAGACGATATGGACAGCCCTCCCGCCCTCCGGAGGCGAGTTACGGACAAATCGCGACCCCAGTCCGAGCTCATCAACCAGATACTCATTGACAAGTTCAAGGTATCCAGAATTTGGAATTTTTTTGAAACAAAATTTAGTCCTTGGTTCTAAATGTCACCGATCATTCAATCATTTCATCAAATCTGATCCAGAATTTTTTGTTGCATCAATATTTTCGATAAATAATCCAGAATTTGGGGGATTTTTGAATATTTTTTTCTGACTTAATGTGATGACTTTTATTATTATTATTATTATTATTATTTGTTTTCATTTTGTGCATGATTTTTTCAAGAAATCTTTACGAAACTTTGAATGATTCGGTTGACGGTTTAGTTTTTCTTTCATTCTTTGCATCTAGTTGGTTCATTTTCATACTTTTTCCTCCTCTTTGCTCGTCTGACTTTCGCTGTTTGTTTATTCGAATAATTATTATGACAGTGATGACTGTGTCGGCATCCATACACATATACGCTGATTGCTGCTAACTACAAAAGCGAGCTTGACCATGTATCCGTATCTCTTCCTCGACGGATGTAGAATAGTCGGTCCCCGCTGGTCCATGGAGCAATGACTTACTCGGTTTTCGTCATTTCGTTTAAATCACTGCATTTTCCTCTAACACACACTTTTCCAGAATTATATACGTTTTCTTGGTATAATTAATCCCATATGGCTCCTCGATTTTTGCTATACTAAACTTTTCCAAAAAAAAAAAAAACACTACCGGATGTCTTCAATAATTCGCGTTTATCTCTTCACGCGTACCTACTACATACACATGCGGTCACGAAATCAAAAAGGTAAATAATCAATCGATTAAATAGGAATAACTGTCTCATTCTCAGAAAAAAAAAAAAAAAAAACAATATTTTACGAGTATTATTCTGCAGTCATTTTTGTGTTTCTTTCATTCAAAATGTGCCAAATTTGGAAACTTTGATCAATATATTCGATCACTAAATCACAAGGCAATTAGTCTGAATTGTGAAAAATTAGCACAATAGCTTGAGAATATTTGTCATTGTTGAAAGAAATTTAGCAGATTCTCAAATTTCTAGTAAAAACTTGTTATTACCGCATACGTTTATTCATTTCATTTTTATTTTTTATTTTTATTCAATATTCTATGTAACCAATAGGTATCTCTATTACATGCAATGTGCACAAGGTATTTCCCTACAGCTATGTATAAAGATAATACATGAAGAAAAAAAAAACAGCGCAATTTATAATTCCCGGGTGATTTCCCGATTTATTATATACGCATATAATACTTGAATGTAGGTATAAGCAATGAAGTAATTTCTCAAAAGTCGAATGCAGCAACACCCTGTATACGTCAAGAAATATGGTAGATGCGTTTGTACAAAGTGTGACTGTGTATATATGTATACTATATATACAGAATGATATATATGTAGATATAATGTATGTATATTAAGTAGTACCTATACATATATTTACACACGACGTTTATATCCTATCGCTCCCGTTTCTATACGTATATGTATGTATATCCAGTGTATCATGTATCATCGGCCACTCTTTGCAGGATATGCGTGTCTGTATGTCTTTGTCTGGCTGTCTGCGTTGAAGGAAAGACTTTTGTTCAGTAGATATCAAGAGCTTGACCAAGAAGCCGGTTCTTTCACTGTATATACAACACATATCATATAATACTTATTATATACATGTATGGGTATTCTGTCTTTTGTGAAATTGTGACAATGAACTTCTCATCTTATACACAAAGTTACAATATTTTGGAATTCTTATTCACACCGATTTCGAATTTTGCCAATTTTTTTTCTCAGATTTCGCCTCTTTTTTATTGATATGTAAAAAAATGCACCTGTAAACAATTTCGTTTCAAATAATCAATCAGTCAATCGATCGTGCGTGTGGGATTAATTGATATGAATCTTTTGGCGGTGAAAAGTGAAATTGTGAATAAATAGTAAAGAATATAAAAAAAAAAAAAAAATGCAAGTTACTTGAGGACATGAGTCAGTTACTAAACGCTGTACAACTCTAAAGCGAGTAGAAGTTGATAATTATCTCTATATGGTCGTGTGCACGTTGCGGTATACATATCTATACATGCATGTATTTATGTATGTATGTATGTGTAGCGGAAGAAGTGGTGTAGAGCTATGTGTATACCGATGTACGTAATGTTTGCTAAAATGTGCGGATGCTTCGATAGAAAATTGTTATCTAATACGGTAAGGATCACAGTCTCCAGCGAGAGTCAAGACTGTTCAAATTCAAATATACAAATATACGCGTTCGAGTATATAATTGATTTTTAAAATTGGTTGTTGAATAATTTCAACTGATTCCTGAAGAATATATTAGTCAGAATATTACACACATTTATACATGATACACTCTACTTTCATTACGGAATGGAATTCCTTGCGATTGCGTTAAACGAAATTACGCATAATATAGCTGCAGTGAGGAGATTCTTGAATTTCCCGCCACCGCAAAAACCATGTATATCACGTCACCGCGTATTCGTTCTTTGATTTATAATAATCGAATGGATTCAGTGATATTGACATGAATGGGATTCCTTGATAAAATTTCTTAGTCGTTACTCGTCGTTTGATGACGAATTATTATTGTTTTCTATGTCATTAATTTATATCTTTTTTGTTTTTGTTTCTTGTTATTTATTAATATAGGCGGATCTTCAGAGCCGTACAAACAGACATAACCACGTAAGAAGGACCAACAGCGATCTTGGGGGTCAGAGACTTTTGCAGTGGGACACGAGGCCGGGATACAGCCACGCTCACAATTATCGTAGGATGTTGTCGACCCCGTCCCCTATCAAGACTCGCCCCCCTAGACTGAGCCCGAGACATTCCTCCAACGACATTGTTACACTTAGAAGGTAGGAGCTCTAATTTTTCCCTAACAAGTATTCTTTTCCTTATTTTATTTTATTGATTCTTCTAATTCGATGAGTGTGTATATATTTACCGTATAAATTATCAAATTTACTCCTGAGGTAATTTCACAGCTTTCTAGCGTTCACGGGAAAGTGGGGGACATTCGACCCCCGGAAAAAAATATCACTTTTCCCGATCGCAAGGAATATGCATAATTCGCGAAATTGAATCATTTTAAGCGCACGGGAAAGTGGGGGACATCTGACCCCCAGTTTGTTTTTTCAATTTTTTATTTGTTTATATCTACATAGAAGATATTGACCAAAGTAAAAATCGTCATTTTATTCGTACCGTGGGGTCCGTTGTGCCCCATAACATCTTATAAAATTATATACTTCCTAATTTACGCTTTTAATACATCCTTGATAAAACATGTATCTCATATTTGAGCCGAGGTGCGATTTAGTACGTCGCATAGGTATATCTGGTGGGTCAATTCAACTGAAAGAATAGAAAAAAAAAAAAAAATTAAACAACAAAATAACGGAAAAACATGTATAAATTTTTGTTCTAAACTTTCCAGTAAATCGAGGGAAAATAGTGGTAGGTAGAAAGGGTATCAATAATATTTCACTTTCATCGTAATTACCATTTGTGATACTGAAATACCTATACCTATATACTATACTTCTCTATCATCGTCACACACGTAATTAATTAATTGTTGTGATGTCGTATCTCGTTGCTGAATGGTGTTAATTATCCAGATTTGATAAAAACAAAAAAAAAAAAAAAACTAAAAGGAAAAATCATTCGATGAAAACTGTATATAATATTGTAGTTCCACACGATTGTTACCATCCCACCTATTATCATAATCACTATCTATATACTGTTGTTATTGAATCCCTTGAAAATCACCCCTTAATCCGCAGGGTTTTAAAGAAAAATTCTTTTTTCATTTCACGCATTAATCAGTAACTCGAAAGGGAGGAATGCTAGGACAAATTTGAGACGATCGCTCAGTCAACCACTGGGCATTAATCAACTGTCGCCACTAATGCGCGCTAAAACTGCAGGTAACAATCAATCAAACAATCAATCTGGAATGAAAAACATCCAAAAACGAATCAAATATTCAAAATAATTCCTTTTTTTTTTTTTTACAAAAATCTTTTAGGTGCGAGACTGCCCGGTGGAAACCAATTGTCGGAAGATGAGCAGGACGGAAGATGCGGAGGAGGAACATCGGACGACGAGATGATGTCGGATTCGGAATCGTCGATCGCTTCTTTAACTGAAAGAAAAAAATCTTTCGAACAAACCATGGAAGAGGATATTGCTATATTAGCCGAGGCCGTTTGGGACCACGTCGCTATAGAACCGGAAGAACTTGCCTTCAGGGCTGGGGACGTAATCGACGTCTTGGACACCATCGACAGGGACTGGTGGTGGGGAAGTTGCAGAAATGAACACGGATGGTTTCCCGCCGCCTTTGTCAGGGTGAGAAAAAATTCCAAAAACTAATATTTTTACCTCAAAATATTATCAAAAATTGAGGAAACCATTCTCGAAATTTATTTCTGTTCCATAAAATCGATAAATAATGAAAAAATGGTGCAAAAATCGACTCTAGCAACGGAAAATCAACCAGCCATTCATTTCGATCTGAAAATATCGCGAGAATAATTGAAAAAAATGATCTGGAAATTCGATTTCTACCGACAGAAAAATACTTAAAAAATCATTTCATACCAAAAATGGTAATTTTTGTGACCCGTAGCTACGAGTTAGCCAGGAAGACACAGTTGAAGATTGTTTGGCCGCAATGGCATCCGGTGTTTCGACGAGTTCGCAATTGAGAAGAAGGACGAGTGTGTCCTTGCTGTCGAATGAGCAGGTGCGAACGAGTGTGGTGAGAGAATTAGTGCAAACTGAAAGGGACTTTGTGAAAATTTTGCGAGACGTCGCCGAGGGATACATCGCGGAATGTCGAAGAAGGACGGACATGTTCAGCGATGAACAAATTGACGCGATTTTCATAAACCTCGAAGAACTGCTCGACTTTCAGTCCGACTTTTTGAAGGACCTCGAGGCTGTCATCGACTGGAATTCACCCCACAAAAGCTGCGTTGGAGAGTGCTTCATCAGACACGTAAGTTTTTCTTTATATCTTCCCTTTTTTCACCAAAATTTTCAGAGACTTTTCATCTCACATTGCCGTTGCTTCTACCGGAAAAATGTATATGAGCTTTTTCGTCAGGAATTTAATCCTCTTTATTTTAGTATTCTTTTATTTTTTCGTGGAATCTACGTAGCTCGAGATATTTCGAAAAAACTGCTCCTCCGCGGGAATTTGTAATCTTTGTGGCTGATCGTCAGTCCGGCTGATCGTGATTTTTTCCGGAATAGGAGGAATAGCATATTTTTCGTCCACATAATGGAATTTAACCAAATCTATAGAGATCCGGTTTTCGGATGTACTCGGAATACTGCAACAGCCATCCGATGGCGATGGCCACGCTGCAGGAGCTCTACCAGCACAACAGATACAGTAAATTTTTCGAGGGATGCAGACTGATGAGGGGACTGATCGAGATACCATTGGATGGCTATTTGCTCACCCCGGTCCAAAGGATATGCAAATATCCTTTGCAGCTAGCCGAACTTTTGAAATACACTAAGTCCGAGCACCCAGATTACGAGAAAATCAAAGAGGCTCTCGAGGCGATGAGGGGTGTTGCCGTTTTGATTAACGAGAGAAAGAGGAGGATGGAAAGTTTGGAAAAACTCGCTGCTTGGCAACAGAGAGTCGAAGGATGGGAGGTAATTAGAAATTTTCTTTTATTTTATTTCATCTTTTTCTTTGAAGACTTTCTTCAAACTCTTTTATAATATATTCATTTACGAAAAACGAAAAGATGAGCTTGTAATTATGAAAATTGAACGAATTTGTCCATCGCAAAATCGGTTTAATGTGATTTTGAGTATTTCGAAATCAAATCAAATCGAACTTTCAGAGAGTTGAGAACTTTTAGTCCTTTTTTTCTTTTTAGAAGGAATTACGTCTGCTCGAGTTTCTATGAGAAACTGAAAAAAAAATTAATTTCCCTGATAAATCGTGGAAGTTTTTAGTAGTAGAAGTTTCCCGATTGGAGATTAAAAAAAAAAAAATTGATTTCCACTGGGTCCTTTAATCGATGATTAATTGCACAGGCTGAGGATCTTATCGAGGTATCGTCGCAGCTGATCCATCAGGGTGAAGTGATCCGAGTTACGACAGGCATGTGGACAAACAGTATAACACTTTTTCTATTCGACCATCAGCTGGTCTACTGCAAAAAAGATATTTTGAAAAGAAACACCTACGTTTACAAGGGACGCATCTACCTTGACACTAGCGAAGTCATCGATGTCCCTGACGGAAAAGGTATTTATCCAAAAAGAAAATTTCAAAAAGGATAATCTTCTCTTTTTCTTCTTCTTCTTTATTGTTGATTATACTATTCATTATTACTATTCATTATTATCATCATTATTATTATTAATAATCTAGATGAATGTAAAGAGTCGCAGTGGCTCGTGGGAATGTTCCTAGACTACCAAGCAGTAGACCTGGGTTCAAACCCCTCCAGGTCCCACTGAAATTTTTCGAAAGGAAAATACTCATGTGCCCTTCCTGCGACCCTGTATGGTGGTTTGGATTCGTCGAGGTGCAAAAAAGTGGAAGTAAGGGGCAGGGAAAATAGAACTAGGATTGCAGGAAGGGAAAAACGGAAACGGGAGGGAAATGGAAGGAAAACCCGGAAATGGGAAGAATGAAAAAAATGGAAGTGGGAAACGGGGAAAACGGAAACCGGAAAAAGGGAAATGGGAAAAAGAGGGAAAAATGGACAAATAGAATAAAGAAATGGGAAAAATGAAAGGGAAAAACATACAAGCAGGAAAAAACGCGAAAGGGGGGAAAAACTGTCCGCGATCGAGCCTCGACTATAGAAAAAAGTGATTAACAAAAGAAGGCTGAACGCCTAAAGGCCAAAATCCAACCGAATCACAAATAACAGATAAATCTAGATGTCTACAGAAAATCTGTCCACCTATATGTGTTTCATTATTCTATTTTATGATGTTTGATTTTACAGATCCTCAGCTGGGTGTGACAGTCAGACATTGTCTGAAGGTTTACAGTTGCGTTCGAGACAAATGGCTTCTGTTTTGCTGTCGTACAGCGGAAGATAAAAGACAGTGGCTTGCCGCAATGGCCGAGGAACGGAGACTTGTTCAACAGGACAGAAACGACGGTCTTGAATTCCCTCCGGCTGCTAGACAACTTGCAAAAATCGCTGCTACCAGAGAACGATGCCGACCACCCAGCAAACCGAGTAGTAAGTATTAATTGAACGCTCATTAATTTTCCGATATCATTATAATTGTTCGTTGAAGTTCGAAATCGGTTTGTAAATTTCGGAATTTAAGGCAGAACAAAAGTCGCGATATCTCGGTGATAAAATGTCGTAGAAGAAAATTCAAAGAAGCATTTTGAAACAGAGAAAACAAGCTTTTCGAAACTCCTTGTGAAATATTTTTAGCACTTGATTGAGACCGAGGAAAGTAAAAATAGTACAAACATTAGAGAGCTCATTTTCTCTGGTTTCAATTTCGCTTTTTGAAATTTTCTCTCCGTTCCGCATCGTAAATTGACGAATTGATCCCAAAAAAATCAAAGTGTAGAGTAGAGTAATTAATTTTTCAACATAATTACAAACAGACAAGACGTATAAAAGGAACTCTGCCTACGAAGTACCGATGCTAGCCGGCCAGCAAACGGGGACCAATTCTCTGGGTAGAAAAGTCGGTACTTGGTTTACTTTTGGAAGTAACAAAAAAGGAGGAAGGCACCACAATCAACCATCCTGAGCCAGGCCAACCTTCGTTCCATATATCGACCTGTAGATATGCCATTGAGTATCGAAAAGATCGTCTCTAGCAATTCGATATAATGATCGATTTAATGATAATGGATCGAAGGTGAGTTTTACTCATAAAAAAACAGTATTCATATATACATACACATATACATATATATATTTAAACGTTATTGTATAGAGTTTCGTCAACGTGAATAATTATCATCACGTATCTCGAAACCATATTATTATTATTATTATTATTATTATTATTATTATTATACGACGAATCCTTACGCGAGATCAAAGGAGTGATTATCGATTAATTATTATTATTATTATTGTTATTATTATAGTTAAGAAATTTATGACAATTCGTAAGGAGATACTTTTTTCAATAAATTATATATAAATACGATACGATTATTATCATGACTATTATTATTATTACTTATTATTGATCAATTGTCAATGATTATTATTCTCAGCTACGTCACCGAGGTATTTGTTTGTTTTTTTTCTGTTTTTTTTTTCTGTACATTATGTACATTTTATACATATATATATATATATATATATTATTTTAGAGACGGTGAAAAATTCTAGGCTTGATAAATAATCGCGCGAAATTATATATAAATTACTAAATATACAGAAATTAATTGACTTCTTATGATATACACATAACGTAATTATACACACATATATATATAAAAGAATGAATAAATATTAAAAATATCCTATATGTATTATTGTTGTTGTTATTATTATTGATCTTATTATTATTATTATTATTATTATTCGTGGTCGATTTGCAGATATACGTGCGGTGGATATAGGAATATTTTAAATCTATATAATAATCTGCAATCGCAGGATATGTAAATACATGATATAATAAAATATGAACAAATAAATTAATACATATATAAATATTGTTGTATTATATCATACGAAAGAGTAATTATAATATCGTCGTCGAGAATATATATATCAGTATGTATATAGATACATGATAAATGTATTATATATGCATCAATTATGTATTTACTCGAAGTCTTTCCCGCATATTTTACATAAGATCCGGTAAAATTTAGATGTAGCAAACAATAAAAAAAGACAAAGAAATAAACCAAGATTTTTTTCCAAAGAAACAATATAAAAACGAATAGTATTGCGATATCCAGGAAATGATTTGCGATTATGCAGAGAAAACTTGTAATTTATAGATTCGCACTTCGATTGGCCAGAATATTTATAATTCATATTTTATTAGTTTTCCGTTGATCGCGCTTTTGGTTTCAAATAGTACGGGGAAACAAAAATAATAATAAAATTCGTACAAGATATTCGTAAGAGCTGGCGTAGAAAATTATTCTCAAAAATGATACTTATATTATGTAACGATCTATAGTATACATCAATTATTATACATTATAGTATACATGTAGAACTTATAATAAAATATTATCATTATTATATCAGGAACAGTATTTCGATTTGTATTTAATAAAAATATTATCATATAGCATTATATATTATAAATCTGCAGATATGTATAATTATCAAATATCGTGCTACTATTCTTGCTGATTCTTTTTCCTTCATAGAAAAATTAATAATATCCCTTGATAATGATTGAATAATAATAATAATAATACTATTAATGATGACGGTGACGATTATGATAAATGATAATAACACACGTACACTCTTATAATATTATAATTGTGAATCGATCATGTATCTACAATATTTTATAATACATAATGTATAACTAATATACTTATGTATAATTCGCGAATAATTGAAAAGACTGAAAAGGCTTATCTAAACATACATACGTATGTACTTGTTTGTGTACATACCTATATGTTATTATACATATATATATATATATATATATATATATATATGTATAATATTAAATTTAAATATTAGTAAATTATTTCATATATATATATATATATATATATATGAAATAATTTACTGCGTGCACATGATCGTAAGCTATAAAAACAATATTAATGATAATAATAGTAATAATGATAATAATAATATAATCATAGAAATAAATTTCGATTATAATTCCTATACTATTATAGGTATATGTATACAGGGATATATATCGATGGACTAATATAATAATATAGGGGTGTAAGGGCAAAATAAAAAGAAAAAAGAAAAAAGAAAAAAGAAGAAAATTCTTTCGGCGCTCATCGTTCGTTTGGTAATCCATCAATATGTATACCTATACTGTATCTTTTAAATTAAAATTGGGCCAATATAATCCTGATGAACAATATCCAGGCAAATAATAATTACATATTATATATAGTTGAATCTTATAACTTCAGAATTACCTATATAATAATATCTTTTATAGATAATTAATTATAACGGTACTAATTATCTAATATTGTTAATCTACATGTATATTAGTATAACGTGAAAATCTTCCTCGTAATAATGATGATAATAATAATAATAACAATAATAATAATAATAATAATAATAATCGTGATAATAATAATGATACGGACCTCGAGAGAGAGAGAGAGAGAGAGAGAGAGAATTTTCCCAACGCTACGTAACCGCAAGTTTTTCCTTCTTTTTTTTTTCTTATGTTGATTAGAAAAATGTATACATGTTATATAATACGTATAAACATATAATAAACCATGTATAATCACGAGGACAATATAACGTGTATAGGTATAAGTATATGTATATGTAGGTATTTAGAATATTATACGTTTATTATAGGTATATTGTACAGAAAATTTGATTTTTGTCAGTATACAGTGTGTATCATCTCAAGTGTCGAGAATGGGAGGGACTTAATTGACGCGAAGCGACATCCCATCAACCAATCAACATAGAGAAGAAGTCCGTAGACCGAAATTTTCACGAAAATAGAAGATACAATTTATTGGTGTAGGAAAATAATATCAACAACTAAATAAGAAATTTTATCTTCCATTCTCGTAAGAAATCAGCTCTAAGAAATTCTTCTCTTTGTTGATTGGTTAATGGGGCGTCGCTTAGTGGCAATCAAGTCCCTCCCATTCTCGACACTTGAGATGATACACACCGTATATATATCGATACGCGGAGGAAGAATAATAATAGCTTCGGTGAAAATTTTTATGAAATTAATTCAATTTCTATATTTTGATTTCGGTTGATAATAATGGAAAAAAATATATATTCCTTCCAAATAATAACGTATAGACAATTTATCATAATGCCTATATGTATAAATATAGTATCGCCAAATTATGCAATTATACGTAATAGAAATTTTATTCGATAATTTTGCATAATTCAAACCAAACCAAAAAAAAAAATCTACATCATCCCAATCTCAACCCCTTCAACAAATATTCAAATATCACATAACATTGTACGTTGATAATATTATTCTTAATCATTAATCATAATGCACAGAGATTTTTTTCTAATTGTTTATCGAACAAATCCTTAATTCCCCCGCGCTCTCTCTATCTCTCTTTCGATCTTTTTCGTTTCTTCCTCATAAAACGAATCTTCGCAATAAAACCATTTGATTAATTCGTCAGATTTCATATTTTTCTATAACCACACGCAATGATATAATTATTAATTATTATTATTATTATTATTATTATTATTGTTATTGTTATTATTATTATTGCAGGTAGTAGTCGGTAATGTAGTTGCGTGAATACAAATATATTATTGTTTCATAGTAAAAATATAGTAAAGGACACGTGTTTAGCTGCATTAATAACATACCTACATATAGTTACAGATGATAAACATATATTATATTATTGAAAAAGCATAGTAATTCGCACAAATTGACACGTATAATATGAGTATATAATAACGGTATGCATATATATTGTGCTTCAAAGCAATATTAATTGATACATTTAAACAAATAAATATATATCATATACAATATAAATAATATAGTGAATTACACTTTATTAGAATAACAGTTGGAAGATAATATACAGAAAAAAAATGAAAAACTTAAAGCCAATATAAAAAGTGATAAGTATAAGTAAATAGTTGAACGGTAATATATTAACGGTGAATATAATTATCGTTTACAATAATTATACGATTAATTAACAATTTAAATAAATTATACCTACATGTAACCGCATATGTCGTGCTTACAAGTGATGCCAATATACATACATTATTTTGCCACGTGTAAATATAAATAACTAACTATTATCATAATATGTATATGCATAATTCATATAGTTGTAAATAACGATATAATATATACACACATATTATTTAGTCAAACTTCGAGGCAATTAACACGCGTAAACACATATACATAGAGTAAATTATTCATCCAGTTCGGTAATAAACTGTTGGAAATAATGATATTGATAATAATATAATCATAATAATCATAATAATAACAATAATTTCTACATATTTATATATACGCACATGATATTCTCTCTGAAATGATTGAAATAACTGATATTGTATTAAATAAATCAGTTATCTGGATCTACATAATTATGTATTTATGATATGTTCAAGTTTGATGATAGTTGATGCAATTAGTTGGATATCAATTATTATATTATGTATATATTAATTTATTTACTTCAGTTACTGTATTAATACAGATATTTATGGATATACCGTTGAAATATTATTATTATTATTATTACATAAACACGTACACTTGTACCTATGTTTATTTAAATATGTGTACGTTCTGGTTGAGAATTGTTCACCAAATACATATAATACATTTATTATGTATAATATACAACCTGTTGCATCGATGTAAATAAACATTTTGTAATAAAAATCTAATTAATGATTAAATCTTTTATCTGTCCATCCTACCAATCGTTATAATTTTTTTTTCCTCAATTTACAATCACGCCTAAGTAGCTGAAAAGGTATTTATTTCTCAAAACTCGTAGAGATGTATATAAATTGTCGTTTTTGCAGTCCTAGAGACAAGAATAATTACGCAATCAAACTAGAAAATTTGACGAAATCATATTTTAAACAGAGAAACTATAAGGATCGGCGATAACACTGTTAATAAAGCGATAAGAAACGAGTTTCACGATAATAGGAATTCAAACTGTGAAACGCCCGCGGTTTGCGGCAAATTTAATTCGCCGATATCCCGACGCGATTGTGGCGGCGCTGTGCTAAATATCATTTAGGACATTGACTAAGGATTACTAAAGACGGCCAGCCATGGGTACAGTTTTGAAGCTCGGTTCGGGGGCACAGCGGGGCACGCCGGTAACAGCAGTGTTCGAACTTACCGACAAAATACACGTGATGTATATCTATATATTCGATAGCTATAGGTATACTGTTTATAGCTATAGATATACTGCAATGGTACTCGGTCGGTAAGCGGCCAGGCTTCACAGAGTCCCATTTAACTGGCCGTCTTTAGTAATCCTTAGTCAATGTTTAGGACAAGAAGCTTGCACAGGCGCGCATTCTACTCACCTCATAAACGGAATTCGTAGTTTCTCCCAAGCCACGCAACCGATCGGAATTTAATTTTGGAAGTAGATGTTTCAGTTTGGCAGAAAGCGGCCGAACATTTTACTTTTCATAAATTGACAAAAAAAATTTACAGATTCAGTTACCACCGGAGAAATCGTCATATAATTCATCGGTGCTCGATATGCACAATTTTGAAATCGTTATGTTCCCGTTAGTTGGAAATATATGGCCACTTGGCGTTTACATAATTCGCGTATTTGACACTGTTTCATTTGAGCTTGTTATGCATGTAGCTTACGTATGCAAAGCAAAACTACTTTATATGGTCTCTGAATAATTAGATAGCGCCATCTTACATCGAATCTGTAATGCACTACACAAGTGTTCTTTTGACATTTACGCCATCGGTAATGCAGCTCATGAGTATATTTTTTATTATAGGTTATGTCACGCACGTGACATTTCAATAATATTGATATATTTATTTTCAATATAACTACGGCAACAAAATGCCTTTAATAATCATCACGGGAATACCGTCTAGCGGCAAATCAACAAGATGTTCCGAACTGAAAGAATATTTCGAAAAAATACACTCGAAAAAAGTGAGCGTCGTTTGCGAACTAGATGCAATAATCAAGGCTGGTGAAAACAGAAATAGTTTTTACGCCGGTGAGGTATTTTCATTTGCTAACAATATAATTTTTCTCAATTATGAATTTAGTCGCATTTAAAATTTCATTATCCATAACATAACCTCTTTGTTACAATATCAACAACAAAAATGCCACAATCCTCTTCTACAATCTCAACGAAACATCGAATTAAACGAAAATATTCTTTGCCGCAGACTCCCGAAAGGAGAAAAGCGTCCGAGGGGATATAAAATCAGAAGCTCAGCGTCTGGTCAATCCAAACGACGTTCTCATCATAGATGGTAGCAACTACATAAAGGGATACAGATACGAGATATACTGCATGTCCAAATTGTACAAAACTCCTCAGTGCACTGTGCATTGCGAAATACCCGTCGAGCACGCCTGGTTATTGAACGAGAAGAGGCCAGAGGAGCAGAGATACAGTAGAGAAATATTCGACGCCCTTGTTGCGAGGCAATTCTGAAACACAAATGATATATTTTTTCTGCTGTTTCAAGGGGAACGGTCTAATTCTGCTTCTTGATGTGAAAGATTCTCTGGAATGAATAAATCCGTTGATTCCGGAGGGCGTTTGATTGTTTAGACCATAACGTGCCGCTCCCCTTGAAACTCGATGTCTTTTGGTTGATTTCTAGCAACCGATTTAACTCAATAGAGACTTTTGTATATTGTTTGAACAGATACGAAGCTCCGGATAATCGAAATCGATGGGATTCTCCATTGTTTGCAATTTTCCCAGAGGATCAGCTAAAGTGCGATGAAATTTACGATGCTTTGTTCAAAGTCAAGCCTCCCAAACCAAACATGAGCACTCAATGCGTAGGTCTTTTGGAGTAAACAATTCTTTTCGATTTCTAAAGGATCTCAAACACCAGATTCCATAAATGAATATGAAAATTCGTTCATTTACTACACGAGTCTTATTTTTATTTTTTTGTATCTTTCAGCCGCCTCTTTCATCCACAAATTATTTGTACGAATTGGATAAGATAACGCAAGAAGTAGTTACCGTAAGTTTGAAAAGAGCAAATAAAAAAAGAAAAAAATACATATAAATTTGTCCAACTTAATTTTATAACTCGTTTAATTTCAGGCGATATTATCGGCTAAACAAACCCTGGGTATTGAAAGCAACATTAAAATACCGGGATATGGATTAACCGTGCAGCGGTCTGGTACCGGACCGCAATTGACCAGATTGAGAAGGCAGTTTGTGACGTACAGTAAAATGCAGCAAACCGAGCACAGTCAAATAGCGCCATTATTTGTACAGTATTTGAATAAAAGTTTGTAGAAAAACAGATATTTGACTTATTTAGTTGATATATTTTTTCCCTTAATTTGTTTGCCCCGGGTAGGTAATTTTTCTTCTTGATTATTCAACTGAATCTTATTTTCAGAATATTTACAGAATATTTTCAGGCATAAATTAGGAATAGATTTCAAGAATATGGATAGATGAATGGAATTTGTAAATCAATTCATAGCATCTTGGGCCATTTTAATAAAAAATTATATTCTACATCATAAATGATTTACAATTCTAGTTTACAGTTATTTTCCAAGTACATAATTTGTTTCTCTCGTGCGTTTAAACAACGTTTTTCTCAATATTTGGTATTTTTATTATTACATTGTTTTTTTAGTTGTATTTTTTTTCCCTCCCTCCCTCCCATTGTCATTTTTGTACTGCAACAAAACCAGAATTATTATCAATATATTGAAGAGGAGTATGTAGAATTTCTATTTTACATTCATATACTTAGATGAAAAAATATGCCACAGATCAATTCACAACTCGTGATCATATTATTGTGATCATTACTACCTATTTTTTATTTTTTTATTAATTTGTTCCTATTCATTTTGTTCCGTTTTTTATTAATTATTTTCTTTCAAATCTCATTTTATTGTGCGTTTTATTGATAATTCATCTGTAACTTGACCACCTTTGGCAAATAACGATAACGAAGATAAATGTATACAATTAGAAATGAGAAGAAAAAAAAAAGAAAAATAAAAGAAATAGAGAAAACTTATATTACATGTCGAGTTTTCCTTAATAAGCTTCGGAAAGGCACTGCAATATAATAATTCAGTATTATTCACCTCGTGCTTTTTAGCTACCTAATCCTTAATAAAACAAAATTGAAAAAAAAAAACACAACATTTTGATAAACTTGCGCAATTTCCGTCATATTTTTGTTTTTCCCGACGTGTTAAAAATTCGATTCTTATCTCTCAGTGCAACAAACGGATATCGCAATAATTTATTTTACATTTTAATTATTATTTTACTGAATTCATTTTTCAATATAGGTAAACAATTACAAATTGATAGGATAGGCTGTATAATAAACTATAAACATTAAACATTAATGATTATTATTCTATATAACAAATGTACTGTTCTTGCTCTTGCTCTTACAATTAGAACTCGTCAGGGAAATTGATGAGATTGATTTTGTTTTTCTTTCCTATTTGAAATTCTAGAAAACTTGTTCTTGATGAAAAATTTCAAAAATTTCTCTCTGATCAACTGCGCAATGATATTTTTACTTTATTCAACTTTTAACATTTTGACAATCTGTTGAACGCTGTAGACGTAGTCGGTAAGAACAGAACTGAAAATATTCAAAATCAACATCAATAGAAAGACATTGGCGTTTTATTCTATTGGTAACTTTGTTGTTAATTTTTTTTTCTGTATTTCATTCTTATTTACAAATTGATAAGTAATTGAAAAAAATTCGTTTATCATCTAGCTAAATAGATATAATTATACAAGTATGTTTTCCTAATTGACGATTACCGTAAGCTAATAGATGAAAATATTCAGTCAGGAAACTTATAAACTTATCAGTATATCCGATCATGCCATTGGAAAAAAAAATTCGTCAGTTTGTATCTTTGTGTGCGAAATTTTATGATAAAATTCATTTAAAAGAAAAAGAAACAAAATTAAAAGCGATATTAACAATAATGATAATATTGGCATCAGTGTTTAATTGTGAAACTAGGAATGACTGATATTAATATATGCATATGAACATCAAATGAAAAGTGTTATTAGTCTCTTTTCTTCCCAATTGAACATCAAATATTTTAGAATACTACGTTTTGGAGCATATCCCCAATCTCTGATCAAAATATATGGAAACAAAGTTTCTTCAACATGCAAAAACCGATTGGCGTTCAAACGTTACAAGTTTGAAAAAAGAAAAAAAAAGAAAAATAATTAAAGCACTTTGGCATATTTACAAATATTACAAATAAAATTCAACGTGTCAATAGAAATCAAATGATCGGAAGAACGAGGTAGAATTTACGAAACTAAGATCGATAATTTATACTCCGAGATGTTGAATAACTCCATCAATCATTTTCCTCTCATCGATTTCATAAATCTATTAAATTTAAACTCAAGGAGCTGATCGATTGGACAGAACAGTCTTTTCCCTAAGCCGTAGATAAATTCTTCCTCTTATAATGCCTCAGTTCAGTTCAATGGCTATGCGAAAGACTGCGGTTTTCCATTAATCGGTGCCGTCGAGTTTCTGCGGAGGAATAAGATGACTGATCAAATTCCAAGATCCCAAATTTAATTTCCCCGACAAGTTCGGTTGTCCCAAATTTCAGTAGAATTTAATTCTCCTGTTCTTGGGAGCCATTTGACTCAGAACCATTTCTAGTGTGATGATTGGAGTCGGAAAAAAAGTTCGTCTTTGGTTTTCGACAGACGAAATAAACGCTGTTATACTCGTACTGCAACATGCTGTTAGTGTTTTGCGCGTATCGTGTTTTCACCTGCGTTTCCTCTTTCTGTAAATCAAAATCAGAGCATGAAAGCATCGTGGAACAAAAACAAATCATCCTAGAATGAAATAAAGCGCAGTTTTCACCTCCATATTGAAGCCAAGACCTTCGATAACTTCTCTTACAGCTTCATAACTCGGCTCTATCGAATCCTCCATCGGTATATCACTGAAATGGTACAACAAGGGGCCTAGATTTATCCATACTCCTCCAGGCTTTAGGATTTTGTAGATAGTTTCGATGAATTGAACCACGTTATTCGCGCAGTCGATGAAAAAACAGGTCGCCACGCAATCCCAGTGATTGTCTTCGGTGTATACCTGAAAAAGTTGGATATCAGAAGTTCTAAAGTCTATTCAATGGCAAATTTTTTAAATTTTACTTTGGTGGGTTTGATAAGATCCGAGTTTTATACTTCTAAAAAATCTCCTGCCGCCATTGAGAATTGTGCGTTCTCAGGAAGGTCACTGGGATTAACGTCGGGAAATTGAACGGCGTGTGTTTGATGCTCTGGCTTAAGATTATTCATGTATTGATGCACCCAAGGGTGAACTTGGTACGCGTTTGTTCCTCTGCATCTGGTAAGATTGATTAATTAATTATTTATTTAGAAAAAAACAATGTCGAGTGATAAACTGAAGTATAATTCCAATCGATTGATGGATTAATCAGTTGACGATCGATAAACAGAAAAGAATCTCTTCTTTTTCTTTTTCTTCTTTTACTACTAACTTGTTCAGAACAAAATGCGAGGCGAACAACATGAACAGCGAGAATTCATTTCCTTGGCAAGTGTATCCTCTTCTAGCTATTTCATAAGCAAGACGACCCAGACCTGCGCCTGGAACTAGAACCTGAACTTCGGAAGGTATGCTGCAAAGTTGAAGCAAAGAATTTATCACATAAAGTTGTGGAAGGAGTTTTTTATCTAATAAAGCACAGGAAAAATTGTTACTTTAGATTAAATAAAAAATCAGGCTCTTCTTCTTGATATCAATTCATGAAACAATCAAAGTTTTGATCAATCAACTTTGTGTGTTTTGAAATCCTTGAATCTTAGACTCATAAAAAAATTATGCACAAGAAGCAAGAGTAAATAAAGCATTGCCCTTATCAGGAAGGGGAAAACAAATTTCTAGTTCAGAATTCGTTGATTTCAGAGCCCAAAAATTTTTGTCCTCACCATAAATCGGGTGGAAATTGATGTAGGATTTCGTCTATGATTGGTTGATAGCAGGAGAGTCGTTCCTGGGCTCCTTCCTCGCTCCAGTCTCTGACCAGCTGCTTGATAGTAGCCTGGACCTTTTCTTGGTCCGCCATAACTGGTCGAGGATTTGGCGTCTGCAATCAGACCTACCTATCTTTCGTACAATAGGAATAGAATTTCTTTGGCTGAAAAATAATCTTGACTCGTCAAAGATTATCGTATCTCCTCTTCCTTCTTTGGTTTCATTCAAATGTTATAGATATTTGTGCTACTTTAAATTCCCTTCTTTTTCTCTCTGTCTCTCTCTCTCTCTCTCTTTCGCTCGAATAAATGTAGAGAAAAAATTACTTTTGGGAATTAAGACTTGAGAAAGAGAGTTTCGAGTATTTCAAATTGCTATTTTCAACCCTCCATAGTCACAACTCTGTAGAATCACGTGGTAGTCACACTGGGTCAGATTGATCCAACTGATTTTCAATCAGCTGCGGTACAAAAAGTATCCGATCCATTTTTTTCAAAAAAATAAGAAACACACTTTGAACATTGTAGAATATGTACCAAAAGTCAATTTGACCACAATTAAATGTCAATGTGTCTAAAAAAATTCGCGAAGATGCGAATGTGCAAAAAATGCACTTTTCCAGTGAAATATTCGTAACTTTGTCATTCTTCAATTTTTTCTATCCAAATTTCAGGGTGATACTCTCAAGATCTGGTACTTTGATGAAAAAAATAGCTCGATAGCGGAAGTTCAAGAAAAGGTATTTATTTAGACATCTGAAGGGGATCTATTTTGGAGTACAAACAAAAACATCTAAATCCATCCCCATATTGATATTCAACCCCAAAGTTGGAAGGTGAGTCAATCTGACCCGCACGGTGACTATGGAGGGTAAATCTCGTTGATTGAAAACTGCGCAAAATTTGCTACAACTGAATGTATGTGGTAAAGCGTATTGCGTCACGCCGTTCAAACTGTTCTTACACTCTCGGTTTGCGCCGTCGTAGGACTAACGTTCTCAAATATATTGGTAACGTCTTTTATTATGAGTTTTATTATGTGGTCGTTGTTGTCTATGCATCGTTTTATCTCCTGCAAATGTTCTCTGTACTTGGATAACAGCTTTTGATGATGACCGGGCAAAGACATGAAATAACTTTCAGTCTTCTTCACTCGTTGCATCGAATGTGGCCTAAAATAGCAAAAAGATCATTAAGGAAAAAAAAAAAAAAACAAGATAAAAACAAAACAGAAAAATCAAGTCATGCATCTCTTGACGTAACTAGCCAAAATCTGACGAGCAAGAGGGAGACAATCAATTGAATGATTAGAAAAAGGAGATTTTACACAGGTTTTTAGGTTAGGTTATCCCTCCGGGTATTTTTTTAGGTTTTTATTTTCTTGTTATTGTTTGTTGATTCGATTGATAGAAAAGCCCCGCGGGGATAAGGGCGATTTAAAGATACGGGGTTTGGCTCACCTGTAGTATTTAAAAGCCGATACTATACGGAGGAAGTGCATACGCTCTTCTTCATCTTCGTAAGAATTATGCATTTTCCTTGAATAGGAGCTAGGCGATGTATCCATTTTCTTGTATTATACGCGTATACGTATGTGTATCTAACGCGCGTTTCTTTTGTTTTTCCACTGGGGATATGAAGTAGTGTTTCTTTTTATTATTTGTCGTCTTCTGCTACTTCGCCGCTCCCCGCTGCACATGCCGTTGTATTGGATTGATCAATTATCCCACAAGTATTATTCACTAAGCGAAACAATCTCTTTCAATTTCTTTGAGTCCTCTTTTCCTACGAGGTATCTTTCTACTATCTTCGATCTCGATTTATTCTTCTCAGTTTGTCATTATTTCCACCAATAATTGAAATATATTTCATCCTAATTCCAAAGCAGACGATTCCTGTGCTTATATAGATCAAAGAAACGCCATCTCAAATGTTGTTAGACGTTAGAGAATCTCTTTTTTATATCGATTCAAAACTATTCATACGCATGCACATCTTCTGGCACACGATTAGTTCCATGCTTTACGGAATATCTCGCCGTTGAAAAACCGACTTTTTATTACATCAGACGATTCAAAGGCAGTGAAATATTTTCTCATCTATTTCAAACAGTCTATAATCTCTACTTGAGCAGCTAAAAATTTCATTCTTTCGCTAATAACAGAAATATATTCCATCTTCAATGTGCAGACGATTCCCGTGTTCCTGCATGGTCGATTTCCATCAAAGCGACAAGATGAGAGAACGCGATCTGATTGGTCGTATCCGGGAGAAACGACCAATGAAATCGCTGGAATAGAGCGATATGTAGTTCAAGTGTAAATGGGGCTTTAACTTTTGAATATCTGGATGATTTAATTGGCCAAAAATGCGAAATGGTTGATAGGTATTTGTGTGCAAGTGATCGCCGCAAAAGTGTAGCGCAAAAAAAAAAAATAGTTTTATCGTTAATTTCGGGCCTCGCGGAGTCTGACAACCGATCCGAAGACCATGGCGGGACTCGACGGATACGAAAGAAATTACACGAGCCGTCCGACCGAGCCGTGGGAAGTCGGGGCTTCTTTTCCAAGCAAATATCACGGCCGTGAGGTTATACGTCCTCTAGACATACCCATCGTCCATCCCTTAGCCGAGGACAGTCCGCCCCCAGAGGATGGTGAGAACAATTTGAGTTTCGATTAAATAATTCTAAACAAATTCGTTTTTATTTTTGTTGCTCATTATTTTCTAATAAACGAAATAAATTTCTATCTCATCCGATTTTTCAAAATTCTAATCAATGACAGTAACGAACTAAAAGAAAAACGAAAACATTCCAGATTTGACGGTAAAGAAGTACGTCGGCTTAGGCTGTGGCCTGGCGAGTTTGATAACGGAGAATCTGTTAATTCACCCGTTCATCGTGTTGCGAAGACAATGCCAAGTCAATCCAGGCGCGGTGAAATATCACCTAGTTCCAATCACGCTGGTGCCTGTCATGATGCGATTGCATCAGACGCAGGGCTTGAGCACTTTGTGGAAGGGAATTGGCTCCGCTCTATTAGTCAGAGGCCTAACACTCGCCGTTGAAGATCTCGTTTCTAAAATCACACCTTGGCCAAAGTAAGAGGTGCATCTTTTGCCCTTTGGCAATGTTGAAACTGAGATGCGTATATTGAGATAAATTAGAATCCAGTAAACCGAAACGAATAGAGTACGTGAAAAACGGAATTAAACAGAATTCGAAAGACTTGCATGTCGAATCTTTAGAATCGAGAAGAATTGCCACACAATTCTTTTCAAATCTATTGAATTTATGTTCATTCTGTTTTTGACACCCTCAAGTCGATCTAATTCGTTCTGGTTTACTGGGAAAGGAGTTCTGATCGATTAGTTGATAAAAAATTGCAGGACAAGAAGAGTATCTAACTTTTATCTATCTTTCTAGAGAAATTACCTGCAACAGTTCTCTGCGAGCCTTTGGACAACACATTCTACTGAAATGGTAATGAACTGATCGACTTCGTGCGAGACTACATTTTCAGATTCTCACGGATCTCGATTCGTGCTCAAATTGAAAATACACCTCCTTCGAATTGAATTACCCCAGAAAGTAGAGAATCGAACACATTGGAAACTGATTTCAAAAAGATTGAGCAATAGGAATCTTTTTCAAGCATTTCAAAGATCTGTATATGTGCTCAAACTAGAAACGAACCTTTCCCAAATTTAATTACCACAGAAATGATAAAATCGAGTCCATTGGGCAACAATTTAAAAAAAAAAACGACTGAAAGAAATCTTTCTCAAGTCCTTTTCATTCCCCAAAATCAAAATAATTCTCATCCTCCCATGAATCTCAAAGATAAAATAACTAATCCTCAATTCCCTGCAGCGTGTCGATCGGGATAGTAACACCATTCTACTCTGCATCTTTGGTGGAAACAGTCCAATCTGAAATAGCATCAGAGAGGCCAGGTATCCTGGACGTGTTTAAAGACGGAGCTATCAGGCTTCTGGAAGTTGGTAACAAGGGTAGAATGATACCGATATACGCCCTTTTGCCACCGACCATAGCCTACGGCGTAACAAAGTACTTGTTTGCTCTAATAGTTAGAGGAGTGACCAGCAGAATAATGCACATCAGACATAAACACTCTCAGCAATTAAGGGTGAGGATATTTAAAACAGTTTAACGATTGCAAATATCGCAAAATAAATATTGTAAATAACATAAAAACGTTGTTTTTTTTTTCTAGGGTGCCTACAGCAGAGATTTAGTATCAGAATCTGTAGTTCAAGACATCGAGCTCCACTCGATACTAGTATCAATGTGCGCAGCAGACATAGTATTTTATCCGTTAGAGACGGTGATCCATAGACTACATTTACAAGGAACGAGAACGATAATTGATAATCTAGACACAGGGAGAAGCGTGACACCTTTATTGACCGGCTACAGCGGAGCGATTGACTGTTATCGAACAATTCTATCGACGGAGGGTCCTTTCGGCTTGTACAAAGGCTTTGGTTCGCTAATACTCCAGTTTGCAGCGCACGTATTAGTAATAAGAGCGACTAAATGGATCCTTACGGAACTGACCGGCGTCATGAGGCCCAAAACAAAACCAGCAAAGTCTCCGCCTCACAGTTACTACAGCGGAATATGAAGAAGATGAATATTATTTTAAGAGAGATTTTTAATAGCTTTATTACGCAGTAACTCTTTTTATCGATTGTTTTTGCTAACTATTTATCTTCTTATCTTTGGTTTTCGATCAAGTTTTCTAAATTGATTCGCGGTATCTTAGGGCTGAAGGAATTCGTTGTTTCCAATTATCGAATTGTGCATAGCAAAGGTTTCCCTCATCTACATTACAAAAGTAAAAAAAATAAGTTACCTATTTATCTTATTTAAATGAAATAATTTATCGATATATATTTAATTGCTATATCGTCGCTATTTACTGTACACAAATGAACAAACGATTTGATAAAAAGTAATGTTATTTTTCAAATTCGAGAGACTAGTTTCATTCAAATTGTCTTTTTTTGTCGATTAAAATTCTTCTCTCGATACTGAGTATCAAATAATAATAATATTGCCACAAAAAAACTAAAGAAAATAAACATAAAGTTCTTTAGCCAGTGAGACATATCTATGTTAGAATTCTCTCTCGATCTACGATAGGATAACGTGATAGTTTCAAACAATAAAACACGATGTTTCTTCGTTGATGTATCCTTAGCGTAAGGATATAATTCTGTAAATATTGAGCATTGATTAACGTGATTAGTTCATTTGTTGATATAGCTACTAGTCTTAGATCGTCCGATCCTCTCCGATCGACTTGTAAATACTTTGAATCGTTTCGCCCGCTTGGGATAGGATGAAAATTTGAAAAAACTAAGTTTATTAGATAAGGCGTAAGGTGTGCAGCGATAAGAAAGAAAAATAAAAACTGTTCCGATGAACATTTCCTCTAACAAACTTACGATACTTAAATTATATATCGGAGTCTAGATACTAAAAAAAAAAATTGAAAAAATAAATTAAAAAAACAACTAAAAACGCATAGAAAAATTAATAAACGGTGATGATGAATAGGAATTACTTAGTTCTTGGTTTATTATAAATATACCCTTTTACAATGTAAACGTTTTTTTTTTTTTTTTATGCTCACCTATATTATTAAATAGGTAATCCTCCATTCTCGATGTAATAGGTAATAATTTTATGGAAAATTATTCAACTTATCTCGAAGGCCATACGGTCCTGACCGTATAATCCAGTCGTTTATATATTATCATTATTAATATTATTATTATTCAATAATCATTAATATTAATATTATCTATAAATACACAAGTTTATCGAATATTTGTATAATTTTTATCACACAAAGAGGAAAACAAGATCATTCTGTCAATTTTTTAACGTTACAAATTTGATTAATGAACCCCGTTCTGTGAAGATTTTTTCTTCTTCTTTCTTTCCGTGCTTTTAGTTCAGGATCGTATGGCTCTCGCACGAAAGGGGAGATGTGAGTAGTGAGCTAGATTGAGAATTATAAGTTCAATTTGAATTTAAATTGCGTAAAACCTGTTCAAAGATAAATGTTTTTATTTTTATTAGTTGCTTTTATATTTTTTGTTTTTCCTGTTTTATTAATATCTCTTTTTTTTTTCTTTTTTTTTTGTTTGCTTGTGTTGTTTATTCTTTAATGATTCAATGGAATCAGTTTTCCGAGCTATGTATATTGAGCTAATTTAATGCAATATTATAATAGAATTCATAAGCTTTTATTTATATTTATTTATTTATTTCATTTTATTTTTTTTCTTTACTTTCGTAGCGGTCTATATCACTATCACTCTTTACTAACAATAATAAGCTATACCATCTATTTACAATATATTACAAAGAATCTTTGTCGGATTTCGTTATTGGTCAAGTAAAAATTAATACCTAATCATTTTATCAAGTATACATAGGGTTTTTTTTTTTTCTTTTCGCAATCTTTTGCTAGACACATACACGCATCAACGTTATTTATACTTTCCAAAGAAAATCCTTAATCTTTTTATTTCAGTTTATTTATTTTTTTTCCTTTATTTCTTTTTTATTCTTAATAATTATAATTATTATTCTTGTTTTTTTTTTGTTTTACTTTCTTTCCTTTCTTCTTAACTTATTTCACCTATATTCAATTTGTTGTTATTAATGACTCGTAATTGTTCGACGTACAAGTTTTAATGCATTTGAAAAAGGAAAATGTTTTATTTCGTTTTTCAAATGCTTCTCGATAGTTAGAATAATCAAAGATTCGACTCGCAATGTAAGATAAAAACAATAGGTAATTTTAGTCTATAATCATCTGTCTTTTTAGTGAAATTCTATCGACGTAGGTAGGTAATATCTTGGTTGAGATTATGAAAAAAGAAGAAATTTGACGATACCTGGATAATTTACTTACCCAAAAAACTTGAATTATCTAATATAATTATTCTTTTTCTTTCTTTCGTTTTTTATTTATTTCTATCTTCTTCTTTTCTTTCTTTATCTTCTTTCAAGCACTTGCTTAAAACAGATAAGATACATTCCCTGACAGCAAATATTGAAAAATTTATCTACTTATTGTTAATAATAAAAAAGAAAAAGACAAAGAACAAGAAGAAGAATTACTTCAACTCGTTTGTTTTTTTTTTATGTATTTCGACCCCAACCGTCGAGAGATAAGAGCCTGAAGTAGCAGATTTTAGTCTCAATTATTCGATATTATATATTGACAAATAATAATCATTAGATTTTCTTTCAATTTTGCACGTGCTGAGCTTGCGGTAGTTCATCTTCGGTCGTTTCTCCTCTACGCATGTATTGCGGCTTCTCATCCCCTCGTACACAGGCTTCAGTTACATGGACAGACATCACGTCGCTTCCCGGCACCTCGAACATTGGCTCTAACAACAACGATTCCATTATTGCCCTCAGTCCTCGAGCTCCAGTTTTTCTTTCCATTGCCAAAGCGGCGATAGCCGCCAAAGCGTCAGGTGCAAAAGTTAGATCCACCTGAAGAAATGTTAGAAAAAAAACATTACTTTTTAACAAATCATTGATTTTTAATGCAGATAATCATTGACAAAGTTGAAAAAATCGATTGATTGACACCAACTTTGAGACAAAATTTTGATAATTAGATTAAAGAATTGACTAAAAAAGTTTAAAATCAATATAAAAAACCCAATTTTTACCTTGTCCATGGAGAATAGCATTCTGTATTGCGGAACCATTGCATTTTTCGGTTCTGTAAGAATCCTGACAAGCATTTCTCTATTAAGAGTATGAAAAGGTACAAGAACTGGAAATCTTCCAACAAATTCCGGTATCATTCCAAAATCAATAAGATCCCTTGCTTCGACTTGTCTTAATAGTACGTCTTTTTCTTTATTATCGTCGTCTGTAGAAGGAGACATATTAGCAACATCTGCGAGACTAGCAGCTCTTCGTCCTGGACTTTCGCTAGAAGGTGTAGCACCGAATCCCAAATATTTTTCGTTCTTTCTGCGTGAAACAAGCCTATCGAGTCCGTTGTAAGCTCCCGAGGCGACGAACAATATGTTAGTAGTATCGACCTGTAGCGTATCTCCCCTTAATTTTCTCGAGCTATTTTTTTCCGGTACATTTACAATCGTTCCTTCGAGCATTTTCAACATTCCCTGCTGTACTCCTTCCCCGCCGACATCTCTTAACTGATGAATACCAGGAACGGCACCGATCTTGTCAACTTCATCGAGAAATACGATTCCCATTTGCGCTCTGTCTACTACGTAATTAGCGTCTTGCAAAAGCTTTGCAATAACGCTCTCTATGTCTTCTCCAACGTAACCAGCCTGGGTTAGCGTCGTACAATCGCATATCGCGAAGGGAACGTCCAAACATTGGGCGATCGTTTGAGCTAGAAGAGTTTTTCCCGAACCCGTTGGGCCAAGAAGAAGTATGTTGCTTTTTTCTAGCTTCAATTGGTGCTGTTTACTATCCAAAATATCCGACCCACTGCTCGACTGACCACCTGAAGATTTTTGCTGCTGCTCCGCGCCTGGCGGAACGTGTTGAAATCCAACGCCCAGGGAATTTCCAATGCTAGATATGTGAAGAAGGTCTGTATGGATGGAAAAAAAAAAAAAGGATATTCAATACTTTGTTTCTTTTAAAACAGTTTTTAGTCAAGAAAGGAACTTAAGTGCTATCGGGAAATTCAAACGTTTAAAGAAATTCATCATTTACAGTACAAGGTACACGTGCTTCGAAATGATTTCGACAATTTTGAGGAAGAAAAAAGTTGAAAGAACTCGTTTTACTTTTGATTTGAGTTCATTTTCAGAATTATTGGATTGTTCTTGCCTTTTTAAGTACCGTAGAAATTCTGGAGCTTTAATAAAATGAGAAAAATACCTCAGAATGAAACTAAAAGAAAGTAAAAAGTACTAGTAAATTTTCAAAATTGATCTCTAGCTCGTGAACTATGTACTCTAAAAAAAAAAAAAAACATGTGACTTATGGGATTAATTTGGCAAATTGTTCTTTACGTGGCTTGAGACCTCTATGTGTGAAGGGATGATTGGATTCCTGCGTAGTAGCCTGGCTGGCGCTGACCTGAGCAGCATTTTGCATAGGTAAATTATTGTGTATCCGTTTGTAATGATTGTAAACTGCGACGCTGAGAACTTTCTTAGCATATTCCTGGCCCACGACGTGCTTGTTTAAATATTCAAAGATCTGAAATGCAAAACGGAGAGATATGAGTAAAGAAAAAAGCTTGCGGAAAGTTTGAAAGAAACAATAATCTTGGCTCGATATTCCCGCAATGTTTATTCTGGCTTTATTATGAATTACTCAAGAGCTAGTTACATCCTTTGAAAAGTATAATAATAAATGTTAGACGTTATAAACAGCATATCGACTCGTCAAGGCAGCTCTTGACACTTGGCTAAGATTCAACTAGTTATTCCTAGACTGCATGTGGCGGAATGCTAAGAGTGACGAGATAAAAGTTATAACGAGAAAGTAATGTCTGACAAAACAAAGTGTATAAACATTGCGCAGTAATGTTAGCCGAATTTATCCCCGAGGACAAAGTATGGTGAATGTGTAATCGACGAAGTGATATAATGTGCGAACCTTTTTAGGCGGAGGTGGTGGTTTCCTGTAAAATCCTTGTTTAGGTTCCTCTGGCCTCAAGGCTTCTTTCAAACTCCTTTTGGAATCGATTTCAGATAGTACGACAAAGAAATGATGACATTTTTCACACTTTACAAACCTCGTCGAGGCTGAAAATAGAAATAAAACGATTAGTCATTCGAGTTGAACGATCGTTAGAATCAAATCAACAAATTTGATGAGTTCAAGTGGTTTTTATGTCATATTTAATGTACATGAATGAAAAAACATTCGAAAGTTTCATCAATCTAGAGATCAAGGATTTTTAATTCTTTCTATCGTATTCTTTTTCATTTCCAAATAAAACAAATCAATAAATACAATTCAATTGTAAAAATGACTGCGTTTCGTTACGTTCAATTTCTTTCTGAGTTTTTGCTCAAGCCTTTTAGAAGCTGACAGTACAAAAAAGGGATAAACTTGAGAAAGAAAGAACAGAATAAGACTGAAGATTCGTAACGATGAATTGATAAATATCATGAATTTTGCCAAAATTGAATTCAGAATACAAAAATCCCTGAATATAATTAATACACAATTGAACTGCTGAATAATCACGAGAGATCAATGAATTTCTGTATTTTTCTCAGGTTTCCTGATGTGGAAATGAGTTTCTTGAAAACTAACAAAAACTGCTGAAACATTACATGAACTTACAAACGAATGTTTCGACATGTGTGCAAGGATCCCCGCACTTGGGGCAAGTCAAAGTATTCTTCTTCCCGCCGCCAGTGCCGCCTGCGGTATTACCAGGCGGTGTATTCCCTGCGGCTCCGACATCTTTGTTACTATTGTGTGGCGGTTGATTTGTAGTATCGCTAGTCGATTTCCCAAGGCTTCCAGAACTGGCTATAGACCTCGTTGCGACGACTCTGACAATTTTGTGTACTGAGGAAAGTATTAACTAAAAATCAACGTCGTAGAACGTCGCCGCAGATATCTGACCCTCCCTTTTGTCTTTTTTGCTTTCTCGGAACTCCTTTTCCGTTCATCAAAAGAACAAAATGACTTTTAGAATTTTGGTCTGATAAATTCAACGTTGTTTATTTTCTAATTATTCTACTTTGTGGTATTTATTGTGTGTTTTTTGTGTTCTGGGAGATTTTTCATTCGTTTCTTTTCGCTCCAATTGACTAGAGTGAATCCTCAGTAGTACCAACTCTGTAGAATCACGAGGTAGTCACACTGGGTTAAATTGATAAGACTGATTTTCAATCGGCTGCGGTACAAAAAGTATCCGTTCGATTTTTATCAAAAAATTATGGAACATACTCAGAAAATTGTAGAATATGTGTCAAAAGTCAATCTGACCAGAATTAAATGTTAATGTGTCTAAAAAAATTCGCGAAGATGTGAATGTGCAAAAATGGCACTTTTTCAGTGAAATATTCATAACTTTTTCATTTTTCAATTTTTTCTAACAAAATTTTAGGATGATACTCGCGCGATGTGGTACTTTGATACAAAAAATAGCTCAATAGTGGAAGTTCGAGAAAAGGTATTTATTCAAACATCTGAAGAGGGTCTATTTTGGAGTAGAAACAAAACGCATTACGCGTTGCACATGGTAGGCAGAACCTAAAACTATCCCGATACAAATATTCATCCCCAAAGTTAGAAGGTGGGTGAATATGACCCACGGTGACTACGTAGGGAAAAATAAAAAATCATGCGACTCACCATGATTGGTAACATTGTTCGAGGAGGCTAAGCGACCAGCACTGACCAGGCAACATCGAACGCAGCTCATCCTAGGTTTATAACCTCAATTCGTAGAAGGCAGATTATTGATTCTGTCTTATCAGATGTGAATTTGATGTTGAGAAAATATCAGCAAGATTTTTCAGCCGCTGGTAAAACGAAATCAAGCAAACAAACGTACGTGTAATTAAAATATTATTTGCAAAAATGATCACAAGAAATTGAAAATTTCGCGTTATCGTTAAGTTGTTGTTATTGTAATACGTGATCGAAATAACTCTGGAATAGGTTATGAGTAAAAGAGGAAAAGTTAACAAAAATTGCCAGAGCGTAATGTAAAAAATGAATGATCAATGTACGACCGATTGAATTTAGGTTATGACAACCGAGAAAAAGGGTTATTTATTTAATTTTTTTTTCCATCTACAAATCACATACGATCGAAAAAATAATAATGTTTCAACGATGAATTGCACGTTTCATTGCATGTTTCGGACAACAGACTATAAACTCCGTATCTATATATATTTTGATTAGCCCCGAGATTGTTACTGATAACTCTCATTCCCATTCGCGTTCAACTTCACATCGGACAACCAATAAATATCGAGATGAGCAAAAGAGAACGTGAAAGAGATATTACAAGCGAGAGAAAAGAAGAAACAAAACGAGGAAAAAAAAAAAAAACAGAAGAAGCTAAAGAACGTGGAGAAAATTTAAAAAAAAAAAACGAAGACCGTCTACACGATTGCTGACGTAGTAATAGACGCTTCAAGTATATTTGGCATTTTCTAGATAATATAAACGGCGTAAATAAAATGAAGACGCGATTTTGTAATCCGCAGATAACTGACAGCGATACATACATTTACATACATACGATATATTTGTAGATAAGTATATGTATAAGCATGTGTGTAAACGAAGAGGGATAAATAAAAATGCGCGGGCTGCAGACACACTGCAAACGCACATATACAGATGCGAAACAATTGGTGTGGCGAAATGAGAAAAAACAATCGCGGTCCGATGTCGCGCGCGGCTACTACTGGTTGGCGAATAAAGTTAAAGGAGTCAAGGTCGGGGGGGTAGTATATTGCCAGGTGGCAATAATAATAAATAAATAAATAATAATTGGGTGAAATATATATATGTATATCGACGGATGATTATTTGTCTCCGTTCAGGATATTAGCCCGCCCTTTTTATCGGCTGTCAAAAAACACCTAGGTTTCTTATCTCTTCACTGTTACACCGCGACACAAATATAACTCAATTTTACCTGGACCCGAGGGGTGATAACACACAATCCACAAGATGTGGAGAAACAATATATCCACGGCCCACAACTACGTGACACATAGATAATCAAGCTACGCGACATCTGTTGCATTTCTCACCAACTTGAAGATGCCACAAACTGTTTAGTTCCCCGTTTCCCCGCCAGGGGCGCTACGATCGTCGATAATTACGGACCTGTTGATACGTTCAAGGTGCTCGAATTTCGAATACGAATTACAAATGTCGAATATTATCACGTGGGATGAAAAATAAAACTCGTATTATTTTGTAATCAATAAAATATATTTTTTAAAACACTCGTTTCGTGTTCTAAATACTGTTTATTATCACTGTCATTGTTTAATCTGTTAAATAATGTCGAAAATCGACATAAACAACGAGGTATGCATTCAGATTACAATTTTTAGGTTAGTTTTCTATTTGTATCTTACATAAATCGAATAACTGGTCTAATTGCTTTAAAATTCAATTAATAATGATAGAAACATACGGAAACTACTCGTCGCTACTTTTCGGCGATTTATGTCCCTCTATAAACCCGCAGCAACTATATTTGTATCTTTTTTTAGGTTATGTCACAATCTAAGATTTCAATTTCAAACCAATCGCATTGTAGTTCAAAATTCATATGATTTAAAAACAAAATCACTTGTAGCGGGTTTTTCAGCGGTCTAAGCGACTCCAGAAACTCGCAAGATTATTTCCGTACGTTGTTTATAGGTTAGGTTTGAGATCTGCGATTAATGACTCAAAAAAAATGCAAGAACCGTTCGAATCAAGTTAATTTTGATAAAAACAGATAGAAATGATCGATTTTGAATTTTCCAGCGATTTACGCGGCCACGTGAACCCGCAGCGCCTATTTTCGGGTTAATTTTAAGATTATGAACGTCGTCTCAGTCGCTCACCCTAAAATATGATTTTCCAGATAGTTTTGATGCGGCACACGGTGCGCCGAGCCCGACTGCACGTAGTCCGAAGATTGATAAAGCAGGTGAAGATGTTGAGTTCGAAAAAGGGGGACGATAAACAGCGCGAGAAGTACAAAAGGAAGGCGGAGAAGCTAGGGCAGGAATTAGTGGCGATAAAGAAGCTGAAGGACGACGAAATCTCCAGATATTCCATCACGAACACTCGGGGCTTAGCGGACGTTTTAACGGATCAAAAATCAGACCCCGAAACATGCGCCTTGGCCAGATTGTCTAGCCTAAAGATCCTCGCGGACAGAGTCGCCCAGTTCAAAACGAAGTTTCCCAATTTCGAAGAGCACTTAGGACCTGGGAGGAGAAAATTAATAAAATTGAAACGAAAGGCGGGGAAACAGGCCAAGAAAGACGCTAAATTAAATGCACAGAATTCTGAACAAGAAGAAACGGAAAACAGGGACTTAAGCAATGGAATAAGCGACGATAATCACTCGGTAAAAAGCGAAGAGGAAATAGATGATCACGGTTCGATCAATGAAGAAGAAAATGAGGAAGATCCCAAGCCTGAATTGCCAGAGAAGAAGACAGAGATCAAGAAGAAAGTTGATAACAGCTTCTCTGAGAACAAGCGGATAAAACCGGAGCCTAAAGTCTCACTGGAGTTGAAACCGAGAGAAATAAAGCCGAGGAAACCTGCAGAAAAGTTGGTTAAACAGTCCGGAATGACTTTGCGTAATAAAGAAGCAGCTGTGAAGAGTTTTGCTCAATTTTTAGAAGAGGAAATTGAAGAAACTGAGAGGACCGATGTGGGATCGAAAGAGGAGAACGAAATGGTCTTGGAAAAAGAAGTAGATTCGTTTTTCATGACGGGAGATGGCGGGGGAGAATACTTGAGCGTTGTTGTACCAAAGTCGAATATAACAGAGGAAGAAGACGGTGGGATAGATAACGAAGAGGGTTCGAGGTCGTTCAGGTCAAGGAATAACAGATTCTTCGACAAGGTTGACGACAGAGTAGAGAAGCGGTGGCAAAACGATAAGAGGGATAACGGCAGCTTTTCGAGAGCAGCGATTAGGTCAAAAGAGGGAAAAGAATCGAGGGACAGAAACAGTACAGGAAAAAATTCGGCAAGGACTAAAGTGGGAGATTATCGAAGCGTAGAAAAATCGACAAACGAAAGCATGCACCCTTCTTGGGCTGCAAAAAAGAAACAACAGGAAATATTGAAGCAAGGTTTTCAGGGGAAGAAAATCGTCTTCGACGATGCTTGATAGATCGAATTTCTACCTTTTTACGTTTGTAAATAAAATAATAATTATCATCGTTTATTGTACAGATATCGGTAAATAAATTTGTATTAAGAAAAAAATACCACGATTCTTTATTCTTTTGTCAAAATCCTACCAATTTTTGGTTTCTTTTGCCTCATGTTATAATTATTGACAATGATAAACAAAATCGAAACTAAAATGTGAATCTTTTGAAATTTTTGTTCAATTATCTTTGATGTATTTTTCATAAGTTGATTGAAATCTATTGACGATTCAGAAGTCTTTTTTTTGGATTTCAATTTTTGAATAAAAATCTTCCCAAGTAGTCAAAAAGTCGTCGCTTGAATTTCGAACGTTTTTTATCAAAAACACAAACACAGGATCATGAAAAGCGGCAAATCTGAATCAATCAATATGGATAAATATTAAAATAATAAAGTATAAATAATAAAAAATCAAAAAACGGATATCCACAAAGGGAGAAAAAATCTAAACAATGCAATTGCAGAGGAATCAAACTATGTATATGAATCTATACTAGATATTTGAAAATCGATAATCTCCGCGTGCCGGATGAGGAGAATACAGTCCGATATTTGCCATTTACCCATAACGTAACGTGTATCAATATTTGCGGATTACTGATATACATCCATGCGATATTATAATTTATGCGCGGCTTGGTAGATTTGAAATTCGAATCGCAAATTCGCACAGTCCAAACAAACTGACGTGTTTGTCGTTACTACGACGAATAATACTCAATTAAATATATTTTCCGATGCAATTCAATTAAAAAGCACATCCCAAGTGATGTTAACTTTATCGGTGTTTTTTTTTCTTTTGTTTTTCTGTTTTTTTTTTTTTTTTTGTTTTCCTCATAATCCGTAAACAAAATCGTAATATTGAGACGTTTAATTCGTAGAACAATATATAGAAACATAATGATTTATTGTAAAAATTTTCTGATAAAATACTATACATGATATTATTATTATTATTATCATTATTTTTTTATCATTAAATCGAATCATATATTTTTTATTTTATTTTATTATTATTGTTATTTATTTATTTTTTTGTAAGTTTTATCGCTTTATCTACATTAATATTCACAGAGTCCTGCTAAGTTGACACGAATCTTGCTGCAGCCTCGACTCGAGAATTTCAGCAACAAAAAACAACAAAAAAAAGACAGAAAAAAAACCAAACTAAAAAAGGATCAAAAATCATTTTTTTTTTTTTTTTTTTCTTACAACTGAAACGTATGTATGTAAAATGATTGATTGATGTTATGGACAGAGAACAACGAATTTCATTTTCCGTATTCGAGCTGATTTAAATGAAATACTTTTTTTTTTTTGCCGAAATACTGAAAAAACTTATAGTTATATAGATTTATATATACGTGAATAAAAATCTGGAGGTAAAATTGTAAAATTTTATACATGTAAGAACGAAAAAAAAATTTTAGAAAGAAAATTAAAGCAAATTAAGGAGAGAGAAAGAAAAAACGAAAAAGAAAAAAGAAAACAGAAAAAAATGCTGAAAACCGAATAAAACGGATGTCGAAGGTATTATTTCTTCTTGGAAAGAGTCCGCTGTTTCTCGGCGTGTGTAACAAGCTGTGAGTCGACCGGAAGTCCTTTGCGACGTCGTACCAGGTCCATGTACCGCTTCGCTCGGTTACCGCTGTCTGGTTTCTCGCCAAAGTGGAGATACTCTTCTTCCGTCGAGGGTACCCAGTACGGATCTTGCTCGATCACCTGCAAGCCCATGTGCAGTCAGTCCGAGTCAATCAATCAGTCAGTCAACCACCGGTCAATCAAGAATTCGCAACGAATTGTGGAAAAAAAAAAAAAAAAAAAAAAAAAATCACAAACTACACAAGAAACAAGAAATAACAGATCGAGGTCAACGATAATTTCATCTACCGAATGAGAAGACGAAAATTTATTTCCCCATTCGTGAATTTTTCTCTTCAAATTTGATAAAACTATTTCAATGATATGATTAAAAAAAAAAAAAAAAAAAAAAAACCAAACTAGGAACTAAATTCTGTATCCCTAGTTTTGATTTCCTTGTTTTTAATTAATCAATTTTATTTTTTAAATTCGTGTGGAATTTTGTCTAGCCTGAAATTGATTTGTTGAGTTGTTCGATTGTCGAGATCGAAGATCGTCGTAACAAAAATGCAAGAAATACATTTACGGTATAACGGTTTAATTTTGTGCAGCAGTAAATTTTTATACATGTCTAATAGAAACACAGTAAATAATTATACCTGCGTATATAGAATCTGAATATTCGTGATGAATTTTGAATCGCCATGTAAACGTATTTTACGCATAGGTATTATACCTATAACTCCAGGCGATTTGGTCAAAACTTTCCCGCGCCTCGGGGTCCTACTGTATTTGTGTACGTATCTATGTATGCGAAGGTATAGGGGGAAAGGTGGGGGTATATTGCGTAAGTCGGGTAGCACTCTGAATTAGTGAGGTGCCCTCCGGTCCCTCTCGGCCCCCTTCGGCCCGTTCCGAGCGACAACCGTGCGGGAAACGTGTCCCCCCGCCCCCCGACTCTTTCTCTCTCTCTCTCTCTCACTTGCGCCTTCTTTTTTTTTTTTTTGTTTTTTTTTTCTTTCCACCCTTGCGGGCCCCTCGCGTCGAATCGAGTGGTATCGCGTAGTATCGTGTATCCCCGATTGAATTGCGGCCGATTCAACTTTTCGTTACGCGAATATGTATATATTATAATATAGTATATGTTATATGTCTAGTATGTATAATATTTATAGTATATTTAGCAGCGACCTCATGCAGCGGCGCATCGCTCTCAAGCGCGTACACGTCGTTACACATATAAAAATACAAATACAAAACAAAAAAAAAAAAACAAAAAAGACGAGACACAAGACATGAATCGAGAGAAAACATACTTATATGAATCGAGACGGAATTAGTATGCGTGTTCAATCGTTCGTTGGTTCGGTCAAAATCATCGTTTGCGTTCGCTCTTTCAGTATTATACCTTTGTCCTCCTCTATCCGCTCTCGATCTTTCCACAAGGTGTTTTTCTCATTTTTTTTCTTGCTTTCATTTCTTCTTCTTCTTTTTTTTTTTTTGGTTTCTTTCGTTTCATTATGTTGTTGTTGTTGTCGTTGTTTTTTTTTTTGTTTTTGTTTTCTACCTTTTCTTCTCTCCCTCTTCGTCTCACAGTCTCTCTCTTTTCTTTCTCTCTCTCTCTCTCTCGGTCGCTCGATCTCGGGGAGTATTGAAATTTACAAGATGTGGACACCTGGCCATCGCAGCGGCGGATCTCCGACGTACGCGGCCGTATTGGTATCGACCAAACAGGGCGTCCGTCTGACGGACGATACGCGGACGTTAGTTTTACGGCGAGCAATACCTACTCGCGAGAATGGGGTACGCGGGCGTTTATTACGCCGTTCGGTGCCGTGCCGTGCCGTGCGGTGCCGGACCAGGCCGGACCGCGTTGCATCGTACAGTGTGCAGCGCTGCGTTGCGATAGAGAGCAGAGAGCAGATGGCAGCCGACCGGCGCGCAGGTTTTTATTTCATCGTCAGTCAGCCCAGATTTGTTTTCGTGCTTTCGTTAAGTACGAGTCAGGGCTCCGGTCGTGCCCACCACCACCCTTCCTTGCTTTTTCTCTCTCTCTTTTTCTTTCCTACTCGTTTCTTCTCGTCATGCTTTCCCCACTTTTCGAGTTTCGGCCTTCCGCCACGTACTTATAACGCGACATCCCATTATATTATAATTAAAGAATCCAATACGTCAAGATTTTCAAAAAAAAATTCCAGGATTTACAGGATCTGTAGACACCCTGCACCTTCGCACTTGAATAGGTATATAGGTAAATTCTACGTAAAAACATGGACTTTTTTTTGCGTATTTATTTTTTTATTTTTTATTTTTTTTTTAATGTTTCGTTTTTCTAATTATCGATTTCTTCTCCATATTTATATATTGTTTTTAGTTGGTTTTTTTTCTTTTTTTTTTTGTATCTGGAACCGCGTGGTAATCTTTCTATCTCTTTAATTGGATTCCAGAAATATATTTATATAGGTATACAGATTGCGAATTTGATTGAAAAAACGCATACCCTGATAACGAAAACGAAAGCGAAAGAAGAAAAAAGAAGAAAAAAAAAAAAAACAATTCAACGCACATAAAAAGCTAGAGATAAAAAAAAATAAAAATACTGTAAGATAAGAAACGTGAAGTTTCATTTTTCAAATTGTTCAAGTAAAAAGCAATTTGTCCGGGAATTTTGAAATGTTTTTTTTTCATCTTGTTTTCTGATGAAAATTGGAACAAGCCATCAACGGATTAAACGGGTCTTTTCATGTTTTGTCCGCCTTCATCGAATGACCGTAACAAAAGTTATTTGACCGAACGATTACCACGATTGATTGATTTTCGAGGGCGGTATATATAATATTCGCCGTCACGTCACGGGTTCAAATTATTATTGCCTTCGTGTTACAATATTCGTCAGTGGAATTTCTCAGTCGTCCGATAGAAAATGTGAATATAAAATTTTACATACATATATATATGTATGTATACTGAAATTTTTGTGAAAACCCATTTTTTATTTTTAAAATGGCCAAAAAACATCCAATCAAAAAACGGATACTAAAGGTTTTAGATTAATATGGTAGGACATTTTATGAGAAAAAGTTTCAATTTTCTGCAAAGTTCCTGCGATATTCTGCAAAAGGATTATCCTTGCCCTGCAGGCAAAAACTTTCATTGCAGAAAATTGAAACATTTTTTCATGTATCTGTTTTTTGACCGTACGTTTTTTTGGCTATTAAAAAGATGAAAAAACTACTTTTTACCAAAATTTCAGTACTGGGTCCTGCCTTGAAGTTATACGTAATTCAATGAAATTTCTAATGAAAATCTTGTATATTGAGTTTCTACGTTTCTACACATGCGAAACGTAAAGTTACCCATATACATATATATGTATATATATTTACGTTTCAAAGTGTAAAACGAGCTTTAAGTCACTGATACTTATAGCAACGTACCTATATACCATTTTATTCGACTGGGTGCTCGACATGGATGCTGGGAGCCCACTGGCGCGTGATGATGGATGAATGAATAAAAAAGCAAATGAGTATGAAGAAGAGTATAGAAAAATCGTAAGAGAACAGGGAGAAGAGTATAGAAAGAAGAAAATACAAAAAAAAAAATTGTATATTATATATAAAAGATTGGTCTAGGAAGCGCACGTTCCTATATACACACATATATATATATACCGATATATAAATACATAATATATACCCGCAGCTTACGATGGCAATGGCGATGCACATCAATGTATGTACAGGTATTTATATACACGTGTATATAAAAAAGTATGTATCTATCTATCTATGTATACAGTATATATAAGCACATAACGATCTAGGAGCTGGAGCAGGAAATCGGACAAAACATCATCCGGGGAGATGATCTCCTCCCTTCTTTATTTCCTCGTTTCTCGATTTTTATCAATCCGTCCAGTTCTCCCCCACCACTTCCATTTCCATTTCCACTTCCACCTCAACCTCAACCTCCACCTTCATTCATCAATCCGTTTCTCGTTTGCGGCCACGAAACCCCCCCTATCCTCCCCCCCCCCCTCCCTAAAGGTTATCCATGTATATGTATGTATATATGTATAGGTGCGCGTATGTATTATATATAGCCCAGGGTTTGGTACCTTTTTAAATTAATAACGGACTATTATAATACATATGTACGTAGATAATACATAGGTGTGTATATATATATGTATATAATAATATCGAGTCGAGGTTTTGTGGGCGTTTCGTAGAAACGGGGCATTTCATTTTCCCTATACTCTATGTACAATGTACATATATACATGTCTATATATATATATTATACATAGAAATTTACTGCAGTGTATATACCTATAATACAAATGAGAATTAAGTGGCAGGTCCGTTGCAGGTAGCTATACATATATATATATATATATATAATGATACGCGTATATAGATATATACCTAGATAGATAGGTATATACCTATCTATACCTAGGTATATGCCTATTGCCTCGAAAGAATACCTGCACGCAGTGATACCTTCAAGGGTCTATATTTTTCCCGGTGTGAGAAAAAAAAAAAAAAACGAAAACAAGAAAAAAGAAAAATAAATAAATGAGAAAGAAAAAGATCCTCCTCCGCAACACACACCTGTATGTATGTACAATTTGTACATAATATACATACGTGTATCTGTACAATACATATCGAGAGCATTTTCTAGATACTTGACAGTTCGAGCAAGCTACTACGCATGCGCGAAATCACGCAGGCTGACCACCTCCCGAGTTTGAGCTGTCAAACTCCGTTTCTTACCCGCTACCTTCGTCGATATGACATTTCGAGGTTAGAATCTCGAATGATGAGATTGGTACTCCTGACATTCGCGCCAAAATGTATATCGGAGCCTGACGATTTCGCAAACCAATGGGATTGCATTATTCATTTGACGCATGCGCAGTCGGTCGATCAGAAACGTTTCTTTCGCAACAATTTCTCGCCCATTTTTCCTCATTCTTGTTTCTTTTATTCCTATTTTGTTCTGTCTCGCTTTTTCTTTTTTTTTTTTGCTTCCCCCCCACCCGTTAATTTCTATTCTTTCTCTCTTCAGTTTCTTTTCGATGCTGCGAAGATCTCCGTAAAGATCAGCCCTGGCCTCCCTTTAAACCCTCTGTATTCATCCCTATTTAAGGTTTGAAAGTGTCGACCCGTCGAAGAGATAGAGAGAGAGGGAGAGGGAGGCAAGTGGCGAGCGTAAAAATCCCAAGCGAGCCGGAGCTCGAGGCAAGTGGGCCGGCAGGGTTCTTTCCAGAGAGATAGATAGAGAGAGAGAGAGAGAGAGAGAGGGAGTCTGTGGCAGGAGAGCCGGAGCTATTGAGAGGGCATTGAGAGGCTGGCAAGAGGCTTGCGGTATTGTCGACCCGTCACAGGTTGATTGTCTCTATTGTTAATGGTACAATGGGCCGGCGGGGGCCTGAAACTTACACTTCGATTTGCCTCGAGGCTCCTCCTCAGACCCCGAAGGCCCTCGTCCCATCTCTTTTCCTGTCTCTCTCTCTCTCTCTCTGCCCTATGCCCTTTGCCCTCAGCCCATATACATTCGTTCATTCATTCATTGCCATATATACTGCGCATACCCAAAGGAGAAAGAGCGGGAGAGAGATAGATAGAGAGAGAGAGAGAGAGAGGGCAACTTCCATTCGAAAATCGTCTATACCGGATCGCTGCAGACATTTCAGACTTTTTTTTTTTTTTTTTTTGTTTCTTTTTCGCTGATCTTTTAATCTCTTTTGTTCTTGTTCTGGTTGTAATTTTTTTAATCCTTCGTCTTTTTTGAAAATAGTAATTAACGGATATACAAAAACGTATGTATGTAAAGTGATGTGAAAAAATTTTATCAAAGGATCTTTTTTCCTTCTTTTTCATCACCTTTTTCTTCTTCTTCTTCTTTTTCTGATTTCTCGATAAAATGATATGCAGAATTTGACGTACTGTTTCGAAAATATAATCGACAAAAATTCGAAAGAGGAATTATCGATTTTTAAAAAATAATTCATCCATTGAATATATATGGCGAATTTTCCGAACCAATTATTCACTCGTTTGCAGTTCGTCTTTCATTTGTTTAATTCCCAAATCTTTGTAGGTAATACCGGAAGTATTATAGGTATACATTTAATTTGAGGGAAATGATAATTTCTCTCTGTTTTTTTTTTTTTTTTTGTTTTAATTTCAATGTTTATTTTTTTTGTTTGAATTATAGAGAATAATTATTGCTATTTTTGTTTCTTGTTTCTTGTTTCTTGTACTTTGAAATTTCCAGCAATTGTTGAATTATTCGTGACATTGATTGGAAAGGGCGATAGAAAATAGAATAATTTTGCAAAAAAGGCTCACCTCCCAGTGACTGAAGACTAACTGCGGACTGGCGAGTCCGGAAGTTTGGGTTCTCAGCTCTCGAGCTAGGTGGAAGCTTTCCGGTACGGGGAGAGTAGCCAGAACGCGAAACTGACCGCCGAAACCAGACGCGCTGTCCGCGGCCACTACCCGCCCTTGTCGTCGTCCAAAAACCGCGTAAAGTTTACCTGGAACACGAAAAAAAAAAACCAATGAAAACGATGAAAAATCGGAAATGGAATTGAAAATTGGAAAACAAGAGAAAAAGAAAATATAAAAAATAAAAACGGTTTTTAGTACCTAAGACAATAGAAAAAATTTGTAGAAATTCTCTGTAAGAAAAAACAAAAGGGAAATATTGTTTAACAAAAAGATGAATGAATAAATAAATATATCAAATAAAAGTCGAATTCTCATTTTCATCCCATCAACAATTCAAATTGAAAACGTTGCGTGTATTTTTCACATTATTTATAGCTTCTTTGACATTTTGTATTTTTGCGTGAGTTACGGAAGCTGAAACGGAAACTCGCGCATGCTTAGTTGCTCGCTCACATTGGTGATGTAGAGATCACTTGCGACTTAACCTAGCGAACATAGAGAACGCGGGTTTTACTGGAATCTTATCAGTTTTATTGACCAAGTGACATACTCAGTCACTTTTTGCCAAAAAACTGAATTCATTAGACGAGGATTTGTTCGGATCGGTTGAGTAGTCGTCGAGAAATTACGATTCGCGTTTTCGAAGTGACAATTGGTGATCATGGAATTTCGAACAGACTCCCATATCGCCAACTAATTGTCGTCACCTTGAAAATGCGATTCGTAGTTTCTTCCAAACAATACAACCTACCGGAATGAAACTCAGGAGATTAATGCTTTGCAACGGCAGAAAGTGGCTGAGTATTTTACTATTTTGAAAAAACTAATAGAATCCCAGTCATATTCATATTTCTTATTGTTAGCTAGGTTAGGTCCAGAGCAACTTGTGCCATATCGCCTCAAGTTTCTACAGAAATGCTGTCGGTATATGAATGAATTCGAGATTCGAGATTCTTATCTTGCGCATCTTGACAGAGCGAATAGCCGCAGATCTCCATCTCGATCTCGATCTCTCGGATGGATCCCGGTTGGGATCAAAAGTGCGGGTGCCTATCGAGTCCTACATGCGTGTAAGTAGAAGGAAATCGTAGGCGAGGTAAGAAGAAGAAGCAGAACAAAAAGAAGAAGAAGAAGAAGAAGAAGAAGAAGAAGAAGAAGAAGAAGAGGAAGAAGAAGGAGGAGCTGCAGAAGATGAAGAAGAAGTGGAGAGACGCGCCGCGCGTTCGGGTTTCCGGTCGCGCCCTGGGGCACCTGCGCGCACCTGCATCCCCCCCCCCCTGATGCCCCGACGAGGCCACGAAGAGGCCAAGTTGAGGCCGTCGAGGGGCCAACTCCATGCCTATGTACGCACATACATAATACATACCTATACCTATAATATATATATATATATATATATATATATATATATATGTACATACGAAGTATCTCGGTTTCCCTGCGTATTCTTCCACATACCATACATATATATTCTACAGTATACAACAGTATCAATACGTACCCACCATACATATGTATACTGCAGATACGTATAGGTAGATATAGTTATATAGATCGACTCGTGGTTGACAGCCCCTGGTTCATTGATGGAAACTGGCGACTCGCCTTCATTCACCGCCTTCACGGTTTCGCCCCCGCCATGATCGTTTCTAACTCTATGTATGTACACATATACAGATATACGTACAATATGTGTATATAGATATGTCGAACCTAACCTAACCTGTAGATTTGTATATAGGTATATTTATAACATATACACATGTGTGTATTATATGTATACATACATACATACGCATCTAATGCGTAACGGTCGCGTTTCGTAACCGTCTCGCTTATTTTCCCTCCCTCTATATGTAGATATATTATATGTACGTTTCCTTGATATCAATAATTTTTTTTTTTTTATTTTCTATTTTCTACATTATCACTTGATTATCACATACTATCATACGTATATATGTATATCATTTGATCCTGTCAGTTATATATATAGATGTATATGTAGACGCGATCTTTAGGATCTGAAAAGATACTATTTATGATTTCATACACATAATAATCGTTACAAAAGTAGGTATGTATGTATATGGATGTATATTCTACATAAGTATACATATCATGTATGTAAATACTTGTAGATAAGAAAAATATATCAGTTGCATTATAGCAAATTATAGCTGCAGGAGCCAATTTCGGTCTTTGGCCCATATATACGCTATCAGATATATAATGTAGATCGTGACGTCTGTGTAGTGCGCCTCTTTTCTCGTTTGTATACTGTGTTATGTATTTATACATATGTATATATATATATACATATAATATCCAAATGCAGGTATATCTTTATCTTCTCGTAACTACAGCGAGAGTTTTAACGAACCCACGCGCGAATAGGTAAACACACACACACACACACACACATGGTATAATGAAAAACTGAGATCTCTACATATGAATATCTACAGATAATTGTGAATATATAAAATGTGAATTTGAAAAAAGGGAAGAGACTGGAAAGGAGAAAATTATAAGCAGTATCGATTGATCGTGAAAAGGTGTTCCGAAATCTGCAGGAATAAATTAAGTCTGAAGTGGATTTTGAAAAAATGAATGGGAATTTGGATTCGCTATGCATATATGTGCTGCGTATTTGCTATATGTATATTCGATTAAGATGCTGAATTCTATACGGAGATCTATATACCGATACGTGAGATTAGAGCGATTCCGATCGGTTCCGCGAGGTTTTGCAAACGACTACGACAACGTATTATACCTATACGTCGCGTATTCCGCGGTGCGGCTAATTGCGCTAACCGCGATCAGACGGTTAACGAGTTTTCAGAACTCTCGAACCTTATATTCTTCCTCTTTCTCTTCCTTTTCTTTTTCTTATTTTTTTTTCTTCTTCTTCTTATGATTCTCGCTCAGAGCGCAACAATCAACCGATAAATACCTGCGTCCGCGTGTCTAATGGCATGAAAAGGCTGACGCGACACGCGATTCCGAACATACGAGATGAACAAGTCCAACGTTTTCCGGTAAACCTAGAAAAGATCACTTCAAACCTAACCTAGCCAACATAAAAAAAACACAAGTTTTACTGGAATCCAATCAGTTTTTTTTGTTTTTTTTTTGACAAATTGACATACTCAGCCACTTTCTGCCAAAAAACTGAATTCATTCGTCGAAGATTCGTTCGGATCGGTTGGGTAGTCGTCGAAAAATTACGATTCGCATTTCCGAGGTGACGACAATTGGCAATAATGGAATTTCAAACAGATTCCAATATCGCCTGAAGTTGCCACGTGACTATGTTCGGAATTCCATGATTACCAATTGTCATCACCTCGAAAACGCGATTCGTAATTTCTTCAAAACTATACAACCTATTGGAACAAAACTCAGTATATTAATACTCCACTGCGGCAGAAATTGGCCGAGTATTTTAGTGTTTCAAAAAACCTAATAGAATCGCAGTAAGATTCATATCTCTTATGTCAGTTAGGTTAGGTTCAACCCGACTGGTACCATATCGCCTGAACAACGTCCGATTGGAACAAAAAAAAAACTCCCTATTCTTAAAAAAAAAAACAAAAAAAAAACGGCAATTTCACTAATCATCTCGCGATTTCATTTTTCTCCGTCCGTTACAAACGATCGTAATCGTCCGTATAACAATTAAGTCAGTAATCACGATCGGGACGGTATATCGGAGAGAGGAAATGCGTATACCTTATAGCTATACCGGCCGAGTAGAACAGGGTTGATGAAGGCTAGAGAGAGGGTCCATGGGGGCGGGATGCTGGTCGCTGCGGTGCTACAGCGGGACGGAGCTCAGGAAAGATCTTTCCACATCTCGTGAGCGAGAAAGAGAGAGAGAGAGAGAGAAAGAGGGAGGGAGAGAGACACGGAGGTGGATAAGGAGAGAGAGAGAGAGAGAGAGAAAGAAAGAGAGAGAGGAGGGGAAGGGGCACCCATTCATGCTTCGCCTCTCGCCTATGGCAGCGAGAGCAAAGAGCGAGTAGCGGCAGCAGCAGCAGCAGCAGCAGCGGCAGCAGCAGCAAGAGCAGCACCAGCAGCAACCTAAGAGAGTCCAGTTCACCGCACGGGCACATACCTAAAGCATACCTACCTACCTACCTACCTACCTACCTACCTACCTATACCTACCTTCCTCAGCTTCGTGGGCCTTAGTGGGCGCCGTACCTCCTCTCCCGACAAGAACGACACTCTCCCGCCGCGCGTTCACCCACGAGTAACTCTACGGCACCTCGTTGTTGCTGTTGCTGCCGCCGCCGCTACTCGCGCCGCTGAACTACTAGCTACTAGCTACTCGCTACTCGCTACTTGGTGCTGCCTGTTCTCCTGCAGGACGAATACTAAACCCTAAAACTGTCACCGATCTAAGAGTACGAGAAGATCTCTTTGGGATATCTTTATACGTACTTCGTACAAGAAATAGATATATATATATAAACTCGAATTGGAACTATATAATTGTTTTTTTTTTTTAATCTTTGTTTCGTTTTTGTTTTTTTTTTAAAGAAAGAAACAAAAAAAAAAAGAGAAAGAACAACAGTGTCTGTTAATTGTAAAACTGCAAAACTGCGTAACAAACAAGAAAAGCAATAGCAAAAAAAAAAAACAAACGAATAAAGTTTAACAAATCCCAAGGATTTCAAATTCAAATTTTCCCGCGCAAATCTTAACCGCGTTATATATGAATTTCAAAAATACGAACGGTAGTATGTTTCGTTAGTGTCAGCGAATAAAAAAAATAAATAAAAATAAACAATAACGAAAAACCAAAAAAACCAAAGAAATTCGCAAGATGTAAACGAAAAGAAATGGACATTCAAATTTGAGACTGCGATAGGTCAATTTGATTGATTTGATTCTGAATCTGAATTTGTTTTATCTTTGGGCATCAGTTTTTTTTTTTTTTCACTCGGATGAACAATTTTAATCAATGAACTTATCAGTGTGAGTTAGTTATGTGACATATACGTGCGGTATACATACCTAAATCTATGTGTATACTTATTTATATATACGTGATATTGTGACGTGACTGTATGTGTATATATGTGTATACAGTATATGTATAATATGCGTAATACGCTGGTGCACCCACGTGTTCGGAAAACGACATATACATACTAACTAAGGAGTTGTTGTTGTCGTCGTCGTCGTCGTTCTTATTTTTATTCTTATTCCTGCTTCGTTACCTGCGTAGGAATTGAGAAATTGAATCAACGTCTTTCCATTTTTGTTAAATAATTTTCATTTGATATAAATATTGTCGTTTATATTACTACAGTTATTAATTACTATTACTGTCGCGATCGTCGACAATATACGTGAATTATTACACAAACGCGTACTATAATACGTTGATAATCGATAAGAAATTTATCGACGAAAAGTGATTCGTACTATAAAGTAAAAATATATCGTGAACATTTATATATATATATATATTTTTTTTTTTTATATATTAATATATATATGAAAAACTGAATAAAAATCGCAAAGTAAAAAAAATGGATTTGCGGGAAGTAAGAATGATGGCAATGGCAGTGACGCTTGTGTTATCGAGTTGGATAACAAGAAGCAGTGGAAGTTTGCTTGGTATTCAATTGGACGATGATACTGGTGAAGAATTTGTCAACGAGTATCTGTCCCTTGACGAAAGTAGATATTTGGCTGAAATCCAAGAGTTTAAGGACACCGCTATTGAAATCGACCTCATAGACGCCAAACGACATCGACATACTCATCAGGAACCCAGAGTCTTGTACCAAGTCGGGGTGAGTCAATGTTCCAAATTTCATTTGAAATTGTACTCCAATTTTATTCGACTTTTTGAAAATTTTCGAAAAATTTCGAACTTTTGAAAATTTTGGAATTTTTGAAAATTTTGTAGTTTTTGGAATTTTTTGAAAATTCGTTGGCCATGGATCGATCAATTGTCGATGAATAGTAACGCCGAAGAAACGAATAAACAGGTGAATGAAGAAATCGAGAAGAATTTTGGAAAAAAGAATTTTGATTTTTTATCTAGAAGAGACTATAGATTCGAAAAGAATTGAGAAAGAGAGAGAGAAAGAGAGAGAAAGTGATCTACGTGGGTATCAGTAAATCGGTCAGTCAGTCGTCAGTCAAGTCCCCTTTTTGAGTATTTAGTGATACGGATACAGTAGAACCCCGGATATTTACACATAGTTAAAAGTCAAATAAACTAGAAGCTCCACCTATGCATGGAGGAGTTTCGTCGTGCGAGAGGAAACTTTGAACTTAAGAGGTTGTTATCGAACGTACTGCGTTCATATTGATGAACATATACACGTGTTATTCTATACTTTATATTAGAGTAATAGAGGTTAGGTTATCGCGTAGAGGGGTACGCGTATCCATTTATCTATAACTATCTATCTATCTATTTATCTATCTATCTATCTACCTACACGCGTATCTACGTTACTCGCGACACTTGGGCCTGGAGCAGTGATTCAGTCAACAGGAAGTTGAAACTAGATACGAACTTTGTATCTCTCCTTCGAGGAAGGGGGGTACGAAGCACCGTACATTCCGAACATAACTGTCGCACGAGTTATCAAACTATTAACTCAAACGATCGCATGCTCTCGAAAGAATTCAATCAAAAGCCAGAAGCCAGAAGCCAGAAGCCAGAAGCCATAGACATGGCGTCGTACGCACTTAAGAGGCAATACGCATGCGCAGTGGTTTAAGTCTGCTGCTTACGGCTCATGGAAATCTATACGCTCTGGTCTTAGCCGATTTCTAAGATCCTTAGGTCCTGCTGCGTAATAACGACATCAAAATCGGGAACGAATCAACAGATCGAGTCGAATCAAATCAAGAACCTCATTTTTCTCGTTGGTATAGGTTAGGTTCGACTCGCTACTGGAACTGTAACTTGCATATGGATTAAGTAATTGCTTAATTCACTTAAGGAGAAATGAAACACGATGTTCAAAAGCTATTTTCTCGGCAAAAACATATCCGATCGATGTCAAATTGATAACAGCGATAAAGAAGAATAGAACGAAGGGCGTGATACTCGCATGTTTCCAAAAATCGATCGAAAGTTTTACAGATTGCTTATCAAAAAGGTTAATCTTTCGAAATTTTACTCAATTTTTCAAAAATCCAAGAGTATCAGACCCTTCGTTCAATTTTTCTTTATCCCTGTTATCAATTTCACATTGATCGGATATTGTTTGGCTGAGAAAATAGCTTTGGAAAATTCCAAGTGGAAAAGCGTGCTCATATTTTCATTTATAGATTCATACTGCTATACGTCATTATTGCCATAATTATGTCCATCTGTAATAAGAAGGTATAAAAATGATGATTTACTGCAAGTTTTAATCAGAAAAGGAAAACTATTGTTTACAGATATTGCTACACTCTGTCTTGGATGCATTCATAGGTTAGGTGAACTGCAGTCGATTTGAACGATTTTCATTCATCGGAGTCCCATTTGGAATGTCGCGGTTTTGCCAACTCTTCACTTGACCAACGAAAGCTGTATTGCTAAAAAATCTCTTGCTGTGTCAAATTAACCTTAAATAGTGCCAAAGTAACCTCAAATAGTGTTAAATTAACCTCAAATAGTCTCAAAATAACGCCAAGTTGCATAACACGGTAGCAAAGACAGCGAATTTCGTAATGGTTGTAGGTAAACGGATACAAATGACTGAAACGCACCTTGCATATATACAATATGTATAAATATACAAACGAGATGATTGTAAAATATTCTGATACGGAATACCCATATGTGAAAGAATCGATCGATCGAAATCCTGCGATACGGAGATTAATTTTCAAGCGAAAATCAAAACGATAATTGAGAGAATCCTAAAAATTAACCTAAAAATATAAATGTTAAAATCTACCATATCTACCGTATGTATATTGTATGTATATGTATGTATGTAAGTATGTATGTACAGCTCTCGATGTAGGCAGCAGCGAGTGGCGCCCACGAGACGGTGGAACCTGTTGCGAGTGGACGGACAGGTCGGCATTTCATTCATAAGGTGGTGGCATGTCTCCTCTACCTACCTTCCTACCTTCCTACCTACTCGTGTACCTACCTATATCGCTGCTTGCGCGATCGCGCGACGTAACCGACTTTTACCCATTCATCCGTTTATTTATTTATTTATTTATATACTTATTTACATTCCGGTTTATAAAATTGAGTGTAAAATGTATATACCTATATTTATATCGATATCTATGAACCGATTGAAGAATAATTCTGCTGCTACTATCAGTATATAATATATACAGGATTACGTATATACATAACAATTTTGCGTATACATATATTTTCTCATAAGAATTTGTATAATTTCTATTTTATTTTCTTTCATATTTGCTAACGAAAATAACTGTATACATATATGCATATGGGATGTTTCACGTAAAATCTAACAGATTTTTACCGAGGGTCTGAAAAGGAATTTTCTTAGAATCAACTCGATTAACTAGAAAAAATTAGAGAACCTATTTGTAAGATGTTACGAAATTATATGGTCAAATTTTCAGCTTGTCTTTTATTTATTTATTTTTTCATTCATCGGTAATTAATTATAGAAGTATCTTTCTTTCTTTCTTTCTTTTTTTTTTTCTTTTGTTCAGTAATTAATTGCCAAGAGAAATTTTTCTCTTTAATTAATCGCCAGAGAATTCAAGGGGAAAAAAAAGGCGAGCCGACAATTTTACCATTCTTTATCGTAACATTTTGAACTGACTAGGTTCAATTGGGTAGACCCTAAGAAAAATCCTTTGGTATTAAGGCTTCAAAGAAAATCTAAAATGAATTAGGACTTATATAAGAGTATGAAAAAAAAAAAAAAAAACAGATTAGCAGACTTTCGGCAAAAATCTGTTCGACGTTAACGTGGAACAGCCTAGAAATATACGAAAATCTCGAATTCTTCATTTTGAATTCAATTTGTTTCTTCGCCATATTTTCACTCGACTTTTTCTTACAATTACATATTGCGAAAAAAGTAGAAGATTTTTCGGTACTATAAATTGCAAAAATTGTTTCGAAAAATCTTATAGATACATCCGCTCCACTAGGCTATATGTATAGTATCAATAGTATATATATATATATGTATGTATGTAGCGGAAGTAAAGAATCAAAGAAATAAGAATAAAATGGAAAATAAGAATCAGATATCTGTTTGGGTAAATTTCAGAGTAGGTATAGGAACGTCGTTGTTCACGTATAGGTATATAGTATACGTATATACATATTACATATGTATATATAGTCTGGAGAATTTTGTGGAGTATATACATGCCAGGTGTCATGTTTTTAAATGTATGTATTGAATGTATGTATGTGTGTATTTGTGTATATGTATATATATATATATATAGTCGGGACTCTGAGCAGCTCTGCGGTCTTACGCCTTGCATCAGGTATATAAGCATAAGGGAACTGGGAGACGCGTGGGAACTTCCGGATGGCTCATCGCCACTTCCGGTCCTCTATTATTCCTTTCTAGGTTTTCAAGACCTCCTTCTCTCATCCTCATCCCCATCCTCATCCTCATCCTCATCCTTCTACTTCGAATCGCTTTAGCAGTGGAACACGACCCCATTCGTAACGGCTATAACGCCCCACGGGACCCTCTTCTTCTTCTTCTTCATCTTCTTCATCTTTTTCTTACTCTTCTTATTCCGATTTTTCTTCTCTTCTAATCTCGTACACACATAAGGCCTTCTTCGTATAATATAATCAATGCCGCAAAACACCTTCACCATCATTCACAATCTCTGCCCAGGGACGTATGTATACATATACATATATACATATATATAATACATGAATGAATGAACAAAATGTATGTAACCTATCTATGAAACTATCCGTGAAACGTTCGTTTGTGTGTTGGAAACGAAAGAACGAACGAATAAATGAATGAATGAATGAATGAATGAATGAATGTTTGTAAAGCGTATAGTATACCTACATACACATATTACATAGCTATATATACGTATATAGATATATTATATTCTCTCGTAAAAGTCATTCATGAAGAAATCTGGGTCAATCCGTAAACTACGCGTGATCGTTATACGCATACTATTTACATATATACCTGTATGTCATATACATATGTATGTAGATACGTATGTATTGTATATATGGGTATGTTAGTATATGGACATGGATTAGGGTATTCGGTAGGGTAAATCATACCGTGACAAAATCAAGAACGACGATGAGTATACGATTATGACCATGAGGATTAAGGGCAAAGTTATTAGGAAGTAACGAAGTAAGGAAGTATATAAGGAGAATCGATGCAACGTATACGTATATGTATATAACAAATGGAAAACTCGGATCCCATTGCAGTGTTTCTTCTTCTGATAGAATTTTATCGCTTTACGATTCTATGGCCTTGCATTGATTCGATTCGATTCGATTCGATTCGATACGATTTCATTTCGATTTTATTTCATTCCATTTCATTTCATTTCATTTCAATTCAATTCGATTTGTGTTCGAAATTCTACGGCAATATTTTCATGCCAATTATCCCCATCGATGACGAAGAAGAAGAAGAAGAAGAAGAAAGATAGAAAAATATCTTACAAACGAAGTTAGACAGAGAGAAATAGACGTTCACCTTGCATTTCTATGTACCTAATGGATGATGATCTTTCACGAATACATAAATCCATACCTATGATACAGGCATATGGATACATAGGTATAAATATACCTATACCACGCTAAAAGAATTTTCGTTTTTTTCTTTTTTAAATGAGGAACATAAAACAACGTCAGAAAACCAATGAATGATTTTTGAGTCGAAAGAACAATGAAGAGCGAAGTATGTAATAAAAGAAAAGAATCATTTTCAATGGTAAAATGGTATATCCTCATCGTCGTGTCGTTATCATTATCATCAATATCGAGATTACAGTCACCATTTATATATTATCTAAAATTTGGTTGTTCAAGTTGTAAAAAGAAAAAAAAAAAGATCAAGAAAAACGAAAATCGAATCGGAAGGAAAAAACAAAACAAAAATAGTACATGATTTGATTTAATTAATTAATTGATCGATCGATTGATTGATTGATTGATTAGCGGAAGAGTAGTTGCGTAGTAGGTACCTATAGACCAGGGGCTTAGAAAGACAAATCTCGAGAGAGAGAGAGAGAGAGAAAGAGAAGAGAAGGGATAGAGCGGAGACAGGACGTTGGCGATTGCCTCATTCGCCGGATTGATTACCTCTGAATAGAGCCATTTACCAAGTGAACCGCGCGCTCTGTTCTTTTCAAGTCAGAAATCACATACATATGTATGTATGTATATACATGCCATGACATGCCACTCATCGTCATAATTCTCACGTACGATCTCGTGAGACGAGCACACTTATGTGTATACAGGGTGAATTCGTAACGTTCGAACACTCAGAGGAAGATTAAGGTGATACAGTAAAGATCCCGTCTAATCTAACCTAGCTAACATTAAATATATGAGTTTTATTTGAATCCTATCAGTTTTATTGACCAAGTAACATACTCAGTCACTTTTTGCCAAAAAACTGAATTCATTCGTCGAGGATTCGTTCGAATCGTTTGAGGTTTTTGAGGTGAAGACAATTGGTAATCATGGAATTTCGAACAGACTTCCATATCGCCTGAAATTGCCACGTGACTATGTTCGGAATTCCATGATTACCAATTGTCATCACCTCGAAAACGCGATTTGTAGTTTCTTCCAAACTTTACAACCTACCGGAATGAAACTCAGAAGAATAATGCTCCACTGTGGCAGAAAGTGGCTGAGTATTTTACTGTTTGGATAAACTAATAGAATTCCAGTAAGATTCATATTTCTCATGTTAGCTAGGTTAGGTTCAAAGCGACTTGTACCATATCGCCTCAAGGTGGTTCAGTGTCGTCAATTGTTTGCTATTTTTAACAAATCAAATCTTCGCAGAATCGAACGAAAAAATTATTACAAGCATTCAGTTCGATATGCACTTCGACTCTCCTCCGAGTATTACAAACGTTACGAATTCACCCTATACAAATGTATGTAGATTTGGGATATTTTTTGATAAGGTGAGACTTGAAGATTCATCTGATTCAACTCAGAATCTATATGAATAAGAATTTTTGCACACTTCTAACCAATTTTATTGATTCAAAAGAGACAAAGCAACTGGAAATTGCCTCGGGGCTGTACCTAATACCTGTACATGTATTATATTATAATGTCAAGACATATTCGCCCGCGGTATGTAAGAAAATAATAAGCAATACTTACATACCTAAACGACCCTGATCCGCGGTATTTACGCGCACTTATATACCTTTATATATTATATATACGTATATACCTATAATACATATATCTAGACATGACACATGTTCGCGTTATTCCATATATCTATCTATGTACTTAGGTATCACATACACATACACCACCGGTTACATACATACATATATAAGAATAAATGAATGAATAAAACGAAGAAAAAAAAATAGTGAATCGAATTGCATTCAATGAATTGATGAATCGATACTTTACTGTTAAAAATCACGGTATATAAGGACATATTTATAATATGGCTTTGCTTCGCCTGACCCGGACCTCATGCATTTATACAAGGTATATACATAGGTATACATATTGTATATGTATAAGGTTAATGTATAGGTTGTCGGAGTAGGCGACTTTATAGGTATATTTGTAGAATAAATAAAAAGTAAAAAACGGCCACGTGGCCCCGCTTTTACGGCCTAAACAAGAAAAAAAAAAAAAAAAAGAAAGAAATGGAAACCAAAAAAGAGGAAGAGGATGAGAGAGAGAGAGAGAGAGAGAGAGAGAGAGAGAGAGAGAAAGAAAAAAAAAAAAAACGAGGTTTCAGGATTTAGGGTCTACAACAGGGTGTTACTTTGGCTACCTGCAGCTCCTTTCGTCTGGCTTGCCCATTCCCTTTCCTTTTTCCTCTTTCTTTACCTTCCCATCCCCCATAATATCCCCCGATTCCCGAGTAAATCCGGTAGCTAACTTCTTCCCTCCAAGTCTTGTTTGTTTTCCTCTTTTTCCTCGTTTTTTTTTCTCTTCCTTTTTTTTTTCTTCTTCTTCTTCCTATTATTATTATTATTATTATTATTATTGTTGTTATTATACTGCCCACAAGATACGGGAATGTGTACGTATATATTGGTATGTACTCACATATACATGTGTAAAAGAAAGTATAAAAGAGAAGGGAGGATAAGAGAGTCAAAAGACGTATTTTATGAAAAACCAGAGAGAAAGAGAGAGAGAGAGAGAGAGAGAGAGAGAGAGAGAGAGAGATAAGTCGTTTGAAATATATAACATCGGTCAAGATTCAATTTTTCAGAATTCTTTCTTTCAAGTTTTCTGGTTATTACTTTTATTCTTTCTTTCAAGTTTTCTGGTTATTACTTTTATTCTTTCTTTCAAGTTTTCTGGTTATTACTTTTATTCTTTCTTTCAAGTTTTCTGGTTATTACTTTTATTCTTTCTTTACTTTTTCTTCTCTCTTTTTTTTCCAAACGGTAAGTTTTTCCGTTTATTCCCTGATTCTTTGCACAATCTGTAATATTGAGGAAACCAAAAAAAAAAAAAAAATCCAGAAAACTCAAACAATATATAAAAATCAAACTTTACTACACCCTCACATATTGAATCTGCTAATATTGACGAGGATTCAACTCTTTGAAACATATAACCGGATTCAATCCGCGAAAGATCCATTTGTACAATTTTCTTTTTTTTTTTTTTTTTGCAGCTTGCAGAATGGCAGATATTTTTGTTTTGTTTTGAAGAATTAATTCGAAGGATCGAAGAGTCGGAAAACTTGTGCGATTTTCTAAAGTACTTCTTTCTCAACGCAAAGCCAAATGACTCTTGTGTGGTTCGCGTTACGCAAAGTATAAGTGGGTGTAAATTGAACAGGAAATAAACCGGTGATATTATGAAAATGTGAAAATTACACGAAACGCCCGACATATTATATTATGCATATGTGTTGTAACGTTAGCCCAACGTTATCGGCACCAATAGTATATAAAACGATTGTGAAATAAAATTTATATACGATTATTACAGTGTATATCTTCAGACTTTGATTGTCTATGGAACGCGTTCGCCATGGCAAAACTTAAAAGGCTCGAATGTTCGCCTTTATATATATATATATACTTTAATCCAGATTTCCGTGAAACTATAACTAATTCGGTACATACATATGTATGTATATGTATAATATATACATGTTTATGAATCCGAACAGATGAAAACGCCTACGTAATGAAAAAAATCGAGTGCGTAACTAAGCTGAATCAAACTGAACTGAACTTCGTGCGCGGGCAATATATATACATATAAATATGTAGATGTGTATGTATAGTATAATACATAGTATACGGTACGAGTATAGGTTATATAGGTTTGAATCGCGGAGGCTGGAAGCTGGAGGCTGCGGAGGAACGAGAGGCTAAGGTGGTTATTGGACCGGAAGCTCGGCGCCCCGGAGGCACGACAGCAAAAACACCTTACTCGACTACTATGCCCCTTCTTTACCCTCCACCCTCCGCCCTCCGCCTCCTCACTTCACAGCCTCTTCCGTTCCAGTCTCTCCGTTCTCTTTTCATTCTCCTCTACTCCTCCTCGTTCACCTACACCTGCGCGTACGTTATGTCGTTCGTTTTTTTTTTTTTTTTTTTTTTTTTTTTACAATTTTTTCATTTCTATTTCTTTCCATTTCATTCGATTTTATTATTTCGTAAATCCATTTGACTCTCTTATTTTTCTTTATTTTTAATTTTTTTGTTTCAATTTAATTTTCTCTTAGTTTACTTTGTTTTCTTCTTCGGCAAAAGGACTTTGGAAACAATTCGAATGCCGAAAGATTGGAAGATCGTATGTGCAGGCTTTTAGGATCTGTTATAGAAATTGCCGAAGATTTGTCTTGACAAATTTTTTCAAAATCTATATCCATTTGTTGTAGGACCTGATCTCTTCACCTAACCTCAAAGTGTTTGATTTATATTGTTTCGAATTCGTGGAAACTGAGATATGCTTTTGTTTTCTGCCAAAACAATACGTCATCTCACGAAGTTTCGTTGAAATCGGTTTTGTCGTTCCGGAGAAACGACGAATCGCGTTTTCGAAGTGGTCGTCAACGTCGCCGGAGATCTGCGCATGCGCCAACTTATCTTATCCCCTTTCCTCTCCGGAAGTCGAGTAGTTTGCGCGCGAAATTCAAACTTGTCAAGTAATAATTCCATAGGGAAAGATCGACTTCGCAAAATTTGTTTAGTTATTCGTAATTATTCATATGAGAATAGACATTGGAGATATCCATCGATTATTTGACGTACGTTGATTCGATTTTCATTTAGATTTTTAACCCTGATTACAGGAGAGCGAAGATGAGTTGCCGGAGTGTTCAGACCGAAGCGAAGTGTGCAGTAAAGTTGATCTGTACGGAACACCATGGGTCGAAAGACAGTGTCGGTGTCCAGGAGGAAGATCATGTCCTAGCAGCCTTCACGCCGACGACGGACATACAATAGTCGATAAAACACGACAGTACAAGCTTTGCGAGCCGGTAAAGCGGCTACCGATATGTCGGTACTTCAAGTAAGTAGAAAAAAACAAAAAAAAAAAAAACAAGAAAATTGTTTTGTATCATAACAATCAAATCCATTGGCATCGATTTGCGATATGAATCGTAAGACTCTCTGGTGAAGTGATATAGTAGAGATCACGTCCAATCTAACCTAGCTAACATAAAAAAACACGAGTTTACTGGAATACTATCCGTTTTTTGAAGAAGTGACACACTCAGCCACTTTCTGCCAAAAAAACTGAATTCATTCGTCGAGGTTACGTTCGAATCGTTTGGGTAGTCGTCGAGAAAGTACGTTTCGCGTTTTCGAGGTGACGACAATTGGTAACCATGGAATTTCGAACAGACTCAGATGTCGCCTGAAGTTGCCGCGTGACTATATTCGGAATTCCATGATTGCCAATTATCATCACCTCGAAAACGCGATTCGCAGTTTCTTCCAAACTATACAACCTATTGGAACAAAACTCAGGATATTAATACTTCACTTTGGCAGAAATTGGCTGAGTATTTTACTGTTTGGAAAACACTAATAGAATTCCAGTAAGATTCATATTTCTTATATTAGCTAGGTTATGTTCAAAGCGACTTCTACGCCTCAAGTCTCAAATTGAATAGCAAAAATTAATCATCAGAATCAATCATTCCTCTAACAAAGATAATTCAATCCCAAATTTTTTTTTTTCTGTTTCATCACCGAACGAATTTTCATTCTTTTTTTTTTTCGTTTTTTGTCAATTAGGGACGTGACGTGGACCCTAGCTCCGGGTGGTGGAGCTGGTAACACGTCGGTACAACGAGTCCATTGCCGATGTCGTCCCGGAAGCGTACCGTACCTTGTAAGAAGACAACAACACATTTCGCCGGAAGGGAATCCCGGTTTTATATACGCTTTTGCCTGCTCTCCGCAAAGCGTAAGTAGTATTTTTTATCATTTGATTTTTCTTTCGACACTGACGAATATCCGCAATCGTTTACCTCTCAAAATCCGGAATACAGATCGATTTTTCATAAAAGCGAGATCCGATATTCACAGGATTTCATATTTTCATGTCCTTCGAAACGAAAGATATAATGATCATTAAAAAAGACAATCAAGAATCACAAGATATATCTTCAATTCTCATCAATGATCAAACTTTTTCAAGCACCAAACAAATCGTAACTTTCAAACCGATTGAGTCTCGATCTTCGCCGAGGGCTTAAAATTTTTGGCATTTTTTAGAGAATTTTGAAAAACAAAAAAAAAACAAAAAAATGTAATAAATATCAAAGAAATCAATGCGATCGAGGCATCGATTTATCGATAATGAGTTTCGTTTGAAGATTAGAATTTTGGATTAGTGCTTATGTTTTTGTTTCTTGCTTTTTTTTTTTCTTTCTTTTCTTGATTGTTAAGACGAACCAATTGAATATGAAAATTGTACGTTTTGCAGAGATTACGGTGCCAGCACAAAGAGCCATGCAGATTGTTCACGGTTCGTAAAAGGCGTAGTTCCCAATTGGAGGAAGTAAACGCTTCCCCATTATGCCAATGTCCGAAGGGTCACCGATGTCCCAGACGACATACTGACCCAGGCTCGTTACCGGCCAGATCCTACTCAGGCGTATTAGAAATAAAAACATACAGCGGTTACTGCCTACCTTCCCACCATTCCGAACCCGTATACACCCTCTGAACCTCTTAAACCCTTAACCCCAAACCTAACCCTAACCCTAACCCTAACCCTAACCCTAACCTATACCCGCGTATAAATATTAGTATTTCCATATTTCCGCACCTATGTGTATATGTACATATCTATATATACAATATTTCCTACCCCTTATACGTATATTGCGTATATACAATATTATATCTTAAACCCATATATATATATATAATATATTATACTTTTGTTTTCCTTATTTCTTTTTCTTTTTCTGCCTTCTTTTTCAAATTTTAATATTATTTCTTCTTCTGTATACAATATATAATAATTATAATATAATATCATGTAATATATTAATACAACGCAAAAATTATACATCTATACGCATATATATGTATATGTAACATATTATACAACCATATACCTATACATATGTATTATACACGTATAGGTAATTATCATTAATTACATGTATTCGCGAAATCATATATATTATTGTCGCGGATTGTATATTTTTTGTGTATAAAAAGTGTAGTTTTTTCTTCGTTTCTTTGTTTTTTAATAGTTATTTTTTTTTTTTTTTTTTTCTCTTGATTCATCCGTCGTATATTAATATCATCATCATTATTATTATTATTATTAATATTAATATTATTATTAGTATTATTATTATATCAATTTTACAAATCGAAAGCAACGAATTAGTATTATTTCTAGATATGAATGTATAAATATATTATTATTGTTATTCTTATCATTATTGCCATTATATTATAATAAATAATATGATTATTATTCTCATTATTATTATTATTATTATTATTATTATTATTGTTATTACGATTCTTATTTCAGTTATTATTAATATCTTGTTGTTGTTGATGTTACTGTAATTTTGTTATTACATAAAATAATAATGACAATAATAATAATAATAATAATAATAAAATTAATAAAATTATTAATATACATTTTGATCGATATACTGATATACGTATATATATATATACCTATATAAATAAATATACGTATATGTATACATGTCATGTATATTTCATAACGTAAGATCGTAAGCTATAGATTGAGAAAAATGAATGAAACTTGTATAATTGCACGCGAAGATATAATAATAATTATTATTATTATCTGTTCGTACGCGTATACGTACCGAGGATATACATATGTATACCTATGGATGATATAGGTGAAGAGAATTTATCAGAAAAGAAAGAAATATGAAAGAAATTTATAAATGGAAAGAGAAAGAAAAATTTGAAATTCAAATTACAAAGAAGATATGTTATATGAACGGAAGAATAAATTAATAAACGAAGCGAGAAAAAAAAAGGAAAAAGACGAGCTAAACCAATAAAGTACAAAGTTAGATGATGAGGGAAAGAAAAAAAAAGAAGAAAAAATAAATAAAATAAAATAAACAAGACATATTGGCAAAATTGTTCATATTCTCGAAATTTTGTGATTCACAATCAGTTGGTAGTTTTATGTTATTTTATTTTTATTTTTTCAAAGCAAAATTGCCCATGATCGCTTTTCCATTTGTTTTTCAGAGACAATCTCATTTTTTGTTCGATTTTTAATTTTTCTTATTTTCTTGTTCTTCTTTTAAATTTTTTTCATAATTTTACGGATGTACCTACCACCCTCGGCCGGCATCGAATTAAAATTTTTTTATTTTACCACTTGCGATAATATTTATAATTAATAAATAATACACCTATAAGAGATGATACATACATATATACATGTATAATCTTTATCTAGATATTTTGTAAATATTTAAATATACTTGCGATAAGGGTACACATTTTATTATTATTTTTATTAATATCAAGAAATATGTATGTTCATAATTTTTATTAGTTTTTTTTTCTCGTTTCATTCGCAAACGAGTGAAATATCAGATTTGACATCGATATATTATTAATAATTGCTATTATTATTATTATTATTATTATTCGTAGGGTAATAAAGTATATCGCGATATAATTGTTAATGCTGCGCAGGTCACACAATGATTTATTCTGAATACATATTATTATTATTATTATTATTATTATTATTATTATTATTATTATTATTATCATTATTATTATTACTATTTCTATGTGTATGTACGTCTTGACTATTATACCAATAAATATATACATATTAGAATAAACGAAGAAAGTGGGAACCTTTTTTGTATTCAATTTTTAAAGAATGATCAGAGAAAAAAGAAAAAGAAAGAAAAAAAAATACAGAAGAAATGACACGCAACGTATTTTTTTTACACCTGCAGAGTACGTGACACCTTATTGAATCGTTATTTCCGTAATAAATTTTTGCTGTATTATTTATTCGTTGATTCATTCATTTCGTAATTAAAGGAGATACTATAGTACAATTATCAAAAGTAAAAGTAAACCGAGATTTTTATACTCAATGAGAAAGGTACGAAATGGAAAAAAAAAAACTACATACACAAAAAACAAAACAATCAAAAACGAACAATCAACCAAACCAAATGAACGAAAAGAAACAAAATACAAAAATAAAGTTGATAAAATAAATGAATAAATAAATAAATGAAACATCGATAATTCGATTAAACGCTCAGGGCTTCTCACAAGGATACGTTTTTTTTTTTGTTTTTTTTTGAGCTTTTACTTTTGGGGGAGCTTTCTTTGCTTTCATACGTCGAAATATGCGACATAATATGCGATCGCGGATCTCTCCTAGCCCCTCAGAGGGGGGGCAACAAGCAATACTCGCTTGTACCTCGCGTTGCGATGCACACGGAGCTTTAATTCCACTGCTAATTATTACTATAATTATTATTATTAGCAATATTGTTATTAATTCATGAGAGAATGAAAGTTGATAGAGAAATACATGTTTACGACTTAACAATGATGATGATAATTAATGATGATACGAACAATATTAAGAATAATAATATTAATTGAGAAGAGATGCATCTAGATTCTAGAAAGTGTAGGAAGCTGGATATGTATGAGTTGAAAAAGAGACAAAGATAGGAAGAAAATATTATGATATAAAAATATTAATAATAAGAGAAAGACAGAGGATGGCATATAATAATCAACGAATTAGAATCGAGCGAGGGAAAATTGTCAACACATCGCGAATGAGGAACTAATTCGAATGGTGCGCAATTAAAACTTGACTCGTTTCAGATTTGCCTCGCGAGATTTTCACCAGCATAATTTTATGCGTAAAATTCGTTTTTTTTTTTTTTTTTTTTTTCAAAGATCGAATGGAGCTCCGAATTCAATCGTTTATGTTTCGATGGTCAGGTAAAAATATGAAATTTTGTAATATTCCCCACTGAATCGATGACTTCTTGTATTCCGGGGGGTCGTGACGAGGCAAAATTTAATGAGTCTGTGATCTTATTTTTTTGAAGAAAAAAAAAAACAGTTCTGTTTACTCCAATATTTGTCTGTTTTTCTCTTTCGACTCGCACCTAGATTAATTAATTAACTAATTTATACCTTAATTACGTGCGAGGGGACTGAAGCTTGCAGGTTTGCTTCGACATCGGATTTTCGTATGATAGGTTATATATCTCGTTTTTAATTAGGGTGATAAACCCCTCGAAATTCGTTGGGGACATATGGTTTTTTGTGAGGAGCGAAAAGGCAAATATCAACAGAAAATAAATTCGAAAACATTTTTTTTATAACTGAAATAAAAGAGAGAATAAAAATATAAAAAATTTAAAACACATACGCGTCACATTTCGATCCCCTTATTTTTTGAACTCGTTAGGGGCTTGATTAGAAATTTCCCAGAATGCATACACCTATAGGTATGGGTGTATACGTACGTAAATTGTATGTACTTTGAAAAAAAATTTAACCGAATCGAAGGTATAACATACCTGTATTGACAAGTTGTTCAAACATGCGAAAAACTCGTTGTGTACAGAACAAAAAAAAAAGGGAGAAATTTTCATCAGGGTTTAATTGATTTTTCGACCTGTTTGCAGCCATGAAATTGAATTTTGGTGCAAAATTGCATAGAAGATAAAACCAGGTCTAGAAAATTCCTAACCTAAATAATTTAGGCCCACAGTTTTTTATAATTTCAGATTTTGGATTCCACGTTATGCAATTGAAAGAAAATGTTCTTTTTTATCCAGTTTAGGGAAATACATATATTTTTTCTTTTCGAAAATTTGCAAATACCTCGAAAACTATCAATTTCGCTGAAAAGTGTCCGATACTCGACTTTCGAATTTTATTCATAATTTTCGGAGCAGTTCATTCGTTTATTTATTCTTTTGGATAAAACCGATCGAAAATAAAAAAAACCGTCGATGAATTTTGAAAAAAGTTACCCCAGTTCGAAATGAAGAAGTCGAAGTTTTCTATTTCTCGTACAGTTCCTGATAAAATCGATACTCGTCGCGAACAGTAGGGTCGAAAAAGAAAAAAAATCACAAAAAATGAAAAAAATCGTGTACAAAAGAGAGAGAAAAAAAGGAGAATAAGAATAAGCAGTCAAAGTGTAAGAATTGAAGAATTCGTTTTCCACGTAAAAATTCTTCCGGGTTAGGTATTACTTTGTCCCGGATAAGTTCGCAGAATTTTTCTGTGGGGTATACACGTTGTTATTAATGGAAAGCAGAGAAAATATGAAAAGCTTGGAAAAATACAAAATACTTAGAATATTCTCAGAACCGAGAGAAAAATGAAGGAAAAACGATGATAAAATATATTAAAATATTTCCCGCAGCTAGAGATTATATTTTGGAGAACTTGTTTCACTCGGATTTGAAATGCATTCTCGATGATAATTATTTCCATGAATATTTCTTCCTATCTTCGTTTGCTTAATATTCGTGAATCGATATTCGCATAGATCTCGAACTTGTATTTATATACATATATTCGCGTATGTATCTATCTTGGTAGGTATATCAGAAGTGAGACTACAGGTTGACTTGGTCGCGGATGGATGACCGATGGACAGCTCTCAAAGTCAGACTGCTCAGCGATCGAATCGAGTGAGATATAGAGTTGTCTGTGATCATCGATTCCCTATGGGAACGTCGCGGTCTATCACCTTCTTCGTATTATTATTTTTTTCTTTCTTTTTATTCTTATTTTCACCGAACGTTGCAGTATACCCATTACTGTCCGATACCTCAGAGATTTATAAATACCTATTCGATTATTTTCCACATACATATATACATATATACATACGTACATGTAAATACCCGATACACGTACATAACGAAAATAGGAAAAAGCTATCAAGCAAAGAAAAGAGAACCAAGCAGGTAAATCGACTGACCACGATGGGCCAACCCCAAAAGTTTCCTCGCAGATTTTTCAAGTTCGAACAATACGAAACTACTCTGTCGATCCATTCCAAAATTCAGTCATTTCTAATTTGGAGCGAATGCAATCGATGAAGATGAAAATCGTCAAAATCCGTTGATTCGTTAACTTCCTGCTTTTTTTTTTTTTAAGCGCGAAGTTGCAAAAACAGATGAACAAACAGGCAGATGTGTATTGATTTTAACAAAAAAAAAAAAAAAAAAAATCTTATGGAATAATATTGGAATAATAATGTCCGTTTTATACGAACGTACGTAAAGTAAAACGACGAAACGCCGAAAAATAATAACAATAGTAATTATTGATAATTAGCAAAATAAAATAGAGAATATACATAATGTTACGTATTACGTTATCAAGAGAGAGAGACAAACAACGAAAGAAAGACATTTTTTTTTATTTTTTATTATTGCTATTAGAAATTATTGCAAAATTTTTTCCATCTGCAATTATTATCGAATTCAGCTTGTCTGCAATTATCATCAAATCTTTCTGCAAATTGTTACAATATTTAGTTTATTTCATACATTATTTCGTTTTGCAAATTATTGTGATATATTGTCTTTGTTGGTATAGCAGTTTTTGTCATTCCTTAATATTCTTGTGACAAGAAAATATGAAATATTGCGAATGCCAGAACGCGTTTTTGAACTTATATATACGAATATACATCCATAATATAATATGTATGTATGTACATATATATGTATACATATGTATACCGATCGCCTCTTATAGTAATTGGAATTTCTTTGGCTCATCTATCCATCTCTGTCTATCTACCTATCCAGCTATATACATATATATTTATTTATTTATTTATTTATCTATCTTCTTGTTTCTCCAGGGAAATTATACTCTCCTCGGCTACTGCTGCAGTGCAATCGGGAACGTGATTTATTTGAGTAGGGCAATAGCCGTGGCGAATCAAACTGTACACGTACATACAGGTGTACGGTGAGAGTAAAAACGTGCACGAAAAACAAGTGAAAGAAAACAAGGAACGAAAAAAAAAAATTCAAAGAAAAAAAAAAGAAAAGAACCGAAAGAAAATTGTATATCGTCGTGAAATAATAGCGGCAACGCGTATAATAAAGACAGACAAGATATATGAGACTCCGGAAGTAACTGCGACTTGAATAAAATCCATTTTAGAAGAAGAAAGAAAATGACAAAAAAAATTATCGATTAGTTATTATCGATTGTTTCTGCAAATTATAGTAAATTTTTAGATTTTTAGAAAATCTTTCCAGGGTTTTTTTCTTCTTTGAAACTTTTATGATGATTTTTGGATTTTGACATAAACGGATTTGCGCATATAGAACTTCGATTCAACTAATTGTAGGTCAAAACAACCCGTTTAACTCTATATAATAAAATCGTTCAACGAGATGTAGAATATCTACAATAAACTTAACCGCCTGATGTGACCGACTGAGCATGCGTCGAATAAATAATTCAATCCCATTAGTTGACAAGATCGTCAAGCCCCAATATATTTTGGCGTGAAAGTCATGAGTACCAACCACATCATTCGAGATTCTAACCTCGAAAATCCGTATAATCGACTATTGAGTTAGCGGCAAGATAAACGGAGTTCGAAAACTGAAACTCAGGATGAGTGGCAAGCCTGCGTGATGATCAAATACGTAAACTCGCGCATGCGCATTAGCTCGCACAGACTGTCAAGTTTGTAGAAAATGTAATCTCGGTATAAGGTACATACATATATTGCAGAATCGGGGGTAAGCTTTCGCTGTTCATTTGATACCATGCAGGCATCATCTGATCGTGAGGGAAGTTGCAAATGGCACTATGATGAATCGCGTGTCTTATACTAGATGAGAGAAACCTAGGCTTATACATATATATATAGTTATACGTCGTGCCTAGATTCATATACTTATATTTTGTACATATGTATATAGATCGACCCGTGCCGTGATTTCACACGTGTATATAAGTACGTGCAATTCTTCTATATACTCCATACGCCATACGGTACTACGTAGTGCAATAATATACGTGCCTAGCCTATCCTAGCTGTTATCCTAGGCTATCCTATAGGCTAGGCTTGCCCTCGCGCTATGATGACGATCGTTATAATACCGTCCGACATTCTCGCTCTCGAGAGCAGCAGCATGGCAGTATGAACATATACACATACATACATACATACATACATATAAGTTTCACACAAATAGAATAATAAAAGGGATTGAGAAAATACGTGGAGAAAATAGAAGAGAAGAGAGAAATTTCACCCCATTCTTTTCATTCATTTTATTCATTCATTTATTTCATTATTATTATTTTACTTGATTTCAAACATCGTCTTCTTCTGCTTTTTTTATTTCGCATTCGTTATATATACCTACACATATGTTATTATAGTAAATGCGGAAGTATGTGCATAGATCCATATGTATATATGTAAGTAGATAGATATACCTGGTTTATTACATCCGCACGTACATATTGGCGAGTCATTCGCCGATAGAAAGCAGCACGGTAAATACATACGTTTGTATATTAAGTAAATCGCGTGATCATGGTAAGTGTATTTAAAACATATTATACATACCTATAATGTATCTAGATCAATGGATAAATAAACAAACAGATAAAATAATGAATTGACCGATTAATCAATCGCGAGAAAGGCGACGATGTTTTCTTTAAATTCGAATCTTCACGATTAATGAACCTCCGCCTTGTCCCAATAAGGGGTCGTAATTACCCCAGTCGATTCTCCCCATAGATCAAGCAATTCGTTGTCAAAAAAAAAACTAGAAAAAAAAAGGAAAATCCCCCATTCCGAAAATCTGATCGTAAAAAAAATTTGTCGCTCTGCTTCGAACTTTTCATCCGTTCCTCTGAATATCACGAAATTCTAGGTAATTCTTGGAAATTTCTGGTAAATCGATGAACAAAATAATAATAAAAAAAAAAAAAAAGATAGACAAGATAATAGAAAAGGAGAATCATCGATTTACGTGCCTGAAAGCTTTCTATAAGCTTTTACAGATAATGAGTACGTGAATTATTGACAAAAACAATTACAATACATATAGACACGTTGTATATTGTATGTATATAGGTACATACACATGTGCAATAGATTATAGAATATGGGAAAAAGTTGTCGGTCAAGATAGTTAGGCGAAGGACGTGAGAGAGTGAGCAATTTATCTACAAATCGAGTATATCAAATTGACTGAGTATTCCTCTGTATACACATAAATGGCCATATATAAATAGATAGATTAATATACAGACAAATGTACCTGTACACATAACTATATTATATATATAAATACTGGAGGGGCTTCCCTGCAGTCTCCGTTACCATGGTAACCGAGATTCCTTGAATTACCCAGAATTCCTGAAATTCCCCATTATTCCCCATTTTCCCCGGACTCCCCATAGAATTCCCCCAATTCCCCATTTTCCCCCGGAATTTTCCGAATTCCCCAGAATTTCCCCAATTCCCCATTTTCCCCCGGAATTTTCCGAATTCCCCATTTTTCCCCGGACTCCCCATAGAATTCCCCCGATTCCCCATTTTTCCCCGGAATTTTCCGAATTCCCCATTTTCCCCAAAATTTCCCATTTTTCCCCGAATTCCCCATTTTCCCTGGAATCCCCCGTTTTTCCCCCAGTTCCCCATTTTTCCTGGGATTCTCCCGTTCTTCCCCCGATTCCCCATTCTTCCTGGAATCCCCCGTTGCCATGGTAACCAAGAAATTAACCAAAATTCCATGCGCCACTGATATAAAGATATATGTACCACATACGCGTCCCGAAGAATAAGTTTATAACTGCAGAAATACATTGTCTCTCAATTAGAGACAAGCAAATAGATAAACAGATGGATATGAATGCGGACGTATAGCTGTTGTATGAGTATGTATTGTACATATGTGTATTATATAGTAGATAGATAAATAGATAGAAGCGGACGTGTGGGATGTAAGAAAGTTTCACGACAGTCGACAGGGAAAATCCAGGACAACAGACCCTCGTATTAAACTAGTACCTCTCGGCACATCTACACAGATAGACATATACATACCGCACCTATCTATTAATCTACTCACTTCAGATTTCGCTATATTAGCGAAAATAGAAACGAACAGCTGATTCGCGTAGGTATGAATATTCTGCCGCAATTGTTATATCTATCCTTGAACGCATGTTATTTTATATTTGTATATGGATTAGGGTGGCCCTTAATATGGGTAAAAAAAAAAATTGATCGCGCCGCCCTCCAAAGCGGTTCCAAATAATTAAAAAAAAATCTACACAAAGCCCCAGCTATGTCCGTTAAGAAGAAGACGTGCCTGTAAGCATGAACTTGAATTTAAATATCAATTTTTCTTCATGATTGGATAAATTTTGATTTTTTTAAACTAGTTCATGTGTCAATTTTTTTTTTCAACTTTCCGGAACTATTGTACATTGGTATTCAATATATGAACCAAATAATAAGGTCCTCCATACTAAATTTGATGAGCGTTCAGTTCTACCATCCCATTATTTTGGAACAATAGTTCGATTTAGCTGCCGTCGAACGTTTTGATTCCCATCAAAATCAAACTTTAAATTTGCATCTTATCAGAGAAATCTATTCAGTACGAAGGATATAAATTTACGACAAACCATTCACATCGAACTTCCAGATTGGCCAGAATTGTTTTTTTTTTCAATTTTGTTAGAAATATCCCTTGCGTACTGAGATACATAGTAATCTAGTATGGAGGACCTTATTATTTGATTTGTATATTGAATACCAATATACAATAGTTTCGGAAAGTTGAAAAAAAAATTGACACATGAACAAGTTTAAAAAAATCAAAATTTATCCAATCATGAAGAAAAATTGATATTTAAATTTAAGTTCATGCTTACAGGCACGCCTTCTTCTTAACGGACATAGCTGGGACTTTGCGTGGATTTTTTTTTAATTATTTGGAACTGTTTTGGAGGGCGGCGCGATCAATTTTTTTTTTCACCCATATTAAGGGCCACCCTAATATGGATATTCATTAGAAAAGTTGATTAGAAATTGAAAGGGTCAATTTTTCTAGACGGGGTCAAATCGACCCCAGTCTCCCAAAAACGGCTCCTCCGCAAGGGGCTTCGGTTTTTCGTTTCCCGAAGCGGAAAAGTATAGGTACGATTTTCAATTGTTTTAACAAAAAAATTACAAAAAAAAGAAAATGCTTCGATCCAAGCCAGAGTATATAGAGCGGGGTCATACCGACCCCACTAACCAGCAAGACTTGTTAAGGACAGGAAATTCAATAATGTACGTGACAATTAGTGTAACGATTGATCGCAGCTAATTATACATATTAAACATAATATACCAAGAGTATTTCTAGAAACTCAACAGTCTGACAATGATCGATCGACTGCGCATGCGCAAGTCTCCACTATCTCGTCGATACGAAATTTCGAGGTTAGAATCTCGAATGATGAAGTTAGCGCTCTTGACTTTCGCGCCAAAAAATATAGAGGCGTGACGATCTCGCAAACCAATGGAATTGAATTATTTATTTGACGCATGCGCAGTCGGTTGCCTCAGGCTGTCAAGTTTCAAAAAATTCTTTCGGCATGTGCCCTACTGCAGGTTTCGGTTTCGGTGAAACTCCATATATCTTTCTCATTCACGATCATATACATTTATGAAGGTATTATTCTTGTGGAAATTTACAACATATTATCTGGGACGTGTTGATCAAGAATTGAGATAACATCATATATGCATCGTGTACCTATGGGTGGGTGAAATATGTAGAATTACACGAAGAAGAAGAAGAAGAAGAAGAAGAAGAAGGAGGAGCTGGCATATTCGATCAAGTAACTAATTACGCTTTCGCCTATACATATATCAGCAAATGGGTCACACCATCAGCATCAGCATCAGCATCAGCATCATCATCATCAGCGTCAGCAGCATTCTAATCGAGGTGGGCTTATAGGGGAAAATTAATTGTTTTCACCCGATTAACGGGGCCGTCAACGACATTATTTGTTTTCATTAATACGAACTTGTATATAATACAGCCATATGTGCCTCTACATATACATATAATACATGCGCACAAAGGTAGGCGATTCATAAATCAACCGTTCAATAACACGCTCCAATACTTCCCGATAAATAAATAAGTAAATAAATAAATAAATAAATGTACACATATGCGATATAGAATTTTCCTCTTCCCACCCACATACACCGAACACGATAATCAATATCAAATCAGGAAATTCTGCATAGCGAATTCTATAATATGTGCTGTATAGAAATTAATGAAAGAAATAGTCAAATAAATTAATATCCAACGAACCGAATTAACATTCGAGTGAAATTCAAACCCAGTCTGTGAAATTAATTACAACCGAAGTATTTTTTCCCCACATCTCTCACAATCAGCTTGATAATTTCTGGCGAGGAATTATTCGCGAGTTCAAACTTGCTCGATAAACATATCATATATTATATAATTAATAATCATCAAACGCCAAACCCCTCGCCGGCTATACATTTTTTTTTGTTTTCTTTTTTTTTTTCTTTCTTTCTTTTCTTCTAAGAAGTTTTGAAAAACAAAGTGTGTAGATATAGTAGGATAAAAAGTTCGTTCAATAAATGAAATTATTACAGTATTTTTAATTGAGTCTGACACAACGGAATTCCGCAGACTCGAGTGAGATAGGAAATTTAAAAACTCCTCAGAAAATCGTATAAGAAAGAATAAGCGGATCAGGAGAAAGAAAAACTAGATACCGATCGTAGATGAAACGATTTTGGTAAAGAAACAGAAAAGAATAATAATAAAATAAATAAAAATGGTAAACTTTTGCGAAGATGTATGTATGTATTAGGCATAGCGGGTTTGGAGATCAGCGGAGACTTTGTCACTCCGATCCGCGGATTGCTGCATATAGCTGATGATTGTGAGCCTAGATTCAACGTGAACGGAGTTCTATACCTGCAGCAGCAGCCGAAGATTTAACCCAGATATCAAAATAATCGGCATAATCTGAGGAGGATCGAGATGTGCCCTGAGAACTGGAGCAATTTCATGCTCGATACGTTTGAATCCTGGTCGAGTGAGCATTGGAGTCTGCGATTTTGCATCACCGTAAGTATAAACTACATCGAACCTAACCAACAGTTGCTGCACCGAAGTCGCGTTATTATTGGGCAAAATAGAGAATTTATATTTGAGACGCGATTCTGAGTTTCTAGAAACGTTAGAGTTCAGAAGTTGGAAATTCCGAAAGGTCGAAATGCAGACGGTTCAATGATTCGAAATTTAAATACTCAGAAAGACCAAAAATCCTCAAATTTAAGGGAAGCTCGTGAAAAAGCTGTGAAATAAACGACGTTGCATCTCGCGAATTTCTAGATTCCGAGTTTTGGCTTTTCGGATCTTTAGCTTTCGAAATTTTGACCCTTCCGTGTTTTTCCATTCGGAGTTTTTCAAATTGGCCACGTAGACTTTCGGGGAAACAATCTTTGAATACCTAAAAACTTCGAGTCGGTAGTAGAAAAGTTCGGACTTTTCACCTTCCGAAGCTTTTGAAATTCGGAATTTTAATTCCGCCGTACGTGAATTAAGAACAATTAAAAAAAATTGAATGAAATTATCGAAATTAGATTGAATTAATTCAGATTAAGCGAAATTGACGATAATTATTTCGAATGAATCTGAATTATTCGGAATTACCTCGGATTCGTGTCCGATTCACTCTAATTTTTAGAGGAATTACCTGATTGATTTGATTCACCATATAAGTCGGTACAGTACCGAATGTGAACTATCTTCTGCCCTGAACAAATCCATTCTGAACTTATACCCAAGAATTCAAGTCCAATTTTATTCGTACTGACATAATAAAATGATCCGAATTATCGCGAATCAATTTCAACTAACGTAAATTACTAGAAGTTCATTCAGAATTCTTGAATTAATCCGAGTCAAATAAAATTGTATAGAATATTGAGAGGAATTGCATCAATATTTCACCAAATCAATTCGAATTTTAACGAATTAGTTTGATTTCTAATGAATCAATTCGAATTGCAAGATTGAGAATGAACTAAAATCGCTGAATGCGAATAAATTCGAACTAAAAAATTGACGCGTTGATCCAGGTTTCAGATATTTTCTCCTCGCCACATTTCGTATGTACGAGTACATAAGTGTGAATTCTAATCTGATCATCATCTTAGATCCATACTATTTTTTTCACCTAAATATAGGAATCACATACACGAGAAAGACGTGTCGTAAAGAAGCCAACCTGCTGCATTGGCATCGACTATATAGAAAATGAAGAAAAACCCCCGATGGTATTTGAGTATAAGGTGCGGGAGTCGGAAATGAACGGTCTAGGTCGCGTTCATCCAACCAAGTCGCCAGTAAATGGACCATTAGATTAGTGTAAACTGTGCCAAGTTCGCGGTTTTCGACTCTTCATACCGTTTTCTTAATTCTTGGCGATACTCATCGCGAATGACTAAATGACCAAATAAATCAATGACTCGCAATGTCCAAAAAATGGAAACGGATATTTTGGAGCATGTTTGGCCATGGGAAGATCATCGGACCTTATGGCAAATACCAGAATGGTCAGGTTCATCATAATTTTGTGCCTATCCTGTTGCCATAATTAAATAGACTCAATGACTATCTTTTTGCCATAAATGACTCAATGATTCAATGTCCGAAAAATGGAAACATATTTCGGATCATTTACCATGGGAAGGTCATGGGATTTCATGGCAAAGACCAAAATGGTCATGTTCATCGTAGTTTTACCTATTCTGTTGCCATGATAAATTAAGACTCAATGACTATCCTCTTGCCATAAATGACTCAATGATTCAATGTCCGAAAAATGGAAACAGATTTCGGAGCATTTACTATGGGAAGGTCATAGGATTTTATGGCAAAGACCAGAATGGTCAGGTTCATCATATTTTTGTGCCTATCCTGTTGCCATAATTAAATAGACTCAATGACTATCCTCTTGCCATAAATGACTCAATGATTCAATGTCCAGAAAATGGAAACAGATTTCGGAGAATCTTTGGCCATAGGAAGATCATGGAACTTTATGGCAAAGAAGTGCCATAAAGGTTGGGTTCATCATAGTTTTGCCTATCCTATTGCCATACTTAATAGTTTTGCTATAGCCAGACTAGAAAAGCAGAAGTGCTATACCCTGCAGAGGAGTTATGGCCGAGCAGTTGGGCCCCCGGTATAGAGTAAAGTGGAGGCAGATGATTCCGGTTGGTTAGTAAGTGGGCCCAACGGGGACTCATAGGCAAGGTACCTCGAACGCGAGTCGCAGTCGGACTCGAAACCCGAACCCCGTCATCTCGTCGCCTCAAAGGAATACAGAAAATCCCTTATAGAATTGTCAATATCGTCCTTATACATATATTGTCATTACGTTAAATCATAGAAATGAGTCGGAAGCTTATATAGTATCGATCCTCGATTAATCAATGAAAAATCCGATCGATTTCACCCTCAATCGACAAATAATTAAAACCAACGAGAACCGAGAATCAAAAATCAAGAATCGGAAGTGCGACAGTTATTACAATTGTTATTGAGAATAGAAATCACCGAGTGAAGTGAAGAGATTTTTGCACATCGACTACGTTGCCAGGTAAATTTTTCAACTTTTGACAAAAATGTTCATCCTTTTTTTTTTCTTCATTTTTTTACTTTATACTTTTTTTTGGGTCTTATCTTCTCAATCTTCAATTTCAAAAAATGTCAAGCTTCTTATACGGCACAATTTCTTTGGTCAGAAAATACACCGAAAACCCCAAAAACAAAAGAAGAAAAAAAAACACCATTTCGAAAAATGTTATTGATCTTCGAACGAATCATTTCAATTATTTTCACTCCAATTCGCAAATTTTTTCTCTTTCTTTTCTTTAGTTTTCTCGTCTTTTAGACAATATTTCGAAAATTTTGCATTTCGTTCTTCTCAGACGTTCTTAGTCGAATTTTCAAATACTTTTTTCGTTTCCATATTTCTCAATACTTAAAGAAAATTTGTGAACTTCTTTCGTCGTTTTCTCAGTCCCTTTTCTGTCTTTCGTTAAAATTAGAAACTTAATGCCCGTTTTTCTCATACTTTGGCCGGAATTGGCAAAATTTCGTTCGGTCTTTTCTTTCAGTTCTTGGGCAAAATTTTTTTTTTTTTTCAGCCTAGGCTCAATTCTTCATGGAAAATTAGTGAATCTCTATTTGGTCGTATATGTACTCACAATCAGTTCTTAGTCAATTTTGAAAAATTCTTCGATTCCTTGAACTTTTTTTTTGTTTTTTTTTTTTTTTTTTTACTTTTGAATTAGCAAATCTCTGATTATCCATTTCATTGATCAAAATGTGAAGATTATTCGGTTTCATCAATTTTCGCAGTTTTTGGGTAAAATTTCAATTCAATTTCGTTTCTTCTGCTTCTACTTCTTCTTTTTTAATTTTTTTTTTTTTTTCACTTCTGATTATAGAAATCAAGAGTTTACATTCTCTATCCATCTCTCTCGCTCTTTCACTTAATATACATATATTTGCAAGTAATTAACGCAAGTTCTCATTATACATGAATAATCGCACCCATAGCTGGGGCAGGCAATAATATTCGGCTATTTGAATCAATCGACCGTCGACCACGTAAACGTATGGCTAAAGGGCTACGGATATCGTGCGGTTAATTACGAAAGGTCGATCCGCCGGTCCAGTAACCAACACGTGTTACACGTTAAATACGTTACACGAGCATAATTATACGAAATGAATTAACCGCAAACCAAACGTATCATAAAATTACATTTCAAAATTAATCTCCCTCGATCCATAATACTATTCGGCCCAGACATTTCTAAACTCTTAAAAAAAAAAAAAAAAATTCCTCCTCCAGTATCACCGAGTCCTAGGCCAATTATATCTCATATACTGCCCGTTCATCGGAAAACGGAAAACTCTCGGTTAAAAAAAAAAGAAAAAAAAAAAAATTCTCAGGTATAGAAATGTCCATTAAAAAAAAAGAAAGAAAAAAACCAACCACGATACCATAAACAAAAAAAAAAAAAAAAAAAAAAAAGTACCACGATGTTTTCCATTTTTTTCGTCAATTTTTTAATCATTTTTCTTCAATGTATATCGTGAAGTTTTATACATGGATAAATATACCTTCATGTACCGATACATGTTTGTAATGTTTTTTCAGTTCTTTTTTTTTTGCATTCCGTTTCATTTCGTTAGGATTTGTCTTTTCGAATTTTTTTACAGTCTATCATAATTCTATTTTTTTTTTTTTTTTTTAAATTATGTATATACGAAGTGAACATGTACCAAGATTCTTAGACCGTTTTGACGATATACATATACGAGTACGTATACATATAATAATGCGCGAATATAACGGTTGAAAGGTCAGTCAGTCAGTCAGTCAGTTAGTTAGTTAGTCAGTCCAGTCCCCTCGTCCCATGATATACTATACCCGCATGAATGCGTAAGGAGGATAGAAGAATTCAGTTGGTCGAAATTTAGCCAACCAAAAAATAAGAAAAGAATTTACTCAAACGAGCAAAATTTCGAAGAACAAAAGAAAAATTATTTTAATATTATAATTATAATAGATATAACTTAACACGAAGAGGAAAAAAAAAAAAATTACACCATACCATTTTTTGTGAAATCAAAAAAGAAGTAACAATAAAATAAAGTATCTACTCAAATTTTATACATCGATATATATGCAAATTACTGATAGATATAGAACGCATAATGAAAAAAAATCTCTCCAATTATAAAATAAACGAGTCGGTTTGCTCAACGTAGGTGAAGAAAATGTGTGTCAAAAATATAGTTTTTTTTTTTTTTTCTTTTTTTTATCCTACTAGATTTTGGAATTCTTTTTTTTTTGTTTTGTTTTTTTTTTCTTCATACTTGAAACTTATGTATACGTATATAATTAGGGAAGTTGAAAAGTATAATAATGCGTACCTACGGGACGGTGGACATTAGGACCGCGAATAGCGAAACCAATACCTAGACTCGGCCTTGCAGATTCTGTCCAATAAATTATATATATGTGTGTATATGTATATATGTAGATATTTATATATATGAAGGTATGTATATGTATGTAATAGCTGAGGTATAGAAGCGCAGTGGATAACGGGCTCGCGCGGGAATATTATTATATACCTTGAATGACCCATATAATGTTGCGATAGAGAGAAATTCTAGCTCGTGCCCGATCGCCATTCTCCCTTTGTATACGTACGAGTACATTGTGTTGTACATTAGATGAGTACATACATATAATAAATAATATTATACGTATGTATATGTGTACCAAGGTACTATATACCTTCGTATTATATGCTGCGTGTATAGGATATACGTATAGTACTGTATCCGTTCATTGAAAGTGAGGAGTGACGAGTAACGAGATAAAGAATAGAAATTTTCCTCAATTTATTATATCGCTGCTTGTATAGATTGATCTAGTAAAAAATTTTTGAGAACAAGATAAGCAAGAGAAATTAAATTTGGTATAGTTAAATTTGCATAGAATCGTTGATTCACTTTTTCTTATATTTATCATTCGAAATTTGATGAAATTTTGAATTTTATTTGATAACTTTTGAAATCGTGAAATCGTAAAAACCCATACGGCACGTCGAGCAAAACGATTTTCTGTATATTGTTTTACTCAACTTTCGATTTTTTATTCACAAACACATTTTTTATTATTATTATTATTTTTTTGTTTATCTTCTATTTTTACCCAAAAAGAAATTATTTTTTCTCTATAGTTTATGCAATTTTTTTTCCATGCAATTTTACAATTCGCGGAATCAGAAAATGTTCTATAGACATGATTTTGGATCGCAAACAAGAAGTAGAGAAAAATTGCAATTCCAGTTTGGAAGTACATTCATACGTATAATTATACGTATGAATACCATATGAATTTTTCGAAATCTACGTATAGCTGTTTGTTGGTCTAGGATCGCCCTGGCGTCGAGTAAAGACCCCGCTAGACTCGAAACGGTATATTTGCTATAAATGTAATGTTATGTCGTATTCGTCGTCGTCGTCATCGTTGTCCAGGCTGTTATACATATGCATAGATAAACATAAAACCCGAGAAAAATCCACACACATACACACATGATTACGATTATTTATTTATTTATTTATTTATTTATTTATTCACATATGTACGTATACGTATATATATGTATCAGATAAATGGAAAATATACAAAGGTATATATTTACAGCGTTTAGCATCTGGCATTTGAGCAGCATGCTAATCGAATTATAACACTACGGCTATTCCGGTATAAATCGAACCGCGAGTGTTATACATAGATCATAACTAAATCGTAATTTCGTTTACCGTATGCATATACAGTACATTATTAAATTGTCAAAATTCTTCTATTCGGATCATTTACTCGTAAACGACTATGAACGGATTTCCAAATGCGCGTGTCTCCCTGAAAATGAATCAATTTTGAATCGGGGATCCAAAAAATCTGAAGACAATTAATCAGACAATCGAAAGAAAAAAAAAAAAAAGAAAATCGAAAATCGTGCGAGGGTCTACGTCGGGTCGATTTGACATGGAATGCACTATTTTTCCCCCGATTCCCCATTTTCCCCGGAATCCCTCGTTTTTCCCCCATAAAGATATACGAATAGAATCGAGGATATTAATTTTCCATTAGGTATATTGTATAAGCATATAATAATTTTCATTGAATTTTTCTTTTTCTTATTTCATTTGATTGGTTTTTATTTCATTTTTTTTAGACTAATTTTTATTTATCGACTCATTATCTACATCGAAATATAATACACTTATACATCAATGTACAGATAATATATATAGTATACCTACCTATGTATATACAATGCACCAGGAAATCTAATAACCATTCGTTCCCGAGGCCCAATTCCTCGAGATAGGTGGGCCGGAGATAATCGTGATGCAACGAATTTTAGACCGCATACCTACATTTGTATTTCAATTGCCTATACATACATACATACATACACACGTATGTATAACTAAATATATTACGCCTAAACATACCCCGCGTGTATATTTAGAAATAGAGTAGAGTCGGTATTGGTAACTGCAGTATACAATATTTTATCATTGAAATTTATACAACTAGAAATTATATGCGAATTGTTCATTGTATTTATGTATTATTCTAGTCGCTTCTAGCCTTACCTACGTTTGACAAAAAGCAATACTACGGCAACGATGAAGACAAAACAGAAGTAAAAGAAAAAAAAAATTGATTCAAAAAAACGAGCAATCAATGACGTCGTGAAAAAAAGAATCCACGCAACTGATTGTGAATTTGACAGAAGCTTTGAAAAAATCAAAATTCCGAATTTAATTTCTACTACCGACTCAGAGTTTTTCGAAAGATTCTTTCCCCTCGAGTCAATGAAATTTGCAGATTTTTTGACTTTCGGAGTTTTGAACTTTCGGATCTTAGAGCCATCTGCATTTCGACCTTTCAGAATTTCCAACTTCTGAACTCTAACGTTTATAGAAACTCAGAATCGCGTCTGAAATAAATTCGGAATTTCCACCCTAAAAAACTATTTCAACAATGAAAAACCAACGCTTTAATTTCTCGATTTTTCTTTTTTCCAGAATTTTCACGTCCTTTACCGAGAGACAGAGAGAAACAAAAGGAAATAAATAATTTTCTAAATTCGGGTATCGAAGTAACAGAAGTTTGAAAAAAAAAACAAAAAACAAAGATAATAACTATGAGATCGGCAAAAGTATTGTCGTTTTTATTGTTCGTTTGCGGGGTAATGGGACTGCCGAATAAAATCGATAATCATCGAGGATCGATAAGATCTCGACAATCGTTGATATCTGGTGTCGGAGAGGATGGTGTGACGATATCAAGCGGTATAAATCCAGAGAAAATTCCCACATCTTTATCCTCATCGACATCGTCATTGTCATCGTCATCGTCATCGACATCGACGTTGTCCACATCACCCGGAGCACTTCAGGCAACGACAAAAACAAAGCCAACTTCTTCCGCGTCGACAACTTCGTTACCGGAAGACGAGACGAAGAAAGTTACGAGCTCGAAAAACACCGAGGATCCTAACGGTTTCAAAGAGACTCGCGAATCTCTTGGGAAAATAAGACCGCAGCTAAAACTCACTACAAATTACACCAGCGCGAGTGAGGTGAGTTGTTTTTATTTTATTTTTTTCCTGTTTTTATTTATTCATTTATTTTTTGGAAGGGATAAATGATATAGTCGTGTTCTTTTGCAATTCTTAAAGACAAAAGGGTCTAAATTTCTTTTTCTTTTGCTTCATTCGAGTAAAAAGGCTTTGAAATGGAACAAAAAAAAAACCATGAATGTTGAAGAGCGAGAAATTTTCGTGGATCCGCCTTTTTGGCATAAACTTTGTTGAAAAAATTAGGCCAACTAATGCCGGAAGGGCGTATCCGCCAACGAATTCACGTTTTACCGAAAAATTAACTTTTCTTATCGGAAATGCGTTTTCATTTCCTAAAAACGTTAATCTTTCGGTTGAACAGAAATTCCGGTAAAACATGAATTCGTTGGCTGCTACGGCCTTCCGGCATTAGTCGGGATGATTTTTTCAACAAAGTTTATGCCAAAAGGGCGAATATTCACGGCACTTGCGCCCTTTCGCCATTAAATTTCCGTCTCGAAACACAAAACACCACCTTTTTTTCGTTTGAACCCTTTTGCTATCGAATACGGCGAGAAAAATTTAAAAAAAAAAAGTAATTCGCCCTTTCTGCCACCTAAATCGCATTTTTCGACTCCAACACCATTTTTCCATTTATAGTCACGCGATATTTCTTCAACACGATCAGCCAATTTCCCGATATATCCCAAAGAAAACAAATGAAAGATCATATGAGACTTGGCTTTTTTTTGTCTATAATGACAATTTTTCACACCATCGTCAAAACGTTAAGTTTTTTTTCCTTTATTTTCTTGTTTTCATCTTTGTCTACTTCGTCGATTTTTAGGTTTTGTGGAAAAAAATAAAAATCTAAATTTCTTTCTCCCCTCGACATCATCGTTGAAAAAAAAAAAAAAATCCGTGCGAAACAACTATATCGTGTGAAATGAATCCAATTTAAGATCAACTTGATAAATTTTTGGACAATTCACCTTTTCAGACATTCAGCGAATATGATGAGAGAAATTTCAAACTCTGTAATTAAAATTTGAGAAAAAGTTGGGCAAGCGACTTTCATTATACCTACCGTCAGGTAATTTGCGAACCACACGTGTATCGACGTGAGTGAATAATAATAATAATAATAATGATGATGATAATAATAATATGAACCAGAAGAAGAAAAATCAAATCCTATGAAAATGAGGGGAATGTCAAACGATTGGATATTGGAATTCGTGTGTTCTGGTTTCATTACGTCACGGGAATCTGCGCAGCTCCAGTTCACATGGTTATATGTATATCTGTGTACATACGTGTTTGATATAATATATATACATATACCTATATAAATACGTCGAGGGTTTTGCTCACGTGAGGTCGAATGACAATTGGCGTCACGTGTCGTCGAGCCAACTCGCTTTTGACGTTTGGAACGCGTCGCGTCGTCGATCGTGGTGCGCACACGTCACGCGACACGTGTTGCTGCATACCAGCGATAGTATAGGATATAGGTGTATACGGCATCCGGTGGAAAAAGATATGAGTTTACGAGATCGAATGAAACGAGAAAGACTGTCGTTACCCATGTTATCATAAGATCGCCTTATTTTCCGAATTGTCAAAATTCTGAATTTATTTCGGACGCGATTCTGAGTTTCTAGATACGTTAGAGTTCAGAATTTGTAGCATAAAATGAACTCAAGTCAAACAAAATCGGAGACATTTTTTCGTGTACATCTTTCGATCGGCAGAGTATTTTAGAATTTTTGTTAGTTTTCTCAATCGTTGCACACACGAAATATCTCATTAACAATTTGGTACATCCCAATCTCAGAGTTCAAACTGATATATTTTCGATAAAGCTTGAAATTCGAACATCACGATTATCAATCGATAATGCAAGTCCCCAAAAAGGCGAAATTAGAAAAATTCTCAGACAATTATACAATTAAAGTTTCAACAATTGGAATACAAAATTTTTCAATAAACGTCATGAGAATCCGAAAATTCCGTATATAAGATCCTAACGATCAAAATTATGAATCCTAGGACAATTTGCAAAATTCGAAAGAATTCGAAATACATACATGAAAAAGAATTTTAAAAAATCTCTATGTAAAAAAAAACAAGCGGGTTTGGCTGACTATAAGCCAGCCTTCGAACTTCCCGTTTTCCAACTCAATTCGAGATGAAAGAATGAAAAATTTTGATAAAAAAAAAAAAAAAAAATTTTGATTTGAAAAAAAATACTGCCTTGATGTATTTCAAAATTTAGTCATTTTTGAGTTGGAGCAAATGCTATCGATGAAGACCAAGATGATCGAAATCCGTTGATCGGTTCTCGAGATATAGGCAATTAAAATTTTTTTCTTCAAAATTTTGATTTCAAATAACTTGAAAACCACTCGACCGATCAAATCCAAAATCTAATCAGTTCTAAGTTACGGAAAAGCGCGTCAGTCGAGACCAGAATCATCAGAATCCGTTGATTCGTTCTCGAGATATCGTCGACCAAAAATTTGACCACGTACATACATACATACATACACACACACAGACGTCCATTTAAAAATGATTGGAGGTGATTCTCTGGACCTTAAATCGTGGAGATCCAGTGAAAACTCAACTTTCGATTTTCGGGGTGATCACAATAACTTCCTATTTTCTCTGAAATCAGAGAAACGGGAAGTTAAAAAAAAACCGCTGAGAAAATATAGAACCTCCAAGAAAAATTAAGTAAATCGTGAAAAAAATTCTCAAACAAAAAATTGAGATATAGATGAAAGGAAACCGAATGAAAAATTGGATTTCGTTTGTAACCGAGGAAAAGAAAAAAAAAAAAAAAAAATCGGAAAATTGTATACCGTGAAGAGAATTGAATCTGCGGTTTCACTTTTACCCCCTGCATGAATAAATAATTCCTGTGAACGAGTAATAGATCTGCAAAGATGTGAGTATAAATATATATAATACGGGGTGAGAAAAATCACGGAGGTATTGAGGCTTCCGGCTATTAATCTGTCTAGTATATATATTTTTATGCAAGATGCGTGTGTATATTTTTGTATATATATTTCTGTATACATCTATATAAAATGGGGTAGGTAGGTAATCAAGGTTACTAGGAGCCTCTTAAACCGGGCGGGAATAAGTTAAGCGATAAAGAACCTTAAGAACAATGCGCATGGCTCGCGCTCTAACGATAAGAAGAAACTCTGTTCATATATAGATATACATATAAATATATCCATATGTGTATGTATATGTAAATAGAAATACATATAGATACACCTATGAGAAGCAACTAGACACAGTTGCGGTAGATCGCGATCGCAATTAGATATAGTAGGTAGTTTTAAACACAATCGGCATCTAGTAGGCATAAAAGTGGAGCGAGAGAAGTGTGCACGAATTTACAACCGGAGAATATTATAAGAAGAAAGAAATAAAGATAGAAATAGAAAAAGAAAGGAATAAAGAAAGATAGAATGATAGATAGACAGCTGATACAGAAAAGTAGACAGCTACCTTATACCTACTCCGGTATACCGCGGAAGTAGCCGATTATCTTTCAAAAATGGATCCTTCCTCTTTCGTGGATCCGGTGGAACCTCGATCATTAGAAAAGAACGAGGAGGAGAAGTACAGAAAAAAAAACCACAAAAACAAGAAACAGAAATGAGAAATGTGAAATAGAAAAATAGAAAAGAGTAATATGGGAATTTGGTATTTGAATTTTTGAGAATTTCGCATTTTTTGAATGAAAAATCCGCGATTATCCAACAATAAAATCAAGCAATTCAAAAGATCCGATATTTCCAGTATTTTACAACGAAGAAAAGAAAAAAAAAAACTTCAGACGATCAGAAAGAACCAACTTCCAATTTAAAAAAAAGTTAGAGCAATGGAAGGCAAAAAAAAAACAAAAAAAAACGAACATGTATAGGAATAATATGAAATTTTTGACAATTTTCGGTTTCTTGAAACTTTCCAAGTTCACTTAAGTTTTGCTTTCTCAAAATAATAAGAATATTAATCATAATTCTAAGTCAATATTTCAGAATCCGAACATTTTGACGATCTCTTACGACACGATGTTAGAAAAAGATATCGAGAAATTAAAAAAAAAAAAAACGAGTATAAAAAGAAGGCGAATTATAAAAAAATGAGAAATATTTGTATAAAAAAAATCTATCGAAGACCCTTTTAGTTTTTCAAACCCTCGAACTTCACGCTGGTATGAGAATCCAACTGTTTTCAAACAACGAAGAGAATACAGTGTGTTACCGAAAAAACGGAATTTAAAAAAATCAAAAACGGACTGATTTTTAGCAAAACTGTGTCAAATGTGGTTTTGAAAAAACCTGCTTTTACTTCCACTTTTATACCTATAGTTTTAGTGAATATTTTTTTTTCTTTTTCTATTCTTTCTCATCGTTTGATGGTTTAACACGCGTAAAGCGTCAACGTTAATGGACGTCACGCATTAGGATCGTATAATTAGTAGATTACCCGAAGCGATAAATTGCGAACCGAGAAAGAAAGACAAAGAAATTGAAAAAAAAAAAAAAAAGGAATCATATACACGGGATGGGCGAGAAGATGCGGAATACACGAGAATAATTATGTACGCGAACAAATTTTCGGGGACAATGCATCTAGACAAAATATAATCGCACTTTTACATACATATTCATGATATACATGAGTAGATAGGTATATGCATATATATATGTACATAAATAAATAAATTATAGAGGAAGTCGAGAGTGGCTTATATGTATACATCTAGAATCAAAGAGAAAACAATGGGGAAGGTAAGAAACATTAAAAAAAACAATTCAAAAGATTAGGCTCGTGAGAAGGAAGAGACAGAGAGGAAAAAAAAGCAGAAAAAAAACTACCAAAAATCAAAATATAGTTGTGATAGTCATCTGAAAGAAACTGAGAAAAAAAATCCAAAAACAAAACAAAATAACAACAAATACAACAATGACAGCAATTCTAACGATATAATAATGATGAGAATGACAATTGTTTTTTTTTTTTTCCTTCTTTTAAAATTCATCTGAAACGATAAGAAATGGGGCATTCGACGGTAAACCAGCCAACTGGAAAACGCTCACCCCGTTCTATGCTTGGATGGCGTTTTTATATCAATGACAGTGTTATTAATTATCATTATGTTTGCTAATAAAAATAAAAAAAAGGGCGCCGTGATGGATTTCGATGAGTTTTTTTGTTTGTTCTGGGGAACATTCCCCGACCAATTACGAACATTTTCCGACTGAAAGGAAAGTGAGCCACGCTTTTGTTCTATTTAATTATGACCAAAAATGAAAAAAAAAAAACAAAAAAAAACCATAAATCCAACAGTAGTTGTTGAAGAAAAAAATATTAAAAAATCAGGATTGATATTTAGGGGTAGAAATATATCACTGAGGTTAAATGTTTTCAGTTGGTTTCATTCAGTGTGAAATTTCCCCATATCGCGTGACTACAATTTCTAAAACCAGGAGCAGGGCCTAAATTTTGTATTCTTTCGCTTCATTCGACTATTATATAGAAAGGCTTTGAAATGGAAAAAAAATCGTGAATGTTGAAAAGCGAGAAATTTTCGTGGATAAGCCCTTTTTGGCCTAAACTTTATTGAAAAAATTAGGCCGACTAATGCCGGAAGGGCGTATCCGCCAACGAATTCATGTTTTACCGAAAAATTTCACTTTTCTTATCGGAAATGCGTTTTCATGTCCTAAAAACGTTAATCTTTCGGTTGAACAGAAATTCCGGTAAAACATGAATTCGTTGGCTGCTACGCCCTTCCGGCATTAGTCGGGGTGATTTTTTCAACAAAGTTTATGCCAAAAGGGTGAATATTCACGGCACTTGCGCCCTTTCGCCATTAAATTTCCATCTCGAAAAAAGAACACTGGCTTTTATCGTTTCAACCCTATTCCTGTATCGAATGGCGATAAAAGAAAAAAAGGGTTACAAGCCCTTTTGACATTTAAATTGAATTTTTTCTCGCTTACGCCCTTTTTCCATTATAGTCACGAGATAAAATTTACATTTTTTTGTTCTTCCAACTTTTATTTAATCTTTTTTCGCCTTTAAAGAGCAAAAATGCCACAACGCGGGGATCAACTGCAACGGTAGTTTAGTTTATTGTCAGTTCGAGGACATTATAAAGTACCTACACCGTGAAAACTCGCGGACCTTTCACAAAGGCCGTTCGTTCGCTTCTTCTAAGTCTACTTCTACTTCTTCTACTTCTTCTTCTTCTTCTTCTTTTTTGTGCACTTGTATATTCGTACTTTGGCACTAGAATAATATATTTCTACGCTTTTGTGATTGCGAACACTTGTATATATGTATATCTACCTAAATAATACTTGTTAGTAAAAGATAGAGCGAGAGAAATAGAAATAGATAGGAAAATAGATAGAGAAATAGTAAGAGAAACAGATATGCAAGAATCTGTTGCAAAGCTACGTCACAGGGTACAGTTGCTTGCGCGATTATCGTCTCAGGATCGTCTTGGTCGTTTTTAAGGTGGAACGAACCGTAGCCTACGGTTCGAGGGATCGAGTTCAAGTTCAGAAAAATGTATAAAAAGATGGAGAAAAAAAGGAGAAAAAATTGAATAAAAAAAAAAAATAGGAAATTAAATCAAATGAATCATCAAACCACTAGACAATAGAATTTTTTGGGAAAAGATGATGCGATAAAAATAAAAACGACAAATTTTTGACAGAGTATAGAAAGAAGGAAATGGAAAAAAATTGATAAAGTTTTCAAAAAAATTAGACATTTTTTGAACGTATCACATTTTAAACTCGTATTGTTCTTCGATTTGAAAAAAAAGTTCTTTTTCTTCTTCGTTTCTAGTTGCATTTTTCAGTTTTTCTCTCATAAGCAAAAGTCGATGGGAAAATTTAGCAAAATTTCAAGTTATCCGTCAATTTTGCAATTTTTTGTTTCGGTGGGAAGACAAATAGAAAAAAAGCGCGAGAGAAAAAAGAAACGAAAAATCAACATCGGTTTGCGAATTTTTAAAATATCGATTGTTCACTTGAAGAAATACAGAGACTGTAATTCGCGGATGAAAAAATGAAGAAAATCTTTTTACAACTTATTTTCTCAAAAAGTTTTAATCGTGGCTATATACCACATTCACGTCTATCTTTTTTGGAAAGAGATCAAGATTAAGACCAAAAACAACAAAAAAACAAATTCAATTTCAAGATACAGGTATATTTGCCTATGGAATATACACATGTATAATGGATATAGGTATACGTATACGACAAGCGATTTACGTACCGACAAATTTGAAAATAATTATTTAATATACCTCCACGCAGTTTAGATAGGTATATAAATACATAAACCGTAGAAAACATACGCGATATATATGTACACGTATAAACATGGCTTGATATATAATGTATAATACTAAAATAATGGGGGCGAGGTTAAATGTCGAGCAAAGACCCGTGTGTCGTCCCACTAGAATATCATACGAGTTTAATGTTCCTCGTGTATATATACCCACATACGTATACAGTAGGTATGTACATACCAGAGAGAATTGGATTTCATTTCCAGTTTCACGATATTGTGAGAAAAACCAACAAAAAAAGAAATTGATAAATAAAGAAAAACAAACAATAAACGTTTCTTCCTCGATTTATTTGATTTTTTTTTTAATTTGATTTTTTTCATTTTTTGTTCGTATTTTTGTTTTGTTTTGTTTTGTTTTTCATCAATTCGACGGTCATTCGAAATTGCAAGATCTCTACGTAGTGTATGTATGTATATATGGATGTATTTTTGTACACGGTTTGACGAATCAGTGAAACACAGATTCGCAATTTAAAAAGAAAGTATACAATGTACTTACTCGTACATATATATACGTGAAACTCATAGCCAGCTGTTTCTCTCTTTGTTATTTTCAAATTCCTGCTTTTGAAAGGAAGGGAAGTTATCGCAAACATCCCGGAAATGAAAAGTTTAGTTTTTACCAGATCGCCACTTTTCGAGGTCCAGAGAATCGCCTTCGACAATTTTTGGACTTACGTCTGGGTATCTGATGAATTTTATATCCGACGATATCTCGAGAAAGAATCCACGGATTTCCATTATTTTCGTCTCAATCGATGAGGTTCTTCGTTACTCAAGAGCTGATTAGATTTTCGATTCAATCGGTCGACTAGTTTTCGAGTAATCGAGCGAACTAAATTTTACAAAAAAAAATTTCAAACAGTCATATCTCGAGAACGAATCAACGGATTTTGACGATTTCGATCTTCATCGATTGCATTAGCTCCAAATTAGAAATTACTAAATTTTGGAATAGCTCGATGCGGTAGTTTCGTATTATTCGAACTCGAAATATATCTGGCTCATCGTGGTCAGCCGATTTACCTTCTTGTTTATATTTATTTTCTCGGTCATTCAGTTCCGTTTCTGGTATAGTAATAGACGAAGCTTGCGTGAGAACCACCCATATATATGCGAATACTTATCTACCTAACTATACCCCGTTTAAAATAAAAATTATATGGATAGATGGATGTATACCAAAGTGGCTATAAATGCCAGTAAAATGGAATACCCGAGTAAGACCGTAAGCCTCTAGTAAGTTAACGAGGTGTCCATCGAATGCCCTATACCTAGGCATCGTAACGTTCCATTAATCGGATCAGATCCCTATATACCTATAACCTAACCCTGTCTAGTTTATACATAAATATATTAGGGCTTAGGAATAGGAAACGAGAATTCACCCAATGAAACGAGATCTATAAAGTGCACGTTAACAAACCTATAGATACATTTACATATACGTCACTCGATTAATTAATCAACGGTCAATTAACTGTTTGTCTATTTCATTTTTTCTATTTTTTTGTTGTTCTTTTTCTGTTTCTAAGAGTCAAAGAATTGGAAATTTTTTCATTCATATTATTTTTTGAATTGGTGAGAATTGACGTTTGAGAGAAAAGAAATTTTTTAGAGTGAAGAAAATGGAGTAGAAAAATAAGAAAATTTTTCCATTTTGCGTGATGAATCTTGATCCTAGAATATTATATGAAAGAAAGAAGGAAAGATAAGAAAAGAAAAGAAAAGAAAAGAAATACCGAGTTCGAGAAACGCCTGTGTTTCTTAGCGGTAAATGGTCGTAGTACCGATTCAAAGATAGAAGAAAAGAGATGAGAAGAGTTGAGTTGAGTTGAGCTCTTTCTATCTTACTCGAGATACAGATAGAAGAGAGAGAAATAACGGATTTCCACTGCTTTTGCATACCTTTGATACGAATACTTATGTACATATACATAAATGTAGATCCGCCCGAATGAGTATAAGTTTAATAATTCAGAGGAATACATATTAAATACCTAAGTACACGTAATTTGTAATTAATTTTTTTTTCTCTTTATTATATTGTTTATCTTAATCTTCTTGTTCTTCGTCTTTGGATCTGACAATCTCACAAGCGATTCTTACACCAAGTCATTTCAAATTGAGAGTCTCTTGATCTCTGTGAGTCTTCAAAGTGTCCCAGGAACAAAGAACGAAAGGTATAATGAAATATGTAAGTAAAAATGGAGGAAAAAAAATATAGCAAGTACTTCGGAGGTAAATTTACGGAAATGTTTATAAAGTGAAATAAGAAGGTAAGATATAAGTGACCCAGTTACTGACTGCAAAGCCCCAATTATTGACATTTTTTAATGGTTCATTTTCATCCGTGAGCTCTTGAATGATCAAAAAATCAATTCGTATTTTCTGAGTCGCTATTATAGCGACTGATTTGTGCAACGAAAAAAATTCAGAATTCTTACCATCGATTTGAAATTTGAAAAAATAACTTATATTTAAGTATCAATAATTGGGTCTGAAAGTGTCAGTAATTAGGACACTTACCTTAAATCGGTTTACCACGACGGGCCAGATTTTTTCAAGTTCGAACAATACGAAACTACCGTATCGTTCTATTCCAAAATTCAGTCATTTCTAATTTGGAACTAATACTATCGATGACGATCAAAATTGTCAAAATCCGTTGATTCATTTTCGAGATATGACCGTTTGAAATTTTTTTTTGTAAAATTTAGTTCGCTCGATTACTCAAAAACTAGTCAACCGATTGAATCGAAAATCTAATCAACTCTGAGTAACGAAAAACTGTATCGATTAAGATGAAAATCATGGAAATTCATGGATTTGTTCTCGAGATATCGTCGGACATAAAATTGATCAGAAACCCAGACGTAAGTCCAAAAATTGTTGGAGTGCGATTCTCTGGACCTCGAAACGTGGATATCTGTTGAAAATTAAACTTTTCATTTCCGTGTAATTGTAATAACTTCAAGTTTTTTCCCAAAACGGGGAGTTAGAAATGTCTCCACAAAACTAGCGGGCTTTTTCTGAATCTAGATTAACCCCGAAAATGTTGAATTTGTGAATCGTCGCTCGTATACGACGACGACAACGACAACGGTACGGAATGCGATCATTCAAGAGCTGGTTTCGCATTTTATTCTGTTTTTTTTTATTTCCACTTCTTTCTGAAGAACGGGGAAATTTCTTTACCGAAATATATAATCGCACCGTGAGAAAGAAAGCAAGAAAAAGAAAGGAATCAACTGAAAAGAATTAAACTGAATAAATAAAATATACAAATAAATAAATAAATGGAATGAAATATGTAACGCCGAAGGTATACACGCAGAAGCGAAATTGCTCTTTGTACGTGAATAATTCTTCAGAAACTTCTGGCTATCGCGGTAAGAGATCGAGATGCTACTTCATACTCGAGATCATCGCTATCTAATCATCAAAAAACCTCCCAGCCTCTTATAGTCTTCATTTTATTATCCTTATTTTCCTTACCTATTCTTTTTCCGGAATTTAGAACGAATCAAGAACACGCGTCTTATTGGTGTTCGTGGTTAGTGGTTTGCTTCTTTTTTCATTTTTATTTTATTTTATTCATTTTTATTTTCTTTCCTTTCCTTTCGTTCTAGTTTCACTGTCCCTCACGATATTTTGGGTGACCACAAACCGAGTATATAGTTGATGGAAATAAAGAAAGAAAGAAAGAAACAGAATGAGAAAAAAAAAGAAAAAACTAAAAAAAAAAAGAAAAAATCTCAAGGTTTCTGTGTCACGACTGAATCGTACCTGCAGGTATTATAACAACAGTTATTACCCTGAATCCTGAGAAACTTCGGAAACACGTGAGGAGAAAGAATTTCGTTTTTTTTTAAATTTATTTTTTGCTTTTTTTTTTTTTGTTGCGGTTGGAAAAGTCGAACTTATAGTCTCAGAATCAATTTATTTGTTGGGTGAGGTTCGTTTCGCAATGTCGTGATCGTGAAATCATTCCAAAAGATTTGCTTCGCGAATTCAGACACATTAAGTTGAAGAACCGTGAAAACTTTTCCAGGCATAAGGTCACCTGGAAGATACGCTATAAAATAAGGACGAAAAAGAATAAGAAGAAGAAGAAGAAGGAGGAGAAGAAGAAGCAGAAAAAGAATAGAGAAAGAGAAAGAGATCGGAATCTATTCCTTATTTGTATCAGAATTACTTTTCCACTTCATTCCACCCACCTACATCAGGCTCTTTAACTTCAACTTCTTTTTCTTCTTTGAGATGTCAGAAATGACTCATTGACCAAAAAAATTACAGTCATTATTCACTTATTTATCAATTTATTTATTTCTTCTTTGGAAAGAGGCGGTAAATTGATTTCTCATCTCTTTCCGGACCGTTATATTACCAAACAGATTATTTTGAGTGGGCAATTCGTGTCAATTGACTATTCCTATCCATTCACTAAATTATTTAATTTTATTCAATTTTAAACTTTCCACTTTCAGAGTTTTGAAAAAAGGTAAGTTTTTACAATCATCCCGAAAATGAAAAGATTAGTTTTCACCAGATCTCCACGTTTCGAGATCCAGAGAATCGCCTCCGATAATTTTTCGACTGACGTCTGGGTGTCTGATCAATTTTATATCCGACGATATCTCGAGAACAAATCCAGTCATATCTCGAGAACGAATCGACGGATTTTGACGATTTTGATCTTCATCGATAGCATTAGTTCCAAATTAGAGATGACTAAATTTTAAAATAAATCGATGCAGTAGTTTAATATTTTCCTAACTAGAAAGATCTGATCGTGGTCAGCCGATTCATCTACTCGTTTTACATCTTTCTATCACCTCCTTATTCATAGTTCGAACATTAATTTGATATTTTTTGCGTTGGCTAGTGACAAATAGTATATATAATAGAACTAGTATATATATATAAAAAAAAAAATAAAAAAAAATCTGAAGAACAGGAAAAATAGAGGAAAAAGAAAAGAGAAAGATAGAGGAAGGCGTGTAAAAGGTGGGCCGATTCGATATATCTGGGTCGATAGCTCAGGTCAACTGGTCGTTGCTGTTCTTCTATGCTATGCACCTGTGCATGTGTACATATATGTAAATTATTTCTTCCGATGTACATAAGCTGTAACGTATCTAGAATGCAGATGGGTGGGTAAAGATATATATATTGGCAGCATATGTATAGAGTTTACCCTGCAACGATCAGTGAGCAAACGATACATAAGACGAGTACATACATACGTATATAATATATATATATATTTCTACGCATATGTACATAAGTCTCTGTTACACACGTATGAATTTACCTACATGCTACCGTTTATGTATAAGATTATCCTACATACCCGTTAAATCGATAAATCAATGTGTCCCCATATGAAGAAGAAGAAAAAGAAGAATAAGAAGAAAAAGAAGTAGAAGTAAAACCTATGATCAGGAGAGAGGCATTTCAGCTCTCAGGTGTTCGTAATCAGTGATCAATGACACAAAGTAGTAAATATCAACGTGGATAAGCCGCTTTTAGAAAATTAGAACACAGTCGAAAGTCAATTGATTTGCTAATCGCCAAAGATTCATTTCATTCATTTATTTCCTCGTAGTTTCAATTCCCTAATCGTTTCAAAACAGTATAGCTGTATGAAATTTTACACTGCTTTAAAATTTCTGTGGTGAAATTCCAAAAACTGGATTGAAAGTTTTATGCACGTACAGGGGTAATAAATTCACATCTACTATACATATAATACATTCACCGTGAAATTAATTCACAAATTCCATAAACTTGCCGTACAATTTAGTCAAATTCTATCAGAATTTCGTGTATTTGCCATAAAAGTTTCATAAAATGAAAAATTTCTTTGCAATTCAGGAAAAACAAAAAAAAAAAAAAAAAAAACAAGAAGAAAAAAAAACACCTGCTTCAGGCACACCGTTTATAGTCCAAAGAAGGCTTCACAACGATCTGTAAGATCGTCTGGAAGCCAGTGGATCAGAAACCGGGTAGAAAAAAATATGGAAGTCACATTTTTGGAAAATTTGATTTTGGTAAATCGGCCATATATCTAATTTTCTACGGTTGTAATTTTTCTCATCTAATTTCCAGAAATCGATTGACAATGTCTCGTCTTTATCACCGAAAGTATAGGATTTTCTGGGGGGACCAAACAGTCCACCTGTTTCTATATAAATTCGTATTGAGCAGGTCTTTTTGATCGTGACGATTGATGAAGATATCTATTTTGAAGTACGTGACTAATTTTTCACCAACCGCGACGTATAACTATATATATATATATATATATACCGGTCATCTTAATGGATTTGGCTTTTACCGCAGCGGATACAAAAATCTACATACACATACTACACATAAATATATATAATTCAGGTAAATGTCAATGGATCCGTGAAATTGGAGAAAAAATAAAAAAAAATAAAAATTCGGTCACGCAGTTCGGCAATCGGACCGTTGGCTGACCGGTTGGTTGACTGACCCAACTGTTAAACTTGTGAATTAGTCGCAAAACAAGACCCAAGAAATTGGAAGAAGGAGAAAGAAAAAATTAAATTTCTAATTATTCAATTTCTGAGATTGATATTCTGCTATTTTTCACCTGCTCAGGTGTTCTAGTCTTTTTTCTATGAAGTACGAGATGATATATTATGTCACTGAGGTACTTGTTGTTGTACTTGTAGAGAATAAAATGACGAATTTCGATCAGTCGATAGAGGAAAAACAAAAATTTGACTAATTATACGTAAGAAAATGTAGCAAAAGAAAGAGAATCGAGCACTCAAACTTACCGCGCAGATGAGAAACCACTACATCGATCTATATGTATTCCAAAATTCAGTCATTTCTATGTTGGAGCGAATGCTATCGATGAAGATCAAAATCGTTAAAGTCCGTTCATTCGTTCTCGAGATATGACTGTTTGAAATTTTTTTTTGCAATTTTTAGTTCGTTCGATTACTCAAAAACTAGTCGACCAATTGAATCGAAAATCTAATCAGCTCTGAGTAAGAAAAAACCGCATCGATTGAGACGAAAATAATGGAAATTCGTAGATTAGTTCTCGAGATATTCGTCGGATATAAAATTGATCCAGACACTCAGACGTCAGTCCAAAAATTGTCAGAGGCGATTCTCTGGATCCCGAAACGTTGAGATCTGGTGAAAACTCAAATTTTCATTTTCAGGGTGATTGTAATAACTTTTTTATCTTTCAAAAACAGGAATTTGAAAAAAAACTTGAAGGAATCACGTTATAATTATTTTTGAAAAACGCTGGAAAGCTTTCCAGCTGCAGTACATGTACCGATAGTGACCTACCTATGTATGTACATACATACGATATACATAGACAGGGATACATGGCTAGATGCATGTAATGAACAAAATAGACCTAAACCTAGACCGTGTACTTGATATAGGATTTGAAACTCGTTATAGTTTCAGTCATAGGCGATCAAGAACGTATGTATGTGCGACTTTGGATACGCTCCACTTACTCCACTTGACCATTGGCAAAAACAAGAAGACCAAGAAGAACGAGAAGAACGAGAAGAAGAAGTATAATATAAGGATAAGAAACTTTGTTTTACAAAAAGGCCGCAGCAAACGCCTCCGTATCTATATATAACGAAGAAAAAATAACAAATTTCAAGATAGAAGAGAAAAAAAACAAGAAATACAAGAAAGAAAATCGTGAGAAAATTCATCGAATAAGAAGAAACCTTTACGATCTTAACCAAAAGCCCACACACGATATACATATACTCGGTTATTTCTATATTTCTTCTAACGCGATGGTTCGCCGGATAGAAATACGCGTCGCGGTTTCACCTCGTTTAACACAAATTCCCAAATTCTAACCTCGACGTGTATTTCCGCCTTCTAAACCTAATCCCATTTTCTATGAACATACTATACATATATAGATGGTACCCTAATATTACACTCATCATGTGTACAAATGTCGTTTCTATACGAATGCAATATCAACATTCGTTACTCATCAATCAATGGAATAAAATTAACGATCAATCGATCAAAAATCCAACTACTTTGTTAATCAATCGAATATGTAATCAACAGTAAGGAGAGTAAATCGTTCAAAACTGAATCAATTTTGTAAAATTTGGTCTCTTTTTTGATGAAAAAAAAAAAAATATATCAAATTTGAATCGAATTAGCTGAAATAGAATTTTCGGAGTAGAAAATTTTCAAATTTTAATCAATTCCGAACTGATTCAGATGTTTGACTATACTTTTTGTTAAATTTGCCACTTGTTCCTGGTCAAGATTCGAATCAAATCCATCAAAAATTCAACTATTCTGTTGATCAATCGAATCATCAACAGTAATTTTGTAAAATATGTTTTTTTTTTGACATGAAAAAAAAAAAAAAAAAATCAAATATGATTCAAATTTGCTAAAATCGAATTCTTCTAATTTTAGTCAATTTCGAACTGACTAGATTTTTCTAAATTTTTCCTCTTATTGTACAACCAGGTTTTCAAGATGTAATCGAAACCGAGTAAATTTTCGAACGAACAGAATAAGAAAGAGAGAAAAGGAAGAAGAAAGAAAAAAAAAAAAAAATGTTGAAACGTGCGAAAATAGAGTTTTTGAAATTTGTCTTTTTTTCTTTTCTTATTTCAGACGGGAGTAAGACTCCCGGAAGGAGCTAGCGCTGCGCTAGCAAAGCCAACGAAGTATCACTACTACCCGCACAATCAGCACATATATCTTTTGCCAGAGTGCGCGGTCCAGCAAGTATGCAACGCTGTATACGTTAGGCTAAACTTTACCCAGCCTCTTTGCGCCTGTCCTGGAAGGTACAGAGACCCGTGTAGCGCATCTCTCGACAGCGACGACCACCACACAACCGAACTGGTCACCGACCCCCGCACCAAGGTCAGTTATAGCTTGTAGAATAGCATCCGCTCGACCGACCACGGAGCCCAACTGTAACTACGTATAATAAACTTACCTATGTATATACCTACCTAGGTATACAGATTTTGCTATAGCTGAAAATCTTCAATTTAATGGAATTGACGGAATTCCCTTCCAACCTAACCTAGCTAACATAAAAAAACACGAGTTTTACTGGAATTCTATCAGTTTTTTTGATCAAGTGACATACTCGGCTAATTTCTGCCGAAAAAATGAATTTATTCGTCGAGGTTTCGTTCGGATCGGTTGGGTAGTCGTCGAGAAATTACGATTCACGTTTTCGAGGTGACGACAATTGGTAATCATGAAATTTCGAACAGACTCCCATATCGCCTGAAGTTGCCACGTGACTATGTTCGGAATTTCATGATTGCCAATTGTCGTCACCTCGAAAACGCGATTTGTAGTTTCGTCCAAACTATACAACATACTGGAATGAAACTCGGGATATTGATACTTCACCATGGCAGAAATTGGCCGAGTATTTTACTTTTTGGAAAAAACTAATAGAATTTCATTCAGATTCATATTTCTTATGTTAGCTAGGTTAGGTTCGAAGCGACTGGTAAGAATTCTTGATTCCGTGAGCTTAGTCGATTTTTTTTTCGTAATTTTCCGAATTTAGTGAAACACATTTGACTCTGCTATTCAACACCTTTAACAAAATTTGAAGAATCTTACAAATACCTCTGCTCCGAAAGTTTTAAAATCCAAAGAACTTTCACGTACCCTGCAAGTTTCAGAATTCCACAAAAACGTCCAGATTCAAACAATTATTACCAAAATAATAAAGAGATTCCAATAATTGGCAAAAAATAACAAACTTTCATTCCACTTCAAGACCAAACGATCCAACAATAGTTTTTCGTTACTTTATCCATTTCGTTATAAAAATCTTAGAAATCAAGTCTCATTCAACACCGATCAGGTAGGTATATAAATTCTAAAATAGAAAACTAATAGAGCGAAGTAATCGTACGATAAAAGCAAAAAAAAATAAAAAATGAACTGGGTAAACGGAGTAGCTACCGGAATGACCGGAGATGAATATATATAGAAACAAAGAAATTCCGAAAAAGAAAAGAACTAAAAAAGGAAAAAGAAAAAAAAAAGCTAATCCTATAGATACCTATAGAGAAGTGCAGGCCTAGCCTGCAGGTATGCATATCGGAATTCATACATATGTAGGGATCTGGATCAACCGGACGTGCATACAAATATATACATACAGACATATAGATCTATATACTACCGTAGTATATAAATATATATTCTAACGTATGTATACGATACGTGTACATAGATATTTACTACCGCGTCTAGGAATTTTTATTTTTCGTTAACTTTCCTGCCATGGTCACGGTTGAGCATTAAATCGATATCTAGTGCATATCCTCATAACGATCATCGACAAACACATTTAGGTATGTGCAATGTCCATACATACCTATATTTGCCTATATCTACATACATATATGTATATACATATATATGTAGAAAAATGAACGAACGCATTGCATAAATACCCCGAAGCGAATACCTATATATCCATTATATGTATGTACTACATATGTATACATACGTATATGCGAATACATAACTGCAAGTTCACTTTTTCTAGTTTTTTGTTGTTTTTTTTTCTTTTTTCTTTCCTAGGTTCTTTTTCTCTATTTTTCTATATCCTTTTTCTTCCGTTCAAGCAGCGCATGCATGAGATTTTTCATTTCCTCTTCTATATATATATATATATACTACCACCCTCGTCTAGTATACATACAATATGTATATACATATAGTACATTATAAACTATGTATAGATGCACAGTATATGATGCACGCTTCATCTGTAATTACCTTATGCCTCAGCATCTAACCTATACATATATGTATAGTATACTCGTACCAGATATTGCGATGATCTTTCTATACATATATTATATATACATGCATGTACCTAAGTGTGCATAGGTTTATGTATATAGATATAGTATATTTATATGTATATGTATTATAGCAGGGATGGTGATTTGCGATTTAAACTACATACTACTTTGCCTCTTGCAGTATAGAGAGATGAATATCTATCTTCTCTTGACCGTGGAACCGGTTGCGCATAGTTAGAAATATACCATACATATACTACTAGGAGTATATATCCATGTACTATATATACATACGAATCTATATACCGAATCGATTTTTCTTCTTGAAATGGGAATAGTAGGCGCGATCGGACGAAAAAATGTTTCATCTAGAATAGATAGAGGAAATGATCAAGCCGTAAAAAAATTTGTTTTCTTTTTTTGTGTGTTTGTTTTTTAAATTTCATTTCCCTAATTTTGTACGAATTTTGGGAGTTTTTTTATTTCCCCATTGCCCTCTATAGGAAGACAGATGGTTATGTATGATTACTGAGAATATTATTTATTGTATTTTGCCAAAAAAGATCAAAGTGCATTATTGATGTAAAACAATAATTGCTGTTGTTGATTCAAAAATTTCGCGCCATTTGACGCGAAAAAGATTTCTCACTATACCAAATATGTTAAATTAACCTCAAATAGTGTCAGAATGACAAAAGTAACCTGGGGGAAAAAAAAAAAAAAACAATTGTAACTTTCTTAGACGTATTGTTTTCAAAACAACTTTTGTTTTTTGTACTGAAAATTTTGTGAAATTGGAAAAAAGAAGATCGGAAGAGACTGAAAAATTGATCCTTTCACGATGGCGGGAAAATCGAAATTTGAATTGTTTTTTTTTTGTTCGTTTGTTTGTACTAGATTTGGAAATTTGTCATAGAAATTGAAGTTGAAATTATAGCGAAATCCACATTTCGAACAAATATTGTTAATCAATACTATATTTTCATTGCTATACGTGAGAAGTGAGGAAAAGTAATGAGATTTGAGAAAAAAAAAAAAAAAAAGAAGTATGTCTTTCATCATGACTTTGAAACTCTTTCTTTCGTTGTATTTCTTTTTCTTTTTGTTGTTGTTGTTGCTGATGGTAACATCGATAATTATACTACCTGCAGCGATCATAAGAGATCAATTTCCGCCACGATACAAAAAAAAAAAATAAAATAAGATGAACAAGAAATACAAGAAGAAGAATAAAAAGAAAAAGAAATAGAAAAATAATAAAAAGGCAAAAGGCAAAAGAAATATATATATACACACGCATTCACTTTCAGCCGGTGTGACAACTATCCTCTCATCTCAAGGAAGTCCAAGTCCAAGTCGAAGTAGAAGTACAAGTACAAGTACAAGTAGAAGTAGAAGTAGAATTAGAAAAAGACTAGATCTCGTATATTATACCTTTTTACCATAGCTTGTAATTGCGCAGTATTTTTATCTCTTATTTTATTTCTTTTTATATCTCTAGGTCGTAATCGAGTGTCGTCTTTGTTAACTTTTTCTACATTTTCCATTTATTTTACTTCTTCCTTTAACATAATATACCTAATAACCTTTTTGCCCCTCTATTAACTAACAATGAAATACAACGAAAAAACTCTGCTCCAACTATTAAGACAAATTTAAATTATAGAAAAATAATGAAAATAGAATATAATAATCCTCGATAATGAGGTAAAATCTAATGGGACAAAGCAGAGTCTAGAATAAAAAAAGAAAAATGAAAAATACATACAAAAAAACAAATTTTTCATAAACAGATCAAATTATTCTTTTCAGCTTTGAATGGGAATATTGGCTAGACAAGAATATCGTCTAGTTGGAATTTATTGCAAAGCTGAAAATTAGCTAAAAATCAAAAAATAATTAAGGATAGGTAAAAGAGAGAAGATGAGTTTATCAGTTTCAATACTAATTAGTTAGAGAGGACTGTATTTTGTGGGGATTGTGGGGACAAACGGCGTAAAACCAGAAACTTGAAAGATTTAGGGGTCAAGTTAACGGTATATCAAACTTTGAATATGATATTCTTTACCGCAATAGAAATCTCCCCTGATGTAGAATTTGCTTTTATATACCTATGCCCACAGAAATCGTGAGGCGAAACCAAGAGAGCTGAACATTTTATACAAATTCCAGTATTTTGACTAATTATACAGATTTATGGGTAAGCGAGCTCGAAGAATAAACCGAGTATAAGAATTGAGGATATTATATTCTCAAACGAAATATAGAAGAGACAAAACGATCAGAGAATAACAAGCCATTCAGCAACTGAGCCTTTCACAATTTCCTGAGAATTCCAGCTTTAATTTCAGGGAAATATTTCTCATTTTTTCAGAATAGAAATATCAATACATCGGCCCACGTGTATGAAATACGAAATCCTGCACTATCGCGTAATTTTCATATACTTTGAACAATATTCGACAACCACCGAAAAATTTTAAAACGTATTTGCTTTTCGAATTTAAATACAAAATTTAAATGTCCAGAACTTAAGAAAAATTCTCTGAAAATTCCAAGTTTTCCAGATTTTCCCTGTCACTGAACACCCTCCTGGCTCAATAATAAAATCTTCACATCGATAAATTGTTCGAAATAAGATTTTGTCTTTTAATATCTAATTGTTGGTGATTAGCCAAGAGTGGGATTGAAATTCAGGATTTCACGAATTCGGCTGCAAAGATTTGGAAAAAGAATTTTGAGATTTTCAAGATCCCGAAGGATTTTCAAACGTTTTAAACTATTTTGACTGAATTCGAAGGATTTCGAAAAGCTTGAGGATTTTTTTAAACGATTGGAAGTGAAATAGAAAGACATAGTCTTTTGAAAGATTTTAGTGGATTTAGAAACTGAGAAATTTTGGGACGGGATTGAAATTCCGAATTTCAATAGCTGCGAAAGGTAAAAATTCCGAATTTTTCTATTACCGACTCAGAGTGTTTTCGAAAGATTATTTCCCCGAAAGTCTACGTAGCCTGCAATTTGAAAAACTCCGAATGGAAAAACACCGAAGGTTCAAAATTCCGAAAGCTAAATATCCGAAATGCCAAAACTTCGAATCTCGGAATTCGCGAGATCGTTTATTTCTCAGCTTTGTCCAAGAGCTTCCCTCAAATTTGAAGATTTTTGGACTTTCTTATTTTTTAATTTTCGGATCTTTGAGTTGTCTGCATTTCGACATTTCGGAATTCCCAACTTCTGAACTCTATAACGTTTCTAGAAACTCAGAATCGCGCCTCAAATAAATTCGAAATTTCGACGAATCGTAACTTTTGGAATTCGGAAATTAAATCCCACCTTGAAGAGCGTTTCAGACGATGAAGAACGCGGAGAAAACCGCATAAACTTTTCTATATCCAGACATGAAACAATTTTCAAATAATTGCGATATTGAAAAGATAATAAACGTCTATTATTCCAGGCCCTGACGTTGGTAAAGACATGCGAACCGGTAGCTGACATGAGAGAATGCAGAGCACCAAAGGACTGGTCGCTCTTGGCGTTGCAAAATGTAAGGACAGGAAAATCCCATTATCTAGTGATCTGTCGTTGCCCGGACACCAATATCCTTGGTAAGGACATACACATACCTATATATATACTCCATATGTATACATGCATACAAAGAAGAGGGGAGGACTCAGGATAAAAGCTTTTCTGCAAAGGACGTGCGAACCTCTCTGAAACCTTTCAGAAAAAAAAAAAAAAATACTGTTTTATCTTATATTGTTTATCTTTACTCTTCCCCGAATATTTCATCCTTTTAAAATTTTTTTTCCCCTTTTTCTTTCTGTCTTTCATTATTTATTCATTTATTTCATATACTTTTCTTCGATTTCTATTCACTTTATAATCAATATATGTGTATACTTTTATTTATTCTTATATCGAGAAGAAGGTCCAATGAGCCACGATCAACCGATGTACGCCAGTGTTCCTGGGATACGAGTTTACGGTATGATGTGCGTTCAAGGAAATCGCAGAGGACGTCCGCTGAGATACACGCGCAGCATTTTGGGTATTTATTTTTTTTTTCTATTTATTAATAAATAAATAAATATCCTTATTCTTATTCGACAAAATTATATCCAACGTCTATATATAAATCGAATGCAGAAACTCAAACGATTCATTCAACCATTTGTTGATTCATTTTTTTGTTTTCAATCGATAGAATTCGATCCAACTCAAATTTCATCAAATTCTCGAATCAATCCAGTCGGTAGATTCCGAATTTTCTCAAAGTCATACGTTTACTCAATTATTTCTAACATTTCCTATAGTAAATCTGGTGCAGGTAAAATTCGTCAAATTGAAATCTAAACCGATGAATCGAATGAACAGGATTTCTGATATCGTCTGAAACTTTTTTTCGATTTCTATAAAAATCGCGAACCTTACATTTTTCACAAATTCACTAATCTTTTGTTAAGGAAATAATATGAAACACGATTTCCCACTTGGAATTTCTCAAAGCTAGGGATTTTCTCATAGACAAAATACATAATATCTGATCAATGTGAGATAATTGATAACAGAGATGAAACAGAATTGAACTTTGAAGGACATGATACTCTTAGATTTTCAAATATCGAAAAAAAGATTCAAAAGGTTCTATTTTTGGATATCCGGGAATATTACGTCACTCATTCTATTCTTCTTTCTCACAATTATCACTTTCACATTGATCTCTGACGTATGTTTTTGCGAAGAAAATAGCTTTAAAAAATCGCATTTAAATTTCCTTTGAAAGCTTCACGTTCAAAGAAAGTTCTATTTTTATCGAGTTCAAAGAACTCTTAATTAAAGCAAAATAAGAACAAATAATAATTATTTCCTCAATCTCTGTATATATTTTCAGATCTCTTAGAAAGAGAAGAAGACACAAAGCCAGCATTTCCGTGGCACAAGGTACCGGAGTTAATGAAAATGACTTTGTAAAACGAGTCCTGATATACGATTTACCGGCGATATATTATTACAAAGCTGCCATCATAAACGTAATACAATTTTGATCTAAAGTAATTAGAAAAAAAGAAAGAAAAAAAAAAAAAAGAAAGAAAAATTAATAATAAAACAGGCACATACATATATGCCGCAGATTATTAAATATTCCAATATATATAAAAGATAGAAGAAGCAAAACGAATAACAACATAAAGAAAATCGAGTAAAACACTGGCTTAACTATTTATGCATAAATATAATATTTATCTTATTTATTATGTCTCGAATATAATTATTTATAAAACGATATAATATATCGTATATGAATATATAATATAGTGAAAGAATTTCAATTTAGCGAATCGATTGATGTAATGTTAAGACACGGGGGAGACTGAAGACGAAGAAATAAATGATCTCTTCGCTATAATAAACGTATTATATTTTAATAATAATCCGTAATTACTTAATTAGTTATAATAAGTATTATATGATTTAATGAGAAAATAATTATCAGAAGAATAATAATGCAGGAATATGAACGGAAATGAGAAGAATTAAAATCCTTCTTCATCTACAATTCAAGTTCTGATAAATGAGAAACAAGAGTAAGAAGAAAAAAAAAAGAAAAAAACACACGCAGATTATCGAGAGAAATTCCTAACGTTATGGAATAAAGTAATAACAATCCTGTGGGAAAGCGATACAGAAAAAGATATCTGAGAGGATATCATTCAGTGGTTAAGATTATCAAAAAATCTCTCCGCTAGACTCTGTCGATTGATGCTAATCGATCGAATGTTAAAATCTGCTAGATAGTTTTAGTCCGGCACTTGAGACACGTTGATTATCATCAAGAAGACGCAGAATGATAGAAAACAAGTTCTCATAATATAATATAATATAACGTAAGATGATTGAATATAATCAGAGCGTCTAGCGTCTACGGCGTATCAAATTACCTGACATTTCTGGGTTTTACAGACAAAAAATAGAGATTTTTTCAGGACTTATTTGAATCTAACTCACTTGACGAACTAAATTGTAAAATGTTTTCATTTCATAAGTTGAGATAGTAAACTGTTTCATTCAATTAGATTTTTATCGAAGCCGGTGCCTAACTCACTGATAAACATTACGAATGTGAAGAAACTAAAGAAAGATTAGGGTGAGCCCTAATGTTTATGAAAAATTTCTACCTTTGCTTTGTTAGGTAAAAATTATAATATCAAAGAGCAAAAAATTATCGCAATTTTCAAAATCGTACAGCTTTGTAAATGATGAAAATTGTAAAAATTCCAGACATTTGCCTGAATTCCCTGACATTTCCCAGCTTTTCCAGAAGGATTTAAATTCCCTGACAATTCCCGGTTTTTTTAATTTCCACTGACAGCTAGACACCCTGAATTAATATAACATAAAACGATATACCATACCTTGAGTAACGATAGTTTAAAGATGAAATATAAATTGTGGTAATGATGAAATGATAAATGAACAGAAAATAAACGTATCCATATATAATACATATATGTGTGTAACACCTTAGCGTTAAGTAAGTGTTATTGTCAATTGTGTAAATAAAGAGACAATTCTGCGGAAAGATTACATTCTCCTGCGAATCCATATCCGATGATGAAAAAAAATTCTTCTCGAGTCCGAATCAAGTGGTTATTGAATGTAAAAAAGGTGGTATTTCACTTACCGAGAACATCCGAGTTGACCAAAACGCTGCAAGAATACATCGGCACGACTAGACGTGGTCTACGTAGATTCAGAGCTCGTCTACAAGCCTCTTTACACGCCGACATTAGCTGACCTCCCAAATGCCCCTGACTTTGACCACCTCCTTCACTGTGAAGAAGAGATTAAAGGGTTGATTTTTTTGAGAGGATATTTTGCTCGAGAGCGGCTATTTTTGGTTTGAAGAAGGAAGGAAGGCGAAAGGAATTAAAAAAGCAGTTTTTCAGAGACTGAATATCCCCAATTTCAATCACAAGGTAAGTACTGAGTTTTGAAATGCTTTTATGAACAAAAAATTGAATCGATGATCTGGTAATAAATTGTAGAAACACTTACCTGGATGGATGATCGACGATCTCCCATTTTTTTAGCATGAAACAGACACCCATCATAGGCTCCTCGCACAAAGGACCAGCCAGGGTAGCGAGTTGGAAACCGTTGACGATGCTGCTGTCGTACCTGTTCCACCAGTTGTTAATAATTCAAATTTATCATACTGTTCAAAATTAGATGAAATGTTGTTTGGTTTTGATATCAAAGTGTGAGGATTTCATTATCAGCTTTTTGGACATTTTCTCCAGCAAGTTGAGACGAGGATATTGTGGAATCGAATCAAGAATCGCATTCAGCATTCCCTCGAAATGATCGAAATGCGATTTTTAATTTTCCAACTTCAAAATAGACCCTTTTCAGATGTTTGAATAAATACTTAGACTATTGAGCTATTTTTTTAATCAAAGTACCACATCTTGCGAGTATCACCCTTAAATTTTGTTAGAAAAAATTTAAAAATGAAAAGTTATGAATATTTTACTGAAAAAGTGCATTTTTCGCACATTCACATCTTCGCGAATTTTTTTAGACACATTGACATTTAATTTTGGTCAAATTGACTTTTGGTATATATTCTACAATGTTCAAAGCATGTTCCATAATTTTTTGAACACAATCGGTCGGATACTCTTTGTACTGCAGCCAATTGAAAATCAGTAGGGTCAATTCGACCCGGTGTGACTACCACGTGATTCTACACAGGTATGACTACGGAGGGCTGAACGTAATGCCGCAATGTCTCCATCTCATTGTCAGTGTTTCAAATAATTCCTCGAAACAAAAATGTTTTTCAATCATGATTAACAGTTTGAGACACAAAAAGTCTCTATTTTCCACCATCTAATGACAAACATCGATGGATTCCTTATCCTGTTCTCAATCTGAGCATAAAATTCGTTTACTTCAGACAGTATTGACAAGATCCAGACCTGATTTCAATGAAAGATATGCACTACCAAGATTTATCTACTTTGAAAAAGTTGTTTTCTCCAACTTTTCCCAAGAAATAAGAGGGCGAAGATCTCTAGATATAAAACTGTGGCTCTTGAGGATCAAAGAACGACTTTACCAGATACAAAAAACGTAAATATCACCCAAAGCAACAGCTAGCCAAAAGAATCTCTGATCAATCTCAATTTTATTTACTCACGCTGCTCTGGGGTCTGCAGATTTACTCTGTCGTTCCCAAAAGGGTTTTCGACGGTAGTCAGTAGTCTCGTTGAGTAGAATATTAGGTCCGCATTTCCTGGGCCCAAAGCACCATATCTTTTCAATATCCAAACTGTCTTCGTTATCTGTGAAGGCTTGTTTGAGCTCGTTTCTGAAGGTCTCAACAGCCTTTTGGGTTCTTTCCGGTAGCACAGAGGGCTCTAAAGCGAGCTTAGCAACTTGATCAGAAAGTTCTCCCTCCTCAGTATCTTTGCCAAGTTTTTCAACGTGTCGATCGATGAGCTTGATGAGATCGGCGTATTTCTCTAGAACCTTAGTCACTTCCTCGGGAAGCGGTTTGGCATCAATTTCAAAGCAGCATTGTCTGTTGGCGGTCCAAGACTCGAGGCTCGATTGCTGCTCTGTTTTCTCTATCACCTCGTTAACCATGTCTAATTTTGGGGGAGGAACTACGGTCTCTCTAAGCGGCACTATCGGCTCTGAAACATTGATTTCAACCTTCGCATAGCGGAGTTTAAGGTCCTCCAAGCATCTCTCAAGGTGGAGTTCTCCAGCTGTGTTCAAAACTATTTCCCCAGTTTCCTGAATGTGAACAACGGCGCAAGCATCTGCTTGGTTCAATAGCTTCAGGCCTTTTATCAGTTTCTGTAAATCGTTCGGCTGCTTAGGCTCCAAAGCAACTCTGAGGATTGGATCTGTTAGGGAAGTCAGTTCCGAGAAAGATGGGCAAGCTATCGTTGAGGAAAGCGTAGCTGTTTTTAAAACATGCTCTCCTAGGTTTCCAATCCCCACTACGTTCCCTGCAGAGATACTATCCAGTGATTCCAGCTCCCTGCCCATCAGGAGATAAAGTCTGTCTATGACGGCTTTTGTCGCGTGTCTCCCAGGTCTCAAATCCTTCAGGACTACGTTTTCCTCGACTTCTTCCCCACTCTCTTTGCGCTCCAGGGCAATTCTCGGGTCATGTTTAGGCCCCAGGACGTAAACTTGACTTCCTTTTTTCAGGGTGCCCGAATAGACCCTGGCAAAGGCGACCAAAGCATCTTCTGATAATTCTTCAGTCTGTTTTTGGACTTCGTCTGAGTCAGTAGTCTGAAGTTTTGCTTCGTCTAGAGGCTTAACATCTTCCGAAGTGCCTGATCTTTGGTGTTCTAGCAGTTCAGCATGCCGTTGTCTTGCTATTTCCCTTCGCTGAGCAATTTCCTCCTGTGTCAGAGGCTTGGACTTGAATTCTGGGAGGGTTTTCCTGTCCACTGGAAACATCTTTGATATAAAAACAATGACGGGTGAATTCTCGGAGCTGTCGCAAGCCAAGAAGGCGTCTTTAAGTAACTGCGTTTCTCCAGGGAGGGCAGAAAAGTCGTTATTCCCGCTCATAAGTCTCTCAATTTTCTCTTTAGTTAATTTATTAGGTGACGGTACATTAGCGCAGGTCATATCGAGGCAGGCTTTAGCCAGAGGAAGCCATTGCGAGCAAATCGCCTGAAGTTGTGCCCTGGAATCGGTATGCCTGAGGTCTCTGGTGGTCAGTTTAATCTGCAGCTTTTCAACTATCGACAACATTTTTTCTTTATCTTTTCTGACCACCACGGTTTCATAGAGAGCCCAAATGTTCTCTAGTATTAGCTGAACGAATAAAGGCTTCTTGGCCTTCTCCTGAGCACCTTTCATAATCCTCTTGGTTTTATTATTCAGGTAAAAATCCCCCCAGAGAGTTTTGAGCAATACTTTTTCGCTGAATCCCAACTTATCTGCGAATATCTTGGCGAATTCTTTCACGCCAAATCCCCAGCCGTCTACGGCACTTCCAAAAAGGACGTTCCCTCTCTCCGGGGAAAAATACAAATTAGAATCGTCGGCTTCTTCAAGCGCAGATTGCCAGTCTGTTAAATTTTTCTCATTCAAATTCCCACTCTCAGAAATACCCTGAGCTTCGCTGTCCTTTTCCTCTCTCTCCATCACGTCGCTAGCGAAAAGCTCACCCATTATGGCGTTAACTTGTTCTAAGACCTGCATGAGATGAACGTAGGCATCCAAAGGCGAGAGTTTGATATCCGTTATTAGTCTGTCTATTTTGTTGAAGACTAAAACAGGCTTTAGGCCCTCGATGTATGCGATAGAAAGTGCGCTTCGAGTCTGAGGACAGACGCCTTCGATTACGTCAACGACTACTAACGCTCCGTCGCAAAGTCTAACCGCTGTTGATACTTCGGATGCAAAATCTACGTGGCCAGGAGAGTCGATTAAATTAACTATAAACTCCAGCCCTCCTTCGGTATGGTACAAAGCTATCGAACTAGACTTCATCGTAATCCCTCGTTGCTGTTCGTCTGCCCTACTGTCCAGATATCGCAGTTTTCCCGCTAGCTTGTTGGATATGATTCCGTTACTTGCTACCAACGAATCAGCTAGAGTAGTTTTACCGTGGTCGACATGAGCCAGGATACAAATGTTCCTAACTCGATTCGGGTCTCGCTGAAGCTCCGAAAGCTTTTCCGAACTTATTAGACGCATTTTAGAGGTTATTTTCGGATACTTTTGGTAAAGAATAGGATTTCGAGGTTAGATTGAGGGTTTTTAGGTCAAATCGAACGAAGATGTGTTTTTTGAGGTTATAATACCGATGAATACAGGTCAGGGTTAATATCGACGGTCTTTGAGGTTAGATATCGGAATTTAAGGTTAAAGGGATAGAATTTGTTCTATAAACTTGAAAATAAATTGAAATACTAATAATTTGATCAAAATATCGGAGTATAGTTCCTGTTGTTATTCGTACTAGCAGAAGCTGGATAAAAATAATGAAAATCGCTTACGCTGACGGCGTGTCGACGTGAGAAGCACATCTCTTCTGCTAGAACTTGAATTCGGTGAATTCAAAGGGTAGGAAAGGGGGGATGAGGTATTTATCGAGGTTATTATCACCGTGACTTTCGCGCACTTGACACCAATAGCTTTGAAAAACAATATCGGCAATCGTTTTTGGAATATTTTAGGTTAGGTGAGGTTAGGTTGAGTCGAGGGGGTTTTATCCGCACTTACAACACGACGATTGGATTTAGACGACCGAATAACCTCGCGGGTTACTTCGCTGACTCACAATTGTCTGTATTACGCAGAATCAACACGCGGATTGCGATTCCGGTCTACTCTCGTACGTCGATAACCTTAAATAACACGATGGGAACGACGCCATGACAGTTCGCTCAATAAGCATGTGTGATTGTCGAGTGCGCAACCGTTCTGCGCATAGAAATTTTGCGATAATTTTATATCGCGACTATCGATGCGCAGATGTTTGATTCGAATTTTGAAATGAGACCAACATACTCTTGATGCGATATTCTTTCAATCAGGGATTCAATGGCATGTGATTTTTAGAGAAATCGAAAGGATTTTACGGAAATAAGTTCGGAATAAGTTATTCTCTTATACGTTTGATTAGATTATTTTGGAATTCAGCGCGATCATTGCGTGGATTAATTTCGAGATGATTCAAAACCGTAAAAAATGTTGTAAATATCAGAAGGAGTTATGAGATTTAAATCTTGTAGTGTTTGCAAAATTTCACTTTTTCTTTCTATTTCAAATATGCCTGTGAAATGTTTCTAGATTCTTGAGAAGATAAATATTAGGAATAATTGAAAACCTAAGAATTTCGGGCTGGGATATTGAAGTTCCGAATTCCGAAAGTTATACGTATTCCAAAAGTTCCAAATTCCAAAAGTTTCGAACTATCAAAATTCTGAATTTATTTGAGACGCAATTCTGAGTTTCTAGAAACGTTAGATTTCAGAAGTTGGAAATTCCGAAATGTCAAAATGCAGACAGTTTAAAGATTCGAAAGTTCAAGACTCTGGAAGTCAAAAAATCCGAAAATTTAATGAAAGCTCTTGACAAAGCTGAGAAATAAACGACGTTGCATCTCACGAATTTCGAGATTCGGAGTTTTGGCCTTTCAGATCTTTAGCTTTCGGAATTTTGAACCTTCGGTGTTTTTCCATTCGGATTTCTTCAAATTGGCTACGTAGACTTTCGGGGAAATAATCTTTCGAAAAACTCTGAGTCGTTGGTAGAAAAATTCAGAATTTTCACCGTTCGCAGCTATTGAAACTCGCAATTTAAATCCCGTTCCGAAATTTCTTAGTTTCTAAATCCACTGAAATTTTTCAAAATACTCTCAATTTTTATCCAAATCCTTATGATATCTTTCTACGTCTCTCCCAACGGTTTGAAAAAATCCTCCCAAAAATCCTCAAGCTTTTCAAAATCCTCTAAATTCAATCAGAGTAATTGAAAAAGTTCCAAAATCCTTCAGAATTTTGGAAAATTCGAAATTCTTTCCAAATCTTCGCAGCTCATGAAGGGATTCTTGAAACGCGCTCAAATTTCTAAACACTTCTGAAATTGAAGGATTAAAGTTAAATTCGTGATTAAATTATCGTTGATATCTCGAAGAAATGAACAACTTTGTTTTGAAGGATTGCAAATACGAAACGCGGAGAGCTGGATTACTGTCTGAAGTGGTTTGTATTTTAATTTGAGTTGCAATATATCAAATTCAAGAAAATTTGTGCTCCACTGTATAATATCCGGCTACGCCTACACCATAATTCGTCCAGTTCTAAAATATTAAATAGCATCAATAATAACCGCAACGGCTTCTAATTCTCTCACGTTGTAGAAACGTGTTTAATTTGACATGGCGTGAGCTTTTATCAATCTAATTACTTCGTAATTATACCGTCGTAGGTGTAGAGCGAGAGTTTCGTCGTAACAGGAAATGGGTAACGATCATCCACGTGCAGAGCGACATTCCTTCTATAATCAAAACAAGTATATAGAATCAAACTAGAAAAAAAAAGCAATAAATAGAGAAACATTGGGGAAAAAAAAAACAGCGTCAAACAAATTAACGATAATGACGATGACTATCATCCGAGGCGATTATAGTTATACTAACGAGAACTGCGAGATTAAATAGTGTAAATTACTTATGTAATCCTGGAATCATCGATAAAATCTCAATTCATTCGCAAACACGCAAATTATATCGCAAATTGTCAAATCAACACGCTCGCTCATGGGCATATATAAAGCTCGCCATGTTTTTCAAAATTGCACATTCGTCAAAGTCGATATGTTCAAGTACTTCGCATTACTCGCGCTCTTCGTCGCTGTGGTAAGGTTTCGAAAATCCATTATCTATTACCGTTTATTTTACTCCTTTTTTCAAACTTGCTGCTCCGAATGAAACTAAGTTACAATAATCAGAAATGCGGAAATGAAAAGTCGACCTATTTTGCCGGATATCCGCTCGTTTCGAGATCCAGAAAATTACTGACCAATCTGGATACGCGGTAAATTTTTCTCGCTCGACGATATCTTGAGAAGAATTCAACGGATTTTTGCGATTCTGGTATCAATCGATGCGGTTTTTCACAACTTAGAACTTGTCAAATTTCGGATTTGATCGCTTTGGTAGTTTTCAAGTTTTTCAAAAAACAACATTTTTGAGAAATGAATATCATTCGATTATGTCTCGAGAATGGATCAGAACCAATTTCAATAATCTTCGTCTCATCCCACACAATTTTTTCCAACTTAAATCCGACAAAATTTTTTCATCACTCGATTGCGTAGTTTTTGAGTTATGAAAAGCGTTCGTCTCCTCGCTTTCATATTTTTGGAAACTAATTATCCGGGTTTTATTTTTATTTTCATGAACCGCTGATATAACTAAAACTCGAGGTAGATACGGTTTATCCAATTCCAAAGTTACGAGAATGTGGATTCGAAATGGCCGACTAAAATTTCCCAAAACCCGCAGAGTTTTCGCGTATTTTCCGGGCAGGTGATCACGAAATTGGCGAATTTAGTTCATAAGCTCTTCGTAACTTATTTGTACTGTTGACTGAAGAATTTAAAGACTGCTAACCCTGGGTAGTTTGGTGAATAACATTGTGGTATATCTGTATTATGTGCACACTATAGATATAGTGCAACGTTATTTTGTCGGTAAACTTGGAGACCGTTCGTATCCCCGAGCCCACTTGGGCCCACTTTACTTGGACACGAAACCCCATAAGGCTAGCCGTCTTTGAATTCTTCAGTCAACGTTTGTACTGAGGCACATCGCCAGTCCAAAAGTCTTTCTTTAATCATTCTCTTTATCATTCTATACCTAGTTCATAAGACCTGGCAATCTTCTCTGTAAATGTACATCTTTTTTTTTTTTTTGCCTAAAGGCTTAATAAAACCGGCCAAGGCACAATAAAATCTTTCTATATCTATTAGGGTGCTTTTTTTGGCGACTATTTTTTCTTTTTACTCCCATTTCGAAATTTTCTTGGAAACACCTCAAAAAAAATTCCCTGCAAGTTTGAGTCCTTAATATTAATATTAAGTACTCGACCTCGGCGTTTGAAGATTTCCCATTTAAAATACACGTAACTTGAATTTTTTTTTTCTTAAAATTCCTATAGCTCAAAGGCTCTTTATGCTATCCGAACGTTTGAACAACCAAATTACTCAGAATCGAATGCTCTACAAAAGAGCTCATTGCAACGGAAATGTAACTCACGCGGGTGAGACAGTACAGGTGATTAAAGTCAAAATTTCATAAATTTCTTGTTTTTTCGTTGTTATTTCATAATTGGCTGAAAATACAGAAAAAATTTCAAACGATAAAGTTGTAGCAAATTGAATTTCCTTAAAAAAAAGTACCTGGGCACCGATCTCTATTATTGATATTTTTCGAGATAATAAGCTTTTTGTTTTTCATGATTTACGATTTTCATGAATTTGCGGCTCATTATGGGCTCACCCGTTTAACTTACATTTCCGTTGCAATGGGCACTATTATAGAGCATTAAATTCTGAGTAATTTGGTTCTCCAAACGTTCGAATAGCATAAAGGGCCTCTGAGCTATAAAAATTTGAAGAAAAAAAAATTCAAGTTACGTGTATTTTAAATGGGAAATCTTTAAACTCCGAGGGCGAGTACTTAATATTAATATGAAGGGCTCAAACTTTCAGGGAATTTTTTTTTTAGGTGTTTCTAATAAAATTTCGAGGTGGAAGTAGAAGAAAAAAAATATAGTCGCCAAACAAAAGCACCCTAATATCTATATCTAAATTCAAAACGGTGGAACTCATGCAAAGGCAAGAGTAATTAATTTTTCGCTCGAAATCTGATGAATTTTGGATTAATCGAACTTTTGACTCGAAGAATACGATTTTTATCCCTCTTGAAAAAAAGTTACTGGCGAGTTAATGGTCCGGGCTTTTGTGGTTGGTCGAATAATCGACTTTTTTTTCTTCGTTTTTTCAACATTTGTTTTGCTTCATTTCGCATAGCGAATTGTTATACTTGACATAACTGTAATTGCTCGAATGTCAGAATCCGAATTGTAACAAGCGATTGTACTGAATTTCTTCTCGCCCTCTGGCTTTCGTTTCTGAGATTCGAACAGCTGGCACGTGTCATGTGCGGTAAGATTGAACGATGGGTGGATTTCCGCCTACGTATAGGCCTTCCCAACCTTATATAAAATACCTATAAACGTATATACAGAGCCTCAAAATCATGGAATATTATTTTAGCCAAAGTGAAGTAAAATATTTTTCCTCATTCAACGCGGTGTATACACTACTCCGACACGAATGAATTATATTGTATTCCTTCGATCAGAGGAACTCCTTTTTCCCATTGGATATACGTGAACGTTCTTAATAATCGAAGATAAAATCCGGAAAAGAAAAATCATTTTATCAATCAGACTATTTGAACTTTTCGTTTTTTAAAATAAAGGAGTCTCTACAATCACCCCGAAAATGAAAAGTCGAGTTTTCACCAGATCTCAACGTTTCGAGGTCCAGAGAATCGCCTTTGACAATTTTTGGACTGACGTCTGGGTGTCTAGATCAATTTTATGTCTGACGATATCTCGAGAACAAATCCACGGATTTCGATCATTTTCGTCTCAATCGACGCGGTTTTTTGTTACTCAGAGCTGATTAGATTTTCGATTCAATCGGTTGACTAGTTTTCGAGTAATTAAGCGAACAAAATTTTACAAAAAAAAATTTTGAACAGTCATATCTCGAGAACGAATCAACGGATTTCAACGATTTTAATCTTCATCGATTAAATTCCCTCCAACTTAGAAATGACTGAATTTTTTATTTTTTTCTTGCCCGGTTTTACCCCGTTATTTCGTGTGGAAGAAAAGGTACTACTTACTCAGGCCTGTATATATACATCTAACTCAATTACGATTGAACCCCTGTTCCGATATCTTGGGCGTTTCTCTCCCTTTCCAAGCGGATCCTTTCGCCTTCCCAAAATTCTGCACATATTTGAGTTCAATTCAATCATATCTGAATATCCACTGAGAATCGATCTCATACGAATATTTATCTTATGTTTCAGATGGGCCAGGGTCCCCCTGAACCACCCAAGCCTCCGGGAGGTCGTATGGCGAATAGAGTAAGTAAACCTTCCTCCGATAATTAGCTGCTTTTCCCTGAATCTCTCGCCTCTATACACGTGACAAATTGCAAATGTCAAATTATACACACATGGGTAATTCGAATTCGAAAATACGCCAAATTCAATTTTCTAGGGCCTCGCACCGTTCACCAGAAAAATATACGCGAATTAAATTTCCAGATGAATTTCTGGAGAAACTATAAAAATACAACCCTTTTTTTTTCTACAGAAAAGAAATCTCTTGTGTTTTTTTTTTTTCTCTTTTTTTCTGCTCTTTCGGTAAACGAAAATCATTTTTTCTACGATTATTTTAACAACAGCAACTAAAATATGAAATAAAAAGGTATTTTCTCAAGAAAAAAATCAGATTTATAATTCTATCCAGATGATGAGAATTTATCTTTACCCGATTATTAGTTCGGCTATGGATTTTGCAAATATGTCTCGCTAAGTTCGAAAATTCACAATAAAATTGAATTTGCGTTGATTAGAATTATCGGGGGAACGAATAATATAATGACGTGAAATACAAAACCAGAAGAACCAAAAACCAAAAAAAAAAAAAGAGAATCATGTAACACACGTCATTATAATTTCAGAGGTATTTTACAAATTATACATGATGGAATATTTGAACCAACCCCATACGACGTATATGTATGAGGTACAATACACGGATAGAATCCCGAATTAATTACTTCATTTGCTAAAGTTGGCCTCTGGCAGTATATGGTATAGGATTTTGATAGGAAAAAATGAAAAACACAGCAGAAACGTATCTCGATTTCAGGCAGGCTGCAGGCATTAATTATACATACATATATGGAAATCTACGTATTTACCTGTGTGTGTAAAAATTGCACACGAGCAGACGTGTCATCTGCAGTGACGTTTGGTTAATGAAGAGAAATCGATTGAAAAATGCATTTCGGAAAGAGAGGCTCACGTATAATATAAAAATTATACCGGAGAGAAAAACTAGTCGAATGTTTTTTTTTCAAATTTATATTTATGTATGTACCTGAATCTGCTTTTTGATTTTGATCCAGGTGCTTCGTCAGGCTCCAGGAATCCCAGGCAATCCCATGCCTAACATGGATCCTAGTAATTTTGGAGCAGACAAGATTCCCATACCCGACCCTAAGGAGTGGATCCAAAAGGGACAGGACATGATGCAGGATGCTATTAAGATGGCAAATCCAACTGGTCGGAGGCGTCGAAATGTCTAAATTTCTGCTTGGTAAGCTTTTTCACGATTTCTAGACATCGTTTCATTGAATTTCTACGTTTTCGAACCCTCTGCAGGATCGGGGAAATTATACTTGCAAGGATTTTTTGATACATCGTCGCTAATTAAAACTTGCGGATTTTCCGCCTCGGTATATTTTCGATAGAATATATCGGGAAATTGGCTGATTATGTGTTGAAGAAATAACGCGTGGCTAATGGAAAAATGGCGTAAGCGAGAAAAAATTCAATTTAAATTTCGAAAGGGCTTGTAACCTCTTTTTTTTTTCTTTACTTTTATCGCCATTCGATACAGGAAAAGGGTTGAAACGATAAAAGCCAGTGTTCTTTTTTCGAGATGAAAATTTAATGGCAAAAGGGCGCAAGTGCCGTGAATATTCACCCTTTTGGCATAAACTTTGTTGAAAAAATCACCCCGTCTAATGCCGGAAGGGCGTATCAGCCAACGAATTCATGTTCTACCAGAATTTCTGTTCAACCGAAAGATTAACGTTTTTAGGACATGAAAACGCATTTCCGATAAGAAAAGTTAATTTTTTGGTAAAACGTGAATTCATTGGCGGATACCCCCTTCCGGTATTAGCGGGCCTGATTTTTTCAATAAAGTTTATGCCAAAAAGGCGTATCCACCAAAATTTCTCGCTTTTCAACATTCACCGTTTTTTTTTTTCCATTTCAAAGCCTTTCTAGTCGAATGAAGTGACCTAATATAGAAAAAAAAAAGAAATTCACGCCCTTTCCCATCAATCACGCCATCAGAATCTGGATGAATTTGATCAGTTTCAATTGTACTTTACCCAAAAATATTATTTCATAATTTGTACGAGTTTCTGAAAAACCGACGGGCCAAGAAACTCTTTTTCTAATCCTTTAATTCCATACGTTTTTGCAGAAACTAGAATCAAATACCAAGACTTCAACCACACGCTTTACAACGATTTGAAATTTTCAAAACATTATAAACTATTCAATAAAAATTTTCGGAAGGTTCACGAATAAAAATCTCTACAAAAACTCTAAAAACTAAGTAAAAAAAAACCCGAAAAATGTATTTTCATGCATTTTCAGTGTAGAAAAATGTATACCAAAAAGCAGACGAAATACCTGGAGGGTTTGAAAACGTGAAACTGGGGCGAAATCCCCGGGACATATCGTATGTGCAATTTGTATGAAATTCTGTGTCATTATTATCCTATTTCATGAGGAAACTTGGTAAACGAGGTAAATTATGTTATGAAATTATGCGAGTGAGCGCAGCGATGCGAAGTCATTGGTTTTTTTTTTTAATTTTTTTGTTCAATTTTTTTTTCATCAAAACTCGTTATTTGAGTTTCAACTTTCGAGCTCTATTCTGTTCTCCATTTATGGTCCACGACCCGCGACTTCTCGACGAAGCGAGATTTAACTATTCGCAATTCAACCCCCTGATGAGGGATTCTACTCAAATATATACCTACAGACATATGGGGGTGGATCCCAGATACGTGAATTATAATTACGGACTGTTGACTCCACCATTTCGAAATTGCCAATTACCCCAAGACGTCGTAGAAAATAGCCAATCAATTTCTATCTCCGTTTCTCTTTGATCCCGTAAGGCGATTTTGATAAGTATAATAAGGTTTTAATACTCTGAAACGATTCCAATGAATATGATGTTGACAAAGAGGGATAATTCCATTTGAAAAATTAAACGGATTAAACCATTTCGAAAAAAAAAGAAGTAAAAATATAATATTATCGGACCCTTGACTTTCTCTGGATTTTTTTTCATTTCTCTAGTAGGGTATTTTCTCACTTTATATTCTTCTAGTTTTAGTTAATTATCGTGTCATTTGATCAATCGATTGTTATATTACTTGTTTATATTGTTATTTTCATTGCAGAAATGAAGTTCGACGATCGTTTCTTCTTCGGTTATTAGTTACCCAGTAAGAACTCCTTATGATATTAAAAAGATTATCCAGCACGAGCCGGCGTAGCTTCGCAGCACGGAATGAAAATCTCAACTAGATCGTTATATATACTTGAGTATCTATACTTCATTCCACCTTATCTCATATCCCGTATCATTTCCCTCGGGAATTGAAAAATTATTATCTCTGTATGCACCGCTGTATGAAATGAATATTAAAAAAAAATATATAAATATTTATAAAGTATGCATGAGTTGTTATTATTATTACAAAAATTGATATAAGTTGATGTCATTTTTCTGAAACCAAAAGCTGCTTAATTGGGGGCTTTCTATGTCAACTGCGAGGGCCGCCTTTTTGCATATTGACAATTATTGGACGTTCTTTGAATTTGATTCTCAGGATATTTTTATCGTCCATTAAGACGATATGGTATAAGTAGCTCTGAACCTAACCTAGCTAACATAAGAAATATGAATCTGACTGGAATTCTATTTGTTTTTTCCAAACGGTAAAATACTCGGCCACTAACTGCCGTGGCAAAGCATCGATCTCTTGAGTTTCAATCCGGTAGGTTGTATAGTTTTGAAGAAACTACGAATCGCGTTTTCGAGGTGATGACAATTGGTAATCATGAAATTCCGAATACATAGTCACGTGGCAACTTCAGGCGATATGGAAATCTGTTCGAAATTCCATGATTACCAATTGTCGTCACCTCGAAAACGCGAATCGCAATTTCTCGACGACTACCCAACCGATCCGAACGAATCCTCGACGAATCAATTCAGTTTTTTGGCAGAAAGTGGCTAACCATGTTACTTGGTCAAAAAAACTGATAGGATTCCATTAAAACCCATGTAATATATGTTAGCTATAGGTTAAGTTGAAAGTAATGTCTGCGATATCGCGTTAAGACGCCTCCGATCGGTGTATAAAAATTCTATAAAACCTAGAGGAACGTACTTAGAATCAAGACGCGTGAAAAACACAGCAGAATGGCAAGTATTGCGGTTCGAAGAATGAAAAAAGTTACGTCACTGAATGAAAGAAAAAAAAAAAAAGAAAAAATTCCTCATCTCTTTCACGGCCAACAATGGTCTCTATAAGTCACAAAGCAAATCTTGGCTTGAATCGGACTGATGGAAATTTGGCATAAAATCGAGTGGAAAATAACGAAAAAGCTTAAAAAACTAGATGAAAAGAGTTTGCTTTGCCCATGATCGGCCGACGACTAACAATTTCCAAATTATCTTGACTGTTATCAATGACGTTGTATATATCAATGTATCGATAACGGCTATCTGTATCTCCAATTGATAAATCCCTTATACACGACTCGATTCAGGGAATCAGAGAATTGACAGAGTCGATATCACGAGTGGGCTGGATCAAAATATACAATAAACACCTACAAATTTCGAAGTCAAGTTTCTCTATATTCATTTATTTATTTAATTATTTATTTATTTATTTGTTTATTCATCAATTTATTCAGAAATTTATTTCCTGCACATTCTATGTCTGTTTATACGAAATTTTCATAATAAATTCGTCTCCTTTTCGCGGTGTAATTTCAACACGTGTCTCATTAAACCGGGATTTATTGCTCAAAGGTCGTGCCTTGAATTTCTGGCTTATACTTTACGTATTATTACTATTATTGTTGTTCATTATTATTATTATTATTATTATTATTCGTAATAATAATAATTATTATTATTCAACCGCGGTACCGTAGACTTGCGGTATATCTGTATATACATGTGAAAAAATTCTTCTGACAAGCTAACGTTGTGTATGTACGTGCGTCTATGTATATTACATAGTATATATATACATATCTGTCTACTTATCTACTGCTTTACCTGCCAACTCGCATCAAGGTATGATTCACTGTATACCTAATATAGAGCAGTTGGCTCTCTAAAATAATTCCCAGGAATAATTACCAGGACATCCGATTTACACGTAAGTATATTTAAGCTCTGGACGGGCATCCCCTTCGTAATATATATTATTATTGTTGTTATAATATCGTTATTTATATTATAATATCGTTATCTGTGTATAGGTATTAGTAAAGATAGGATTATAGGCATAAGTAGAATAAGGGCAAAAAAAAAAAGAGGTAAATCGGTAAAACTTACCGCGTAGACCTTTTAGGTTCGTATAATATAAAACTACTGGATCGATGTATTCCAAAATTCAGTCATTTCTAAGTTGGAGGAAATTCAATCGATGAAGATCAAATTCGTCAAAATCCGTTGATTCGTTCTCGAGATATGATAGTTTGAAATTGATTTTGTAAAATTTTGTTCGCTCGATTACTCGAAAACTAGTCGACCGATTGAATCGAAAATCTAATCAGCTCTGAGTAACGGAAAACTGCATTGATTGAGACGAAAATGATGGAAATCCGTGGATTCGTTCTCGAGATATCGTCGGGCATAAAATTGATCAGACACTCAGACGTCAGTCCAAAAATTGTCAGAGGTGATTCTCTGGACCTCAAAACGTGAATATCTGGCGAAAACTCGAGTTTTCATTTTTTGGGTGATTACAATAACTTTTCTCTTTCCAAAAGCGGGGAGTTAAAAAGAAGCAATCCGAAAGAACAGCGGAGTAAGCGAAAAAATGGTCGATTTTTGTCCAGTGAAAAGGAAAAACAAAACAACAACAAAAAATTAAAAATGTTAATTATCACTGAAATGAATGATAATTAAACGAAGTTTTTGAGTCAGGGTTATACAGTGAAACGTGGAAAATACTTGTTAGCGGTACCGCAGGAGTATAGTGCCGTCATGTATTATTAGCATTTTGCTTATACATAATTATTTGCTCTGTTAACGCGGCAGCGTCCCTTGTTGCCTATCTCCAGGCACCAGCCCGCAAACCCATTTATTAATCATACTGTAGCTATACAGCTAGCTGTAATACGACCGCGGGGGCGAAGAGTGCCAGCAAAGGATCTGCGATGTGGGCGGAAATTTAGGGGTGAGAGAAGCGAGTCCTTCTCATTTACTTTACATTTGGTAGAAACGAACACGATATCATGAGAAAATAAACTTATACGAATACCTGTGTCACATTCATCATGTTTCTGTATATAAAGTGGCTCGCCATGTTCACTGAAAATTTCTAAGCGAATGATATGGTACACCGAATAATTAGTATGGCTTGTCTCGGCTTCTCCTCTTTGATTAGCAGGCAATTATACACTATTCCTTCAACATCTACTTACACATTCCCCGAGGATTTGCACGAGTATCTATCGCGTGATATATTCGAAATTTCATTATTCATGAAGTATGTACCTATAGCTGGAAACTCGCCGCAAGTTAAATGGCTAATCAAATGATCTGCAGCCAACTGGGTTGCTCAGAATTTTCCATCATCTTGTCTCTTTCAATTCAAACGCTTTTACTCTTCATTGGCGAACCAGTCGGTCAATCCTGATGAGATACCCTAATTTTTCAAAACTCAAAAGTCAACTTACGACCCTTCCAAGTTTCCAATTTCGTCATCCACCCGTTTTCCACGTGTTCCATACGTTCGAAATCGTGTATAGGGTCCGCTGAAGGGTCAAGAGTCGTTTTTTGACACGTAACCAATACCATTTCATCATCTCTCAAATGACCAACAGTACAAAAATCACATGGTATGATATGATGCCGGTCATATTAGCCAGTGATTAGATTCCAGTGTCAAATTTCCCACACCGTTTATAGTTCGATTCCACCACTATACACCTGTGCATGGAAGCTGCAGTATAGTCACACCTCACAATGCACATTTGGAGTCTGAAGCACGTAGCTATCAGTGTGTATCAACGGATATTGATCTCGCCTGAATAGGCCATTACCTTTCACAAGTTGGCATATTGATTTGGGAAATGGAGGATCAGTTTGTGTTGCGAGGGTGGTCCTCGAGGCCTGAGGGGTACTGTTGAAATTAGGTGCAAATGTTGGGTTACACAAGAGCCGGTGGTTGAACAACAACAACAACAGCCGTTCAAAGCGTGCCCGGAATTCAATGAACGTAGTGAATTCGTGAAGGGACAATGTGCGAGGGAGTGATTCTATCTTTCAGCACTTCGAAGAAACCATCGCATATTCATGAACTGTATATGTTCATTTCGCCAAACCAATGCTGATCGCAATTTGTACCTTTACAGCTGACGCAATGGACGGGTCTCGGGGTTCCGATTCGAACAGAGAGATGAACGAATATCTTCTCGGAGCTCAGAAGGGTACGTAGAAAACTGGAAATCCATCAGTGATGAGCAAAATCTTGGTCTTGTATTTTGGCAAGTTTCAGACTCATCTTCTTGAAATGATTTCAGTGAAGCTCCGGGACCGCATCCTGCTATCACCTTATACGAAATTTCTGCTACCTTCGATCCTCGTAGCGTTCTTCGTACCCGTTACAGTCTACGCCTTGATGATCAGCCCCTACGTCCTGGATTCGACCTACAGTTCGACCACCTGCAACCTGAAGACTGAGTACCAAGTGGACTGTTTCCCCGGGCAAAATCCCACCGAATCCCAATGCTCAGCAGCCTTATGCTGCTGGAGCGATAGTCTGAGCTTTTGCTATCACACAGTGCCTTCTCAGCATGGCTATACTCCAGAAGGAGGTGTCTATTCCGAAGGTATGAGAAGCAGGAGTGAGAACTGCGCCTGGACATTTTCAGGATGGAATTAAAACCACGGTGCTCCTTTCGAACTCCAGGAACAGTGTTGACCCCCAGAGGAAGGAACAGTCCTCTAGGAAGTGCGAATGCTGAGGAAGTGTACCTGGACGTTACAGCAACCGACAGCAACCATGTGGAGATATCGATTTCTACGAGCAGTACAGTTTCCAGGAGAAAACGAAGAGGAGTGAATGATGATCAGGACCTCGGTGAAGAGGATGAAGTCACTCAAAGGCTGCTCTACTTCCTTCCAAGAGATCGTAGTCGACGAACAGCCGAGATTCAATTGGGTTCGTATCTAATAAAGGGCATATTTTACCTCAAAAAGCTTCATGCAAGTTTCGCGATCCATGTGATCAAAGGACTGGGAAGATGAAGTTACCTCCTTCTTATTCTGCTTTGTATTCACCTTCGTAGACGAGTCCTCTAACCTGAACGTCTACGTTCACTACCCTGAGTTTTCGGTCACAGTGTCGAGGGCCAATGTCGCGATAACTGAAGAAAGTTCCATACTGTCAACGGCTAGGGGTCCACTCATATTGACAGAAACCTACTGGGAGTGGACACTGTATTTAACCAACGGTTCCCTCTACGGGCTAAACGATTTGGAACTCAACGGAACGACTAATAGCATTTACAATAATGAGAATGGGACTATTACTCCAGCTTTTCTAGCCATTAGTGAAACCGGCGAGGCCGCCGCCTATTACATTGATTACAAAGGACCGTTGGAAGTAGAGGTGAAAAAACAATACCTCTTATGTATTTCACTCTTTTCTCTTCAGACACAATCAAACTCCATTAAGTTTTTGCCTTCTTTCTTTACCGAAAGGTTTTGAACGTTTCGAACCTCGTCATTTTGCGGGGTATGGCTCTCCCTGATGAACTGGTACTCCATGTTCTGGCTGGACCAACTCCTCTGGAAGCTGTCCAGCAGCTGACCTTGGCTCTTTCATCTACCTCAGAGTCGCCATCGACGATCCAACACCTGAATAATTATGGCCTTCACATTTGTCCAGCTGGGGATTCATACTTGGTTCAAGACACCATCACGGAATTGAACAACACCATAGAATCACTTTCGGCGATTCTGGCCCCGTGGGACTCCCACTGTCTTCACGATCGATTGGTCTCTTTCCTGAACCACATTCTGACCGATGATGATCTTCAGGCTATTCGTGAGGCAAAGTACCTTCTCGAGGAAACTGGCCGCAGTTTTTCACCCCATTTGAGTCCCATGGTGAGACAGTCCCGGATCCATGATGGAATCCGAATCAGGCTAAAGAAGTCATCTTTTTTTTCTTAATTCATTTCATTCAAGATCTTGGCTGATGATGGAACCTTGCATGCTGGATTGGAGGCGTCTGCCCTGTTGCTGACCAACGGATCGAACCCTTACGTTGGGCTCTATCATGAATCGAGTGTCGGTTATCCTGACTGGGAAAATTCTGGAGTAAAAAACATGGCGACGAGTTATCTGACGGATTACTTGAACGATACCGGCTCCCCAGGATCGGTGTGGGTCAGGGACGCCTGGCCGAAGGATGAACAGAACTCGAGCTTTAGATCAGAAGTTGATTTCTCAGTGTTCGATTACATGCCAGACGTAAGAGAACTTTTTCTCCGCGATGGGGAAATTCCATTTGCCCTTCAATTGCTTGTTCTAGTTTTTTTTTTGCTTTTTTATTCCGCTTCATGAAAGGTTTTACTTTTCTTTTTAGGTACTTGAGTACTCGATGAACAACCTCACAGTACCCTACAACCTCCTCACCAGCTCGGGAGGGCCCCACTACGCCACCCACAACACTTATTCTGAAGGATTTAGGGCTTTTCTTAAATCCTCCGTGTCCACTATTGAGTTTTTTGGACCTCCTGCCGAAGGGGGGAACACCACTTGGTCTGGACTAAGAAGAGCCGTTCGGTCCACCGTCGGGGCGGGTATTGTCGGCCAATTGCCACCCCCTGTATACATCTGTGGTATCAGCGATTTCGACTCTTCCATTCACGAGGAACTCTGCATAAGGTGATTCTTATTCATGTGATAATTCGAAGACCGGTCATTCAGATTCAAATTCTATTAGTTCACACCGTAAAAAATAGTGTCAATAATGTTCACTCAAAATTTGGAGTCTTTTGAAATTATCGTTTTTGAGTTGCAGTGTTCACCGCGTTGAACAGCGTAATTTCCAGACCTTGCTATTCCATGCAGTGATTTCCAATCAATGATACGGCTTTCGATTATTTTGGTTCAGACGGTAGAAAATAGTCCAGAACATGTTTGCCCGGAATTTCGAGACTTTCAGATTCAGAGTTTCCGAGTTACAGTGTCCACCGAATCGGAAAACGCGATTCGTAAATGATTTCAAGTCACTTAGTGATTCCGATTGATCAATTGATAATCGACTCCATCGGATCCCGAGGATTGAAAAGGGGTTTTGAAAAATACCCGACGGCGAAAGAGTCAATTTAGTAGTCTAGATCCTTCGAAGGGTCAGTTCGCCAGGAGCTTCCGAAAGTTCCAAATCCTCAGACGACAGATCTGAACCGTATCCTTCATCTTCCGCAGATGGTATCAGGCGGCAGTTACGTGGCCACACATATTGGTACTTCCTGATCGATCGCCGGGGGGAACGAGCCTTTCAACAAGTGCCAGTTTGACGGTGGCTCGAGCCCTACGGCTTAGGGCATGCCTTGCAACTTACCAGCATACCTTGGTGGCGGCTTTTTTCCAGCGAGGATCTCCAGTCCTGGCACCGACCTCGCTCCACTTTCCAGAAGACAGTCTCTTCACGCATGCATGGGATCAGTTTATGTGGGGTGAAGCTATCCTCGTTGGTATGTTATTGGATTTTTATTGAGATGTGGAAGCGGTTTTTTAGGCTTTTCAAGCGTTAACGGAGCACTTGAGTCCTGCCCAAGTCACCTGTCTCATCATTTACTCGATCCGTCAAGCGGATGAGAAGACCTGTCAACTTTTTCGACAGGCTTATGTCATTCCTTCAGGGAAAAGGGAAGTTATCACAATCACCCCGAAAATGAAATGTTCACTTTTTACCAGATCTTCACATTTCGAGGTCCAGAGAATCGCCTCTGACAATTTTTGGACTTACGTCTGGGTGTCTGATCAATTTTATTTCCAACGATATCTCGAGAACGAATCCACGGATTTCCATCATTTTCATCTCAATCGACGCAGTTTTTCGTTACTCAGAGCTGATTAGATTCTCGATTCAATCGGTCAACTAGTTTTCGAGTAATCTAACGAACAAAATTTTACAAAAAAAAATTTCAAACAGTCATATCTCGAGAACGAATCAACGGATTTTGACGATTTCGATCTTCATCGATTGCATTCCCTCCAACTTAGAAATGACTGAATTTTGGAATAGATCGATGCAGTGGTTTGGTATCGTTAGAACTCGAAATATCTTTGCAGGAAATTTTAGAACTGGTCCATCGATGTGTCTCCTTTTTCTCATCCTTTGGAGCTTTTTCAGGACTCGTTACCCTCCCCGGTGTGTCTCAAGTACCAATGCGACTGCCAGGTGACATATCCTGGCGACATTTGATGGGTGGTTCTGCAGTAACTCCGATCGCAAATGAAACCATACCGGTGACTGCGAATTTGGGACAAATAGTGACCCTTGTTAGTCCTGGACACTTGGTTCCCGTTCACAAGGTAAGAATGAGTAAAAAAATGGACAAAACGAAGGTAAAAAAATTAAATTGCAAAGTATAATCGAAGAAAGATCGCTCGGTAATAAAATCGAATCCAAAGACATGATTTTGGTTTGATTTTTGGGGTAAAAAGAGGATTTTTGTTGGTTTAGGAAATCGGAGGGACGACTGCAGAGACGATGTTGAATAATTTGACGTTGGCTGTGAATTTGAATTGCGAAGAAGCGGACGTGGATGAGAGCTGTTTGGCCTCGGGCGAGATTTACTTCGGTTCAGAAGACGGTGATTTTTTGAGCGTCGAGGTAAACAGGACCCATTTAGCCCTCGGGAATCTGGATAGCGTGAGAATATACGCTTGTGATGGAAACTCGACGGCCTCGATGTCGCAGGCAACGTTTATACAAACGGTTGAACTACTTGGAAGTTCATCTTACCAAGTTGATACGGAACTCTGTGATCTTGCAGAAAATAACGCCGCTATTAGCTTGGCCTAATTAACGTTCATCTCCTTCCTTCATATCGCTCACTCCATCCATCAGCAACGAATAAACTTGTTAAATGAGCACTTCGTCTTATGTACTACCTACTTGTATCATTAACTTCTGAGATCACATCTTTTAAGTAAATAAATATTAACCAATTTCATTTCATTGAGATTGTGCGTCGATTTTCATTACCCCATTAAATTTGTAACTCAGTTACGTCGGTTCCTCGACGAAATGGTACCTAATATATTATAACGGATCTTGAGATCCTCGATTCAAGGTTATATGTCGTTAATTGACTGTAACAGAGTGATTTTGTCGAAACCGCGGATGACTTCTTTAAAATTTATTTATTCATACTCTGGATGTGAATAATTTTGAAAGTCGTGGAGGTAATTGAATAATTTATATCCCAATTCACCCCAGTCCAGTTCAGGAGAGAAAATTTCATTTTTGGGTTTACCGTTGGCAAACGAGTGCGAAAGAGGCGTTCAATTTTTTACAAAATCGATCATATATCTCTTGGGATAATTTTTTATCTTCTATTTAATTTTCGCCTGATTGTAAATGGGTTAAATTTTTCTTTCAAGGAAGGGTCTTTCATCCCTAATAAGCGGAGTGAGTGATCGTCCTTAATTCACATTCTTTTTCGGTTTGATTAAGAAAACGTGATGCCAGACGCGAAAAATTCCATTTTCGTAAAAAAACAGAAAAAAAAAAATACTTTCCCCTTTTGAATAATAACGCGAAATTCCAATGAACAAATATTGTCACAATTATGTTTAGAAAAAAAAAAAAAAAAAAAAAATTCCGGAGATATTTACGATATCGAAGAATTCCTAAGTAATCTGATTTCACGCATCGCATGGGGAAAGAACGAAGGATAAGCTTTTTTTCGATTTCGTGGAAATTCAACATTGTTTTATGTATAAATAAAAGATGAAAAAGAACCGCATGATTGTATCTCTTTATTCCGCGAAAAACAATCCTTCGCATATTTTTAACAGGTTTATTTTATCATTTTTTTTTTGTATTTTTTTTTCATTCTTCTCGATCCTAAACACCTTTTATGGAATTTTTTTTTCCTAGAAATCCATTTCCAACGTTGTCTCGAATCATATGCTACATTATGTAATTTTTTTATTTTATTTTTTCATATTCGCGCAATGTGGGAGTTGGTAATAGTCGATTCGAAAAAAAAGTTCTCTCTGATTTCTCGAGATTATGAAAATATGTGAAAAGGTTCAAGTGGGCGAAATAATGGCGAAGACCCTTAAGAACTCAAGCGGCACTTCAGTCACGTGCATAAATCAGTATAAGAGCTGATGCCGAGATGTTATAATTTCGCATAAGCAGCTGTTACTCCGGCTTGCGCGAACGTGACCGGGAATTTTCGTGACTGAAAATCAATTCTTTCCTCGCTCCTATAGAACTCGCGACATTCTGTCCTACAATTAGAATGAAAAAAAAACACGAAAAAAAGCTTTCGCCAATCTCGTTTGCTGTTTGCAGACAAACCCAATTTTTTCTGTTCCGCAAACAACAATTCCTTACATAGCAAATGTGTCCTTCTATACTCTGAAAGCTCAATTCCTTTGAATTCCAGGTAATAAAGCAGAAATAAAAATTCTGCGAGCTTTTGCAACCGAAATCCAGTTCTTGGGGCTAATGACGGTTTTAGTAACGCAACTTGTGCATTCGTGAGACGAACTTATGGTTACCCTGAAAAGCTTCGTTAAAGCTCGCGGAATATCAGGTCTAGACGGTTTTACGATAGTAGGTATAGAGCTCTTTTGGTTCGCTCGTCGAGTGATAATTAAACGCCACGAGCTTGCGGTGGGATTCGAATTACGAATTTCGAAAGCTGCGAAAGGTAAAAATTCTGAACTTTTATAGTAACGACTCAGAGATTTTAGAAAGATCATTTCTCCGAAAGTCTAGGTAGCAAATTTGAAAAGCTCCAAATGAAAAAACACTGAAAGTTTAAAATTCTGAAAGCTAAAGATCCCAAAAGCCAAAACTTTGAATCTCGAAATTCGCGAGATGCAACGTTGTTTATTTCACAGCTTTGTCGCGAACTTTCCTTAAATTTGCAGATTTTTGGACTTTCTGAGTTTTGAACTTTCGGATCTTTGAGCCATTTGCATTTCGATCTTTCGGAATTTCCAACTTTTGAACTTTAATGTTTCTAGAATCTCAGAATCGCGTCTCAAATAAATTCCGAATTCCGACCATTCGGAGCTTTTAGAATTCGAAACTTCAATCCTGTCCCGCGAGCTTTGGGATCAAAAATTATTTTTCGTGTAGTGATGCGAAATCCGCACCTTTCGCATATTCGCAAACACTATATCAGGCGTTCTCTGAGCATTGCGCATTTCAACGCGATTCTAGCCACGCGACGCGCTCGAAAGCTCGGAGTTCGGAGCTTGCGTACTTAGGTTTGAACGCGGAGTGGACTTCGGCTTTTCGCCATACACTCATCTCGCGTTGCTCCGGATTGCACCGGCTAACGCAGTCTGACTAAACGTACCCAACCGGTCGGTTCTAACTCGGTGGAAACTTCCGGAAAAAAGCCCATTTTGTTTTTTGGAAACTATTACGAAAACAATTTACGTGGTGTTTAAATAAAAATCAGCCACTTCTCTTCATTTTTTGTAACTCTAAAAATTTTCAAAATTAACTATGTATATATTCTACGCTCATAAATTAACCATCGGAAACAATAATGCTGAACAAACGGATTAATGAAATAGTATGAAATAAAATGAAGTCAAAAATTTCCGTAAATATTTTAAAATTCCGCGGATTTAATCCCCGTCATAAGTTATGTGGGCTACTACTATAGAAAAGCGGTGATCAACATTTTCGATGGAAGAACGATGGTTTGTCTTGCATATTGCTCGTATACATACCAGATTTTTGATAAACTTTATCAACCGATCAATTATTTTTTGTTTTATCGTTATCCATGCCTGTGCAGCAATTACATAATATACCAACCGATTTGACATTTCTTTTCTCTTTTCATTCCCATTTCCTTTCTGTCTAATTCTGAATCCTCACTCTGGCAAAATTTTTTGCTTTAGTTTTTCAAAATCTTTTTTCTCCTTTGTTTTTCGCCTCTTTTTGCAGACCAAAATTTCTCTCTCGACACGATTACTCCGAAATCGAAAAAAACTCGCGAGAGCAACAGCAACAAAAACAGTGAAAGGAAAAAGAAGAAACCAAAAAACAGAGTGGGATAAATTCTAATCACTTGAAAAAGTGGTCTGGCTGCAGGATCAAATGTGTATTAAGTTTATGAAAAAATGAGTTCGATTTTACATCAAAATATTTTCAACTTCCCATTTTTTTTTTTTTTTTTTTTCCTTCTCAAGAGATTATTGTTCTATAGATTCTTCTGATTCTTTTTTTTTTTTTATTTCTCCTTTTCGGAGTGAAAAAAAGAGTTGCTTTGAAAATTGTCGACCCGCATATAAAAGTGTTTCTATCTGCAGGGGTAGAATTTTGTGGTGGTTTTTTCTTGTTTTTCTTTTTTTTTTTTTGTTTATTTTATTTCAATTTTTTTATCATTCAAATCGCTCATCGTACCTGCCTATATCCGATGCATTTACCTGTATACCTTTGCTCGTATAACGTAGCTAAACCGCCTCTAGGGGTTTTTATCATCGAGTTGATTTGATTGAGGTGGGTATAACGGTCAGAATAACTGCCAGCGACAGAAATGTTGCGAACTCTATTGGAAACTCTTTTCATCTTCTCCTCATTCCTGTTTTTTTTTTTTAATCAATATTTTTTGCACACTTTTTAAAATGTTTATTCTTCTATAGTTTCAATCAACGGTTTTATATGTATCTGGCAACGGTTTTCAAAATACGGACGTATGTACTAAATGCGGGGATAAAAAAGAAACGGAATACCGATAGCTATGTCGCGATTTAATGCTATAGAAAAATGTCATAACCCCGGCATAAATATATTGAATTTTGATAATCAGATTTGTTTAACTGTCTTATGATCAGGGATAGTTTTAGGGCAAAATGTCAAAAGAATTATTGGGTACTAGAGTTTGAAAAAGATCTTGGGTCCGAATTTGAACCATTTTTGAAAATGAATGTAAAAATATGCGGGAAAAATGATAGGATTTCATATCAAATTCCATAATTGTACTTTTCGAAGTTTTTATTTGATTTCATATTTTTCCCTGCGAGCAGAGTTGAATTTTGTTGAGATTTTGCGAGAATACAAATTTGCAACAGAAGGCAGACGACACAAAAATGACGAAACCACTTCAAATTTCATCCCTCAAATTTCGAAAAACGTCATTTCTGACTGACTAAGTTACATTGTCTTCAGAATAAAAATCGACTTTTACGAATGAAAATCTCCTTTTCATTCAAATCAATAAACCTGATTTTTCAAAAACGAATTACGTCAAGGAGAAAAATGATATGGAGTCGAATCGAACTCCGTGTCTAATTGAATTTCAATACTAAGTAGATCAGAAAAAGATATTCGCCATTATGAAACTAGATTTGGCAAATTTTTTCTGAAATCAACGAACGGATGAGTCGGTTCCAATTTCGCGATTGCTAATTCTATTTGTGGTAAAACTAGACAGTGAAACAATTTTAATTTTGCGAAAATTCAAATTTTGCCGGAATTCAAATTGGAAAAGATCACAATGAGTTGAATACGGTATATTATTTGAGGACCTAGACAAGGAAGGTCGTGCTCGTTTATCATCTGCATGAAATCCCTTGGGGCTTTCAGCAACATATCCGGTTGCTTACCCAACGTGACGAACGATAGCGACTTGGGATATGCGGAAAATGCAACGCTACCTCCTCAGCTAAGATTCACCGAACAATCATTGAGCGTCGTAGTGGTTTACTGCCTTCTCTTCGTTGTCGCAGCTGTTGGCAATCTGACCGTATTCATCGCATTATCTCGAGGCAGACACCGAAAGTCGAGAATTTCCCTGATGATGTCGCATTTGGCCGCAGCTGATCTCCTAGTCACCTTCCTCATGATCCCGTTGGAGGTAAGTCAAAAATGGAAAAGAAAATTTGAAGAAGAAAAACAACTAGGAGGTCATTCAGTCATTGCTGACCATCATGGGTGACGCCGTAAGACTTCCTGCGCAGATCTTTCGAGTTCGAACGATATGAAACTACTGCATCGATCTATTCCAAAATTCAGTCATTTCTAAGTTGGAGGGAATGCAATCGATGAAGATTAAAATCGCCAAAATTCGTTAAATCGTTCTCGAGATATGACTGTTTGAAATTTTTTTTGTAAAATTTTTTTCGCTCGATTCCTCGAAAACTAGTCGACCGATTGAATCGAAAATCTAATCAGCTTTGAGGAAAGAAAAACCGCACCGATTGAGATGAAAATGATGGAAATCCGTAGATTCGTTCTGGAGATATCGTAGGACATAAAATTGATCATACACCCAGACGTCAGTCTAAAAATTTTCGAAGGCGATTCTCTGGATCCTAAAACGTTGAGATCTGGTGAAAACTTAGCTTTTCATTTTCGGAGTGATTATAATAACTTTCCTCTTTTCAGAAGTGGAAAATTAAAAAGAAAGCCGTGTAATGAAATTTTATTCTCCCATCTAAACGACGATTGGAAAATGAAAACCGTAAAGATGAATAGGAAAAAATTGGGCAAACTTAAATCTTCGGCCACAGCCAGTCTAGGTTTGAATGTCAAACTATAAGCAGAAGAATAAAAAAAAAAAGTTTACATTCTTTCCAGAGTTAATAATAGGAGAAAAAGCCCTGAGAAGAAGAGTCGATTTTGTTGTCTGGACTGATCTTTGGGTAAAACTTTCTAAAACGGGGTAAAAGAGGCGTTTTTTGCTTCGGTTAGCTGGCCCTCGGGGCAATTCTCGTTATTTTTAAGATTGTCGAGTGGGATGATACAATGGGAATCACGAATTCGATAAGAATCAATTACGTATGTCCACCAGCTGACAGGGGAACCCCAAGGGCTTACGGTTTTCTAATCCCGTATCGTATCTCAATTCATAAAATGGGAATATTTTCTATCGATGTTATCCTCGGACTGAAAATACCCACGTCGACGAGAAAAAGACGGTAAATTATTTCGTCTCGAATGAAACTTTTCGGAGTAAAGTATTTCAGGATATCGCGACGAAGTTTTTGCTGTCGGAAATTAATGCTATATGTTACAAATCGCTTTGAACTTAACCTATACAGCTAACATAAGAAATATGAATCTGACTGGAATTCTATTAGTTTTTTCCAAACAGTCAAATACTCGGCCACTTTTTGCCGTAGCAAAGCATTAATCTCCTGAGTTTCATTCCAGTAGGTTGTATAGTTTGGACGAAACTACGAATCGCGTTTTCGACGTGATGACAATTGCTAACAATGGAATTCCAAACATAGTCACGTGGCACCTTAAGGCAATATGAAAGTCTGTTCGAAATTCCATGATTGCCAATTGTCATCACCTCGAAAACGCGAATCGTAATTTCTCCACGACTACCCAACCGATCCGAACGAACCCTCGACTAATGAATTCAGTTTTTCGGCAGAAATCGGCTAAGTGTGTCACTTGGTCAAAAACACTGATTGGATTCCAGTAAAACTCATGTTTTTTTCATGTTGGCAAGGTTAGGTTGGCAGTGATCTCTAGCACACCACCTTAATTTGACTGATCTTGATAAAACTTGATACTTTTATCATCGCATCCAAGAAACGCGAATCTATAAGTTCGTTTCTCGAGTTCTGTGCAAACTTCTTACGAAGTTGATCATTCATGAAAGCTTTTGTCGGGCAGTTTCTCGACTTGTATCCCTAGATCGCTCGGAATATTGAGTTACCTGATGTCTATTTGCGCCTGAGAAGAAGTACGTCTGTGATTGCTTCCCAGGTTTCTTTATGGGAAATTGGACTCGGCTATTTGCGACGCGAATAACATTTTTCTTCACTGCAGACGACCTACGGCGTAGTGTCTATCAGATCGAATCCTGCGAGCCCAAAGATTGGAAGCTACTGTCCAATTTATTTTCATCGGGTGTTCTCCTCGATTCACGATTGGCAAATAATTTTTTTTCCCATTCCTGTTTCTGCAGACGGCTATTCGAACGCAATCAGTCAAGTTCTTTAGATCGAGGTATATAATAGATCGGGAAAAATTTTAGTTCTCAATACCGAGAGCAGCCCGGACTAGACGGTTCCCAAAAAAACTGTTCACGACCCGCACTTAGCTTTCGAAATAACTGTACCAAACCCTCGCAAGACCCTCGTCTACGGATTCAACTGACGTATCATGAAATTTTTCAGATAAAGGAATCGAGATTCGAGATGAAAGAAAAAAACCGACTCTTATGAAATTTGCGAGGCAGCATTTTGTCCGTCCCTTTATACCCGTCAGAGCTACTTTGACAGAATCTAACATCAGGTCTTCTTAATTTCTCTCATGATACAAAAAAAAAAAAAAAAAGATATAAAGAGGCAAAGAAAGAAGGAAAGAAAATCGAGACTTTTTTTTGGCAAACCGCAGGCATTTTCTGCAGTTTAGAGTTGAGGTGAATCTGACAGCTCGATTCAAGTCGTAATTATGGAATAAAGCTCAATCGTGATAATGGATATTGCTTTTAATCAGATCCTGCCTTTCCGCCAGATTGCTCACGATCGTGGAATCGTTTTCAATTAATTAAATAGCGCATTGCTCTTTACCTGACAATAAATGAATTTTGAACACCGTTAGAGATACTCGGGCGTGATTTGATGCTCAACTAATTTGACATTCCATTTCAAAGCCCTCGAATTAGGAAGAATTTGATCAAACCTCCAATTCCCTCGATCTAAAGGCTTCTTAACTCTCCTACAAATCTATCTCAGCTCCGAAATTGAATACCAACTTACTTCCTATTCCTATAAGTTCTCTTCAAAGGAAAAGTTCTTACTTTGTAGAAAAAAATTCTGGGCGCTGTATTTGGGCTGTTTTCTTACTTTCGATGAAGTAGAATTTCATGCCTCATCATCATCATTGGCATGATTAATTACGTGCAGACTTCCAACAGTCTGAACTCAGCCCCTAGATCGTTAAAACTTTGGAACAATTAAAAACTTTTGAACCAATAAGCTTTCCCTTAATCACTGATTTTTGTAATCCTGCAGGTAGGATGGCGCCTGACGGTTCAATGGATTGCTGGAAACATGGCCTGCAAATTGTTCCTCTTCTTGAGGGCCTTTGGACTTTATCTGTCCAGCAACGTCCTGGTCTGCGTCTCATTGGACAGGTCAGTGGACCAGCATATTTGTCATAAATTGTATTCAAACAGCTGTAATTTCTGCATCTATAAAGCCACCTTATTAAAATTTGGGATATTAATAGAAGGCAGCTTGACGAAGAAAACGAGCAATCGTAGACTTCTGTATCACAAATCGTTACTAAGTTACACCGGTTCTAAAAAAATAAAAACAAAAGAACAAAAATTGATAACGATAACTTTATCTTGAGAAAAAAGAATCTAATTTCCTCCAAAGCAATGGAGATATGAAAAAAAAACCGTTTCACAGCGAGATAGTGGTAGATTTGGCGAGCGTGTCCTGAAAATTTCATGCAATTATCTGAAACGGTGGATCCGTAATGGTTGGTTCGTGTAAAAAATGCACCAGTTTCGTAGAAGTGGTTATAACTTGGTAACGATTTGAGATACAGAGATCTGTGACGGGTTGTTTTTTTCATTGAATTACCTTCTTCAACGACCCCAAACCGTGGGAAGATTTCATTACCGAAACAGGAGGTAGAGTTCTGAGAAAAAGGAGCTTCTAAGAAGAACGGGGGAACTTGTATTTATAGCCTGTTTTGAAAATAGAATCAGTGGTTGAATTGGATCCTGGAAGGTGAAAAAAAAGCCTGGAAAAAAAGAGAGCTCGAGAAGCCTCACGATTTTTTTGCCTCCTTTAAAGATAAGGAACCGTTGGGTAAAAACATCGGGATTTTCACTTGACGGATAAATTAAGCTCGCAGGGTTCTATATTTTTGTGAAAGTAATTGAAAGGCAGCTCTGGCGAGTCTCGATTTTTATTTCTACCACAATTTTTAATCTCCATTTCTGCAAACAGGTACTTCGCAATTTTACATCCCCTAAAAGTAAACGACGCCCGACGTAGGGGAAAAGTAATGCTCGCCATCGCCTGGGTATGCAGCCTCCTTTACGCTGTTCCCCAGGTTTGTATTTATTTTGAATTTAAATCTGCGAGGAAAAACCTTCGTCCTCAACGATTATATTTCGTCAACGAAATATCAGTTGACAGTAATTCATAGCAAATTTACCGATCAATTTTAATCCTAACCAATCGCCTGTCACGTTCAATTACTTGGCTTTCAATAACTGCCTATATGGCTTGTGGATCCGCAAAGCTTTCACAAAGGACATTTTTTCCAATTTCATTTGACGGTTCGACGACAGGATTGGCTTTTTCGGACTGGACGAATGTTTCCCCATTTCTCCTAAGCTCTATAAAAGCTCACGTTATTGTTGATCGTCGATTACAAAGAGTCAAGCTTGAAAGCTTTTTTTTTGGTTTTTTGTTTTTGGATGAAAAAAAAATCCAGTGACCCAGCGAATACTCACACGAAGCTTTTTTTCCTCCTTTTTGACAGAGTTTCGTTTTCCACGTTTCTTCTCATCCGGACTACCCAAAATTTCAGCAATGCGTTACTTTCGGGTTTTTCATGACCCAGGCTGAGGAAACTGCTTACAATCTTTTCTGCGTCGTGGGTTTGTACTTCATGCCACTTCTGGTCATCTGTTTCACATACACCAAAATACTATGCGAAATAAGCACCAAAAGTCGGGAGAGCAGATTGGGTAAGTGTAATACGAGACACTTGAAAAAACAAAGCATTCGTCAATCGAGTAGGAGAAATAGGAGAACTCATTTTCTGGACCGAGCCATTTGCAAATAAGTGAAAGAGGAGTGTTCAGTTTTTTTTTTTTTTGTTTTTTTTTTCTCGACCATATATTCAGTTTCCATTAAACTTCTCAAGATTTAATCGATCTTTCACTATTATTTAGTGTTCAAATACCATGACTTACTGGTATTTTTGAAAATTGAGATAGCAAAATGTTCCTTCCATCATTTTTCATTATTTCATGATTCACGTTACAGTTATGGGAAAATCAACCAGCGGTGGAACGACGACTAGCAATAGTATGCACAGTGGAATCGGGGGTCGATTTCCACTACGTAGATCGGACATAAGCAGCATAGAGCGAGCCAGAGGCAGGACACTTAGGATGACCATCACCATTGTGTCAGTTTTTATTCTCTGCTGGACGCCCTACGTCGCGATGACATTGTGGTAAGGAATTTGGAGGAAACTAACACGCCAATAATGATCAGTAATTCACATTTTCTACCTCATTTGCCATTTGCTCATTCATACCAAGGAAATTCATGATTTAAAGTTGAGATTTTGCTAAACCAGCGCGTGTCCAACTCGTCCGGACAATCATCGAATATCCAGTACTTTGGATCGATGTACGGAAGTTTTTTCCCATGACGATATCTCGAGAACGAATCAACGGATTTTCATGATTCTTGTGGTAATCGATGCGGCTTTTTATTACCCAGAACTCCTCTAATTTTTTATCTAATCGATGCATTGGTTTTTGAGTTATCCGAAGAAGAAATTGCTGGAAACAAAAATTTCAATTGATTCGTGGCAGTTGTTTCCCGTGACGATATCTCGAGAACGAATCGACAGATTTTCATGATTCTTGACGCAATCGTTGCAGCTTTTCATTACTCAAAATCCCTTCAATTGTGGATTCAATCGATCGACTAGGTTTTGAGTTATTTGAAAAACAAACTCCCGGAAACAAAAATTTCGGCATGAGCACATGACTTATTGGAAATTTCTCGCGCAGGTACATGTTCGACAGAGAGAGTGCCAAACGAGTGGAGACTTGGCTGCAAGACGGTTTGTTCATAATGGCGGTGGGAAACTCATGTGCAAATCCTTTGGTCTATGGAAGTTACGTGGTAAATTACCGCCGGGAATGTTCCCGGTGTTTTGCTTGCGGGGCAAAATCCCAGCTTGAAAAGAAGCAAAATCTCGACGTCAGACTGGCCTGTCGCAACACGGGAAAATAGAAATACGCAGTGGCTGAGCCACGCGAAAGTCACACTGTAGACACGTATTTTTGAAAATTCAAATCGAGCTTGCAGGCCGCGTTGGAAGAGCAAAAGCTCTTTTACCCTTAACTCTACGTCCTGTAATTATGCAGACGGTATACAAGTGAGTGAATTATCCATATATGGAATATTATAGTGGAACCGGAATTGACTGAGAAACTCTAAATGTGATGGCGGATTGTTCGGATGTATAAATATCTCTAAAAAAATATATATCTATATTTTGAAAAATTTTCAACCAAATTGTGCGACACGCATCGTCTCATAGAATTTAAATGTGTAAATCTACGTGTATATATTCGGGGGAAAAAAAAAATAATTTGTTGTAACATACGTTAATATCATTTTCTGCGAGCTTGCCAAAGGCAAGTTAGTTAATATCTTCTACATATGTACAGATACATATATATTCATGTACAATCCCAGTAAACCAAAACGAATTAAAACAAATTGAGTGTAGCAAAAACAGAATTAACACGAATTAAATAAATTTGAAAAGAATTGTATGTACGTGTGGCGATTCTTTTTGATTCGGAAGAATTGGCTAAACAAAGTCTTTCGAATTCTGTTTAATTCCATTTTTTTCGCATACTTACTCAATTCGTTTTGGTTTACTGGGACACATCGTCCTATGATGTAAATGTCAGTCTATACGTTTTATATACTATTATACATATCCATATCTTCAATGATCACTCGAACCACGTGTTATATGTATATGTAATACAAATGTCAAATATACAGATTCTTCGATTACTCGATAGCACCAAAGCCAGTTTATTCTTTACCGGCATGAAACGGAAATAAAGAAGAAAAACTGAAATTAAGCTGTTGATTCTGTCCTGTCATTTTTATTATCTGCGAATTTGTCAGGAAACGGAATAAGCAGGATACTCAAATTCGAGCCAGAGATTTAAAAATTTTGTCATTTCCTGCAATACCGGCTACTATAGTTCGAACTTACTTTGCAAAATTCTAGAAATAAAACAAAAAGCTGAATATCTCAGCGGAAGAAAATCGTAAGAAAGATTTTCAAAACCGGAATCAAATTCACCCGATTTTTTATCCCAGAAATTTTCATCCTGACGTTGAAAAAAAAAGTAAAGAAAATGCGAAAAGCTACTGGTTCTCAATATTTTGTCAATACGATAAGGAAAAATTGTAAAAATTCTGTACGGAAAGCTTTGAAAAGCTTATTGCGAAATTTTTTTTGAAATTTTCTTTCGCTAAGACGACGAAGCTCATCTAATTCCACCTTGAAATTCGCAAATTGATTTCGAACCTGAAATTCAAGTCGAGGAAGAAAACTCGAAAGTCATCGGTACGGTTCGTAAGTAGTGTAAGAATCGCATTGCAACCGGAAATCGTTAGTCTTTGTGTTATTCTGACCTGAAACACGACCCTCAGTAATTATTCGAATAATAAATAGATTCAAATCGTGGAAAGGGACACGAACGCATAAATCGACTGATTAATATTCAAATCTGACCTGACGGACCTACGTCACGATCAGTAGAGGCCAAGAGGACAAAACCGGACCAGAACCAGCACTGAGGCTTATACGAAAACGATAACAATTTATTAAAACCAGAAAAGAAAATGAGAACAACAAAAAAAGGCAACGAGAAATTTCAACGTTTTTTCTCGAAATCATTCAGTTCTGAGCGGCTCTCGGCTCGGTAAATCGTCAACTTTTTCCGGTTGGTCCTTCGTCTTTTTCCTTAAAGCTCGTCCTCTTAGGTTCAACATCGTCCTGGCGACTAGCCATATCGCAGCTTTTTCGCAAACGCATCGCAGTCCGTTTACAGCACCGATTATCAAAGTGTGCGGTGGATAGCCGGTGGTCCTAGACTCGATCCCAACCGTCCTCAACGATGATTCGACAAATTTTTCAGGAGTTGGAGCCATCCAGGTTGCTTTTCTGCAAAAGAAGTTGAAAAAAAATAAAAAAACAGATAAAAATGGCGTTTTTATTTTTATTTTTTGGTTTTCTTTTCGTCCAAAATTTGGGTCCTTTTCAAAACCGAGAAATCTGAGCATCCCACATGTCATTTTCTGGCTTATGCATATCAGGATTTCGCTCATAAAACAATAATTGGATTCTTTGATCCGCGGATTTTAATTTTTTTTAATTTTTATCTCGAATCGCATTTCGCTGGAATCTTTAGTCTCCACGAATCTTCGAATGGGTGTAGCGATCGAAAGAGTGGTCAGAACGGGATGATTTTGGATCAAAAATATGCAGAATTTCATAAGCTTTCAGTTGATTTTGGATTTACAGAGATCGGTTAATAATCAACGGAGTTATTCGGAATAATGTCAACCGACGTCCTATTCATGTAGTACATCTAAATTTTTTGCACGCACAGTGGCGATTGAGTTCTGCAATCATTCCAAGCTTTTGAAAAATGAGGCAAAAATCAAATCGACTCCTAAAACTGTCTACTATTCAATTCAAAAGTTGGCAGAGTCCGATTTTCTAGACATCTTACAAAAAATTGAGAATCAATTATAAGTACCTAACTCTGATGGTGTATCAAGTTTGAACTTTTTTCACTCTTGAACATTATCTTAAATAACTCCGTTGGTTATCAACCGATCTTTTTAAACTTAGAGTTGATTGAAAGCTAATAAAATTCCGCACATTTCAGAAAAAGAATCATCCCATTCCGATCACCCCTTCCATAGTTATGCCGATTTGAAGAATCACCGCAGGTTGGGAAAGTTTTGAAAAAACGTTGGACGACAGACGAGATTGAAAATCATTGATTACAAGCCAGCTGGGAATTCTTTTCAACGAAATCCTGAAATTCGTATTTGCTGAGCTGAGGTAGATAATGAAAGAAACATATTCAATTAGCGAGAATTCGGTCCAGCAAAGGCTGTATGAGTCGAAATGTATCCGGAACAAGTTGATCCCTAATTCAGGGGTCTGTCTGTTTTTCGAAGGCAAAACTCACTTGATTTTTGACATTTTTGTCGCAACTGGACCGGGCAGTACGCATTGGACAGTAACACCTCGGGGTGCAGCTTCGGCGGCAAGATCTGCGCTTAATTTGTCAACGTAGGCTTTACTGGCCGCATAAACTGAGAGATAAGGACTCGGGATGGCCGCAGCTGTGGAGCTCACGTTGATCACAATCCCTTTCCGGCGCTCCATCATCCCCGGAAGTACTGCCCTTGCAACCCCCGTAACTCCAGCTACGTTCAGCTGCAAGATTTTGGCTATCGTCTCTTCTGCAACGCTGGTGAAGACTTCCGGATGCTCGTAGCTCGTCCCGGCGTTATTCACGAGGACGCCAACCTGGGGGTGGAAATTTCGGTTTTTTTTTTTTAATTTTTTTCAAATTTTTTTGATGGGGGAGGATGGAGAAACTGATATTCGATTTATCCATCAAAGTTGAATCTTTCCATAAAAACGAGAGCCGAAATAACCGAGGAGGAATAAGTCAAAGCCGGGAAGACGCGTCAATTTTTTTAATCTGAATTCAGTCTGAAATTTGATTTTTGTTTTTGCAGAAAATCGAATGAATTTATTCGGATTCAAGTTAATTTTGTTTAATTTGAATTATATTTCGCTGATTTTTGATGAATTCCTGATCATACACGTTAGGCAAAGTTTATTCGCATCGTTTTATGTTATTAGGACTTCAATCAAATTGAGCTTAAGTTTTTTGGTGATTCAGATCGAATTCTTTCAGGATAGAAGATAATTAATTTTCGTTCAGTACTGTATACCGACTTATGGTGAATTAATCTAATCTGTTAATTTTCCAAAAAATTATAGTCAAACGGACACAAATCCAATTAGCTGATTTCAAGTAATGCAGATTCATTCTAAATAATGATCGTTAATTTGGTCTTATCTCAAGCTGATTGAAAATAATTCAGAATAATTCGGAATGATTATCGTTAATGTCGCGTTATCTAAATTAATTCAATCAAATTTCGTTAATTTTATTCAATTTTTTTCAATCGTTCCTCATTCAAATGCATTCATGGAATGCGAATTTTTTCATGTCAATTGAAAATAATTCATTCGATTCGCGTTAGTTCGCATTAATTTACGATAAAATCGTATCAATTCACGGACCATTGGCACGTGAATTCGACAAGTTATTTCCTCCTCGGAAATTACGTGTAAATGCAAATACGGTAGAGTATTTAAGCTGAAGGGTTTTTTCGTGTCGGAGATTAGATTAGACTAGATTAGATATCATTTATTTCTGCCGTGGCAAAGTGGGCCTATTCAGTAAATAATTTTACGAGTTGAGATTTTAATCCATGAATCTTCTGATGTTTTAGCAAAAAACGACAAACCGGCCAAAGACTCGCGTCTATCGCAAAGTTGGAAAATTTCAGGCAAACTTGGCCCCAATGAGAATATTTAGAACCTTTTCAATATTAATAAATATAACAAAGTTATTCATTAACTACTTGCACCACGGAACTTTCACCGTCAAATCAATTATACTTTAATAGGAAATAAAAAATCAGTAGCTTCAACGATTGAACAATTAGTGGTCAGACTGGGTAAAATTTACCTATAGCCAAGTTTCAAATAGCTGCTGTGTGAAAACTATCAGTCGAATCGGGATCGAAAAAATACTGACATGAAAATACTTTGAACATTCTAAAACATGTGTGAAAAGTTGTTGTATAAGAATTCAAATCACAACATGTTAAAAAAAAATTGTAAATAGATAAATTTGTCAAAAATACACCTGTTCACTAAAAAAAATCATAACTTTTTGAATTTTCTATTTTTATGTTACTTCTAGGAAAAAAATAGTGGCATAGTGCACGTTTGAAAACAGGTATTCATTTCAACATGTGAAGAAAATCGATTTTGGAGTAGAAATGGATGCGGATTTATTTGGAAGATATAAGTACGAAAAATGCAATTTTTTGCGAAAAAAAATTCGTAACTAATGCATTTGTTAAATAATTTTCACTCAAAGTGAGTCCTGAGTGAAATTCACCCATGGTGGCCACGAAGGGTTAAAATCTAAACTCTTAACATTATTACCTTGGTCAGCCTAATTTTCCCACCATTTCCCCTAGTTTTCATAAAATTTATTTAATTCGTTGTCAAAAGCCCCCGTTTACAAGTGAACAAATAAATTCACGATGTCAGCCAATTTTGAAAAAAAGAAAACGATAATTTTCCAGAGGGGGCCCACTTTGCTTGGGTCTCCCCAACGTACCTCAAGTTCCTCGACGCAGGTTGCAATTTTCTGGTACACCGGTTGTCCCTGGGTCAAATCGGCCTCAAGAATCCTCGTCTCGGTACCAAAGCGCCGTTTGATATCTGACGCGACTTGCTCTAGCTTAGACTGAGACCTGGAGACCAGTAATATATCCAACCCTTTAGCAGCTAGAGCTTCGGCAAAAGCTTTTCCCAGTCCATCAGTAGCCCCAGTGACCACAGCCCATCGGCCCTGAGAGGCCACGTCCAAACCGAGGCCCAAATTTGGGGCGATAATTTTTTTCCAAGCAAAACTAGTAGCCCTTATCGCTATTCTCAAACCTACAGCAGCTACTATCACTATACTGATTTTCTCCCAGCAGGTTAATCCCATTTTGGAAAATTCTTCTATCACTTTTCTTACTCAGTGTAACTCCGCCAAGAAAAAGCTCCACCGTTCTTGGCGACTTGTCGCTCAATACTGATAGCCACTATCAACCATGCAGCCACGTGATCAGCTGATAAGCATCCATACAGAGTGCGAGGTCGCGCACCCTGGTAGTTTAGTTTCAGGGTTAGATTCCGTTCCTGATCAATTACCACGATGACGATGATGATGATGATGATCTCTTAGGTTCCACTTCCGTAACTTTTATCAATGAAAGATCCTTCTTCCTCTTCCTCTTCGTTTTTCACACTATTTTCGATTATGAAACTGACCCCACAACGTATAAAGGAACAGGGCACATCGACCGGTCGATGAATAGCAGTCTGGTCTCTCTCTGGCTTGGGTATATAGACCTTAGCCTAGAGAAAAGCACTCACTCACTCACTCACTCACTCGTCTGAGCACGCGCAAGCGCGCAATGTCATGGCTTCTTGGACTGCTTCGTGTGGCGTGCTGATAATCCCACTACCATCAGCATCGAGCATTCGTCTCTCTTTCTCTTTGCCCCACTTACTCTAGGTCAGGGTTTTCGGGCTTTGAATGGACAAGGGTCGTCTAGGGCTTCCGAAACACAACTTCGTCCACTTCTGATCAGTTCCAAAATCGCGCAAAGACAATTATAAGAACAGTTGACCGGTCCAGTTCAGTCCGCAGATCAAGTGGAAACACAACTTCCTCCCAACTTCCTGATCACCGATATACGTAAGACTTTCTCCTTTCTCGACGGACTTTTTTCACTGCCAATTATTTTTCCATCAGCGATTACGTGATGGTGATGGCCACCTGGTCACGTTTATAAAATTCCATGGGAAATCGGGTAACCCTTGATATCCTGCAAAGATGATTTCCTCGAGTCTGAAGGTTCCGATTAGTGTTATAAGTGAACAGACCTCCACCTAGTTAATGAAATTCTTGACACGTTCGTGCGTCTCTAGGTCGATGGTGTGTTGTTGTTGCGTAGGATTGATACTCGCTTGAAATCAAGTCCCGTTGTCCGGCACTCGACCGACTGGACTCCGGAGTCTCGTGTATACGTCTGTATACGATCGAGAGAAAGAGAGAATTGCTAAGTGTTCAATGTGCAAGGGAGTAGGTCAATGTGCCGGATCGGTTCTCTGCCTTTCCAAGAGACCATAGACTGAGCCTTGATTCTTCATCTTTGCGTTAAAGTTGTGGCCAAGTTGCTCCAGTTTTTTGAATTGTGGTTCATTTTCGATCCTTCCGGGAGTCTGCGATCGATCGATCACGCAATCGGTTACCGTGCTGATGGTTCACGATCAGCAGCATTGGAAAATCTCCCGCAAGACTGAGATTCGGGTTTTTCGACCCCGGAAATCGGCCGATTCGAGACGATTATTCATATTCTCGACGTCGTACTGGTCCACAGCAAGAGTTTCTCTTTGCTAATTTGCCTCTGCCGGTTTGCGCCGATCTCGAACCGTTGGAACTAATTTATGGATGGATTTGACTATCTTGCTTGGAATTTGGAGGCGGAAAAGCGTTCAGTCGCGTATTTTCTTTGACTATAATTAGTTGTGGAAATTATAGAGAAACGCACCGATTCGTTGGAGTCTGTGAATCTGAAGATCGAAAACAAGAGGAAGTCGTAGTCGAGGAAGATACGACCTCAAAGATTTTTTACCTCGTCCTTTACTTCCGCATGCGTCAACGGTGAGAAAATCGTATCCGCCGATTTTTCCGACTTTTTTTCAACGCGATCGTCGACGTGACATTTCCGGACCAAACGACGCGAATTTGCGGTTCAAATTCGAATATTTCTTACTCCAATGACAGCTAGTTGACCGAAAGAGAGTCTAGAACTGGGAGAGAGAGAGAGAAGAATCATTCGCCCTTTCGCCGTTAGGGAAATGATCGAAATTACGAAAGGGCGTAAAACTTGCTTTTCTTCCTCAGTTCGAAAAATGACGTCGACAAGCGGACGAGTTGAAGTGGACAAGTTCGAAGCCTGGAATCAAAGATGTCGTATCTTCCGGTACATACGACCATCTGCTTCCAGCTGACCAATTATTCAATCCCAATATGTTTCCCAAGATATATTTTCATTTTTTGAAAAAATTCGCACGCCCTTGTAGCCATACGTCGTTTTAATTTCAAGTATTACGTCGACGGGATCGAGAAGGGCAAATTTCAAAAAAAGAAAGCAAAGAGATGTTGTTCCTCAGGACTCTTGTTACTTTCACCAAATACGTTTGATACCCGTTCATAAAGTTCGCGGTCGTTTATTTAAATGGCTAATACCAGTGTCAGTTGAATTGGGTGATTTCGATGTGAATGAACTGTACTTTTCGATTGATGATGTTCAGATCTAAAAATCGAAGAATGCTCCCTTAATCTTCGAGGAAAATTGGCACTTTTCATAATCGCACATGTGGAATATCATACTCAGGGTAAATTTCATTATCGGTAATGAACCGTAATTGTCGTTGTGTTTGACGGTTTGCGGTATAACCGCGTGTCGTAGAAAGGTGGAAGTAGAAAGTTGGCTCAACTCTCACTACGAGTTCCTCAGGCATTCCCGTGTTTATTATTATTTACTCTGTATATAAACATTATTCATATACCTGGAATGGAATGAAATACAGCTGGCCATAAACCGAGTGCCAAAAATTGGAAAATTCAATTCTTGGGCCGAGCCATTGGCAAATAAGTGGAAGAAGTGATTGACCTTTCAAAAATCGACCCTATCTTCTGCGAAAATTTTCTCAATCCGATTTCCCGCTTCCAATTGACGACCTTAAAACTTAAGGCCGATTTTTTAACTAGAGGAATTTTCTCGGTGATAAGGAAATCGGTTCATGGCTGATTTTGCTAACTGCGACGTACTAATCGCTACATATTGTTGTATTCTCGATTAACTATTCATGTATGTAGGTACTCGAAACTGCCGCATCATGAATTATAAAGTTCGGACGTAGCCGGGGATTGTTTGACTCAAACTTTGGATCGGAAATTGCTGAACGTGCTGACGCCCATATTCGCAACTCTGTTGAAATTCAACTCCGGAGGATCCGATATCGCAAACTCTTCAGCATGTATTTTCCTTTCCTACATTCATTCTAAAACACTTTTCGTAGACACAAAGTCCAAACAGTTTTCAACTTTGCGATTAAGAATAAAAAAAAAAAACTGCGGAGATTTCCTAGTTTCTTGTCTTTTCTTTTTTTATCGAATGGAAAGAAATGGAATTGACTAGATCGCAAATTACAGTTTCTGATGAATGGAAAACCTAGAAGACTTCATCGAATTTTGTCGATTCCACGTCATTCAAGATCTTAGATGTAGAAAACAGAGATAAGATAGCCCCCGGAGCTTGAACCGATTAGTAAGTTCTGGAAACGTCGAGGAATTTTGAGAAGCACTGCCCTGAAATGATTTTGGAATTTTTCCAAAGTCGTGGAATCGTTTGAACGACTTTGACGCAACTTATAATCGAAGTAAACCAGAGCCATGAGCTTGCATGTTTAATTTGAAACGAGCCGAAGGTTACGATACAGGGAAAATTACACAATAATAACATGAAAATCAGAAAGACGAGAAGAGCCACTCGGTTTTTTTTTTTTTGTTTTTCATGACAATCTCACTGATTATCATCGTTTCCCAAATCCGTGTTATTTATCTCTTCCTCAACCGTCGTGTAGAAACGTTTCTCTCCAGTCTTGACCACGGTTCTATCAACCAGCATCATTTTGTTGTGATGAGCTTGGTGAACGGTCTCCAGATAATACCTTCTCCAAAGAAGTGCTTTGGTCTCGGTGTCACTGGTCCAATTTTGCCAATCGCCCCGATTGATGTTAGCCGATTTGTCCCGATGGTCTTCAGCCTCTTTTACCACTCGATGGATCCAGTTTGCCCAGTCACCAGCCCTGTCGGTAACTTGGTCGATCCATTTTCCCCAGTCTCTGATCTCCCTAGACTGAACTTCCGGCGGATGTAACTGCATGAATTTCAGCTCGGAATCGTTAAGCAGTCTCGCAATCCATGTAGCGATTTTTCCCGACAAAACGTCCACAATGTCCTTCAGGTTTTCCGACAAGGTGTCGGGCTTTTCCAGGACTATCAGCCCAATGATTTTTTCATACAATGCACGCTGTATCCGATTGTGCATTAAGTCAGTTTCATCCCCTTCCGGTTCTTCCTCCAACATCTTGTAGACTGTGTCGATTATTTTGCCGAAACTTACAAAGGGAATGTCAGTGGCGAACAAGTCGTCTTCACCGATCTTGGCGATTGCGTCTTTCGGACCCAACTGCTTCAGTCTGGTGTCTTCGGACTTCTTTTTCTTCATTTCTGACTCCTTCTTCTGGTTTTCTTCGGCTTTGATCTCCCGTTTTTTCCGGTTTTCGGCTTCCTTCAGCTTCTTGGCTGCTTCCTCTTCTTCTCGTTTCTGCTGTTTGATTCTGGCTTCTTCTTCTTCTGCTTTTTTCTGATCTCTGAGCTTCTTTTCTTCGGCTTCTTTTTTCCGTAGTTCTTCCTCTTCTTCGGCTTTCTTTTTTCGCTTTTCTTCCTCCATCCGCTTTTCATTCTCAAGAGCTTTTTTCTGCTTTTCAGCTTCAAGCCTCGCCTTTTCTTCCGCTTCTTTTCTAGTCCTTTCTTCGATTTCGGCCTGAAGTTTCTTCTTGTCTGCCTCGATTTTGGCGTTTTCTTTTTCTCTAACTTCCTGCGGGTCTAGAGGCTCAGGTTTGACGACAACTGGAGTTTCCTGAGCCTTGGGATCCTTGGCTAGCTCTTCGGTTTGAGTTCCGGTCTCCTGGGTCTTGACCTTCTCCCTCTTCTCTTCAAGGACCTCTTTTTCTTTACCTTTCGTTTGATCCTGTCCTGACAGTTTTTCGACCTCTTCTTCGTCTTCTTCAGGTTCCTGACTTTTTGGTTCTTCCTTTCTATCGTCTTCGTCTTCATCTTCGTCTTCCTCTTCTTCCTCCGCTTCCGTCTCAGCCTGCGTTTTAATCTCCTCTTCGATTTCCTTCTTGTGTTCTTCAGCAACTTCGAAAAGGACCCCAGATATCCAGCAGGCTATTATATCAGCGAGAAATCGCATCTGCTGTGATTTCAAGTCCTGTCCATCGATCGGTTGGTATTCAAGAACGAAGCTAAGCCTTCTGAGTATCACACTTGATATATCAGCGAACTCCTCGACCGGAATTGGACACTTCCACTGGATTATACTTCTGACGAATCTCTCGGCCATCAGATACTGACACATAACAGCTTCCTTGTCCAGCTGCGATGGACACTGGCCCTTTTTCGAAACACCTCCGCACTTTTGCCGCATAGTCTTTCGCCCCTTTTTCTCATTCCCGCGTTCCTTGTCCCGGAAATATCTTTCTGCTTGTCTTCAAGGACGAGAGGAATAGACAAAAGGGAAATAAACGTGATTATTCTATTCACCGATCGAGGTGATATGGTAGAGATCACTTGCAACTTAACCTAGCTAACATGAAAAAACATGGGTTTTACTGGAATCATATAGGTTTTTTTAACGAAATGAGATACTTGGCAACTTTCTGCCAAAAAACTGAATTCATTCGTCGAAGGTTCGTTCGGATCGGTTCGGAAGTCATCGAGAAATTGCGATTCGCATTTCCGAGGTGACGACAATTGGTAATCATGAAATTTCAAACAGACTTCATTATCGCCTGAAGTTGCCACGTGACCATGTTCAGATTTCCATGATTACCAATTGTCATCACCTCGAAAACGCGATTCGTAGTTTTTTCCAAACTATACTACCCACCGGAATGAAACTCAGGATATAAATGCTTCACTATGGCAGAAATTGGCTGAGTATTTTACTGTTTGGAAAAAAACTAATAGAATTCCGGTCAGATTCATATTTCTTATGTCAGCCAGGTTAGGTGCAATTCTACAGATCGAGTTTCTTACTCGGGCGTCATGCAGGCGCTACCCTCGATCGTTTTAACGAGATTCTCTATCATTTCAGGAGGCAAAGTAGCCCCCCGTTCTTGCAAAGTGCTGACGATCAGTCTCCGGCCAGGTTGAGCAAGTTCGTTCATCCTGGCGGATATCGGTCGAACTTTTCTGACCACCGTTCTCCCCAAACATGGTGGTGGACATTTTCGGCTGTGAAAATCATGGGATTATTCTTCGTCTGATCGTTTAATGTGACGAAACCATCAACATTATAATAAATCTATGAAAAGAAACCTCGGGGAAGCCAGAACGTCAATGTACTCTTGCTTCGAAAGACAGTGTCGAGGGATTATTTCCAGCCTCGGAAGTGTACAGGGCGGAGAATAGACCAGCACGGACATCGTTTCCGGGCCCTTTGATCGTGCCTTCGAAATTTTACCTCGACAGCAATCGGCCTCTGATTTTGCGGGCTGTTGCGGATCAACGTTTTGCCAATTTTTTATGTAAGAATGTATTTCGGTTGCGAATTTTTAAGAAAACAATTTTTTTTTGTTTAACGTACTACAGGTTTTTTTGCTTTTTTGTCACACCGCGATGATTTTGCGACATCTTTTTTCTTGCCAGTCGCTTTCGGATCTCCGGCTTTTTCATCCTTTGCTCCTGATTTTATGGCACCTGCAACTGGAGTTGCTTTCCTTACGTCTTCTGGCTCGTCTTCGTTAACCTCCATTTATACTTTTCTGTTTCTCTTAATTCGCGTGATTTTGAATTGTTAGTTTTTCTTTAGATCGATGTGTGTGTGTGAAATTTAGAGGCCGAAAATCGTGTTGCTCGGAATTTTTTAGAGTAATGTTTCAAAATTTTTGTCTCACATATTTAGGTGTATGCTGTTATTATGTATACTGAAAATTTATACGTCGATTCATCTGACTTGTTTTCGAAAATTTGACGTGCCAGCATCTTTTGAAGCCATTTGTTTTACTCATCTTCCTTTTTTTCCTTCCGATATTTCTATTCCGATGCTAGTTTCAGTATAGATTAGGTTTTAGGTCAGGAAAATGATCGATCGATCTTGATCTAAGCATAAAAATGAAATTCTCTAGCCTGAAATTTCAATCATCACTTTTCGGTTTTCAGAAGATGTTAAACATACAATCGACTCAGCTGTTACGGGATTAATCAGGTTGTTGACTGAAGATATATCCTTCAGTCAATGCCACAAGTCGGCGGCTAAATCAAATTCAAACCGATACGCGCTCATTCGAATTGCGGCAAAAGTAGTTGGAAAAAGTACCACTAGAGAGTCGAATCTGGTCGATTCAAACGTGGAATCCAGTAGGCAGCGACATCTCACGGATAATTTACAAACGCCAACGTCAACGAGATTGAGCAGATCTGGTCTCCGGGTTGCATTCAATAAGGCGTCTTTTGAATCAGGTTACACGAATTTTATAAATTGAGTTTTTTTTATTACTGAAAACAATAACGGAAAAAAAATCTTTCCGAGTGAAAATCAAAGAAACAAATGCTCCTGGTTTTCAAATGGATGAAAAAAAATTTCAGACAATATTTCCAACGAAATTTAATGTACGGAACTGTGTCTAAAGTGGAATTTCAAAGCTAGTGATTCTATTATCTAGACGAGATTTTATTATAGTAATATCTATTAACTCTGCCGACAAACTGGTGACAAAAAGGTTGGAATTATTTTATCAAAAAAATTGTGCGAAAGGTTTGAATTTCATAAAATATTTGCCAAGATTTTTGGAAGAGAATATTTTCAAACAAACAAATAGAATCCCATGTCGTTCTCTACCTTACCGATGTTTCGAATTGATTCCTCAGTCAGAGGTTCGACCTTGTTCGATAAGATACGCGTAAAATGAGTAATAGATGAAATACGAATAGAACCGAACGAACGATAATCTAATCAAGTTATCATGACAGAAGTTAAAATAAACGTCGAGTATTGGTAAGCATGAAATTCAAAAAAACAAAAACAAAAAAAGATAAACATTGGAAAAACAGCAAGAAAAATAGACTGCGTTCAATCGTCGAACATAACCTAAGAATCAGAATAGCAGACGACTCAAATATTCATGTAAACGTATCTGTGGTGTGAAATTGCAGCGGTTCCTGCGGCCACCAAAAACAGTTTATCGAAATGGCGGAAATGATACGTAAGAATATACCAAGCGCGGTTATAACCGGAAACGAAGGAAGACAAGGCGAGACATAATAATATCTCAATATAATTATAACAATAGAATATAAAATATATAAAATCGAATATTAAAATCATAAATTTATAAGTTACCTATAACTAGGAGTTTTAGATGAATTTTTTTACTTCTATGCGAACTATAATAAATATATGTTTTGCTTTTTTTTTTTTTTAATTGATTTTATTTGAATTTTTTTGTTTCAATTGAATTATGTTTTTCGTTTTAATGAATTGGATGATTACATAAGTATGTATATGAAATGAATAAAAGATGACGTTAGACTCCATATTTTAGCTTCGTTCGAAATTCAAATGAACGGGGATTTAGTATATTCGAAACTGCAGACTATGGCATTTCCCGATTACGAAGCGGTTACTAATCTCGCCAAAGATGTCTCCCAGGGTGAACCGACCAGATTAATCAAGAAACAACAACCTATAGACTGCTCAATTTCTTGAAAAACGAAAACAAATGTTAAAAAAAAAAAAAAAAAAAAAACAACAACAACATCGAAGAAAATAGAAACATTTTGTTCATATCTGTGTAAATTGTCAAAAATACAAAATGTTTCGGAAAGAAGAGAAGAGAGAAAAAAATATATAAGGAGAAGAAGAATCGTAGAATACAGCTGGAATGATATAGATCAACATATTTAGTAATTTGTACTCAAATTGTAAAAAAAAAAAATGAATAAAAAAAATATTATTAAGAGAATATTGACTCCGAAATACTGTTTTTTTGGATAAAATTAAATAAATGAACAAAAACCAACCCTTTCATTGATTATTATAGACGTTTGTCAATTTGAAAAAAAAAATAATAATGCATGTAGAAGAAGAATAGACCAACGCAATAAGACGAAATAATGAAATTAAGTAGACGAAGCCTTGAATTATCAATCAAAGCTGTGCAGATTAGAATTCCGTGTTAACTAATTGAATAGATGTAAGTAAAATTAGGGAAACAAATACCTATACAAATACAAATATCGTTGTATGTGTATTAGAAAAAAAAAAAAACAAGAACTTAGTGTCATTGAAGGTAATCCACCTCGTCCCCAATTCTTAGGAGAACGTTTTCCTCCGTTGTCCTGCTTAGATATATACCGAATCTAATTTTTCCGTGAAATTTTTCAGCCAACGTGCGTAAGGGCTCGACCGTTTTTTCTCCAGTTTTTTGGTCTATGCAGATCATTTGGCACCTCGTGCATTGCCCGTCGACCTTATCGGGACGGTAGAAAAATCGTTAAATTTTGATTAGGAGTTTGTTTGATTCTTTTATGTTTCACCCATTTCCAATTACGAATTTCAACCCGTAGAATCTTTCCCATAAATGAAAAAAAAAAAAATACCTGAAAATTTGTTCCTCCGATTCTAACGATCGAACATTTCATTTCTTCGAAAGGCTCGCTTCCCTCGACGATGATGTTTCCTCTGAATCTATCCAAAATCGTATTATTATCGCACCCGGAATCGGGGGGTAGTTTTTCGGCTAACCATTGGACGCTCGATCGATTTATCAGCAAGTATTGCGCCTGGCTTGAAAACGATATCGCTGGTGTTGCGATTGCTGAAAATTTCTAATTCTCAAATCATCCGAAGAACCTGATTGCTTGATGTTTCTATCTTCCCCATTTCTATATATTTTCTTTTCGATTGAATCCACGCCAATTAAGGGGAGCAATATGTCGCGGTTGAAAAAATTAAACATAGTCCAAAATCAATTCGTTTCATCACCAAAGTTTATTTTGCATCATTATAATCATCTCACTTAAAAACGGTTGCTGCACGAATTCAGGCACACCGTAGGTCCGATTCGACTTATCTATGACCAAGATTCGAAGGAATACAGGCCGTCACTAATTGAACGAGGGAAATTGGCAAATTTAATTTTTAAGCTGAGTTATTAGCAAATAAGTGGCAAGAAATGTTCGATTTTCGGAAAATTGGCCATATCTTCTATGATCATTTTTTAAATTCAATTTCCTTAGTTCAATTTATGACGGTGCGTCTTCCGAACAATTCGGATCCTGAGAAAGTGAAATCGGACCTACGGTGTGCCTCAATTCGTGCAGCGACTGATTTTCAGTGACATGATTATTATAATGTAAAATGAACTTTGGTAAAGAAATAAATTGATTTTGGACCACGTTTCATTTTTACAACCGTGACATACTGCTCCCCTTAAGACTCAGCTCGAACGACCTATGTAAAACGTTCTTTTCCATTCGAGGGAATGATGATTACACAAAATTTTTCCTTGAATAGAAAATTCTCACCTTGGCTACGTTTCGTCTCGTTATTTTGTTTGACCAGCCTAAGCCCGGGTCGACCTAAAGTTAAACTTAGCCATTCCGAAACGTCAGGTCCACAGTCTATCCCTTCCACTTTATGGCCGCATATTTTGCTCCTGCAAAGACCAGCGGTTCTTACGTCTCTCGGAGTAATTTTCAGCGGGATTCTCACCGAGGGCATTCCTTGGAAAAAAAATATCTGCTTGATTCAGTATACGTAGAAAGTACTGAAAATTTCAATCACGAAACGAAAACAAAAAAAAAAAAAAAAAAAGCAGAATTTGGAACCGTTTTTCTTTCACTCACCGGGATAACTAAGTTCCAAAACGTTCTCCGCCCGTTTTATGTTAGGTTTGATCAAGCAGAGTTTGACTTCTTGTTTCTGAGTCAAACAGACACCGGACGGAGTAGTGATCATCCATTCTCTGTCATATGCCAATCCTTTGCTTCCGATGATCCAGGAATCAGTAACTTCATACCCCGCGCAAGATTTCACTGGATAGACGAAAAGTCCTTTGAGTTTGAAGCGTTTCCGACCGTCAGGAACGACTTGGGATTCGTTTGACCGCAAAAAACCGTTTCCAGGACTCTCTGATCTCTCAGGATCCTTCGAATCCATTTCCAAACGTGAGATTGCGTCGAATTCACGCCATAGGTGTTTTTCCCGAGCTTTCGTCCTCCGGGTCTTCCACCAGCTGGGAATTTTCCTCAGTTCCGGACCCTGGAGAAAAGCCTTCTTGATCACACCGAGGAGAGAATCGACGTCTGAGATCCTGGACATGTATCCAAAGGACACGCGAACACCACCAGTCGGTTGACCGTTCAGAAGGTCCCTTTCGTCACCGCAGACATGACCAGCGCCGAAGTTCTCCAGCAATTTTTCATTGGACAAATTAAGGTGACGTCGACAGGCACCAGGGTTGCAAAAGCAGCCGGTTCTCAGGTGGATATTGTGCAGATTTGCAACGTTCAAAAACTCCACGAAGCCGATGTGCTCACCGTTTGGTCGCAGCAGGTTAAAAGACACTATGCCACCCTGCTGACCTTCATCCTCATAGTCAGTGTCCGCGTACAAAGTTGCCAAGGGTGAGCCGTTGCTGTGATGAAGGATCATCAGTGAGTGGTGAAGGTATCTGGCGAGGGAATGCACGTGACAGGATATCCTTTTCATCCCGATTTTGTCAAGGATGTCAAAGCTGTGCCGTAGGGATATTATGGAAAGAAATGGCAGCGTCCCATCCTCGAACCTGCGACCAGAAGATGGTTAGCAATTTTTGAATCCTGATCCACAACTGGACTCTGCTTCGGTCTTCTCACCTCTCATGAAGAACAGGCCGTTTCGAATGGAACATTTCAGAGCTGAGGCTGATATCGACGGTTCCACCACCGTAGTAAACCTTCTTCAAGGTCACCTCAGCTGATTTCTTCACCAGAAGTGCCCCCAGTCCTGTTGGATAGCCGAAGATCTTGTAAAAGGAGATGCAGACGAAGTCCGGGGCGAAAGTGCTCAAGTCCAAATCGTTTGTTGGTACGAAACCAGCAGCATCCAGAAGTGTGAACCAGTTTGTGTCATGGTTTGGAAGGATGGAGTTGAAGGCCCTGCGATCGTGGACCCGTTCGATCCAATCCAGGGGGTATTTCAGACCAGAGAAATTGCACTGAGCTGGATAGACGAAGAGGGAATTGGACCTGTGGTTTTCACGGGTAGTCTTCGAGGGTAGATTTTTACCCACGCTCTCAAAAATTTGAAAGGCTTCGTTGTGCCCTAGACACCGGATCTCGGCACCCCTTCGAACCACAACTTCCCTCATACCGAGCACAGAAGTGTGATTGTCTTCAAGGTAGACAAAGTATCCTCCCCCATATTCGGAGGGTGAAAAATCGAAGGTATGCGATACCAGCTTCATCGAGTCGGTCGCACCGGAGGTGAAAATCACACTGTACTCGTCGCTGTTTGTGTGGAAGTGATCAAGTATCCTGAAAAGAGGAGTGAACCAACATTGGTGATTAATTTGGAGGCACGAATGAGTTCCCCTTCCGTATTAAAGGGCACGTTTGATGAATTGTTGCATCTTCTGCATCAATGAATAAACCTTCGAAAACTTGGACTAGATCACAGAGGGCATTCTGACGAATGAATCAAGGTGGAATCAAGGTCAGAGTGAAAAATGTACGCGTTTCATAGAACTGGCATAACTGTTTGAGATACAGAGCTCTGTGATGGCTCGTTTTTCCCGTCAAGGTATTGTCCACCACCACTAAAAATTGTGGCAAAGTTCATTCATCAATGCAAGAGTTACGGCTGTTCAAAAACAACCTTTCGAAAAGAATGGCGGGCCTGAACCCACTTGTATTGCTGAACTGTATACCATACCTGAATCTGATCTGGTCAATGAGATCGAGCGTGAGCTTACTCGCCGTGCCGAGAGAGTGTGGGTTCCCGTAAACGGATGATGAAAAATCATTGGCAATATTTTCCATCTGTGTTCTCGAGTAGAGAGTGGCGCCCGCATGGTCAAGGTAGCAATTATCTGGAGGAAGAATCATCGGATCTTATTTTAAGAGAATGTATTCTGACTTTTGGTAGTGATGGTATAGTCTTGGTCTTGGTCTTAGTCTTGCATACCCTGTCTTGGTCTTGATCTTACAATTAGTCTTGCTGCGAGAGTCTTGCAGTCTTGTTTTTTATCATTCTATTGCGATTGATGGCTCATCTACACGTGTACAATAGCATTTGCAGGTAACAAGAGCAAAGGATCTTCGGGAGTTTGCACTATGCGAACATTTAAAAACAGGTTGAAGCTACTCGAGCTCACTAAGTCTCATTGTCTCATTCTATACTCATGATTTGGTCTTTCCAATTTACGATGTGAAAATGTCATTTCACTCTAAACACGTGTAAATGGGTCATTGGGTGGAAGAGAAAATTGCTAGATCAACAGTTGAAAATTGAAATACTGAACGCTTGTGGGAGGTGGTCGGGGCAGCAATACGTCATAGAAAAACACTAGTTCACATCTATGTATCGTCTTTTTTTTTCCAAAATCTACAAGTATTCTGTAATATAGCAAGACTGCAAAAATCTTGCAGTTCAGTCTTGTTCTTGCTCAAGTCTTGCATACTCAGTTTTGTTTCTGGTCTCGTTACCAACCGTGTGGACTTGGTCTTGGTCTTGCCAAAATTGCAAGAGCATGATTTTGCTCATCACTAATTTTTGGACAATCTATTCAATATCAATGACCTAACAAATTGCTTGAGGTCTTACCTTTCAAACGGGCGAATTCCTTTTCCAGGTACCGGATGGTCTCAAGATCGTAGATGTCAGAAGGACGTATCGATTCTTCAGCCATTGTCCAACGACTGTAGAGTAATATGAGTGACGTCTGCTCGGTTACGCGCGTAATGATCAAGTGCTGTATGAAGTCAAGTTGTTGTTGTGCTTATCTTATGTAAGTCAGATTGCCGCACATCTACGTATGACATATTTACTATGTACTGTAATATGTATTTGTTCTGTTTCGCAATAATTGACCAATCATTGACCGGAAGGGGTGAGCGAGGGGATGTAATAAAAACGGTAATCACACGGTTCACTGATATTTCGCATTGAAAATGGAAACTCGTTCGTACCTACGTCGTAAGTACGGCACGCACTTTCACTCAGGGAATCCGTAATCGTCATTCCGGTTATCGTTCGTGATCCCAGATACCCGTGTTCTGTATCAGAAACAAATAAGTTCCCACGTGACGTCGTTATCGCGTCTTAATAAAACCTTGTGTACAAAACAACAACAACTACAACATCACGCACATGTATCTCGATGACGTTGGTGCTCGTAGATTATACCGTCCGACATTTTAATCAAAATCAAAATTTTTATCTCGATTTAGGAAAAAAGGGAAGCTATTATTAAAATCACCATGAAATATTCAGTTTTCACCAGATCTCCACGTTGCGGGGTCCAGAAAATTTTTGACTGACATCTAGGTTTTGTGATTAATTTTATGTCCTACGATATCTCGAGAACGGATCCACGGATTTCCACCATTTTCGTCTCAATCGATGCGGTTTTTCGTTACTCAGAGCTGATTAGATTTTCGATTCAATCGGTCGACTAGTTTTTGAGTAATCGAGTGAACAAAATTTTACAAAAAAAATTTCAAACCGTCATATCTCGAGAATGAATCCACGGATTTTGTCGATTTTGATCTTCATCGATAGCATTCGCTCCAACTTCGAAATGACTCAATTTTGAAATCAACTGATGCGGTAGTTTTGTATTGTCCGATCTTGAAATATCTACGCCAGCGTCAGCTGATTTACCTGTTTGTTTTCTCGCAGATTCCAAATCTGGAGATACGTAGATTCCTCGTCAAAATTTGTCGGAATCGGTACGAAAAAATCTCCGCAAAAGTTCTTCGGTCAAAATTCGAACCTTTTATTTTTCTCATTATCAACTCTGTAGGGATTTTCCCTGATCTCTGGAAACTGGCGTTCTCTGGTGGTAACACGTTCAACTATATGTATACATGTTACGCTCACCACCACACGTTAATTAAACCGTATAATTACCCATTTTTAGACAGTTTAATACTTTTTGTATATTTTTTTGTCTTCAAAGAAATTGTAGTTTTTGATGGAAGAATTCCAAGTTTCGCAAATAATTGTTCGTTATTTCCGCAGCCATCAATCGAAATATCGTTTGTCGCGTTGTGTCGAGAAAACGATGGAAAAAAGCAACAAAAGAAATAAATAAATCTAATTATTTCCAGTAGAAAACTATAATGTGAAGGAAAATTCTCAAGTCCTTCAAAAGTAATAATTCCTGGAGATCATATCCACGCTGCAGAACTGTTTCAAACAGTCAGGCTAATTGCTGTGTTATGTTGATATAAACTGGGATTACTTACGATGCGATGCGATGGCGATGGGGAAAAATTCGCTTTCCTCAGTTTTTCAACGAGAAAAACTACTCGGAGGTTCGTACCTAAGTATTTACATACATGTCTCTATGTATGTGAATATACATACATACACCATGATGTGCATCGCATCTCGAGGAGTTGATGTGGGTCAGGTGTACCGTACCAGCCGCGAGGCTGTGCTCTAATTAAAAAAGTGCAAGATAAACGGTCGTCGGAGCTAAACTACTTCGCAATTCTACTATACGTATGTATGTAGATAGATATACGTTCAGATTCATGTCTACATACATACATATGTGCGCGACGTGCGGTATAGAAGCCATCTGGAAGGAAATATTCAACTGCATGAGCTTAAATACAGAATTGCTTATGAATATATATGTATAATCTCGATATATACTCATATCTACTGAGTAGACGATAGTAAATCCGACTTTCCCATGATAACCTTATATGATCGAGAGGCTAGCTATAAATATGAAATTTGGAAATCCTTTGTACGGTAACATTTGAAGACAGTTGGAGTCAAGCTTGAAGTCTTCCGAAGTCGAAGAAGAAGTTTTGGAAGTCACGAGTGGTCGACTCAAAGTCTTTGAATGCCCCATGGTAGTCACTTGTTAGTCTCTGGGAGTCTTTTGAATTCTTTGGAATACTTCGAAAGTCGTACAAAATTCTTTGAAAGTCTGAAAATCTTTTAGGGAGTCTCGAAAATTCCTTGGAAGTCTTTCAAATTCGTTGGAAGTCTCAAGAATTCTGTAAAAGTTGGTGGATGTTAGTTGAAAGTCTTTAGAATTCATTGCTAGTCGTATCTCGAGTTTTTGGCAATCCATTGAAGTCCTCTTCAGAAATTGCGAGGCGCATGCGCGCAATCCTCAGTTAGAATCAATGATAGTCGTCAGTAGTCATTAAAAGTCATTGGAAGTTGCCATTAGACTCATCCGGAGTCATAGGTAGTCTTTGGAATTCAGTCTAAGTCATTCGTAGAGTATGCAAAAGTTTTCCAAAAAGTCACTGGAAGTTATCGATAGTCATTGAAAGTTAATTGAAGCCATTCCTAGTCATCGAAAGTCACTCAAATTCGCTGAAAATCACCGTTAAACTCATCTTGAGTCATTGATAATAATTAAAAGTCATTGGAAGCCGATGGGAGTGATTGGAAATTATTATTAGTCATTAATAGTCAATAAGAATTTATTAGAAATCATTGGAGTTTCGTTACTTTCGCCAATTCCAACTGACTTTCGACTTTCCGACTCTCCTGCAGTTCACGCCACATGCACAGATGATCTGAAAAACGATTAAGCGGAAAAATTCGAAACTATGAAGGACTAAAGTGCGTCCCTTAAGGATAAAAAATCATCACTTTCGGTTGGGATCAATGTACTGTTTCGTGGTTTAGTTAGGAAAAAGTCATAACGTCTGATTTCCACAGGGAAGAATAAAAAATCAAAAAAATGAATACCTAATTGAAGGTGATGAAAAGTCCAGGAGGACTCGATGGACCAATTATTCGTTTTCTGGATTTTCAGGTCGAGTGCAGGTTTGTCATCTGCTTGAAAAACTTGCTGAATAGTAGATCGCGGTAGAAATCGATCGGTCTATGACCTCTGACCCGACGTCACGACCGAATGAAATTTCAGAGATTGTAAAATTCTAACAGGATTTCACAATTTGCGACAATTAAAAGCGTGTCTTCTATCATCGCACTTATCTCTCTCCTTCAGTATGCAAATCAATTATGCATATGGTTCAGCTCCCGATACGTCCCAGAGTTTGATTTCAAATCTTAATTCGTATCGATGCAGAAAATGAGACAAAGGAGAGAAAAAATTGCAATAGTCAGGAGGAAAAAGTTGATTGTTAAGAAGAAAAAAAAAACAAAAAACAATCTTATAGGAAAAAAACGGAGAAAATAACTTACCGATCACTAAGTATACCCCGTACACTGTAATTCTTCGCATCGATGGTCATGCGTTCGTTTACACAATTGCATATGTAGTATTAGGTATAAGTAACATTAACGAGCCTCCAAGCTCGTGATGAACATTGCTACAAATAGGAGATTCATACAGGGAGCTTTTCCGGGCATCAAAGATCGCCTGGATTCAGGCAATCCATGATTTTTATTTGCAGTCTAGTACATACTATTGGACCTGCCTATAAGTATGTATGTATGCACATACACAACGCAACTAAACCAGCTTTCTGAAAAAAGTATGCAGTGCCCATATCAGTTAGTTTCAGTTAGTATTTATGTGTGTACCTACTTGTATTGTATATGTATGTACATAGGTATGTATGTACAATCGTCCATCTGGGATGAAGTCGAGCTGGGATATCTTCAGCCCACGCGTTGGATTTCGGTCTTGTAAACAGCAAGAGACACGAGTTCGTCTTCGTCTTTAGTCCTCGTAGTCGTTGTCGTCGGTTGCCACGCGGAGGAATCAGCCATGTGAAGAATTCGCGAATGCTACCAGCATTTTCTCCCCCCCTAACTATTCCGTACACGCAGAAACCTGGATACCTATGTACAAGTAATGTATATAAGACGTACAGCTCACACGTACGTGCATACATATACGTTATAAATCTCGCTGCAGTTCCTCATACCAGAAAAAAAATTATCACCGGTGCACATGAGTCGAATTCATACATGTACATATTATACATAGATATATACACAATTCGTGAATCCTACTCCTTTATTTCGCTTTTCAATACCTGCTGAAAAAAGCCATGTACACCCAACGAGTTGGATTCTGTCATCCCCTAAAATATGCAACCGGTTTTACAGGTCGAAATAAATGGCGATACCGGAGATAATTGTAGGGATCTGCTAGCTTTTCGCTGACCACGTCTAACATAACCTCTAACCAGCTGCTCAGACTGTCAAAGTGATTAGGAAAATCTGGGGTAATCTTGAGCCACGTGACTCCGTGTATTATATCACCAGGATCGGTTGATAAAGAGGATAATTATCTCCCCAATGAATTTTAATATCGCAATGAATTTTCGAATGCTTCGGAGTCATCTTTTTAACGCTTTACGATAATCGCGTAACTCTTTGGAACTTCCGGATTTTCTCAATCACTTTGACAGTCTGAGCTGGTTAGAGGTTATGTAAATCGATGATTAGGTGGCAGATCCCTGTAACTATTGTCTCTGGTAATGCCAACCTACAGGCATTTATGTTCACCTGTAAAATTGGTTGCATATTTTCAGAGCGACGGAATTGAACGCGTTGGGTGTACAGTACGCGATGCATACATACGTGTGCGGAAGCATTGAGGGAGACAACAACCATCTCACACCGTCTAAAAAGCCTTAATAAAGTATCCACGTCTCTATCTAGTGTATAGACAACCAGTGCATCTAGAGTCAGCTCCACGTACCGGGTGCTCTTTAGATCACGTTGCAGCGTGCTGGGTTGCCTATCGCCAATCACGTGGTTGTCACATTGGGTTAAATTTACCCAACTGATTTTCAATCACTCAATTGTTCTGCCGTACAAAAAGTATCCATTTGAGTTTTTTCAAAAAAATATCGAACATACTTTGAACATTGAAGAATATGTGCCAAAAGTCAATTAACAAAAATTAAATGTCAATGTGTCTAAAAAAAATTCGCGAAGATGCGAATATACAAAAAATGCAGTTTTTCAGTGATATATTCATAACTTTTTCATTTTTCGATTTTTTCTAACTGAATTTTCGGATGATACTCGCAAGATATGGTAAATCGATGAAAAAAATAGCTCGGTAGTAAAAGTTCCAGAAAAGGTATTCATTTAGACATCTGAAGAGGGTCCATTTTGGAGTTGAAACAAAATGCATTACGCTACATCGTGGGCAGAACCCCATCTGAAGCCATCCCCATGCAGTAATTAAGCCTCAAAGTTAGAAGGTGGGTCAATCTGACCCACAGTGACTACGGAGGGTTAATTATTGCTAAATAGATGGTCATGGTGAGGTGTAGAGGAAGAATTCATTCACGAATGTGGTTGATGAGGTTCGAAGCAAGTTCTACGCCAATTATGGGCCTGGATTTGCGCACCCTGTGCTTTCGAATGTACCATGACCAAAAAGTTCGTTTCTGAAGCAAGTTGGATCACGAATCTGATCTTTGGAGCAATCGTCCCGTTGATGAAGCAGCTCAATCGCTTTCGAAGTGCGTTTGAGTGACGATCAGAAGAGTACCAAAGGGTGCATCGACTCCTCGGAAATGTGCACCGGGGGCCCGAAGGGGGGCAAGCGAAAGACTTTAGCCCAGGTTCTTCTGGCTAGGTATGAACACATCCGATGCATGGACACGTGCCTACGTATGTATACCATGTGCATATAGGTACGTTACATACACACGTTGTGATGCAAAAGAGTCGGGCTCGCGGTCTCGCAGGCGAAGCAAAGATTATTTTAGATCCTGGTCGCGCCATGCCGGGTCGAGCCATTGTTCGGGCTGTCCTATTTTGGCAATGATCCTCCTCGCGTAAACCCAGACCGAGACACGCGCATACCTTAGAACAAACTCACGCACTTTGCAGCCCATCATATAGATAGGAGAGACGAACGGATGGTAAAATGGTTTCGAAGCGACTGATTCAATTTTCCTTTCTCTTCAGTTTTCCCACTCGATTTTCGTGGTATTTTCGAAAAACGAGTCCGTCAATCGTTCGAGCCTGACGTATGTCATTATCGATGAAGAGACTGTGTGTTGGAATTGATGCACGAAGGGTACATACATCGGTTTAGCTGTCGTTGGAAATTCTTATAGACGTATAAAACTTGTCGATCGAGGACACGCGACGCTGACACCCTGGCGGTTTTACTCCTGGAGCGATCTCAGGATCCTTTTAGAGAATTATGGAGTTATCGGAAAGCTTACGCCGACTAAGAGGCCCAGGACTATCCCGACGACCCGAAGCACCCTCATCGTATTCAATAACCTTCAATAAATGTTTCCGTTACCCAAGTGTTGGTGAGCCAGAAACCCTCATGTCACTCCCCCGTCCATTTGTACACCCTTCGTGTGCAATCCACTTCCTAGACGAGGCCAGGAACTTGCCCCATTTTCTGCAAGGGACGCAAACCATGTCTCTGGAAGAGGATAGCTATAACTGCAATCCTCCCCGAACATCAGATCTCAAGTTCTTCCGATCATTTTTAAAACCAAGATCGATATTCCGACCAAGGATATCTGGAGAACGAATGGCTTGGCATTGGCACGCTATCGGTGCCATTAGCTGCCAATACTGACAGCTACTAAGGGCGAAGCTTTGCCCAAGTCAAAATCAATGTTGGGACGATTTGGGTCGTTAACACCGTTTCAACTTATGGTGCCATGAATCGGCAAGGAATAATCCACAGCTAGTATAAAACACCATATTGGCCCAGTGTATTTCCAGTACAGAACTGACTTCCGGCTGAGCCCCATGTATGTTCACTTGTCAGTACTAGTCAACAGCATTGGCCCACCGTTTGGCAAATAATTTCTCTGTACTGGGCCAGTATTACCGAATGAAATTTGGCAGCTGGGGTAGTGCCAATTCTGTGCCATATGGCCAGATCTGGCAATACTCCAGAATTCGTACATGGGTGGTATAAGGTTTTTCAGATTTTCCTAATAATTCTGATGTCGAATGACGACTGGATGATTGTAAAAATTATATGGTAGATCGGAGCTGATCGAGGGCTAAATGCCGGACAGTGTGACGTGGTACGTTTGTGCAAAGGTCTTAGCGAGTCGAAGTACAAAGGAGCCCTTGAGCCCTGGGGGTTGGAAGGTTGGAAGGTGGTCATCCCCCAACCGTTCTATAAATTTCTCTTTGTAGTTATATCTCCGACACACACACACACACATTCGAGAGTGCTAAGTAGGTAAGTTAGCGCACCTATGTATGTATGTACCTCAATCGAAAAGGGTAACCGGATTAACGCGGCCATTGGCCTGGACGGAAATGGGTGATCATCAAAGACCCGGACCCGATGAACCGGGACAAAATCGCTAACCGACTATACCGAGGCGGTGGGGCATGCCGCACTTTTCCCCATATATATATACCTGCAGGATACATGGGTGACTGTTGGAAATACATCCGGCTGCCTATAGTGGCTACAAAAACCTGGCAGATCCGGAAAGCAATCGAAATTCTCTTGATCCTCTAATTTTTGTACACGTACGATTACCCGCGGAGTCCACGTCTGATGGACAAGTGGCTGATACGTCAGACTCGACGTCTGATGGCTTCAGGTTCAGGAACAGATTGAATTTTTCCTGCCGACTATATACTGGACTGCAGACGTCAATCAATTTATGAATTGTCGATTGATTCGCGGAGTTTCAAATAATTCAGAGATAAAAGGTGGACGAAAATTTCATCCCTTTTTCCGTCACCGCGTCAGTTGCAGTCCTTGAAAATCTGAAGAAAAAAAAAAAATTCCCTGAGGATCAGTACTGGAAGAACAAAGCCAGTCGTCTGATGATCCCACCCTGCAGGAACCAGACGATGCAAAACTGGAAGCATCAGTTCCGTGGGCCGAAGGTACCCGAAGGGCTTTCAAGCGCCTTGGAAGGGTCCTTCGAGTGGGATCCTTGCCTCTGTCAGCGAGCAGCTGGTGAAGCATGCGGCGAGAACCTTAGGGCAGAAGTTGGACGCCCAATGGGCAAAGGCGAATTCTTTATCGAGCCTCGCGATAGACAGTCTCTTTCTGGTCTTTGCTGGGCTGGTTTTTCCGTGGAGTACAGTTCAGAGTATATACCATCTACAGTGTGGTAAAAAAAAAAACGACGATGTTGCAGAACTGCCTTTCCCACACCAGATGGAAAAATCGAACTCCATTCTCCTCTGATCCTGAGCCATGTCGAACTCTTTCTATCTCTGTTTTTCTCTCCTGTTTTTTTTTTTTTTTTTTTTTTTTTTTCTATCGTCTCGGAAAGGTCGTGGCTCGCTTCGAAATGCGGATATCTCGCCTGTTCAACCGGATATCGTCCATTTGACCGAGACTAACGCGTCCCGTCTGCTACCCGATACGAACCAGGTACAGAAAAGGGCTCCAATTTTTCCAACTACTTTTCCACGCGTCCGGGCGAAGTTTTCCAAAGTTCAAACTCGACCGTACTCCACTCGTTCTCTAAGTTGACGTACACAGAAGAGATTCGGATATCCTTAGCAGGCTCCATCCTCATTCCAGGCAACGAAAACACACCATGGAACCTGGCAGGCGTCGAACGGCGTTCAAACAAAAAATTCATGTCATCCCTTCACCTTAGCATATCGTTAAGTGATTTGCTCAGTTCCTCATCCGCTGATCCCAGTCACTAGGCATAAAACTGTAGATAAGAAGGCTTCGATCAAGCATTGTGACTTTCTTATGGAGGTTTGCTGTTGGGAAGTGGAACTTTTGGCTGAGGGGGTTTCCTTCAGCTTGAAGGTCGTATCCAAGAAGAAGAAGAAGAAGAAGAAGAAGAATATGATGACAAAGAAGATCTGGGTATGACGTAGGTACATGATTGTTTTGGTTCCAGGTAAAGCCTGCCGTTAAAAATCATCCCTGTACAGGATTGCGCCGAAGTCGATCTACGTATCGAGCTTTTAATTCGCTTTCAATGGACAAGCTATCCGAGTTTATGGCCGTTTGCCAACCAGACACAATCCGCACTATAAATACTGTTATATACCGCTCTTCGAACCGATCCTATCTTCCTCTTCTTCTTCTTCTTCTTCTTCTTCTTCTTCTTTGGGTAAGGTCTTCTTTTTCTAGCCTTCCAGCATATAAACTCTTTTAGTTTCATTCCATTCCACAAGCCCCTCCGTCTCATCATTCTCCTCCTCTTCTTCATATTCTCACTCAACTTTTCAGGAACCAGCTTTTGCAGCTTTGACCAAAATTGGAAAAAGCGAAATGCCTTTGTACGAATGCCAAAATATTGCCGGATCTACCCACTTGGAACAGAAATTGGCACTACCCCGGCTGCCAAATTTCGTTCGGTAATACTGGCCCAGTACAGATCAATTATTTGCCCAACTCTGGGCGCCACAGCTGATGACTAGTATTGACAAGTGAACATACATGGTGTTTTATACTGGCTGTGGATTATTTCGTGCCGATTCATGGCACCATAAGTTGGACTGGTGTTAACGACCCAAAATTGTCCCAACATTGATTTTGACTTTGGCAAAGCTTCGCCCTTGGTAACTATCAGTATTGGCAGTTAATGGCACCAATACCTTGCCAATGTCCAGCCAATTTGCAGTACGTACATGATTAGTAGTATCATGTACAGTGCCTATCAGTCCACTTCTTTAGTGAATCGTGTGCCAAATTTTGGACTAGGCCAATTTTCCATGAGCAAAATCCTTGTACGGATCATATTATCCAAATATCCTCGAGAATATCGGAGGCTGTAGTTAAGATACACTCCGGAAGTTCATACCTCAGAGCGGAAACTTACACCGGAAGATATACCCGCAGACTTTAGTTCTTCATCTCTTGATCTCGCAAATTCTCTATCCAGAGCTTGATCGGGTACTGTACAGACTATACACATAGGTACCTACCAGCTACTGTACTAGTGCCATACGCTATATCCACGGAGCTATTACAATCAATGCGTCAAGTGCCGTCAGCTACTTTAAACGAGCCGTCAAGACGAGAGCGGAAAGCTTCTCGACTGGAAGCTCTCTCGAACGTTAGGTATATATCGTATATCGCTGTATCATCGACACGCGAAAGAGGATCTAGAGGATCAGGCGCGGATCGGTTTCTCAAGTGGAAATTTTTTTTTTTCCTTCCCTTACTTTTCTCGCTCTCTTATTCTCTCTTCTGTCATTCTCATTTCCACCTTTTATATACCTTATACCTTCACTGGAATCATGTACACCTTTTTTTTTTTTTTTCTTTTTCAATTTGTCTTTTTTTTTTCATTATTTCTCCAGCAATGTATATATATATATACATGCTCTTGACTCCAGAGAGAGAGAGAGAGACAGAGAAGGCACCATGACGAGGCTGACTTCCCTTCTATTCCTCTGGTTTGCTCACGAACATCGGGGTAATACAATTTCCCCGTTCGTTGATGGGGAGCTGCGCTACAATTAATTATATGTCACCGGAGTCCTCTCTAATTACGCGCTGTACCCGCGTTATGCCACTTCGCCAAGGTAGTTTGTAGGTAGGTAGAAATATAGGTATATACCATATATATATATATATATATATATAATATAAACGCGAACCATAGCATAACCATCAGGAAACGAAAATAGACTGCCATGCCATGCCAGCGGGAAATCGAATAGCAAAGTGGAGTCGACACGCTAAGAGACAAGGGCTTTTCCTTCCTTACCAACCCCCTCTTTCCCCATTTTCCCATCAAAATATAAGTTCCAATCAGACACCGTTTCAATTCTTAAACGGAAATTCAAACCCGGTATAATCATCAAGGAATTTCTGGTACACGTTGTGGGTCGAAAATATGCAACATTTGAGTCTAGGATTCGATTCATTTCGCATCGTCTTTTCAAAAAAACACGATTTATCAATTCAGATACTTCTTCGGTAAAATTTATAAGAAAAATCCTCTGAAGCACATGACGACGTTAATTGAGCGGGAAAAACGAAAGAGTCTCATTTTTGGATGGATCCATTAGCAAATGAATGAAAACAAAGAAAAAAAAATAAAATAAAAAAAGTGTTTAAATTTTCACAGGAATTTTCTGTCGGTTTATAAAATTTTTTTCATCATTCAAACATTTTGGAGTTTTTCATTAAACAAATTTCAGTCCCCTCTGGTATATGTATAGTTTTTCCGTTAAAAGTTGTTATTTTTATTTTTTGTGCGAATGAAAGTGGAATTGAAGTGGAGTAAAAGCTATATGAAATTTCTGGTGGAAAATCAGCAGAGGTTTGAATATGATCCCTGAATTGAAGCTCGTCGTATAGAATTATTTGCTGTTTCGTGTATTTCGATATAACCGGCTAGGTATTCTCGCGGTCTTCTATATCAATCAATCAATAAATTAACGTGGTCAACCACCACTTCGATTGAAAAGCATCAACATCAGGGTTCACATATATTATATATATATATATATATGTGTGTGTGTGTGTGTTATACGAAATATATATAGGTATATATACGTACTAGAGCTAATACCGACTCTCCAAAATTCATCTCGACCTCTGATATCGCGCCGGATAACTCTACACTATATGTATGTATATATATATATATATATATATGTATATTATATACGCATACCCATGGCAATAATCCATCGAAGAACCGGATGGGGGTATTCAACGTTATTGGTAAATTCAAGGGAATGACAGCTGCCCTTATACACACACAAACACATGGCTATAACAACGGATATTTGATATTTCACTCTCTTTCACTTCATCTTCTTCTTGTATATACATTTCCTTCTGCAAGCAGTAGCGGAAGAAATACGACAAGGAAATTTGAGAAGAAATTTCAAGAGAATGAGGATCAGAGACAGAAATCAGCTCTGCCTTAAGTTCCGTTAAAGTTCGCCAATTTTCTGAGAGGAAATTCATCCCTTCGTAGATTCTGAAAACTCTGGAAACAATGGACGATTTTTTGCTTTTTTTATATCCTTTGTATGATGAGGAGAGAAATCGACGAGCCTTAAAGACCCCCAGGGGGTTCGTTTCCTTCGATCCAAAATCGCTAATTCGATCAAATGGACGACGATCGCTTGTATATTATGAAATGCTTATGGTCGTTTTTTTTTCTTCATTTTCTGTGGAGATATGGAAATTATGCAACGGCGGGGATCACCTCGGCCCTTAAGCTCTACTTCCGGTCGGCGTACCTACACCTCTCACTCGGCATTTTACTTCCTAATTTGCAAGCTCGGGACGCCGGGATGAATACGCTGAATGGATTAGACGCGACCATCTACTAAGCTTCGTCGAGGTTCCCGTCTCCTAGTCTGCAGGATGCGAAGGATTGAGCTTTCTGGGTTTCAAATGCAGTCCAGGCGGTTAACCTTAGCACCTAGTGGAGATGGGGTTGGATTGAAATTTCGAATTCCAAAAGCTGCGAAAGGTGAAAATTCCGAATGTTTCTACTATCAATTCAGAGTTTTTGAAAAGATTATTTCTTACAATGTCTGAGTAGCCAATTTGAAAAAGTCCGAATGGAAAAACACCGAAGCTTCAAAATTCCGAAAGCTTAAGATCCGAAAAGCCAAAACTCCGAGATGCAACGTCGTTTATTTCACAGCTTCCCTTAAATTTGCAGATTTTTGGAATTTCTGAGTTTTTAGTTTTCGGATCTTTGAGCCGTCCGCATTTCGACCTTTCGGAATTTCCAATTTCTGAACTCTAACGTTTCTAGAAACTCAGAATCGCGTTTCAAATGAATTTGGAATTTTCAGAATTCGGAACTTTAATTCCCACCCCGTGGAAATGAATTTGGTGAGAGATAGTCTGGATACGAGACGAAAATTTTACCCTCTAGATAATTAGAGAGAAATATGAAAGCGGATCGCGGGACGTACATACAATAAAATTGATACGCTCGTGCTTTCGACATTGAAACTCTAACTATGTTTGGAGGAGGCCATGCGACAGCGGTAATTCTGTTTGTCTAACTTCGGCACTAAACACGCTGCCGTATATTATAGTTCGGAGTCTGGCTAGTCAGCTAGGAACTGCATAATTGGATATTGGCGGAGTTCTGCCGTACAATTATACCTCGGAGGGCATTTTCCGTTCCTACAGGCTACAGTGGGAATCCTGATGTAGCAAAACAAATGCAAAAATATCTATTTTCCAACCAGGTTGAAATCGGATTTTCAAAATCTGGTGAAATGGGGTTAATCTTCAGTTGTAAAATTTCTAAGCACCATATTTAATCCACCACCTTGAAATTTGGATGTTGCAAAAACCTGAGCTCTTTTCAGTTAATCAGCGATTCGAAAAAACCCTAGAAACTAAGTTCAAAAAAATACTAGGGTGAGGAAGAATTTCATACTCTTCATACAGTTTAATTGGAGAAAATCCTGTCGATCGAGACCAAGATTATTAAAATCCGTCGGTTCGTTCTCGAGATATTATCGGTTGAGATAATTTTTTCAACATTTTCTTTTTCGAATAACTCGTAAATTACTGGACCGATTGAATCCAAAATTGGACCAGTTCTTAGTTATGAAGAACCAAATCAGTCGAGACAAAAATCATGAAAATCTGTTGATTCGTTGCCGAGATATCGCCAGGCAAAAATTGATCACACACCCAAAAGTACTCAATACTCTCGATTTTTGGGTTGATTAGAACAAATTTTTGATTTTTAAAGTTAAAAAAGTAGAAATTTAATATTCCACTATACACGAGCGACAAGAAAGTCGGTAGAGATAGTTGAAAGATTGTTAAATTAAGTCAAGGATGACAAAGGGTGAGGATGAGGGTGAGGGGTAAAAAAATGTTCATGGTAGAAGAAGCGGCTGGCTGGTTCGCTAATTAATTAGCCGCTCATTTAATGCACGAATCAGTCGGCCGCTAAAAGCGGTGTACATTTTTTCCACGAATAATCTAATGCCACGCGTTTAAGACTCTATTATAAGATTCTTATGTATATTTATAATTAGAGAGAGGTCAAGAGCCTCGAGGAAAAAAAAGAGGAATAAAAGTTTGTAAAAAAAAAAAGAAGAAAAAATCATCGTTTTTTTTCGAGCTTTAAGGCTGTAAGAAAATTACGCGTAGATTTTTTTTTTTCTCTTTCTCTCTTTCCATCTCGTTCATGAAAGGCCCTCGGTCTTTCACCTCAGTTATATCCTCACCCCCTCGTTTAGGGGTGGGCACTGTCATATCGAAGGAATCCTCAAGGGAGGAAAACGAGCCACGTCCCGTTCGAAAATTTAATGCTCCGCTAAATGAAACCCCCCCGATGATGAACGTCGTCGTCGTTCCCTGGCTTTATCGCTCCACGGGCAAACGGCCCTAGGTCTGAGTAAATTTGAATATGGGTCATTCCCTGCCAAATCACCCCGCAGCTCTGACCCTGACAATTAATTGACATTCGTTTCATTTTTTTTTCTTTTTTTTTTCTTTCATTTCACATCATTTCTCGCCTCCCCGAAGACTTCAAGGTTTTTGATTCTTCAGAAAAATAACACAAGTTTTGTTACCCTGACGGATGATCTCGAAATCAGAATCAGAGAGGGATGAACGTTTTCTAAATTGTTTCAAAAATAGGTTTTCAATATTTCCTACCCCGATATATTAACATTTCAAACGAATTCAAAAACCTGGAGCTCTACTTTCGATTGGATCATAAAATCCTTTTCACTGGTCCCAGAACGTGTTTGAATTTTTTTAGAAATTATAATTATGATGTCTTTAACTTTTTTTCCAAACTCGTGGTCTACACGATGGGGTGAAAATCTCCAATCGTAATGGAAACGAACATTTCGGAATACGAGTTCAAAAAACGAACTTAGCTCATTGGGTAAATTTTGGAAAGTTTCTGTCCATCTTCATGATGAAAAGAGAAAAGATGACGGATTTTGATGTTCGCATGACGATGAATTTTCTCGAGGAAATTTAGTAAACGTGGATACTCTATTACTTTGTGAGGATGTAGTGCGACGTTATCATCAAGATTATTCGGCAATAAGGCTGAGTTGTGTGACACGTTGGATGAAAGCTGAAGAGGAAAGTGGAAGTTGAAAGCGGGAGGTTGGGAAAGCTCGGAAAGCACGGAAAGTGGGAAGAGGTTGGAAGTGTAAAGTGTGCTATGGAAGGGGTGGATGGGTGGGTGGATTTACTTTCACCATAAACTCCGACCGACCGTGAGGAAAGTCAAGTGGAGCAAGGAGTCGTGTGAACCTTCCTGTTTCCGGTGTCATCCTTTCCACCCACTGTTTCAAGATTTTCTACTGAAAATTTCACCAGCCCACTTGTTCACACTCGACATTTGGCACTCGACGTTTTCCCACCTCTCACTTATAGTCGCAGTCAGAATCGCTGCCTTCGAACCGTAGGAGTCAGCTCAGCTGATCTTTTACTCTCCTGATATTTCACCCTTTGAAGATCCGAAAAATAGTCCGAAAAAACACCGATCACGAAATTACTGCACATGCAATGATCATCCGGGATGAGAGTTACAGCATGGTCTGAACGATCTCATCAAACTCTTTATCGGAACATTAAAAGACCGTTTCCCCTGGGATGACCTAGTCGAAATATTACAACTGGATCATTCTCCAGACATTTCACATCCCAATTACTTCCGTTCTATGGATTAAGCAATCGCGGATTACGAGAGAGCAGTTCCCTGAGGAGTGGATAACTCCGCAGGTATCATTGACTAATCCGCGACTTGCCATATCCCAGGGATTCCATCTGGCAGTAGAATTCTTCGTCAGGAAATTTTTATGAAAGTACTTTTGAATGGCTGTGGTTTCTCTATTATCAAAACGAGCTTTCTACAGCTGATGATACTGATGAAGGGTAGCTCAACGAATAAAAAGAGCCATCGCAGACCTCTGTACCTGAAACCATGACCAAGTTATGTCAGTCCCATCAAACTTGTGCATTTTGCATCAACAATGTTTGGCAAATGAATTCTGATCGTTTCGTGGATGGGTAAAGTGCCATGAATGACCACCACGAACCTGAACAAGGTTCCTAGCTCCATGAATTATGAGAAAGTTACTGCAGCCATTGGAAAGACTTTCTGAGATTCGCAGTACGTTGCGATTCTGTCGCATTAGCATGATGGGCTTGTGGTGGAAGTGGCGCATCAAGAGACGTAGGGGGTATATGTATGGGTGTAGAATGGTGAGTAAAGCTCAAGCACGACGAGTGACATTATCGGAAACTCCCCCAGTGCAGTTGCCACTGTTTTCAGTGTTACTGTCACCGTCACCAACAATGTATACTTGTTATTACGACCTAAGCCCACTAGCACTGCAGCAGATAGGAAAGCTCCGTCGAATGAAGAGACCAGGCAAACTGATTCCGTCTCTGATGTGAGCGGTGGATCGAAATAACAATATCAACTATAACTGCGTGAACATGAATCGTCCGGAATGCGTATTCTATTAGTGGAAATTCTCCCTGTTAGAATGGCGTATAGTTGAACAAAGTCCACGTGGAAATGGATTGTTCTCTCTCTCTCTCTCTTGATGAACCCGATGATGACGATGTTATACCCGGCTCTTTGGTCTCCGGATAGTGAAATTCGCCACCGGGGTGATATACGCTACGTTAGTAATATTGGCATGTGGAGATTTTGCGCAGTGGATATCCATGTACGGTGTCTACCCTTGGTTTAAGGCTTGATGATATAAATAGACGTGAAAATGGACTTTAAGAGAGTGCCGGCCAACAAACGGCGGTACCGTTGTATCAAAATATAGCTCTCATCGTGAGTTGGCTGGTCACGGCTCGTGCTCGGATCTCGCCTGATTGGTCCCGCGATTATTTGGCACAGTATCCAAAACGAGAGTCCGTTCTTCCCCACTCCGATAAACCACGCGAACGTGGTGGCTCCATACTATCTTATGTCGTCAATTGTGTCTCACTGTCCAGATATATCCATCCTATGAACTCTAATTTCTCATCAAGTTTTCTTTTTACTTTTACTCCCCCCCCTCCCCAACATTTCGCACGTGAATTTTCCATGCGAGCATTAAGTGATCCAGGAGCTAATAGTACCGGAACTGATAGCTTTCCACCGTTCGTGATCATCAGTCAACTACTAGCCCCAATCAACTGGTGAGATTTTTCCCTCGATCCTACTCACCGTGTCCACCTTGGACGTGTTAATTATCTTCAGTGGAATTCTACCGGCCTTTGACCAGTCCGGTACGGTGTCTTCAAGCTGGAGCTGGGCAAGAGGAATCTTCACCTTCGAAGGTGAGTGGTTGAGACAGTCCAAAGTTTGGTGGTCTTTTGGGGAAATTGAAATTGACATTTCCAAAATATGGTATGGAAGTTGAGAATCTTGTGGATATTTTTCTTGTCTCTTCTCTGATGATGAGAGGATCGAATGGTTTACCTCAGATTGATGTGTTTAGAGGATTTCATAGACACTGGGGTTGATAGCTAGTTTTAAAAATCCAAGATCCAATCAACGAGGAACAATGGAAGCCACGCGACCCCGGAGCAATTCCGTCATGAACAGAGCTCGTCATATCTGTACAGATGCGGTTTGTTCACTTGTGTCTACACACGCGATTTCCGTGAGCTCTTGCCAAACACGCGTAATAACAGGATCCGTTTAAATTCGATGCATGAAACATCCTGCCCCAATGTGCAAAATCATTTCGAGATAAAGGGTTGCTAATTCCGTCACTTCAATCCATCTATCTCAATCGCAAGCATTAGGTATAGTCGAAGGATTCGAAAACTTGCACACAAACTGGTGTTTTTTGTTTCTTTTGGTTTTTTTTTATTCTATTTTTTATTTTTTTGTACATCCTGTCAATGTGTTAGGCAGCTTGCTAAGTACGTGTGTATCACTGTATTCGGAGGGAGATACGCGATTGAAGAGCGAAGGTTGAAGGGTTGGGGTTGACGAGTACACTCACACAAAGATCTGGTCCATGTGCACCGATGCCAGACCGTTCGTTGTGACTTGTGCTCGTGATGTTTGTGTGTGTGTGTGGAAAGAGATGTATAGAAGCCAGTGAGAGAGGGATAGGGTGGGTGAGGGTGTATAACGGAAAGCATCTCTCTCGCGGATGCTGCGCGGACGATCAATACACCACGTGATGGCACACGTCAGATCTCTGCAACGTTGGCAGCCCTGTGTTCTACTCGGATACATACACACAAACATATATAAACAGACACACATACATGTTCATGCATAAGTACAATGCATGGGTGAATTTATTCGCAAACAATCCATCCGGCGGGCTTATCCGCACCACGCGTCGTCCTTCATGGTCTAAAGGCGAGAGCTTCAGGACGCTATTCTGATAGCACAAGAGAAAAATCATCAGGATCGAAAAAATTTGAAATGCGGAAGTCGTACGTTAGACTGATGGCTCATGTGCCTCATGGGTCTTTCACCTTGTCTGGTGTCCACAAATTTTTTTGTCTACTGTACTTTATTTCTTCTTCTCCAAAGCACATGGGTCTGTTGATCATGCTTTGAATCGCTGAGCTTTGTCCCTCTCGGGTTTCTTTCTGTTGATGATGATCCGATGATGATCCAGTCCGCTGTTGGTCCTCATTTCTCTTAATCATTCAAAGAATTCAGGAAACAATTATATCTACTCCATTCATTATCAGACAATCGTGAAAAGATCAGGATCAGGATCAGGGCGGAGGCTCTGATCATCAGCACTTCTCATTTCTTCTTCATGCATGGATCTTCGCCTCAGAGGCTACTTTTAATCGCGTTTCATTTGGCCTTTGGATCACAGTGCGTCTTTAGCTCCGAAGAGATATTATTTCCTTCTGAAGGTAAAAAAGTGTAACCTGGAGCTTTGGAGAACCGAAAAGCTAGTCCAATTGAAGTTATTCAATTCATGTACATACAAACTTTTGACCTCATAATTTACACACACAATACTTACATTACATTGAAATTTCAACGGCTGCTGAAGTTTGTCCATTCGATTTCACCGGTGAGAATTGTTACTTTGAGCAGAGGGAGCTGTGTTTCCTGATTCTTGGATCGAAAATACATTTTGCCAGTAATCCTAGCGTGGCAGGGCGATGTACTAGCTGCAAATGGGGGCTGTGGGCTTCGCTTGTACTTGTACTTGTACTTGTACTTGTACTTGTACTCGTACTTGCAACACGTATTTTTGCCACTCCACTTGCCGTCCAGGTATGGGAGGAATATATGTATACAGGTATTATACCCTGAGGCGATGGGATTCCGCCTGGTCTCTGGTGTAATTGAATAGAGTGCCGGAATACAACCGGATAACTTCCGACAACGCCATTTCTACTCTGGTATACGCGTACCAGGCCAGAAACCCACAGGTACCTATACCTACAGTCCACGAACACCGATGACCATCTATCCATCTGTGTGTATGACTTGACTGCGGTTATACACAGGCCCTGTACCCTGATGGATTATACTTGCAGGGTTTGCTGATCGACCTGAGGGTGCGGATTGTTCTCGAGGGTTGATACTTGGAGTGAACCGGAGAACCGAAGAGTCTTGGGCCTTTGGTTCACCGTCAATGTCTCGTTCAGGACATTTCGAGTCTTGATGAGTTTTGAATTCCAGAAATGTATATGCCGAATTCAGAGTTTTCCTTACCGAGTACGTTCTCTTCTTTCGGGCATATTGGAGCAAGAGGCTCTGGCAGAAATCCGAATACGAATTTCATTCAGCCATGCAGGCTAAGGCTTCGAGTCAGGGGGGCGGGTCGAGGGCTCGATGAAAGATCCTTGGGATATGAATCATTAAAGTCGAGACTCAGGATGGTATTTTGATAATCCATCCCTCCATCCCACTTCCGCCTCTCATGTTTTGAGCTTTGACAAAACCACACACCCCGGCAAACTCCTGACGCTCATGAACTTCGCCATTCACACCCTGCAAGGGGATAAATGGGGGAAAAAAATTATAATGAAAATCACCCAGCTGGCTCTTCATCATTCTGCGTACAGTACGTGAAAAGAGATCCAAAACCGAAAATGAAGGATGCATTTTTTTTCCCATGATTTCACTGATTTCAAAAATGACTACTCAAGATTAGAAACGGGAAAAATAGGACTCGTTAAAATTTGCCCCATTAGCAAATACACATGTGTAGTCGAACGACTTAATAGGCACTCGTCTTGTCCCCCATCTCGATGTGGAAAATTGCAAAGGCTGTTCTTCGCTGTTCACTGATCGCTATTCATTCACTATTCACCGATTGCAAAGGCAAGGTTGACGTTACCGGATTTCCGCCACGTGCCGTGGGGCCCCAATTTTCGTCAATAATGATCAATGGGGCTGTGTTTCGATGTTGAAAGGATGTTAAAGGGGGGGCAGTAGGTATGTACGTCATGGAAATGGAAAAATGTTACCCAGTCCGAATTATCGATTCTGTATACCATGTGGTAACAGACGAATTAGATTCTGGACGGAAAAAAAAAGGAGAAAAATATTTAGGGAGGAATGAAAGACCGCGCGTGGGTTTCCATTCCATTCGCATTTTCGCACCCTATTTCCCAAAAGTACAAATATACCAACCGCTATTCGGAATGGGAAGCTTTTTCTACTTAATAGACACGGATTTAGAACCCAATAGTGAGGCTCTTCGATATATGAGCTTTCGATCAAAGACCTGCACTTGAAACGCTCGTCCTTGAAAGATACGAGCTTTAGAAAACCCCTGGAGTTTCCTCGACCCTTCTCCGTTTTTTTTTTTTTTTTTTATTCTCTCTTATAGTGCTTTTTTTTCCTCTCCCGTCTTTTGATCCCACGATTATACTCACGTCGTATCGTTCGAATCCACGGCTCAGCCACTCGTAAGTTTCAATGTACACCAGATTTTGAAATTATAAATGATTTTTGATCATTTCGAAAGATCCTAAATGTCTCCACTGGATTTCTAATTGTTTGAAACGATTTCGAATGATTTTCACGGACTCCAAATGGTTTCACAAAATTTTAGAAGCTTTTTAATGATTTTACTCAAGTTCAACGATGATTTGGGGAGGTAAAAACACCGGGGGATTTCAAAGATTCCGAATGATGTCGGCTGCGGATTTGAAATGAGTTTTCAACAATTTAACGAATTTCGAAAAGCTTTTCAATGATTCTGCTCATTTCTAACGATGACTTGAAGAGGTAAAGACACCTAGAGATCTCAAAAAGATTCCAAATGATGTAAGCTGCGGGTTGAAAAAGATTTTTCAATGACTCTTGAAAATTCGAAAAGCTTTTCAATGATTTTGTTCAATTTCAACGATGATTTGGAGAGGCAAAGATGCCAAGAGATTTCAAAAAGATTTCGTCTGATGCGATCTGCGGATTCAAAATGACTTTTCGATGACTTTACAATATTTCAAGAGATTTTCAATGATTTTGCATCACTTTAAAGACATTTTGAAGAGGTTGAAGAGGCCGGATTTTAATCGCCCGGGTTTCGATCAACGTGCGGCGAAGCGGATCTGGCTGCCTCGAATGATTGATTCTTTAATTTTCCAGCCCCCAGTATCCTCGCTGATTGAACATGCCTTTTGGGAGAATTCTGACCCGTTCAGCGAAGGGTTTTAAATGACTTGGCATAGCTTCCTGAATTTGATACCCTAACGCTTCCTTATCCCTTCCCACCTCTCATCTTTCTCTGGTCGTAGTTAAAATAACCTAACCTAACATTTATTGCACCGTAAAAGTCATACCCAGACAAGGCAGCACTCAGTTCCACACCGTCCTTTACTTCGTCCTTAAACGTCGTATAGTTTTACTGCCTTAACCAGCAGCGGTTAACCTAAACTCCCCCCACATTTTTTGCCCAAGTGACCAAATTTTAGAGTCGTTCTAATATTTTTTGGAACCAATTTTGAGAAAGAACCAAAAACAAAAAAAAAATAAAAAATGGACATATCAAATTGGTTCCGTTGTAAAAACCACATTTTAATTAAATAAAATTTAATACAAAGTGGAGCATATCTTTGCTGGTTTTTCGTTTATAAAAAAAGTCCACCGCTCATGCTGTAAGGGATTGTTTTTTCATATTGACAAATCATCAAGGGAGGAAATCGGGGTGGTAGTGCTTTCGGAATCTTGTGGACAGCAAATAACAAAAGAAGAGAAAAAATAAGAAATTTTTGATACAATTTCATGAATTTGATGATTTTTTTTTTAAATTAATACACGGAATCTTTGAGAATTTTCGATTGGTGTACATGGCGTGTGATGATTAGTGGGTCAAGTGCTGATTCAGAGTTTCAACCCCCGCACGATATATCGCATGAAATCGCATCACATCGCGCAGGGATTTCGTGCATCAATTATTGATTCATTCCGCAATCTGGCTACTGACTCCGTGTTGAATACTGTGACGTGACACGCATCCCATGATTTCAATTACTGATCATCCCTATTTCCTAGCTACAGGTGGTTCACAAAATCAGGGATAACCGCTGGGGTAAACCACCCGAGTGTATCGGGCTCTAATCGCTGTCTAAATCGCGTTCCTTCGCCGTCCGTCTGAAGTTACAGTTTGCAGCCTGCAGTTTCTTTACACTTTTGAAATGAATTGAAATTTCGAAAATATAGGGGTCATTCCACGCCCCATCCAATGACCACAAGCCGATTATCGTGCCTTCAATGGTTCGTTCGGAAAAAAATAGCAAAGTTGAAAACTAGTTTCAGGAAAGGGTGGAAAATACCTCGCGACGGTTTTTTGCTCGCCGTGTTTGGAATTTTCATGATATCAAAAATCTGAAAAATCCTAACATCGCGAAATTGAAAACCAAATCCAACGGCCATGAGCCGATTATCGTATCTTCACTGGTGTGCTCGAAAAAAAAAATGCCAAAGTTGGAAAATCATTTCGCGAAAAGATGAAAAAGTTCGAAAAAAATCGAAATATGACAAATTCGGAAAATAGGACGGTTTTTCGAAAGCTGTTCACCCCAGGAATCCGAAATCGACTGAGATGGGTTCGGAAAATGCGGTCGAAAGTGTCAGGTTTCCACTTTGTCAAATAATTAAATATCAAAATAAGAATTGCGATTTTAGCGCAAAACTCCGAAAATCGAATTCGTGTATTTTGCGGACAGAATTTCAGTAGAAAAAACGTAACACTCCATCCACGTGTCCAATTAGAACTGCAATTATGGAATTTGTACAGCGAATAGAGCGGGGTTTGCACTTTCTACCTTTTTCTGTATTTTTCTTTCTAGTTTGTTTTTTTCTTTTTTCTTTTCTCGTTTTTCTCAGGTATTTCGTCGTTTTAATTTGCTAGTCGCGTTATTACCACCACGTAATGTTGATACGACATGACGCGGTGATACGAGACGATGAGGAAAACGAGGACGCGTTCGTCCAGCGGTGAAACTCGGTCGTTGGGTCAGATAGCCAGGCGTGCGTGTGCACTAGCTGGATAGATACATACCTTGATATATAATATATATACATGGATACATATATATACATACAAATACGATGATACATACGTACATAGCGGCCAAAGTTGCGGGTTAGATTTAATTAAAATTAATGAAATACTGGCGTGGGTGGGTAGCAGGTATGAGCGTACGGTCCTGGTGCGCAACGCGGTAATTGGAGAGTTATATGTATCCATATAATATATTACATATACTAGATACATCTATATATATGTAGGTATACATTATACATATATATACACACCCTGGTTGCAGTTTCCCATGCAAACCATTTCACGCAATTCGATATACATTTCTTATTTTGTTTTTCATTCATTTACTTCGTTTTTCTTTCATTTTTTAACTCCCTGATTTAGAAAAGAGGGATGTCTCATTACAATTACCTTGAATAAATATGAAAAGTTTAGTTTTCACCAGATCTCCACGTTTCGAGGTCCAGAGAATCGCCTCCGACAATTTTTGGACTTACGATATCTCGAGAACGAATCCATGGATTTCCATTATTTTCGTCTCAATCGATGCGGATTTTCGTTACTCAGAGCTGATTAGATTTTCGATTCAATCGGTTCACTAGTTTTTGAGTAATCGAGCGAACAAAATTTTACACAAACAAATTTTCAAACAGTCATATATCTCGAGAAAGAATCAACGGATTGTGACAATTTTGATCTCCATCGATAGCATTTGCTCCAACTTAGAAATTACTGAATTTTGAAATGGATCGATGCGGTAGTTTTGTATCGTTTGAAATTGAAAGATCTGTGCGGAAAGTTTTACGGCTGGTCCATCGTGATTGATTTTGAATTCATCAACGCAAACCCTGCATATAAGACGTATCATTAGAGTATACTTTTGCGTATGATTCATTTTCCGCAATCAAAAAAATTAAAAAAATTAAAATAAACAAAAAATTTCAGACTGAAAGTTCGCGAAACGTCGAAAGATAGATCGTCAATTTCCACGGTGCAGTTCAGAGCATGAAAAACGTAGAAAATATTGAAAAACAACATTCAAAATCTTATGAATATTGAATACGTAATTAAATCAACTAAACTTCCGTTGGGGCAGCCCAGAAGACGTGGAATTAGGTAGAAGAAAATCTCTAAAAATCTTAAATTCAAAAATTCAAACCATCATAGAAAATGAGCCATAAATGAAGAATTCGAAACTCTACTTATATAATATTCAACATGCATAACCCATTCATGAGTCATGTCCGAACGTGAATAATTGATTTTCAAATTTTCTCTTTTCCCTTATCTACTATTTTTATTTGATAAATACATAGGGAAATTTTTTGGATAAACGTGTATCGAATTATTTTATAACGACCGTGAAATTTCTTTTTCATGTACTGCATACATAGGTATATTAGTACTGGTAGCGGTAGTTGTAATAGCGGGAGGTAAATACATGGATGGTGTACATAAAAGATCTAAACTCTTTTTTTACAACCCCTAAATTTCCGCGGTAAGAGATAACACCGACAGCGACGTATATATACCGTAAGTCGTAAAAAACGAACGCCTGTCGTAAACTCCGGAACTTTGTACCGAATGAGAAAGAAAAGGACGAACTAAAAAAAAAAAAAAAAAAAAAAAAAATAAAAATAAAAAAACATGAAATAACGAGTTGGGTTACATGAATTGAGCAATTTTCTCAAATAATCCAACCGACCGTACAATTGATAAACAGATATATCAGAGAAAAATAGAAACAAGTAGCAAGAATTATTTTTTTCATCAGTAAGATGAGCAAAAAAAGAAAAAAAAGAATCGCGTCTAATTTATTCCTCAAATTTGTGTTCCTCGATGATTTTTTCATGTAAAAATACATACTTAAGTATATAATAATATACAAGTATAAATATATACGTATGACAACAAATCAGGAAGTTAAATCATCTACAAAAATGAAATTTGAGAAAAAAAATAGTAAAAAAGGAAAGGAAATTGTAATTTCTTTATAGATCAGAAAGAAATTCTACAGCTTTGAAAAATATTTTATAAAACCTTTCATTTTTCGTTTGCTGACTGTAAAAAAATTGTATGTAAGCAATAAAATGTATCTACTTAAATACATACAGACGAATGCAGGCAACACGGTTTTACAACCCCAAAAAATAAAAAAATAAAAATGAAAAAAGCTTCAAATCAGTAGGACGAGTAGAGGAAACTAAATCACTTTCAGTTCACTGCATCATACTTGACAGGCAATTAGAGCTTTGCGCCACTTCTACATACAAACATATATACATACATACAAATGTACGCATATATACACATCTGCATATATGTTGAATCGTTCAATTCGAACACGAATAAAACTCCAGACATGAAATTAAATTTGTCTGTTGATTGATTAAAATTGATTTTTTTTTTTCTTTCATATTCATTTATTCTATTTGTATTTCGTATATGTTCGATTGCTGAAATTCCACGATACTGAAAAAATGACTCTTCAATATCGTGACAAAATTTGTACCTTTTTTTTTTTTTTTTTTTAGTTTTTGTTATTTTTTATTCTTCCACTTCTTAGGTACCAATTTCCTCTTCCGATAAACCGAATCGCACAAGTAATCGGGAATACAATATAGAAAATTCGTCATTCCTCGCAGCAGTTGTGGATGCGACCCTTTAAGCCAGACGGTTTTTCTATGGTCTCAGCCGACAGGGTGGCTTGCATTATATCGTACTCGTGTGCGTTTCCCTCCATCGGAATCCCCACATCGCTGGCTCCTCTTATGAAAAAAAAATAATAAAAAATAAAAAATAAAAAATAAAAAACCCTTTTTCCAAACGCGTGCAACAATAATGGCCCAAGTATGCTGCAGCATAGGCAAAGGCTGCAGACGAAGGGACGAAAGGAAAATAAAAATAAAAATAAAAATAAAAAAATAACCACCACGTTCTCAAAATTCGTCAAAATGCTTCAAATCGATCCAAAAAGCCCGCAGCTTTTTGGAAGTATTCAATTGAACGGAAAATAAAATGGCACAAATAGTCGTCCATAAATTTGGCAAAATTTGTACCTAACTGTATTTAAATATGTTTTGCACGAAAGGGTGAGGAATAATAATTGCGAACGTATGGGGGTGAAAATGGGGGATGAATTGGGGTAGGAAAGAGAAAGCGTCATTTTCGAAAGGTGGAGTGAAATACTTTGATATGGCAATAAGGGTTGTCGGGGGGGGTGAAGGTGTAGGTATATAAACCACCCTTGCATGCGGCTAGTGGGCCCGGTGCACCGCTTCAGTTGGTTTCCATCCGAGGGTGAGAGCCGGGCGCATGGGGCGCAGACACCCCCGCTACCACCCCCCGTTTTCGTGATCAATATTACGCCCCTGGCTGCCAGGCGGAGGCAGAAGGCTGGAGGTTGGAGGCTGGAGGCTGGAGGCAAGAGGCGAGACTGAGCCAAGGCAGGTATTCGCGGTCAGAGTAAATTCCCTGTTATAGATATATAGATATATAGATGCGTCCCCTTAATCCAGATGAATATTGTATCTGGGTATAAACCTTGCGATCACTTATATATATATGGGGCATTCCACCCGGAATTACCCAGCCACGGTATCCTGCATGCTGCGATAGTCTATAGTTACTGTTTTACAAAAGCCCTAGAGAAAGGTTGAAAATTCTTGTTTATCAAACGTTTTTGGAATTTCTTTTTTTTTTTTTTTTTTTTTTCATACCCTATGGATGACCATCGTTTGATTTAACCGAGCACGTAAATCGGCTGCGAACACAATTGACCGATCTTTCAAATTCGCAAAATACGAAACTACGGCATTGATCGATTTCAAAATTCAGTCATTTTTTAGTTAGAGCGATTGTTATCGATGGAGATCAAAATTGTTACAAACCGTTGATTCGTTCTCGAGATATGACTGTTTGGAATTTTTTTTGTTTGTACAATTTTGTTCGCTCGATTACTCAAAAACTAGTCGATCGATTGAATCGAAAATTTAATCAGCTCTGAGTAACAAAAAACCGCATCGATTGAGATGAAAATGATGGAAATCCGTGGATTCGTTCTCGAGATATCGTCGGATATAAAATTGGTCAGACGTCAGACCAAAAATTGTCGGAGGCGATTCTCTGGACCTCAAAACGTGGAAATCTGGCGTAAACTCTAGTTTTCATTTTCGGGGTGATTATAATAACTTTCCATTTTTCAGAAGCGGGGAATTGAAAATCTGGCTCTGCAGTTATACGAATTATATTTTCCACCGTCGAAAAAAACAGGAAAAACCAATTTAGTATTAAACAAATTTTCAACCTCAAAGGTAAACCAAAAACAAACAAAAAAAACAAACAGTGTAAAATGGAAAATCGGTGTAATTTTCACTTTTCAGTTTCATTCTGAAGATCGGTATTTATCGTATTTTTCTTCTTCCCTACATTCACGGTGATAAATATTCCACGTCCGCGCCTCGGGGGCGCGTTAGTTTCCATTTCAAAATACAACTGTGAAAAATATTGTCCGGCAAAAGTCCTTCGCATATTCTATGTCCTAAATTTTTTACGCAAGTCCGGAAACATCAGAACGGACGTATTTCGGGATAGAATTTCTTCCGCTTCTTTATACCGCGAAGAAACCAAACACAAACCAAAAATTGGAGGAGCAATTTTTCTAGTTTTCCGCAAACTTCATCACTTTTTCCAATTATTAGCAAAAGAAAAGAAAGGACTGACAATGAGAAAGATGTCTAAAAGTTTTCTGCTCATGATTATTAATTAATAATAATTACTGTAAGAGACGCAATTATAGGTAAGAATCTAAGAATAATCCTTAGAAAAGAAAATAACGAAAACTACCCCTAAATTCTCGTTCTTGAATCAAGAAGGGAAAATAAAGGCTGGAAAAAAAAATCGGAAATAGAAAAACCAGGGAAGGGAAACGGAAAAAAAAAAGATGTAGGTAATAGTTCCCGCGAAGACGTCTTCTTCGTCTGAGATCGGTCAGACTCTCCCTCTTTCTCTCACTCTCTCCCAAAAACTCCCTTCCTCGTTCCCTAAGAGAGCCTGCAAGGGTTGGGAAAGGCTGAACGCCCCCGCAAGCGCGGGAACCACGAGAACCATTTCGGCTGTTCTCGCATTGCTATTTGTATTTGTACAAGTAGTAATATCGGGCTCTAGTCAGACCGCAGGACGACCCAGCTTGGCGTATAGCTTGCGAAGCTCGCCTGCCTGCCTACCAGCCTGGCTGGCTGCGTCGACCAGGCATATCGGAATCCCTCCGCCTGTCCGTCCGTTTTTCAACCCCCGCTATGTATGTATGTACAATACATCCATGTATACATGGCATCTTATATGTATTTATGTACATATATACATAGATGTATATAATATGAATCCCGTGTCTAATGTGACGTAAGGGCGCAAGCGCCTTTATACGCACCCTTGTACCGTTTTGAGCGACAAAAGGGACTGGACCATTTTCTCGATTTGTATTTGGGGACCAGAAAAAAGAAAAAAAAAAAAAAAAAATGGAGATATCCTGGGAATTATTGGGATTGAATAATTGGTCAGTTGGAAGCAGATGGTCGTATGTACCGGAAGATACGACATCTTTGATTCCAGGCTTCGAACTTGTCCACTTCAACTCGTCCGCTTGTCGCGACGTCATTTTTCGAGCTGAGGAAGGAAAGCCAGTTTTAAGCCCTTTCGTAATTTCGATCATTTCCCTAATGGCAAAAGGGTGAATGATTCTTCTCTCTCTCTCTCTCTCTCTCTCTCAGTTCTAGACTCTCTTTCGGTCAACTATAGCTGACATTGGAGTAAAAAATAATCAAATTTGAACCGCGAAATGTCACGTCGACGATCGCGTTGAAAAAAAGTCGGAAAAATCGGTGGATACGATTTTTTCACCGTTGACAAATGCGGAAAAAAAGGACGAGGTAAAAAAAGCTCTAAGGTCGTCTCTTCCTCGGGTACAACTTCCTCTTGCTTTCGATCTTCTGATTTACAGATTCCGATAAATCAGCGCAGCGTTTCATTTTTCTCATATTAATTCTTAATTCTTAATTCTTAATTCTTTTTTGCCATTATTGAAATCACGTTTGTTTGATTTTCAAAAATTGTAGAATATCGTAATCTTTTTTTTTTTTCTTCTTTCTTTCTTCATAGATGAAGTCAAAGTGTCTGAAGTGGTAACTTTTTTCGTCAGTCAAGCGGTTATCGAAAAAGATGATTCATCGCTACGATAAAAAAATCATTGGAAAAGTTAAAATTTATGGGAAAATTTTCCTAAATCTTGGGGATGATTTTCATCAGGTTTCATACATATACATGCGTATACACACAGCTGCAGGGTGTTTTAGGGTGGACTGTACAACAGGGTTGATGTGACTGTACGTCTGCCTCTCCAATCTGCAGGCTATTGTGACACTCCTCCACTTCTGGGTTCCCCCTGGAAGCGTCTCTTCCCTCTCTCTTCTCTCTCTCTCTCTCTCTCTCTCTTTCTCTTTCTCTCTCTTACCCTCCCTCGTGGAGTTCCTTCTTTGCCACCCCCGCGAGGCCCTCTCGATGGCAGACAGCGTGGCTTCCAGCTTCAAGCTTCAAGCTTCGAGCTTCGAGCTTCGAGCTTCAGGCTTTTCGACGTCTAGCTATGCGCACCTGCATACTGTAGAAAAAAAAAAAAAAAATGGTCAAAATCGAAAGTTTATCAATAAAAATTGTCATCATTAGCGATTCTAGCGAAAATGAGACGTTTTTTTTTTGTTCTACTTTTTTTTCCAATATGAATTTTTCGAAAAATATGAAATCCTGAACGTGTGAATGAAACGGGGGTTGGTTTTTGGGGTTCTGGATTTAACAGGTCCTGCCCTGGTCCTATTTGCGCATCGTCTGGCTCCTCGGTTTAACATGCGGCATTTTCAAACGAGCTAGTTTAACTAAATGTTACGTAGGTATGAAATGCACGAGCTTTGATAATAGTGGTGGAAATATCGGGGGTGTAAAAAAAGCTCGAAAATTTCTATACTTTATTAGAAATTAAGGGGAGGACTCGTCGATTACCTTAAAATCGTCAGAACCTCGAATTCATCCATTTATATAATCTGAGAAAAAAAAGGAGAGATTAAAAAAATTTTAGCCGATTTTCGGGAAGTTCAAATTCGAAGGGTAGCTGAAATTTTTCTAAAACCTCGTTGTTGCGAATTTCCTATAGAAAACAATTCTGGTTCGAAAAACTGTGAATTATATCGTTACGCACGATTGTACGCAAGAAATGAAAACGCTTTTTTAACCAATTGCCAAAATCATACCATTAGAATTTTAAATATTGTTAAATTGTACTCTATCCACTCGAATTCAGAATATCACCCCCTCTTCTCGAGTTTCTAATTTAGGCTCCTCCTTTTGAAATGGAGTAATTTTAATTTCTAGTTCTCTTTTGAATTGGAAAATCAATCCTGTTTCTATCATTTGTTGATGAAATAATTAAAGCGCATGACAAACCTAAGCGAAATAATAGAAACCCTAGAAATTTATTGAGAAAATAAAACGATCAGTGTTTTTATTTTTGCAACGAGAGGAGAACATGAGGAAATAGTTTTTGAGTGTGCCGTAACAAATTCGAGTTTGTAATGTAATAATTTCGATAAAATATACCTGGACGAAGAAAGAGAAGGAGGAGTAAATAGGAAATAGGATTACAGTAAAGGGATTATGAAGAAGATCGATTCCTGACGTCACATTTCTGCATCCTTCGATAAGGCTTCGTTCGAGTTAACCTCTGGATTTTTCCATTCCAGTACCGTATGGGTACGATTTTTTATACTCGAATAAAATAAGGATGAAGAAAACCGCAGGAAACTCATTAACAAAAATGAACTACTCAATCCCAAAAATGAAGTCTGTCACAATACTGAAGAAAAAAATAAATTGAAATAAAGAAAACCCCAAAAAATGCTAAAAAAAAAACAAAAAACAAAATAAGATAACTGCAAAGCAAAACTCTACAGAGAAGTCCGATGAATCTGAAGAGAAACGAAAGAGAAAGAAAAAAAGAATCTATAGAAAAATGTAATAGACCAAAAAAAAAAAGCACCAAAAATAGAGAGAAGCTCGAAAAAAATACTCAGAAGACCCGAAAATCCTCCAGAAACATAAAAGTAGAGAAATAGAATAAAAGGAAAGTGTTGCCGTTTTATTTCGATGCATTTGAGGAATGCGAATGACCGTTGACCCTGAAATTGGCCACCGTGGTGTCCCCAGAGCTTTTGGGTTAACGACCAGCTGACGCTGATCCCCCGCGTTTCTAACCTCTGAAAATAGTATAACGGCCTTTGAAATTCTCCGGAATATTTAATGGCCGAGTTGGACAACTTCCGTGAGACCGAAAGCTCGTGTTAATGTGCTTAGATATACTTCCACCACTACCGCGGCCGATGCATCAACGAGGGTCGTTTTTTCCGCTCTGACGAGCATTAACGGAAGTATTTATATAAATACATATATATATTGTGTAACTAATGGGAAAAGGGCGTAAGTGACATACTTAGTGACTACTACTACTACTAACAATAAGTGACTAAGTACCACCGAGCAAAATGATCGACGTTATTATCGATAACGATTTTTCCTGTGAATCGAATCCAGATAAAAAAATACGCCAATGAAACTGAATCTCCATACTTCCGAACAAAACAAACCACAATCGAATCGAACGATCGGTTGTCGATAAATAAATTCTCAAAATTGGTCTAATTTTCCACGAGTTCGTATTTTTCAATACTGCAGTATAAAAAATTTTCGAATAAAATAGAAAAACAGGAAAAGAGAGAGAGAGAGAGAAGATTAATTAAACGATATATAAAGGTGGTCATCCCTCTGGAACCCTTTTTCAATTTTCTTCATTTTGAATTCCATTGTCTCTTTATTTTCTATCCTTTTCGAGCTTCCAGTTCTTTTGCGAGTAAAAAATATGTACACAGAGATCGTAAACGGAGGTGTATATTTCGATGTCTGAATAAAAATAATACCAAAAGAGGGAAATTAGGGTAAAGGTGGAGGTCGTGGCCCGACACCCTCGCGCAGATTATGTCTTTGAATTAAGGAGCCCCAGCCTCGAGATATACCCTAATCGTGAATTAATCTCAACCCAGAGTGGAAAGTAAGGAAAATAAAGTAATCCTCGAAGAAACCCCCATCCCTCCATCCCGTGGTGGGACAAAAGGTAAAATAAAAAAAAATAAAAAGACGAAGAAGAAGAAAAAAGATGGGGAAAAAACCGCGAAGAGGAAAAAGCAATATCGCAATTTTTAGGGGAGGATTAGGTTGTAGGTACGCGGAAAATCTACTTTTCTCAGCTACAGAACGATCCTCGCAAATTGAGATGATCGAATATAGTATATCTGGCAGTCCAGAAACCGCAGACGCTGATACAAAAGTATTTCATTCCAATTTTCTCTCTTTGTTTTTTCTTTTTCTTTTCTCTTCTTTCTCGTTAATTGCATTTGACTTTTGTCCCGCAGATTAGACTTTCGATTGAATAAAACGGTATAAATTTTTGTTCCAAAATAAATCCTTGTGGGGTTTTTTTTTTCTTCACTTTTCTTCTTCTTCTTCTTCTTCTTCTTCCCTTATATTAAATTCCAGGTAATGTCTGATTCCCTATGGATATTTCACAGGCCAGTTCGCCACTTCCGAAGGTCTAGGGGTTGTTGATTATCCGATAAACTGTACAGTTTCCTGATTTACCGTTTCCCTATAACCAACACTGTATATACCTTCCATATTCGCCCCCAGGACATTCTCGATATATATACTCACGCTGTATTTCACGATTCCCACAGTAGTTTCGTCTATCTATTGCATTAGGACGCTATTACCCTGACTGGAGAGTCAGGGGGTGCGTCTCGTACGTAATAGTCGTCTGATTTTCCTAAATTCAGTCAAAAAAACAAAAAAGAAAAAAAAAAAAAAATGTGAAATTTCCATTTTCCAGCCAAACCATTTGCAAACAAGTGAAAAACGAACGTTCAACTTTTCAATGAATCAACCATATCATGTCCGGCAATTTTTCCATGATTTTAAGTTCAACTCACCACGGCACGTCTTGGTCGGAGCACAAGGTGTGCTATGAATTCTTAGAGTGCAGGTTTTTTGAATCTTTTGAATCGATTGTGACGATGGAAGGAAGAATCGAACTGATTTTGGAAACATTTTTTTTTTTGTTTTTTTTTCTCTAATTTTTCGTCTTTTTGGAATCGACATGTGAATCCTGCGAAAAATTCTTCCGCAATTGATGAAGTGTGGAGATCGCAAGCTCCCAGGATACCTACGTGGTATATAGCATATAGGTATATATGTATATTGCTAGATGGCGAATGTCGTGTCGTGAGATTCTGGAGGGTTGGGGACCAGCGAGCGCCACTCCGCAACCCTTAATTGCCTCTGACCCGAGTATTAATTAGTTTACATTACACTCTCAGTACCACCACGGCCTCTGTGCCATTTAGTACCCTGGATCTTCGACCTTCTCTTCGACGGCTCCCTGCAACGAAACCTGGAAACCCTGGGGCTCCTGCGCCCCTAATGTTGCAGGGAGGAAGCGATGAATGCACTCGAGACTGCGACCCAGAAGGGTAAAAATTCTGAATTTTTCTATTACTGACTCGGAGTTTTACGAAAAATTATTTCTTCGAAAGTCTTAGGTATAACCAATTTGAAAATTCCCAACTTGTGAACTCTAATGTTTCTAGAAACTCAGAATCGAGTGTCAATTAAATTCGGAATTTTGACCGTTTGGAACTTTTGGAATTCGGAATTTCAATTCCGCCCCACTTAAAAATCTGAACGATGTTACCTTCGGCACAGGGCCGATTTTGTTTGGTTACGAATTTGGAGAAATCAGTATAGGTCCAGATAATCACTGACGATTATTCATCTAGATCGACGTCTGGTTGTGTATAGTCAATTTTTCGTCCGGCAATATCTCGAGAACGAATTAATGGATTTTCTTGTTTCTAGTCTCGATCGACGCGATTTTTCATAACCGGGAACTAGTCCAATTTTGGATCTAATCGGTCCAGCGGTGTCCGAGTTATCGAAAAAACGATAAAAATCGCAACGAGATATATCCAACTAATTCTCACGATTTTGGTTTCAATCCATCGAAATTTTTTTCCAATCAACTTGTGCCTGACAAAATCTTCCAATCAATCGGTCATCAGGCAGCTAACGATTTATAGAAAAACATTGAATCTTCCATCATTTTCTTAAAACTCACAATCAGCATCCAGTTTTTGAGTCCGGTCTTTTGCACCGCCGATCGCTAAATTGCAAAACATTTGCAAATTCCCATCATTCAATTTTCGACATTTTTGACTGACAATGAGTAGGCACGTATGACTTAATATTTATATGTATCAGGGATTGGATTTTCGTTTACAGAGAGATTGGGTCTCTGTGAACGATATACCTATACCAACACACACACAAACCTGCGTACAGTGTTAAGTTTTTGCTCGGATATTAATCGCCGCTTTTGATCTAGATTGTTGATTATAATTTCCCGAACGATATACGTACCATAAGGACAGGGGGTAGGTGTGTGGAATGAATCGTTAGATCTTATCAATTTTCAGGACGTCCGGTATTCTGATTAAAATCAATTCCATCTTGAGTCCCGCGTGCTTTAGGAGCTGGTTCTTTACGTTGGATAGCCAAAATTCAAAGCTCGACGTTAATTGCCTCTCGGCTTATCCCCCTTCTCGACAGACTATGTAAATTATTACACATATACCTTTATACCCATATATACATACAACATCATTTGCCCATGTACTACGTGTCTATGTATATAAGTACGCGATACGGCAAACTTCTGTTTGCGAAATAATTAAGCGAGAGAAAACCAGAAGAAAACAAAAAAAAAAAAACAAAAAATGGGCTAAAAAATAATTGAAAAACAAGGAGAGGAAAGAAGAGGAAAAGGAATGATGTGGAAAATAATTTTCTGAGCTTTACTACTTGAAAAACCAGGTGTTTAGGGTATAATTACCTCCAAGGTGGAGCTTTGCGTGATAATTAAACATTGTTTCGCTGTAGGTATGTATATGTGTATGTATATATATATACAGGTAAGGGAGATAAAAAGGCTGAGATATTTAAGTTCGTTATGCAACCCGTTTGGAGAGAGCGAAGGATTTTTTACGAAGCTTATTCTGTTTTAAACTTACGAGTGGTAGAAAGAGATCCCCCGGGGGATCTGCAGAGACGTGCGAAAATGTTAATTATCTAGTGAAGTACGTACTACCAAATTTTGACAAATATTTTTTGCACGATCTCTCCCGACTCAAAAGTCGAAGAACAGTTCATGCGATTCCTTTGTTTCGACGTCTCCTTCGAGAGAGAAAATTGGGAATGAATAAAAATCGTAATCCACGATTCAAAATTCATTCGGAGAAATAATCGGGCGATGTAAAACTCTCGGGTGCTTTTTATGCGGAAAAAAGCTCCCCTGGGACGAATCGCGTCTTCGAGCTCGAAGGATGGGACGGATAACAGATTCGGTCGTCGGTTCCAAACGGTTCGGGAAAAAAACGCCTTCGTACGTTATGTGGACAGGAATTTTGGAAACTGGTCAAATTCGCGAAGAGCTGCGGCTTGGGTATCGAATTTTTTGGACCTGACTGGACTTTTGTTGTTTTTCTTTTGCTTCGTCGAGCTTTCGGACGCCGCCAAATGCAGATGCGCTCAAAATATCCGAATTCTTCATCGACTGCGTTTCGAGAAGTCGTTTTATTTTTTCTTCTTTTTTTGTCTCGCCGGTACACCCTAAACGTTCGCTCGATACCAACCGCTCCGATTTAATCTCCGAGCTTTTGACAAGCCCTATAATTATCCAGGAAGAACGGGACGCGGGTTCGGATCGCGTGAATCATTAAACGGACGGCCAAGATAGTCGGACACAATGCCGCGAGCGAATATGTCCAACACGTAATCACCCGAGTCCCCGTGGAAGTTGCGATTCGGACCCATACGCGGAGTAATCGCCTCAGTTATGCATAATTTGGGAAATGGGATTTCGGGTGGTAAAAATCTGGTGGAAATCGAAAAAGGTAATCCTCACACGTGAGGAGTTGGGATGATCAAATGATGAGGGATTTCCCCCGTGAAAATCGAAAACGAAAGCTTTTCAGAATAGCCATGAGGGCTTGAAACGTGGGAGTTGAATATGGCGGTGAAGGAAATCAAAAAATAAATGAACAAGAGGAAGAAGGCGTTTACACTTCTATAATATCGATTCCGGGATCGATAACTAATTTATTTTTCAAAGAATCCTAAATTTCGTCTTCGACGCTTTCCATCCAGAGCTTGAATTGCCAAACCAAAGTCCTTCCGAAGCCAATTCACACGTTTCACACCCTGAAGTCGTTTATATCTGTGCTTATTACACCGTCGAGGCGGGTGGAATGAGGCTTTATCCACTAAAAGCGTTCATAAAATTGTCAACAACAACTGTGAGTAGAAAAAGTAGAAGGGGAAGAACACAGAGGCGTCGGAGGACTTAGGCGTCGCCTAATCCGTCAAGAACTAAGACGGAGAACCTACATCCCTCCAACTAGAATTTCACGGCCCATGTCAACCGCAAGGATGACACGGCAGGACCTGTTGCGGTCGTCAGGAGCCAGGACACTGTCAATCTCGAGCTTCAGTGGTCGTACTGGGGCTGGATTGAAATTCCGAATTTCCGGAAAATTATTCCCCCAAAAGTCTAAACAAGCGATCTCGAAAACTTTAAGATAAAAATCAGCGAAGTTCCGGAATTCCTAAAGCTCAAGATTCATAAGGCCAAAAGCTCCGAAACTTGAAATTCTCGAATGCTGTAGCAGCGTCGTTTTGGCTTTCGGCATTTTCAGAGGCCGTCAGAATTCCTGAGTCTTAAACTTTTTTGAAGCTTTCTTAGCTGTCTGCATTCCGAGCTTTCGGAATTTCAGAATTCTGAGCTTTTACGTTTCTGCAAACTCGATATCGACTCTAACCAGTTCGGGATTCAGACCGTTTGGAGCTTCGGAAATTTTCAAATCTTTGACTTCCTTCCAAATTGACACGAAGAAAATTGCCATGCTCAGAAAAGCACGTTGCCAGACATGCCGCGTCCCCAAAGCTCAGTTTCCAAAATGTCGGCTCAAAGCTCCCGTTTAAGGATCCCATCGTCTCGCCTCAAGGCACCTTCTGGCCAAATTCCAGTGCACCGTTTAGTCCGCTAAAGACTTCTCTGGGTGAAAATCCAGCTTTCAACTTTCGGAAAATCGACCATATCTTCGGAGACGATTTCTCAAAGAAGTTGGGTCGAAATTCTAGATTTGGAAAGCTCGAATGGTCGATATTTCGGATTCTAATACAACCGACTTGTTACAATTTTCCTGGAATTTTACCCAACCGATTCAACAAACTTCGAATCAAAAGACACTTGAGCTTTAATATTCCGGAAGCTGAAAATCCGAAAGCTCGAATTTCCGACCGTTGCGATGCGTGGGATGTATGTAACGTTGTTTATTCAATGTTTCGGGACAATCGACTTCCCGTGAAGTTCCGGATCTTTGTAGACTTCCTGAGCTTTAAATTTCTCGGAACTTTGAGCTTTTTGAATCCCAATCCACCGGAATTTGGAGCTTTTTGAATCTCAATCCACCGGAATTTCGACGATCTGAATCTCGCCGTTTCCTGAGACTTCTCAATAATCTTCTCGTACAAATTTGAAATTCCGACTGTTCGGTGCTTTTCCATTTTGTATCCAGCCCCGATTTTCCCTCTCTTTAATTTCCCGCGCTATAAATCAACAAAACCTCGCGTCTTTGGTAGTTCAGAAAATTCTTGATCGGCAAAAACGATTCGGCTGATTGTGAATCGGTATAGCGGGGTCGTTTTGGACCCATTCAAAGATTGCCAGGATGCAAAACGGCCTTTGGAGGATCGAGGGATCGCCTAGATGGATGAAATCCCACGGTTTTTTGAAAGCTTGACATTATAATGGTCCCCCCTAACCGATGCAAGATCTCAGTTTCGGAATCAGTTATACGAGGATTCAGACCTGCCCGACGGACCGCGACGCGGATCACGTCGACGTCAACGTCGACGTCGACGACACCGAAGCTTGCGGGGCGTCGCGACGCCTTGCGCGTAACGGGGTGCGCGGGGTTGCGCCCGAGGCACGCCGACGACAGTGTCGCGCCAGCCCCCGGCCCCGCTGCACCAAGTACCAACCACGTACCATCGTCCAGGTCCAGCTACCTGCCATCACCTCACCTGTTCTCTCTCTTTCCAACCGCCGGAACCACCGAACCGATTACCCAAACCAAATTCAATTCGATTCGATTCAACCCCCGAACCCCACCCTTGGTAACTTTTTTCGCAAAAATTGGATAAAAAACCATAAGAAAAGAACCAAATTCATCCTTATATATACAATTGTATATATAAATATATATGATCGGTAGATCGATCGCAGATCTTTTTCAAGGAATTGGATCTTTGTTTTTGTTGTTATTATTGTATCAAAAATCTATGTGCATGTATTTTTGAAACGGTTATCCCCACATCGATATAAATCCTTTTCCGCGATACGTATAGATCCTGATACTGATCCTGATCCTGATCCTGATTCCCCAGAGTCCGAGGTTAGAAGTCGGAAGTCGCCGATCCGGAAGAACGACGACGACGAGGTACGAATAGATACCTAAAGAGAGAAATCGTATTTGAGTGTGGCAAGAGATCGGGACGCCCTGGTATAATCGCGAAGACGTACTTCATCTCCTGATCGATCACGAACTGAGGATCCTCCTGATCGGCAAGTCTTACATTCGATTCCTCGTGAGTTAATGTGTGCGTGTGATTGTGTCTCGTCGAATATATTTATACGACGATTTTCGTCGTCAGGATCGTTTTCATCATCATAATCATCATCATCATTATCATCTGCGTTGCTTTTCGTTAGCCGAACAGATTATACACGATGATTTTATTTAACAGATCTCTCGATCGGGGGGTGGGATTGAAATTGCCAATTTTCAAAGCTGCGAATGGTGAAAATTCTGAGTATTCCTACTACTGACTCGGAGTTTTTAGAAAGATTATTTCCCAGAAAGTCTACGTGGCCAATTTGAAGAACTCTGAATGGGAAAAACACCGAAGGTTCAAAATTCCGAAAGCTAAAGATCCGAAAGGCCAAAACTCCGAATCTCGGAATTTGCGAGATGCAACGTCGTTTATTTCACAACTTTGTCACGAGCTTCCCTTAAATTTCAGGATTTTTGGACTTTCTGAGTTTTTAACATCCGGATCTTTGAGCTTTCTGCATTTCAACCTTTTGGAATTTCCAACTTCTGAACTCTGACGTTTATAGAAACTCAGAATCGCGCCCTCAAATAAATTCGGAATTTTGACAATTCAGAACTTTTGTAATTCTGAACTTCAATTCCCACTCTACTCGATCTACGTGTAGATAACTTGATATCGAACTCATTTGTTCATTTTTTTAGATTTCCATTCCGATCTCGATCTCGATTTTGATTTTTCGATTTTTTTCATTTCCATTCGTGGTAAAGCTGCAATTCGCTTTTGACGTGAAGTAGAGTCTAGTAATATATAGATATACATATACGGTTACGTGTAGACGTAGTACATGAATATACACGTATGTACATATAGTACATGTGGATGGATATTTGCACATGTATGTATCTGGATAGACTCGCGATTGGCCTCGCCAAAATCATGTCGCAGAGAGAGATAGATAGATAGATATAGATAAATAGAGAGGGAGATTCGAAACGCACACTAGGTATAGCGCCACACGAGTGTTTTGACTGGGTTCTAGATTATTTCGGATCCACGGTCTGCGGGAATATTTGCTAAATCTGACATTTGTCCCCCATTCTGTTATACAGCCCTCCTTCCACGTCTCTAATTCGCGCGTGCTCTCCTATATGATTTTACCTATGCATATAATATGTATAATAGATAGATTTTTGAAGGGTGAAAAGTAGAAAAATCAATAGAGCAAAATTCGCAATGACTGTAATTTAGAAATTTCCAAATTTCGAAAACCAAGAATCCAAACAAGCCGCGTAGAAAAGCCCGAAAAAGCCCGTGTAGGTATGAAACAATTATAAGAAAATGTCGGATCTAAACCGATCGTAAAAGTACAATTTGATAATTGGCGAACTTACGATTGACGAAAAAATCGAATGACAAAAATACTGAGAATTCATAAAAGCAACTCACCCATTTTCAGACGAGTCAAAATTCATATAAATTGAATATACCTGAATCAAATTACGGGATGACTGAATTAGAAGCAAGGGGTCAAAATACTGATAAAATAATCAAATTGTCGATGGTGAAAAATCCCCCGAAAATTGATACTGCATTAAATATTTTCTACGTCTGTAGTAAACAATAATAATTATTGAAAATCTATTCAACGAAAATGATAACACTGCAGTTCTGTTAATCGATTAGAAATTCTCGTCGCATTTCCGGGACTGTAATTTTTCGGGATTTTCAGTTTACGTATGTATTTTGATCCATACGATCTTTCGTCATCGGTCTACGGATCTTCCAAATTTTGCACCATCGAAATGGTCACTATTCGAAAATTTCATTTCCGGCAAATTGAACTTTCTGCATTATATCGTAATCTGCATTCTTTTATTTCGAAAAAAATCCGCAAAATCCTTTGGAATAAATGAGCTTCGGGAATTTTGATGATTTGATGAGGATATATTTCGTATTCTCGGTCTTTCTCAACTTTTGTCACTCTTGATTACGCGCTAATCTGATATTTGATATTTAGGTCGTTGAATTTCGGAATCTCGGTCATTATGAATTTCGTTCTTCCGGTTTTTCGATCCCCATTCCGAAATAGATGGGTATGTAGGTATATACATATATATACAATATACATGTATATCTACGTAAACATCTTTTACGTGAGCAGGCGTGACGTGACGGACGTACGTATGTAGGTACTTGGATACATACATACATACATACATATATACGACCAAGCCATATATACCTATAATAAATTCAATACCGGAAGTGCTCAAGAGTCGTCGGAGTATATCGGCCCATACAATACCTATGTGGTTATATTATACGTATATATACATAGGTACTATGTACCTATATACACGTATACATTATACACATAGAAAATATAAAAAATCTACATAATATATCATGTAGCTTAATATTGTATACGTATATATATGCGTGTATAAATATCAATTATTATTACATACGTAAACATATTCATGTGTATATTTCTTTTTTCTTTCTGAGTTGTTAAACTTATTGAAAATCAATATTTTTCTATTTTCACGATAATTCACGATAATTACTTCAATGCGGTACGGATTTCTAGATCATCATTATATAGGTATATGTAGACATACATACTTGAAAATAACAATATTTATCATAACAATAATAATAATAATATACTAATTATAATAGAAAGGAGAAGATAATGATCGTCCACTAATTTTCACCCTCTCAACCGATCGGATTCGATGTACCAAATAATCTTACGATATCCGGTGATTCCGAATCCTCCGTATTTTCTCCGATAATAATTCTTACTTTTCGTTTTTTCTTTTTTCTTCTACTTTTCATTCTCCTATTTTCTTTTTTATACAGATATACCTATACATATATGTCGCTATCTATTATACCAGCAATTACATACCTATGTATGAACCTATCTATGTCCGAGTATGATGTATATACATATATACGTATATGCATGTAATATGTATGTGAATCTACCATACCTACGAATATCTAGTTACAATGACGGACAGACGGATGGATCATGGACGGACGTTGATAACGGATTTACGCCCCCGGTGTGTATTTGACTGCAGCATCGCGTCTCTCTCTCTTCTGGTAACAGTGATAGAAGCCATATATGTATACATACCTACATATACAATATATCTATGTATATGTATACATGTATGTAATAAATAATCAGAGGTTAGGAGAAAGGAAAAGAGATACTGTTTCGTTATTATTAAGATATTTAATTTCTTTTTCCATATATACATAGATATCGCGCACACCTAGAACAATATTGTATATAATAACATAAATAAAAATTTTTGGATTTTCGTATTGCTGCGAAATATTACCCATATTCAACATTTCATGAGTAGGTATAATATTTCGCTCCAGTAATACGAAAATCCAGAAAATTTTAGTAATTGTTACACACTATTGTTCTATAGGGGTGCGGTATGTTAGGTATACATATATATCATAGCTTTGCATAGGATATCGGTGTGACAAACAACAAAAAAGAATACAAAAATTCCACCCCCCCCCCCTCCCCCCCTCAAAAAATAAACAAAATAAATAATACAAAAAATAGGAAACCGAAAGAACAAAAAAAAAAGAATAAAAAACCGTCGTCGCCTTTCCCATCACCACACGTGCTGTTGGAATTCCTATACATACACTCGTATATATAATATGCATTGTATATATGTATATACATATGTATAGAATTGCGATCCCGTCCTCGAGCTCAATATCTGTAGGTACAGAGAGAAGAAACACAGCGCAGCTGGAGGTCGACGTTGATTATACCTTTTTTTTTTTTTTTTTTTTGCAATGTTTCTTATATTTCTGTAGTATATAGTTTTCTTTCTAAGTACATACATATGCTATAGTCTGGAAATAATTATTAGGCAAGATTTCTATGTACTTGTATACTTATATAGCTGTATATGTTATTTCACACCGACGATGGAGGAAATTTTCAAAATTGAAAGAAACGAAGAAAAAGGAAAAAGAAAAGAAAAAAACAAAAGCGGAAAACTGAAGGATAATTAGGATTTTTCAAAGTTGTTCTGACATCAGTGATACTAATTAATGCTCAAGCTGTTCGAAAACGAGAAAATTATTGATTTACTCATTTATAGTCTCATATTATTCTCCTCGACAGATGAAAGGAAATATATTGAGGATTGAGGCGATGTAGTACAAATCACTTTGAACCTTACCTAGCTAACTACAGTATACCTTATGGGGCCACGTGACTATGTTCGGGATTCCATGATTACCAATTGTCATCACTTCGAAAACGCGATTCGTAATTTCTTCCAAACTATACAACCTACCGGGATGAAACTCGGGAGATTAATGCTTTGCTACGGCAAAAAGTGACCGAGTATTTTACTGTTTGGAAAAAACGAATAGAATTCCAGTAAGATTCATATTTCTTATGTTAGCTAGGTTAGGTTCAAAACAACTTGTACCTTATCGCCTTAATAGGGATATTCGGAAGTTATTTGTATATTTAAAAATGGTGTTGAGTATCTTGAAATATTTGGAAACAAAAAAATCTATCAAATCAAAAGAGGGCTAGAAAAAAATATATTTCATAAAAATTGCAATTTGAAAAAATATTTGCTGCGCATTAACACTTTTATCTTCTGATTCCGCAAACGGCTTTTATGCCATTCTACAGTCGCTCACTCTGTTTTTCCGACTCTTTGCGAGTAAAACGCCAGATGAAGGTAGATATATTTTATATACATACCTATATGTATGGGTACATGTAGTGAATATACATACACATATATGTATATACATATTTGCGGAAGCTTTGAAGTCGCGAAAGCTCTCTCTCTCTCTCTGCCGTTTCGTTATAGGTATGTGGCTTTTAATTCTCGTTCGTTTGTTTTCATTTCGGGTCTTTATAGAGTCGCGCGCTTTACCTTGAGCTTGATATTTCCCGGTGATTAATAATCCCACTAGGTATATATATACATACAACTATAATAGAAATATAATACACATGTGAATACTAACACGCAAATACCCGCGCACAGACGCGACTTTGCCATTTCAATTTTTCACAGTCTAGACTCCCAGACTTGTCGAAATTCGGGTCGAGGTTCCCACGGCCATTCTTTTTTCAAAATTATTCCCATTGAAACACACGGTCTCTCATTTTCATTTTCTTTTCAAAAATAAAATAGAAAGTATAAAAAACGAAAGAAATTGTACAAATTTCTTACCATGATATTCTTCTACGATTCTAATCACCAAGAAAAATAACCGATACGCCATCATTTCATGTCAGATTTTGGAAGTTGTAAGCTGAAGTAGTTTTTCATTGAAAACAAATAAATAGCCTCAGATTATTTCAATTCTGAATCACCCTGTATGCTTATACACGAAATGTATTGGCCGCTAAACAAATATGTCTTTCGGTCGCAATTATACATACTGTATATGTATATTGTATATACTATATACTTATACTTGTATATATGTATACCTATATGCATGTCTACCATCCACCAGCAACCTACCCGAGATTGGGATTCGTGCCAAATTATTCTCACCGTGGAGCTCCAGACTGATTCTCGACGAGCATATTAGTCAAAAGAGATACTTACGTAGATATACGCGTTTACGCAGCCACGCGCTCATATACGTACGAATTTTAACCTGCAAGATTAATCGCTAGTTTTGCCGAACAAATATACCGGACATCTTATACACTTTCCAAAATTCCAGGATTTTTATTCATTCATTTTTTCTTCCTCCATAATTTTTGGAAAAAATCACATTCGATTATCTCAATGCTATGCTGAATATCTATACATATAGAAGCGATATGATATTAAGTATGCATCGATAAAGAACGATAAAGTGTTATACACATTGTAGAATGAAAGATTTTCAAAAAATGTTACTAAGAAACTTGAGTGAAGTTTTGTCGAATATTGCGGATAACTGGAGTCATTAATCGAACCGAAATCGAAAATTCGCGTTATAGGTAGTCGCTCGTGTTTTAATCTGTATATATTTATAAGTTTAAGGTCGTCTAGTTATTTGGCAGAAGCGCGAATATAGGCGAGCTAATAATACATAATTATATCAAGAATAAATAGAGTGCAGCATGTCGTATACTCGACAAGGTTTATTCTGATTCTAAGATTTATTTCGACAAGTTTCCGAACAGGAAATCGGTGCTAGGGACTATAACTCCTCCCGCCCACCGAGAAATTCACTAGATTATGTCACTGGATCCCAGAAATGCACCAGATTATGTCACTAGATCCGTGAAATTCACCAGATTATTTCACTTGACCAGAAAAATCCACCAGATTATATTACTAGATTCGAAGAATTCACTAGATTATGTCACTAGATTAGACAAAGTGACTAGATTATATTACTAGGTTGGAAAAATTCACTAGATTATGTTACTAGGTGCAAAAAATTCATGAAATTAAATTACTAGTTCCGAAAAAACCTTACTATACGATTGTTACACGAGTATAACGAAATATATTTGAGCGCCAAGCATTAAAAACGCCATAACAGAGATTATAATTACCAATTCCCCTATATCTCGGAGGCAAGAATACATTTTTTAGTGTTATCGAACTATGATATACATAAGTGTATACATATGGGAAGAATCCACAAGCCCTGGAGTATTATAGTTGAATATATTATATGTATACACAAGTATATAGGTATACGTATGTATGACGTTGGTATGTGCCAGTATATCGAAAGCAAAGTTAGCCATTGTCAAGAGACAATAGCTGCCAGTATATGTATACACATGGAGTATAGGAAAGTCGTAACTTTCCCGTCGCAAGTTCGCCGAGTTTCCGTCAAGGGTTTAGGTTATATTGGAGACGGTCCAGTTCGACCACCTCGAAAATGTAAATCGCAATATTTCGGGAACGGGATAACCGATTTTCATGCAACTTTGACAGAAAGTGCAATATTTTGGCAAAAATTGACCAAGTATTTAGTTTCACGAAATTTTTATAAATCTACGCATCTAGTTGTTGCCCAATGTTTTTACCTAACCTGAAAATTTCAAATTTGAGTCTTTTGAGTCTATAACTTATAGAAATCCGTTTCTGCAACTCTCTTTTTCTCTCTATATGTAGGTATACATACAAATGTATACATGTATCTATATAGCAACCAAACGCGATAGAGCCGCAGGGTTCGCATGAGAAAACGAGCCACCTGTCGACTGTCCGATCTTTCGCGCCTCATGGCAAACTGCCTGCTGGTGCCCCTCGCGCTTCATCGGAATCAATTTCGAATTTCTTTTTCTCACTATTTCACTTTCTCGGAAAATAAAAAGAAATTGCAAAAGATCTGCAGTTTTGAAATTGACACTAAAAAAGAAATAAGAAAAAATGAATCAATTAGACCCAAAACAAAAAGGAAATAAAATTGATAATCATCGACATGCAATTAGCAATTGTAGTAATTGAGACGAATACGATTTGCCAATTACAAAAAAAAATAAATAAACCAAAAAGCACATCATACCGAATGAAATTGAGGAAGAATAAAGGAAAGAAAAAAAATAAGGATTACGAATTAAAAGTAATAGTCTCACGGTGTGGCGGGTAAAATGAAATATAATTAGACGTGAAGGAAGAAAAAAGAAAACGAAAAAAAAAAGGAACAAAATTGAAACCAGACATTTTTATTCATTTATTTATTATTTTCCTCTTTATATGTGTTAATTTTGCGAAAAGCAGCACGATACGCAGTTACCCCATACTTACTACCCCTTAATTCCCGTTCTCGGCAAAACACGTTGGGTTATATACGTCAGACGCGAAATATATAAATGTATATATACATATGTACTTGTATATATGTATATGTTTCTTTTCCCCCTAATGTACAAATTTCCTGCAACAACGCTAATTTCAATTATGTATTACGCATACACACAACCTGAAAAGCTTTCAGTCGCAAGATGCGGACGAAAATTTACATCTCAATCTCCTAATTTGTATTCAATTAATTTTTTTCCTTTAACAAATAGGTGTATACCTATATGAATCTATTTATTTATTTATTGATGAATTTTTTTTCAAAAACGTATTTGAATTAATTTGTATTATTTGATATTTATAAAAAACAGGAACAAAAAATAATATCTCATTCATTTTGGCGTTACATTCATTTTTTGTTTTTCTTCACGCAAATCTTCGTGAAAATTAGGAGATGAAACTTATCCGTTTAAAGAAATTATATTCTTGTTATTCGAGCATTAAAGTGAAACGGACGAAAAAAATCAAAGAAAATGACGTTTTTGAAGCAAAACCCGCATATACCTACCTACGTTTCCGCGTATAATATGCGAGAGGCTATATTTTTCCTCGGTATTTAATTCCGTGAAAAATTGTCGTTTAAAGTCTTGGAGAATACGCAGGAGTACCAGTACACCACACCGCGACCCTTGGAAAAGCGCGGCGATGCGATGGAAATGGGGTGGTAGCCTTACGACCATTAGCACAACCTTACGCATTAATTCGCGCGAACGTTTCCCCCCACCCCCCACCCCCTATTTCCACCCCCATCCCCGAGTCTCTTACTAAGATGCTAATGTATAAATAAACACTTTTATACATATGTATACTCGAAGGTAGTTGTATATGGGTAAATGCCAGGGCGTAGGTCTCGTATTTAGAGAGTAAAAAAAAAAAAAAAAAAAAAAAAAAACGAAACAAAAAAAAAGAAGAAAATAAATTATAAATTTATACACAACAAAGAGGAAAAAAGGAAAAGCTCGACAAGAAAAAGCAGAAGAATGTTCGTGTACGAGATTTGAAAGAAAGAAAAAAAAAAAAAAAAAAAGAAAAAACACAATAAGAAACCAAAATTAAGATCATTGAGAAAAAAAATAAATACCTACCTACTTATCTCGTATATTCTATATTATAAGTATAAACAAGTAATAATTATTCACAATAATCAATGAAATTTGAAGCCTCGCCAGCTCCCCCCCGAGAAAATTAATCACCGATTGGATTATATGATATTATAATATTATGATGTATTCTATTCCGGAATCTGAAATTCGTCTTACGCAATGATCAACCCAGTATTAAGAGACAAAACAAATGATTAATATTGAATCGACTATCATTATCTGAGGGTGTTTTGTTTTTGTTTTTTCTCAATGTAAATACGTATCTCATTAATTGGATTCACCGTGAGTCGGTAGGTTTTTTTATTTTCATTTTCTTTATGGCGTTTGAAATGCGCGCCATCTGTAACGTAATCGCAGTTTACTAAACTAACCTAGAAAAACCGCCATCTTGATACGTATTGTATAGTGACGTCACGACGAATGAATACCGTTCAAAACTCAGGTGACGAATTTTCTAGGGACTTTTTTGGTGATTTTTATTAGTGAATTATTGACTTTCAATGTAAATATAATTTTTTCTATCTTTAAATCATTTTTATTTCTATTTTATTCTTTGCTGGCGAACTGAATACTTACGTAGTATTATTATACGCGTGTACTCTGAAATTTGAACGCGATATATTGTCGTAGAGCGCGAAGAAGCCCTAGGATCTACTTACCGGACACGTGGAAGGTTTCACTAACCGTCTTATACACCATTAAGAGGCTTAATTCTTACTTCTACGTCACGATATATAGATCTAACGAAAATATATAGGTCCAAGAGACTTTTCACAATACTTATAATATATACGGGGCTTTCCACGCCAACTCGATCAGTGTTAAACTCCGAGCATCTCAGAATAATTTCATGTTTTTTTCTAACATTCTACTCGGTCAAAAACGCAGTCTGAATTTTTTTCAAATTGAAAATTAAACGTCTTTTTTTAATAAATATTTGAAGTCGATTGCAAATGCACATTTTTTTAAATCTGAAAAAATTCTCAAAAATCCAGTAAATGATACAAAACACCCCCCGCCTTAAGGAAAACGTGGGCCGAATTTTTTGTCTATTTTTTTAGCGCCTATTTCGGAATTTTGAAATTTTTTAACCCAAAATTAACACCGGTGGATTAAATATCGAATTGTCGAAAGCAAACATTTACAAGTAAATTGACCCTTATTTGACCCTTACGATTTAATCCTATGTGTTAATTTTGGGTTTAAAAATGACAAAATTCCGAAATAGGCGCTAAAAAAATTTGAAAAAAATTCAGGCCGCGTTTTTGACGGAGTAGAATGTTAGAAAAAAATATGAAATGATTCTGCAGAGATGGTCGGAGTTTAACACTGGTCGAGTTGGCGTGGAAAGCCCCATACAAGAAATTTTCAGGAATTATCATAGGAAATTTCAAAATTTTCTCTAGTTTTTTGTATTACAGAAGAGAGAAAAAAAAAGGAGTTTCCTTTTCGTAGTTTTTTTTTTTTTTTTTGTTTCAATGAAAGATTTCAAGTTTTCCTGATTTTTCATCACTGTATTTACGTATATACTTGCAAATTGTCGCAGCTTTTTATTCGAACGAACAGGAAAATGGGGAGAAATGAAATTGGAAATATGATTCCACGAATGAAAATAAATATTCGAGAAAGTTAAAATTCCCTTTACAAATCGGTGGGAATTGTACATGAAAATTATTTTCACTCAATAGCTGGGCAGGTAAACCAAACCGTCGTTAATTAAAATCGAGTAGTAAAACCACTATAGGCGCAGTGGTAAAAACCCGAGCTGTTCAGACCGCCCGGCCCGGCCCGGACTGGCCTGAGGGGTCAGTTAGGCGTCGTTTCTTATGCTTGTAATCTATTTTAATAACCGACTAAGGCAATTAGGCATGGAAAAAAAACCGCAAATGCCACATCGAGGGTATGAGCTGAGCTCAAATCTCTGGGTTACGTATTTTTTCAAGGTTTTTCGGAGCCTGTATGGAAAAAAATAATATATTTGGCAAATAATTGACAGCATAAACTCAAAAGACGGAGAACAGCTCATGCGATTTCTACGTTCCGAGGTCCCCTTTGACAGAGAAAATTGGGAATGAATAAAAATCGTAATCCACGATTCAAAATTCATTCGGAGAAATAATCGGGCGATGTAAAACTCTCGGGTGTTTTTTTATGCGGAAAAAAAGGTCCCTCAGGATGGATCGCGTCTTCGAGGTCGAAGGATGGGACGGATAACAGATTCGGTCGTCGGTTCCAAACGGTTCGGGAAAAAAACGCCTTCGTACGTTATGTGGACAGGAATTTTGGAAACTGGTCAAATTCGCGAAGAGCTGCGGCTTGGGTATCGAATTTTTTGGACCTGACTGGACTTTTTTTGTTTTTCTTTTGCTTCGTCGAGCTTTCGGACGCCGCCAAATGCAGATGTGCTCAAAATATCCGAATTCTTCATCGACTGCGTTTCGAGAAGTCGTTTTATTTTTTCTTCTTTTTTTGTCTCGCCGGTACACCCTAAACGTTCGCTCGATACCAACCGCTCCGATTTAATCTCCGAGCTTTTGACAAGCCCTATAATTATCCGGGAAGAACGGGACGCGGGTTCGGATCGCGTGAATCATTAAACGGACGGCCAAGATAGTCGGACAGAATGCCGCGAGCGAATATGTCCAACACGTAATCACCCGAGTCCCCGTGGAAGTTGCGATTCGGACCCATACGCGGAGTAATCGCCTCAGTTATGCATAATTTGGGAAATGGGATTTCGGGTGGTAAAAATCTGGTGGAAATCGAAAAAGGTAATCCTCACACGTGAGGAGTTGGGATGATCAAATGATGAGGGATTTCCCCCGTGAAAATCGAAAACGAAAGCTTTTCAGAATAGCCATGAGGGCTTGAAACGTGGGAGTTGAATATGGCGGTGAAGGAAATCAAAAAATAAATGAACAAGAGGAAGAAGGCGTTTATACTTCTACAATATCGATTCCGGGATCGATAACTAATTTATTTTTCAAAAAATCCTAAATTCCTCACGTATGCATAATTTGGAAAATCAGATTCTGGACTGAATCATTAGAAAATGACCTATAGTAGAAATCGAGAAAATAATTACGTATACAATTATACCTATACGTATTATATCTCATCACAACGTTTCAAAGAATAACAAAATTTTAATTCCGCGATATTTTGCGGACGGTCCGCACCGCATCTTATCTTCATTTTTGTATCATTACAAAGGGTGAAATCACCCCTACATCTAAATCACCCGATCTAGTAGCCCTTTAAAGACATAAGACAGTTTACTCTATCAAATGTTCATTAAAATCCGAAATGTGTTACTACATGAACTTTTGTTTTGCAAACAGTCTCGTTCTAGACGTTAACTTGAACACTAATTGTCCTTTCAACTAAACCCTAATTTCCTTGAACCGATTTATATTTGTGCCTCTCAAGTCTCTTATTTAGCTCGAGGACTCTTTGCCTTAATCTTTACAATAACCGCACAAAGTTACAGTAGGTATATATAATATTTCTGTGTTCATACATACCCCATTGCTCCGGAAATTATCGATAATTGGACCATGCATAAAATCGGCTTTACGCGACTTAAGGGTGTCCGTACGGACCCTATGTAATAAATTGAGGTATGTATACTTACGTATATATACATACTATACAGGGACGGTAAATAGGTATAATACATATAGATACATATATATAGGTACCTACGTATATAATAATAAATATATACCGAAGTGGCAACTGACCCGGTAAATTTAACTAGCTCAAGCGAGTGTGATATGTTACCGCTCGAAATCACGCACATAGGGTTTATAACAGTCCGGCGACCGCGTGGTGAGATGTATATGTATTTTATGTATGTCTTTACAAATACATATATGGGTATAATAAATGTATATTTGTATACATCATGTATCGCTTCAACTTCGGATTTACGTTAGACTCAGTATACCTATGTAGTTGGTGTGCGTTTCAGAAGGACTCGAATCCCTAATACACGAGCAAAACTGAGCAGCTACCTTCCTGATTACGTTTCAACCGTCCAAACTACCCCTTTCAACCTCCAACCACCAACCCCCGAATCTCGGTACGTTTCCCATTCGCAACGTTTATAATTACATCGTTAATTTTAATTACCTGTTATTCATTTCTCCAACGATATTATTTCCATACCTATACATATATGTAATATTTATACATACATATATACATCATGTATATTATACACCTATAGGTATACAGTCATATTCCTGTGCTATTCCTGTGCCATGTGTACACTGTAGGACAGTATCAACATTTGAATTTATATCTATAGAGAATTTTTCAAAATGAAATAATTAATGAATGAGGGACCAAAAGAGAGTGAATTGGGGATTTCGCAGTGTATTAGATGAAGAGTGGGATATTCTAGGTGAGAAACGATCAGCCATTGAGCAATTAAAATCGCCGTGGAAACCGGAGGTTCTTTTTTCCTCCGGAAGACCTCCGCGTCCCGCGTGAGGGTTGCGGGACGCTCGGCGTCGCGGAGGCGTCGTGGAATCGAAACGGAGGTGATTTCGGAATTGTAAACTGGGATTGACGGCACCCCGTGATTGGCTACCTTCGAATTTCGCCCCCAGCCGAAGTTCCCGCGACTTTTTCAACCGAGCGGCGGTGCTCAATTCGCGTTAAGTACATCCGGGGGATGAATTCGGCGTACTTTTCCTCGGGCTCGACTCGCCGTCCGTTTTTCTCGTAGTTTTTTCCACAAACGACGGAATTCTCCTCCCCGAACAGACGCCCAGGTTTTTCGTCACCTGTGGCGCCGACTCGGCCAGTTTTCGCTCCCGCGTCGCGATCCGTCGCGACGCATCAGCTTCCGGTTATTTTTCGTCCGTAAAGATCCGGCGGATCGGAAGACGCGAGGGTTTCGTCGTCGCCAACGTCCGGCAATCGTCGCGCGTTTAATCGACGAGGAGTCGGAAATCGGAGGAAAATCTGCTGCGACGAGCAAAGATCGGTTTCTCCGTCGATTTGTACGATCCGCGAATTCGTCGTCCGCCGAAATATCGACGCGGCATTAAATTTCCGCCGAATCCACTGGCGAAACTCGCCCCGGGTCCTCATCCCGGAATCTCTTCTTCTTCGCTCAATCGCCAAGTCGAGCTTCGATCGTTTCGCGACTCGCTGATGTCCAAAAGATACAGATCTCGATCTCGATCAGAGTCAGGGTAGCAAATTCTCGCCACACTCCCCTATGATATACATAATGAAGTTTTTTCTCCTGCCCCAGTCTGGTGTTTATTCATTTTTCCAACGATTATCAAAAGCCAGGCTCGAGGAGAAAGATTTTCAATCAAATAATAACCAACAGGGTTTATAATCCGTTGTAATTACCCGTTTACACCCAATTTCCGTCAGTCAGCAAAAAAGAGAAAAAAAAGAGAGAAAAAACGAGAGAAGAAAAAGACAGGTAAAATATTTGCCAACTCCTCCCTTTTAATTATTATTCTCCACCCTCGGCCATCCCCCGATCCCTCGCTTTAAACAACTTTTCGGTACGAGGGGCTGAGAAAGCGAGTCCCGCGTGCGGCCAAGGCACCAGAAATCATTTCGTCAAAACTTCCGACTCATCCGAAGCTTTTCACCGAGTCAGTTATTTCACAAAGTTTTATATATTCATGTAAACCATCGTGTAGATATTATAATATAGCATGAAATTTCAATTTCGGTATCGTTATCTTCGTTGTTATCATAAATTGTTAATTATTGTTCGGTATATTATACCTATAAGCTTGCAGGATTCAAAGCGTATAAAAAGCACTAAAAAAGCTCAATATCTATTGGCTTATTCATTTCCATTCTATACTTATGCTTCTTCATTGATTAAACAATTTGCTTTTCTCTCTTCGTGGGGTGTAAATTTGCCATTTACTCCCGCACAGCTCGTTTGCAATTAATTGCACGATTATTATGAAGCCGCCACGGTCAATTCTTTCCTAGATATAGTACATTACGCAACGAGTGCGCAAAATAGGTGATTCCCGCACGAGTCGATTTTGTCGCCCGAGCGTAGCGAGGGCGACAAACAAGACGAGTGCGGGAATCGCCTTGCGCACGAGTTACGTATACTATTTTTCCTGACAAGTGTGAAAAATTCGATCCTAATGATTATTATAAAAGGTTGAAATGTATAGAAGTTTGACGTGATTCACATCACGGGCGGAGCCGGCCCGAGGGTCGCGCCGATCACACGAGGGGGTAAATCGTACGCCCGTGGTGCATATGCTATATTTCGCAAGAGTGTGTGTAAAATTCGGTTGCATATATATATAAGTAATCTAGTCCCAGTAGGAATGTAATGCAATCATGTCACAAATTAAAAAAACTCGGGTGCGTCCAAAAATCTTGGAAAAACCGACTTTTGACAAATCACTGTGCGTGACGGCGGGGTCCAGGGGCGAAGCCCCTGGTGGGGTCGAGGGGCGAAGCCCCCGCGGGGGGTTGGGGGGGCCGGAGGCCCCCCGACCCAAAACACAAGAGGCAAGTTTTTATTGCAAAAAAAAAACGTCAACAAATAATTCATTTTTATTCTAGATATTTTTCAAATCCATACAATGATGATCTGTGATGATCTTGCCACAATTTCATAATTTTCACAAATAACGGTTCGGATTGTTTACACATGAAAACTGAAAATTAACAAATTCATATCGAATGATGTTTGGTTATGAAATTGATACGGGAATATGAAATTGATTCAAAAACCATATGTTTTCAGTGCAAAATATAAATTTAATAAATATTCAAGTCGGTAAGGCAGGATTCGAGGCGTCCAATCGATTATTAATCAAATTTTAAAATGCGGGCGTAAAAATGTTCAATGGATATTTTACGCCCGCATTTCGGGCCCCTCTATTTTCTTTCCTTCGTATCAGTAGAACATTTAAACGTTAAAAAACTAATTTCATATTTTACGCCTACTAGGTGTAGAATTGATTTTTACGCACAGTGTTGAGAAAAGTAGTATTTTACACCCTGAAAATCGAGTCGTAAAATTGAATTTTACACTCACTGTTGCGAAAAATAATTTCAAGCATTTATTTGCATATAAATATTTTTCTCAACAACTTCGTCGTGATGTTTCGGCTCTCGTGATGGAGACTATTTTTGTGCCTACAATAGTATATTCTTGTCACTTCTACAGTATTTTGCGTACTGGAATCTTATTTTGCACCCGCGAATCTCATTTTGCGCACGCAAATCTTATTTTGCACCCGCATATCTCATTTTGCGTACGCGAATCTCATTTTGCACCCGCTAATTTCATTTTGCACCCGCGAATTTCATTTTGCACCCGCGAATTTCATTTTGCGCCCGCAAATTTCATTTTGCACCCGCGAATTTCATTTTGCGCACGCTCACAAAATGCGTTAGGAAATCTAACATTTTGCGCCCTCGAATTAGTACGCAAAATCGAATTTTGCACACTCAGTTAGGAAAAATATTATATGGATGTACATTATGATTATACTTATACCTATGTAGTGGACAAAAATGTTATACGAAGTCAAACGAACAAGGCGGAATATCGCAATTTCGCATAATTATTTTTCGTGCAGCTGTATAAATCCGATTAATTAATTAATTGATTGAATCCTTTGCCGTTTTTAGGTCCGGAAAATTAGAAAAATTACCCCTTTTTACTAAATTATAGATATGACGATTTGATTAAACACAGTAATCTCCGGTTGTTCTTTCGCTGATTACTCTGCTAAATGTGAAAAATTGAAGCATCGCGGATCTCTGAATATTTCTTAGAACAGAATCCAAAAACGATATGAAAATGACGAATTTGGAAAATCGTTGCTTTTTAAAGAATAAAAATTATTACAACTATGTCAGTGATTTTCTTCTTCTATTTTTCTATATTTTCTACCAACCACCGAAATTGTAGATTGACAAAATTTTGATTCTGATAATAATTTTTTAAATCGACGATACCGAAAGATCTGAGGAATTATTCCTTCTGGATGGAATATTAATAATGATGATGATAATTATGGGTGTATAATTTATAATTGCGGTTGTTTTATATTCATTATCGGGTTTCAGTTCGTCCGATTTGTCGAATTATAATATTTGCGATTGGTAAGACGCGGTTGTTATTTGCAACGGGATGAAACGGCTCACGAATATGATGATCAGTTTATCATTATCGTCGAATATCCGTGAAATAATAACGAGATTTGTATTATTACCTCAATTTGGTGTTATTTCGAAGTCTACAGCTCGAGCTGGTAGCCCCCCGATCTCTTCTTTTTCCTTTTTTACTCTAGTCGGCTAGACCCGACTCGGCTCAACTTAACTCAAGTCGAAGTTGTTTTAATGATCATTAAAACGAAAGTATCGTTCCACGCTACGTCGCGGACTGTTCGAGCTTTCCGTATACATTTCTGACATCACGACTTTAGATTTGTCTCAGATTCGTATCAATTTTAAGAATTTTATAGATCCACGATTTACGAAAATCTAATCGCAATCGCGAACGACTTGGCGCTGTTATTTCGTTAGAAATTCATGAGTCGGTCAATATCGAGGCTAGAAAGATCGATCTATTTTTTTTTTTTTTTTTTCCATACGTAAAGCTTCAAAATTTCTGATGAAATAATTAGAAACTTTTAGAATAAAAAATCCCCGCATATATTAGCTCAATTATTCGGGGTGGGATTGAAGTTCCGAACCGTCGAAATTCCAAATCTATTTGAGACGCGATTCTGATTAAGAAAAATTTAAGGGAATCTCGTGACAAAGGTGTGAAATAAACGACGTTGCATCTCGGGAATTCCGAGATTCGGAATTTTGGCCTTTCAGATTTTCAGCTTTTGGAATTTTGAACCTTCATTGTTTTTCCATTCGGAGTTTTTTAAATTGACTACTTGAGACCTTCTGGAAAATAATCTTTCGAAAAACTCTGAATTGGTAGAAGAAAAATTCGGTAAATTTTCACCTTTTGCATGCAACTTTCGAAATTCGCAATTTCAATCCCACCCCAATGATTTATATTCATTCATGTATATAAAACAGAGTACGTTTGACGCGATGTACTTAGGATACTTGTATAGTATATTATATAGAACGAGCTTGCAAACCCTTGCGCAAAGCTTTCTCGCATGTGGTACATAGGAAGGGACTAGTCGTCGGTAAATATACTATGTATACATATAATAAATATATACCTATATATATATGTATATATATATAGCCGCAGTCAGTTTTCCCTGACGAGAATTGAGGCCCTGCGAGCCCTCACTTTGCTAATCAGATGACAGGGACAGGGATAGGGACTGGGGGGTGGAAATTATCGGGTAAAGTTTATATACGGGAATGAAACGCGGGTCAGGTCAGACTGTTCAGCTCTGCAGGGAGTTTGCGAATTTGCGAAAGCTTATTCACATCCGCATAGGCGTACCGTGGTTCTTCATATAAATATGTGTAGCAAAAATCCATGGCTCACCCTGCCTCACATATTCTGTATTCTGTATGTGTCGCGAATTATACACACCCATGACGTATAAATATATCTGCTCGTGTAATTATTTCGGTGAACGTATGTGCCGGATGTATAAATATTTAAACGCGCCTAATTACGCGGGGTTTACTTACGCGACTTGAAATTTGCTCACGTGTTTCTATGTGTGCCATATCAACGAATAATTCTGTGTCTGTGAGTCCCGTAAGAGTGTGGCGAGAATTTGCTACCCTGACTCTGATCGAGATCGAGATCTGTATCTTTTCCACATCAGCGAGTCGCGAAACGATCGAAGCTCGACTTGGCGATTAATTGAGCGAAGAAGAAGAGATTCCGGGATGAGGACCCGGGGCGAGTTTCGCCGGTGGATTCGGCGGAAATTTAAATGCCGCGTCGATATTTCCGCGGACGGCGAATTCGCGGATCGTACGAATCGACGGAGAAACCGATCTTTGCTCGTCGCAGCAGATTTTCCTCCGATTTCCGACTCCTCGTCGATTAAACGCGCGACGATTGCCGGACGTTGGCGACGACGAGACTCTCGCGTCTTCCGATCGGCCGGATCTTTACGGACGAAAAATAACCGGAAGCTGATGTGTCGCGACGGATCGCGACGCGGGAGCGAAAACTGGCCGAGTCGGCGCCACAGGTGACGAAAAACCTGGGCGTCTGTTCGGGGAGGAGAATTCCGTCGCTTGTGGAAAAAACTACGAGAAAAACGAACGGCGAGTCGAGCCCGAGGAAAAGTACGCCGAATTCATCCCCCGGATGTACTTGACGCGAATTGAGCACCGCCGCTCGGTTGAAAAAGTCGCGGGAACTTCGGCTGGGGGCGAAATTCGAAGGTAGCCAACCACGGGGTGCCGTCAATCCCAGTTTACAATTCCGAAATCACCTCCGTTTCGATTCCACGACGCCTCCGCGACGCCGAGCGTCCCGCAACCCTCACGCGGGACGCGGAGGTCTTCCGGAGGAAAAAAGAACCTCCGGTTTCCGCGGCGATTTTAATTGCTCAATGGCTGATCGTTTCTCACCTAGAATATCCCACTTTTCACCTGAAACACTGCGAAATCCCCAATTCACCCCCACCCACGTATGTGGGGGTGGAATCGGAAAATCTAGGAAGAAATCGAAGGAATGAAGTAGGCAAGATCTATTATATGTATATACCTGTAGGCAGTTATAGGTAAATGGGAATGGGGGTGGGTTTCTACATTCGTTCGACCTCGCGGCTTCGGTTGCGCCAGATTCATGCAGATCCGCGTTAATATGCGGGGATTCGAAATTTGAATGGAAACTTGAACGAACCGTTACGGCCCAATGATTCCTGCGTCGATTCCTCGGCCTCGTGATGCCGTGCAGCCCACCAGCCATCCCAATCCCGACGAATTGCTTTTCTCACGTTCCATCGGGAATCCTCCAATTCTGGATCAACGATATACGTACGTAGGTATACATACGTGTACATACGCATATGTATACAGTACAACAACTACATATGGCACGTATTCCTCCCTCAGGTGGATGCAGTGCATAGATTTTCCCAGCTTTGTTAATATTCAACCTGCAGGAAACGTAAACGCCAGTAATATGCAGGATTATTATTGCTGTACATTGCGGTTCGAAAACCCGATAAAAATTTGGGATGGAATTGAAGTTCCGAATTCCAAAAGTTCCGAATAGTCAAAATTCCGAATGTATTTGAGACGCGATTATAATATTAATCTTTGAAAAAACTCTGAGTCGGTAGCAGAAAAATTTGCAATTTTCACCTTACGCAGCTTTTGAAATACAGAATTTCAATGCCACCCAAAAAATTTCGCAGTTTTCCACCCACAAAACTTTATTTCCTCTCGGTTGAAAGATGATTTTTCACAATTTCAACGATGTTTTGGGATTTAGACATAAAAACCGAAAGTCTTTCCTTGCGCACTAAAAAAATCGTAACTTCTATACCATCGAAGTCTCCGGCTCGGGTGAGCGTTTAAAATTTTCGTTATTTTCTACAGAATTTTGATAAAAAACCATCGAAAATATCGCTGAACCACCGAGATCGAATCACAATTTTTTAACAACCGTAAGAATACAAAATTTGACTTATGTTAAATTTTTCATTACCTATAATACCCCATGTATTATTTCTCCACCAATTCTCAACTGAAATAGTCAATACTTCTTCTGATCCTCATGAAAAGAATTTTTCAAAAACTCAACAAAATGTAACAAGTAAATAAATGCACTATTATAAAATAATATAGAAGAAAGAAAGCAACGTACTTTTCGAATCTCGCTGTTCTCCTCAGACCTACTTGCTGTACATATACATATATAATATATATATATAAATAATAATCCCAGTAAAGGGTGTCTAGGTTTAGGTACATACCTATTTCGCGTTAAGGAAAAAAAGTCACGAAGTAGTTTTTAAAGTCCTCTTACCTACGTAGGTACCCTATCGTATGGCTCAAAACCGAAAGCTGGAAGAGGCCAAAGGCACAAGCACATATACATAGACCCGATACATGCTGAATAGAGCGATTCAATTTTTCCTTTTCGTTCTTTTATTCTTCATTTTACTTTTATTTTTCTCTCCAGCTTCCTCTTACCACAAAGAGAATTTCTTCTTTCATCTCTTTATGCAACAAAGAAATTTTCCATAATATCTCTAGCTAGATCGCGGTACAGGGAAATTCGCGTAGCTATAAAAAAAAAAACTGTACGGAAAAACCAGAAATAACGAATCAAAAATCATGAAAACAACAAATTTTGGTTTTTTTTTCTCCAGTTTTTTTTTTTTTTTCTTTGCTTCTTGTTTCGTCGAATATTTATTCCACCTCGTATTTCGCTTTATCCCAATAACGCAGGTATATGCATATAGATATATATGTATACATAGGTCGTGTACGTGGAAATCCGTTTACATATATATCCAGAAACGTATTGCAATATCTCTGGTAATTCACGTCCCTCTCAGCATTGAAACGGGACGTACCATATAATACAGGAAGGTGTATTTTATCTGGGTATGTGTACGTGTATGTATTTATGTAAATACATAACAACATCGAGGATATATATATAAACCACAGGTACGATAATATATAGTACGTGGTAGGTACTCTCCTCGTCGAACTTCCTATTAATCCCTCTTCGTTATAATATAATCTATCGCCATGGTGTGTATTATGCGGTAGGTAATACACGTGTAACTACCGTGTATCGTGTGCTTGGAACATATAGGTATTTACATCCATGTATATCGCGTGAATTATGGCAAAAGGACGTAAGTGATGAAAAATGCGATTTAAGTAGCAAAAGAGCGTGTGATTTCTTTTTTTTCTTTCTTTTATCGTCTTTCGATAGGAAAAGGGTTGAAAAGAAAAAAGCCAGTGTTTTAGTTTCGAGACGAAAATTTAATGGCAAAAGGGCGCAAGTGCCGTGAATATTCGCCCTTTTGGCATAAACTTTGTTGAAAAAATCACCCCGACTAATGCCGGAAGGGCGTAGCAGCCAACGAATTCATGTTTTGCCGGAATTTTGGTTCAACCGAAAGATTAACGTTTTTAGGGAATGAAAACGCATTTCCGATAAGAAAAGTTAATTTTTCGGTAAAACTTGAATTCGTTGGCGGATACGCCCTTCCGGCATTAGTTGGCCTGATTTTTTCAATAAAGTTTATGCCAAAAAGGGCTTATACACGAAAATTTCTCGCTTTTCAACATTCGCGGTTTTTTGTTTCTATTTCGAAGCCTTTCTAGTTGAATGAAGCGAAAGATAACAAAAATTCACACCCTTCTGCCTTTGAGGATTGCAAAAGGGCGTAAATATGTCATTTACGCCCTCTTTCCATTAGTCACGTGATATTAATCTGTGTTTACGTAGTAAATTTTCAATATGTGGAAAATATACGTGAATTGTATAGATATCGAGGGATTATCTTAATACCCGCCACGTGATATATATCGTCATTATACATCACATATAATCGGGTATATATAATGAAAACAGATTTTATGCACAGTTCGTTGATCGGGAATTGAAAGTAATTTTTTTCTTTTTTTTTTTCTATTTTCAATAACGTTTCGATCCAACGAGATAATACTTATAAAACTTGGAATATCCAATTTTCTTATAATACTGCAGTCAAGCGTTTAACAATTTGAATTCAAAAAATCTGCAAACCTTTCGAAACTCGAATTAAATTTTTTTTCGGCAAAGTATATCCCCGTCATAATTTCAACGACATTATTTTTTGCTATCCAAAATCCATTCGATCAAGAAAAATTGATCTTGACCAACGATCACAGCGACTCACTTCGATATCATCGACATTTCTTTTTTTTTCCTGAATCCAGCGAAGGGATCCAAAAATTTTCAGCGCCCACTATAGGTGGATACTTGAATGGTTTCAATGCCAATTTTTTGAATGCAAAGAGACAAAAACGTAAAAACAGAAAACAAAAAAAAACAGGGAAAATAGATCAGCAAGAAAATTCAAGCAAAAAATAAAAAAATAAAAAATCGAGGAACAAGTGGGAAACACGTATGAATAGCCAGTTGACCTTTTCGCAGTTTGTTCAAACGAGTATATAGTAGTAGTGGTAGTGGTAGTGGTACTAGTTATTCATAGACCGAGCTGTTCGGCTGTATAGTAGCCATGCAGGTAGATAGTCAGTCAATTAGCGCACGGCCCAGTTGATGAAAATTAAACCCAAACAGAAAATCCAACGACAGATATTTTTTCGAGTGTTAATGTGTGTGTGTGTGTATGTGTAGATATATGTATATTTGTAGGTATATATGTATAGGTGAGGTAGGTATAGGTATATGTACTACATAGCAAAGAAGTCAGAACCTAATTAACGCTGTTTCTATGCGATGGTTGAGGCCCCTGCAGAGTTGGAGTGAGTCGTGCCTATTAACCGCACACTAATTAAATGCCTGAAAATCGAATAACTTTTGAAAACCGTTCTACATTATACATATGCAACCATTTGCAGTAAGTACGTATGTGAGAACGTATAATACTTCTGATACAGCGTAGCAGACTCTATTTTTTTAATTTTTAGTATACGGGAGCGATCGAAAAGTGGAAATTCGAAAGATGATTGAAATTTCGAGAAATCATTGTGTGTAGGTACAAAATGACAAAAACGTCAAATTTCAATTATACTAAATACAAATACCGAAATAGCGACAGATGAAATTTATAATTACCTATACGTTGTTTTTGGTGCAGGGAATCAACATTTCGAAAGATCAATTTACATACATATACGCGTAGATTTGCCAATATTTGGAATATTTCAGCTACGAATACTGAAACAGCGACTGATGAAATACGTTTTTTGAGTAATGAATGTACTCCAAAGCCTTTTTCTGATGTAACCTTTTCAGATTTCGAACCATCGCTGTTCTGACATTCGCATTTTTGGCTATTCAAAATTCTGATCTTTGAATATTTCGACCCCCACTCCTGGGAAGAAGTTTTTTTTTAGTTTTGGATTACTTTGGAGCCTTTCCTCAAGACAGCCCCTATTTATATTTTGAAAAATCGCTATTTTACCCCTTCGTGGCCATACTTTTGTAGAATAACTCAGACTTGGTAAAATTTACCCATATAGCCAGGTTTCAAATGGTTGCTGTGCGAAAACTATCAGTCCGAACGGGATCGAAAAAATACTGAAAATACTTTGAACATTCTAAAACATGTGTGAAAAATTGTTGTGTAAAAATTCAAATCACAACATATTTAAAAAAAATCGTAAATGAGTAAATTTGTCAAAAAATACACCATTTCACTGGAAAAATCATAACTTTTTTAATTTCCAATATTTTCAAGTCAAATTTGAACTGGAATACTCGTCAGATATGATACTTCGAGAAAAAAAATAGCGTCATAGTCCACATTTGAAAAAAGGTATTCATTTCGACATGTGAAAAGGATCGATTTCGGAATAGAAATTAATGCGGATTTATCTGGAAGATATAAATGCGAAGAATTCACCTTTTCGCTAAAAAAAAAATCGTAACTAATGCATTTGTCAAATATTTTTACCGAAAATGAAGCCTGGCTAAAATTTACCCATGGTAGCCACTAAGGGTTCACATAATATTTGTACTTCTAGCCTTTCGAAATTTTGCTCTTTCGATAATTTCACTCCTACACTTCGAACATTCGGATCAACGATTCAAGATAATTATTCATTCCTTCAATAATTGATTGAAATTAATTACGATCATAATTAAATATAATCATCATCGTAATGACTATTAATCAATTAATTAAAGGTCGATCCGAAGATATCTTAATAACCACCTCGTCGTTATAAATTCAACTTAATGAACAGAGGAAAAAAAAAAAGAAAGAAAAAATAAGAAAAGAGAGAAAAAAAAAAGAAAAATAAACAGAAAAATACTTGCGTGGAAGGGCAAAGAGGTTGTTCAACCGTTATTAATTAATCTTAGCACGTCTTTATAAAACCCTCGTTTTTCTCAACCCCTCGGTCTCCGCATGTAAAGAACTACATCTCTTCTTCTTCTTCTTCTTCTTCTTCACCCGCGGTCGTTTCAATTAGACGAATTTGCTGAGGATTCAAGAAAATCCCCTAAAATTACAATAATAATAATAATAATAATGATAATAATAATAATAATAATAAAAAGGCCAGAAAGTTGGGGGTTGGGGGTTGGTCGGGAGGGGTGAAAGTGCCAACGATAAAAGGAATGTTCGTTATAACATTAAAAGCATGTCGCGAGGATACTTAACGGAGTTTTAATGCCCCGACACTCTCTCTCTCTCTTTCACTTTTATTCTCTTTCTCTGTTTCTCTCATGGATTTTAGGGGTCTCTTTGCAGGGGTATTAGTTGTGAGTATTATATACTTATGTAATATTTATATCTGTATAGTATATGTGTATGGTGGTGTATATGGCTATAAGTTGCACAAGCTGGGTTGGTATAGACTATGGGGTGTGTTTTGGTCGTTGGCAGCTAGAACCCACGTTCTAGAATCCATTATGCTTATGCAGGATGACAAATATCACGATACATTTTACCATTGTATATATATATATATTTAAATATATTTTCATCTAAGATATGCATGTAGATTTTTCTACATATACACCTACAGGCATTTATATTATCGGATCGCACCAATTTCAAAGTAGGTACTCAATGATGTAAGTAGTAGGTACTGTGGACTTTTTCTACTTCTTCTACTCCTTATTTTTCTTCTGATTCGACTACTTCTTTTGGAATTTGAAAAAAAAAAACTAGAGGCATGAAGAAAAAAGCTTCGCATTTTTTCTACAGGTATACGATCGCAGGTTTTTTTTTTTTTTTTTTTTTATATTCAAACCGATAGTATAGTAATACTTCACTGAAATTTATTGTTAGTTGAAATCGGTTGAGCTGTTTTTCCCAGACTTTAGGATAGACGTAATACTCATTCGAATGTTCAAACACTCGCCATTTTGTAACCGGAAGTGGTAGTGATCTCTAAAAGGGTAAGGAAATATCTTCACCAAACAGTTGATTTTCCCTCCAAATTACATTCAAATCGCTCAAGTCGTTCACTCGGAATTCAGGATACAAAATATTCGGCGTATACACACGGATTTCTACGTAAAAAGATAGTTTTTTTTTTTCGCCCGATCCGACGTTTTTTACAATGACAAATGTAACAGGCACTCCGCTATAATACAATCTTAATCGTGCCTAAGAATTGGAAAAATGAAAAATCGAATCAAATCCTTTTCAAAAAATCGTTGAAAAGATTAGCGATAACGTCTCTCAAAATATCGTGTACATTTTCTTTTCCGTTTTTTAATTTTTTTTTTTTTTTTTTCAATTTTTTTTTCAGTTCGAAGTGAAATACTTTTCGATTCTCTTTAACATTTTATTTCTCTCTCTCGTTGGGCCATTGGCGAGCGCAGTATGTCCACGGGAATTGATTTTACATACGCATATGTATATCTATTTGTTCCCATACATTATATATATATATATATAACATAGATATATGTGCATACGTCGATATGCACAGATATAGGTATAGGTATATGTATGAATAATCGTTCGGCTGCAGTTGATATCGAATCCTCGAGCTGACGTATGGACATCATACATATACATATACATGTATTTCTGATCACATACGTACCTATGTATACGTTACGAGTATATAAACCAAAAAAAAAAAGAGACTCAAAATCCAATAAATACATGAAAAAATTAATAAATATTATATAAAAAATTGATCGCTATACGGTTCAATTACTATGCGATTAATATAATTATCTATATGTATGTATATCTACGTAGTAATAAATAATTATATACGTAAAAAGAGATCGAACTTTACTGTATGTATACAATTATGTATAATAATTACGAAGAAGTGCGGTTCGTTTTTTTTTTTTTTTTTCGTTTTTTTTCGTTTTTTTTTTTTTTTTTGTTACATCCTCTCATCATTTCTTGATTATTTGATTCTCGAAGGGGGATGAGATTTTGCGGGGATGGATTTTTTTCGGTTAAAAAGCTTGTTATTTTTTTCGAGGATCAACACGACGCACGAACGAAAGGCAAACTTTGCCAACGAGTTTGAAATTCCAATTTATACTGATTGGGCGAGAGAGACGAAGAAGACGGAGAAGTGGAAGAAAAAGCGAAAAAAAAAAAAAAAAAAAAAGCAGAAAAAAAAAAGAAGAAGAAGGAAAATCTTATACTTACTTCGCTATGCAGACAAACTTTCCCCCACTGTATTTTCATCCTGAAACCAACCATCCGACCAACAACCAACCAACAAATCGAACTTGCATGAATTTATTTACCAGGAAAACATACGTAAACTCCAACTTTTCATCAACGCTATACATTATACCTGTATATAGTATATACGTTTTTATGTACTATACGACTTGATTATTTCCCTGACTTTTTTTTTTTTTTTTTTTCTTTTTTGCTCCTCGCTTCTTATCACCCCTTTTCCCTTTTGCCTTTCGCCCCTTTATTAATTACTTTCTTCTTTCTCCTCTTGTAATTCTCATTAGCGGTTTTCATTTTCCCAAAATGTGCGCTGATAGGAAATGAATTTTCTTTCTCTCATCAAGTTTTCCGAATTCGATAGCCATATTGCAACTCAAAAGTGAGCTTTGCTAATGAAATTGAAGCTGAAAGAGAAAGAACTGAAGCCAAAATTGCCAGCGAAACTAAACATGTTGAACTTTTCTAAAATTTTGATGATATGGTACAGATTTACGTCTATGATTCAATAGAAGCTTTGGTTTTACTAAAAACTTGACAAAATTTGAATCCTTTTCCTTCACAGACAAATTTTTATTGAAAGAATTTCATTTGGCTGTTAATTTTGGCTGTTAGCTTCAACTCCATGTACATATAATACCTAGGCATATATAAATCAATGTACACATATGTATGTGCTTGAAGAATTGAAAATTGAATCCAAAGAGTAAGAGAGAAAAAAAGAAAGAGAGAGAGAGAGTATTCGATGAACGGTTTCCGATATCCCGATTTATGGGTCACTTAATTTCCTCGATCTAGCGAAAATTTGGTACAGCTACGTCGACGCGATTTACTGCAGTCTAAGCCGTACTGCAGGGCACTAGGTATAGATGTAGATGTAGATGTATAGGTTTAGGTGTAGGTGAAGATGCAGGTGAAGGTTTATAGATGTAGATGTAGGTGTAGGTGTAGTAGGTACGTGACTCCTCGAGTTTCAGGGCATGGCTCTTCGTATTTTCTAAGCGCTTAGCTCCTAGTTTCCGGGTGGAAATCGATGCTGAAACTTTCTAAACGGTCCAGCAAAATTGTTCCCCAGACTTAGAAAACGTATCTCAACGTCATCATTATATACCTTTTCATCGGTTTTCTTCATATCCACATATACCTACTCCGCATCCTGTCTTTAGCTTTTGGAATTTTCAATTTTTCAAATTGGCTATAACGTACGACTTGAGGGAAAATATAATCTTTCGAATAACTGCGAATCGGTAATAGAGAAATTCGGAATTTAGAGTTTTCGCAGCTTTTGAAATTCGGAATTTTTATCCTGCCATTGAATAAGGGTGGAATTTTTACACATTTTATTATTATCGATAATCATTGAGGATGGCAAAGAATGAAATTCTCTCATATCGTATTTTCTAGACTCTTTATACTCAAAGTCAAAGAATTATGTTGAACTAGACTTGGATTTGGGTTACTGATTGAGAATGGTTCCGAAATAATTTCGGGAATAATTAATTTTCGATATCGAAAAATCGAAACACCAAATCATCACCTTATATCACGAATGATGAAAATATAATTTTTATATTTTTGTCGTTCTTAGGATTAGAATGTATGCATCGCGTGACTGACAGAAAAAGGGACTAAGTTATACATACTCACGCCCTTTTGCAATCCTCGAAGCCAAAAGGGCGGGAAATTCTTTTTTCTTCTGCGTCGCATTCGACTAGAAAGGTTTTGAAATGGAAAAAAAAACCGTGAATCTTGAAAAGGGAGAAATTTTCGTGAATACGCCCTTTTGGTATAAACTTCATTGAAAAAATCCCACTAATGTCGGAAGGGCGTATCTACCAACGAATTCACGTTTTATCGAAAAATTAACTTTTCTTATCGGAAATGCGTTTTCATGTCCTAAAAACGTTAATCTTTCGGTTGAACAGAAATTCCGGTAAAACATGAATTCGTTGGCTGCTACGCCCTTCCGGCATTAGTCGGGCTGATTTTTTCAACAAAGTTTATGCCAAAAGGGCGAATATTTACGGCACTTGCGCCCTTTTGCCATTAAATTTCCGTTTCGAAACTAAAACACTGGTTTTTTTTTGTTTTAACCCTTTTCCTATCAAAAGACAATAAAAAAAAAAAAAAAGAAATCATACGCCCTTTTGCCACTTAAATCGCATTTTTCGTCACTTACACCCTATTTCCAATAGTTACGCGATATGCATACGCATATACATAAATTATCTATTGATAACGTATTTTCTGAACGAATGTCATGTTATTATATATATGTTTTTTTTTTTTTTGTTTTATCCATAGGTGAGTACGCGAGTCGCGTTGCAACGAATGAAGCACAAAGGTGACGCAATGACGTAAGTAACATTAGAATAATATGATTGACGACAAGCTGAACAAGTAGTTGTGGGTCATATGAGAGACCTGAGAGAAGACTATTAAGACGCTATTTCCGCCCCGGGATTATCCCCTTTATCCATCTCTGAAAATCGGGACTCAAGTTTCATTCGAACTTGAATTTTCCTCTACAAAAAAAAAAAAAAAAAAAAAAAAAAACGCTCGAGTCTTACGCAAATCACCTTACGGCTAAGCAGAAACTGAAGTTTAATTCCATAAGAAACAGAAAAAAAAAAAAAATAGGAAATAAAGAAAAAACAACAAATTTGTACGTCAATTTTAACACAAATTTTTCAGTTCAAACAACAGAATTGCTTCCAAACGAAAAATTACAGATCCTGCTTGAAAGTTTCAGTCAACTTCCATTAGAAAGTTGTTTTTTTTTTTTTTGTTTTTTTTTTAACTGTATAGTTTTCGAAAATTTTAAGGTGAATAAAAAATTGCAGATTTCTTGTCAGATTTAATCGAAAATTGCCAATCGTTCGTTGCAGAATGTAAAATAATCAAAAATCATCTCGAACGATATTAAATCCCTCGTGACTTTTCATAATTTTTAAGGATTTTTCGAACCTTTTTTCGACTCCAGACTGTATATGACATTCTTCTGGATTTCTCAACGGAAAATAACGACAAGGACTTGTACTACGTTGAATATTAACTGCCTAATTTACTCAACGCACCTTTAACCTCATGTATTATGGATGTTCTACAACCGCAATTAGCCCCCTTTGCCCTGAAGGGGTCAGTTCGTGTATATTCGCTCTGCCTCATCTCGCCCTCAAAAAACAAACCTGCATAATACATTATATACCTGTGGATTGGGATTTTCCCTATTTTCATTCATTTCATTTATCATTTTATAGTTTATTTTATTTTTATTTTTATTTATTTATTTATTCTTCTTTTACCTCAGCAGCTCGTTTTTCCGAATCTCATTTTCCTTCAATTTCATCTTATTCTTCAACGATTACTCGATGATACGATGATTTTGGTTATTTCCAAAAAAAAAAAAATCAACAATTCTGTTCATCATTCGTACAATTATTATAACATTAATATTATTAATAATAATAATAATAGTAAGGGTGTTATTTCTGATTTCGATTTGAAATTTCACCTGAATCGAACTACCACCCCCTAATCCTTTTCGTTCTGGAGTATCGGGAGGATGAATTCTTTTGATGATAAACAAGAGGCGTTGATCGTGTCGAGAACAAAGGTTATCGTATCTCAAAGCTTTGCTGCTGCTATAGAGAGGAAACCCTCATCTTATATAAATTGGCACGATTGATATCGTTATGCGGCGTGTATAAATAATAATAATAATAATAATGATAACGACAATAATAATCATCATCATTTACAAGGATTTATAAATAATGTAATACGTATATAGAGGATAAAAGCCTCGTTATCGGTCGTCTGACTGTACGGCATCGAATTCCTACAGGATTATTGATAAAACGGGAGAAAAAAGAAGAAGAAGAAGAAGAAGAAGAGAAAAATATAAAGAGAAAGGGAAAGAAAGATATAGAAATAAATAATATAAATGACAAATAAAATACACTCAGGGCTCTCATTTTTTATTTTTATTTTTTCTTGCCCTTTTGAAAGGAAAAGTTAAGGGAATACGTCGTGATTTCCCTTTGACTTTATGACCTTTTTTTTAATAAGAAACCGATTTTTTAACCTCATTCATAATTCCTCTGGGATTTTCTCGCGATCGGAATTTACTCGAAGTTCGAAAATAAGGTTTGCTGCAGTTCAGTAGAGATTTTTTGAAAAAGGATCACAGTAAACGAAAACGAATGAAAACGAATCGAGTGTGTCAAAAAACGGAATTAACACGAATTAAATAGATTCGAAAAAATTGTGTGGCAGTTCTTTTTGATTCTAAAGAATTTACGACATGTCTTTCAAATTCTGGTAAATTCCGTTTTTCACATACTCAAATCGTTCTAATTTACTGGGATCATCGCCGACCGCAAAGGGGTTCCAAAATTTCTTCTAGCAAAGGAAGAAAACAACTAACATCGATCTAAAAATCGTCCTCTGAACCTAAAGAATTTTTTTGGTAGGTAATTGGAAAATCGGACATGGTTAGAAATCGATGAAAGTTCATCTTGGTTTCAAAAAATGAAACGTGAGTAGAACAAGAAGAAGAATCTACCGGTCAGAAAAAAAAATGAATATCTTCCGGAAAATATCTGACGATTTCGAAATAAATTACGCCTCCAGATATATATAAGCTCGATTTTCCAAAAGTTCATGAACATTCTGTTTTTCACCGATCAGCAAAGGGTTTGGTCAAAAACGCAACCCTCGAATCGGTCCAGCGGATGTTTTGAACCGAAAATATGATGAGGATCACGCGGACTGGATTTTCGGTGGAAAAAATGTATCCCCGGTTCAAAATGGGAGCACAAAAAAAAAAAAAAAAAGAAAAGAAAAAATACAACGGGATACAAGATGGAAGCATCATATAGGGGTGGGTATATAAGATGGAGGGTTGAAACCGGAAGGGGCAGTTTTCTCTCGGACAAAGGAGAATATTAAATGAACGAGTGCAGTAGGTATTGATCTTTTGAGCCATGGAACACCAGTCTCGCTTTGAAAGCTTCTGGCAAACAGGCAACCAGCCAAGGCTCGGTATAAGGTTGCTGAAAAAAAAAAAAAAAAAAAAAAAAAATCGTTACCGTAGAGTCTGGAGTATAAGATAGGCCGTATGTCGTCTATCTAACAGTTTGTAAGGGTACCATCAGGGGCCCAAGGTGGTTCATGTGTATGTTACGTTGCAAGTGACGTACTTGAGAATTTTTGAAGCTGAGAAACGGGACCAAAAAGAGAACCAAAAAAGGAAGTAAACGAAGAAGAAGAAGAAAAAAAAAACGAAAAAAGAGAAAAAGAAGAAGAAGAAGAAGAAGAAGAGAATGAAGAGTGAAGAGTCGCGAGTGAAGTGGAAGTAAGAGGAATAGTCGACCAGGGTATATATATATATATATGTATATACCGTCGAGTATATGAACTAGCTGACATTGAGATCTAGTATGAGGGTGAGATAAGGGGAATTTCAGTTCTTAAACACGGCTACCCTGCCCCCTGGAAGCCCTAGTGCCTTGGTAAAGAAATCGAGTATCAATCGCCAGCTGTATTATATACCACCCCTCATCGCAACTGCGGTACGTGACTTCGACCGATACAACGTCAGCCCGGAAAGTGAAAAGGAGAACTAAAAAAGAGAGGCAAAAAAAAAAAAAAAAGAAAAGGAGGAAGAGAAAGAGAAGTAGAAAGAAAAAGAATAAGAAAAAAAAACCACCCCCGAGAGACACGTGTCAATCAAGAAGAAACCGCGAATGGAATTTCATCGATTTTCATTGTATTCCTTCGTTCTACTTTTCTGTATACGCATATAGGGATACATACAATTTTATTATACTCTACAAATCTTGCGAGTTTGAATGGTTTACTCAATCTGCAGTATTTTGTACCAAAACCGTATAATATATTATGAGGTACGATCGTTCTATCGGGTTTTTTCTAATAAACGCCGCAGTATGTTTGGTTGCCTATCGCTTGGCGAATTCGTTTTCGTGTGCTACTGATGACGTCGAGCGACTGTATACAGTACAGTGTACGTAACTCTAATATACGGTGAACGATAGGCAACCCAACACATCACTATTAGGAAAAAAATGTTCCAGGAGGTCGACTATAATTTTTGTGTCAATTTTGACACGTTTTGTTAGTTGAAACAACATTATTTATTTATTCAGACTAAAAATGATCAATTTATGTTGTTTTGATTAGAAAAAAGTGTCAAGATTAACACAAAAATTATAGTGGACCTACTGGAACATTTTTTTTTTTTTCTAACAGTTCACTGCAGCGTTTGTCAGGAAACAGTATCCGGTATAGCTTATGAGGGAGAATGAAAATAATTTCCGGATGTAATGGAGTCGACGGATATTAATCCGGGAGATAAAAGAGCGTATGGTTGGATCGTAATAAGTCTTTGGATATTTTTGATACTTTTTTTTTTCAAATCGTGCGAAGTATGCCAGAAATTTTAAGCCCTCGTTCGAGATGGAGACTTTGATAGTTTGGTGGTATTGGGATTTTTTTAGTGCGTGCGAGAAAGTTGAGTTGAAAACCTAATTGGAGAGTCGTTGAAATTGGTGAAGGTAGTTTTACTGAATGAAAGCTCTGCTTTCGAATTCCCAAAGTACCGAATGGTCAAAATTCCGAGTTCATTTGAGACGTGATCCAGAGTTTCTAGAAACGTTAGAGTTCAGAAGTTGAAATGCAGGAAGCTCAAAGATCATTCAATTTCAATCCCACCCCATAACTTCTTGAAAATCGTCCACCTGAAATACCTGGAATCAGGAGCAACTGAGTAGCTTTGGTGAAAAGAAGATGAAAATTGATTCGGTAGCTGAGGCTTGCAGGAGGTAAGCTTTTATTTACCAAAAGCTGAAAATACTTGAACAAACCAGGAGGATAGGGATAGTATAGAAAGAGGGTTGGTTGGTGGCTATACCTACCTGGTATGCATGTAGGTAACATGTAGCTTATTGTAGCTTCGTGGCAAAAATACGAGCCTCGGGCAACGACTACCATTAATCTCTGTTTCGCTCTGGAAACCAAGAGGAGCTTTTTCACGCGTTAAAGTGCACACCGGGCCAACTAAACCGTTAATAGCTTCTTCAGAGCTACGTGGCTCTGATCATCCGTCACTATACAACCGAACAATTTTTCTTTCTTTTTCCGCAGTTCCTTATAGAGATATCGAAGGAAAACCAAATTTAGATCAATTTTAAATCAGCTAAATAGACTTATGGGGAAATAATTTTTCTAAAAACTCTAAGTCGCTAGTAGAAAAATTCGGAATTTTGAGCTTTCGCAGTTTTAGAAATTTCGAATTTCAATCCCGACCCACGAGCCGTGAGAATAACGTGGAAGAGATTTTTTTTTTTTTTTTTTGTCTTTTTTGCTTTTGGAGGGAAAAAAACCGCTTCATCGAATTCAAATGAAATGTAAAATCAAGCGGACTGGTTTTCTTCCTCTTATTCTTTCTCTGAGGAAATATACGTATACATATAATGTTCAGCGGATTGGAAGAAGGCTGATTCGAAATTCGCCTCTTTTCCGTCTTCTGCCTGATCGTATACGAATTTATTTTCACTCTCATTTTGACAATTCTTCAAAATTCCATTCCCAATTCCGCACATTTCAGGATCAGTCTCGTCACAGAGTCTCCTTATTTTCGTTTTTATTATTTTTTTATTTTTTTCAATATTATTCCAAGCAAAATTTATCAAACTGGATAAAAATAACCAAGAATCGTCGAAAGTTTTCAAAAAAAAAAAAATTCATAAAGATATTTCCAAATTACGTACCGATAAAGTTGAATTTTTACGATTTCAACTGGACCATAAATTTTCGGATTTTGCAATATATAATAATGAATTTTAATATCTCGAGAGAGGCTCAAGGGCGACTGACTCTCTCGCCTCTTTAATCCGGGATTTCAATTTTATAAATTATTGTTAGGTAGTCCGCTGCTGCGTTATAATATAAGTTAGACACGGGGGGGTTCGGCTGGCTCTCTGGCTATATGGCTTTAGCTCTGGCTTTGGCTTGGTGGAGCGCAAGGATATCTACTCGCGTAGTTAACCCGCGATGTCGTTATCCCTGATTAACCGAGCCGCGGAGTTTTCTCCAGGGACTCCAGGGACTCCAGGGAATCAAAGTCGACCGGGTCCTCGTTCTACCCGACCGACTTTTCCGCGAATTTCTCTTCCCGATATCATCCTCGACTCAACTCAAATTAAAAATTATATTCCCTTCGCACGTACATTTTTTTTTTTTTTCGTTTTTTTTTTTTTTTTTTTTTTTTGTTTGCACATTTTTTACACTTCAGGACGCAATGTGTGGTATAAAATACACAGGTTTTTACTCGAGGGGAGAAATAAGTTTTCAAATCAACGTGCCAATTGTCCGAGAATCGATACAATATTTGATTGAAAATTAACGCGAACTAACGCGAATTTAATGAATTACTTTAAATATATTGACATGGAATAATTTGGATTACATGAATTGCAGAGAATTAGGATTAAGAAGAATTGAAAGAAAAAAAAATTAAATAGAATTAAAGAAATTAAACTGAATTCATTTAGATTAGGCGAAATTATAACGATAATTATTTTGAATTAATCTAAATTATCGGTAATTATAACTTCAACTAACGTGAATTAATATCGAAATTTAGTAAGAATTAACGAATTAATTTGGAATCAACAAAATCACATTGAATTGAAAGGAATTATTCTAAATCTTAACAAATTCATTTGAATTCTAATGATTTAATTCGAATTTGAATGATTAAAATAAATTCAAAAGATTACTGCGGATCAATAATTGAAACTAAAAAAATTGATTTATCAATGTAGATTTGAGTTACATACCTCTTCGTGGCTTTTACTATCAACGATGTTGAAAACAACCAAATAAATTTGAAAAAATCTATATAACTGCTATAAATATATACAGGTATGAATTTAATGGAAAAATTAATTACATGCGATTTTTGTCTTTTACTCAGAATTTTTTCTCTCTCTCTTTTCTCTCTTGTAATTATATAGGGAAGATGAACGAAGGTTTGAATTTTTCAAGAGCAAAAGTAATCGCCTGAAATTCCAGCCGCAAATCAATACCCTGGAGCATCCGGAGTATCTCTTCCTGTCTTCTTCTTCTTCTTCTATATGTATTCTTGACTTCCTCTTTTATCTCCTTCTATTTCTCGCTGTTATTTTCCTTCTCTATAGTATTTCCGCAGATTTCTACACTTCGATTTGAGCATACTTACTTACTTACTTAGTTACTTACTTACTTAGTTACTTATACGTTTATATAGAGCTGCCTTCCTTCTCACCTTCGATCTATAGAACGTTTCAATCTAACGTCTTATTCTACTCCTTCGCCCAGACTGATTATTACTATCGAAAATTTAGCGTTCATATTAAACTTCCTGCGGTCTTTGGCTTTCAATATTCCTTCTTCTTCTTCTTTTTACTTTCAAATATCTTAAATATTCGAGGGAGAGTCTTGCGGCTAATAATCGATTATTTATTAGAAAATTCTAGTTTCCTGTAGAGTAATAATACTATTTATAACAAGAGAAAAAATTTTGTGTGTCTCAAGTCTCAGAAAATCCACGTGAAATTTTTATTTTTTTTTTTTCATACCAAATGCGTTGTGCGTTACTAATAGCGTTATGAAATAACACTTTTACCTATATTATCCAATAATTTGGCACAAGGGTCGATTACATTCTGATGAAAATTCTATACGCAGATCAGTCAATATGTGTAATTGGAAATCAATTTATAAAACTATTGTTCCGACAAATTATAATACATTATTCTCACAAACATGCAATTTCAATCCAGACTTTCATAATAAAACATATCCAATTTTCACGCAAATTCACCGCGTCAAACTTACACGAATCGACAAATTGTATAACAATTATTCTATTATCTGAATATAATTAAACCGCGTAATCGTGCGTTAAGTTTAGGAGTAGTTTTTTTTTTTTTTTTTGTTTGTTTGTTTGTTTGTTTCAGGCAGGAATTTCCACTAATGATTTGTTCAATAGCAAAATACCGTTTTTATATTTTATTTTATTGTTTCCTCACTCTGGGAAATTTTTTTCTCGATTTTCACCGACTATAAGGAAATAATTGTACCAGATCTCCGATTGGCGCGTCCTTATCAATTCTAACGTCTAAACTAAAAACGTCGGCGAATATTTTCGTGAAAAAACTTATTTTTTATCTATTTTCAACAAGGAATCGGACCTGCATTCAGAAAGAGTCCGTGATTTTTTTTACACTCTGTATAGATATGTATACATAGATATATGTATATATTTATGTATATTTCAGCTGAACAAGACTGCGCAGGGTAAAATTCTAAGCGTTGCGAATTTCTTTATGCCAAGTTGTCTCGACGCTTGCGTTTCTTTTCAAATATAATACATACATACATACATACATACAAACAAATATATATATATATATATATATACTATATAGAAACGTAATATACTGAAGAATAATCACACGTCTCGGAGATGCATTTACAGCATACGGTATATTGTACATATACCTATGTACATACGTATATGCTATACTATATTTGTCTACGCGAGAAACGTTTCTTTCGCGTATACATACTCGTTCGTATGTGTATATATATATGTGTGTATGTGTATATACAGTTGTATGTACAAGTATAAGTACATACATATGTTTGTATACAAGCAAACCCGGCACGAGTCCCCACAGCATCACCATCTGCGCTTTCGTTCGTCTCGGCATTTAGCATCTCTCTACATATATATATATACCTATATGTATATAGGTATACAGGGCATTCATTAACGCCATTATTCGCCTTACTGCTCGGATTATTCTTATCCTATTTTTATTTTTATTTATTCTTTAGCTTCTTGCCTTTTTTTTCTCTTTCACAGATTGACACATATATATATACATGGATATACCAAAGAAATAGTACTACATACTATATACTATATACTATATACATATAGAAATGTACTTATATATACGTTGATGTAGGTATGTAAGAAACGCGGGGCTCGTACTGGAACACGTCGCGCGTACTTCTATCCTTGGTGGCTTATGTAGGTGTAGTTTCAACTTTTGTCTTAGAAACAACAAAACCTCGTCATTGCATACATATATGCTAGGGTTTCTGTAGTACCTGTTATTAAAGCACACATACTATAGCCCACGGTATATATGCGGCGTAGTCCTTTATGAATATTTCAACTTTTAACTCGGCCGAGCATTGGCCGAGAACTGCAACTGTAACTGCAACTGAAACTGCAACTGCAACTGCGACTATGTTTTTGTACATTTTTCTTCACAACCAGGCCATTTATGCTCTGTTGCTACCGGGCGGCGGTGCTGTTACTCCTTCTAGCACTGGGAGAATATAAATTTCACTATTTCACCTACTTGGGGTAGATATCTGGCTCCCAAGACTCTCTCTCGACTCTCAACATTTGTCTTAACTAATGTGGATATATAGTGGAGGTCAGTTCCAACCTTAACCTAGCTAACATGAAAAAAAACATGAGTTTTACTTGAATACTATCATTTTTTTGATGAACTGACATACTCGGCCAATTTCTGCTAAAAAACTGAATTCATTCGTCGAGGGTTTGTTCAGATCGGTTGGGTAATCGTCGAGAAATTACGATTCGCGTTTTCGAGGTGACGACAATTGGTAATCATGAAATTTCGAACAGACTCCCGTCACTGTGTTCTGAATTCCATGATTACCAATTGTCATCACCTCGGAAACGCGATTTGTAGTTTCTTTCAAACTATACAACCAATTCGAACAAAACTTAGGATATTAATGCTTTGCTACGGCGGAAAGTGGCCGAGCTTATTTTACTGTTTGAAAAAAACTAATAGAATACCAGTCAGATTCATATTTCCTGTGTTAGCTAGGTTAGGTTCACGGCGACTCGTACCATATCGCCTTAATATTGACGCGGAAGCAGAAGACTCCGCAGCTTTGGTTCCCGTTCTAATAGAATCTCATCGAGATCCATAAAAACGAAGTCGGACTGCAGAGACTTACGCAGCCTTGTATTCGCGAGATGCTAAGTGGCGATTTTTTTTCTTTTTTTTTAATTCTTAGACGTTGATACTATTAAATATAATAATCAAAAACGAATCGCCTCTTCACAAAACACCCGTTGCTCATCCCCCATAAAGACTTCGTCGAGAAACCGCGATTGCTCTCGTAGGAAAATCTCATGTTTCTAATTCCCTTCTCGAGATTAAAACGAAGCGTTTTTTAATTTTTTTTTTTTTTTTCTCCATTCCTCTTTCTCTTTCTCTATTTTTGCCAACGTTGCTCGGCCTTATGAGCGTGTCGAGGGACAGACGGTGCGTGAAATTAGGATTTTAAACTCCTCTCGGTATATATACAGCAATGGCAGCCACCCGATTATAGAATAACTATGTCAACGTTCAAATTGGGTTTTACGAAAGAAAAAACTCCCCTAAAAAAAAAAAAAAATTCTTTATTTTCATAAATGTTACATCATTGATAATCGATTCATAACCAAATTCGAACAAAACATAATCCAAATAGCTGCGGAAAGTCGTCACGTAAGCTTTTCACGATTTTCATTGGTCGTGACGTCACTGTATACCATTCAAAATGGCGTCCATAGGAGAAAATATAGTCAGATTTTGCAGGTTAGGTTAATACAGTGAAGTTAGCCACGCTGTGAATTGACGTAACGATAGTGGCGCGCGATTCAAACATCATTAAATTTCTCATCAATGTCAGATGAAGACGAATACGAATTATCATCTCCAAAAATGATAAAATATGAATTTTGAACTGCAATCTTATCGTGCAATTCATTTGACTTGGTATTGCCGTGTTTGCCGAGGTGAGACGAATATATCATGGCCACTGTGCATACCAGACGATGCAGATCCTTGAAACCCTCGATCCCGCAACCCTCTCGTCTTGAGTCGGTGCAAGGGGCACGGGGTACGGGGTATACGGGGTTAGAGAGGGTAGTGCATGAAGCTAGTGTTCCGGATTCAAGGTACTAATTGTGCCCTGGCAGCGTTAGTGTCTCGGATGCTTGGCTGCCTGGGCTCAACGGACACGCCGAAAGAGTAGCGCGGGGTGTATAGTAGTAGAGTGGCCCAGAGGCTGAAGACTCTCTTTCATCCAGAGGCATTGTTCTTCCTTTTTACCTCCTCATTCTACCTTTTACATTTCACCCTCTTCTTACTCTCTTACTCCCTTTCTTTTCCACCCCGACGAATGCATGGGCCGTTGAAACGGCGAGGCCCATGGGTTGTTTAATCATCAGAGTTCTTGTTGGTCCACTGCGCACTGTAGATACTATAGGCACACACACACACACACATTGATGAGGAACTAACTTGAAAACTAACTTTGTTGAATTCAATTCAATCGATTTCCATAAGGGGATCGTCTTTCACCCCTTGGCATTTGATCATCAAGAAATCGTTGAACAGCTGGTGTCGATGTGCGAAGTTAGGGAAATGCGATTCTCATCTTCACAGCTAAAGAAACAATCCGATGTGCCATTTTCTACTCTGCAGCCTCGTTCTTCTGCTCAGTCGTTTATATTTCTTTGGTGAAATACTAAATTTTTTTCCTCGCTCCTCAGGGCGTAAGATTAAGATACGGTACGGCGAGCCCGAGGACTCTGAACCTTTTTAATTCTCTTCACCGTAGTGGTTCGGTGCTGTGGTTGTCGTCGGTTTTTATCCCACTTTTGAATATAATGGTCTTCGGTATGGTCTCAGCACGCGAAGCGTTCAGCAAAGCCAACGGCACGTAGTACCTCAACCTAGTACCTCAACCTATACCCACCTTGTTCTGCTATTGTTCCTATTATTGTTGTTCGCTGTAACGTTGAAAGAACAGATTTTTTTCTACCACGCTCGAGTGGTGCTCGAAATATTGTATTCGGATGTACATACATTAAACCAGAAGTCCAACTTCCATGCCATAGGAAAAGAAAATTAAAGATGAAGGAAGGAAGGAAGGAAGGAAAACATTAAGAGATCCTAAAATTCATGAACAAACCTTCAGGCACCTGATAGTTTCTCATGATAGATTCTCACTCCGTAAATCTGAATCAGTGCGAAAATCACTAACAAACAGTGCAAATGCTCACTGCTTTGCAGTAATAGGTTTACCACTGATGTCAATCATCATGAATGAGATCAGTGACTAAATCACTGATTCATATTCAAAGAGTAGGAAATTAGAATCCAGATGGTGTACGAAGTTAAGTTCAGGAAAGTTTCTTTTGATGCAAAATAACTGAGGGAAGAGCTGAATGTGGTGGTTAAGGCGTTCGTTGCTCTTCGGTTAGTCCGCGTTTTGATCCAACTCTAACAACTCTGCCCCATTTTGTTCGCGGGTAACCAGTCCTGGCAATAAATCATGTAATTCGTGCTCCATTATAGTTAGCCCCATCTGTCTCTCACGAAGCAATTTCTCAACCCGGTTTCTCCCCGGGCTAGTCGTCCCACCACCGCAAACCCTCTGCAACATAGAACATGTCAAGCAGATGCTGGGGAAGATTTGATCGCAAGAAGAACCAGGGTTTCGAATCATCGGAGGGTTTCATCGCTATCATCTTAGCATTTCGCTATTTGCATACTTTACTGCCATGTTTCAAAAGGGAGACCATACACGGACTCAACACTTTAATTTCACCCGTTCAAACGACTTCTGACTTCGTATTGTTACTTCCAATAACTGATTTACTTCCAAGAACCTTCTCAAAAACTTTGCATGACTACTGTTCTGTCTGTTGGGGACTGCTGATGACTCTGGATCAGTCTAATGGTGGACTTTCATTGTCAGTGACCTTCACAGACTGCCAATGGCTCACCATTGAACATTCCTTGACATTCAATTGGAATAGTAGTCTCAGGCTTTCAAGGAATATCAAATGGCTTTCAATAAACTGCAGATTTTCGATGACTTCTCGAGACTATAATGACTCTGTCCTTGTTGTTTTTCTCCTGATAATCACTTCAGCCAACATGAGTATTTGCGCACTCTAATTATTCAAATTTGCAATTGCCCGCGAACTGAACTCGGAAAGTTTAGTGCGGGAACCGGAAGTTATTCCGAATCTGCACCGAGAGGAACTCGATTCGAGGTGTTCCAGCACTCCATAGGATAGACTATAGTAGTGTATGGGTACTTGTACCGCTTGTCTCCGTACGTTTCTTGGATGACAATTATTCAACGAAGCACTTTAATCCCGGCGAATCTTCAATTCGTAGAATTGTTTTAGCTATTCTCTTGTCACTATATGTGTATATACGACTGCGACTGTACGAGGCAGCGAGACTCTCGCCGGAGGTGTATTTGTATGGTATAAGTGCCGAGAATTCTCTTATAATGTATTACCCCTGCAGGAACTTGACTTCTAGCGAGTAGTTAATCACCTAACAAACTCGTTAGAAGAGATACGTCAAGTTTACCGCTGTTTATCTTCAATCTGCGCCACGTCATGTCACCCTGAGGCAAGACTCGTACACGTCAGCTTAAATTTGTGTTACCTACAAGCTCCTGAAGTGGCTTTCTCCTGTTATACTCAACATTAAAAAATGTACAACTGATTTTTTTCTTTCTGGTGATTTTTTTTCTTTTCTTTTCTTTTTATTGTCCATCTTGACTCGCACTGTAAAAACCACGTGGTGTGAATTACTGTGCGATGAAACTTGTTTTCACTCTGACACTATTTGAGGTTAAAGTGCCACGTGACTGGGTACGGAATTCCATTACAACCAATTGTCATCACCTCGAAAACGGGATTCGTAGTTTTTTCCAAACTATACAACCTACCAGGATGAAACTCAGGAGAATAATGCTTTGCTACGGCAGAAAATTGCTGAGTATTTTACTGTTTGGAAAAAAAAGAATAGAAGTCCAGTCAGATTTATATTTCTGATGTTAGCTAGGTTAGGTTAGGTTCATAATAGCGACTTGATTTGAATTTTCCAGTGAATTGTAAGATCGCAAATTTTTGCACAATCAGAGTCATGGCTTGTTCGTTCGAGGATCTATTTATAGGGGTATAATAATTTACGGAACAGGCGCATTAACAAGTCAGGATTATTATTGAATAAGGTATTTCATGCTATCACCCATCTTGATAATGGCCTGTCCCTCGCGCCTAGTGCTGCGAGAGATTCAATTATCATTTTAGGTAGAACGGAAAGCAATTATCGGAAACTCAGTTTGCCCGCCGTACTACTATACAGTGACGTTGCGTCAGTCGCCGCATACCTACACATATATAGGTATAGCTAATTCACGCTTCATGTTTCATGTTATATGCCTATATACGTATCGTATAGTCGCCAATATAGGAATATTGCACTTTAGGAAAAAAATTGATGCAATTATAAAGAGACTGAATCTTGTAGAGCCTTCAAAAAATCTTACCTTTTTTTCTACCATTTCGATATATATATATATATTTTTTTTTTCAAAGCTCCGCAATATTTTTAATCCACATACAATTACTTATGGTGACACTCAACTCCTCGCTTTGCCTATAACCGTCAAGATAGGTACTGTTCAATGATTTGTTGATAGAAACCAGCTGTGTAAGAAATCTGTAGCTGTGTCAAATTGACCTTAAATAGTGTCAGAGTAACCTCAGATAATGTAAAACTGTCCTTAGCCTGGTAAAAAAATCTGATAGAAAAAAAAATTCTGATCGAAACGTCGATTTCTATGAGTTTCCTGACTGTATGTGTCCATTTTTTATCAGTTTCTATGAGGTTCTCGTCAATTCTTATCATTTTTTTCATCATACATATGTTTTGATAGGGATAGAATTCTATGAGATTCTAGCCTGTATGTGTTATTAATGAGTCAATTTTCATCAGATTTCCTTATTTATCTGCCGCAGGACAAATAATTACATTCTGTATAGCTTTAATCTACAACGTGAATCTTTTACTGCAGCGTATATGGGTATAATAAATAACTAAACAAGAATCATTGCCGATCATGGATAGAAAAACGATCAAATTTCACTAGTTGGATCTCAAAACCGAAAAACAAGCCAACATGAAAATATTCAATCGATAAAATATGAAAAAAAAAAAAAAAAAAAAAGAGCAGCGAAGTGAAATTAATATTGAAAATAAAACTCCCGCAGACACACACCCCGATAGGCACGCGTGTATGCGGGGTGCACATACGTGCAGGCGCACATTTGAAAACAATTGCATGTGTATTGCTCTAGGTATGAAAACGCGGGAAGTCTCTCAACGTCTATACATACACACATGCGCACATACACGTATAGATAGCCGATATCGATTCCACCCACACACTCCGTTAATCAGTATCTCGTTTCCTTCGAGTTCTTTGTTATACTTTGTTACTTTTTCAAATCGGTGTACGGTTACCATTACTATTTACTTTACCCTCCGTTCAATTTATACTGATCAACGGATAAAATATACATATGTTATATATACACGTTCAATGTATTATAGATACATAGCCAAATGTGTATATTTATGTATAAATCGTATAAATTGTGCAATGCAACGAATATTGTTCGATAATTGCCTATTATGTGATTTACTGCATTTTATTCGATATTTCTGTTAAATTTTTTTTTTTTTTTTTTCTCGAGTAACAGGTCCATATTACATATACCACAAGTGCGCAAATGTTATACGACGCTATTTCCCCTCTCTCTCTCTTGATCTTTAGCTCGTTCGCAAATTCATTATTATTCTGTATTACGTTCTTATATGTCTATGGTATTACGTGGTAGTATACGCGATTAGGTAAACGACGCGTGGCGTTCAACGTCCCATGGTTATATGCATGATTGTATGTATGTACAACGTTATGAGCTCGTCAACTCGCAACTTATTCAGTATACAATATTATACAATTATTATACATGTGGATCCCAGAATAGAGATATAGATAGAGAAACAAAGAGAAATAAATATTGAATTCAAGATACATAATCTCCTCATTTCATTTCAAATATCCACATCTGAATATAACTTGTCAAATAATCCGTAACTATAGAGTGAGGAAAATTCAAATTTCGAATATCGACCGATTGCTCAGAGCGAAAACAATATATAATCGTGAAGATATTTACACTCGTAGGTATCGAAATATATAAAAATCAAGTGAGAATATAATTAACAAAGTGAACGAGACTGCAGAAGATCGTAGAAATCTGTTTATTAGATCAAAATGGACGAAATTTATATAAAGAATTTCATAATCTCCCGCCCCGGAAACGCGGATGAGGTAGAATCGAGATATTTGACTCGAGTAGTAGAATAATTCGATATAACGATGGCGCGCGGGTCGTAAGAGAGGCGGAAGTGGCGCCTATTCTCGGTGGCGTACGGAACTATCGTGAACGTTAGGGGATCCAAGGAAGGAAGGAAGGAAGGAAGGCAGGCAGGCAGGCAAGTAAGCAAGCAAGCAAGCAAGCAGCGCGGCGCAGCAAGTAAGCAAGCAAGCAAGCATAGAGGAAAGGAGAGTAAAGAAGAGACTGATTTGCGTTCCGCCGACGAGCAAGTTTAAAGAGAAAAAGAGAGAGAGAGAGAGAAAAAGAACTCTGTGTGCATCGAGCGCGCGCGTTTTATCGCCTTATTGTATATCAAATAGTGTATTAAACCGTCTCTCTAACCGCCGTCGTCGTGCGTCGTATAAAAACCGAGGACTGAAATTAACGTATCTGTGAAAGTGCCGATGAGGGGGAATAAAGCGATCCTACGAACTTAACAAGTGGATTTATCCGGTAAATACTCAACAATTATTTCCATTTAATATACTCCGTATTACGTACTAAAAATCACTTTTATTTGGGTCATACCGCCGCTTGGAAAACAGCCTCAGGTATCTACTACGTTCGTCGGGTACTAGCGTTCGTTCGTTTGATTCAGAATTCCAACCGAGACACGACGACGTGCCGCGACGATATCTTGTATTAGCAAAACTCCGATACCGGCGAGTAACAACTCGAATGATATTCCCACCCGGTTGGAGTAAAATAACCGCTCTTTTCCACGCTACCAATACACACAGACAGACGCATGCCTATAATCAATCACCGACTCGGTGTTCCTAAACACAGCCGCGAACTACATACTCCGTTCTTCTATATATGTATACATTATTGTATGTATATTACAGCAGTTCGCATTACATACACATATACATATTGCCATTGGCTATAAACGTTACGCGGAGGAAAAGGAGGAAACGCGGACGACGCCGCCTCTAGCCTCAACTCGTCCCTCGATTGTTTCTCCTTTATCTCATAATACAACGCCATGAATTATTTCTGATCCCTTATTATAGCCGCCGCCGCGCGGTTCTATACACACACATACGTACAAACTCGAATCAATTTCATCCTCTAACACAGAGAGAGACATACATAGACTACGTGCATACATTACACGCGTCTCTCTTTCTCTTTCTCTCTCTATGTGTGTGCTGTGTTTGTGTATATATGTATGTATATGTGTATTCGCGTACGAGAAACCCGTTCGCGTTTTACTTTACTCCTCTCTGGTTCTCTCTAACCGACTCTACATACTCCGCGGCTTTACAGTCTCGTTTTCTCGCCAATGGGGATGGCGGGGGGTTTAGGGGGGGAGGAGCCGGAGGGGAGAAGAGGGAAAATTGTCTGCTGTTTGCAATGCAACTTATACACGCGTATACTATACATACATACATACAATTACACGCATACCCTGCACCCGTGTCATGCCATGTATAATTCTTCTTTTTCAGCCATTTAAATTAGCCAAAGAAAACACGTATACTCTTTGTAACATCATAGGCGGCGTAATTGAACGATGAATGTCTCTATTTGATTTTGTTTCAAAATTTTTGTATCATTGTCACGTTATCAATATCATCTGATGGAATAGATGAAAATATTTATTAAACTATTCGTTACAATTGTCAACGAGGCTCGAATTTCATTTGATTTGATTTTATTGCATTGTTGAAGAATAAACGAAGTTTATAATTTGTTATTTTGTTGTATTTACAGCGTGAAGTCTGAACATACCTGGGATCGGTTGAGAAGCAACTCCCCCGAGTCCTCCCCGGCGAAAATAACTCGCCTTACCTCCTCTCCCCGATCCTTATCCTCTTCGTCCGTATCCTCGTTTCCTATTATCGGTAAAAATTTGACCGGTAATCATATTAGAAATATCGTCAATCCAACCGCCGCCAACAACATGGACAATATGGACCCTAAACCAATGCTCAATGACGATCCTTCCGTCACTTTAACTATTCGACTCATTATGCAGGGAAAGGTAAGATTATTTATACATTCATTATTTTTCATCAACATTTTATATCTAGTACATTTTTTTACCATTTCATTTTATAACGTGATATGGAAATAGTCAAAAAACTTAACGCTGGTCTTGAATCTATTGATACATGTTCCGCTCCTCCATGAACTACGAAATGTTCATAAGAAGCTCAGTTCTCATCAATTTTACAGACAATTTGGCTCATTTTTCTACTCGTGTACATTCTATCGCAAAAACAAAGCAACTCCTGAACTTGATTGTAGTCTTGAAATGTTCGGTAAAGATCTGGCTTCGGTATAAACTATGGAAATGATGATCCGAGATATAGATCACGAGATTTAGACAGATTTGTCAATTCAGATTTGCAATTTCGATTCAGACTATTTTTTAAAATTCGTTTATAGTCTTCTCTAGTCTCAGCAGGCAGAAAAACACTGTCTGTTTCTTAGTTCAGAAGAAAATCACATCTGTAACAATGGTTTTCATCTTTTTTCCCCATGTACAAGTTGCAGCACGTACTACTGTACGATACTTGCTGCATTGATTACTCCGATTTGCTCCAAAAATTCTCAATCAATTAGAATTCTTCTTATTTCGTGAATTGATCATGAAGCATGTGTTTTCAACTGCTCTGAACACACCTTCAAGCTTCGATCCTCAATTTTTACAGTCCGAATATCTTTTCTCACATGTTTATTGAGTATAAATGAACTCGTCGTCATTCCGTAACACGTTTTCATAGTATTGGAGGGTTTCCCCGGCGCCTCTCACCTGTCGTTTAGTCTAACGTTGACTGAGGTGCTTCCGTGTCAAATCGTATTACCCCTCGGTTTTCACATACATACTTATTGTTTTAATATGGCTTCGATTGTATGAATAGACCTAGTTCTTTGGTTCAATTCTCTATAGTTGTTTTTTTTTGTTTTCTTGTTTTTTTCTTCTCCTTCTTTCCAAATGATCATTAGGTATTATTGAGGAATAAACTAAAATCCAACTTCATCTAAATTGGCATCTGATAAATTTCGCTCGATCGTTCTTTCACCCTCTTCTATGTTTAGAGGTACCGCTCTACCTCGGCGGTCTAAGTGTAGCTGACATTATCGGAGGTCAGACTTTAGACCTGAGATCTAGCTGGACAGCAGAGAGAGAAATGTTGGAGACCTATTTATAGTCAGACTAGTTAGAGACGCAGAAACTATCAACCCACGGGACATTGTATTCAGGAATTGAGCTTTTCTACTCGTTAAAAATAACACTATGTATTAATCTATGGAAAAAGACTATTTGTTGTATTCATTTTTTTAATTTTTCTTACTGCAAATTCTCTCTGCCAATCTTATCGCCTTATTAATAAACATAGTATAGAAATTCAAATCTATGAAATTACACTGAATTGAATAACAAGAAAAATAAAGACAATGAGTCGTCGGCTTAAAAAAATACCTTTCTTCTCTATTTGTAGGAAGTTGGCAGCATAATCGGAAAGAAGGGAGAAATTGTAAATAGGTTCCGCGAGGAGGTAAGTATAAAGGAGTTTAATTTACACATACAAAGATATTATTTCAAAGTCTGTAATAGTCGACGAGTCTAATGAGTCATTTATTTTTGTAAACAGTCAGGTGCCAAGATAAATATCTCAGACGGTTCCTGCCCAGAACGTATAGTCACTGTAACTGGCCCAACGAATTCGATATTCAAGGCTTTTACTTTGATATGCAAGAAGTTCGAAGAATGGTGTTCCCAGTTTCACGATATTCAAGGAAGCGGAGCAGGCGGCGGCGGCGGTGTTCCTAGGCCACCTATCACTTTGAGACTTATCGTACCCGCATCTCAATGCGGTTCTCTCATCGGTAAAGGCGGTTCAAAAATTAAAGAAATTCGTGAAGTCACCGGCGCTTCAATTCAAGTCGCATCTGAAATGCTGCCCAACTCTACAGAACGCACAGTGACTATATCGGGCACCAGCGAGGCCGTCACGCAGTGCATTTATCACATCTGCTGTGTCATGCTAGAGGTATAATCATTTTTTCTTTTCACTTTCTATCTAATATTCCGCTTATTTATTTGATTCGTAAACCAATTTTATCCCATACCGAATGGTTTAAGATTTACTCGATACCCAGAATCATCTTCTGCGCATAACCGTATCAGGATCTCTCTGCTTAATATTAGTCGAATTTTTACATCGATAATTATAAATGAACATATTTTACGGTCTTTTCAGTATTTCAATCAATTTTTTGATAAATTTGAGTGTAATTAAGAAACATTGTATTGAATTCTAATTGGAAATCAATGAGACACGATAAGGAGTTTGGGGACACTAAATTGGTAGATTTGTATTTAATTGTATTGAGTGATGAGCGTAGATTGAACATTAATCAGGTTTATTCATTTGTAAACTCCGATAAATTGGCTGCGATTTTTCTACAAAAAAAAAATCGAAAAATTATAAACAAGTAAACAAATATCAGTGTTTCCTTTTACGGCGCTTCAAAATGATAGCAAATCTGTAATTTACCATAGATTTCATTCTACATTGGCTTGTTTCGTTCAGAGAACTAATACGCACAATTTAACTTTGAGAAAATAATGTTTTTTCGTTATAGTCAGTTGAATATTGCTATTTGTTGTTCCCAATTTATATCGCTGCAATCTCAAAAATTAATTACTTCAGGATTAAACGCTAAAAAACAAAAATTCGTCAAAGGTAAGTTGTGCGTATTATTTCTCCGAACAAAACAAGCCCACGTAGAATGAAGTCGATTGAAAATTGCAGATTTTTTATCAGTTTAAACCGCCTCGAAATGAAACACTGATACTTGCTTATTTGTTTATAATTTTTCGATTTTTTTGGTTTTAATCGCAGCTGATTCATCGTAGTCTAATACAAGTAAATGAACGTGATTGATATGCGATGTACGCTTATCATTCAATACAATGAAATACAAATGTAGAATGAGACAAAGTTACAGACTGCAGGACAAGAAACACTTGGTGTATGTTGAAAGCAACTTGACCTTACATTTCCGTTACGAAATTTGAAAATAGAAAGGCTATTTTATTAATAGATCACGTGTTTGACAAACTTGATGCAAAGATAAGATGTGGAGCTAGACTTTCTCGGTTTAACAGGGTGTCCAGCGACAGGGAAAACCTCCAATTTTCTAAGAATTTTGTTGGACAGAAAATTATCAGGAAATTCTCAGGGAATTTTCCTAAAGTTCTGGAGATTTAGGATTCTGTATTTAAATTCGAAAAGCAAATACCAGGGCTCATAGTCTGTCAGTCTCCTCACTATTAGTCACTTTTTTTTTTCGTAAATCACTTTTTGATCAGCTAAATAGCAAAAGTCACTTTATCGAACTATTTTGGGTTGAAAAAGTATTTATTTTTTATTTTCCGAAGATGTAAGTTATCTGGATTCGAAATTTCTTTCTTATTCATATAATAAAAAAATACGATCACTCTGAAAAAGTATCAAAATCGTGCGTTTATGTTGCACTCAACAAGTTGTTAGATTATAACGTTAAAATTCTTCTTTGAACAAATCGATTATTACAAACCGGTATAATTATCGATAAAAAATGTGGAGATGTAAAATGAATCTCTGTTACTGATATTCCTCGTTAATTTCTGCTAGAATTATACGACATTCTATAATATTCTTTGAAGACTAATAAATTTATGAATAAAAACTTTGCAGAATCATTAATTACTCGTGATTAATTTACTGTGACTTTTATCTCACTTTTGAGTCACTATTCGCTAACTATTTGATAATTTTTTGTCACTTTTTTTCACTTTTTTTTAACTGCTTTACTGACTGTGATCCCTGAAATACGTTTCGAGATCTTTGGCAGTTGTTGAACATTGTCCAAAGTATATGAAAGTTATGCGATATATTCCAATACGTATTATAATCAAAATGAAGATTCTTAGATAAATATTTGTATTTCAAAAGGTGGAATAATTCTCAGGGAATTGTGAAATGGTCAGTCGCTGGACGCCGTGTCCAAATAGAGACAACGTAAAGCAGAGATCCTGGTATCGGATTGTGGAGGATGATAAGTATTGGAAGGAGATGTGACCGGTGGTAATGTTTTCTTTGTTGTTTTATCTTTTTCAGTCCCCTCCCAAAGGTGCCACGATCCCTTATCGCCCTAAACCCCAAGTTGGTGGGCCAGTGATCCTGGCTGGTGGGCAAGCCTACACCATCCAGGGTAATTACGCGGTGCCCGCCCACTCGGACGTAAGTACAGTATTGCCATTGCCCGCCCCCCATACCGGGCCGAACCCACCCTCGCTGAATACCACCACGTTGACCAGCTCCCATTTCGCAACCCATCACCCCTCACACTACGCTTCACATGCCCACCCGCTCCTCCCGCCCCATCTTACATCCCATCATCCACTTCATCCAAGCCCCCTTCACGCCAGCGTGGCAGGCCTCGCCGACCCCCTGCTGAAGAGTGGACACTTGCAGGCAGCCCTCCCGCCCGTACACCTCGTGGCAGATGCCGTAAGTCTTTTGTTTTTCGTGGTCCAACGTCCTCCCAGCCTGACCCCAATGCCGCCACGGTGAATAGATACATTCGTAATATATACACTATTCCAATCTATGTTTTATTGTCAAATTTATCTTTTCTTTCATAGTTTATACACCGAAGCATACATTTCTTACCTAGGGGCTATTCACTTGAGAAGTCTTGGAGATGCTGGTCTCGGAAGTTTTTGGAAGTCTTTGGAAATCTTGGAAAGTCCAGAAGTTTTTGGTAATCTTCGAAAGTCTTCAGAAGTCTTTGGAAGTCTCCGAAAGTCTTCAACAGTCTTCGGAAGTATTTGGAAAGTCTTCGAAAGTCTTTGGAAGTCTTTGGAAATCTTCAAAAGTCTTCAGAAGTCTGTGGAAGTCTTTGCAAGTCTTTGGAAGTTTTCAAAAGTCTTCAGAAGTCTTCGGAAATCTTCGAAAGTCTTCAGAAGTCTGTGGAAGTCTTTGGTAATCTTCAAAAGTCTTTGGAAGTTTTCAAAAGTCTTCCAAAGTCTTTGAAAGTCTTTGGAAATCTTGGAAAGTCTTCGAAAGTCTTTGAAAGTCCTCAAAAATCTTCAGAAGTCTTCAAAATTCTTTGGAAGTTTTCAAAAGTCTTTGGAAATCTTTGGAAGTCTTCACAAGTCTTTGAAAGTCTTCGAAAGTCTTTCGAAATCCTCGAAAGTCTCCAGAAGTCTTCGGAAAAGTTTTCGAAAGTCTTCAGAAGTCTTTAAAAATCCGAAGTCACCTGTACACCAAAAATCAAAGTGAATAGCCCCTTGATTTTTAAACATTTCTCATCGCATAATCTCAATCCTCACAGTCAAACTTCTTCTCTATGGTCAAGATTGACTTCCTGAGTCATATTCTGGCACTTTTCTCCTTCTCGATAATATCTCACCGATATCAAATCGATACTCTGTCAAAAACGAAACTACTCGTTGAAAACACTTCATTGGCTGTTCGATTCGATTCAATTCTCTAGTCGACAATAGCCTCCTAAACAAACGAATATCGTTTTTATACACTTTTTGCATTCGAATATATAAATTTGAATGACTCGCCAGGCAATTAGCTGCCGAATTTCTTAACAATATTCATATTTTCAATACACTGTGCACCGTGGCTTCAAGTAGTACGTCTCCACGTGCATCGGAATGTCCCCTGAATTACCACCACTTTCCAAATATCTGATTTACCACACCTCACCCCTTGGATGTCGTCGACCCTTTGAATCTGTAGAATCTCCCGCTTACTAACAAAAAAAAACAAAAAAACTATAATATCCTATTTGATAAAGCACGATTTCTAGCCTGCAGCAAAATCTTAGCTGAATATTGTCGTTAGGAGCCGAAAGAATTTATTACAATTTGTCGCGTATTAGACAAAACTTGTTTCGGGTTTGAATAATATCCAGCAATTCTTCTTCTTCTTCATACATGAAATAAAATCGACTAAAGAATTATACAAGATTCTTAACAGGGAATCGAATAAAATCAAACCACGACTTTAATACACGAGCATGCGATCTGCTCAACGATCTATTCTTACAGGCAAATTATATAGTTTCCATTTACCGGATATACAGTAGATAATATTGCTTGATTAAAATTTTACCAATCTGATTCTTTTCTATGTAATTAAGTAATTATATCTGGAAATTGCTGCATCCTAGAGTAAAATTTTTTGCTAACACTTTCACAAACACGATATGAGAGGAAAACGTTTTTCACAATTTGTAGATTCGGTTTAAATATTTAAACACGATGTGATTTACTTGGAAAACGTTCTCTCTCATATCGTGGCGAAAAAGAAAGAGGAAAAACGTGAACCTAAATCGCTTTAGCTTCTCGGTTCTTACAATTAAGCGAACCGTTCTCCTCTGTTACCACCACTGCTTATATATGTATGTGTATTTTTACAACGTCTCGTATCGCCTGTTTCATATACATATGTATATTCATGTATGTATGTCTGTCTCTATTATATGTGCTTGTGAAAGTCGAAAATTGAATAATGCATGCATGTGCGAATGTTAATGAAATGAAATCATCGAGTCAACAGAGTGTCTTTATAACAAACTCGGAGCACAAGTAGAATTTTTTATTAGAAAATTGATCCACTTGGAAATGTTTTATCTTTTTTTTTTTTTTTCACTATCTTCGAATTTTATTGGCTTCTTTTTTTCATACTTATTGTTAATTTGTTTTTACCTTTTTAATTTGAGACAATTATCTTTCAAAACTATACGAAATTCACTCGCTAGTCGTATCTGTTGGCTTTGATGTATTTCGATATTTATTCTCATTGTTATTTGTTAATTTTAACATACTATACTTTTTGAAACTATAACAACGATGGCAGAAAAAAGAAAACAGACAACAGTATTATTGTCGTGTTAATGTACCTTGAAATTAATTCCGCGATAAAATGGACTCTGACTTTTTGCCAATTCTTATTTTCATCGTTAGCAATTACACTTTCTTCGTCTCGAATCTTTTTTTATGGAAAAACTTTCAATACCGTCAAATTGCTGATCACGTCTGACGTCTTTATGAACACAAGAAAATCACAATCTCATGTACAAAATGAATAATTAGTTCTTTGATATTAAACCATCATTTTTCAAATCACAGGGTATGAAAATACTAAACTGACTTTGTCCAAATAACAACAAAACTAAGACCGAAGAAATTTCACTGTTACCGCTACTCAACCATTACATATATATATCTTAGTCTAATTAAATGTACTGCAACGTCGCTGGTTGTCTGGCGAACAACAATTTATGCACATAGAGCTTATTCCGTGGTCAGATACTGAATCATTCTTGATTTACATGAAGCTTTCGCTCGTTATTAGAATATTTTTAACCAACTAGCCAGGGGGGGGGGAGAAGGCCTTAAGCTCGATACTCGGTACATAATATAATATAAGAACAGAAAATGCATGTATAGCACGGAACGGTAGTAAAAGTATGCTATTTTCTATATAAATTCGGTACTACAATCGCTTGAAATCATTTTCTTGGCTTATTATATTATATCGTCGCTTCTATTATCCACATTTCTTCTGGCATTCTCAATTCTTTAAAACACTCTATCCTGATTCTCCTGTGCGTTTTTTTCTTTTTCTTCTTTTTTTTTCTTTTCTCTCTCTTTGTTTCCCCAAAGTTTTTTTTTTTTTCTTTTCTTTTCACTAAATCGTCAGTCACTCATTTCCCCCCAACGCTTTTATCTATCAAATTATTATTTCCGCTGTTTTTCCATATTCCTAAATATCATCTTAGCTTTTTTAGTCATTTTATAATCAAACTACTAGTTATTATCCCTCATACAATTTATAAATTTCTCGCTATCACTTGCCAAAGATTTTAATAGATTTATTATTGTTATTCCATCTTGTAAGAATCTTAAATTACATATATGTATACATATTTTCGCATTTACATTTGGCAAGAAATCAAAATCCGGTATTCTTTTGGCGTGCAAATCTTTGATCAGAACTAAAAAAAAAAAAAAATAGATAAAAAGAAAACAACAGATTTAATTTACCGTCACATTCTAATATTAGATTCAAACTTTAGTTTCACTCAGTTAATTCGACGACTAGACATGTAGTTTATTATTATTATTTTTTTTTTAAGATAGCTAGACGACCGACTGCTTTTAATGGGTCGATTTCTTCTAATCTTGTCTTTAATTGTTGTAATTTATTTTCTACAATTAGTATATACATATATATCTTTGAAATTTTTCTTAAATACATAGAATAGCATGGCTTTGCACTTGGTGAAGAATTTGCGCGAGGGTGGGCTGCCTATACAATACAGTTTACCCAATTACAGTATACATTATAACGATACACAGTTGAAAAAAAAAAAAAAAAAAAAAAAAAAAAAAAAAAACAAGAGTGTGCATCTGCGAACTAAATACGGCAAAATCTAATTACCCATTTCAGGCCTACCTAGTTTAGTGATTATTATTATTATTACTACAAGATCTTTCCTTAAATTTTATTAAATACATACAAGCTACGTTTATAGTGTTTGTTGTTATCCGTTACGTAGAAGTAACGGTATTTTTATTGCTAAATAGATTAAATCTCATTCATACATCGTTTATTCTGATCGTAATATTATTTTATACTTTTTAAGCGGAGAAATTTGTCAAAAATTAGATATCAAATTGTTAATTAATCACTTGACATTAGGTGCATGTCTTCATTATTGCCATTTGTTATTTTTTCTATCACAAAGAGTTGAAATGATATAAGTGAAAAATAGTCTATTACATCGAAATCTTTATTCGTATCATATAGGAACTTCTCGAGTATATAATAGAAATTTCTTCAGAATAGATTATATATTATTTTCTCTTCAGTTTACAAAGGTTCCCGGATATCCTGATCCCAAATCTACCCTAAGATCCAACTAATCGCCAGAAGATCACAAGCTCGTTGCTAATGAGACGAAATTGTAACGAAGTAACTTATTATATCAGTTAAATGAAATATTCAATTAGCAATTTCTTGTTACGATTTATAATCTTTATTAGAATTGATATAGATTTGACGGGACAAAGTTATACTTGTTTAATATTACAAATTTTTCAACTTAAGTTATTTGATAACGTATCGTTTTTTAATATCTGGCTCGATATAACTGGATAGAATTAATATTCGACGATCTGCGATCAGAAATAGACGACAATATTTTCAATCGACGTAGTGAAAAGGATAATTTAGAAGAAAAAAATTTTTTTTTTTTTTTTTTAAACACTAGGCAATTATTGTCAATGTTTGACGACAAATCCTTAGCAGTTGCCATTCGTCGTTGTTACAGATGGGCAAATTGGGAAGCAATCCATTAGCTGGTCTCGCTGCTCTTGGCCTTGGCGGTTTAGCTACACCTGCCAATACTGGCGGACTCAATCCTGCTGGTAAGATGATTCGATTAGCTATTGCAAGAAAAGTCCCTCATTCAGTTTTAAAGAACTCTTTTCAACACGCGTTACTTCGTTTAAAGCCGTTTGCAGGGATCCCTTATGCTGGGGGTTTCGATACTTACACATTTTCATACCTAAGAGTAAATTTCTCCTTCTTTTAGAAGATAATGAAGAAATATTTTGAGTATCTTTAGGGTGGGAAGATGAGGGAGAGATGATTTTCATATTCCGGAATATCGGCGGCACAATTGTTCATTGATATGCAAAAATTTTGCTACAATAACAAAAAATGCCTACGTTTTGTTTCTCGTCGGTCCGTGAGATACTTCCAGTATAGGGAAATCCTGCAACATCCTTAATACACAAGTTATAGCTTTTTTTTTTGAAAGTAAAAGCTATGAAATTGGAATACAGATTTCTAAAACTTGGATAAAAGTAAAGAAAACAAGCTTATCGATTCGTTTATTTAATAGCTTTAGCAGCGTTAGCTGGGAGTCAGTTGCGCACTAGCAATACAAACAGACAACAACCAGCGGCGAACAATCAGACACACGAGATGACCGTGCCTAACGAATTAATCGGCTGTATTATCGGCAAAGGAGGCACAAAAATAGCTGAAATTCGTCAAATATCAGGAGCAATGATTCGCATAAGCAATTGCGAGGAGAGGGAGGGTGGGGCAACTGATCGTACTATTACTATCACTGGAAATCCTGACGCAGTTGCTCTGGCACAATATCTCATCAATATGAGGTAAGTACTTCGTTTTAAAAAAATATTTATTATCTAACATAGTAGATTAGAATTACAAGTTCCAGTGCTGGATATCGCTGCTAGGTAATTAATCTATATTAAAAATCGTCGGAAATCTAAAGGGTTTTTCAATCGATTTTGATTTTTATATCGTTACGCTCTTTATCCAGCGCCGTTTATCATTCAAATCGGTTTTGGTCATTAAAGGGAGCAGTATGTCGTGTTTGTAAAAATGAAACGTGGTCCAAAGTCAATTTATTTCTTCACCAAAGTTTGTTTGACATCGTTATAATCATGTCACTAAAAATCACTCACTGCAGGAATTGAGGCACACCGTAGGTCCGATTTTACTTTCTCAGGATCCGAATTGTTCGGAAGACTCGCCGTCATTAATTGAACAAGGGAAATTGAATGAAAAAAATTATCATAGAAGATATGGCCAATTTTCTGAAAATCGAACACTTCTTTTCCACTTATTTGCAAATAACTCAGCCTGAAATTAAATTTTCCAATTTCCCTTGTTCAATTTGTAATGGCCTGTATTCGTTTGAATCTTGGTCATAGATAAGTCGAATCGGATCTACCGTGTGCCTGAATTTGTGCAGCAACCGTATTTGAGTGATATGATTATAACGATGCAAAATAAATTCTGGTGATGAAATAAATTGACTTTGGACTATGTTTAATTTTTCCAACTGTGATATACTGCTCCCTTTAAATGATGGACTATTTTCAGCTATTTTATATCTAAGTAGCTGTCCATTTTTATCATTCTTACTTGTACTTCAACGTACAAACATGCATATCCACGATTTAACCGATTTATTAATACTTTCGTGTTGAATTTTTATTATACAAACACGTCTAAGTTTAATTATTCCTCTAAGTACGTATCTCGACAGCTGATGCTTATTAGAAGTATATTTGTAACTATATCGAATCTGCGATCAAAATTCTTAAGAAAACAAAAAAAAAAAAGACGTAAGAGAATTGCGAATTAGATAATTCAATTTTTCGAAAATCTGAAAAGAATTTTCTTCGATAATGAAGCAAATATCGAATTTCTTTGAAAACTAAGAGAATTGATCGCAGTGACGTAGTAATTTTCTCCTTTTTTTTTTTTTTTATTTTACCTATTTTATATTCTATCATGTTTTCACTAGTATAGAAAATTGTATATTATTGAATATCTATTGTAAGAATTGGGGGAAAAACTACTGTTTTTAATTTTGTTTATTTTTCTGCGTGTGTAAATTACTTATTCGATATTGAATTAAAACTACATAACGCAGGAGGTGGAGGTACAGAATAGTTATTAAGGATTAGGTAATAAAGGATGATGATGATGAGGCGAAGGAGAAGGAGGAGAAGAAGAAGAGGATCTCATTCTCTCCGGCTACAAGGAAATTACCAAACGAAGCAAGAAACAATACGATATTAAATAAATGAATCGTCGTCGAGGAACGAGAGAAGAGGAGCAGTTCTCTCTTAATCCTTTATTTCCAGGTCCTGTTATTCCAGGTCCAAGGAATCCTAGAGAAACATATATACCTACTGAACCTAACTCAACTCTGCAGTATCCAGAATTAACTCCGTTAATATCTACTATTCCCTATAGCTGCTGGGGCTCTGTTCCTTTATAGAAAAAACAAAGACAAAAAAAAAAGAAAAAAAAAAGAAGAAACAAGTTGAATCGGATCAATTTCTTTCTGTAATATTCATTTTATCCTATCGCTACCTGCAGATGAACTATTCAAAAATTGACGACAACTCTCTTTCCTTTCCTTTATTATATATAGTTTTAACGATTTTTCATCAATTAATCACACGTCTTTCCTTTTTCTTAAACGATATTTGTCGAACATCCAATGATTCTGTTTTTTTTTTTTCTTTCTCTTCTTTTCTTTTGTATGAAAGTGCAATTTTTTTTATAGGTATCGATTGAAGCTATTCAAATCATCGCTTTATGAATTCAGAAGTTTGAAGGCGAGACCTTTTCTCAGTTTATTTATTCGCTTTTCTCGTTTTATTTCATCCTCGCAATTCATATTGTTAGCTTCTATTTGAATGCAATGTCGGTTATAGTTTTAAACCCTAGTAAGCAATAGGATAATATTCTATTAGGATAGAAATAATTATGTTTCTTTAATTATCATAATCGTTTGGGTGACGGTTTTTCATTATCTAATTCTATTTTCACACACTGATCTATGATAGTTCTTTCTATCTTTTAACAAATGTTAGTATAAATACAGGGAATCCAATCGTTATTTATTTCTCGATGACTAACAAGCATGATTTAGTTCATATCGGCATATTTTAGTAATTCCGTCATCTCATTTTTTGTAGCTGGGAAATGGCAATTTGCTCTTTCTAATTTCTATCAATGTTCTAATTCTCGTTTATCACATTTACTCGATATACAAACACACAGAAATGGTATGAATTTTCTTTTCTTTTTTATTTTGTTCTTTTTATTTTTACAGAATAGCATAGAATAGAATAGAATAGAATTTACAATTCATTTTCAAATGATTTCAAAGTAAATTTTCGATAAAATTTTTCATTAATATCCTATGAAACAAGTAAATTAATCAGAAGCCATAACTGTCGATTGACATTATTTGAGAAAAAATGATGAAGAAAACAAAATCAATAAAAAAAAAGAAAAAAAAAAGAGATATTCTAGACGAGAACCGGTAATTAAAATTAGGGACCAAACTCCGAAAATCCATGTTATATTTATAATCCATTATATTTTATTCCAGATTGCCACCTATATACATTACTGCATAACTACGTTAATACTTTCCCAATATTTCTATTATAACTTTATATTATTACGTAATCATATCCTAGCACTCCCATCGCATGGCCTGCACTCTGTCCGTTATTACACGCATCGCTAGTCGCCGATCATATTTATTCGTTCTAACTTTTTCTATTATAGTATATTATCGAGTCAATAATTATTAATAATTAAACACAATCTTTTACTGGCAGAGTGCACATCATGCTTTGTTTACTTTAGTTTCTGCCTTCTATTATAATACTTTAGAGACATGGCGATCCCCGAACGACTCTGTTCTTCAATCGTTCATATTATTATACATACATTTGTAAATAACGAGATAATATCTATTTCTCAATATCTATCAATGTTGTAAATATCATCGCTATTAACTTGGGGTGGCCACAGATCAGGAAAATATTGGAAATCTCATGAAATTTCAATCTTCGTAATGGAAAAAAAAAAATAAACTAGATGTATAAATTAGTCTTGAAAATTGAAATTTTCAATAATTTGTTGATATTTGTTGAACTTGAAGTCATTGTAATCTTGGTAGATGAATTTTACTTGAAGGTAACGTAATCTTCTTTCAAAATTAATAGAATGTCATGGAAAAACTGGCTTTGAGGTCCTGGAAAATTTGAAAATTTCATGGAATTATTATTCCCAAATATTTGTGGCTATTCTGTAACTAATAACTTCATCAAACGCTTTATACTTCAATACGTGTCTCTCATTCAAACGCGATACTCCAACTACAGCTTCGACGTGAATTTCTATATCCAAAGTCAATTCAATACAATTCATTATCTGTATATCTTAAAGAAAAGGGTTCGACATTCAAATTAAAAAGGCACATGTGTCTATTTGTTTTGCTTTTTGTTCATAAATTCGTAATAAGTTTCAAGGAACAAAAATTGCTCTAGTTTAAAACCAGTTTTTGCATTTTGCATGTCGGATTTCTCAAGAACTGCTGAACCGATCTAAGTCAGATTTTACCCAAGAATATTCTTTCCGGAATGACGAGCTTGAAACTCGATACTGATTTTAGAATTAAATGAAAATAGAATTAGAAGAATCTATAAAGTCCTACTGTTTTTAATCCGGATCCTGAATAGTGAGAATTAGTAGCCTGAAAGACGTGCGTGTGCCTTTTTAAGAGACTGTTAAAGACAAAACTCCTACACCACGTGACTAATCGAAATGAAACTTTGAAAATCAATGCATTGTTTTGGCAGAAAGTAAAGCGATGTTTCATTTTCCTGAAATTTCGTTATTAGTTATCGACTACATTATTTTTATGTTGTTGATTATTCAGAGCTGCACTGAATTATAGATTTTATTCTCCTGCATTCGATGCTATTCGATGTTGAAAAATCACACGTTTAGAATCCAAATTCATCATTTCATTTGATACAGAAATGACCGAATAAAATTTGCTATCTAATCTAATTTTCGATTACCAAAAACAACTACATCCCACTCTCTATCAACGCTATACAACTCTGAATACATAAATTACCACGACGAATGAGAAATTAGATGTGCGTTGAAAGTTTTCGCAAGTAACTTTGAAAGCCAATTGAAGAAAGTATGATCATTATCGAGGGGGATTACCATGTCTCTGAAAGTTAGTGGTCAGAGCCCGAAACCGTCCACCAACCCCCCCTGAACCGTAAGCCATATTACTACCATTCATTTGACTACATTCCTACCTTACATTTGTGTCTTTTCCCAGTGTCGAACTGCAGAAAGCTAACTTAGAGGCCCAAAATACCCAAACCCCTGGCAGCGGTACCACTCCCGGGGCATCCGGGGCCAGTGCTTCCCCCTCTACCACTACCACCACTGCCTCTCCTTTGGCCAGCGCCATTCCTCTGGCTCAGCTGCTTAGCAAGCCCGGCGCACTCAACGCCTTATCTAGCCTCACCGCTCTTGGCGGGCTCACCGAATTACTAGGCGGGGCTGCAGGTGCCGCTGCTACTACTTTACCTGTTCAAACAACTGGCGTTCATCGTTCACACAAGCCATTTACACCTAGACTACGTAGTCCCGGCGCACCCGGTCCAACAGACAGCGGCAAATTTAAATCAGAACGCACCAAGTACAATCCGTACTAAATTATTCATTCATATGATATTACTCAATTATTCTCTACATACAATATACAATATCGATATACATTTTATATACATATATGCATATATATTCTGTATATATATACATATATGTATACATTCGTTCTTTTTTTTCCAAATTATCATTATTACTATGATTATTATTAATATCATTATCATCGTCGTCGTCGTCGTTGTTCGGCTTGATTGTGTATCGAGGACTCGGATTACTAATTGAGTAATAAGAAAATACAATGACTTTTTGTCATGCCATTCTTTTGTTCTCTTTTTTTTTTTTTTACTTTTTTCTTCTTTTATTATCAATATTATACAATAATATCTATGATAATCATATATCTGTATATTTTCAATGCTTCGATATATCCCGCGATCTTTTTTTTCTATTCTACTTTTTTGAGTCTTACATCATCGTCGATCTATAAACATCAAACGTCTTCTCTTTTCTCGGTCATGTTGTTGTTGTTATTGTTATTATTATTATTATTATTATTATTATTAATATCATCCTTGTTATCATTACTATTCATTCAATGATAAGACGACGCGTTATTTTTACAACGTATATTAAAAATATACAACATATAACGTAAAGATAATAAACTAATGATAATTATATCAATTGCAAACCTTGTTGAGGTAATGAAAGTAATAATAATAATAATAATAATAATACAATATTTTCTAATTAGATCCGAGTACCGTTACATATACATCATGCGAGACGATGGTTTGATTATTATTTTTTAATTATTATTATTGCCATGTTCTTTTTTTTCGGCTAATTATTCAATAATGTGAATTTGAATCTTTTTTTTTTGTGATAATCACTTCTTTTCTTTTTCGACGGAACAGAATATTTTTTTCTAGAATTTGTTTAGTTTTCTTTGTATACTTTGTTGTTGGATTTTTTTTTTCTTCCTCTTTTTTTTTAGAAAAAAATTTTTTCGATGACGTTGAAGCGTTTTTTTTCTTTTACTCGCAAACGTTCCGCGGGCGATATAAGTATAGTATATATGTTGTATAAAAAACGAGAGACGAGGGAATATCTTCGATATACTATTGTATTTTGAAAACGGACCATTTTAGTGATCGCGGGGTGTGATTATCCCGAAGAAAGAATGAAAAAAAAAAGAATAGAAAAAGAAAATGAAAAGAGAATTCTAAGGAATAAATAAAATCGCGCTTAACTATATTATGTATTATGTATTTCATATAATATCATGTTTTTTGAATCAATTATTATCGGGTAATACATACATAGATACATATACCGTATACGTTCATGTACATACATACATAAATACATGATGATTGTATGTGACATATTATACCTAATTGTATTTACGCATCTATGAATAACACAGAAGAAGCGCGCTTCGTTTTTATTCATATCAATTACGTTTAGTTTAATTCTATCGAGCGATAATGCCAATTTGTAAATCGTAATCATGTTTTTTTTTTTTTTTTAATTTACTTCTTGAAAAAGAAAAACAACAAATAAAACACACACATAAGAAAAATAGAAGGACAAGTGAAATTCAATCAACGTGTATTATTATCATTACTATTATTATTCATTGTTATTATCTGTTTCTGAATTGGCGTGATAGTCGAAATGGTCGCGTGTGTGTGTGTGTATGTGTACAGAAAGCGTTTACATCATGGAAATGAAAAAGAAGGAATAAAGGAAAGAAAAAAAAAAATTAAGAAAATAATAAATAATAAAATAAAATAAAATAAAATAAATACAGTAATGTACAGAAACGTGGTGTGTAATTATTCAAATATGTATTTAAATCATAGTTTGTGATCAAAAGCTTTGATTTTTTTGTTTTTTTTATGGTATCGAACGGAATCAAATCGTCACTGAAACGGTCTGTTGTAGCGATTATTATTATTATTATTATTATTATACATAAATAAATAAACTAAAAATAAACTTATTTACGACGATAATGAGAGCTTATTAATTATTATCATTATTAATAATCATTAATTAATTATTATTATTATCATTATCATTATCATACCGAAAGAAAACAGCTCATATTATGATTATTATTATTATGATTATGCTTATCATTTAATCTACCAATATACATATTATAATAGTGTATTATTAATATAAACATATTTCACGCATACATACATACATACATATATGAACTAGTGTTATTCCTGTGTTTGGTTTTTTTTTTCGTTTTTTTTTTCTTCATAGGCACCGTAAAAAAAAAAAAAAAAAGAATATAGACATACATAGACGCATATAATAGGCCATCTAATAAAAATAAATAGTTATACATACATACAGTATACATATTATATACATTAAAAATAATTTACAGAATACAAAAAGATAGAAAGAGAGAGAGAGAGAAATAGAAAAAAAAAAGGAATTATCCAATCATGTAACATCTCCGGAAAACCGTAGCGAGTGTTTCTTCATTATCATTATCATTATTATATGATCATTATGATTATTGTCATTTGTTGATTTTTGTAATTATTTTTTGTGTTTTACACGCAGCATAACAATAAAATCTGATCGCGGGCAATTGGTGGAATGATTTTATTTAGATAATGATTTTTTTCTCTTTTTTTTTTTTCTAATCTTCTTTTGATACGATTGCATAGAAGTTTTGCTTCTCGTTCTTTTTCTGAGGATGAAAATTAATTTTTCAAATAATCTATTTATCATCTTGAGATCATACGATATAAAATTTCTAAATTCTGTTATTATCGAGTTCAAGATGTGAAAAAAAAAAAAAAAAAAAAGGAATCTGAAAAATCAACTAATACTGTTGCTACTGCGGTAACGTGATGAAATAATAACTAATGTGCGCGTGTGTGTGAGAGGGGGGAGGGAAGAAAAAATAAACAAAAAAGAAAAGAATCGGACGGAAAAAAAACAATCAGCGTGTTAAAAATTTACTTTAACAATAAGTCTATCTAATTTTGATTATCACAACATATGTATACGTTTTTTTTTTTTGTCTGTTTTTATTTTCTTGTTTTCTTCATTTTTCTTCACGTTGTCATGAGTTTTTCTCAGAGCGACAAACTTCATTTAATTGTAAAAGAAAACCACCTCTACGGGGTATACGTATAGTAATAACGTTTTATGCTGGCGTTCTTTGGAATGTTTTTTTTTTTTCAATCTTTTTTTTATCTCATTCTTTATTACGCAGAAATCCCTTGAATATTCGTGTGCTCAATTCTAGTTTTTAGTCGAAGGGAGAAGTAGGAAGAAAAGAAAGAGTATAGCTTCTATAATCAAGAGCGAGAGAGCGAGAGAGAGAAAAAGAGAAAAAGAGAATTGATTCGAACGTGAGACGATATATATATAGAGATATACATAATCGCAATCATTGTAAATTAATAATAATATGAATATTATAATACATATAACAATAGCCGTTGTATGTTTTCTATTTCTTTATTTTATTTTATTTTATTTTGTTTTTCTCATTTTTCTTTTCTCTTTCAAATCTTACGTAGCCAAGTTAGACCTGTCTACGAATAATATTACTGTCATCATTCGATAAATAAATACCTAATGTGAGATTTTTATTTTTGTTAAAATCTTTAATATGTATGTAAAACAGGTCTGACTAGTACGTTACCTACACGAAATGCGTACGATTCGATTACATCATAAGGTATAAGAATATAATTTATGTCGAAGAATTATATGAAACAAAACAAATAATACGATAACGCTGATAGAAGAGAAAGAAAAGCAAAAAATCAATCACTATATAATATAACATTTGTTGAGGCAATAATAATCACTGAAAATCATTTCGAACAGACAGTTAGGAGAAGAAAAAAAAAAAAAGTGAAATAAAATAAACTAAAACTAAAATGAAGAGAGAGTAATAAATAATCAATCAACGTCATGTATTCGTAGGCAGGATTTCTCATAAATATAATACATAGGACATACATATTCATATGTATATGTAGAAAGAAAGTGAATAAAAAGAAATTTTACAAAAATCCAAGATTATTCTTAACGCGTTTTAGTGTTTCTTCTCGCCGTTTCGGCAAAAAACAAAAAACAAAAAAAAAAAAAACACTTTAGCGATCAGTTGTTTATTACGTATTCATACATAAATACATACGATTGTGTGCTTAGCAGAACAGTAAAAATTTAAAAAAAGTAAAAACTAAATAAATAAATACATCGCTATTCTCCGATGTAATATCACTTTGTTGAATAAAACTAGGCATATTTAATACAGAAAAAAAAAAAAAGAAAATGACGAAACGAAAACATATACAATAACGTCACATTTTTCCTCTTTTTGTGATTTCCTTAAATTTAAAAAACATGGAAATGTAGAAGAATAGAATTGATTGGTATAAATTCTTTGCTCAGTCGAAGGTTTTTAGCCAACAACAGAAAATCTAAATTCTTTCGTATAATTATGTATTTATTCATTTCACGAGTCTGTAAAATTGCTTCTTCTCTATTCTTTTGCATATTCATGTATTACTACATATACTTACCTGCATCCCTTATTCCATTTTCGTAGCAATATCCATACGTCGAAGAGGTAACGACATCAGATCTATAGTAAATAAATAAGAAAAGCAAAAAGAAAACACCAAAAATATTTGTAGATTGAACAACAAAAAAAGTGATGAAAAATAGAAATAGATAAAGAATATTATTAATATTCGAATGTTAGATCTTAAGAAAATTAGGATACCCGATACTAATATAGTTTTCTCTTTTTCTTATACATATACATGAAAATCTTTCCTGTATAATAATTTATCTTGTCGTTTGTTCATTTCTTTCTTGAAATAAACGTAAATCCAATAATTATTATAAACTGCAATTGTCTGGAATAATAATAATAATTAATATTATAATAATCACTCCTCAAAGGTCTGATTATTATTATTATTATTATTTGTAAAAGTAAAACCGTTGAGAAATAATAATAACATGAAAGTACGGAGCTGTGTGATTTGTATTCTGTTATATGGTGTCATGATTCCTCGATATTAAATATCTCATGGAGCTTAATTAACGAACTTACATTACATACATGCATATAGAAATGAATTGTAAAAGAATAAACTTACACTGACGAAGAGCGGAGAGACTCGTACAGAAAAAGAAAGAGAGAGAGAGAGAGAGAAAAAAAAAGAGAGATGTAGAAAAAGAGAAAAAGAGAGAGAGAGAAAAAAAGAAAAAGAAGATGTATCCATCCAACCAACTTGACCCAGGCTCCTGCCCGCTACCGGTAAGCACCATCCGCTCCTTTGTAGTCCTCTTATTCTACTTCCCCTGTTAACAATACCACTTGGAACTTATTTCTATGAATATACATACATATAGGGCATTCTATGTCGAATTTGTTACTCATGTACCTCGATCCCTTCGATTTTGATAATTTTTTTAGTTTAATGTTGTTACTGATCACCGAAAAAGGACTTGGGAATTTTTTTTTTCAGATTTTTCTAATCATTGGTGAAATTTAAAACGCCACTTTTTGGAATGTGTAAAAATTCACACTGATTACATGATTTCAAATATGATTTTTAAACATCGAACGATGATGTGATCTCGATATTTACTATTTTTTTTCTTCACAAGTTTTTAGTTTTTTCAGTTGTGAAAACAAATAGTGAAGATTGAGATCACATGATCGTTTGGTCCGTGAAAATCATATTTTAAATCATCTAATCGGTATGAATTTTTTTCAGATTTCAAAAAAATGCGTTTCTGGAATATTTACTTTCAATCACAAATCGTAAAACTACAAACATATAATGCGAGAAAAAAAAAAGTAAATATTGAGATCGCATCATAGTTTGGTGCTTGAAAATCATATTTCAAATCATTTAATCAGTGTGAATTTTTTCAGATTTTTGAAAATTGCGTTTTCGGAATTGGCTTGTCGATTTTTTTTTTTTTTTATTCAAATTTCACTGATGATTGAAAAAATTCAAAAGCCACTTTGGGTCGCTAACAACATTGTACTAAAAAATTTTCAAAATCTAAGGGGATGAGGTATATGGGCTGCAAATTTGACCTGGAATGCCCCATACATACATATAATGATCATTTCTTTTTTCTTATGACCAAGCATTAAGATTATCATTATTATCGTCATTGTGACTGTGCGGTACAAGATGCAGAATATGTATGGGGCATTCCATACAACTTCGACTCTTGACCTACTCTCGAAATTTTTTATACAGTTCTTCTCACTTTGACAGGCACTCAGTTTTTTTTTTTCGTCACACTTTTACTACTCGATTAGAATTTTCTAGAATTTTTGAAAACTTGAAAAACCTTGAAGATAGTAAGAAGGAAAAATCTTCCCATTCCGATTGTAAGCTCAAAAATTTCAATATTCGACACACGATGTCTCAGAATTTTTTCAGAATTTTAAATTGTGTCGATCGATATGACCATTTCCAAAAATCCTATAAAACTGTGTTGAAAGAAGCTTTTCAAAGTAAGAAAAACCCTACAAAAAATCACAGGCCTATAAATCCGAGAATTCGAAATGGTACGGAATGCCCGATGTACCCCGTTATATGTTTTTTATACATTATTTATTTATATTCTCAATTTTCCTCTGGACTATACCTATTATACACATCAAAAACGAATATACAATTTTATAATCTAATCATGTTACGTTCGCGATTATTAACAGTAGTAATAAAATAGCTGAATTGTTTTCAACTTGTTGGTCTATATATGTTTGTTTGAAAATTGTTACTCTTAATTATAAAGCAGTTTTCAATGAAACGCTAGAAAAAAGAAAGAAAACGCTATATCCAAAACCAATTGAAAATTAACAAAATTCATATTCTCACATAGATTGTAACATTTCATTTGTATATATCGTTAAATTAGATTTTATAAAACCGAATACTCGAAGCGAAAAAGCTTCGCGTCTATCTCGTAGACTCTGATGTGTTTTATCTGGCTTGATTCATACTTTATTATATTGAATTTATATAATGTAACACACATAATAGGAGAGAAAAAACAAAGAAACAACAAATTAATTATGATATTTTGTATTATCGAAAGTAAGTGATCAAAGTAGGTGAAAAAAAGAAAAATAATCAAACAAAACACAAAATTCGTTTATCATATCTCTTGTCAAATGAAATAATAATTAATCAATCAATTAATTGATTAAAGACTTGATCGATAGAGAAAAAAAAATCTGGAATTTTTTCAATTTGTACGAATACCTACTATCGATTTTTGTGTTGCATGAAATTTACCGTTTAATCATTTATCGCTCCGTTCTCTAAATGCCAGACTTGAAAAATGATCATTAAGTATCAAGTCATTGGCTCCGGATCACACGGTTCAAAAGCTTTTCATAGTCCAAAGCTGTTTGTAAAACAATAAAGCAATCAAAATATGACCAAAAAGTTCTGTACTTGATTAAAAAGTTTTCGTACCGTATCGATACCGTTATTAGAAAAAGCTAAGTGTTCCCATTAATCAAAATCAATTTATTTCTCCAAGAATTGATAAACAGATTTATTTGCTCAATGTTACAGGATATCGATGGAGACGGCAGGAATGGCGATTCCGGCTTATCATTACATAACACCGAACCACATCGTCAAATCATCGATCCACTAAATAAAAGAAGAAATCAAAGAAGAAAAATTTCAAAGAAAAAGGAGAAACAACCAAGAATTAACAACAACAACAAAACAAAAAAACATCTGAAGATTATAAAAAGTCATATAAAGTAGCAAGCGAGAGACGACGTCAAATAAGCAGGCAAGCAAGCGAGCTAGCTAGCTATATAGCAAAGCTGTCTTTTTGCATAAAGCGCGTCTGGGGCTGAGCCAAATTGTGTTCATCGAAACAAACAAACAAACAAAACAAATAATAATCAGCTTGCTATTAGATAAAAAAAACTTTACGTAAAACGTGTACATATTCGTGTTACGTGTCGTTTTTTTTCTCTTTCTTTTTTTCTTTCTCTTTTGTATATAACAAAAAACGAAAAACAAAAAAAAAAAAAGAGACACGCAACAAATGTTAAGCAAAAAAGAAAAAAAAACACACTTTGTTTGAACAAAAAAAAAATTAGAAAATTGTGCTACGCGTATAATTATAATATTATATGTGTAATATTATGTATAATATTAATTGTACAAATACATAAGAAGATGCTGCTATAATTATATACATATACTACGCGAGCGCAGCCCCATGTTGCTGCTGCTGCTGGCTGTTGCTGCTGATGCTGCTGCCGCTGCTGCTGCCGATTGGTAAAGGGGAACAAGCCAAAGATATGTTAGTTTTCATTTTTATATTTAAAAGATAATAAAAAAAAAAAAACGAGAAAAAAACCAACAAAACGAAAATTTAAAAAAAGTATATATATATATATATATATATATATATAATAACAAATTATACTATAATATTCATGCGAGTATTCTAGACTGGTTGTTAGCGGTTTTATTAAATTATTATTATTATTATTATTATTATTATTCACATTTTGGCACAGTCAAATGCCGTGGATCTTTCTATATACATATATAAATATATATATGTATACATAGTCAGCTGGTGGCAAATTATGGCAATTTCTATACATATATTGTATATTGAAAAGGTAATTTTATGAATTTTTTTTTAGCGATAAATTCTTTTTCGCTAAATTGATATTAAACTATCGCTGTTGAGACGTTGAAAAAAAAAAAACGAAATCGACAAGTTTTTTTTCTCTTTTTAACAATATATTTAAATACAGTCAGCTATTTATAATTATTGATCTAGAAATTATATAGGAATGAAATTTAGTCTTTTTTTTTTTTTTGTATAATAAATTATTATATTAGAAAGATTGCGCGCGTGCTATAATATAGATATATGTATATCGACACGTGCAAAGAGTACAAAGTACTTACTCCGGGATGTAATGTAATTGTAGTTGCGTAGCTTTTGCATGCAAATTAAATTTCAAAATTATTATTATTATTATTATTATTATTATCGTTGTCGTTGTCGTCGACAGAGAATTATTAGTTGCGATGAAGTTATACATAGCGTTATATACTTTTGAGTTGTTTTCTTCTCTGTTATGTATACGAATGCCGAATGACTTAACATATACAGTCAAGTTTGTTTGTAATTATATACAGAAGAGAACATCTCATCGTTAAGTTTAATTTTTAACTCGCCAATGATGCCAAATAGTATAATAATAATGATATTAGCAAACTCGATTATAATCGTGAATACGTTTTAATAATTGCTAAAGAAAAAAAGAAAAAAAAAAGGAAAGTTATTTACTCTTAACGTAGCTTTATTTCAAAATCGTTTAATGATTTATAAATTATCCGATTCAATGCGGCGTACATTAGGCGAGTTAAAAATTACAGTTAGAAAGAAAAAGAAGAAGAAGAAGAAGAAGAGGAAAAGATGTTGAAAAAACAAAAAAAAAACAAAAAAAAGAAGTTAACATTGTTAATTTGGCAGGTAGCTGTAAAAAGAGAAAAAAAAAAAGAATCACAGAAATGAAAGAAAGAAAGAAAGAAAGAAAGAAAAAAAAATTTATTCTGTGGAATTATAAATAGTAATATATTTATTATACGATTAAAATTAGGGAAAATAATATTATCTTACAATTAGCGATAATTAATTGCGAATTTAAAAGCCTAGCTTTATGAATACAAGAGGCTTTCTTTTTCTTCTGAATCATCTCCGAATAATATCTACATTGTTTGAAAAATATACCTAATACAGGCAGATTAATATCCGCGATGCTCTATTTTTCTTGCTCAATTTTATCGTTATTTATTTATTATACATATTTCTCGTTGTCTTTTTTTCTTGATTTTTTTTTTTTTTTTTTTTTTAACAATCAAACATTGTTTTGTTATTTAATTAGGTTAAATATATCAAATTGTTGATCGATCGATGATTAAATTGTCTTTCTTTCGACTAAGTATTATACATACCTAGTTTTTTTTGTGATTTGAATTTAATTATATAACGGTTCAACCGTCTGCTTTTTTTTTTATCCGCAAGTGATTCTGTATTTTTATTATACATTATTGTATTATATTATCCGAAACTTATAATACAACAATCAGCAATAACTTTTAGCGTAAAAATATTTGGATCTGCTAATATAAGGTGAAATTGAACGATGATTGATTTTACGCCTGATTGATTTCTGATCATAATACAATATGAGCCCCGCATATCTTTGAAGTCAAAAAGTAACACTTCCATCGCGTGCCAAATTCTTTTACAATCCCACGCTCTTCCCCCAACCCTCAATGTGTAATCATGTTGATTAATTATTATCTGTATAATTATAATATTCGTTTCGTTTAATAGTAGAAATGGAAAAAGAAAAAATGAAAAGAATAAGAACTAAGATGAGATGAGCATGCTTGCGTAATCAGATTAATTTGCAAATTTATTAAATCATTGATTATTAGATTGCTTAGAGATTATAACTAGTCGCTTTCGTGTATCCAATCGCCGTCTTACTTACTATAATAGAAACTACAGAAACTGTAAATGGCAATGAAATAATCCACAATAACACTACCGGTTTTTAAACAATTCCGTTATCGTCTGCCGCCTTTATCCAGTCCTTTTTATTACGCCGGTCTGGTAAAGCGCCAAGATTCAAACCTTGGTTTAGAATTCAAAAATCTATCCATTAAAAATTTCTCAATGATTATGAGAACTGAAATTATTCAAAAACTCCAAAGATCTTAGAAACTATTCTGAAAAGATTCTCAAAATTCTATAAATACTATTGAGTATTATTACAGAAATCCGCACAACAATTTTCAGAAGTCTTCTTATCAAAAGTTTCAGAAAAAGTAAAGTAGAAATAATTTGAAATCTAATCAGAAAGAAAGTGGACGTTCCTTGTCATAATTAAAGCTCGATATCAAAGTTACGGTTTCAACGTAACTGAATTCAGTTTTCGCTACTATTCAAAATCAGATCTGACTATATAACTTTGTACAAACTTGTCCCAAGTCTCTGGAACCAAATTGTTAAAATTTTGAAGAAATCTGTTGGAATTGGTTTGAAATAACTGTCAGATTTTCAAAATCATTAAGCAATTTTCTAAAAAAAAACATATTCCAGGAGTTTGAATCGCATAACGGAATTTTAAAAGAATAATTAAACATTAATTGCTGTCTCTGTGTATTTGTAAAAGTTTAATTAGTCCCGCATATATACCCAAAGCTCTATAGCTTATTATCTTATACTGTCGTATACTGGCCCTCGAATACTTGACATCCACGATAAAAATTCTATTGAAAGAAAACTTTAAGAAGAACAAGAAAAAAAATAACTAACTAACTAACTAACTTAAATGAATGAATAAATAAATAATTAAAAATAAATAAAAGATAGAAGAAAAAAAAACAACAACAAAAAAAAAACAAATTAGTGAGAGACGCGGTATGATTGTGTATCAACAATAAATATTGCTGTGATTAGAATTGAATATAGTAAGTAGTTAAGGGCAATTTTTAGAAAACAAAAAACAAAACAAAACAAAAAAAAAAAAAAAAAAAAAAAAGAAGTAATGAAAAAAAAAAGTATTGGAAAGCTGATAAGGTTTCAGATTTTAAATATCTACATATTATGTACATACAATAAATACATAATAATCTTGACGTGTGTGTGGACGCACTGTCGCGAGTGGCATTATATGTACCGAACAAATATATATACTAGACTGATACAAAAATACCAGTGCGGCTATACATACCTACATATATATACAATATACGACGTTAATAAATATATTAATAGAAACAATTATTATTCTATACCTATAATATATCAGCGAATATATATATAGTACCGGCAATGCGAGATATGCTTTCGCTATAATGTATATAATACTGATTATGAATTTATCAATATATATCGTCAGACTTTTAATATTGCAAATCTGCAAAAGTCTGCGTATACATTATATGTATATATTTCTCGACTCGACTCTGCAGATGGTCGTCAGTATTCTTACATTGCGGCTCAATTCGTCGGACTATATATAATTATGTAAAACCGATATGACTAATTATTATATATATACTGGTAAAAGGGTGACCAATTCACGTTCTGAAAAAACGTCTTTAATCTCTCTCTTGACGAAGAAGAAGAAAAAGAAAAAGAAGAATAAGAAGAAAAAGAAGAAAAAGAAAAAGAATAGAACAAAAAGAAAAAAAAAAGAACAAAAAACAATTAATAAAAAAAAAAAGACAAAATCTAGCTTTCTATAAGATCTTCAAAATGATCTTTGATATATTTGATAAATATAATTTTTAGTTGTTGTTGTTGTAATTGTTGTTCGTTCTATATTATTATAATAAATAAATCTCGGCATTGGTTATCGATCCTTATATATATATATATATTAAAAATGATGGAAAATATCTGAATAAACGGAACAATTATAATAATATATTATATTCAGAATCATATTCTGATTGAGGAAAAAAGAAAAAAAACAACGGAAAATAAGAGGATAAACAAATACAAAGAAAAGAAATGAAAAAAAAAAAACCACGCAAATATCGTTAGATTACAATAAGTATATATATATATATATATATATATTACAATATATATTATTATATCTTGCTCCAATACCGCTCATATTTATTCACTGTATACTATACGTAACTATTATACGAGATAATAGATTTTAAATCGATCGATTATTGTAGAAATTTCATATATATATAGCTATTATATTATAAATATATATATATATTGTCTAATTTATATATATTTCATAAGATTATTCTAATTGTGTACAATTTGAAGAAAAACTAATCGGTAGACTGTAGTATGATTATTATTACTATTATTATCATTATTATTACTATTATTATTATTATTATTATTATTATCGACATCCGGTGGTGCCAAAATCAACTTTTTTCTTATATACTCTATGTAAGAATATACATATATAGGAGTAAATATAATACCGCAGTCTTTTGAGGCACTAGAATATATATACGACCATAATAAGCCCCTTTTTGAACATCGATTGCTTTTCTCAAATCCACATTGGAATTTATAAAAATTCTATAAAAAGAAAGAAAGAGAGAAAAAAAAACAGAAATTTTTATTATTCTATAAACCATTGATTGATTTTTGCTCGGTGATATTTTAACCCTTGGTGGACTCACCCCTGTAGCATAAACTTGATGGTCAGACTGGGTAAAATTTATTCATAGCCAAGGTTCAAATGGTTGCTGGGTGAGAACTATAGGTCAGATCGGAATAGAAAAAATATGTGTGAAAAGTTGTTGTGTCAAAATTCAAATCACGACATGTTTTAAAAAAATCGTAAATAGGTAAATTTGTCAAAAAATACACCTTTTCGGTAAAAAAAAAAATCATAACTTTTTGAATTTTCAATATTTTCAAGTCAAATTTTGACTGGAATACTCGTCAGATTTGGTACTTCTATAGGAAAAAAATAGAAGCATAGTACACGTTTGAAAACAGATATTTATTTCGACATGTGAAGAGGAACGATTTTGGAGTAGAAATGAATGCGGATTTATCTGGAAGATATAAATGCGAAAAATTCACCTTTTCGCTAAAAAAACAAAAAAACATCGTAACTAATGCATTTGTTAAATATTTTTCACCCAAAATGAGGCCTGGATAAAATTTATCCACAGTGGCCGCACCAAGGGTTAACACATAATCGAACGCTGGTTTATTTTATCCACTTCCACTATTTATTGATATCTAAAAAGTGATATCTCTTCGAATATTTTTATCACTTCGGGAACTTTGTCCTTTAGTTTTTTTGTTTTTTGTTTTTTTATTTGCTCTTTTTTCATATTCTTCCGGACAATACATAATAATTGTGTGTAAAAAAAAGAATGCGTTTTTTTGCAGAAGAAGACAAAAAAAAAAAAAGTAAAAGTAAAAGAAAAAAGCAAAAACCAAGAAAAAAGACGTCAAGGATCTTGTCGTGGCATAGAGCAATCTGTTAGTAGAGCAGGGGCCTTATACATGTATATTTAATATCTCTAACCGCAGGAGAACTATATATGAACTTTGAAAAGATAAGAGAAAAAAAAAAAAAGTAAAGTAAAGTAAAAAAAAAATAAGCGTTCCTTCGCAGAAAAATTATTCCAGTTCCCATTCTGTGTATAAGAAATAGAAAAGAAAAACTATAACAACAACAAGAACAACAAAAATAAAAAAAAACCAAATCGCGAATATATATGAATACATAATATAAGCGAGCTAAGAAGCAGTTCCCGACCTTAACACGTAACGCAAGGCAATCAGCTAAGGAAAAAAATAAAAACTTAGTTTTTATAGAATATATATTATTACTGATTATAATTACTGTATATCGTGTTCGTCTATATATGAATCATAAAAATTATTTCCGACGCGATCCCGATATTGTAAATCTATACTTGTCGTATATAGGCCGACGTATATATATACGTTTTTTCTAGCCATATTTTTTCTATATATATATATATACGGTCGACGCGATTATACAATATAACTGACGAGTCCAAAAAAATAATTCAGAAAGAGATACAGAGAAATTCAGAGAGATTGTGCCAAGTAATAAGCAAAAAAAGGAAACAAAAAAAAAACAAATTCAAAAATTCAAACTATAATGTAGAGTATCAGCTCAAAATGCGTGCCAAGAAAATATTAGATAGACGAGTGCCAATACAAACTATTCAGAATGATTTCACCTATTCTAGTTTATAGCGCGGAATCTCTTCATATAACACCATATTATTATAATTAATAAAAATTGGTAAAGAAAGAGAGAGAGAGAGAGAGAGAGAGAAAGCTAAGAATATCACACGAGATATGGGACACCAAAATGAATAATCATTATGACCTTATCAAGCTTTAATTGCACCAAATAAAATTAATTATCGCAATATCGTGAATATTATTATTATTATTAATATTATTATTATTATCGTTATTAGAAGACAATTATTCGCGAGGCTGATCATAATGATCGTGTATTGACGAGATTTCTATATACTTTATGTCAATATCAATGGATTTTTTTTCAGTTTTTTTTTTTTTTTTTTTTTGGTTTTTTTTCAGACACGAGATTAGCTGTGCATTATAGTTAAATAGTCGAGTGGCTTCTATATATATATAGGGACGATGCGTTAGTAGTTCGAAATGATATAATTAAAATATTATATCTTCGATTTGCAGTCTAAAAATTATCACGCAGCTCACTTATACTCAGTCCCGTTTCACAAGATACAATTGTAAATATACGTTGATATGTGAGAATATATCGATATATTGAAGAAAAAAAATGATTGATTAATCGGTGTAATCGAAGGTGGCGAGAAATAGAGAAAAAATTAACTTCGAAAACCACCGAATATATATTAAAGAAAAAAAAAAAAGGAATAACAAAGTGGAACGTTGACTGAGATGAGACAAAATTCTCCCCCTGCAAAAAAAAAAAAAAAAAGAAACGATTGAATTATATGTAAAAAGAAATCTAATCCCTGATCAAGAATATTAAATAAATAACGTTGTTATATAATTGTGAAAAAAAATTTGGCTACGCCTGCCTTGTATATTATTTTATATATATAATTGATTCTTCTTTGGCCAAACAAACTTATGTTACTAAGCCTTTATGAAACAGGGTCATATATAAATACTTACGAGTAAATACGAGTATTTAAATTGAAACAAAGAATAATTAAATAAAAAAAGACAACACAAAAAAAAAATAAAAAATAAAGAAAATAATAAATTAATTAAATAAACGTAGTTGTATACTGTAATATCGCAAGAATAGCTGGGGACAATGTCTTTCAATATATAACGTTGAGAAAGAGAGGAAAGAAAGAAAACAAAACAAAAAATAATAATAAAAATAATAATAACTAATTTTTATTACCGCGCAAGGATGTAAAAATGGATCTATATATATATATATATATCATATATATATTAATAATTTAGACACGATTATATGTATTGAAGAGAATCAATTTTTATTGCAGTCAAGACTGCAGCTATATACATAGCTACATGTATCGATTTATAACGTTTGAGCGATTCCTTACAGCATTTTACACAAAACTTTTCCATCAATTGATAATAATCGATAGTAGTAAAATTGATTTGAAAATAAAATTGAAAAAAAAACACACACACGAACAAAAATAACAATTTCTCAAATTATTACAATTTCAAAAGAAATTGATTAATACTTTTAAATCTCTGTAAGGAATATACATACGTCTCCGTTCTGGTTAACGATACTCTGGCACCGTGACATTGAAAAGCAAAAAAAAAAAAAAAAAAAAAAACTGCAAAAATTTGCAATGAAAATAAAAAATGCTGCACGTTATTCAAGAAGAAATTCAATTAAAAAAAAAAAAAAAGTACATTATTTCAGGGTAATAATGCGTTTTGTAAAATTGTCTGCTATGCAATATTTGTATTGAAAAAAAAAAAAAAAACAATTGATAAGTTAAATAAACAACACACATACAAAAAAAAAAAAAACACACACAAAAAAAGCCAAAAAAATCACATACATACATACACACACGTAAGGATATTATAGAAAAGATTACGATGTATATGTAACGATTGATAGGGTACATACATGAATAAGGATCAGATATACATATATACATAGAATTACCTACAGAGTAGCGGTAGGTCGAATTATACATATTATATTATATTATATTGAATTAAATTTAAATTTAAATTTGAAAAAAAAAAGAAAAAAAAACCGAAGAAAAAAAGAAAAGGAAAAAAAAACACACACAAGTATTGTCATTACACATACATATGTATATGTAAAACCTAGATACGATATGAATGTGAATGATATTCTTCTTATTATTATTAATATGATTATTATTATTATCAGGATCATTGAAATCAGTTGGAAATGTATAAATTACCGCAATAGGATTCGTAGACGTCGTCGTACCCCTATATATATACATATCTAGTAAAAATCATCTTTGTTAAAATACATACATATATATACCCTACATATTGCGTATATAAAATGCCATATCGCAGATGGATCCGCATAATTCCGGGTCTATACATATCTAAAATATATATATATATATATATATATATATATATATATACATATGGGTATATATAATATACATGGAAAAAAAAAGTTCTAGTTCTATACATTATACATATATGATATTTCAATCTTTTTTATCAAATTGTTGTAGAAATTAACTCTATATCCGTAAAAATAACCATGATAATGATGATGATGATGATGATGATGATGATGATTTTCTAAAAAACAAAAGAACAAAATTATGTACAATTATATCTCGTAGGAGAAAAAGATATAGAGAAAAAAAAAGAGAGAGAGAGAGAGCGGCATGTATAGACCCTAATCATCATATTATTATTATGATCATTGTAACACATAGATCCAGCTATCCACCCCTTCCTAACCCAAAATCAGTCTATAACATATCAGACTTTAGCTAGGAATCACATATACATATATATCCATTCCTTTTTCCCTATTATATTTATACCCCAATAATGATCGTATGGCGCGCGTGTGTAATAAATGATATTAATTATACAATTATACTATAATTGACTGCAGCGTGTCTAAATTGTGTATTGCTCATATAATTATCGTATCGGGCGGCAGGGATCTGGTATTCGTATAGCACATATCACATATAAACACATTATACACTAATACACATACATATGTTATTATACACACTCTAATTGTCTTATATACTATAGCACCGTAAGGTTTATCAATATTATTATTATTGTATACTTGTAATAATATCAGATACATATTATTATTATAGTAGCTGTTTTTATTCTGAATGAATTATGATTGATCAATGAATTCACTGATTTTTATTGTATATTTATTATATCTCCTTACGCTACACATAGGTATATAATATAATATACTACATTATACCCCCTCGGTTGTTTTTTTTTTTTTTTTTTTTTTTTTCTCTCTTGATCTGATGGAAGAAAGAAACTGCTGGCAACAGGACGTGTTGTTTTACTCAATTTAGTTTTTCTACGCGAATACGACGTGAAATTCATAACAAAAATTCGTTTGTTCGCAAATGTAAAATCGTACTAATTTTAACAATGATATATTCTATAATATATCGTATACACATGTGTATGATCATTAATTTTCCAAATTTATCGAGTAAATATTGTGATATAATAATATTTATTAGAGAAAAGAAGAATACGATTAACGAGAACAAGTTAGGGGTCGTGCAATTATACATATATGTATACTATCTACATATTTACGTACACTTGTATGTACGTAAAAGCGTGATCGATTGATCAAACAAAAAACTCCACGTAACTATTTATTCGATCCGTTATTATAACTATGATTACAATTATATTACAATATTAAATTATATTATTATATTGAAACAAAAAAGAAACACATTTTTTTAATAAACAATTTAATTGTTATTTATATTTATATTGATTGTATTTTACACACACACACACGTATACACACACGTTGTTAATTAATTGCTATTATCAAGTATATATTTATGAAATAAAAAATGCTGAATCAAGTTTAAGGGTACATTATATAATATGGCATGAAGTAAAATTATATACCATATTCATTATACAGAGACAATTTTTATTCTAACAAATATACTAAATACTAATTTATTATTATTAATAGGTTATATATAACTAAATCCACTTTTTCTCACATGATCATATTGCTATCAATCAAATATATATAATATGTATAATTTATTTCTCCTATCACAATGTTTATAATCCAAAAAAAAAAAATCCAGTGTACAATATAATAACGTTTGAAGGAGAAAAAAAAATTCTTTTTTATTATACACAACGAGTCTCAATTTTATTTTATTTTTTTTTCGAGATTTTTTCATTATTTTTCCAAAAAATATATCTTTATATCGATAGATCACTCAATGATCCTCTTTCGCTACTAAAACTCGTATTACATATCTCGAAACCCTTGTAACTTATTCAACGTTTTTTATTTATCACTATTATTATTATCATTAGTATATTAGTTATTGTAATATTATTATTACAACTATTGTGTTATGTTCTTTTTTCTCTCTTTCTCGTTACAAAAATTCTTCAATTATTCATAATATCGTTTTCTAATTTATACATAATGTGCAGTATACAGTTAATATATCACCCCAAATCAGAAACAATTACATACATTCACAAGATCTGATCTGTCTTTTTTTTTTTATCTCTTATTATTTCTCTTCATCTTCATCCTCGAGCTTCGTATATATTTGCGAAAGAAATTCTTATCAGTTTTTTCTTCTCTTCAAACCATAATGACGCAGTGATTCTCTGCCGTTGTCGTTTCGTTATTATTATTATTATTGTTGTTATTATTGTTATTATTATTATTATTATTATTATTATTATCATTATCAAATACAGTAAATACATGATTTACGAAATTATCGTTTACTATACGTATACAAACATACATAATACGTATAAACACCCATACGTATTATAGCTGCGCTCATATAATATCACATATCCCTATCTCTGAATCGCATGTTATCGTTTACAAAAAATTATACATATGTATATAGCTATATACATATGTATTAAAAAAAAATCAGGTATAATTTATTATTATATATGTATATTATCATACTGATTAAAACATATATATACAAACATATATACATGCGATTGATTACACTATTGTATGAGTATAGGGCCATTTGATGGTAATTTAAATAAAAATTAAGGGCAATAAATAAATAAATAAATGAATCAATAAACAAAGAAATATTTGTAATTTTCGAGCACACCAGGCGCGTAATTTATTCGTTATATTATACGTACATATACATACATACATATGTATATGCATATATGTATTTGAACAATGATGTATAAGTTGCATAAAAAGACAGAATTTTCTTAGACAATGCACTATATATATATATGTTTATAATATATATATTTGAATATGTATATTATAATGATGGTAGCATTATTATTATCATACATACTTACATATATATATATACATATAGTGGTATTTATAATTATCTATAAGAACAAAAATGAATTAACAAAAAAATAAAAACAAAAAATAAAATCTGTACAACTGACTATATTTTCATAGTTCAGTAGATATTTTGGTTTTGTTAGATAAATACAATGTAAACGAAAACAATTTATTAAGCATCATGCGGAAATATAGTAGGAAGGACATGTAGGTATAATTCAGAATATTCTTCCTACGTACAATATAAAATTTATATTTTTTTCAATTTTATTTCATTTTTTTTTTTATATGCGCGAACCAATTAAAACAGAGAAAAAAAAACCAAAGCAAATAAGGAAAATGAAACTCAATGAATAAATAAATAATTTGAACTAAAAGATGAATTGAAAAAATCTGTTTTATTAATTATAATTAATTAGTTTTTTTGTATTTTGTTTTCTTATAAAAATTGTTATTATTATTATTATTATTATTATTATTATTATTATCATCACTATTACGATATTATATATCAACTAGCGTACAAAACACTCGTCAACACTAATTAATATTATTATTATTATTATTATATTAGATCATAACGTATACGGGGTACACTTACAAAGTGTACTTATATGTATAGGGTATTTGAATAATAAAAATTCAAAAAATATCACAACGTTATATTAATGAACTATAAACCGGATGGAGAACTATCAAAATGCAGTCGATGCGATGCTATAATAATAATTATACGATATACATATAAATATATATGTATATATAGAGGAATTATTAATAAATAATATTAAATTTATCATTATTATTATTATTAATTAATTAATTAATTAATTAATAATATTAATAATTAATTACCATACATATTATAATACCTATACAGTTCTTTCCATAAAGCAAGATTTTTAGTGTTTACACATACCTATATATACCTACCTATACGCATTATACATGATACATATTATAATATACATATTGAATGAAGCAACTCTATTATTATACTATTATCATTATCATTATTATTATTATTATCATTATTATTATTGTAATGTTTGTTTTTCGTTATTAAAGTGTGTATATAGCAATACTACCTATACTATACTATATATTCTCGAAAAAAATCGTTTCCCTTTCTCTATATAATATCCCCATCCCCTTAGTCGTGTATAACATATATACCTACATATATTATTATATATTATATTATCTTTTTATACAGAAAAAAAAAACCAAGGAAAAAAATGAAAGAAAAAAATATATTGAAGAAAATAAAAATTTGTTAATAAACAGAAAAAAATAAAACAAGGACAAAATTTTATCGATCTTTATTTTATTTTACAAATGCATGATGTATACGCAGAATTTGGTTAATTCCTTATTTTTCTACATCTAGTTTATATTAAACATTTATCATTTTTATTTATACATATAACTAGATAAGTCAATGAACAAGAAGAAGAAGAAGAAGAAAAGGAATTTTCAATTTTCGAAATCGCAAATGATATAATTTCATTCGGAAAATTGATAGTTTTTTAAGCTTAGTTTGTTAGATTTCAGTCGTAATTGTATGAATAATGAGAGAATTTCATGATTTATCAGGTAAAAAAGTCGGTCTATTTTTTTCGATGGAACTAGAAAAAAGGAAAGAAATTTATAAATATTTTTACGAAAAGCTGTATACGATTCTAAAAATTATCTCAATCTTCATTTAATATATCCTAGTCAATGGTGGATCATAAAAGGCAAAAGACGTGAAACAAAAATCAGGAGAAAAAAAACTGTCAAAATTTCACCCTAGTGAGAATCTAGCTCTAGGAATTTTTCTGAATCTTAGAGAAATTGGATTCGATTTTCTCAAAGTTTTTCCGTGAAGAAATTAGAATTTTCTTTCTTCTAGTTTTATCACAAGAAGTATTGACGATATAATTCTTTTGACAAGAAGCTATCAAAATCCACCATATACTTCTCATGTTAAACCAAGGAAATTTACAATTTTCAAAGTTCTTTGTTTTTTCACAATTAACCATCTTAAACTTTCAAATTTGCATTCGAAAATTCGTATAAAAATATCCACACAGGATAAGAAACGAGCAAAAATCTATACCCTGCAGGCGAAAATAATTCTACAAACTAGTATGTATACGAATTGATCAACAAAATTTTGACTCTTAGTATTTTCTCCATGAAAAAACTCGAACCATTTTCATTTCTATCCAAATATAGTTTGACCGATTTTTATTTCTGTGAAAAGGTTCCAAAGTCCAAGGAATTTTTCAAAGTCGCACGATCGAGATCGGCAGTATTCTCGTAGGGGGGGGGGGGGGGGGGGGGGGTTTGGATCTATAGATCATAAATATCCAAAGATCAGAATTTCGAATGGCAAAAAATGTAAAAAAGGTAAAACAGCGATGGTTCAAAATATCAAAAGCCTTTATCAAAAAAAGGCTTTTTAAAATGATGTCAAGATACTAAAAGAAAAATGTATATCATCCGTCGCTGTTCAAGTATTCGTATTTCAAATACTCGAAATATTAGCCAATCAATAAATATTGATCTTTCGAAATTCTGAATCCCGCACTCTTCTCGTATCTATAAGTATCCCAAAAAACAGTAAATTTGTCAAAAATCAAAAGCGAGAGGCCTTATCGTGATCGAAGATCGATAAAAGTGAGCAAAGTTTCAGATCCTCGCATGCGAAAGCAAAAAATTTTCAAAATTTCTGTCTTGGAACGGGTAACTTAGTATTTTGGTTTGCCGAAGCGAGGCAGTCGGGTCGCTCAGCGCCCCTAGAAGTCCTCAGATCTACCCTCAGTGCGGTACGCACCGCGAGTAGAATCACAACTGTGCCGTTTCGTTAGTTCATTCGGTTTGGTTCTGGTTGCCGGAGCTTTTTGGCAGTGACAGTGGCTGTTCAGTTGGTGCAAAATATATAATATATATATATATATATATATATATGTAAATGCGTAATTGCATACATACGTATAATATATTATGCAGAAATAAGCTCCGATGTAAAGCTTACCTTATGTATGCAGAATAAAAATTGCGGTCGCGATAACGCGGGGATTGTATGTATAAGTATTTTTTTTGCTGGACTTTAACATTCTGTAATCACTACTCTACACCTGTTTCTTTATAAATAAATAAATGAATAAATAAATAAATGAATGAATGAATAAATAAAGTGCCAATATATACCAGTGTGCCGTATATGCTGCTGTTGAAGTACAGTTGAGAATATATACTTGGTTTTCAAAAGAATAATCCACGACTACAACCTGCAGCTTCACGAGTGAGTATATTATTTTGTTATTAGATATTTCATCGGCGATAATTGTTTGTATCAAGCCTCCGTGGCTGCAGCGCAATTCAGTAGAATAAACTTAATGGTCAGACTGGGTAAAATTTACCCATAGCCAATTTTCTATGTGAGAACTATCGGTCAGATCGGGATCGAAAAAATACTGAAAATACTTTGAACGTTCTAAAACATGTGTGAAAAATTGTTGTGTCAAAATTCAAATCACAATATGTTGAAAAAAAATTGTAAATTAGTAAGTTTGTCAAAAAATCCACGTTTTCACTAAAAAAAAATCATAACTTTTTGAATTTTCGATGTTTCCTCGTCAAATTTGCTACTTCTAGGGAAAAAATAGTGGCATAGTACACGATTGAAAACAGGTATTTATTTCGATATGTGAAGAGGATCGATTTTGGAGTAGAAATAAATGCGGATTTATCTGGAAGATGTAAGTGCAAAAAATACACCTCATCGCTAAAGAAAAGCACAACTAATGCATTTGTTAAATATTTTTTTACCCAAAATGAAGCCTGGCTAAAATTTACCCGTAGTAGCCACAAAGGGTTAATAATATATCATTTATATCACACGCATACTTTACACCATCTTACAAAATTCATCATTATCGTCAACGCAAATTAAATATTTCGATTTATTCGCAAGCAAAACAATTGTTACTATTATTATTATTATTATTGCTATGTTGTACGGGAATTTCGAAAATTCTGTTACATATTTCTATTTTTCGTTATATTTTTTTGGGGGGGAAGGAGTAGAGGGCTAGAGTTTTTCGAAAATTACATTAATGTGTATAATGTAAACGGTTCTTTATAATCGACATGCAATCTGTTATTCAGTCCGCTGTCGTTGAATTTCATTCAGAATGATACACAAGCTGGCGTATGTTTATATTTATATTATGTATAAGGATTAGATATCTAAGCTCATCGAGTAGAATACGAAATGAAAATCAAAAAGCTACCAAGACGGAATAAATTTCCATACTGTAATTTAGATGAGAGTTTAAACATCTCGCAGTAACGAGATTGTAATTTTCCCGTAGTATTTCATCGTGAATCAAAATTCGTATCTTTTTAAGTCTCTGATTTTTTTATTATTCAGTTTTGTATACAAATTTTAGAAATTTCGTGAGAAGTCCTGTGATTATAATAGTTTCACTGCTTTCCAGGAAAAATTATCTATACCCAGTCATTCTCTGTATGAAACTAAAACGAGATGTACGAAATTTTTACCGCCAAAAACTACAAAAAATATAGTTTCGAATTCATTTTATTTTTAATTCAGACAAATGGGGGAGTATATAAGTAAGAAATTGAGGAAAAATCATTCTTTAGTTTTTATTATTTGTCATTAATTTGATTCTCATTTTGTTTTTGAGGCATCTTCTTCTTCGCAATATCACGTTAAACGAGTATATAGTTTTTATGTCACGTGTAACTATAGGAACTTGTCCATGTAGAATCTCTGAGCGAAAAAAGCTCCTTTACATGTAGTTAAGATTATATAGCTACTGCAATTTTACAACCCCCTATAAATGTATGTATATATGTATATACGAGTAATAAGGTACATACATATACATACATACATATACATACATACATACACCTATACTCATCTCGTCACCTCGTCTCCGGGTGGATAATTACCTGAACGAACACACACGGAGGAGAAAAAAACGGCTAATTGGTACACGAAAGAGACTTTCAAGATTCTAGTCGACTAGCTAGGTATAGCTGCTCGAGTAGAAGTACAACATTTTTGTCTTGTTAAGGCGAAAAATCTCTCTCTAGAGGTTTCATTCGGCAATATAAATTCCCGAAATCAGAAGCGAGCTTTTTCCAAGCTTTTCCAATTTTTTTGCTTTCTTATTTTTTATAGAGCTTTATAGAACTATCCATACATTTGTGGTTTGCTAATTACGATACGAGTGAAAAAAAGAAAGAAAGAATAATTAACAATCAAAAAATATATATATATAAAAAAAAATCAAAATTGAAGTCCTTCAAAAAAAAATCAAGCTCATGTTTGAAAAATTGATGATTCGAGTATACATATATATTTATAAGTAGTATATTTGTATGCCCTGTGTCTACTTGACGTTTATAAGGTATATATATAGCGATATGAGACTGCGAATACTTTTGCAATTGCACATCGCGTCTAGTCGAGTGCCAAATTACACAAATATATACGAATATCTGGGTACATACAGACATACATATACCTACTATACTATATAGGTAAACGTAAATATCACGAGTAGTTATATGTGCGACGGGTAGCAAAATGCAGTTGCCAAATCGTTGAAATTCTACAAGACTATACGCGTTCCTTTAATAAGACTTAAACGGTTCCGAACACATATGTATGTCTCTAGGTATGTATACGTCTGTAATATACATTTGCCACGCTAAAAATAGACAGTCGAACATTTTCGCCCAATTTACCTAAATACGAGACGTTCTTACACTGTCAAAAATTGTCAAAAAAAACAAAAAAACCTACTCTCTCTCTCTCTCTTTCTTTGTCTCTTTGTAGGTACATAATTCATTTATCAAATTTGTTCAGGACTGTAATTTGGTTACTCCAAATTTTAATGACTTTGATATAGTCAAGAAAAATTCAGCAAGCTAGTCATTTTTGTTGCTGTTTTTTTTTTTGTTTTTTTTTTGTTTTTCCTTTTTCATTTCCCCTTGGCAGCTTTTCAATATTGCCATTTTCGTTAATACCTTTCTTCCAAGTTTCGCCATTTTTTCAGCAATTATTCATCATTTTCGTCCTTATATTTTTATCCCAAACTTGTTCACTAGGTTTGCAGGTTGTTTTTTTTTTTCTTTCTTTCTTTCTTTCTTTCTTTCTTTTTATCTTTTTTTTCTGCCAGACAATTGAAAACCTCTCGAGATTTCTTTATAAAAAACAAAGAACATTGGCCTTATGTAAAATCGCTCGTGCATAAATAGAATTTCATAGCAATTATAGGTTTATAAACGACGAATATATATGGTGAATGTCCGTATCGCTATACCCTCTTGTATAGAAATGATCTAGGGGTGAAGCAAAGAGCTGGGAAAAAGATTGAAAAAAAAAAGAAAAATATGTATGAACACATATGTTCGCTTATAGGATAAACTGGGGTCCGCTATGACATGACCCGGTTAAACTCATTAAAACCGCGTATATAATGAATATAGCAATCGTGTGAGGAATCTAACACGTATCTAGATATACGTATATATATTGCATTGAGGCGTTTTTCTTCAACGGTGCGAGGTCTTCAACCTTTAAAAAAAAAAAAAAAAAAAAAAAAACCTTGTCGCATATATATGCGACGATCAAGAAATACAGATAGTATGTATATACGTATATTATAAGAGAGGGATAGCTCTAAGATTGATATTTCATAAGTAGCTAGCTTTAGATAGATAGATGGATATAGATAGATAGGTGAATAGACAGATAGACAGATAGACAGATGGATGGATAGGCATATAGGGTATAAGTTTCGTCGGATAGGTACATACGAGAGCAACATCGATCCAGGATTCTTGGGAATTGCGTGTCAGCGTTTCCGCACATAACTATATGGTATACTTTATACAACTATATGTATAACCTACTAGAACTAGGTGAAGAAAAGTAATAATTGAAACAACAATGGACGGCGGGGGGTTAAATTTACCGCAAATAGAAAAAACGCGAATAATTTTTCTGTCCGATTACATCCCTGCGGTTTATCCTAATTATAATTATTGTTGAGCTTTTCATCCCTTGTATGTGATCGCTTGATCTTTCATCGTTTTTCAAATTTAGCAAATATTGTCATTGCCAGTCTGATGATGGAAGAAGGATGTATCGTGATTTTTGACTTCCGAATAAATAGAATCTGCGAATCAGAAGATCGAAAGCAAGAGGAAGTCGTATAACGCGAGGAAGATACGACTTTAGAGGTTTTTTATCTCGTCCTTTTATTCCGAATGTTTCAACGGTGGGAAAATCGTATCCGCCGATTTTTCCGACTTTTTTTTCAACGCGATCGGCGACGTGATATTTCCGGACCAAACGACGCGAATTCGCGGTTCAAATTTGACTATTTCTTACTCCAATGTCGGCTAGTTGACCGAAAGAGAGTCAAGAACTGGGAGAGAAAAAGAGAGAAGAATCATTCGCCCTTTCACCGTTAGGGAAAATGATCGAAATTACGAAAGGGCGTAAAACTTACTTTTCTTCCTCAGTTCGAAAAATGACGTCGACAAGCGGACGAGTTGAAGTGGACAAGTTCGAAGCCTGGAATCAAAGATGTCGTATCTTCCGGTACATACGACCTTCTGCTTCCAGTTGACCAATTATTCAATCCCAATGATTCCCAGGATATTTCCATTTTTTTTTTTTTTTTTTTTCTTCGGTCCCCAAATACGAATCGAGAAAATGGTCCAGTCTCTTTTGTCACTTAAAACGGTACAAGGGTGCGTATAAAGGCCCTTGCGCCCTTACGTCACATTAGACACGGGATTCATATTCTCATTTGCTTAATCGGTAATTTTGAGACTTTTTACAAGTAACTATCAAGGATATGGGAAACTGGGGGAGATAGTTAGTTAGCATGAAGAATCTGAATCTCGGGATTTTTTTCTTTTGATTTATTTCTTTTTTCTAAGACTCGATCAGGATCGCGGAAGGAGGAGAAGGAGGACTTGGAGACTTGAGGTCATCCGCAAATAACGAATCGATCGGCGTATACGCCGCACCGTATACGCGGCACGTATAGTATATATACTATATATATATATTCTATATGTATACTATATACATATCGTACGTTGAAATGTATTGTACAAAGTTAAACTACGTGCCTTTAGTATCGATCAAGTAAACTATGCCCCTCTTGCCTCTTTTCCTCTATATGCCTCTTTGCCTCTTTGCCTCTTTGCCTTCAATCGACCCTATATAGTCCCGGGAACGCGAACTGGCTAAAAACACCAACGGAGACCTTATTAAATATGCTAACCTTTATTCCAGAGTTCGCTTCGTACCATTCGGATAATTATATAGCTAGAACAGCAGCGCAGTACGCCCTCATTTTTCATCCGGCCATGTATAATACATTCCATATATATATATATATATATACGCCATTCTGTACTGATGGTAATTATATCCAAGAATTATTAAAGAACCCGCGAAAAATATGGTAATTTTTTTAGAATATTGGCCCCAGACGAAATTTTTTTTAGCGAAAAAGTCAATTTTTTACACTCACATCTTCCAGATAAATCCGCATTCATTTCTACTCCGAAATCGATCCTCTTCACACGTCGAAATAAATACCTGTTTTCAAACGTGCACTATGCTAGTATTTTTTTCCAAGAAAGACCATTTCTGACGAGTATTTCAGTCGAAATTTGACTTGAAAATATTGAAAATTCAAAAAGTTATGATTTTTTTAGTGAAAAAGTGTTTTTTTTTTTTTGACAAATTTACCTATTTACGACTTTTTTTTAACATGTTGTGATTTCAATTCTGACACAACAACTTTTCGCACATGTTTTAGAATGTTCAAAGTATATTTTCAGTATTTTTTCGATCCCGATCGAACTGATAGTTATCACACAGCAACCATCCGAAATTTAGGGCTGGGTAAATTTTATCCAGTGTGGTCACGAAGGGTTAATAAAAAAAAAAAAAAAGCACAGGATTTGGGATTAAGTAGATTCTGAATTATTGGGAGCTTTCGAAAGCCGAAAGTTGAATCTGATCAATGGTAACGAAAATGGGATGTTTGCCAGAGTAGAAAATTGATAAAATGGATAGAAAATTGGCAAAATTAATTAAAGAGATAAAATCGACGTGCCAAATACCGAAAGGTATTGCACAAGGTGTATCAAAAGCGAGTTTGAAAATGAGATATTAATGGGTTTTCGAGGGGTCGCTCTAATTCCGCATTAATATAAAACGAATTCCGTCAAGCTATATAAGGGTTGTGCAAGTGTATATATATATATCCTCTTTGTGACAAGATGAAAGCTGGCGTGATAAACCTCGGGTAGTAGAAGCATCTAGGGGATGGGATGAAATATTTCGACAGATCTCTCTTCCTTTTGCCTTTATAGTATACCTACCTATACTTACCTACCTACCTACATACATACCTACATACCTGGCATCAGAGAAACACTGATGAATAATGGATGAGAAAAATGTTATTGATATCACCCTACTCGGATATCAGAAATAGTTGGTCCCGAGTGACGCACGTGCTTCAAGATATACTAAACACTGTACTTATTGCTAAAACGACCATAGAATTCCGCAGCTATCTTCAAGGATCTTTCAATGTCCTATTAGAATTTTAGTAAAAAGCACTTTTTCATTTTTTAAATCGCCAAAAAATTTCTCATCAAAAAACTGATACATAAAATTTTAGATTAGGGTATAGGATGCGTTTTGGAAAAAAAGTTAAAAATTCTACTATATGAAAAAGAATTAGCAGAATCCCTCTTTCGAAGGAAACTTTTTTTCGAAACATATAGGTATCCTGATTGCAGCTGAAGCTGGAATTCCATGCATCCGTTTTTTGATTGGATGTTTTTTTTTTGAGATTTTGAGAATGAAAAACTCCTTTTCGCCAAAATTTCTGTAAAGTCCTTTCTTAAGGAGGTTCGAGGAGAACTAGAATCTAGAAATTGTGAAAAAGAAACCTCGAGTCGGAGAATATAAGGGATGAAAATCTTCTTTGTACCTCACCTGACACAATTCGACTCGATTTATCCGGGACGGATCGGGATGGATGGATGTATGTTACTTTGGAAAGAAACTGCAGGTGGAAAAAGGTACTCTTTGCAATCAATGGGTTTATACACGCGGGTCGTCGTGTGGCTGCAGTTTCTTCTTCTTCTTCTTCTACTTCTCGAATTTAAATTCAAATTCAAATTCAATGCAAGTAGATATGTACTCCCATGTAAGAAAAACGTACCAAGAGTTTATTTTATACGTATGTATGCATGTATATACAGGTATATAGGTACATATACTATAGAGATACGTATATAGATAGATTTTATTCGAGTTCTCTGTTCGGCTGCTGACGTTGCTTGGGAAAGGCGAACTTTTATCCGACATCAATAACTGAGAAGATTCCTTCAACAAACTTATCGGCTATCAGATTTTACCTCTTAAATATCGAGGAAAATGTCCAATCGAATAATAAACTTAACGCGACGAGTGGACGGCGATTTTTTGAAAAATTCCTGCTTCTTTTTGGTTTTGTCTTTTCTAGTCCAGATTGAAAAATACCTGAAAAATTTACGAATGTATTTCATCGAATCGAAATGATCCTTGTCGAGAATTAAAATCCAAATTTCTTCACGGTTTGACCACTTTTTTTTCAAAACCGATTCAATTTCCTTCTCGTTTTTAATTCTCAGAAACAAAATCCGCATTATGTCTTTTTTCAATTTCGAAAGCTGAAAAAACAGGTTGAAGCACAAACCCAGACATTATGAAATTTGGATTGAACATTTCTATTTCTGAAACAGAATTTTTGAAAATATTTTCAGATTTCTCGATCGTCCAGTTGTTTTTTGAAAAAAAAAAAGTTTGAAAACGCGCTCGGATTTATTTTTAAGCAATCTTAAAAAAAAAAATCTAAATGCTATTCAGAGTCAATAGAATGATAAAAAAAAAAAATCGTGGACCAGATCTGAGCGGTCGAGGGTCAGGCCCAGGTCGAAAATTGGTACGGAATGCCCCATGTGTATTTCTATAAGAGCATGAGGAACGAATAAAAAGAGAATAAAAAAAAAGACTGAACGGAGTCGATCGCGATCGAATTTCTCCATTAAATTGAATCTAAAAATACGTCCATTCCCTTATCTCTCTTTCTCTCTTTCTCTCCCTCTTTCTTTCACAAACGGTTCTCGACGATAAATTATTCGTTGACCATTATCTGGTTCTGTACCGTAATAACTAGATCAATCGATTTATTTTCCCGATAGGTAGGTAGAAGTAGGTATAAGGCAGCTGTTCACTTGTAAGCTACGAGCCAAACTCTACGTATGCATACTAATATACATAAATATACAATATAATAAACTAATGTTCATTCATGAATATTATACGTGCTGGGAATTTCCACTGTCAAAAATTTCTGGTTAGTTTTTAGAAAGTTTCGAACACTTCACGAAAGAGCTTTCTATACCTACGGTCTCACGGATTTTCATATAATAGTTTTTCTTCCAGAGACTCGTAGACTTTCGTTGCTCTGAAAAGTAAAATTGTAGATTTTCTCACAGTTCAGTAACGTCAAATTTTCATAGCTTTTCATAACAGATATAAAAAAAAAAACTAAAGACTTTTCTATTTTCCTACAAAAGAAAATTGCACACCTTCGTATAGTTTGTGAGAAAAAAAAATTTTAGATCTCGACCCAGATACAGTTTTGCATTAAACAATCGTTATTTCTCTCGACGATAATTTAGGATTAAAATTCAAATTTTCTAAGCCAAAAATCTATTAGAAGCAGTTCTAATTTTTCTAAAACAATTGATAGTCATAACAATTATGATAATGATAATATTCATAATATTCATTATACGAGTACGTATGTTGTATGTATGTATGTATAAGAATAAATGGAGTTTCTGATACTGCGTGGCCGTATGTCGGACCTCATCGTTGTTGTTACCACTGCGAGCTGTCAGGCTGTCGTCGTCCGACGTCTGACATATAACGTGGCCAAACCTCTGGATAGTATCTCACATTGAGGAGAGAATTACTACTATAACGATATAGGTAGGTAGAAACGAGCAGTAGAAAAGAGGCAAGCAAGGCTGACCACTGCGAGGGCGATACTACTTACTCGTGTATAAAGTAACATCTACTATATATAGGCATGTATCGTACGTACGAGGGCGAGTTAATTTCGTTGAGTGTTCGTTTAATACGTAATTCTATACAATTATACATAATTTTAGAACCAATTTAATTATCCTTTCGTTCATTTATTCATTTATCTATTTATTTATTCATTTATTTATTTATCAAAATGGGTACATAGAGAGGTGTCCAGAAATTTTTAAGGCAATCTCAGTCTTCTTTTTCTCTTTCTTTTTCATCTTCTTCTGTAAAGAGTCATATAGAGAATTTAGGGGAATACGTAGCTTTGTTGAGTTCTTGCTGCAAAAATGGTCGTAGGATTGGGGTGGGATTGAAATTCCGAATTACAAAAGCTAAAAAAAAAGTGAAAATATCGAATTTTTCAAAAGATTATTTCCCCTCAAGTCTACGTAGCCAATTTGGAAAACTCCGAATGGAAAAACATCAAAGGCTCAAAATTCCGAAAGCTAAAGATCCGAAAAGCCAAAACTCCGAATCTCGGAATTCGCGAGATGCAACGTCGTTTATTTCACAGTTTTGTCGCGAGCTTCCCTTAAATTTGCGGATTCTTGAACTTTCTGAGTTTTGAACTTTCGGATCTTTGATCCGTCTGCATTTCGACCTTTCGGAATTTCCAACTTCTGAACTCTGACGTTTCTAGAAACTCATAATCGCGTTGCAAATAAATCCGAAATTTTGATCTTTCGGAACTTTTGGAATTCGGAACTTCAATGAGCGAATTGTATTGAAAACGTTATGAAAAAAGCCACAAAAAACACAACTTCTTTTGGCAAAAAGTGAATTTGTGAAGCTCTTATAGCACCGGTATATAAATTTGAATATTTTTCGTACATATACGTGTAGATACATAAGTAAATGTGTACGTAAACGACTCTGTCACTTGTCGGGCTTAATCTCTGTACCTGGAAAATATTTCGAGATGAAAGATACACAGCTTCCACTTCTGAAACCCCGAGGGGAATCCCTCGACGTCGTTGTGGGCTTACGTGCCTCTCGTATTGCAGCCGAAGACTGATCTATCGTAGCTCCTCGAAGCTTTACCTGAGAGCTGCTTCGAAATATGTAAGTGTGTGTGTCTGTGTGAGTGTTTTTGTATTCGTTATTTCGAGCTGATTATCAAACTTACCTCTATACGTCTCGTTTATCGACTTTCCAGTGACACTTGACAAGTGTTTTGCGATTAACTACTGAGCACTGCAGCGCGATCGCTTAATCCTAAGTGGGTTTATCGAAACATGAGCTAATTATGTATAATTTATACAAGAGGAAGAAAAAAGCTCATGCAAATTTGAAACCTGCTCAAATCGTGGTCAAAAATAATATTCAATCAAATTTTTGGAAATTCGACGATTTCTCGAGAATGATTCGATAGATTTTTCTGATCCTAGTCTAGATCAATGCGCTTTTTCATCGCTCAGAACTTATACCAGATTTTTGTCTTCATCGGTCATCAAGAGCTTTCTAGTTATTCGATGAACTCAACTTCGAAGAACAACATTTTGATCGACGATTTCTAGTAAACGGATCGACGGATTTTTACGATCCTTGTCTCGATCGATTGATATCCTCTAAAGAATTGACATATATTTTTTTCTTTTTTTTTTACTTCAATCGAGATGAATAACGAATTTTCCATCAAAAACTGCCCAAGATCTATCGTTTTTGTTGAGATAAAACTACGAAACTACGAGAAAGTATTGCTGATCAACTGGGAAGACCTGGGATTTTTCGTATGGAAAAATTGTAAAGTCAGACAGCTATATTTTTAATGGAAAACTGATAAAAGAATCACGTTTTTGAAAGGAAAACGATTTCAAAAGATTACAATTTTTTAAGATGGACTGTGAAAAAGCAACAATTTTATAGAAAGTGAAAGAAAATCGTGTGAGTGTAGATCAGAAATTGCTCCGTGGTCTGCCTTACCCGGTTTCGGATTTTGGGAAAAAGTCGGAAAAAGAAGAGAATTACAATTTTTGAAAGAAAACTGTTTGAAAAGTCTACAATTTTTGAAATAAGACTATGAAGAAGCTGAAATTTTCTGAAAATACATAGAAAATCGCGTGATTGTTATAGATCAGAAATTTCTCGGTCTGCCTGACGGTTTCAAATTTGGGAAAAAAAAAGTGAAAAACTGGAAAGAAAAATTCCTCGATCTAGAAGATTCGGGTTTGGAATTAGATATACGTGGCTATCGGTTTCCTATCTACGTTTTCGCGAATCGCCTGGAAAAGCTAATTTTCCCATTCGATCCAACCCGGAAGCTTCCATACCCACAAACCACCGCGAACCTTATACACATCGACCCCGGTTGACCCGGAATGCACTGTGGAGAGGTGCACCCTCCAAGGGAGGGGGCAAGACCGGGTACGGTTTACGGGGGGATGCAGCGAAGGACGGGGGACTGCTAGCTGAATGACGTCAGAGCTTCGAACGCGCCCTGCAAGCTCTGGCTCCAGCTCTACCTCTAGCTCTACCTCTACCTCTAGCTCTAGCTCTAGCTTTAGCTCGGGGGCGAATGTTGGGGAAGGAAAATGGGGGATGGGCTGCTGGGTAGCCCCATTAGCGTTGATTCGGTTGTTGGTATTCCCCCAGCCGGCTAAAAAGCTCCTCTTCTACTAGCTACACGCGTATATGTATGTATGTATGGCTGCGTGTATCTCAGAGCTTTCGCGAATGTATACGTCAGCTACCCTGTAGATCGATACACTGTAACAGGAAAATTAGAAATACGAATATTCAACGTCAATCGTCAGAAATATTTAGATCATAAGTCAATCGTCCTGTACAATGATTCAAATATTGCCGCCGTTAACACCTTTGTCACTCAGACCCAACAGCGTATCGGCGTTTGAAATTCGACAGTGGTCAAACACTCGTTGTTGTTACGTTGACCTATACGGTCATAACACTTGTCTTTGTAATTTCGTAGAACCAAGTCCACGTATTCACACGCGTTATATTTGTCAAATAGAAAATAGAGAACGAAAACCTTATAAATTGTCAATAGTAATAAATTAAGTGTTCAGGATAACCCCTCGACAACTTGTAAGTAAAATAAACTTGTATATTCTGTCCAATCATTCTTTTTGTTGCTCTTGGAAATTTAGTACATCCTATCCCTCGGGTCTCCCAATTATACCCGCCTGAGAAAAGTCTCTATAATAAAAGCTAGTCGTCAAATTGTTTTTGTTAGTTTTAATAAACTAACTGGCGCCCAAAATATTTGTTTTATGTAAATGAGCCTCGACAGCTCTGACCCAAGCCGCGTCGAGTGGAATAGCTTCGCCAAAATCATTAAAATTGTCAATTATTTATTATCCAACAATCTATTGAGGGAAAAGAAGCTAACATCCGTCTCAACACATACATGAATGCGAAGCGAACTAATTGTCCTGTTTTTCTTTCCCCATTCTTCATTCGTTCAATTCATTTGTTCGCATGGTTTTCTTTTTGTTTTTTTTTTTTTTTCTTTTTTTTCCTCTACATTAAGATACGTACGTTGCAGAGAGAATTTCATTCGATCCGTTATTCATTTTTCCCCACTTTTTCCTTAGTCGTTATGAATTTCAAATATTTATTTCATGTATTAGAAAAGTGAAATGAAATCAAATGGTATTTACTGCTTTTGGCTATATGGATGTTTATTCTCTTGCTTTTCGTCATTTGCTTTTGAGAATATATTACGATGGCAAAAATTTATTGTATAATCCAGGGGGGTGGGATTGAAATTTCGAGTTTGAAAATTTCCGAACGGTCAAAATTCCGAATTTATTTGAGACGCGATTCTGAGTTTCTTGGAACGTTAGAGTTCAGAAATTGGAAATTTCTAAAGGTCGAAGTGCAGATGGCTCAAAGATTCGGAAGTTAAAAACTCAAAAAGTAAAAAAATCCGGAAATTTGAGGAAAGCTCGTGACAAAGTTGTGAAATAAACGACGTTGCATCTCACGAATTCCGAGATTCGGAGTTTTGGCCTTTCGGATCTTTAGCTTTCGAAATTTTGAGCCTTCGGTGTTTTTCCATTCGGAATTTTTTCAAATTGACTACGTAGACTTGAGGAGAAATAATCTTTCGAAAAACTCTGAGTTGGTAGTAGAAAAATTTGCAATTTTTATCTTTCGTAGCTTTTGAAATTCGGACTTTCAATCCCGGCCCAATCCAGGATTGTATTACTCTGACACTATTTGAGGTTTAGTTCGACACAGCGAGCGAATTTTTTGCTCACTTTATTGCTTACTGCGTGTCGTTTTTTGGTAAATTAGTGGACACCGTTCTAAACTGATGAAAAAAAAAGAAGTAACCAAATAACCACAGAAAATTACATTTTTGCAAATTCTATACGTATATGCATAAAACACACTGTAGGTATGTATTGGTGATATTCGACTGTAGGATTTAAAAAAAAATCATTCAATTCAGTGTTTTATACGCTCTTGTCAGTTCTATACGTCGGATACGGTATGAATAACTCGATTGAACATTCGCGTTCTATTGGACCGGCCACTTGATATCCTCAGGGGATAAATAGGATCTAATTAACTCGTGGGAGAGTGGGCACGTCGTCGCGTTGTGATTAATTCATTTCATTGATTAATTGGTTGTATAAAAAAAAATCGGACTACTCGCATTTCGTACTTCACGTACTCTCAGTTATTTATTTATCTTCAATAATTGATATCCTTATTCCATCTTTTACATTGTAAGAATACTCGAAAAAGTGACTTATACGATGATATAGTAGAGGCCACTTTCAACTTAACCTAGCTAACATAAAAAAACATGAGTTTTACTGAATTTCTGTCAGATTTTTTGACCAAGTGACCTACACAGCTACTTTCTGCCAAAAAACTGAATTCATTCGTCGTGGGATCGTTCGGATCGGTTGGGTAATCGTCGAGAAATTAAGATTCGCGTTTTCGAAGTGACGACAATTGGTAATCATGGAATTTCGAACAGACTTCCATATCGCCTGAAGTTGCCACGTGACTATGTTCGGAATTTCATAATTACCAATTGTCATCATCTCGGAAACACGATTCGTAGTTTCTTCCAAACTGTACAGGATTGGAGCTTTTTTTCTGAAATTTCTTATTTATTTCCTTCTTATTGAGTTATTTTCCTCCGTGACATAAAGTGCGACGAAGAATATCAAAGTACTATCCGCATTTTATCCAGGCAGTGTATAGTATGTGCACGAAATGAATACCAGAGTATTTTTGTACGTATGTACATAGGATGTATGTATGTATACATACGTATACTGTAGTACGTACAAGCAACGAGAATAAACTGCAGCCATGCGGCTTAAGGCGGTACAAGAAGCTTCTTCTGAGCTCGACCAATACCTAGGCAGCTTTATTCCCGAGGGATTATTGCTCTTGGTATACATACATATATATACTATAGGTACGAGTGTATCCTTGCTCGAGGCTAGGATCCCGCAATATCCAGCTTCTCTCTGCATCTGCCTCTCGTCTATCTACTCACGGCGTCTCACAGCTTCTTTTATTTATTCATTTATTCATTTATTTATTTATTTATCACAGAGAATTGATCCTCGCTTCGTCTTCTTCTATTCCTTCTTCGACTTTCTCGCGTTTGTCATACATACAGGGTGAATTTCCATTGCGCATGCGCATGATCTGAATACAGGTTAATGTTCAGTGCAGCCAACCGTTGGAAATTTAATCAAATTGAGCCATACTGGTAAAAATATTTGGGGTTAGATACTTCGCGGTTGTCTGTCGTGTTTTATACTTTCATATTCCGGACGCGGTTGGCTGCACCGGACATTAACCTGCGCTCGGAGCGTGCGCATGCGCAGTGAACATTCATCTGTTTACCCGTTAGAAATTCACCCCGTATAAATAATCAAATTTGAGTGAATTTTCAAAAATGTGAATACAGAAACCTTCAGAATTTATCCAAATTTCAAAAAACGCCTCAATTCAACGAAGTCCTGTTCGCTTTCGAAAATTTTCCCACTCGAATCTCCTACTCCTACGATTTTCCAACGAAGGTGAAAATTCGTGTATTATAATAGTGATTTTCATCTATGAGACTAGTAATTAGAGAAATACTAGAGAAAGACTAGAATTAGGAAATAAGTGAATTTCCTCCAATTACATGTACCTATAGACTATTCTTTTTTGACTCTGAGGGAAAATCCTGTATATGATATTATAGATTTTTTTGATTTTTTGCCTCCCTCCGAAACCTGACGAGCATCTTTTTCCGTGTAGAAAATATATTTCTTAATCGAGATGAGAAGCAGCTCTTCTCCGTAGTATTAAGCCGTTGGTGAAGTATCAATCTTCTTTCTTTCTCACTTTTCTTCTCACTTGTGTCTCACGTCTCAGGTCTGCTGCCCGTGGGCGCGAGCTGACAGGAATCGAGATAGCGGCTGTTAGTAAAGAGGTAATCGAAAGTGAAAAGGGGCGAAAAAGGGCGAATAGCGAGTTTGCCCTGCTGGGTCTTTCTAGGTCGATAGGCATCGTCGATGAAACGGAACCAAACATCCTCTTACAAGTGCGAACAGCGGATTTTCCCTCCTTTTTTATGTTTCCAAGAAAAATCTGTATTTTCTTATCGATTCAGTTGTTTCTTGGTTTTTTTTATTTTCTACAATCCTTCAGTGACTTTCAGTTATATCTAGTTACTTTTTGTAATATCTAGTTATTTTTTGTTATTTTGAATTACATGCGTAGTTATTCTAGTTCCTTTTTGTAATATCTAGTTGTTGATTGTGATTTTTGATTATATCTAGTTACTTTTTGTGATATCTATTTATTCTTAGTTATATTTATTCGTTATTATTTATTTCTGGTTATTTTTTGCTCGCGTAAAATTCCCACTTCTTCTTTTATTTCTTCTTCGCATTTTTCTTCCTCATCTTTTTTCTATACAGTATTCCGGGTTGAGTAGATCAGCGAATCGATTTATCCAAGACCGCGCGAAAGTGGCGAAGAAGTGGGTTTTGACGTATATAAAATTGATGGCAGAATGTCAGATATATACAGACGGACAGACATAGCCAGTCAATAGCAATTCTCAACGTTCTGACAAATCGAGAGACAGCCGTCTGCCTGCCTGCCTGTGGTTTGAACCCACGTTGATCTTTTACCAGTAGGTATACAGAACGACGGGTAACTTTTAGTAGAAAAATCGCGTTATATGGACCATCGCCAATATCAACTTTGGCCAAAACTTAGCTAGGCCAAAGCTTATACCTTTATATCTATTATTATAAAATACGTAGGTATATATGGTTAGAGATCCAATAAAATTTCTCAACGTGTAACGTATGTGGGTAATTTTTCAACAACATTACTAATACGTGAAAAATTATGAATGATTTTTAGTATCTGTTTCAAAAACAGGGTAGACAATCTTTTTCAACTAGTTTTTGAACTCTTGATGAAATTAGTTTACAATTTCAAATCACGATATTTCAGTATCTAAACGGGCTAGAGAGAAAATCAAAAAAGAAAGAATAGCCAATAGCTTGTTTTTTGTATCCATGGCTATTTGTTTTTTAGTCCTGACATCGTCCGGAAGTTAAGCCGTTTCATATATAAGTACATGTACTTTTGGAATTTTTTGTTCAATCATTTATTTAGTTTCTCGGCAACTGAAGAAGTTCTTTCCGATAATTTGAATACATTGCTGAATGTATGTACATACATAAATATAATGTAATATACTTATGTATTCCATAAATCGATTTTATCGAATAATGAAAAAATTACTACCGTGAGAGTAGACAGCAGGATCAAAGAGGAGAAAAACGAGCATTTCGACTTCAGATACTTATCTATACTGTACATTTATTGTATATCCGGTATGTCGATCCGATAAATCGAATCTGAACACATGGCCTCCTTCTTTTCTCCCTCTCTCTCTCTCTCTTACTCTCTTTATTTCCTATTTTACGCCTAGTTCAACAATTGTCTATATATATGTATGTACAATTATGCCCGAACGATAAATTATTCCGAATCTAGACACACGTTGCTATACGGTATTATGCGAATATACAGGTGCGGAGGCAAATACCAGCACAAATATCTACAATAGCTACTCTACACCTAATGTATTTACTTATACATATACCTATGTAAACCCATATGTATACATATAGCTATTCATGTGAGAATTAGTCGATAACACATGTACTTCAATTGAGAATTTTTCATTAATTATTAGATGCGGGATTAATTTGTTAATTATTTTACAGTAATTAAATTGCTGAATGTTTCAAGTTGTGCAGTTTTTCGCGTGTAAATTTTTTGTAAACTTAATTGATTTCTTTTTTTCTTCAGGTATAATTTTTGTGTAATTATATTGTTATAGCTTGTATTGGTATATATCGACCGAGGTATATGTATACATCACGTCAAATCCAGAAAACAGCACCGTTCTTCATTCTATTTTTTTCGCAATAATAAACGGTGATTTGCTACAGCCTTCACCTGGTATAAGAAAAGTGAGCTTCTTATCCTGAGAACCGGATCTACACGCAAGCCGGCTTGGCGTATTATGCTAAACGAAGTTTTATGTCCCTCGCGCCTGTACATATATACATATATATAAGTATGTATCTATGTATGTAATATGTATGTACATAACTAAATTCATATACAAACGTTATACCTTATACGACTGAAATAACGACGAGATATATACCTGATTGAAAAAATACGTGTCACTGAAATATGCGATTCTATATGTTTGTGAAAAAATTCGCAAAAAAGCTGCAACTGTGTTCAGGAGTTTCTGCAATATCTTCTTTAATTTCTATGTAATAGTATACGTATAAAAAGGAAAAGGGCGTATAATTATTTATTTTTTTATCGCCTTGGGATGGGAAAAGGGTTGAAACGAAAAAAGCCAATGTTTTGGTTTCGAGATGAAAATTTAATGGCAAAAGGGCGCAAGTGCCGTGAATATTCGCCCTTTTGGCATAAACTTTGTTGACAAAATCAGCCCGACTAATGCCGGAAGGGCGTAGCAGCCAACGAATTCATGTTTTACCGGAATTTCTGTTCAACCGAAAGATTAACGTTTTTAGGGCATGAAAACGCATTTCCGATAAGAAAAGTTAATTTTTCGGTAAAACGTGATTTCGTTGGAAGATACGCCCTTCCGGCATTAGTGGGCCTGATTTTTTCAATGAAATTTATGCCAAAAGGGAGTATCCACGAAAATTTCTCGCTTTTCAACATTCACGGTTTTTTTTTCCATTTCAAAGCCTTTCTAGTCGAATTAAGCGAAATAATAAAAAATTCACAAAAATTCTGTCTTCAAGAATTCAGTTTTTGGATACGATATACTCAGTATATAATCTATATAACTATTTAATAGTAGGTATGTATATGTTCGCCTTAAAACATTATATATAGGCTGAGACTTCGTTTGAAAAGAGATTTTCTGTCGTTCATGCCCATGCGGAGCTTTTTGTGAGCAGAACCACTTTGCCTGAGCTTGGCACGACGGCCGAGACGAAAGCGGGGCTTGAACAAACTTTTAAACTTATCTCAAGCGAGAGAAAGAAGCTGTCGCGTTTGAAATACATTCTATATATCTGTATATATATACCTACAGCTTTAAGCTGTAACTAAACAACCGCATGGTTGTATATAGATACATATATATTATATAATACATTATACAGAAAACTTTGCGGTCTCAAATAAGCCGCAATTTAGAAAACTCTCCGCGGACTTACAAAAATTGGAAAACGATGCAAACCACAGAAAAATCTCCCTATACCTACGTTGTACATTTTTTCATCTCTATTAATTTAGTACTCTGTTTTTTTTTCATTCTTTTTTTTTTTTTTCTTTTCATAGGGATTAGCGTTTATTAAAGCGCGCCCCATTTTGATTGCTTTATTTAATTTAATTACAACATTTTTCCCTTTTCCGACACCAAATTTCAACTTTCTCATTCTATCCCGAGCGACTCAGTAGCGAGCTACAAAGATCGCCATGTGCTTCTTGGATTCGGCAAGTGATTTTGGGTGAAAAAAAAAGAAACAAAAAAAACGAATGACTGCCTTGCTGACATAATTCAATGGATATCAACGAATTTCCCGAAAAAATTCGAGCTTTTTGTATAGTTATTCTTTTTCAGGCGTGGTGGTTTTCGCGATTTCAATTATTTTATCGACGACGCTGAACAATTCTGGCCTTTTTTTTTTTTTTGGTTCTCTGCGTTTGCAAACTACGAAGATCTATAATTATTTTTTGTAACAAGCGATACGAAAACCTGTACAATATTCTTCTGAAAAAAATGATAGAAACAAAAAACTAGAATACAATGTTCTAATTTAACATGAAAAACTGCGAAAATTTGAAAACTCTTTGAAATTCTATTTGTAACAAATGCACGATTTCTACGTTGTTTAGACCTATTAAGCGGGCCTAAAGTGAACTTTTTCTGACCCGCTTGAAAAATAGCGGTTTTCATTAAGCGATTTTTCCATAAGCATTAAACTCGACATTCGGTCTAAAAAAAAGCCCACTTTACGCCCTTGGTTCACAATATACTATTATTTTTAAAAAAGAGAGAAAGAGAGGGAGAAAAAAAAAATACATAATTATATCTTGAATTTCACGATCAGAATCTGGCTGACGAGCAGCTGCAGCCGAAAATTTCGCACATTAGACATAGACGCATGGCCAATGTGTGCGAAAAGTTTGAGATCTATGTGTCTATGTCTATACCTACATACGTTGCATAGACGCGTGACTATATGTCAGCTTGGTAGACTTGAAAGTGAGAAAAGAGCGCGCACATACCTATATATAATATATATATATATACATACATTACAATCGTAGGTAGTAGTACAAACATATAAAACCGAGAGCCAAGATTAAGCTGGTTAATTATAGTTTATAACGTAGTTTCTTCAGCCTTCGTGTCTCATTGCTCTTTTATTGCGCGACTGGTGCACAGGCAGTGTACCATACCTACCTACTTCGTAATTATCGTATATCGTCTACTGGTACACACGTATGTGTATTTACTGCATACCTACGTATATACCTGAAGCATTGCAGGGTCGCGGATCTTGAATCGTCGCCGTCACCTTGCAATACCGAATCAATCCGATACGCGTCCAACTATAACTAATTTTATTTTATCGATGACAATTTAGAGAATGATTTTTCTTTTTCATTTTTCATTTGTTTAACTTGGAAAAAATTGTAAAAAATTATTACAATCAACCCGAGAATGAAAAGTCGAATTTTTACCAGATCTCAACGTTTCGAAGTCTAGAGAATCGCCTCCGATGCAATTCTTGGACTTACGTCTGGGTGTCTGATCAATTTTATGTCCAACGATATCTCGAAAACGAATCCATGGATTTCCATCATTTTCATCTCAATCGATACGGTTTTTCATTACTCAGAGCTCATTAGATTTTCGATTCAATCGGTTGACTAGTTTTCGAGTAATCGAGCGAACTAAATTTTACAAAAAAAAAACAAATTTTCAAACAGTCATATCTCGAGAACGAATCAATGGATTTTGACGATTTCGATCTTCATCGATAGCATTCGCTTCAATATAGAAATCACTAAATTTCGAAATGAATCGATGCAGCAGTCTCTTGTTGATTCAACTTGAAAGATCTGGCCCATCGTGGTCAGCCGATTATAACCTAGCTGTGTTTTTTTTTCGTATTTTTTTTTTCGGAGGGCGGAACGGCACTTGGTTCAAAATCCTGAAATTACCTGAACAGTATAGTTTATTCCTGATATTGAATGATTATTCATTTGAAAATATAATTTGAAAAAAAAAATCAATTTCTGGATTTCGTTTATATCTTTTTGGATTTATGTTTTTTTTTTTTTTTTTGTTTTTTTTTTATTCATTTCTTTATCTGGAAATTCATATCGATAGAACAAATTCCACAATAGTTTGACGAAGAACGAAAGAGAAGAACGAAACGAAAAAAAAAATCTTATTAAGTACTCGGAAGAAAAAAAAAAAAAAACTAGAAAAAGTATAGGTGAGTCGAATAAAATGTATGTAACAAAGATATGATTATTCGTACAGAAATAGTTGTAATACTTTGAATTTTACCATTAAAAAAAAAAAAAAAAAAAAAACAAATACATTAAAAAGAAAATGAACAAACAAAATATGCACAAAGAAACGCGAAGACCAATCGGATTGAAATGAAATCAAGAAAAAAAATTGTAGAAACAGAAAAAAAAATGAATAAAAATTCTAGGAATACTTGCCAGTTATCGGAATTCTTTCGCAATTCTTTCGATGGGTTGATTAAGGAAGATCGCAGGGGTGAAGAGGAAAAGCTGAAAATGGAAATAATGGGGATAGGGATAGGGATGGGGATATATATAAGATGGGGAAAAACCTTTCCGTATATCCAAGTGCTATTATTCCGATACCCGTAGAAACTAGTCGCGCGCGAGTGAGTGGTGCAAAAATAGCCCGAAGGATCAATATTGTTGGCGGCACCGCGCCACGTCCAACCCCATATCTATATATATATACATATACATGTATACATGTATATATATTTATACTGCGTATATATACAATATATACATATATACAATATATACATATATACCCACGACCCCGTTTTGTCGGACATTGGGGCAAGTTGAAGGGAAGGGGGGGGGGGGGGGGGGGGTAAGGGGTCGTGGACAAGGCCACACCGCATAAAACAAACACTAAACCCCCCCCCCCCCCCCCCCAACGCGTTTCCGAAATCCAGGAAATAAATATCAACCTTATCGTGTATGTAGTTGTTTTTTATTTTATTTTATTTTATTTTCTTCCGGTTGTTGTTCAGTTATTCGAATGATTATTACTTATAACTTCGATGTCTTTGGTGAAAAATGTAAAAAATTGTATTTAAGAGTATTGAATTGATTGAAGTTTGAAGTTCCGAATTTTAAAAGTTCCGAATGGTCAAAATTGCGAATTTATTTGAAACGCGATTCTAAGTTTCTAGAAACGTTAGAATTCAGAAGTTGGAAATTCCGAAAAGTCGTAATGCAGACGGTTCAAAAATCTGGAAGTTAAAATCTCAGAAAGTTCAAAAATTCTGAAATTTAAGGGAAGCTCGTGACAAACATGTGAAATAAACGACGTAGCATCTCGCGAATTCCGAGATTCGGAGTTTTGGCCTTTCGGATCTTTAGCTTAAGGAATTTTCCAACTTCTGGTGTTTTTTCATTCGGAGTTTTTCAAATTGGCTACGTAGACTTGAGGGAAAATAATCTTTCGAAAAACTCTGACAATGAGTCATTACTATAAAAATTCGGAATTTTGACCTCTCGCAGCTTTCGAATTTCAAAATTTCAATCCCGCCCCCTACGATCCTTAAAGATTGCTGTATATTTTATTTTCATAATTTGGTATAACGAAACAGATAAATGATCTTATATTTGCTTTGCAAATTATATCTAATACTCGACAATTTCATACTTTATCACGTATACATACTACCTGAATATATCCAGCCTTACTATAATGTATAAATGGCGACGAGACGGGCAAAACAATAATCGAGGTCAATGACCTTTTCCGGGTTTCGGTAATTGCTAATAGCAATCGGTGCGGGGAGAGGAAATTCGATCTATGAAAAAAGAAAAATTCACAACTACCAACACTAAAATATATTCTCCAGACTTGCGTATGGGTATATATGTATATGTATAGGTATATTGCGTATTTAGGTAAAAGTTCATACATATTTACATACGTATACATGGGTATATATACTAATGTATAAGGAGTATATGGTTCAGGTATATGTACGTACGTACTGCAGTCGAAGCGTATAAACCACTCGGAGTGGTTTTTCACGCCATGTCAAAGTTTCGGGGGTGGAAAAAGGGGGTTGGGGGTTTAGAGGGGGTTTTGGGGTTGAGAGGGAAGTTGCAAACGAGCCAACACGAAAATAGGAGCTGTTCTGGGTAATTATACCCGTTTTCCACCCCGCCAGAAAATTAGTGAACCATGTTGTCACCACCCCCGCACATTTTCTGGGATTAGGAAGCTACGAAATGGTAGGGGGTGGGAAGCTCGTAGCTTAGAGCTACACGTATATATCTACGTGCCGGAGCAGACGATATCCATAAACTTCTAATTACGCATCTAAACCGAGAAATATATATATATATACAAATTCTTGCCATTTATCGCCTTTCTCGTCCCAGTTAATACCCACCCTCGTATTTTACACCCCGTCAGATTCAGACGCGAGCTGATCAATCGCAAATTTCCGTTTCCATAGGCTGCACGTGTAGAATTTCGATGAAATAATCAAACGAGGAATCAAAAGTCAAGGATTTGTTAGCGTTTTTCAATTCCTCGCATAGGTATAGGTGCCGAATTTTTCCCTTTTGGTTTAGGACCTATAATGGAATTAGGTATATTTATTGAACGGAAAAATTAACTGCGAATTAAAATTTTGGAAAAAATAAAATAAACAGAGAATTTTTGGAAAATTTGAGTCTTGATAAGTTTCCGAAACCGAGGGAATTATTATATAGGGATCGTTTCAGTTCTCAGCGGTTTGAAAAAAGCATCTTATATGTTTGTATATCACGTGAATTATGGCAAAAGGGCGTAAGTGATGAAAAATGCGATTTAAATGCCAAAAGGGCGTACAATTATTATTTTTTTTTCGATCATCTTTCGATAGGAAAAGGGTTGAAACGAGAAAAAGTCAGTGTTTTTGTTGCGAGACGGAAATTTAATGGCAAAAGGGCGCAAGTGCAAGCTTCACGGTTTTTTTTCCCCCATTTCAAAGCCTTTCTAGTCGAATCGAACCGAAAGAAAAAAAAATTCACGACCTTCTTCCTTTAAGAATTGCAAAAGGACGCAAATGTATCACTTACGCCCTTTTTCCATCAGTCACGATATGTATTTTCGTAAATATGTACATTCATATATATGTATCTACAAACAAGGGGTAGATGCAGGTATATGTGTATGTGTATTGTATATACAAGTAGACGGGCAGACGAGAAGGAGGGCAACGGGCCAAGGTCGCGACTCCGACTGGCACCCCTATACGAGCCACCCTCACCGTCTAACACGTTGTCGGTGCTCCGAGAAACGCGTAACAATTCCCTAGGACAGGGAATTATAGCCTTTCGACTAACTCGGACCGACCAGGTGCTAAAAATAAATAAATTATGACCAAGGGTAGGCAGCTATAGGTATGTGTATAGACAAATGTTGGAAAAGCAACGATTTTTTTCAAAAATAAAATTCCTCGGTTTCTTTCCTAATTTTTTTTAGTTTTAAAAACCAAAATTTTTCACTTCCTTGAACCGCGACGATGATGTGATTTCACACCAAATTCAGTCCAACTTACCAGCAACAGTCCAGCTAAAAAAAATCGAATCCATAATTTTGTGAGAAAAAAAAATAGATATACGTATTTATCGATTCCCAGTAATATTTATTTATTTTTTTTTTTTTTCAGACAGTTTTGTCCATTTCATTGAGTTTCGTTATTTATTTCCCAATTTGGCGAGCTTCGACTATTTTTTGGGGTTTTATTTTCGTTCGGGACAAGTCAGGACTCAAAAGTTTGTGAAATCAGATTGGAATTACTATTGTAGACATTTATTTTCATGAATTTTTAAACCGAACGATTTCTAACGATTCTTCTGTAAATTTGTATCTCGTTTACCAAATCTCAAACTTTTTTTTTTTTTTTAATGCATCTACTGGCCATGCGAAGAAATTAGACTCAAAACTGATTAAGTCGGATAGAAAAGCTTCTGGAAAATGACAAAAAAATCTACTTCTACCGATTTTCATATAAATTTTCATCCGTTTCCGCCGATTTCGATACCCTTTATGTCAATCACACAGGTTTCGAACATTTCTACTATCCACGGGAATTTGGGAAGATATGAGACTCAAAAACCGATACAACCCAGTGTGAAGAAGTCCTCAAGATTTTTGAAAAAATCGGCTTCAACCGATTTTACACTTTCGTGTTTCATTGAGTCTGAAAAAATGTAGTCTAATTTCGTTTTGTTTTTTTATTATCCATCGATTATTTTTTTTTGTGAATTTTCATTGAGATCTAACGATTTTTGTGTGATTTTCTGTTTCAGGTGTATCCTTGTGCTGAGAGAAAAGGTGCCTCGTGAATATAGTGGATCGATTATGAACGAGGGGGTGAACAAATATTCAACCTAGTGTCTTGGCCGCGCGCGGTGTTAGGGAATAAATTTCGAAAAATAGAATCAAAAAATAAAAAGATAAAAAATAAAACAGGAAAATACCGTTTCAACAATATCACCATAGCTAGTTAAGTTATCGCTGAAAGGCTGGCGATGACGATGCCAGCTCACAGCTGAGTTTCAGGATCGTTCGAAATTCCAAGCAGCAACCTGCCTCCTACGCTGCGGCGAACCACACCCCTCACGCTAAGGTAAATCGAATTTGAATTCATTATACATATACTCGGTTAGTTGGTTGGTTGGTTAGTTAGTTAGTTAGTTAGTTAGTTAGTCAGTCAGTCGGCAACGAAAAGCCACAATTGTTTTAAACAAAAGCGTATTAATTATGACACGATATCGTTGGCTGCCATTTTCAAGCTTCGAAATAAGGCTCAAACCTGGGGAAACAAAGGTTGAAATAATTATGAGGGTTGGATTTTTTTACTGAAAAGCTAGTAAAAAGCTTGGAAACGAAGGGAACTTGAAGAAGAAAGAAAATGTGAATCAACATGATAGGGAAAGTAAAAGATGAATTGAATAATTTGAACTCTGAAAAAGCTCGAAGATGGAAAAAGTGCCGGAAAATCTTAAGGGCTGGAGAGAAAAGCTAGAAAGTGACGGAAACTTGGAGAAGAATAAGAAGATCGGGTAGTTCAAAATCAAAACGATAGAGAAATGGAAAAATGAATTGAATAATTTGAGCTTCATAAAAGCTCGAAGATGGAAAAAGGGTCGGAAAAATTTTAAGGGCTGGAAAGGAAAGCTAGGAGACAACGAGAACTCCAAGAATAATAACGCTCGGAAAAATCAAGTTCAAAACTATTGAAAAAAGAAAAGAAAATCGGGAGAAACACGACACATCCGAAAAGGTCAAAAAGCTTGGAAAAAGTTCAAAAACTCCAAAAAGCTGAAAAAATCGCTTATGCTCGACACGTTATTCTCGCAGAGCTATACACACGTTTTCATTTATACATACCTACATACATATGTATAAATATATATATACATATATATATATATGCGAGGTTGGTTAGACGCTCTGTTCAGAGATTTGAACGAAACGTTTCTCGCCCCCTTTTCTTTTACTTTCTTCTCTTTTTTTTTCTCTCATTTTTTTTTTTGTTTTTTGTTTTTTTTTCTTTCTTTTCTTCTTTATTTTTTATCTTTTTCGCAAGGCATCCAAAGCTCCCCTGCAGAAACGTGAGATGAAAATTGAAGTGAATCGTTGTCCAAAAGAATCTCGTCTTTTATACACGAATACCCATACATAGGTATATATACACAATTTAATTTGATTTCTCTTTTTGTTTTCAATATAATTATGTTTGCTGATTCACAACTAAGTAGTTTCTAACTGATTTATACGATTCATTATTTATTTAAAAAACTGTTGAGAATTATAACGTAGTTGTTTATCAGTTTGTTGCGATCCTATCATCTCGCGACTTTGGTCGTATTATTATATCTTGTCTGATCCTGATCATCCTCTGATCAATTTGCATTCGCTCGATTCATCGCTAATTACTAATGTCTTATACAGCGTCAGTAAGAAATGAAACTTAATTGGAATAACGGCGTGCGGGTTTGTGAAAGAGCTTCGATCATTGAAAGATTGAGGAAGAAAATTAATGTAGTACAAAGAATTAATATAAAACGGAAATCTTATGCTGAAGAATGAAAAATTTATAGAAATATTGGAAGTTTTTTTTTTTATTTCGTTTTCTTCTGTATTTTTATCCTTGCTATTGATTGAACAAACAATTTTCACCTGAAATCCAGAAAAACCCCAACAACAATATAATACCATAAGCAAAACGAAGTAAAAATCAGGAATCACAAATACTAATGAAGTGAAATCACAATTTTGCTGAAAATTAGAAAAAGAAAAACCAGAAAACAAACAAGCGAATTTGTTTGTTTAAATTACTGAAGCTTTTTATCAGCATCGTATGCATGTAGGTATGAGTATTTATGCATAAATGAACAAAGTGGTTTATATACCGATAATATGTATGTACATATGTATGTATGTATGTGACAACGATCGATATATCGGCTCTTGAACTTGCGGCTTCTAAAATCTGGTTTATTGAAGGCTGTCGACTGCAGCAGCCGTTTGTCGACAATGATTAATCACTCTCGTGATAATAATAATAGTAATAATTAGGGGCGAGATTGAAATATCAAATTTCAAAAGCTGTAAAAGTGGAAAATACCGAATTTTTCTACTACCAATTCGGAGTTTTTAGAAAGATTATTTCCTCGAAAGTCTAAGTAGCGAATTTAAAAAACTTCGAATGGAAAAACACCAAAGGTTCAAAATTCCGAAAGCTCAAGATCCGAAAAGCCAAAACTCCGAATCTCGAAATTCGCGATATGCAACGTCGTTTATTTCACAACTTTATCACGAGCTTCCCTTAAAATTGCGGATTTTTGGACTTTTTGAATTTTGAACTTTCAGATCTTTGAGCCGTCCGCATTTCGACCTTTCGGAATTTCCAATTTCTGAACTCTTAACATTTCTAGAAACTCAGAATCACGTCTCAAATGAATTCGGAATTTCGACCGTTCGGAACTTTTCGAATTCGGAACTTTAATCCTGCCCCCATAATTGAAAGTCGATAATTATTAATCAATGATCATTAATTGGTAATTAACGATCAGTAATCAGTGAGTTGACGCGGGAGTCAGGCAGTCAGTCGGTCGATTGTTTAGTGAATGATTAGTTAGTCACTAAAATCAGTAAACTATTTAAGTATTTATAGTTATTGTGAGAAACTGGCCAAGAGAGAATCGGCCAGCTAGCCAGCCACGTGACTTTAGCGTTTCATGCCGCAACGCCTCGTATTGATCGGGCGAGCATCAGCTGTAGTTGTACCTCTATATATATATATCTATATATCCACACCGTTTTACATGTATATACATACATATATGTATGTACTTTACATACACAGGTATGCATGTATATTTACATATAAATTTATACCGAAACATGACGTATGTTAATTAATTTTATTCAATTTAAGGACACGAATTGATCAATAAGCTGATTAATCGATTGCCAGTAAAAAAAAAAAAAACTAATGAATATACGTCTATTCGTTGTTGAATTGGAAACGGATTTTGGATACGGTATTTGTTCGAAAAAGTGCATGAAAATTAACTTAACGCATATACGCTTTATTTATAAGATACAAAAAATATAGTTGACTTTTGGTTTTCAGGACTGTATTTTTTCTATTGGATTATGAAAAACCTGGTTTTGAACTGAAAAATCCAAAAGCACATTTTCTCAAATTGAAAATCAAAGTGTAGTTTATTGATGGAATCTAAAATAATCGGGAAAATTGCTGAAATGTATTTTTCTACGTTCACAAAATGGGCAAAAATCTATTCGTCAAAATTGTAAAAAAAAAAAAAAAACAACAAAAAAAAACGAACAATCATTTGCACTATTCGGTTGTACGATCTTTGGCAACAAAAAATCACACCATTTCGATTCTGAAAGGCTTTTTTCTGAAATTTGACTTATTTTATTTTGACATTTTTCATTCATACGCCTACTTTTGATTTTGAGTTTTTACCGAATAATAAAAACGGAATAAACTAAAACTTCTTTCTTTCTATTGATTGAACAAAAATTTTGATAAATTTTCGCGAATTTTTGCACTAATTTTCGCTATCCAGCAAACCCTTGCTAATTCATCATGAAAATTTTGGTTACCTTGCCAATTCTTGCCTATGCATTATTTTGAAAATTCCTACTATCTAATTGGTTTTTATTTATTTTATTTCATTTTTTTTTTATGTCAGTCAGTCCTCACGAATTTCTGATATTTTTCGAATTGTTTTTTTTTTTTAGTTCCTGGTTCTAGCTGCTTTGCCAATTTTCATTCATTCCTACGGTTTATGGAATGGGAAAATCGTTCAGCCTGGGGCACTCCGCCCTCGGCTCGGTTGCATAACGTTTAAGTATATAAACGGTACAACGTGCGTATGATTGGCTACTCGAGCCCTGACTGCTTAAAGGAGCTTAAAGCTTGTTCAACTGGCTCGCTAAACCTCTTGAGGGTAAATTCTAGCTCCTGGTGAGATAAGGTTTGAGCGCTCTTTAGAACGAAAAACCACCCCGCAGGGCACCAACGTGGCTTGATCTCTCTTTGGGCCACTTTGTGACCCCTTACACGACCCCACGGCACCCCGTCATCGCTGATCCCGTAAATGACGAGATTTTTTCTGAAACGGGTAAAATCTGAAAATACCTGCAAATTTTTTTTTTTTTTTTTTTGCGACGATCAAACGCATTTGTTGATGCACATTTCTTGCTGATTTTTATTATCCTCGATCGTAGAATTGGCAAAAATAAATAAATAAATAAATTTACATCGTTTGAAATTGTTGTTAGGTTCGTTAGTAGCGAGGGAAAGTATGATAGATCGTTACGCATCGATTTGAAATTCAATAGCGTTTGAAATACGCGCCCGGAAGGTGACGGTGAATGGCGTGTCTGACCTCCTTTTGGTTATAACCTAACCTACGAAACCCTACTCTGACATCTTTGACATCCTATACTTTTCCCGCGCGCCGCCATATTGGATAGTTTATACTTTTATAGTGACGTCGAGACGAATAGAAAGCGCAATGACGTTGCATCGAATTTTAGAGATTTTTATTCGAAAATTGAACTCATTGAATAATTTTTTGATATTGTCAGTCGATTTTAGAAAATCTAATCCTCATAAAATGCAAATTTTTATTCTCTGCGAAGAATTTTCATCATTTTAAGTCCGCGTTCCGATTTTTGCAATTCTTTTTTCGGAAAAATAGTTCAGGCTTACGACTAGAAATTTATCGCACGATTTTGAAAAATCTAATCCAAATAAAATGCAAATTTTCATTCTTTACGAAGAATTTTGATCACTCTATAACTCCGCATTCTGCTTTTTCAAATTCTTTTTTCTGAAAAACAATTCAGGCTTACGATTAGAAATTCATCGCACAATTTTAAAGAATCTAATCCTCATGAAAAGCAAATTTTCTTTCTGTACGAATAATTACGATCACTTTAACTCTGCATACCGATTTTTGCAATATTCTCTTGTCTGAAAAATAAGTTCAGGCTTACGATTAGAAATTCATCTCACGATTTTAAAGAATCTAATCCTAATAAAATGCAAATTTACATTCTTGACAAAGAATTTTGATCACTTTACCTCCGCATTCCGCTTTTTGTAATATTCTTTTTTCTGAAAAAAAAATTTCAAGCTTACGATTAGAAATTCCTCGCACAGATATTTGTTCATTACTCAATGACGTAGGTATTTTTAATTAGATTTTCTGCATCCGATCTCGCTTTTTGAAATCCTATTTTCCCGAAGAAATAAAAAAACTCGGTAATTTAATTATCGTCTGTGGTAATATAACAGTAACTGCAGCCGGCACACGATTTAAACTAATGTATTTTTTATTCCGTACATATAATACATATACGTATACCTATAGCTATACATACATACATATATATACATTGCAATGACCCTAGAGAATTAATCTGCTTAACGAGTGACTAATTTTATTCATTCATTCATTCGTTCGTTCTTTCTTTCCCAAGAGGCTCTTTCTTTGCTTTCTTTTTTTGCCATTTTTTATACAATCTTGTTTTTTTTTCTTTTTTTTTCTCTTCTGTCTTACCTCTTCCTCTTGGCTATACGTATACGTATATAGTTATATACCTATAACACTGGAATTCACGACCCCTTCGTGATCAATGACCCAAGGGTCAGCCTCTCGTCGCATTGGGAATTATCACCGCGTGTTTCAAACTTGCCTGTGTATGAACGTGCAGCGTGCGTGGGAGGATGACAAAGAAAAAAAATCACATAAAATAACCTATGGACCTGGGGAATTAACCACGATTTTAACACCCTCCATGCCCTCGTGGGAGGACATAAACCTATACGTCGGAAAAGAACTAGAATAGCTTTTTTTCCTTTTTTTTTTACGTTCTGTCTTTTTTTTGTGGTCATGAAAATGAACGTCTTACTTATTCAGATGTCAAGTCACTTCGCGTGGATTGATCCTTATCGATATTTTCGAAAACGAAAGAGCAAAAAAAAAAATTAAGGATGAAAGATTAAAGAGAGCAAAAATCTGAATAAGAAATAAAAAAACGATTCGAAAATTTATGTTATGGCTGTCATGCAAGAGGTTTTTTTATATCGGATATCGATCAGGCTTGACTTTGTGTCGATGGGTCCGTGGAATAACCAGCTATCTCAAATTTTGCTTGAAACAGCAGCTATCTCGCGAACGAATCTGAAACCACTCTGTAGAGCTATTGAATTGCCATGCAACTACAGAGCGGTTTCAGAGTCGCTCGTGGGATAGTACGATTATATTCGCGAAACTTTTGAGAAAGCTACTTTTTCAAGCAAAATTTGAAATTGCTGCTTTTTCAAGCAACTTCTGAGACAGCCGGTTATTCAGCGGAGTCATCGATGTATTCCTATAGCATTTTGGTGTGTAGAAGTATATATGTATATGTAATATATATAAGCTATTTCTCATCTTCGGCTTTTCGAACAGTTAGCTATAGCTATATATGTATACCTATACCTAGACGACGGTGAATCCCTAGCTTCGGAGCAATCGCCCGTCAAAGTTAATTCTACTAGAAGTTTGCTTGGCGTTGAACGTAATCGGTAACGATTCGACAAATCCGTATCAATTCACTATACCTATATGGTGTACACCTAGTTCCCCTTAATACCTCGCTATATCCGAGGCTTAGAAATACGGAAACAAACATAATAGTTTAGTTAGGCAGCAATATTTCATGTATACATATATACATGTAGGTATATGTACATACCTCCTCCACCGAACGATCAATCGATTGGCAAAATTTCCTTTCCATCGGTTTATTATAGGTATACGATTATTACCTAAAAAAATGGTTATAAATCGATTAATCCCAGTTCTCAGAATAAAATAAAACATAGGATGACCCGTCGACAATTCGAAATCAAGTAAAAATTCGAAAATCAATCTATTAGTATTCATCTCGCAATTGTTGCGGATCGATTCGTGAGGATCGCTTAATTATGATTAGCGTAACAATTAGCGATCGATCGATTTATCGGTTGATTTATCATTGCTATAAGACAAATAAGGAGATTAGAAAAGAAAAAATAGAAAAAGAAAAAAACGAATTCCCCCTTACCCAAAAAATAAGAAAAAAATACCCAAAAAATAAAAATCAATTCTTCAATGTGTATATAATTTCGTTGTTGAAATTCTAAAGCGTGGAAAATCAAATAAGGATTTAAATTTCGTCGATTGTATAATTTATAGATGATTTGACGATGCAAATTGACGTTCTGATTCAAAAACGTGTACCTAGGCAGAGAATATTACAAATTTTCGAGGGGATGGATGGATAATAATGATGATTATAATTTAACTTTTAGTCAACGATGATTATAATGATATAATAATAATAATAATAATAATAAAGAATGAACCAACATGATTCCTCAATCGTAATCAAACGTCCAAATACGTTTTTTTGACAATTATGATTGGATTTAACGAGCCGTTATACAGCTACTGTGACTTATGCATAATAAATTGAGTGAATTTGGAAAAGTCTTGTATGTATACCTTCGCAACCTAATTCTGGCAAATGAAACGCTTGTCAAGTGAACTCTGCAAAAGATCAATAGACACCGGCGAACTTTCTGCGATGCGAGTTTATGGCGTAGGATAGAAATAGGTTGGTTGGGTTGGGTTGGGTTGGGTTACATTTAGTACACCCGGGTGAACGGGATTTCAAAAAAACTATAAATTTCTAGTACCCACTTACCCGATTCCTGCGGACAAAGTTTTACAATCAACGTTCTCGTTCGAGTGATGAACGCGCACCGTTGTCGACCTTCTTCAATCCCTGCTATATTGCTGATGATGATAATGATGATGATGATGATGGTGATGATTATTATGACGATGATTATGATGATGTAACTATCGCAAACAACTTATGCCGGATTCATTAGAAGAACCCGATCAAACCCTGTACCGAAGGTGGAAATTTTCCCTTTTCAAATTCTCCTCGATACGACTGCCAAAAACTTTTTGAAACTTTTCAAACTATTTGAAACAGCAGCTCTTATCCTCGTATTGCATCCTGAATACATGGAATTAGATCTTTGTACATTGGTAGAAAAAATTATACATGTCATAGATCATGTTATATTTATATATAATATAATAAATTTTGAAGAAGATTTTCAAAATCCCCCCCGAAAAACCAACCGATAGTTTGTATACTTTACATGTATGTGTTATTCGTACATATAGATAAACCCCACGATATTGCGAAAAATAGAGGGAAGAAATAAAGGAGGTAAAGAAAGAAAAAAAAAAAATAGAAAATTTACAACTGGTACTCCGTCGAGGATCCAAATAGCTTTCAGCAAAGCTCTTCACGCATCGAGTCGCACAAGCTGTACTTTCGGGTAAAACTTACGCGTAGGTGTAAAATCCTGAGACCACAAATCGAACGTTTATTCGATTCGAGATCCACTTTCGTTTGCCATACTATTTGAGAGCATCCGGTCTGGATATATGTATACTGTCGTTTTGCAGCTTCGGTTTTGGCTTTTGGTAAAAATATTTGAACGAAAATCTAAGGAGAATGAAGTTATGCAAAGTATTGAGATTTTGGAATTCTGAATTCCTGGACTTGCAAAAAATTGCCAGAATCCAAAAAAAGGTTGTCATCTTTCATTTCCATTCCAATTAGTTCGAATTTCATCCAGAAATTTGTTTCTCCGGCAAAAATTGGCCCATGGAAAGCGGAAGTTGTTTCTAAAATCTGAGAAAAAATCTCGTGCATTGGAAATAAAAGACATAAAGAAGTTGGAGCTTTTTTTCTTCTGCTCAAGAGTATGTCCGAAGTATTTCTCAGTCGATCATAATTTTTTTTGGGAACTGTGTACCTAACGTGGTTGAAGGAATTGAAGAATTTGAAGAAAATACGAAAAAGCACTCAAATTCAAAACGATCTTGAGATCGAGAGAAAAAAAAATGATAAAAATATTCCACTGGGAGATTTAGAAAGCTGGTTTTCTCAGCTTAAAAATGTATCTTTTAATTTTTTTCTACGACCTTTTCACCCCGAGATATCGAGCTTTTTGTTCCACTTTGAAATTCGTATAACAACCGTAAACATAAAAATGTAATAAAAATTTTAAGCAGACACATACACGTCGACTGCAAAATACAGCAACAAAGAAAAAAAAAAAAAGAATACTATGACGAAAAGCTCAGGATATACCGGAGCCTTTGTCTCTGAGCTTTTCCACAGTATGTAGTTTCAGCGCATGCTACGCCAAACGTACAAACGAGTAGTAAAAGCCTGGTTAACCAGCCGTCGAGGCATACGGCATACGATTAAACAGACGGGCTGGGCTGACCATAACGGAAAGCACTACTAGCCTTAAGAACAAAGCGTCGGCTCATACTACTAGCTTTCCACTTGGCAAACGGACTGGAAATTGGTCGATTAATAAACCGGGCGTTTCTGCATCTTGGGGCTTAGTTCGTCCGGATCTGAATATTGCATTACAAGGATTATTCAGGACAAAGGTATCGACCAAGAAAATAATTCAACAAGGATACGAAAGCTCCTGGAATTTCAGGAATTCGTGACTGTCAGACTCGATCATCCGATTTGCGTTGAAATCGGGTCTGAAATTGGGATTGCAAAATTCGAAATTACGGATTTGGTATAGGAAAAATCGTGTCTTCAGTTCGAATATTTGAATATGCATGTACGAATATTAATGCAAAATATAAATGACACCCCCTGGGACAAGGATTGTACAGAACGAAAGTATCGACCTAGAAAATAATTCGACAAGGATACGAAAGCTCCTGGAATTTCAGGAATTCGTGACTGTCAGATTTGATCATTGGATTTCTGTCCAAAATGGATCCAAAATTAGGATTGAAGAATTCGAAATCGTGGATTTGGTATAGGAAAAACCTTGTCTTCGGTTCGAATACTTGAATATGCATTTGCAAATATTAATGCAAAACGTGAACTGAAAACCCCCTGGGGGTTTCACACAGCGTCTTATCGCTGCCTGGTGTATTTAGAGCCTTGGGGGACTATCTCTACCCCGGGAAAGCTTGAAACCAACTTCCGGTGAACTGATACCAACTTGGTTCAGGGTTGGCTGACTGGCTGGCTGGCTGGTTTTTGGTATTATACACTTCTACGAAGCTACAACCATATATGCATATGTATGTGTGTTCATATGAAAGTGTGTCCGCGGAAACTGGGGCTAACATGAATATTCGAAAACCAAAGCTTATTAACTCTCAAGCTACCACTTAATTTTCATCATTTACGGGGTGGAAAATTATCAGCTACATTTCCGCCGAATAAATCACGACGATGTACGAAAAATCTTCCCATTTTGAACCTGCGGTGAAGTAAAAAGTTAAAAAAAAAAAATCGTCGTGTAGATTTCTTATACTGGTTTTATCGGTCTGGGATCATTTCGGAAAAAAGCTCGACGAGCTTGAAGATACAAAAATGACACGAAGTGCCTTGGAGGAATAGAAAAATCATACTAATTTGAAAATTGTCGTTGTTTTTGGATTTTTTATTAACAACATCCTTGTGTCAATCGTTGGCTGATTTTTGATGATTCTGATTGATTTTTGATGTTTTAATATTGTTTTTTGGATTTTCAGATGACATAGGATGGGTTGGGCGGCGTTCGGGCGGCGTGCAGGTGGTGGCGGCAGTCGCCCCCCTGTTTCCACCCTCCTGTCGCTGTCTATCGCCTCCCTTGCTGGCTCCTTCACCCTTGCAATTCTCTGCATCCTTACCCTCACCCTCACCTTGGCGACCCTGGCGCACGCCGAGGACATGTACGTATATTCACACATACATTGCGAATCATCGTTGATCCACCCCAATTTCAATTTTCCAATTTCCATTTTCCATTTTCCGGCTCCACATACTACACAAATACATATACATACATATGTGTTCAATTCTGTACATGAATTTTACTCGTTTTTCTATTTCTCTATATTTTTCTCTATCTCTATCGATTTCTGGTCATAAAATTGCAGGTATAATTATTTTAATATTGATACATTATACGTGTTATAATTTATTTGAATATCGTTTTTTTTTTTTAATGTGAAGATTTTTCCAAAAGTTCCGAAAATACGAAATTGCGAATTTATTTGAGACACGATTCTGAGTTTTTAGTAACGTGAGGGTTCAGAAGTGGGAAATTCTGAAAAGTCGAAATGCAGACGCCTCAAAGATCCGAAAGTTCAAAACTCAGAAAATCCAAATATCCTGAAATTTAAGGGAAGCTCGTGACAAAACTGTGAATTAAACGACGTTGCATCTCGCCAATTCCGAGATTCGGAGTTTTGGCCTTTCGGATCTTTTCAGAATTTTGAACCTTCAGTGTTTTTCCATTCATAATTTTCCAAATTAGCTACATAGACTTTCGAGGAAATAATCTTTCAAAAAACTCTAAAACGGTAGTAGAAAAATTCGAAATTTTCACCTTTTGCAGTTTTTTAAATTCGCAATTTCAATCCCGACCCACGGAATATTAATTAGAATTTTATGAAAAAAAAAATTGAATTCAACTAATAAAAAAATCAAACAATTTTCATTTACAGATTTTTTTAGTTTCCGTTTTCTTCTCTATTTCAAAATCGTTGATCACGAAATCGTAGCACCTCGTGTATCTCCAAACTTTCCCCAATCATTGAATTTTTTTCGCTTCCCAATTCTTCTTCTACTTATTTTCATTTTCATTCTCCCATTTTTGCCATATCGTTCTCGAGCTCAATTACGATTATGAGTATAAATTACAAAGTATAGTCAGCCGCTATAATTACGTAATTGTTACTAAAGAGATGAAATCAGTTCTACGTGCTTTACATTCATTATTTCATTTACACACACATACTATATATACACATATATATAGATATAGGTACAGGTGTAGGTACGTGGTTTGTCAACTACATATTATACAATACATACATATACGTGTATGTATATTATATACGTAAATATCTGGCTTTGCGATTAGATTAGGTATTATATTATACAACTAACTATATGTATACGTACTACATACATAGCTTGTTTGTTACTACCCAGACAATTTACCTCAATATATACTATACATACATATATACTAGAATACCAATTAGGTACAATGAAATTAGGTTCATGTATAATCGTATTAATTGTTCAAAGTTATAATTAATATTATACATACATAGACGTTTTTAGAACGCCCGAGTGATAGAAAAACATTTTATACATGTATGTACATGTTTTTTTGTTTTTGTTTTATATTGTTTTTTGGATTCAAATTTGGATCAGGCATGGGTTACGGTTTTTTGCACCTTGGCATAACGACGAGCTTGTGATCGTTTTATAGAATATACATATAACTATATACAGTGTTCGTAATAAACGGTTATTGTAATTTTTGAAATGTTTTTTTCGAAAGGAAATAGGAAGAAAAAAAAAAAAAAAATTTGTTGAAAATTTTTTGAGAAAAGCATGCGATCGTTATACGTTATATAATTTCTAATATGGATTTTAATCACTTTTCTTGAATTTTTCTCTTAATTGCTTCGAACTCAGAAATTCAATTTTTATTTGACTCGATGAAATGAAATTGAAAAAAAAAACCAAAAAAAAAAAAACCCAACAGAACGGAAAATATCGCAGATATTTGCTATACAAGAATTTCTATACTATACTAATAATTTTCAAAAAAACGCAATTATCGGTAATAGTTTCAAAAATTTTGTCTAAAATTGCAAATATTGCTGGGGAAGGGGTAAAACGTTTTGGAAAATTAGGAAACCAAAAAAAAAAAAAAAAAAACGAATTTTTTTCTAATGGGGGGGAGTGGCGGATCCCGGAAATCGTCTTTGGGCACCGTTATAGTTTATTGTGTTGCAGTTTCGAGGAGGGAAAATCGGACAAGGAAATACTGGACAACCTTCTGCTTGCTACGAGATACGACAAGCGGCTGCTGCCTCCGGTTCAAGGTACTCTGCGGCCCCCGCCCCACACCCGCCAAGATGACTACACCCCTGACCTCGACCCAAATGATCCAGACCACCCCGATCAGCACCTTAAACACCACCACAGGCACAACCACCACCTTCTTCATCATCTTCATCACCATCACCAAACCTCACCACACAATCACAGCACACTTCTAACTCCCAGTCGAAAGGGTATATCGTTATCCTTTATTTATCAGACATTTTTTTTTCTTATTAAGTTGTTATTATTATTATTATTATGCTCCAGCTCCTTCGAGCGCATGTCAGCCGGATATATTATACATAATATCGCGTTATTGCGCCACACGTCTAGGGGGTGATTTTTTTTCTTCTAATTTTCTAATGCCAATCATCCGAAATTGACATTATTTTGGGGTGGGATTGAAGTTACGAATTCCAAAAGTTCGGTAAGGTCAGAATTGAGAATTTATTTAAAACGTGATTCTGAGTTTCTATAGAAACTTTAGAGTTCAGAAGTTGGAAATTCCGAAAGATCGAAATGCAGACAGCTCAAAGATCCGAAAGTTCAAAACTCAGAAAATTCAAAAATCGGTAAATTTAAGGAAAGCTCGTGACAAAGGTGTGAAATTAAACGATGTCGCATCTCGTGAATTCTGAGATTCGGAGTTTTGGCCTTTCGGATCTTTAGCTTTCGGAATTTTGAAACTTCGGTGTTTTTCTATTCGGAGTTTTTTTAATTGGCTATACCTATTAAGACTTTCAGGGAAATAATTTTTTGATCGCTGTAGCAAAAATCGGAAGTTTGATTTTTTACAGTTTTCGAAATTCGGAATTTTAATTCTGCCCTAATTGAGCCAGGATCAAACTTACAGGGTTTTCAGGGAAAAAGAAGCTAAAGTGCAGTCGTATTTGTTCCATTAGTGGACGCGTTGAGGTCCGATTAAGGTTCAGTTCTTTCAAATCAAATGTTAAATTTTTTTCACCAAAATCAGAAAGGTCACCAAATTCTGCATCAGAAACACCTAAACAGGTATGGTTTTTAGAGTTAAAAGTTTATCCCATCACATAAGATTAGCAATTTTGAGTAGAAGAATATTTTGAAAATTTTCAGGGACTCGAGAAGAGTATTTGAGTCATTCAAACTCCCTCTTATCATCCAATTTGCAGATCTCTTATCTCATGATCCTTAAACTTTAGACCGTATGTTTTTTCGGTGTTTTTAACGCAGAATTTGATGATCTTTCCAATTCTGTGAAAAATAATATACCATTCGGTTTGAAAAAACCAAATTGATGGTTACCGGACCTCAATTCGCGTTTACCCAGAACAAATAAGACTGCACTATACGTTTTCTCTCTTCTAAACCCCTGCAAATTTTGTCTGACGTATTTTTTTCCTATCTGGTCTATATCGTTAGTTCCGGAGATATTGGCTTGGAGAAATTTAAAAAAAAAACTAAAAAATCACTCTGTATATTCGACAACGCAAAATACATTTTCTTTTCATTTCATTTTACTTTTTCTCTCTCTATCTGTCTCTCTCTCTCTCTCTCCCTTTCTCTCTTTACTTCCGTTCGAGTCGGTAACTGAAAAATTTAGAAGAGTTAAATTTCGCAATTTATTTTATTTTACTCTTATTTTTTATTCCTTTTTATATTTCGGGAGGGATGGATTTTCGTTTTCGTTTAGTTTTATTTTTATTTTCCCTTCATCTTTTACAACGGAGAAAATTACATCCTATCTATTTTTTCTATCGAGGATATATATTGTGTATAATTGACACGCTTCGAAAAGCAAAATTTATGCTTTTTACGATTGGATTGTTGTTTTTTGAAATGTTTTTTTTTTTTCTCGAATCAGCCTATATATAAAAGTATACATACATAAGGGCATTCCGTGACAAATCAACAGGTTCGAGCAACCCTGTGACCATAATTAACAATTTTCGAAACATTTTTTTTTTTTTTTTTTCTTTATTATTTTGGTACTCCAAGTGTTAATTACTATAATCGTACGTGTGTTTTAATTGCTTTCAAAAAAATTTCGGAGATAAATTGTCGCGAAGAAAAAAGGTTGAAAATTCAGAGACGAAGTATCGAAATTACTTAAAACTGAAACAGAAAAATCTGGAGTTGTTTCTGAATTTCGTTTTGGTTTTACTGAAATAATTTTTCGTAGTTCCAGGAATTAGATTATAAATTTTGTTTAATATTCTTAATTTATTCTCAAGGTTTGAAATTACGAAAAAAAAATAAAAAATGAAAGATGGCGAAATTTGCGAACCGGATGATTTGTCACAGAATTTCCCACATGCAATAAAATAAAACGTATAATATATATATATATTGTGCTTTACGCCGGCTGCTGAATATCACGCGTAGAATAAACCTGACTACATATATATATATATAACTTTGTTATATACCACGAGTATATATCATATTATTAAGTACATACATGATAAATGTGTGCGTAATGCGGTCGATTTAATGATTGACACAAATTTGCCGAATCGGCTTATTGGCCAATCGGCTATTATCCTACACCCTGGATGATGTATGATACAATGCAATGCAATTTGTAATACCAGCGGGTATATCTAGGCAGGCTTTGAACAGCTTATAATGAATATATCCAATACATAATTATATAGGTAATTCCCGAGATTTATATTTGTCACCGCTAAATTAATCACCACCAAGACTTTCCCCCATCAAATTTAGAATCTGTAGCTAAAGTCGAACCCCGGCTAATATAGTATATACCTGAAATATTCAAGGATATTATAATTGACGGACTTGTATACATAGATATTTTTTACATAGTAAATATTAGGTACATATTCAAGCTTGAAAAACGCGATCATAATATGTTTCTTCTGGTTTTTTTACATTTTCTTTTTCCTGTTTTCTCAATCGTCATGAATTTTATTAAATTGTATTGAACGATGAGCGTAAATTGAATATTAATCACGCTTATCAACTCGAAAAACTACGATCAATTCCAGGTAATTTAAACAAATAAATAAAACCAAAAGAAAAAAAAAACAGAAAATGATCGACTAATACGTCGAATACAAATCAGTGTTTTATTTCAAAGCAGCTCAGAATAATAAAAAATCTGTAATATTCAGTCGATTTCATTCCACGCAGGCTTTTTTGGTCAGAAAACTAATTCGCATATAATTTTACTTTGACGTAGTAATTCTTTTTCTCCATGGTCAGTCGAATATTGCTATTTGTTGCTTGGAATCGATGTCGGTGCATTCTCAGAAAATAAGTACTTGATGAAAAATTTTTATTTTCATCACGGTATCAAGAAGATGTAGGAATTAATTTTTTAAACGAACAAGCCTACTTGGAATGAAATCGATTGAATATTACGGACTTTTCATTATTTTGAGATGCTTTGAAATGAAAAACTGATATTTACATATTTTTCGATTCTTTTTTTTCGGAAAATTGCAGAGTTTTCATCGTATAGTTCACGAGTCAAATAAGGCCTGATTAATATTCAATTCACGCTGATCATCGCTCGCAATACAATCAAATATCCAAATGTCCTGATTCAGACGAACCTTAATTGCAATTTTTGGGGGTTTTTTTTCTTCTTTTTTTTTTTTTTCTCCCAAGGGGAGGAAGCAAATACCGGAAGGTTAAAGTACCGATACATACTCGTAAAATCTTTACATCTTATACCCGCGTACATATGTATATATTTATAATGGATATGCATATAAATGGATATATGTGAAGAGAGACTAGGTATTATCGGATTATATGTATATACCTATAATGTACTACATTATATATTTATATACATATAGGGGAACTCGACTTGCGTAACTCGCAAAGTGATACAACTTAAGTGGGAAGCACTTGATTTTTTATCGAGATTAAACCAATATATAAATACTTATATCCATATACACTGTATATATATATTAGGGTGGTCGTTATTTGGGGTCAAAATGAATTTTACCCCTTCCGCCCCCTAAATCGGTTCCAAATACGGAAAAAAAAATGCTATAATTTTTTCAGATTTTTAAAAAATTGCTTGACCCTGGACCACGGGGCTTGAAGTTTCCCATTTGAAATACACGGGGTTTTCCCGCGTTGGCAGTTATTATTTTACTGTGAGCCCAAATATGTTCGTAAAATCTTGAAATTTTCAGGGATTACTTGACAAGTATGTCGCTACATGGAAAAAAATTCCCAAACCCCTACCCTCAAAATATTGTGTAACATGACCATATTACTTGAATTTTTTTTTTTTTTTAATTTAAAAATTTTTTTTTTTTTCCGTCTTTTCTATGAATGTGAACAGTGTTTACCGATTGCAATAAAATACTCACACGGAACGAACAACAATAATAGTTCATTTTACAAATTGTAAGTGAATATCGAAATAATAATCCAAACGCCAAAAAGGAGACAATACTTAAGAATTTGTAACTCGTTCAGAAAATTATTTTAGAGTAAGTACATTTATTTAAAAACGGGGAAGAAAATTTAAAAAAATCTAAAATAAAAAAAATAATAATTTCAATGGACTAATAATATAGGGGCGTAAGCGCCGAAAAAAAAAATTTCCTTTTTTAGTGGCAAAATCTTTTTCATGCGATATAAAACGTTTTGGGCATATCCGCAAAAAAAAATTTTTTTTTTGCCGCTTACGCCGGTTTGGTGTTGGTCCATCGATTTAATTAATATGGTCATATTACACAACATTTTGAGGGTAGGGGTTTGGGAATTTTTTTCCATGTAGCGACATACTTGTCAAGTAATCCCTGAAAATTTCAAGATTTTACGAACATATTTGGGCCCACAGTAAAATAATAACTGCCAACGCGGGAAAACCCCGTGTATTTCAAATGGGAAACTTCAAGCCCCGTGGTCCAGGGTCAAGCAATTTTTTAAAAATCTGAAAAAATTACAGCATTTTTTTTTCCGTATTTGGAACCGATTTAGGGGGCGGAAGGGGTAAAATTCATTTTGACCCCAAATAACGACCACCCTAATATATATACATATGTATCTATATAGAATATATGTACACATGATCAATCTTTGCCCTTCTTTGGTTCTGAAAATATGTATCTTTTTTTCATAAATTGATCAATTGATTTTTTGTTCTTCAGTTCATTTCAGTTCAAATTTGTTCGTACATGTAATTAATCGTTCGAAATATTCCCCGGTTCGATTTCAATTACGCAATTGAATACAAATACGACAATTACTATATTTGATCGAGGCATTGGATATAAAAATTGAAATTAGAATCGAATAAAAATGGAATAAAAATCGTATGGAAAAATGAGGTGGAAAAGAAATGCATACAGTTTGAATTAAAAAAAAAATTGATAAACAAATAAATTATTTAATTGAATAATTAACAAGGAAAATTACAGTGACGCGTGATACGGCATATATAGGATTTTAGCTTCTCGTCTCCCTAATTGGCTGATTACTGTGATTATTATTATAGTCATTATTATCATCATCATCATCACCATCATCATCATCCACTTCGTTCATGTAATAACACCGAGGGTGTGACAAGGCGTGAATATTTTATAATATTCATCTATGTACTACATACTATACATATATATGTATATTATCATACGTACATACAACATGGATTGAGTATCTTGTCTCGTGCTCTATGAAGAAGAAAGAAAAATCACAAATAAAAAAACCTCTAGCTGGAGCGTAGACAAGTTTATGAATTATTTAATATTTTTTAGCGAGGGTTGAGGGTTGGAGAAAAATTGAGAAGGGGCCACAAGGGGGGGGGGGGGCAAAAGCTCCGCAAGTTATTCCAGGTCATGGATAACCCCCTGTGTTATATACCTACTTGAATATGGTACATATACTACCCAGGATAATTCATCCCTTCCTCCCTTTAACCAGGCAGGCAAAGCTCATGCATTACGCGGTGATCCATAATTTATGACGAATCTTAATTCACAGGTATTGAAACAAAAAATTTCAAATCACCCATTTTCGAATGATAAAGATACGCGATTTTTCTTGTATTTTTTAATTTTTTTTATTTTATCGCTTCCATTTTACAGAAAGACAAATTTTTAATTGTTGCTACTTTTTTTTTGTCGTTTTTTTTTTTTTTTTTATTAGCTACGATCGTCAATTTTTTTCTGAAATCATTTTTGGTCCAATTATCAGAAAGATAACTGTATAATTATTCGTAGGTAATTATTTTCAAATTGAAAGAACAAGAATTCCATGAACAGTTAGACTAAAAGTCGTTGTTTTTTTCAAAAAAAATGGGTAACGAAATTTTTAAATCCTGTCAAGGATTCTGAATTTTAGGAATTTCGAATCACCCGGTATATACGTTTATATCTCGTATCTATATTGCTATATGTTTCTGCTGCTCTACTCTCGAACATTATTATACCATCATACATACGTAGATACATGGATCCCGGCCATATACACGTTCTATGTACGAGAATCTAATCTGCATTAAAATCCAATCAGCATTTCAAACAGCCCGCGCCAGACACTCGGGGATGTCGGGTAGCCGGTCCCGCGATTTTTGAATCGAAATTGCAAAGCCCCCTAGCTAATGACGTCGCTTGTTAATAATCAATTTTAGTCATCGATCGGTAACTAATTTTCACATCCTACTATGTTTTTTGCCAAAATTTTTTCCAACGAAATCAACCCCGAAACAGTTTCAAGAAATTTTCAATCGCAATTGTCAATCGAGCTATTATTCTGAGTAGTCCTCATGACGATAACAGATTTTTCAAAGTCTCAACAATCATTTCTGTTTTCGAAAATCCTATCGAGCACTGAACTAGTTTTTGGTAATTTCCGAAATTTTTGGATTCCTTTTTAATTTTATCGAGGCCTGGTAGATTTTTTGAAAACTAAGGAGCTTTTTCTTGATCGGATAAGTAACCGTTCAAGCTCTGAATTGATATAATTTTTTGACAATTTCGGAGTTTTTCAGTGCTCAAGTTCCGGGAAGGTTAATTTAAGAAAATTTGCAAACTTTTTTTCATCTGCATTTTTTCGTCGTGATATTATTTGTTTGTTTGTTTTTTTTCGCCGGGGGGTTAGAGGCCAGATCTAAGTTAGGAAGAGAAAAATTGTCGCGAGGGAGATCCGAGCCCCGTCCTTCAGGGAAACTAATCAAGATAAGGCTAAAGTACCTTTTGCCCCCCTCAGGCACAACTTTAGTCATTTTTAAGTTGCAAGATTTTCCGCCAATTCCTTTTACATACATACATACATTATATATCGCGTGACTAAAAGCAAAAGGGCCTAAGCGCCAAAAAAAAATTTTCGATTTTTTAGTGCCAAAATCTTTTTCATGCAACGTAAGAACTTTTGGGCATAGTCGCAAAAAAAATTTTTTTTTGGCGCTTAGGCCCTTTTGCTTTTAGTCACGCGATATATACCTACATGCGCGACATATGTGGCTGTGCGATATCTCGCGGGATTTTTGAAACCATATAACGAGTAATACGTAAAACCTACTTATATATAAATACATTTTCATACTGTACGCGTCTATACAGGGTAATTCGGAATTCATGAAGAATATCTTACAGGGTAAATCATTGTCAAAATTGAAGTCGAAAGTTCCTTAACCATTTTTCTGAAAAACGACTTTTTACTTTGACATTTTTATTTAATTTTTTAAATTTTTTCTTCTTTAAATTTGTATCAACTGACATGAAAACCATTCCAATACATCTCGTTTATATAACAATCTGCTACTCATTTGATTAAATTTATAACAATAATACCAATATTTGCAAATTCCATTGAAAACAAAATTTTTCAACTGCAGAAAGAGAAAATTTCGTTTTCAATTAAAAACGTAAATTTTCATAAAAATGGCTAAGGAACTTTGAATTTCAATTTGCAAAAGAATTCACCCTGTAAAATATTCGTTATGAATTCTGAATCACCCTGTACATCGGTATACATACAAGTTCTTGGGATATGAAAGATTCACAACTCTGCAGCTTTCATTACCCGCGAATGCACCTTATATACCGTATATGCCCGAGAAGTAAGAACACACGGTTCTTTATATATTCATTCCCATATATACATACCTATATGTATGTTTAAGGATCTTGAAAATTTTACCTCGCACATCGCTGTCGCGACTTTAGGGTGACCCAGATTTTTCCAAGTGCAATAAAGAATTTTTGCCAGTAGGTATAATTTGCATGTCAGGTATACATACCTACATTAATTGATAGTACGTGTATGTATAACGATTTTTTGGTTTTTCATTTCGCAAAAGTTCCTTCGGCCGGGGGTAGGTACTATTTTATTTATTCGACCCTCGAAAGAGCTCGGTTCTTTTTTTAATTTTTTTTTTTCATTCTTTTCTTTCCCTTTGTCTCTCTTTCTCACTCTCTGTTTAATTTTCTAATTTTTTTTATTTTATATTTAATTTTTTTGCCTCTCTTCTGGTTTTTCTCTTTCTCTCTCTCTCTCTCTCTCTCTCTTTCTCTTTCTCTTTCTTTCTCTTACGCTAGACTCGGGATATAATTAGTTGAATTTTAATTGAGGAAATCGCGAGTGCATGCACGCGCGAACCTCCCTTTCATATAATATACTCTTTGTAGTTTTTACCCTGTTCCGGAATAACAATTACCCCCTGTTTAGGTTTTAGTAGGTATTTATACCTATACATATATGTATTATATACATATATGTACGAGTAGACGTTTATTTGCTAAATGTCGAAAACTTCATACTCACCAACTGGTACTCGTACATTTACGTGCTTCATGAGTTTTAATTACACTTAAATATCGGTTAATGAAATTCCTGCAGAATTGAACTAAAATAAATTCAAAAAAAAAAAAACGAACAGACTATATGTGATTCTGAATTTTCAAGAGAATATTATACATTTTTCCTGAAATAAAGACATATGTAGGCGTAGGAATTTCAAAGATTATAATTATTCAGACAGAGATTTCGGGGGATTATAGGTATAGCAAAGAAATATCATATCGTTATTTGGAGGAAAGATTTATTTCTTCAAAAATCAATTATGAGGCTGCTGATTTTTCAAATGTATATTTTTGCACAGGTTTACTTCGTTACACTCCTTTGGAGATGTACAATTAGGAATTAGAAATAGAGACACAAAAAAAAAAACAAAAAAAAAAAAAAAACAGAACGATCCAAAACTAAATCCACAGGTAAGTATATTCCTAGATAGATCGAACGATATACATATATGTATTTTTAAGCCATTCGACTGGGCTGTATAGACCTTGAATTTTAATATTATATATTATGTTATGTATATTTATAATACATAGATGGCGAAAAAGGATCAGGAAAAACGAAAATATTGCAAAAATGACGATTGCGTGACAGTCAGATAGACAGACAGACAGACAGACAGACAGACAATATTAGAAACAGTCATGTATATTATATACATAATTGTATGTATATACATATATATATGGAATACAGTTTCGATTTATTAGAAAAGTATGTGCATGTATATCGATGGGGACCGCGATGGGAAGAGATGAGATGAGCGATGAAATAAGGAAATGAAAATGAAATGAAACGATGCGAGAAAAATGCAAACGTAAATGCATACCTATATGTGCCGATATAGTATACACCATACATAATATGTATAACGAAGTGAAATGAAATTAAGTGAGATATTATGTGGATGAGAGGATAATGATGATGATGATGTTGATGATGATGATGATGATGAGGATGATGATGATGATGAGATTGGATGGGATGAGGAAGCATCTCAATACGCTACGTGGCCCTACGGGTTCGTTGGTGTTACAGATGCGGACTTTTGCTGCGGGATGCGACAGCCAAGCGACGTGGGTTCATTGACGAATCAATCGGCGAGCCCTCGCAACCCCAACCAGAACAAGAACTCGAATAACATCTACATGCCGCACGAAAACCTCCGCACCCATCTCCGCGGTCCGTCCCACTGCTAAATAATATTATAATGATTATGGTTATGATATAACAATCATCCATTAATCACGGATATATCCGTTCTCATAATAATGTACCCAACCTATATTGCATCGTTTATCTCACGATATATACAAAGCGGGAACAAATTATCCGCATCCTAATTGACACCAACGGATTCCTCGTTAAAAACCATGCCGATAAACATCTTTGCAAAAATGTCCTCCACGCCCACATTCTCGAGTTAGCGTCGATTGAAAAAACGGGCCCGATCGGTTCGTACAGCTTCAGAATCTGACGCAGTGGCGCTCGTGTCTTGCCGTTGCGCGCGCAACGTATCGGTGCACGAGGCTGCGCGAGGATTGGCTTAGGCTTCTGTTGATGATAACTCGTAAACTACGCCACGTAGGACCTTTTTGTAAAGGATATTATCGCTAAGATTTTTCACGAGGAATCCAGTAGTACCGGAATCGTAGTGCTGTGATTTTTGTACACCCATTCCAAGCGACTTAGGCTTCCGAAAAAAGGGTAGAAATGTTGCAATGAATTTTCTAAATCTGGGGTTTCGGAAATACAATCTTTTTACCAAGTGTTGCGAGAGTCACGTAACATTTCAGGCGCCGGAGTAAAATTTAATTAACTTTGTAATTTGATCAAGGGGAGTAAAATAATCGGTTTTTCATTATACGGCGTTGGGAATTTGTTTCCAATTTCTTTGGCCAGTAAAACGCTACTTTTAAGAATGGATGTAGTTTTCGTTTTATATACATTACAATCTTTGTCATTTTTCTGATCCTTTGATGAAAAACTCACTTCGAGCTGCAGATCGTGTTTTGGAACATCGATTAGTTTCTCATTAAATAACAGTAAGAAACAAATTTTACAAATGGTCAGTTTTCGCAAACGGCCAATTCCTGGATGATATAATTGTTCGAGAATTTTTGATGAACCTGCGCGAATGAAAATCGGCAAAATTGTTGTATTTCTGTGTATCGCGATATTTTAAGAATTTCCAGGATTGATAAATTAATTTTGGTTCTCGAGTTGACTTTTTATTTTTTTATTTATGTGGCTGAAGTCGCGTGGAATATTCCATATAAATATGAAGGCCTTTCTACACCAAATCACTAGCAATCCATTCTGAGGAATTGAAATGTATTTGGTAAATCGGTAGGATTATACATTATATCGTCAATCAAAAATATATCCTGCAAGTAGGAATTTCTCAAAACCATGTTCCGAATGGAATGCTTCAGTTATGCTGGGGTCAAGATTGAATCCACGTTACATGTAAGGGTCATTACTTTGGAAAAATCGAATCATATGGAGAAAAATTCGGATCTAGAAAAAAAAAAACCCAAGTATAGTAGTATAGAATGAAAAATCGAAAAGATTAGAAAATTCTCCATGGAGACTTTATAGATTTTTCGTGACAACTTTATTAAATAGTTAATTGTCTTCACCCTGGCATACGTATGTATTTTATTTATTAACTTATTCATTTTGTTGGAAATTTGTTATAACGCTAATCGATGTCTGACACGTTCGAATATACACTGTGTGATGGATTCGGTGTTTCTTGTGTGATCACATTTACTTACCACTATATAACACCTATACATATATACCTATTTATACACACAAGAACTTACTCACCTATACATACTCGCTCACTTACTCACTCACTTACTCACTAACTTATATCGCGTGACTTATGGAAAAAGGGCATAAGTGACATAATTACGCCCTTTTGCAATTCTTTATGGCAGAAGGGCGTGAATTTTATTTTCTTTCGCTTCATTCGACTAGAAAGGCTTTGAAATGGAAAAACAAACCGTGAATGTTGAAAAGCGAGGAATTTTCGGGGATACGCCCTTTCGGCATAAACTTTATTGGAAAAATCAGGTCCCACTAATGCCGAAAGGGCGTATCCGCCAACGAATTCACGTTTTACCGAAAAATTAACTTTTCTTATCAGAAATGCGGTTTCGTGCCCTAAAAACGTTAATCTTTCGGTTGAACAGAAATTCCGGTAAAACATGAATTCGTTGGCTGCTACGCCCTTCCGGCATTAGACGGGGTGATTTTTTCAACAAAGTTTATGCCAAAAGGGCGAATATTCACGGCACTTGCGCCCTTTTGCCATTAAATTTCCGTCTTGAAACAAGAACACCCGCTTTTTTCCGTTTCAACCCTTTTCCTATCGAAAGATGATTTTTAAAAAATATACTGTACGCCCTTTTGCCATTTAAATCGCATTTTTAGTCGCTTATGCCCTTTTCCATTAGTCACGTGATATATATTTATACTTGACTGGTATCTGTGGGATTGCGACTTGCGATGTGTTTGTTAGATGTAGATGTTCACCCCCAGCTGTGTCAACCCCGAATCACATAAAAATCTCTCTTTCTCTCTCTGTCTTTCTCTCTATCTATCTCCATTTCTGTCTTTATCTCTTTTATCTCTCTCTCTCTTGCCCTTTTTTACATTATAATTATATTATTAACCGTCTCTACATCACACTATATACTCTGTTTTTTACAAATTTATATATTTGTATATTCGTAAAAATATATTCCATCTATTCCATATCCATTTATATCGGATATTCAAAATCGTGTGATGTGTAACTAATATCGATCGCAATCATCAATTTTGTCACTTACTCACAATTCGAAATATTCGATTATGATCACCCAATTGCTACCACTCCTCGCATCTCATAATATACCTACATATATTGTTGAACAATTTTCAAATCGCACAATCGCTTTTTAACTATATTATCAATAATTTTTAAATCTCTTTCAAACCCATATTCTGACTCTTTCCTATAGTTCTATGATGCTAAATGGATGTATGTATAATTACTTACTCACTCACTGTATCTAAAGTTTCTATAAAAATTTTCAATTTCTTCACATTCATTCGCTGTAAACATATTTTTCAAATAATTTCATTTTCGATCACTGATGATGCACTTACGCATACCTATCAACAATTTTCAAAATCTCGTTAGAATTTATTTCGTTCTTGGTTTAAACTTTCTTCTCTATACCCTAGCGTTCTATTCTTTCATCTATTTGACTAAAAATCGTTTCCAAAAAAATACTTTTTCAAATAAAACAAAAAAAAAAACAAAAAAAAAAACTTCTTTTATCTTGTCTTTATTTTGGCTGTTTCTAGATATTATTATACACACGTGCAGTATACTTTCGATTTTATTCATTCATTCATTTTCTTCTTCACTGGTTCACAATATACATTGTATACATACATGTATGTATTATATACGTATACGGTATATGTAAATACATACCTATGTATATGTATATATAAACTATAGGCGAAGGGTGTAAAAATATGGAGAATGGTATACATCAGAATTAGGTCGGACACGTTATTACCCCGTTGAGAAAAATGAAAATATATACGTACTACCTACGTACATACGTCGAGATACATATACATATTACATATACATATCAGAAAAGAATACAAACTAAACGTTACATATATACAGACTTTCCTCCTCGGAAGCAGAAAAAGAAAGAAAGAAAGATAGAGAAAAAAAAAAAAACAAAGTTCAATTTAGTTTAAATTTTGCAACTTCCTGTATATGTATGTATATTGTATGTATATATACATATATATATATTATACGTGTATGTATATATGTATTTGTAAACTCGCGGCTTTATAATAACTCAATTTATTACGATGGACTTAGGACCGCGGGAGAAGGAAGACTTATTACTTCGCGGTGTAGTTTTTCCCTTAAATCCTACATTTCTGTATGTATATATGTATATATATTATGAATATATACATATATATATATACGAGTCAAATTCTCCGCCTTTAACCCCCCCTCTGTCTCTCTCTTTTTATCTTAGTTTTTTTATTTTTTTTTATTTTTAGAATCCCGAAAAGCGTGTCGAATCCACATAATTACGTATTTGACATTTATTTACCGTATATATGTACGTATAGTACATATATGTATAAAGCCGCTCAAGTTTACCGCAAAATCCCTCATCACGTATCCGCTTATACTTATATACCCCTAATTACCAAACCAAGGAGGAAAAGGAAAAAAATTAAGAAAAAAAATAAATAAATAACGAACGAAAAACCAATTCGTGTCTCAAGTTATTAATTAACGCTGACACGTTATTTGCTAAAATTTGGCTAAGTCCATGTGCGAAGTTATATATGTACATTTAAAAATTAATTAATCCTTCCGTTAAATACAAAAAAAAAATATATAATCGGAAACAACCCAAAAACTAGAAGAGGTACAATAAATTAAAAATTGAAAAAGAAATCGAACTTGCTCTAAAAATAATGATTATATTTATTTAATTATTTATTTATTTACTTTTATTATTCTTATTGGTTTTTTTTTTCTCAATTCGGAATAATACGTATGTATGGTTTCCCCGATAGATTTGTATAAATTAATATATTGTCAGTTTAAAATTCGAAAACGCGATTAGGTCTTCGCGTATGACATACATAATATAGCGTATACTATTCACAGCGCAGCCCTGAACTGGGCCGATTAGGTATAATTAATTTTGAAGATCGATTGAGACCTTCCTAACATATAATTATATTCATATATTAATTTTTTTAATTGTGAAAAGTGGAAATTTTCCATAATTGCGACTAATTTACTCATATATGTACGTTATTCATCAATAATTTGTCATCCTTATTACCTCATTACGTCACTTCTTCGTCATTTTTCATAAAAAATTTTCTTTCTTTTTTTCTCTTTTCTATTCCTAATTTTTGTTTTAATTTTTAATTTTTCTTCTAATTTAGGACTGGTGGTATAATTAAAATCGTGTAGCTGTTAGCTTATAAAGACTGATTACTGCACCGTGGTGTTTAATGGCAAAGTGTGTTTATTATATACCTACCTATATACTATATTATATATATATAATATGATGCATATAATAATATTACAATAAACGTGTCGAGGAGGGTAAGAGGAAAATAATTCCCGTATAATATGGTACATACGTACCTATGTACAATTTTCAATAACGCGTATATAATTTTTTGTTTTTGTTTTTTACACAAAATGAAAAATAATAGTTAGAGGCTCAAAAAAATCTAAAAAAAAAAAAAAGGAACGAAAAATGAACAAATTTGATAAAAATCAAGGAAAATTCGGTTTTACCCTCTTCGTATGCGGCATGAGCACTGCAAGCATGGCAACAAGCTTTTCGCTACATGTATATAAATTCCAGTAGGCGTGTTATACTATATACCTATACACATATTATTATAATCCTGCAGTATATGGGCATAATTATGCCGCATTCGGTAAGTATAATTAACAATCAATTTGTCTATCAGATGAATACGAGTATATTTATATAATAATTAATATGTATATTGCCATATTATTGGACCATACTTGGTATTTTACATACAATATGTACTACTTGGTTTTGAAAATTACTTAGAAAGCCATCAAAATGTGTAATTGGTAATTATTATCATCGAATTACAAATATATATACCCATATTATATTTGTATACAGTTTTCATCTGAAACAGAACAAATTTTCACTACGAAACTGTAAATGTAAACTGGGTTAATTAATTAATATTTAACATTCAGAGAGAGATTTTTTTTGTCAAATGTGTTCTGTTTTAATTATTTTTTTTCTTTTCCTCTCTTTTTCTCTCTCGATGTCTTCTGTCTCTTCGCTCAGCTCATTTTTTTCCCCTGACAATGAGAGACGAGGGAAAAAAAAAAAGCTTTTTCTTAAAAAAAAAAAAATATCCAGAAGTACAGGTTTATCGATCTTCTCAAACCTCACAGATTTATTTATATTCATTGAGCTATATCGGGGGAGCAGACGAGAGTCGTTCGGATATCTGAATACTTAATACAATTTTATATACGATTTCATTTACATAGGAATAAAAAGCAAGAAAAGAAAAGAAAAACATAAATATGAAATCGAATGAAAAAAAACATGAGAATTCTCGATTCGAAGGACTTTTCTGGAATAAATTATTATCATCCCTTTTTTTCTCTCTCTCTCTCTCTCTCTCTGTCTCTCTCTCTGAATGTCTTCTTTATCATGATTTTGAGTATTTTCAAATTTCTACCGAAGAAAATGAAAAGAAAAAAAAGGAAAGAAAAGAAAAGAAAAATTTGTGCACAGATGAAAATGTGGGGCGGTGAAATGAAAAATCTAAAATTTTCTTCTTCTCCTTATGTTTTAGGTACTCTAACTGTGAATGTGAGCGTCCTACTGTTGAGTCTAGCTTCGCCAGACGAATCCAGCCTGGTAATAAAAAATTATACCTTTTTTTCAACGAATTCAAAAGTTTTAGAATTACAAGAAGAAGAGAGGAAAGGATTTTTCCATTTTCGAAGGTCCGGTTCTTAGCGACGTTGTATATCCGGAATTAAGGCAATTTTTCGCGGATTTTGAACTTTTTTTCCCTCAAAATGTGGCCTGAGTTACCCACCGTTAAATAATAAAAGTCTAAAAATCCAAGGGTGACGCCGTAACACCTCAGAATTAATTTCCTTTCAGACGTCACCCTTAAATACCCGAGGGAAACGCACTTGTCGTTAGCTCGATTCTCTTTTCATGTTGTATTTTTAACACGGAGTTATTGTTGCCCCGCTTTATTATACTCTAACCCAAAAAAAAAAAAAAAATAAGAAAAAAAATTCGAGGACTTTTTACCTCCCTTCGTCATCCCTTAGCACGAAATAATATAAGGGTGCTCTTCGACGAGCGGGAATCAAGGGAGGTCAAGATTCGTTCGTAGATTCCTTGTTCGCGTGCGTTCCTTTGACGAAAACCGAATAAGGAGCAAAGGGTGTCGGCTGGAAGGTTGGAAGGTTGGAAGGTTTGGAGGTTTGAAGGTTGGAAGGTGGTCGAGAGGCACTGGAGACCGAAATTCTCGCAGGAAGTAGGCAGCACTTAATCTCGATCAAAGTCACCCCAGAAATGGTGTCGTGAGTCTGGGTATTCGTACTGTGTTTGATACTGGCGGAAGTTCGTATCGCGAAACACGTTATTCTGTATATTATCCTGTAGGATGCCGAGCTGGCAGTAGATCAATCAAAAACGCACCCTTTCAACGTCTTGATTCAAAAAAACCAAAAACAAAAAACGTTTTTGCGATACCCTCGCAACATCGAAAGTCGAGCTTTCGCCAGCTCAGCGTTTTTGGGACCCAAAAATCTCTATAAGGATTTCATGTGATTCCAAAAATTTCATAAGATATATATTTACAACGATCTTGAATAATCTCAATATTTAGCTGCAATGATTTGAATCAGGATTTCTAAGGATTTTTGAAACCGTTAAGTGATTTGACGAAATTTCAAAACGTTTCTAAGACCTCGAGTGACTTCGAAGAATTTTAGACGAGTTCAGATAATTGAGAAAAAACATTTCAATGATTTTGATCGATTCAAAGGAAAAAATTTCACTGGATTTAGAAGATTGAATTTGTTTCTATGATCAGTAGAAAATGTCAAAGACGTCAAATGACTTAAAAGGATTTCGAACGATTCCAAAATGAGTTCTGATAATTGAAAAATCCTTTCAAGGATTCCAATAAATTTAGAAGAAAGAATTTTAGGGGATCTCAAAAGATCAAATCCTTTTCTATGATCGTTTAAAAATGTCAAAGACCTCGAATGATCTCGAAGGATTTCGAAGGATTTCAAATGAGTTCTGATAATTGAAAAAAAAAACATTTCAATGATGTCAATCGATTTGTAGAAAAGAATTTCAATGATTCCACAAGAATTCAAATCCTTTTCTACGATCATTGAAAAATGTCCAAACGATTCCACAGGATTTTCAAGGTTTCCACAAGATTCCGAATGATTTTTCATGATTCCAGAAATTTAAGTGTTCCAAAGACTTTAAACTATATTCTAATTAATTTCAATGATTTCAAGAATTAAGGGGTAATCATCCAAAATTCGATACTCTTATGCGCTTTTCGGGTCTGGGATCACAGCTCGGAGTACAAAACAGAAAAATTGGCAAACGTGAAAATATTAAAAGCTCAAAGTATTGCCTAAAATGGAATTTCTCATAGTTCTCAGCGCCTCTCGGCGAAGCTTTGAATCCGAATAATTGAATAAAGCATATTATACAAGAGAGGAAAAGCTCAAAAACTAAAAAAAAAAAAAGGAAAGAAAAAAAAATTAGAAGAAATGGGAGGAAACGGAAAGGAAGGTAAAGGAATTAAGGAAGAGTTGATGAGGGTAATTATTTGCTCTAAAACCCCCGCAGAAATACGAGGTCGAGTTTCTGCTGCAGCAGCAATGGTACGACCCACGTTTACGGTATAGCAATCGTTCGAGCTATGAATTCCTCAACGCGATTCACCACCACAACGACATATGGCTGCCGGACACGTACTTCATTATGCACGGTGACTTCAAGGACCCTCTGATCCCGGTACACTTTGCCCTTCGCATTTACCGCAACGGGACTGTCAACTACCTGATGCGGTAATTTTCCTGCATTCCATTTTCTAAAAAAAAAAAATCTATGTATCAAAAAGCAGGAAAAACAAAAAAAAAAATGAAATATTCAACGTCTAGTTTGGGGTTTTTTTTTTTTTTTTGGTCATTTTTCTACGATTCTAGGAATTTTCAGAAAATTTCATTCCCAAAAAAGAATAAAAATGGTGGAATACTTTCCTATATTCTTTCTGGGTTTCCTCTTTTTTCGAAAGCCTTTACTATTGCTATTCAAAATGAAAGGAAAATGAAATTTTTTTTGGTTGTTTTTCAGGATTTCAGAACTTTCTAGGAAAATTCTTTGCAACTCGAAAACAAAAAAAACAACAAAAAAACCATTTCTCTATTTTGTCAAAATTTACTACGAGGCTAGATAAAAAGAATAAAAAAAATTTGCATTTGCCGGAATATTCTGCAGTTACTCAAAACCAAAATAACTATTATATTACTTTTTGATAAACCATAAAAGATCAGAAGATCCCCAATTTCTCTATCGGTTACTTTATTTTTTGGTTTCCTATATGACCCGACCCACAGAATTTTGGATCAGCTGTCATAATCCTGCAAAAAATTTGCGAATAATTTCTTCAGTCTCTTAATACAATTCTAGGACGCTTTAGCCATTTTTATCAACTCATAGAAACCAAAATCATACGAATTCCAATTTTTTACGCCCTAATTCTTTTTTTTAATTTTGTTTATCTATTTTCAGGATTTTCCGTTATTTTCACTGTTATTATCCTGTTTCAGGAGACATCTAATTCTCTCGTGTCAGGGGCGGCTCAACATATTTCCATTCGACGATCCCATGTGTTCATTCGCCATCGAAAGCAGTGAGTAATAATCGTTGAAAAACTTCGAAAAATAAAAAATGAACAAATACTTCAACAGTACAGAATATCGTGAATCCTGTTTGGCTTCATTTCTTCTCCCATTTTTTAAATATTGGAGATTTTTGAACGTCCCCTTCGTGATTTATTGAGGGAAAGAGCAATTTCATATAACTCAATATTTCGCTATATCGGGAACTTCCGGCATGAAGGACCCTACACACATCCGAGAGACAATTGAAAGCTTTCGTCAGGTTTCGGAGTGCTTTTTTATAGCCTGCTAAGGGTCTTCTTCGCGCAGTGCCTCCTGGGAATTGAACATTTTTCACATTTTTTCCCCATTCCGTAATTCGTCTTTATTTTTCTTTTTTTTTTCAATTTGCCTTTTTTTTTTTTTTTTTTTGTTACTTCGTTCTCTCAAAGCTCTTTTCTATTCGAGTCGCGTTTCCGCGAAGGAAAATGATATTTTCCCATACAATATCGTAGATATATATATTCGTGCGAATTTATTCTACTACTATTTGGGTTACGTGATGATTAGATATTTGAAAATTTCTTGGTTTTTATCGTCGAAACGTGCTTCTTATCCTCCGTTGTACAAATTTGAATAATCAATTCTACGAATTGATGTATTTTAAAATTCAAAACGTGCCTTTCCCCTTTTTCATTATGTACTCAAATTTAAATATAAGTTCAATGTGTTGGTGCATTTTTTGATTAGAAAGGACGAGCTTTTTAGCTTTTATTACTAATTGGAATGACAAAATTTGGTGAGTTTCTAATTGACCCAAAACGTGCTTTTCATTTCTTCTTCAATACACGAATTCAAACGTTTGCGAATTTGAAGCGAGCTTTTTTTCCTCTAATATTCGAATCCAAATATTCATTTATAACATTTTTTCCTACAATTTCGAATCCAAATTCGATACATTCAAATATTTTTCAATTGAAACGCGTTTTTGAGTCTTGATCAGTAATTTGAATAATGAATTTGAATAATTTACTTGACTTCTACATTGAAATGGTAGTTTTTCTTCTATCGTATTGGCGAATTTTGAATGACAATAATTGGACGAGTTTATTGGGAATTTTGAAATTCGAGCTTTTTCGGAGCTTTACGCAAACGGAAATTCAGGATGTGTACAACCGTGTTTGCATATTTTTTACCCGAAAAGGGCATTTTCGAGCTTTTTTAAAAGACAAACTTGTCGAATCTATAAATTTTTAGATTCAAATTTAATTCATTTTGCTTTTGACCTTTCGCAGTCTCCTACGAGCAGACGGCCATCACCTACGTATGGAAAAACGACGAAGGCACCCTCCGAAAGAGCCCTAGCCTGACCACCCTGAATGCCTACCTTATTCAGAATCGAACCATACCCTGCCCCATCAAAGCCAGCTGGCGGGGTAAGCGGAAAAGAATTTTTCACCCTATCCCCATAGGTTTCTGTGTGTTTAGATTCCACTGTTTCATCCCTCATTTTTCCTCCCCTTTATCCCTTCATGCTTTCCGTCTTCATCATTTTTTTTTTTCGTTTTTTTTTTCCATTTCTTCTGGTATTTTTGAGAATTTTACTCATTCTCTGTTTCAATCTCTTTCTTTGTTTATTTCTCTCTTTATCAGTTTCCTGTTCTTATAACTCTTCTTCTTCTTCTTCTTCCGCTTCACACACCGCGGACACAAAGACACACGGGAAAAAAAAATGCGAGAAAAAAACGGGGCGGGATTGAAATTGCGAATTTCAAAAACTGCGAAAGATGAAAATTACGAATTTTTCTACTACCGACTCAGAGTTTTTGGAAAAATTATTTCCTCGAAAGTCTGAGTAGCCAAATTGAAAAACTCCGAATGGAAAAACACAGAAGATCCAAAATTCCGAAAGCTAAAGATCCGAAAGGCCAAAACTCCGAATCTCGGAATTCGCGACATGCAACGTCGTTTAATTCACAGCTTTGTCACGAGCTTTCCTCAAATTTGCGGATTTTTGGACTTTCTGAGTTTTTAACTTCCGGATCTTTGAGTCGTCTGCATTTCGACTTTTCGGAATTTCCAACTTCTGAATTCTAACGTTTCTAGAAACTCGGAATCGCGTTTCAAATAAATTCGGAATTTTGACCTTTCGGTATATCTGGAATTCGGAACTTCAATACCGCTCCAAAAGAACGATCGATGATTTTGGAAACCACTGCACGAAAGTGTGACTCAATTTGGCGAAAACTGATGAATTTTTTCTCACTGTGGTTAAATAAATAATAAATAAACGACGGTTATAATGTGGAGGGAAAGTTTTCGCGTGGGCGAAAATATTTTCACAAAAGACTGTACGTCCCCCCCTTTGGATCAATATAAGCCAAACTAGCCGCACCGGAAACCAGACTCAATTCCGGTACCTGTGTACGGACACAACCGCCGGTTTTCTTATCCCTTTTATCAATATTATTCAACACCTCGTATATAGTCATCCGAATTATATATCACACCCCTTAATATATCTACGCAGGGATATAGTACACCGACGGAAATTTACTACCCCTGAGAATTTTACTGCTCATTTTTTGGCAGGAAATGTCTCGGACTTTGGCTAATTTTTTATTGAAAATTCGCGGTTAATTAATTGACCTTTATTGATTGATTGTTCGATTTTGGGGGTCTTTTCCCATCAATAATTTATAGTTTTTCATTAATAATTTTTTTTTTCTTTTAAGGTGATTCGTGATCCGTCGTACGATAATGATTGTACTTTTACGTATAATTTTTTATTCCAATGAATGGTTATTTTTTTCTAAATACACGAAAAAAACTGAATTTCCTTAAAACTGATTTTCACCGGGACGTTCTGCATCGGGATTCACACATTTATACCTTTATTTAATGTTATTAATTTCTTACATACATATTTACATACATTATACCAATACCTATATGTATAATCTTCGTTGAGTATAATTTTTTGGAATAGATATAGATAGATGTAGAGCAATAGATAAATTCACACGCGTTTCCCAAAATAATCTCGAGAGCAAAAAACAAACAAAGAAACTGTTCCGAATTACGTAGCGTTTAGTTTTTCTTTCGTTTTTCTTTTGTCGTTTCTATTTTTCTTATTTTTCTATTTTGTTTCCTTCTTCTTCTTTTTACTCTTTTCTTCGTTACGGAAACAAAATTCAAATTTCGAGTGTTGGAAATATTTAAAAATCACGCTGTCGTTTCATTTGAGATAAAAAAATAAAATGAAAATCAAATACTGCAGGGATCAGAAATTTGGAAAATGAACAAATGATAAATTTCCATTGAAAATAACGCCTGAGAAAACTCAAAAATGTGTTAATTACCCAATACCGCTATGAAAATCGGATCAGTTATAATACTTCACGATACTTTTGCCTCTTATTGTTAGTGAAACTCAATTGAATAATACATAATATATAATATTATATGTGTACGTAGTGCTTTATGTTATTGGCTGTGCTTGGTAATCTTGGTTTTTGATTTTTGACTCGATAATTTTGACACTTTATTTTTGTTCGTTTTCTTTTGTTGTCTTTTTTTTTTTGGTTTTTTTTTTTCTTCTCATTTATTATTACCCTCATTTTTTCAAACTTTTTATTGGATTTTTTGTTGTTTTTTTTTTGTTTTCAATTTTCCGTTTGTTTCGCCGTGGTTCGATTCGTCACGGACAAATTTCACACACATATCTCCTCGCGGATTACATTGTACAACGGTAAACGTTCATAGACATATGAACTTTATACGATAATAATTATTATCATGAGGCATGTAAATATGGCCTAGCTCTTAGAAAAAGCGAAAAAACTCCTATATTTAGTTCAGATCCACCACGATTTATAATATAAAACTACAAATAATTGAGAGAGAGAGAGAGAAAAATGAAAAGAAAAAAAAAACAATAAAAAACAAGAAATTGATATAGAGGAATAGTATGGTATGTTGATCTTTGATCTATTACCTATTTGTCGTTCATAGAGTCCACTCACCTATGAATATGGGATATTTCACGTTAAATCGAAAGGCTCAAAACCATCACAATTTCAGATTTGATCGATAATTTTTATTGATTTATTCATTTTTTTATTTCCTCTATCACTTTACAGTTTGCTACCTTTTTCAAAATCCTGAGTATCTTAATTTTAATCTCAACTCTATAATCTCACTGAAGAAAAAAAAAAGGGTCATTCATTCATTATAACACAATCTGAATGAGAAACCTCGTGAGAAACGAAAACTTTTGGAGATTTTTTGTAGATTTTGGAGAAAAAAAAAATTCTAGTCAAGAAAAAAAAGGAATAAGAATAATTAGCCAGAAAATTACCGATCAAATCCGAGGTGGTGATTAGGCTTTTGAACAAATTTGAAAAAATCAATAAACAAAAAAACATCAAGACGACATAGTAAATCTTTCTGTTAACAAATTTTTTTTGTTTCTTTTTCTCTCTTTTTCTCTCTCTCTCTCTTTGTCATTAATTCCCTGTACACATGATAAAAAATACGGATTTCCAAAGAATTTCACAAGTAATAAGGCAAAAAAAAAAAAAAAACAAAACAAATAGAAAAATTAAATCAAAGCTCGTACGATGTTTCCAACCACGGTGAAGCGCTGGTATGCTTGGTCTAGATAGAACAGACGGGACGTGTATGATATTTATGAAATAACAGAAGTTATAATAATTTGAAAAAAAAAAAAAAAACAGAAAAAAAAAACAGAAAATTGGCAAATTCATGGAGAAAAAAAAACAAAATCACAAAGAATTCAAAATCAGTATAAATAAAACAACAACAACAAAAACAACAGGAAAAAAAAATGATTCGAATTAAAGAAAAAAGAAATTGATAAATAAATGAACAGAAAAAAAAAAAAAAAAATGAGAAAAAAAAAATGAGAAAAGACAAATGAAAAAAAGTAGTCAAAAAATCAAGAGAGTGGATCGTTAGGGAGTCGGAGGCACATAGGAGCTGTTCTGTTGCAGCTGATGGACAGCTGATGCTGGACTACCAGGATGAGTTCGATGAATTTGGGGACTCAAAGTGCTCGCTCTGCCAACGGAGGTTTGAGGAACAAGGTAAAGACGGTTCGCCCTTTGGCCCTGCGCCCTTCGCCCCAATAAATCGCCCCTAATTCGCCTTACATTCGCCTTTCCCGAGACTAGGTGTACCTACATGTACATACATACATATGTATAGCTCTCGGTCGCGTGTCCTTCAGGAAGCTGAATTTACTGCACAGGCTCTATAATGTACAATACATATACCTATCTACGATTTCTGAGCCATTTTGATGCGACCCTACCGAACGAGAGTCAAAGTGCGAGACAGGACCAAGCTTACCAACGCCTCTCTGACCCTATCCGAATCTCCCATTTTCCTACCTTGATGAAAATTCATCCCCTAGCTCAAATTATACAAGATAACTTCCGTTTCCTGATTATATTCTATTCAGTTACCGTTTTCGTTTTTGTCATTTTTTTTTTTCGATTTTTTGGTTTTTTTTTTCAGCCACGAAAACGTCCTTTGGTTAGATTATTTTCAGGTACCCTGTTCCGCCACGTCATCCTGTTTATTATATTATTTAAATCCTTGATAAATTTCGGTCTTAATCGACTGCTGTATCGACTGAGACTTCCGGTGTTACAGCTCTGACACTATTTGAGGTTATAATCCCACACAATTACGATTCAGAACTTATTTTTTCACGAATATTTTTCACGGTTCTATAAATCCTCGTATGAGAATTATCGTGACTGAAACTTCCTTCGCTCGTCTTTTTATGCAATTTTTTTTTCTATCTTTTACCAATTTTTTTTCGTTTTTTTTTCTAAGAGTTTTTCAGTATCTACAATACGACAAATATTCGTTTTGTAAAAGAAAACGAAAAGTTTGATTCTGACGCTCAGATGCATTCGACGATGCTCGAAATTGAAAAAATTCTAATCGACGAAAATCTAATAGCAAGAAACAATGATTTTTGAAAAAAAAATAATAAATAGCTACGAGGAAATTTCAATCTTCATTTTGACTCGCTTTGAAACTGCGAGAGATTTCGAATCACTCTGAACAATTTAAACAACGAACTGATCGATTTTTGATTGATAATTAATTAAACGAATTTTTTGGCTAAAATAATGCAGGTTTTTTATGTTTTGGCTTTCGATTACGAACAGTCGTCGATGCGAAATCGCGACTATTTTGATTTTGAGTCGAAGATCGAGGACGGAAAATACGAAGATTTGAGGACTCGAGATTTAGGTTAAAATTATATTAATTTTGTTGTTCAGTACCAAATTTTTCGAAAGTTTATTTATATGCGTATTTTGAAATGTATTATACCATACTGTATACATTAGGTTGGTGCTTGCTTGCTGTAGCCATTGGAAAACACTATTTGGTTCGCTAGAGTATAAATTTGTGATATTTCTTGAGTTTATTATACATTGATGATCACATGGGAAAAAGAATCGAAAAAATGGACTAATTGTTCAGAAAAAATGATGATTTATAATTAGTAGCTAAACTCAAAATGCAGGAAAATAAAAATAAAAAAAATGGAAGAACGTGGAGAAAAACTGTGCAAGAAAAAGACTGTGTGGCTCCTTGGGATGAAATAATTTTCCTCAATTTGCAATCCAGGTAATTACAGTTGTTTGAAAGTCGATCTGATCTTCACCCGAGATCGAGCCTTCTACTTCACCACAGTATTTATTCCTGGGATTATATTGGTCACCAGCTCTTTCATCACTTTCTGGCTCGAGTGGAACGCCGTTCCTGCTCGCGTTATGATCGGTAAGTTCCACGAGAATTTTATACCGTAGTGATTTTCTTTTTTTTTTTTTACTTTTTATTTCAATTATTCAAATAAAACCCACAAAATAAAATTCAAGAATTGAGTCCCCATAATTTTTGTATTCGTTTTCAATCAAGCTTTTAGAAAAAACAACTATTTCGGAATATTTCGACTACGTTTTTGCTACCAGAAATTCATTCCAAAGATGAAAGTTGATCTTTCGACCGAAACGACATTTTGAATATTTGTTTGTAATTTTTTCTGGAATCCCGTGAATAATGCCGAAAATTTTAAGCGCTTGGGAGAAATAGAGGCTCCAATGGTTTAGAAGTTATGATTTTTTCAGTGTCTCGAATTGTTCTAACAGCATTGAGAATCTCTGGCCATGTTTAAGGTGATATATGGTACACGTCGCTTTGAACCTAACCTATACAGCTAACATAAGAAATATGAATCTGACTGGAATTCTATCAGTTTTTTCCAAACAGTTAATTAAGTACTCAAGCCACTTTCTGCCATAGCAAAGCAATAATCTCCAAGAGTTTCATTCCGGTAAATTGTATAGTTTGGCAGAAACTACGAATCGCGTTTTTGATGTGATGACAATTGGTAATCATGGAATTCCGAGCATAGTCACGTGGCACCTCAAGGCAATATGGGAGTTTGTTCGAAATTCCATGATTACCAATTGTCGTCACCTCGAAAACGCGAATCGTAATTTCTCGACGACTACCCAACCGATCCGAACGAACCCTTGAGGAATGAATTCAGTTTTTTGGCAGAAAGTGGCTGGATATGTCACTTAGTCAAAATAACTAATAGGACTCCAGTAAAACGCATGTTTTTTATATTAGCTAGGTTAGGTTGGAATTGATCTCTACTATATTATCCTAATGACTCATTGGTTCTTGTACGTATACATCTTTCAATCCATTTCGAGGATGCTTCAGCGAGTTAAATAGAAATTCAAGCCTGCCGGACATATTAGAGTGTAAAATCCAGTGTAATTCGGATTTGTTTTTTCATCTCACAGTTAATGAAATAACTGCCGGAGTTTGTCCGAGGGACCTCGATCTTTCTGGTTCTTTGAAAATTTGGGGTAATAAATTTGGTGGGACTGTAACCAACAACCGATAGTCTTGAGAGCGGTACCAGTAGGTACACACCAGTGGCTTTTTATCTCGATCGACCCTCTCGAGCTCGCGAGGAATAATAATAAATGCAATGAGCCTATCGGTTATAGCAAGTGGGTTTTGCTCGTATTATAAGAGGCGAGTAGAGCTTTCGATCGGATTTCCTCAGGCGATAGAAAGCACGAAGCTTAACTCTCCCTCGTTCTCAACCGTTACCTCAATTTTCGAGCCTTACCTTATGTTTGGCTGCGTTGCGGTTAGGGCTTCGTGTAATCGCAATATTACTGTTTAGTTATGCCTTATGAAGTATAAGAGACCACGCAGGACCCTGACCCAAAGAGGAGGGCGTCACGTGATCCTGCAGCTTATATTCCGATAATCATAACGACCTTGAAGCCTTGCCTCACAGAGGTCAGGAGCTTTCCAAACCTTCGCGTTATTATCAAATTTTCACAATCGTTTCCTCAAGATCAATTCGATTCCTGACATTTTTTTTTATTTCCAGCTATTTTTCTACTTCATTCGTTGAATTGATCTTCCCGTCAAGAAAGGAAAGAAATATTAGGAAAATAGGAAATTGAATTTGTAGGAATTGGAAAACTCGACATTTTTTAAGATCGAATTATTTTTTCGCGATCAAATCGCAAAATATTTAGAAATGGTTTTGAATCCCAAAAATGGCAAATTCATTTTTCCTTTAATTTCTTATGAGTATTAATCAGAACCATTCCATTAGAATCGATTCAGGATACCACGACGCTATTTTACGAGTCCTTTTTTTGGAATGAAATTCAAATTCAAATAAGTCGCTGTATAAATATCGCCGGATGATCTTTCGACGCTATTTATTGGTTGTGACGTGTCACGGTGTATCTATAAACCGTTCAAGATGGCGTTATAGGAAAAATCTGCCCATAGTGTCAAAGATGTCAAAGTAGGGATTTGTAGGTTAGGTTATATCAGGTGCGCTATTGACTGACGTCAAAAATGACGCGAGTTTCAAACGCTATCAAACTTAGAACCGATCCGATTCTCCCTAGACGTTGTTAAACGGTTAATAAGGTTTTTTTATCCCTGTCAATAAGACGTGAGCGATCCTTTGGATGGGTAGAAAAAAAAAATTCTTAGCGAATCAAATTCTTGTGATAATTCCGAGTGATCGGCGTTGTTCGAAAAATGAAATGATTATATATTGTTATTTTCATTATTTCATTAACAGGCGTAACTACGATGTTGAATTTTTTCACAACCTCAAACGGCTTCCGGTCCACTTTACCGGTAGTTTCAAATTTAACTGCGATGAACGTATGGGACGGTGTCTGCATGTGCTTCATTTACGCAAGCCTATTGGAATTCGTCTGCGTTAATTACGTCGGTAGAAAACGACCGCTTCACAACGTCGTTTATCGACCTGGCGAAAATCCCGTCACCCAGGTACTTTTCAAATACTTCCTATATATACCAACACTTCTAATACATACATACATAGTATGCAAAACACACACACACACACACTATACTGATCGTAAGATTTAATTTACCATATGGTCAATTTTCAGAATTGCAATAATTTCATTGGCAAAAATGAAAAAAATAAATAAATTAAAAAAATAAGCAGAAGAAAATTAATCGTGCATAATTCGAATGAAAGGATAAAAAATAGTCAATAAATTGCCGAATTCATTGATTCCGAGTTGAAGAATAATTCTAACACATACATGTTACATTGATGTAACATATTTAGGGATATTGGTCGTTTTTCTCTGTAGGGCTTCGTCTTTGAAATTGAGAGAAAAAAAAAAAAAAAAACAGAACGTATTTTTTCTATTTTTGAATAATTTTGATAATCGCATTATTAGGCTAGAAGAACATAAAATATATATTTATAGACACACATAAATTAGTAGCTTTAGTAATGTATACATACGCTGCAGTAGGACTTGAAATAAATATCAATTACCTAATTAATTACACTTAATTGAACCGCATAATTTCGTATCGTCGAATTGAAATCAATTAAGCTGTACGGTATATAGAATCAGAATAAATATTTCTATTATCTAACTTGATAAAAATTAGTGTCAAAAATAGAATCGACAAAAAATGGGACAAGTTGTTTGGTTGAAAATTGTGAAAGAAACATTTGTTGAATAAACGCGTAAAAAACATTTCAAACAAAAAGAACGTGAACAAAAATAATAATAATTTGAGCAATTCGTTTTGCAATTAGACCAATATTTCATCGGCATTCAATTTTCTTTTTCCGTTATCTCTAATCATAAATCAACACTTGTACACACGATGGCAAAAAAAAAGTAAGAAAAAAGCCAAAAAGAAAAATTTGTCGCTACTGATTCGTTCATTATATTGTTGAACCACTATTTCCATTGACATTATGTATTCAAAATTCATTTTTGATTTCTAATTGTTGGCGATTCATTTTTCATTTTAATTAACAGTTTGTTGTTTGTTAGATTTTTTTTTTTTTTGTGACTTTTTTTGTGATTTTTTTTGTGTTTTTTGTTTCTAACGTTTTTTCATGATGCACAAATTCGCGCACCTGCGATTACATTTAATAAGTATTATGTATTGGTGTGATGCACAATACGTATAGGTATATAGTATATAGTATATATGATATACATATACATATATCTATGGGTATATAGAGTGTTTGTTATATACATATATTCGAGCTGTTTGTTGCCAATATTATTATTCTTATTATTATTATTATTATTCAGCATTGTATTATTTCCGAAAACCATGATCGCTATTTATACATACATATATATATATATATATTGTATACTCGTACATACATATACATATCGTCGATTATGCAATAAAACAAGCATTAAAGACTTATGTATTGCATGTGCTTTATACATACATATATATAATTTCTATAATATAGATATACTATCCAATCTATCCGTTTTTTTTTTTTTTTTTTTTGTTTTTTTTTATATACCAACTTATATTTCTCAATATAAAATTATCATGACTATTATTTATTCACATATCTTTTACCGATTTATCGATCTATAATATATATTGAATATGATAATATATTATATAACATTTATAACCGTATATATAAATTTATATACGTGTATGTCGACGCTGCAGCTATACATGTGAGGCATTATTATTATTTTTATTATTATCATTATTATTATTATTATTATTATTATTATTGTTATGATTAATATTATTATCTTTATTATTATTCGCGAGAAGCGATAGTTTCCTACTTCATGTACCTGCAAAATACAAACAAATTACATATATACAATTAGCATTATTTAAATAATGTTGCATGGATCAGGGAATGTATTTATATATACACACGGATTATTATTAATTAACTAATCAATCAATTGATAAAAATTGTATTTTCTATAAGCACGTGATATATTTTTTTTATATGTATCAAATATTCAACTATTTTTTGGACTATTTTTTTTTTTTTTTTTTGTTCTCGGTTTTTGCTCGAAATTAACAATTTTGCCAAAACAGCATATTATAATGTGGCAAAAATGAATATCTACATTAAAAAATATAGAAACGTTTATATTATCTTATTTATTTTATTAATTTTTATTCTAAAATTTTTTTTTTTTCGATAATGTTTCTATTCAGGGAGATAGAGATATAATAGAATTCAAAAAGTGAAAGACAGGGAATAATAATAATTATTGTATATTATTATTATTATTATTATTATTATTATTATTATCATAAAATCGAACCATTTCGATAGATAGATAGACACCAATAGTTACATAGATAGATAGATAGTTGGACAGATGGAGATATGGAGATCAGGGTTCCTATAAATTAATGGATGAATAAATATAAACAATTAAACAAATAAATAAAATGATGAATAAATAAATAAAAATATATATTTTAATATATAATATACCTACCTAGTTACGTTTAGCAATATATATAGTTCAATAAGAATACATAAATAGTTATTGGTTGATGGAAGGTTGGTGAGATGTAAGTCTCTTTGTTTGGTGTCTGTGATGTTGCAGCGGCTCCCGGCGGTGCTCAGCAGGATAGGCATTATATTGGCCAGCCCCCTGGTAAGATCCCCCTTCACCCTCGTCTAAGTTACGACATTCCGTATTACGGGAATTTTTATTATTTATTCGATTTTATTTTATTTCATTTTTAATTTTATTTTGATTTTTTTAATATTAATTTTTCGTTGGTTTTTTTTTTTTTTTTTGTAAATTCTATTTTATTTCCATTTTTTGTTTTTTTTTCTGACCCCATATTAGATACGTTACCTCCGAGATCCGCAGATAGTAAAGAAAACCAAAAAAAAAAAAAATTCATTCTCGTCATTGGTGATAAGAAAAATGAAACAATTCAATTGTTTCAACAAAATCATTCGAAAGAATTTCGTCAAATCTTTCATTCGTTGTAAAATATTGTTGTTACCATCATAATAATAATAATTGTTATTATCGATCACGAATCAATTGTTTTGAACATTGAATAGATTTCTCTTTCATCGGAACGCGATTTGTTTGTCGTTTTATTAATTAATCAATTAATGTTTTTCAATTCTTTCATCAATTTGTTAATATATAAAGTGTACAACTTATATGAAATATACGGAATGGCGTCACCGTGCTTTACCATGATATATAATTATATACTTATTTATACACAGTCTATAATTTATTAACCTTATATTTTCATCGCCTGCCTCTAAATTGTTGTTATTATTAATATCATTATCATTATTTTCGTTGTTATTATTATTATTATTATTATTATTATTATTATTATTATTATTATATACCTGAGCAGCAGGAGTAAGGCATTGTTATTACATTATATAATACGCATATAAGAGTAAAATAATTACTTGACACCGCAATATATAGCACAATCGCATGTCGTATAATATATATATATATTTATTAGTTATAGCCGTATTATAATATATATATATATACATAAATACATTATGTATATTTACGTATAAATAATATGCATAATATTATTATTATTATACAGATATACGCAGCATAAAACTTTGCAGTACGCCTTATTTATTCATCACATAATATATAATATTATTATATACATATACATATATCACAATATTTTAGTAAACGATGAAAAAAAAAAAAAAAATCTTCTATGTCATATTATCATTATTTATTCAATTATCAATTTGTTCATTTATTTTCGTTCATTTTATTGGTTTTTTTATAAAACGATACATCGTCTGGCTCCACATTGATTTATTATCATTATTATCATTATTATGACTATTATTATTATTATTATTGGTAATGTTATTATTATTGTATCGCTCGCATGACTAGCTGCAGTCGCTGTTATTTCAAATCACCGATATACACTACATATATGTGTATTATATACACGTATATATATATACATAGGTATGTATACGTGTAATACGCTTGTTACTTGCTATTTATTTATCATATTACAATTTTTTTTTTTTTTTTTATCTAGTGTTTAAATAATATGATCATACTTTCAATTCGTGAATTTCTATAGATACACACGGTATTTACAATATTATACATACACCTATTTATTACGTTGTAATAATACCATTATAAATTTCGTTTTGTGCCAATTGAGTAATTTTTTCCCCCCTATTTTTTGTGGTTTATTCTATATTTTTTTTTACTATTTATTTGTTTTATTCAATTTTTCGTGTTATATAAACTAACGTTCATATTAACAATAACCGTAATAATAATAATAATAATAATTACAATGATATCAATTATGACGACGATGATATTATTAATTGAGCGAATATTTCGTCGTTTTCTTCAACGTACTTTTATTCATTCATTTATTTATTTATTTATTTGTTTACTTATTGATTTATACCAATTTTTCAATCTTTTTTTCGAGTTCACATATCAACTGCTGATGCTGCTATTGCTACTGTTACTGTTGTTTATTGTTGTTATGATTGTTATGTTGGTGTTTGTTGTTGTTGTTGTTGCTGAGTTGCTCTCGCACTACTGTAATATATACTTCATACTGAACTTGATTGAAAGAATACTTTATTCATCACACATACATGTTATATCTGCACATATACCTATGATATGCATTATGTATTTTCTCATAAATTGTTTCAAAAACAAAACAAAACAAACAAAAAAATAGAAAACAAAAAACAATTTTTAAACAAAGAAATATAATCAAATATAATATAATTAATTCGAATATTAAAAACAAGGTGAAATTCTTAGATTCATTCATTCATTCATTCATTCATTCATTCATTCATTCATTCCTCGATTAAATATATTATATGTAGCATAGATATATAGGTTTGTGGCGAATTATTGCTTATAGGGTATATTATAGACACAGGATAAAAAAGTGAATCAATTCTTTCGTTTGTTTTTTTTCACAATTTTTTTGTCCCCTTTTTTTTCTTCTCTTATTACGTCATTATTTTTTATTTTCCCCTTCTCTCTAATAATTATATGTGGCTTGGAAATAATGATTAGGACAATTAATTTTACGATCTAGATAAAAAAAATATAGAAATAAAATTAATCGCTTTTTGCTATTCAATCTTACATACAAGTAGTCAGTATATATTATACCTATCCTGTATTTTTTAGCTATAGCTTTGAATCTCGCAAGCTTTTATCGCGCGTTTAACTCATGATTCTGAAAAAATTATAGTTGAAATATCATAATATACGTAGAACTTCCGTTCAAAGTATTAGAGACTGATACAAAAAAAAAAAATACGAACAAAAAAAACCCAAAAAACAGTGATGATTGTTACAAAAGATTAATAATACGATAATTAAATGAATAATTAGTCTAAATTAAAATAACACATCAGAGTATATATTATTAATATCGCTGCTATTCCGATTTTTCTATGAAAAGATAAAAAAAAAAGAAAAAAAAATTGATCGAAACGGAAAGAAATTTGATTAAAAAAATACAAACAACAGTATAATTATGTTATTTAGAAAAAATTCGAAAATTTGTATACATATAGCTGCAGCATGCAGTAGGTATATAAGTTGTATTTAAGTGATATGTGAAATACATAAAGCACGTTAAATGAACTAAAAACCACACATATAATTATATATAAATATATACATATATATATATATATATATATATATATAAATAATGAAAAATTGAAAACAAGGATTGAGCGATCAATTTTAAAAAACCGTTTTGAATGAAAGAAAAGAAAAGAAAATGGATAAGAAACAATTTTGAAAAAATTAAAGATAGAAGAAAAAGAAAGAAAAAAAATAAACGTCAAATTAGTTGAAGCGGGAAATCGATCGCCCAATCGCCTGTTTTATAAAGTAAAATACAATTTTCTGCTACGGAGACCCTGTCACAGGGCGACAAGAAACGAGAGGGTGGTGGTGCGACGGTTCCTGGGGGTGGTGGTGGAGCTACAAACGAGATCGTAACTTGTACAAATTGTGGACCCAACCCTTGTACTCATACTGCAACTAACGGATGCGCAGCTGAGGTATGTACCAATTAACGATATCTAAAAGTCGTTGACAAATTATTTATAGAAAAATAAAATTTACGTGTAAGTGTATTGATTATCACAGATTTGAGATTTAAACGTCAAGCTTCGTATAATATACTAATGCATTGTTTAGCATTTCGAAATTCGCATGCTGCCTCTTGAGTGATAATTATACAACATGGGGAATTCGACCCAGTCGATTATCGGCCAGATCTATATCGATTTTCAATTCATTGTTTCAGATTTTAGAAAATAGACTACGTTGAAACTACCCAAATAGAAAAAAAATCTCTGTTATACACGGCAACGAATATTTTTTTCGTAATTTTCAAAACAGTCGATTTTGGGGCGAAAATTGTTGGACATATTTTCAATTATTCCTGAAAAATAAGATTTTCAACGACTTTCCAACTCGGTATATTTTTTTTTTAACAATGATCACTTCTTCAGCTTTCGAATGCGTTGTCAATCATCTCTCTACGACAAGTAGAACCGAAGATATGAGTCCTCAAAGTCGACCGTGCGCTTATTTTTTGCATCGCAATTTTCGTGTTTCGTGAAATTTTGTGGAAAAGTTTTGCGGAACGATAAAAAACAACACGTGTCAATTATTTCGTCGTGTAAATTTGATGCAAGATGAACATTCAGAAAGTATACTAGATAATTTCTTGGCCGATTTGCAGACGTGGAATTCCCCGTATATATATACATTACATAGGATTTTGAAAGAGTAAATAAAATAAATAAATATAGAAATTATCGAATTCGAATTTGAATATCCCGCCTGAAAAAATACAACCTGTACAAAACTACCCTGATTTGATTATTTTCATTTTGCGCACGAAATTGGCTTCAGAAGGTAAGATAAAATTATTAAAAAAAAAAAAAAAAAAAAAAAAAAAAAAAACAATAAGAGGATCAAAAGAATTATACAATAGACGCTCCCACAACTTGGCCCCCATTATATATTACTTGACTGCCTCAGGCCTCTCCCGCCGTTTCAGTGACCTAACCTCACTTCCTTTATCAACTCGTACTCTGCGCATGCGCGTGAGCATGCGCGCTATTAAAAGAGGCATTGCGCATGAGTGACAATTCCCTCCAATGACGAGAAAGAGGGGGAAACTCAAGTTATCGAAGCGTCTACTGTACAAGCTTGGTTTCGGCTTGATTTTAACTTGTTTGTTTCTTTTCAATAGTAGAAACTCGTTTGAATACTCGAAAAAAACAAAGAAAAATAAAATAAAAAATGGAATCTTGGTGCTCGTTGCCGTTTGTACGTGAAAAATACAAATTAAAATCTGGATGTTGAGTATTAAATATTTTAGTAAATATAGTTGTTTCAGATTGTTGCATTTTTGAGATTATCATATAACGGTTCATCACACATTTTGTAACGATAATTATATAGATTATAGTAAATTGTCTTGTTTTCAGTATTCGCGTTTAGTCTAGTATAGTTGTTCGTTGTGCCTATAGAATGATTTGTTCAATTCACTTGGTGTTTCTTTTTTGTATCTTTTTTTTTTTTTTTTTTTTTTTTGACATTATTCTTATTTTTTCTCCTAAATGAGCAAAGTAATGACCCTGAGTAGTGCTGCTTTGTGCAGGTGAGAAAGAAGGAGCCACCCCATCCGATAAGAGTGGCTAAAACCATCGACGTCATAGCGAGGATCACCTTTCCTACTGCCTACGCGGTGTTCCTAGTCTTCTTCTTCATACACTACAAGGGATTCTCCTAGAATTACTTATTCGTCACCCAGCATCGCTGCTGCTACCGCTGCTGCTGCTGTTGCTGCTGTTGCTGCCACTATTGCTGTTGCTGTTCTACTGCTGCTATAAGATAAACAGCATTTCACTTGAAAAAAAAAATAAAAAATTACGTACCTATATACCTTTTCTCGGTAGAAAGAGAAAAGGGAGGAAAAAAAAAATTCAGTCGATTCACCTGGAGCCAGGGGCCACAGAATCTTGAATAAATAAATAAATAAATCAATAAATAAATAAATAAATAGACAAATGAAATTCGATAAGGGATGAAATTATTCCGAATCTTGTTCTCGCTTAGAAATATATAGCAATAAAAGTTTTGAAATAAAAACGAAAAGAGAATATAAGAAAGACGGGAAAAATAATATACGTATAAGGAAAATTGGTAATTATACCTATACATTGTATAATCGTTTTAGAGAGGTGAAAAAAAAATTATTAAAAATACTTTTATGGATTGATTATATATATTGTACATCGATTATATTAAGGCTGGTTATGAATAGAAAAAAAAAACGAAACAAAAACGACAACAAAATTGATATAATTATGTATGTTACACGACCAAAAGAGAAGAATTTCAAATGGAAAAGAAAGATAAGAATAAAAAACATAAGATTTTGGACTGAATTAATCGAGAAAAAATAACAAATGAAAGAAAAAAAGAGAAAGAAATATTATATACGCGCTGTATATATACATACATAGATATAAAATAATATTAAATTATATTATTGTATAAAGATATACTAATAATATTATTATTAATAATAATAATAATAATGCCACTAACAATATTTTGCCCGTATTAAAAAAAAGAAAAAAAAAAAAAAAACATTTTGCATATACATAAGTATATACGTAATATACATAATAATTTCAAGCGCCATGTGTAGCTCCTGTAATAAATAATTGAAATAAATAATTGATTACTTAAATGATTGGAATAATTTTTGAAACTATAAATAATACGTACAATGATAATTTATTAAACTATATACGTATGTATATATATACTATACGTGGAAAGACATATGCGTTTATTGATAAAAAGATAAAAATCGTAAACGAACGGGAACACAAATGAAACGAAATATGTATAAATATCAATTGACAAATTGAATCTAGATAAATAAATCGATAAATTGATAAAAGACCGCGCGTATAGTATAATAAATATCACGTATAATATGAAGAAGAATAAACGAAGACGAAGAAAAAAAAGCATTAAAAAAACAAAGAGTTATATATCTTTTTTTTTCCCTCTTTTAAAAAAACCTTAATATGTAATAATATAATTATAATAAAAATACACATAGGTATATTGTAAACGAGACACGGATAATTTTTGCGCACCCCTTGCAGCCTTAAAATAATATTGCAGAAAAAAAAAAGAAAATAACGAGGAAAAAAAAACGAAATAAAACAAAAAAAATTGCTGAACTAATCGTATATATAGTAATAATAACAATAATAATAATAATAATAATAATAATAACTATAAATATATATAATTAATTAATTACATAAGAATTATTATGAAAGTAAAAACATGTGGTGCTTTGGGACGCTACGACCTTTACATACCTATACCTATATACCTAATACCTACTACATATAAATATTACATACACACACACACACACACACACGCATACATATAGGTACATTTATTATCTATACATGATTGAGAAGAAAAGAAAAAAAAAAAAGAAAAAAAAGAAAAATAACAAAATTACATTTTCTCTATTATACATATAATATACTATATTATACATATTTACTTAGAAATTGAAAAATCTATGAGAAGAGCTGCAGCTACACACGTATATTTGTACCCAAGATAGGTATATATGTATATATATACCTACATATGCATATGTATGTATACACATATATATTCAGCAATATTATACTATAATACAGACCAATTTCATCCGCATAAAATCACTCTATTATTATTAATTCGTTGATTAGTTTAATTGATTAATTGATTGATTAGCGTTGATAATACCAGATATTATTATTATGACTTACTGCAGAGACTACCAATTAATTCGCTACACATACGCATACATACACAAATACGTAAAACGGTTCAGTCTTTGAACCGCGCGCGGGTATAATAATAATAATAATAATAACAACAGCAACAACAATAATAACAATTAAAATCATAATAATCATTATTATTATGTAATAATAATAATAATAATAAAGATACGTAATACATTGGAATTTGACTGCCAAAAAACAAAATACATAAATGAATAATATAATTTTTTTAAATCTCTGCAGACAAGCGTAAGATTCGTTGATTGACAAGGAATCTGCAGGTTATTATGCGCATGATATTGATGCAAAAACGCGAAAAAAAAATAAACAAACGAACGAAAAAACGAAAAATTTCAATCGTTATTATTATTCCCATGTATATACTTTACATATATGTATAGAAATGTATGTGCGTATACATACACAGAGACATCGAATTAATTACTTACCCGACATGCCAGCTGTACATACATACATATACAATATACATGTATACCTGTTGAGGTAGATACATGTATTGAGATAGAAAGAAAGAAAACAAAAAAAAAATAAGAAAACCATTTTTTGTACAATTTTTTTTATTTTTAATTAATTTATTTTTTTTCTCTTGTTCGCTTGAACTTAATTATTTTTTTTTTCTCTATGCGTATTATCCACACCTCAGATTAACGTAGATACATACATACTATCAATTACTTATGTATAGGTGAACATAAAAAGCTTCGTAAAAATGCTCGAGCCTATAAAATTATAGTTATATACACCCTACATATATATATATAATTATATAATTATATTATACAATCTAATCTAATAACTTATTATATATATATACACAGCTTTTTTTTCTGCACTAATATGATATATGTAGACGTCCGTATACATATAATTATACAAATATAACACATTATTCATATACTACGATCGAGTTACATATATAATTATGTATAATCTGCTACTATACACTACATCCATCCATCCATTATTAGGAAAAAAAAAATTTATTATCATCTTTGCCCTGCAATATGAACTTATATACAGAGTAGAATAAGATACAGTCTATATTATATATACATATATATATTGTTAACTTGAAGAATTTTTTTTTGGTTTTCCTGTTAATAAATTTTTTTTTGTTTTCTTTTTTTTTTTTAGAATTTTTCTTTCGCGAGCCAATACGTATATACATGTACACATATATATTATATTTATTCTATGATTATTGACGACATAATTTCTTCATTGGATCTAAATACAGATATACGTAATTAATTAATTATATTATTATACCAATTACTATAATATCAGGCGCATTAAAATACAAATTGAAATTTCTGATGGTGATCGATATACCTATACATATTATATGAAAATGTGTATATATACCTATGTAGAAATTAATTACAAATTCAAATTAACACAACGAAATTATACGTAGGTAAAATTGAACGAATGAAGCGCGGAAGGAGAATGATTAAAAAAATCGGGGAAAAAAGCAACAAAATACACAAAGAAATCTCAACTTACGTGAATAGATTTAAAAATGACGTGTAGGTATAATTATTCGTGATTAGAACTATATTATTCTTAATAGATCTCGGTGCCGCATTAATTATGGAAATCGCTGAAAAAATAATCATTTTTTAAACGGATGGACGGAATACAATTAGTAATACGCGATATGTTTTAAAATTCACGGAAATATAGCTGACGAAATATGAAATCAATAAATAAACAAACGAATAAATAAATAAATTAAAAAAAAAAAACAAAAAAAAAACGAAGCGAAATATCGCAATACAATGCATCGGCGTGTATGTAGTATAATACGTGACATTATATAGATAATTTCAAATTGTCGCTATTCTTATATAAACATTTAACCAAACGCGATATACGTATGTATGTACGTAGATATGTGTGATCTATTTATGCTTATCGTAATTTTCAATATCGATCGGGACTTCATTTTCAATAAATTGATTAACTAAAGTTTATTCGTTGTGTAAATATAATTGCTGAAATAAACAGGAAAAAAAAAACTAAACAAATTTGATCGATTGTTTAAGACTAATTAAAATTTGTACCTAATTTTTTTTTTTTTTTTTCACTTTATACCAATGTATAGTTTAATTTTCTGGATGAAGTTATATCTACTCATTTAAATACATAACATAGATAGACGCATACATGCGCGTATATATATATATGTATATCGTCAATGCGTATATCTAGCTGTACACGCGTTATACCTATATTATTACATATATATATATATATTATTCATTACGTACTTGTATAATATAAAATTTTTGTATACCTTACATTATTACACTGTTGAGTATAATATTATTATACATATATACAATAATAAACACATTAATAACTTATTGGTAACGCATACATATATACGCGTTCATAATTAAACACGGATATATATAAACACATTATACGTGTATAGTATAATATTATAGTTGTGTATAATTATAATCATAATTAACGTTGTAACGCTCTTCGGACCAAATTCTAATTAACTTTCCCCTCCCCCTCCCCTATACATATATACTATATACCTATACCTATATCTTTTAATTATTATTGTATTTACCTATTACCTATGTATATTAGCTATGCACGCGATAACTATATAGGCTGTGGTCCAATCACCAAAATACATACATAATAATATTATACATATATATATATATATATGCTTATTATATACTTACACACATAAATCTATTCACAGTATATACAATATACATATACATGCATTATATATATTTATACATTACGTTATCATATATTATTATTATTATTATTATTATTATTATTGTTGTTGTTATTATCATCCACATGTATGTATGTATTTTTATTTGTTATATATATATATATTATATGTATATCATATAATCGCTGCTGCAGGGCAATGTCGATATATTGTTACATTATCATTATTTTTATATAATTTATCTGTTACGTTACATAATAATATATTATATATATATATATATATATTGTGAAGTTATGAAATTCAACATATACTATTATTATTATTATTATTGATATGATCCTTATCGTTATTTATAATCCAGGATAAATTTTATTATACAATATATATACATACATACGAATATTTTACAATATAATATACAATCTTTCACCGAGAATTGTGGTTGCGGTTATATATTTTCTACATATACATATATATATTTTTTGGTTTTTATTTATTTTCGTATTAATGAAATAATGTTACGAAATTTCATGTAATATTTATGTAAACAGTACCTATACTCGAATCGTGATAATTAAACAATAGGAATATATACATGATTGTATGTTCGATTATTATTTTTTGATTGATTTTTTTTGTTTCAAAATTTCTTTTCTTTCAACTATCAATAAAAAATAATATTTTCTTGTATTGAAAAACCCTAGCAATTCTCGGTGGCAAATACTATAAAGTCCGTAATTGTGTCAAGCCTGAGAAAAAAAATAAACATATTATATTTATATGCCGGGTGTTATATAAAGAAAATGGAACGGAAATGATTGGAAAATAAGGGAAGGAAATGAAAGTGAGAAATGATACGACCGTTTTTCATTTTTAGTTTCGGATATATGAAAATACACCCCGCAATTGCCTGCATAAATCAATAAATTACATGCATATACATATGTATAGATACCAGCTGTATGACGTATATGTATATATTAGCTTCAATTGCATGTAATTAAAATACATGATATACCTATATGAAACTGATACATAATGTTATTACGATCATACGAAAACCGAAAAGAAGAGAAAACTCGAAAATTTATTATGATTATGATATTATATTAAAAACTACATATTAAATACCCACTAAACATATATGTATACATACCTACATACATACATACATACATACATACGTTTAAAATATTTGTCCAATTTTCTGCAATTATAATTATCTATTCTTGTTATTTTTGTACCATTTTTCACACAGTTATAAGTACCTTAACTATACGATATGGCTATAATGATCTGTCTTTACATATATTATACGATACTAATTACACACTGTCCAAAAAAACAAAAACCAAAGGAGCAACAAAACCACACAAGGAAAATAAAATTGCAATAAAAAATACAATAGCAAGAAATATTTTCACCGAACTACATAATTTTAGCCAATGTTAGGTATTATATACATATATTGAAAACGAAAAAACTCGATATCGAAAAATATAATTTTCAAATGAATTATCAACAAATATAAAAAAATAATTAAAAAAAAAAACGTATAATATCGGAAAGAATAAAAATGAGAGAAAAATTTTCCAACGCCAAACAAACATTACGGCAAAAAAAAAAACAACAAATTTTTTCCAAACCTTGCAATTTTTCCGCATTATATATATATATACATACATAAATACATATATATAATACATAAACATAGATACATAAACCTACCTTTGCCATAGATGAAATTATTATCATATACACGTATTTTTATCGAGTCCGCGATTCTTGCCGATATTATAATCGATCTAATTGATAGAATTAATAATAATAATAATAATAATACTAATAATAAAGATGATGATAATAGTGACATTTTGAAAATGTATGTAGTACGTGAATTTAAATAGCACACAAAATTATGGGAAAAAGTAGGGGGTGTCGAGGAGAGGATGGATATTATATACCTATGTATTTACATACATATGTATGTATGTACAGATAATACGCGAGAGTGAAAAAATTGCCTGAAATTATGTGGTTCCTCGGAATCGCCTACATTCATGAATATATGTATATGTATATAAACATATACGAGATCATAAAAGAAAATTTAAAAAATGAAAAAAAAAAAACGAAAAAAATCATTAAAACTATTTAAAAAAAGCCATTAATTATTGTCAAGACAAGCCTTATAGAAATATATAAATATATATAGAATCAGCAAGTGGATATTCTAATACGCAATTAATTGAAATTAATTCATTAATAATAGTTGTATGAATTATTGATATAAAGGAAGAAAAATAAATAATTGAACGAAAAAAAAAAGTTATTATATTATACCTATATGAATATATTATTCTGCACTTTGAAATACCCAAGAATATATTATAATTGTAGTTCGGATCTTAATGAGAAGTGTGGACATATTTGCAGCCTGTGATTGTATATCGAGATATACGCATATAAATATATATGGTATGTTATATACAATAATATAATATAATATAATATAATATAATATAATACATGGTGTGAAAGTAGCGCGCGAAATATAAATAATTTCCAATTATACTATAATAATAATCGATGCAGTAATATGATTGTATCGCGGATAAATAAATATAATAGTATTATTATTTGATTACCTAATCAATTGATTCATCGAATGATTGATTATTGATATTATAAATATATATAGCATTATCAGAAACTCTCAACGTAAATAATAATAATAATAATAATAATAATATATAGTACATCGGTAATAATAATATTCATTATATCGAGCTATATAATATTATAAAAAATAGTGAGAGATAAATGATGTGGAAAAAAAAACCTATAAGCACGCCGGATAAATAAAAATAGTAGGCATATATATATATATATATTCGTGCGATATAACGCGTCAGCGGGTTGAAATTGATAAAGTTCATCCCTCTTATTATTGTGAGACGCGTCAGGCGATATATCGATAAATGTATAGAACACGGCGAAACAATTTATCGATATATTATAATATAATAAATAACGCTATTATAGTACATATATACTTAATACTATATACTATTATGTATATAGATATATGGTAAAATAATACATATACATATATCAATTTTATTTCATTCAAATATTGTTATGATATATTGTACGAGATTTTCAATTGTATAAGCGAATTTCTTATATATTCATTATATTGTATTGTAATAATTATTCATTTATTGGCTGTGTTTGTATGTACATTATTATTATAATAAAACTTTGAACTATGAATGCTAAACCTGTAAAATATTCGAGCTAAAGCTATTGTATTCAGTTTGATAATCATTTTTTAATTTTTCTATTGTTATTATACTTTTTCGTTATTATCATGAAACGTCATTCACTTATTTTTACTATTATTGAACAGCGATCCCGATCCTAGAATTTTGCGATTACTTTATATTCAATTCCAATCATAATTCAAAATCAATCTATACGTACGATTCGTACTTATCACAACAATCCAATGAAAAGTTTGAAAAATGACGAAAATTCACGACCGCGGTTAATTTATCGGACATTCAGGATGGAAAAAACCGATTTTCGACTTTCTATCGCATTTTCGGAACTACCCCCATCGTTTTCGAATTCCTGCGTCGTGAAAAGCTAACGAAACACTGTCCTACTTTTGGAATATTCGGAATTTCGATTTCTGACGAAAAAACCGCATACTTTTTGGAGATTATTTTCCAGCTTTGGCACTTCTTATTTCGGTGTTATAAGGAATAATCCTTTTCAAGCCCTTCGTATATTCAGAAATCGTGTGTAAATTCATTCCTCCAAGGCTCCAAAACCGCTGCGGCGATTATTCGTACCCACGTAGTCCAAATATCGAAATCCGTCTACTAATAAGTTTTTATAACTTATAAGCTCCAAGCCCCGAAAAAATTATTTGCAAAATCTAAATTCAGGAGATATCTGATTGAATTAAGACATCAAGATCTAACGAGTCAAACATTTTGTACGTCTACATTCGATAAGGCGATACGGTATACAAGTCGCTTTCAACCTAACCTACAGCCAACATAAGAAATAGGAATCTGACTGGAATTCTATTGGTTTTTTTCAAACAGTAAAATACTCAGCCACTTTCTGCCGTGGTGAAGCATTAATATCCCGAGTTTCATTTCGGTAGGTTGTATAGTTTGGAAGAAACTACGAATCGCGTTTTCGAGATGATGACAATTGGTAATCATGGAATTCCTAACATATGTATGTCACGTGGCACCTTGAGGCTTTATGAGAGTCTGTTCGAAATTCAATTATTAGCAATTGTTGTCACCTCGAAAACGCGAATCGCACTTTTTCGACGACTACCCAACTGATCCGGACGAACCGTCGACAAATGAATTCAGGTTTTTGGCAGAAAGTGGTCGAGTATATCAATTCATCAAAAAACCTAATAGGATTTCAGTAAAACTCGTGTTTTTTATGTTAGCTAGGTTAAGTTGGAAGTGATCTCTATAGATACTATATACCATAATTGTCTGTACATACCTGCTAGTTATGATATCAAAGGACTACTTTATTCCGCAAATAGCGAGCTGTGATCACTTCGAACATTCGCTTCAACATTATTATCGAATCTGTTCTGAATTGTTAGAAAAAAAAAGGATTGATACTGTGGGACGATGATGACAGCTTTTGCCATTAAAAAAAAACGAGACTGTATTTTCAATACGTTTATTTCTTCTCATACATGCAATAAAGTATTATTACACTTTCGATCACTTACATTTTTCGTTTTTTTTTTTCGTTTTTTTTTTTTCTTTTTTCACTATAATAATGTATACATGTATAATATGTATACATATATGTATATGTATATAAGTAAGTAGTATGTTTGCCAGCTATAACGTGTGCTCATGTATGTATGTGTGTGTGTTTGTATGTAATGTGGGGTACATCGAGATCGTTTTTTTTATTGTTTATTGTTTCATTAATATTCTCTTTTTACCTCATGTAGGTATGTACACTACCTTTAATTGATTCTGAGCCGGAAGTGTTCGTTCGACAAACGATTTAGGTTGGTACCAAATGTCGGCAGCGCCCCTACAGGCCAGCCGTGAAGCAAGTTCTAGCTGTCATCGGTATAACCACAACACATGACGATCATACAGAACCTCGAAATGCGAACGCGGAAGAAGCATAGACTTCCCTTAGTGCAATTATACACTTGCAGAATCAGTCTTTAAGTCAAACTTCAGATATTATTCTCGTTTTTCGCCGCCTTGTATTTGAAATACAATGTTTTGCGGCTAATTTGCAGAATCATTTTCAAGTAACCTCACGTTTACTATCATTTCACTCCGCGTTCGCATCTCGAGGTTACGTATCATCGTCGTGTGTTATGGTTATACCGATGACAGCTAGAACTTGCTTCACGGCTGGCCTGTAGGGGCGCTGCCGACATTTGGTACCAACCTAAATCGTTTGTCGAACGAACACTTCCGGCTCAGAATCAATTAAAGGAAGTGTACATACCTATATACATGTATGTATATATTTATATGAATCATATATGTCATCTATTTCTCGTTCTCTGTGTATAGATATAATATCAACAGATACATATAATTCGTGTATATATATATCTGTATACATATTTGTATACAACTATACGGTATTATTCTACCTTATAATACATACAAATATCTATACACAAATACACAAGTATATCTGTTAAATAATTAAACATACATACATGCATATATGTACATATCTACATGAATATGAGTACATAATTGTGTACGTGTAAGTATCCATGTATTCATATATAGGTATTTATATGTATGTACCTCTTAAGGCCCAGCTTCACTCAATTTTTACCGACATTTGTTATTTTGTCAAATATCTGCGAAGCAGTATCACCAAACGGATTTTCCTTTGGGGATTCCATGATTTGTAAGGAATAGGTTCGATTTATCACGCGAGAGTCAGTTTTCATCGATAAAAATGTATTTATTGTTCATCGCGATGTGTAGGCGTGCGACATATTTTGTCTAATATTGAAGTCTACGCATCACTGAGGCCGAAAAAAGTTTAACTGCGGTGGCCTTTATGTAACAACGAAGACATCGATCGTGAAACATTATTGTTTCAGGCATCAATAGAGTTGTATTTTGCAAAACAGGGACGGGTGACAATTCGCAATTGTTAATCGTTCAGACGCCATGGAAATCCGATGGTAATCTTCAGTTCTAGTCGGGGTTCGGGCAGTGCCCGCAAGATGGAGGTAAGCGCGCTACTGAAATCGGCCCGATTCGTCAGTTCTACGTGATGATTCCAACCTCCATCTCCCGGGCGCTACCCGAACCCTGTCCAGAACTGAAGATTACCATCGAATTTCCATGGCGTCTGAACGATTGACAATTGCGAATTGTCACCCGTCCCTGTTTTGCAAAATACAACCCTATTGATGCCTAAAACGATAATGTTTCACGATCGATGTCTTCGGCGTTACATAAAGGCCACCGCAGTTAAACTTTTTTTGGCCTCAGTGATGCGTAGACTTCAATATTAGTCAAAATATGTCGCACGCCTACACATCGCGATGAACAATAAATAAATTTTTATCGATGAAAACCGACTCTCGCGTGATAGATCGAACCTATTCCTTACGAATCATGGAATCCCCAAAGGAAAATCCGTTTGGTGATGCTGTTTCGCAGATATTTGACAAAATAACAAATGTCGGTAAAAATTGAGTGAAGCCGGGCCTTAATATTACAACGCAGTTTTTCTTTTTCATTCTCGTTTCATGGGTTTATTTTATTTTTAATTTATTTTTATTTTTAATTTTTCCACTTTTTTATTACCATGTATAATTAATGTATACCTTATAGATGCTTTCGTGATGCATTTTCTACGTGTCATTTGTAGTATATAATTTATTATATTAGTACATACATGAATTTTTCTTATTTTTTTTTTTTTTTCATTGTTTTGTGTTTTTTTGTTGTTTTTCACGTTTTATTTATTCATTTATTTATTTATTTATTTATTTATTCATCTGTTTATTCATTTCTTTTACATCGCACGAGATATTTCAAAGAACGCAGACTTTCCATTCGTATATCAAACGAAAGGGTCGTATAAGATAATATACATTTGAACATTTGAAAATAATCTAGACAACATGAAAATTTCTTATCTTAGATAATATATGGAACACTGGGGGAAAGAATTCTCATTACATACTGTAGAAAAAAAAAATGGTGTTGAACAACTTACACATACCTACTATTTAATTATTATTACTACTACTACGTACCGAAGAGATCCAATTTTCATTCAATTTCAAAAATCACACTTCCGACTTTATAATAACAACACATACACATATTACAGATTCGTTAAATCATTAATTATTAGGCCGTTCAATATATTATTCATTCAAATTCACTGGTTTATTTTAACGCATGTATATACTTTTCGATTCTTTCTTTCTAATACCGTCCTTTTATTTTGTTTTCCTTTGATTTTATTTTTTTATTCTCTTTCTCTCTCTTGTATAACGACGGAAAAAAAACTAGACAAAGAACTTATAAGAGCCTCTTCTGATCGATCGATCGATCGATCGATCAAATTCAAATCCAAAATCAAACTTTAGTACTCAAGAGCAAAATAGTGAAAAGTCAAGTTAGCGTTCTTCGAAACGTCTTGCGTCTAGTGTATAATACATACATATATATAGTATATCGTTTTTATTCATTTAATTATTTATTTATGTTTTTTTATTTTTCTTTCTTCTTCTTCTTCTTCTTCTTCTTTTATCATTCATATCGACTCTAAGCTACGCGTAGTAACTACTATGTCTTCGTCTCTTATATGTAATATATGTGTGTATATAATATAGGTATATATATACCGTGACGTGTATTTGTGTATATTCACATATATATATATATATATATATATGTAAGTATATAGATATATTATCTTTTATTCCATATATATAATATTTATTCATCATATAATATAATATAATATAATATAATATAATATAATCGTCGCTTTATCCGGCGCTCAATCCTTAATCGCCTATCGCTTAGACTTCTACATAAGACTACAATTATTAGCTATTCGGAAAGCTACATTCAGCATTTTATTCTGTATGTGTATACTATATTTATGTTTATGTTATAACAAGATCATAGATCATCGATCGTTGCGGTTAGGCGAGGATGAAATTGAGCGCGGGATCAATGCTTTTTACATATTATATCTAGTATTCCTGTATATGTTTTATTTATGTATACTGAATATTTGTTTATATTTGTTTTTTCATTTTTATTTTTATTTATTTTTTTTGTCTTTTTTTTTCCATTTCTTATTTTGCTTTTACTTGTCGATTAATATTTAATGTTTAAATATTGCTGGGTATGTTGTTTCTTATTTTTCTTATTCTTATTCTTATTTTTATTATTCTTGTGTATCATACATAGAAATAGGTGCCGTAATGAGCTGCTGTTTGTTTAACGTCACGCTAGCATGACCGTTCACAATAAATGTATATAATAATATAATATAATATAATATAATATAATATAATATAATAATAATAATTTAGGTTCAGCTACGTTTTTTCTTCTTTATATTATATAATTATAATTTCACATATAGTTTTTTGTTTTTTTCTTCTCTTATCCTTTCGTACTTTTATTCATATTATTTTCGCGTTTTTGTCATTCCTTGCGAATTATAGTTCAATTTTCATGACATCGAATAACAATGTCGTATTACCAATTTCTTCCTGTCTGTCTATCTTTCTTTCTTTCTGTCTTTCTTTCTTTCTGTGAAATTGGTTTGTTTTATTTCATTTTATTTTATTTTCGTTTTGTTTTTATTTATTATTTTTATTTTTCATTTATTTATTTATTTTATTTTTTTCAATTATTCTCTTTATAATTCTATACTTCGTCGAAAAATTCACTGGGCGTTTTCACCAGGCATCGCAGCCCATAAATTAATAAATAAATAGAGGAACAACATTATTCATTAATATTATTATTTGTTTTGTTTTGTTTTGTTTTCTTTTTTTTTTTTTAAACATTTTGTATAACAACATTATAGAGACTCTTGGGAACGTAACGCAACAAATGTATAACAATACAACCACGAAAAACAAATAGAAGGCACTCGCATATTTTTAATAAATTAATGTTTTCCTTCTTTCTTCCTTTCTTTCTTTTTTTTTTTTCTCATTCTACTCTTTGTGACGACCCAACCCGTACCACTCCTATATCTCTAGGCCTTCCGACACCACGTCGCTTTTTATTAATTATATATATTAATCATCACAACAAATTCGTTCCTTCGTTATGTTCTTTTTTGTTTCTTTCATCATTCCGTTCGTTCTTTCTTTCTTTCTTTCTTTCTTTCTTTCTTTCTTCCTTTCTTTCTTTCCTTCCTTCCCCCTTTCTTTTTTTCTTTTCTCAGGCGTTACCCCGCCAATGAATACGCCTGCCGGTAAATCACACATCGATTCATTCATTCATTTGTAACATTTGTTTTTCTTCCTTTTATTATTCCTTATTTAGTTTGTTATTCTTATCTTTCTATCTTTCCATCTTTCTACCTTTTTTTCTGTCTTTCTTTCTTTCTTTCTAGCTTTGTTTCGTTTCTTTCATTAAACAGAGAGTAACAGCAATGTACGCGACAATAGACAATAACAACAAATTCCTCGTTATACAGTTATGAAGAAATTCATTTCTTTTTTTTTTTTTGTTTTTTTTTTCGTTTTTCGTTTTTTGTTTTTCTCTCATATAACAATTAGGTAGAATATCGTTTAACTTTTCTTTATAATAATATTATTATAATAATAATAATTTAATTATTGTTATTTGCTTGGAAGCTCACAGCCGACACATTTTTTGTTTTTTATTTTTATTCATTTTTTTTCGTTTTTGTTTTTGTTTTTTTTTAGTAGTTTTTTTGTGTGTGTGTTTTTTTTTCGTCTTTTCTTTTCTTCTAATTTATATTCATTATACTTATAATATTTATTTTATTTTTTTTCGTTTTCTTCGTCTCCTTCTTCTTCTTCGTCTTCTACTTCTTCTCTATCGTCTTTAATGCTATTTACCTATTCTTTAATCATATATTTTATTGTTATCATTATTATCGTTATTATTATTAACATTATTATTATTATTATTATTAATATTATTACTATACTTCTTTAGTCACTCGGAATAAACAGGTGAGGTTTTTCGTACACGTATTCATATATATATATTGATTTATATTTATATTTATATATTTATATTTTATTTAAGTAATATATTTATTTTTTATCTGTTTTTTTTTTTCTCTTTATATGTGTATATATATTTTGTTTGTTAATGTTTTCTTCTTTTCTTTCTCCGTAAGTTCGTTTATCGGTTTGTTAATGCTTCTGGTTTTATTCGGTTATTGATTTATTGTTGTTGTTGTTCCGATTCCATTAGTGTTTTTAGTTGTTTTTTTTTTGTTTGTTGTTTTTTGTGTGTTTTTTTCTCGTCTTTCATCTCCTTTTACTTTTATCCAAATTTCCTTCTTCGACGTAGGTATGTATTAAATTATGATTTTACTTGCACATTTTCATGCATCTAATTGTAACGTGTAAGGTATATCATTATTATCTTTTCCTGAAATCTACATAATAAATAATAATAAACGAAGAGAAAAATAACGACATCTACGCACAATTGTATTATAATTATTTTTTACCGCTTCGGTTAATAACAAATGAAAATATATAACAAACAATCGAACGAATTCGTTTTCTTGCTCAACAGTAAGGGAAGGGAAAAGGATGAAGACCAATTTGAATAAGGCTTTTTTACGGTATAGGTGGGATTAATAATCATAATAATAACAACAATAATAATAATCATAATAATACTAATAACCTTTACTATTCAAATAATAGCAAAGTTCTAGGTTCTTCTTCTAATAATAATAATAGTAATAATAATAATAATCACAACAATAATAATTAGAATTCCACCAATTGATATCGGGAAAGGAAAAAGACGTGGCAGTGCCTTGAGCAACCGTTGGTTTTTGGTTTGTTTCGTTTGTTGTTTTTTTTTTCCGTTTGTATCCCTCGATCATACGAATATACCAACACACTTTTATCTAACTCTTGTAGTTTCATTATGTTTTTTTTTTTATTATTATTATCTTTTGCATTTTCTTGTTTTTGTCTAACCAATCGTTATCAGTACTTTAGTAATAATAATAAAAATAATAATAATAATAATAATAATAATAATAGTAACAACGAATGATAATAATCATTATTATGTAAATTATAATTATAATTATCAATATTATCATCGTTAATGTATTTATCCATGTATGTATGTTTGATAATTTAATCGATATTATTATTATTATTGTTGGATTTTGTTTTTCAATCCGTTTATTTATTCATTTATTTATTCGTTATTCTTCAATCTTTTTTTATCAGGGTTTTTTTTTAATTATTTTATTTTATTTTTTTAATTTGTTGAACACATATGACCGATCGCTCGTTTTGTACGATTACAATAATATTATTATTATTATTATTATTTATTGTTTGTTATTTTTTTCGTTTTTTTTTTTTTCTTTTCTACCTCCAATTACATACTTAGTTAAAGAGTTCAGACTACGGTTTTTTTCTTCCTCATATTCTTATTGTTATTCCTAATCTTATTCTTGTATTGATTTTTATAATTATATTTTGCTTCTTGTTTTTTTTTTTTTTTTTGTTTACTTCTTCATTAACCGACTAACTAATCTAGCCATGCTCGTTTGAGATTCGCTGTGTGTTTGTGTTTATTTATATTCTTTCTTTCTTTCTTTCTTTCTTTTTTTTTCCCCTGTCTCTCTTTCTCTCTCTCTCTCTCTCTCTCTCTCTCTCTCTCTCTCTCTCTCTATTCTTTTTTTATCGAGCCTAAATCGTAGATGCTTTTTATTGTTAGTCAAATAATATATTATATATTATACAGCAACTACGCTGAGAATAATACCAACAACTAGGTATCCAGGTATACATACGTATACATTTATGATACATTCTTTGAATTGCATCTAGTATCTACCTATATATTCGAAACGAGATTCATCGATATGAAAATGACAATTTAATCTATTCATTTCAATGCGAAAGCTTTCAAAAACGTAGATGAAACAAAAAAGACCAAAAAAAAACAAACAAATAAAAAAAAGAAACAGAAACATAAAAACGATACATAAATAGATAAATAATTATCTATCTTCGCTTCTCGATAATTTTGGATATTTGATAATCGAGTCGATCGATTTTTTATACGCGAATATCACACTTTGCAGAAAATGAAATTTTATATTGTTTATATTTATATTATACAGTATACCTATGTATAGATAGATATAACGTGTTTTTGTTTTTCGTTTTCTTTCTGTTTGTTTTTTTTTTCCCCCAATTTCTATTCTTAGTTCCATTTCGGCGATAAATAGATAATACCAATGAGGATATCCTTGAGACAGATTATAGATCTCATTTACGTTAGGAAAAAAAAATAGTTGTTGGGTTTTTTTTTCTTTCTTTTTTTTCTTTCGTTTTCTCGTTTTTTTCTTTTCTTTATCATTAATCCAAGTGTACGTAATTTTAGATACCTAGATATAGTGTTGGTGATATATAATATATACTATATGTATGTATATTCGTAGTAATATTATTGTATAATAACGTATGTACGTATATATGTATTTATAATATATTATCGTCGAGTATATCGTATTAATATTATTATATGTATATATGTATAATGTATATATATATATATATATAGGTATATATATATCTATATATCTCGCATCTAACAATATCATATTTTAAATATTAATCAATTAATTTATCGTATTATCATGTTTTCAATTCGTTTCCTTTCATTTTGTTTTTCTCTCATTCTTCTTCTTCTTTCTTTCTATATTTCTTTCAACTCACCTCAACGACATCGTATCCTCTCTTCAAGTTACATATTATATCACTTTTTCTCTTTCTCTTGTATCTTTTTCTGTATTTTTATCGTATTATATAATAACATATACTATATAATCGTATTTATAAATATTCAACAATTTTCTTTGTATTTTATTAGTTTTTCTATTTTATTTCATTTTATTTTTATTTTTTTCTGTTTTTTTTTTTTTTTTTTGTTTTTTTTTCTTGCTCAAGAGGAAGATGTGGAATTTCTTTAACAAACGAATTATAATCAATCAACAAATTTGGTAAAATTCAAATATATCATTCTTAACACAATCAATTCGTTGTAAACAGCGCGCCCTCGACCTTACGATACATTTACATTCTATATCAATTGAATCACTAATCGATATTATAGGAATGAGATCATGACAAGACAAAATATTATATTTTGGGCACGCCTGTCTTCTTGTCCTTATTTTTTTTGTTTTTTTCCTATTTATTTCTTTTTCCTCTCGTCCCTATTTTTTTTTATACAGAAACATGTATTTCTTTCGGGGTTCGTCGTTACCCCGATACCTTTTTCAGTTATCATTTATATTATATATTTATTATATATTTGTATATTACGTGTGTATTTTCTTATTAGCGTTTACATATGACCGTTAATTATTATGTTTTTTTTTCTCTTTGTTTCTTATTTTTCATTTCGTTATTCTTCTATATATGTCAAGTTTCATCCATAATATTCAATATTATATTCAATGTTATTATTATTATCATTATTATTATCATTATTAATATTTCTCTTGTTATAATATTTAATCAGAAGAATTTCTATTATTCATTTATATACCATTTATTATTATTATTACTATTATTACTATTATTATATTCGCTCGTTTGCTCTCTCTCTCTTTTACATTTTCCCTTACTTTCTCTCTTTTTCTTTTTCTCTTTCTTTCTTCCTTTCTCTATCTATCTATCTATCTATCTATTTGTTTGTTTGTCTTTATACTGATTTCTTTTAATATCTCTTTTTCGTTTCGTTAATATACAACATACCTAAATGTTATACTGTATTTCGCGTACGCGGGCGCCAAGGCAAAAGAAAAAAAGAAAAAAAGTAGAAGAATAGAAGAATAGAAAGATAAAAAAAAAAAATTACCACAGACTTAGAAAAGAGAAGAGAGAAAAACAAAAGAAATTGGGGAATGGAAAAAACCAAAGAGAACAACAAAACAAACGAAAAAAAAGAAGAAACAAAATCATAGCTAAAGGCTCAAAGCCTGCATCTGATGGCTACAAGAATCGCTTATTTGGTTTTGATCGCCGCCCGAATGACCCTGATGATGATGATTATTATTGTTGTTATTATTATTATTATTTCTAGGAGTAGCAGGAGGAGTAATAGGCATTCGTCCAACACCAGGTGGAGCATCGCCAGCTCCGCCTAAACTATCGTCAACCGATTTGTTATTAGTACCAGATTGAATCATTAAACCGTTTACCGATTTACCGCTAAATTTGTTATGCTGTCTGATGATTGAATTTTGATTGGAACTAGCTGCGGTATATTTATCAGACGATTGTTTTCTTCCAGCTGGTAAAGAAGGCGCTACTTGATAACGACGCTGAGCCGGTTGTTGTTGCTGCTGTTGTTGTTGTTGTTGTTGTTGCTGATGACCGGAAATCGAATTTTGACAACGATTTTGGGCCTGGGTGTAGAACTGGACCTGAGGAACGGGCGGTGAAAGGGTAGGAAGAGGTCGAGTCATTGGTGAATAAGGAGCGGGCGGTGGGCTCGATGATTTTTCTATAATCGTAGGGCCGCTAGAATTGTTACCAGATTCTTTAGGGTTTGAATTTTGTGTATCATTTTGATTTGAAACCGTCGCTGTACCAGTTTCGTAATTACGTCGATTAGAATTAGCCTGAGTTTTGTACTGATTTGACGAAACATTTTTGTGATTAAAACCACTTTTAGATCTGGTGTTATTACCGGTTTCGTAATATTGTTCAGAATTATAACCGGAATATCGAAAAGATTCGAAATTTTGATATTGAGAAGTTTTTTGTGATGTGGGATAAGCCAAACCGTTTAAAACTGTACCGGTATTACCAAAACCCATAGATTTCTGATAACCGTATCCCGATGCGGCCCTATGACCAGTGAAATAACCCGTCGAGCCAGACAATCCGTTGGCGCTAGACGATCTTTTATAATGATGAGTAGGAAATCGAGCGTTAGATACGACGTTGGCAGTGAATTTTTGAAAATCTGTTGGATATTTTTGAGACTGAGCAGCTACGCCGCTGTGATTTTTGGCATTATTACGATGATGATGATGATGAATGCCTGAAGATATTAAAGCGATGCTCAGATTTTGTGATTTCATATTATAATTAGAGCCCTGAGGGCTGGCGGTAGGTGCGACGATTGATTTTGAATAATCGCGTTGATTTGAAGAGACGATTGTTTGTAATTTTTGATTGACGTTTGTCTGAATAGAAGTAGCGTGATGATGATGATGATGGTGATGTGGAGTAGGTTGAGATGCAGGCGTCGGTGTCGGTGTCGGTAGAAGACTTGGACCTGCTCCCGAGGAAGACGGATGATGATATTGCGAAGATGCGTGGGTTTGCGGAATGTAGACAGTTGCCGGATGATAGACGATTGTTCTACAATGCATCTGAGCGACGCTACCCGCCTCCGTATCGTTGCTATCGTTTAAGCAACTCTGTGAAACGTGTTTAATTATATCTATGATCAGATAACACCCGGGACTTGATAATAAAACAGGGTGTCCTGACGATGAATAACTTAGCGTGGTCAGTCATACTGGGGAAAATTCACCCCATAGCCAAGTTTCAAATGATTGCTGTGTGAAAACTATCGGTCCTATGTGGATCGAAAAAATACTGAAAATACTTCGAACATTCTAAAACATGTGTGTGAAGTTGTCGTGTCAAGATTCAAATCACAACATGTTCGGGGAAAAAAAAACCATTGTGAATAGGTAAATTTGCCAAAAAATACACCTTTTCACTAAAAAAAAAAAATCATAATTTTTTCAATTTTCAATATTTTCAAGTCAAATTTTGACTGGAATACTCGTCAGATTTGGTACTTCTAGGAAAAAAAAAATAGTATACAAAATTTGTAAGTTCCTAAACTTTAGCAAAATTTCCTGACAATTTCCTGTAACTAGACACCCTGTAATAAACCGAAGATGATAATGACGATGATTTTAATCTACTAAATAGTGTGAGTAGAATAGAACGGACTAAGAAAACTGCAGAAACTGTAACAATCTTCCATCTGCTTCGAACTAGCTCAATATTTATACTTTTATTTGTTTCATTTTTGCTTGATAAAACAAAAGCAATTAAAAGAAAAAAAAAAAATTTCTCGTATTGTTTTTACATTTTCTTTTGCTCAATTCGATCCCAAATTTGATCAAACAGCACAAATGAACTTAATAAACGATAAACAATAATAAACCGCGAAACAAACTGTGAAAAAGAATCTAACGCGTCTATTTCAAAAAAATTTTCTAATCTACTAAACCGACCCTTACGAAGAAAAAAAAAACTCAGCTCGTTTTCCCCTCGTATCAAAGAAATAAAAATCTAAATTAAAATCAATAAAACAAATGACAAATTTCAAATACCTAATAAAATAAACAAAAAAAAATCTCACCTCCTGTGGCTGAGCCTGACCGTCGTTAGCCTGTTGTTGTTGACAAGTTCCATCTGTTGTATACAATAAAAGCTGTTGATCCGCGAGTCCGATCGAAGCGTGAGGAGGTGGCGGAGGTGGAATTCCAGTTGCGAAAGAATAGTATAAATGATCGACCTGCGGCTGTGGAGGTCCTGCAGGTACTTGAGGATGATGATGAGGCGGTGGAGCCGCGGGGGCGTAATAATGATGAGTTTGTGTCGGAGTTGGAAGAGATGCGATAGCTGGCGGAGGCCCAGCAGGAGGGCTAGTAGCTCCAGTGCCGTTATTACCACCACCCGTTGCGCTACCTCCGCTATTATTAGTGCTTTGTGAGCCGCCTGTAGTGTAAAGGTACTGATGTGCGCCTGCCGCTGCCCCCGCGTAGTAAGGCTCATACTGGAATGATTGATATGATTTAATAATGTCGAGGATCGAAGTAATCTCGTCGATTCAACGAGGAGGAAGAATTTTAGTAGAAATAAAGGGAGTTCATATGAAAAACGTAATTTCAGGATTGAAAATCACGAGTTTTCTTAGTTTTTTATTATTGTAATTCTTTGTTTATTGTTTGGAAAGAGATTCGTGAGTTTTTCAGGGCTCATAGTCGCGGTAAAGTATAGCAAAGATTTTTGTCCTTGCCAAAAACACATGCAATGCAAAAATAAGTATAATAATAACGTAATAAATTGTAGTCTAGATATTACTGTTTGGTGTTTCTTTTTTTTTTCTATTGTTTAGTTTCGTTCTGGTTGATGAGAATTCAATATTCTGCCTAATGCGATATTATTTCCATTACTTTCTGTTATTCTGTTGGAGAGAGAGAAAGATAGATAGATAGATAGATAGATAGAGAAAGATAGAAAGAACATCGAAGATAAGGAAGCCGTTCAAGATAAAGAATGACTATGAAAAGAATAGTCTTGCAAAAGGACGTAAAGATCGGCTGAGTTTAATTAGAATTCATGTATCGGATAGAAAAAATGAGTTTTCCAGTCATCGAGGTAATTTTATAATCTCTCCATGAAATATTGTTATATTTTTCCAACTACGAATCGTTTCAGAATAAATAATGTAGTAATTTCAGAAAGGAAGTTCAATCTTGATGTGAAAGAATTAACATATAAAAGTATATTAATTCCTGTACCAATTTGTGATGAATTGATATGCAAAGGATCGAAACACTGGTAGGGTTTTCTCGTGGAATTTCAAAACTGACCGTTTTAGAAAGTAGATTTGGTATTATAGATTAACAGTCATGATAAAAAAAAAATATCAGAAATATAAACAAGAGACACACACACACACACAAATGAAAAAAACACCCTTACAGAATAACTGTAATTGTAACAAACACATATAATATAATTCAATATTAAACACGAAGCGTAACATGCTAAGTACAAATAGAGCACATGCAGTGCCATAAACGGCGACAAACGACATTGAAAAACTGTAAATAAATGAATAAATAAATAGGATAAATAACTGAACGAATGAATGAATAAATTAATGAATGCAGTTCATAAATAGACGAATAGACAAAGAGAGAGAGTGAGAAAGGTGTGCGACGCATGCTTTTTGGACACGTAGCATAGACCATATACCTTTAGACCTCAATACTGTATAGCGTCGAGAAGGACGTAAGTAGGCAGTTGTTGAGGGTTGGGTAGAAACGCTGGTGGTATGCCTTCGCCCATCAGACCGTTTGTCTGTCAACCGTTAACCGATATACCATATTTATAAAGGAATTTAAATTAACGACGATAGTATTCAAAGAAAACAGACAAAAATAAATACGAAAATAACAAAGAAAAGAAGAAGATGAATCGAAGGAATAGAGAAAATGGATGAAAAAATCGATAAATTGATTAAGGTAGGATAAAAGAAAAAAGAGAAAAAAAAACAGACAGGACAAAACAAATAATAATGATGATACCTAATAGTAAAAGAAAGATAGAGAAATATGGAGAGACAGAGAAAGAGAGAAAGAGAAAGGGAAATTCAGATACCCAAATAATATCAAGGAATATTAATCGTCAAGGAAAAAAAATAATAATGTGAAGACCGAAAGTAGTTTTTCCTCTAGTTAATCGATTAATGAATATCATCGAGAAGAGATGAGGTACCCAAATACCGGTAAAAATAAATAAATAAATGATCGTTACATATTGTGAACTCAGGACATGAGAATATAGTGTGAAAAAATCCAACTTACGGGCATAGGTGAGTATTGGTATTGTTGCGGAACGTACAAAGACGGTGTGGGACAGGGATACATCACTGGTGCGAATGTTTGATGGCCAGCGGTCGCTTGTGGTCCTAAGAAAAGGAAAATAACAGAAATTCATAATATTTGATTATCTAGAATTCAAAAAACAGAAAGAAATTATCAATTCCGAATCGCATTTCTTGACTCACACAATGTTTGATCAAAGGAAACGATAGAAAATGCTGAATTAATTCCGTCTTTTTCATCCGCAAAGGGGATTTTATGAACTCTGAATAAACCTGAGGCAAAGGCGAGAAGATAAATGTATAAAAAAAAGCGAAATTCTCACCAAAAACACTCGTGGCTTGATACAAAGTTGCAGGATCAGCCTGAGGAGCGACGGGAGTAGCTGGCGCAGGGGCTCCGGCGTTGTAAAAGGTCATACCGTTTTGGTAAGTGAGGCCCATGCCTGTGGAGCAGAAGTTAAAAAGAAATGGTCAATTTTGATGTTATGTTAGTAAAAATTCAAGGGAATAGGTCAGGAAACTTTGAGACTAGCGGGGATAATCATCCGGCTGAAAATAACATACGAGGATTAAGAAACCAGTGCTTTAACAATCTTGGATTGTTTACCGTTTGTGTAGTAGTAAGTGCTGGTGGGTACAGCAGGAGGAGATCCTGAACCGCCGTCAAACGATCGGTTGAAAAGCTGCTTCTTGATCGCCGGTGCTATGTTCAACTTTCTTTCTCTGAGCACGATGCATTCTGACTGTAACGGAAAGTGATTTTCATGAAAATGGAGAAGAAGGGAAAGTAACGAAACTGAGAAATTGCAAAAAAACGAAAATCTTGAGACAGATTCAGTCCCTAGGAAAAGTTTGAAAGAGAAGAAGATAATTGATCTTCTTTTACAATCCAAAAGAGAATTTCATCAAGTTTCTAGTATCGTTGAATGAAAAGACAAAGAATTTGGGTGCAAAAACGTTTTTTTTGGTGCTTGTTTTGCTTTTTTAAGTATTTTCACATCGTGTTCAAGTCGTTTGGCTTGTTTTTCAGTTTTAAAAGTGCGATTTTCATGAACAGCAAAAAAAGGGAATCAAGAGACAGAGAAATTGCGAAAAGCGCATCTTGATACAGATTTGAGTCCCCTGGTCAAGTTTGAAAGAGAAAATCACAAAAATTGATCTCGTTTTATAGTCCAAAACAAAATGTAATCAAGTTTCTATCAACATTGATCAAAGGACAAGAATTTAAGATGCTAAAACGTTTTTTTTTCTTTTGTTTGGTATTTGGTTTGCTTTTTCTAAATATTTTCACCTCTTGTTGAAGTCGTTTGGCTTCTTCTTCAGTTTCAAAAGTGACAAATCCGTATCCTTTAGAGACGCCTGCTCTATCGGATATGATTTTAGTCGCCTTGACGTTTCCGTATGTAGAGAAAAGCTGGGCTAACTCCGCCTCGCTTGTGCTCGCCGAAATACCTCCGACGAATATACGATTCGGTACCAAAGTTCCGTACTTTGGCGCAGCCATCGCTAAACTCGCTGCCGAAGCTGGACTAGAGGCTGGACTTGACCCCTCTGTACCGCCAGTTGACGCCGAACTCTATTCGTGTCAAAAAATAAAAAAAATTGGACTAAAAAATCATTCTGGTTGATGTCAATAGAAATTTGTTTTCCTTGTGAGGCACGAACATTGACGTTTAGCATCAATCGTCGAGATGAGCGGAAAGAAGATTATGAAATGCTTGACGACGAATCACAGAGTGAAAATTCAAAAGAAATATAAGTAAATAAAAGAAAATGAGAATGATACACAAGTTTATTGGATATTTAAAGGATTTATTTATGATATTAAATCGGGTTGTTCTTGTGTGTGAATGAGATTGAATCGAGTTGGTTTGTTAATCGTGGAATAGATAAGAAAAGTGCGTGTGAATTTGATGGATAGAAAATGTTTGATGTGAGAATAAAAAAGGGGGAGAAAGTAAAGAAAGAAGGAAAAGGTAGACGAGAGAGAATAAGGATAAATATATTCTCACCATCTTCCCGACGGGGATTCGCGGAGGTGTTTTCAACCTCGGATGTGTAAATTGTAGATAATTTCAGGTCCCCTGGCTTCGCGGGACGTCACCTGGTTGACCAGGGACTGCCAAGGACCGCTAGGAGGATTTTAAAAAGGACTCCCAGCCCCTGGCGAAGCTCTTGTTCTTCTCAGAACCTCCAAACACAGTATCTAACCACGGAACACTTTTAACAAGATGGCCACCACCGCGCGCCCACTTTGATCAATTTGAATGAAAATGCGCAAAACAATACTGAAGTAGACCATCAATCCTATGATATCTATCGAAATTTATTTACCCAAATCGTCAAAGCGCGGGCTGTTTACAATATTCCGTTATCTTCGCGATGCATTTACCCTCGATTCAATATTATTCATATTTTGAAAACCGGAATTATTCATATTCAAACAAAAATATCTTCTCCTTTGTTTTCTTTTCTGCCCCCCGTGTGTTGTTTTTTTTTCTCTCTCTCTCTCTCTTTCTTTCTTGTGTTTTGTTAATCAGTTTTGTGTTTAGACATTTTCTTTTTTTATTGTTCCGACACCTGCCAGTCGTCGATTATTGTACGGTAATCGTAATAATAAATGATATGAAAAAATGAGAGAATATTTATTGAATGAAAGAATTTTAATGCTAGTGATATCGATAGATCGTGGTTATAATTTCAATTCGGATGATAATAATAAATTGTAATAATCGTACAAAATCAGCCGTCTGGTTAGAGCGATGAAAAAATGATAAGTAGTAAGAAAGTCACTTGATGTGATTTGCAAAACACAATATGGCCGCCTCGCTGTTCGATAGATTCGCTATCCTTTTGTTTTTGTTTTTGTTGTGGTTGTTGTGTTGTATAGAAATTTAGTAAATAAAACATTTTCAGATCGCAAGATAACCCCGTGAATCGTAATTGTAACTCATTTTTGACGACTAAAAAAAAAAGCGTCGAGTTGCGTTAGTCCGGTTTTATTCTTTTCAATTTTTTAGTCCGAACTCAACGCTGAACACATTACGTGATTGATCTTTAACAATACCATTATGATATTAAGGTTATGTAGCAGTATTTCATAATGAGATTAAACCAAACGATAATATCGACAAGTTCAGTATCGCGGTTAGAGATTATGGATCCGATAAGTACCGCTAGCATTATTTTGAGAGTATTATTTACGCGATATTGTGCTAATACCTCGTTTCTATCGTTTATATTCCGATTACCGATTACCAATTGATCAAATAATTAGGAATTACCCGCGTTCCGGACTGGGCTTCTGTTACCACGGACTATTCGCGTCGGTGATACGCGACTCGACGCAACTTTTCGAAGTTCTAGTTTCTCGGAAATCCGTTAGAGCGCGAGTGGTCAATGTCTAACTATTCGGAGGGCTGAATATCCCGCATATCGATCGAGCAGTTTGAATTTTCAGAAAACGAGCGCGGTTGTTACAGATTTTGTTTTTGCATTTTTTTAACCGAATAACTTTCTTCTCCTTTATATTTTTCATTTGTAATGCAATGGTCTCGATGAGGGGGTCAACGACATTCAAAAAAACAAAACACAAATCTGAAAGAGTGAAGAATCGCAAAACTAATGTATAGCTACGGAGTTGATTTTTTTTTGTGGATATTTTTCTTCAAAACGAAATCGATGTAAATAGTTTTCCAAAAAGCATTCTTGATCAAGAAGAAATAAATAAATAAAGGATGTGTAGATATTTTTGCATTTTTCAGTAAAAAAGATCCGTAGTGGGCGAAGCTGGGAGTTTATGCGGTTGCTATGGCGCGTTGTATGAAAATGGAAAAAAAATGTAATTTCGAAAAAGTCTCACCTATTACTTGGCTAAGCATAAACGGCGGGTCTTCTGGTTAACAAACATGATCGATTACTGTCTACGGTGACTATAGTAATAATATTAACCGAATAAAAACACTGAAATGATAATAACGGCAAACGAGAACTTGATAGTAAAACGAAAACGTCCTTCCTCACCGCATAGTCTTTTCCTATGAAATTAAAGAACAAAAGCCTTTCGCGACGAGGGCTCCTTCGATTGTTTCATATTCCTCACCTGTTTAATAATAACAAAGTCAAAATCAGAGTAAACGGGTATAGGTAAAGTTTATTTTATCGTTATATCTCGCTCCTATTTACAATCACGTATTATACAATCCCTCGAGTAAAATTCATAGGTAATATCAGTCTCAAAATATCGGATTCAAATCAAAATATGACGAAGATGACGCCGGAAGTATGATGTACTGCTGGGAGCCATCTTGACTCTGGTAGTCCGTAATCGTCTGAGAGGCCAAATTCAAATTCTACACAAAGAAAATACACATTGGTTTCGAACAAAGAACTGCAAGGAACTGCTCCGCAATCGATAAAAAACCTTTCATTTATATAAAACGAGTGTAAATAAATGATTTGGATAATCAAAGTCTTTGTTTTCTGTCCAAATTCCACAGGAATATTCAAATGAAGACTAAAAAAAGAATAATTCGTTCAGCAGAAATGATACTTACGTATTTTTTATGCATCGCAAGGCAGAAAGTACAGACTTGAGGTCTGCTGCGACATTCGTTATTCCAACTAGACGACGACGACGAAGTGGATGACTTTGATAGCGAATGATTTTCTTCTAAACGTAAACAGGGCTGATCAGCAGCACCGACAATAAGAACAGCACCCAAATGGCTGATGTAACTGCTAGCTAGACGCAGAGTTTCAATTTTCGACAATTTTCTATCCGCCGGTTCAGTCGGAATCAACGTCCTAAGGGCGGTGAACGCTGTATTTACGCTGCACAGTGAAGATTGCGATTCTTGAGTTGGGCACCTGCATTTGTTTTTACTTGATATTTTATCTAACAAATTTCCTAATTATATACAATTTACATACATAATTATATACATTTACGTTTAATAAATATTTCCCTTTTCGCTTTCGTCGAAAATATCGTATTCTATTTGTGACAAGAATCGAAAATAAACGAGTACAAGAAAAAAAGCAGAAAACGGAACAGAAGCTTCCAACGATCATATGAATATACTGAAAGAGAAAAAAGTCGTTGAGTCAAACAAATATGCGTTCTCCGGCGTTTAAATAATAATATTAAGTTTCTTCAAAACACACATTGTAAAAATATTATAGTATTTTTGAAAGAACAAATCTCCGGCTAATTCGAATAACATTTTGTTGTATGGAGGTGTAATATTTATTTATTTGAATATATGCCCGTGAGTCGCACGCATATTTGTCTGATTCAACGAATTTTTTCTCTTCGCGATATCGCGATAATCATTCCCACGAGCAATTAGTAATTGTATATCAACTGAAATAAGCGTATATGTATGTATACATATTACGGTTTTTTTTCATGCTCAATTTAGAACGTGATACATATGTATCAGTCACATAAATATATCACGTTTACATATACTTTGAAACAGTGTTTGAAACCTATACGCGCGTTTACGTTGCGGTATAATTACATTGAATGAATTATGCTCGCGATACTGAGAACGAAATTCGAATTCCGCAAAAACAAAACAATAAAAAGAGAACGATGCCAATCTATCCTAATTATCCATCACAAAAACAAAACAAAAGACCAGAAAAAAAAACAAAAAAAAAAAACAAAAAACAGAGAACAGATGAACTTCTCTTCCGTTCGTAAAACATGAATTTGAAATTGGAATACTTTAGAATATTTCGGTAATATGTTTACGACTGACTATGACTGAATGAAAAGAGGAAAAAATTGATTTTAGCGGTTAATTTGAATGAATGATGATAATAATAATATATACCTATGAGTCCGATCGCGTTCACGAGCGTTAGCTTGATACCGTTGTTTGCCGGGTTCTTCTCGTTTCCTAGTAGTCATGATAACGATAATATTTCGAATAAATAGTCGGGGGAGGTAGAAGAAATAAAACGGTGAAAAATCAAACTTGAAAAATACGCGATAAAGAATTACTGGGTTTTATTTATCGACATTGACGACAAGAGAAAGAGAACTGATCATGGTTCTTTGCTGTATGAAAGCTGATTTATGAATGAGCGCATAAGCATAAGCTCACCGCCTTGCTGGTAGAGGCTAGTTTTCCCCATTCCCCTTGTTCTCGTTCCTTATTCCCCTCCACCGTTTCTAACATGTGTATAACACATGGTTGATGTGTGTTATGTTGAACAGAGAAATACCTATAAGAGAGACTAACACCTCCAAAACGTGGTATATGGAACGCATGGTGGGCCATATCGAGTGTGGGGGTCGAACTCCCACACAACAAGTGGCGGTGGTCAAAGAGAGTCTGCATCTCGCATTACACTTAATAAAAACAAGGCACCACCATCGTCATCGTCATCATCATCATCATCATCATTGACAACGTTATAGCCATCGGCAGAGTAGAAGTAAAAGTAAAAGTAGTATTAGTATTAGTATTATAGTGTTGGGGTAGGAGAATTAGTGGTAGTGGTAATGGGTATAGGAGAAAGAGCAGCAGCCAACAGCAAAAAAGCATCTGCTAAACTAATTAAGAGTATAACTCCCACTTTTCTTTCTGTCTCCATGTATTTTCATGTATTTTTATAAAACTTAAATATTACCATATTCTTGATACACACGATACAGTATACATAGTAGGTATTTTTTGTTATCTAATTTATTTCTTTATTTATTTTTATAGATTTTTTTTTTTTTTTTTTTTTGCTTTTCTTTTATCAATGATCATTTATGCAATTAATTATGCATATTATGTATGTATGTATGTATATTTCTTCTTCTTCTTCTTGTCTTACTTCTTCGTCGAATATTCACTTAATTTATTTGTATAATCAGAATATTGATTTTATTTTATTTCATTATTTCATTTTTTATGTTTTCCCTTCAATTTGCCTTGTTTTTATTATTATTATTATTATTATTATTACCTTTTTAGCTGCTCCTCATCTAATATATATATGTATAGTTTTTAGGTACTTAATATTACTTTTATATTCATGCACTTTACTTTTATTTTATCTTTTTTGCCATATTTTTATTCTTTCTTTCTTTCTTTTTCATTATCTACCTATGATATAGTTTTCTATTTATTTTTCCCCCTTGTGTATTCTTGTGATTATTATTCTATCACTATATTTAATATTTATGTATCAATATTATTCATTCATTTATGTATAAATTTATTTATGTATGTATGTATGTATATTTACTGTATAAGGTACAGAATTCCGTACCAAATTGCTAATTAAAAAATATTCCGGCTTACTTACTTATAAAATTTTTGTTTGTTTCTTTTAATTTGTAGTATAGTTTTTTTTTCTTTTCTTTAATTTTTCTTTCTTTCTTTCTTTCTTTCTACTTTTGTTTCATTCTCTTTTGTCTATAATAGGCGTCGTGTAAATAAAAAAATAAATAACATTGCTCAATTCTTGTTGTTGCCTCGGTTTTTAGTTTAGTTTTTTTTTTTTTGAAACATCATCAATATTCTTATTATTCATTATTATTATTGTTATTAATATTATTACTATTAATATTATTATTATTTTTCTATATTCATAATAATTTCATATGAATTATCGGTATTATGTCACTCGGCTAGATCAAAACGGACAGAAAATTTGTTGAACAAAAAAAAAAAAAAACAGGAAAAAAACCTGAGCAATTAAAAATTTCTGTCGTCGTTTCTCGTCCGATTATTTTAATGACCCAAATCTTTCCTCTCTCTTTCTTTCTCTCTCGATCTATCCGTCTGTCTGACTTTTTTTTCTCTTTCTTCCTCATCGACCACTTGAATAAACAATATTATTAGTCATACGCGAGTATATAGCGAAATCTGTGCTTCTCCCTTACGGTATTTTAATATCTAAATAATAAAACGAAATAATAAGAGAGAACATTTTGATAAAATGTCAAATCACTTTCCCTAGGGGTGAAATATAACATCGAGCTAAAGAAACGATTCAGAGGTCCGATAATTGAATTTATAATCAAAATCGATATAAAAAAAAGGACGATTTATGAAATCGGTGATCGAAGAGGGCGAGAATGAGGATTTATCGGTGTACCGATTAAGTTGGTAAAAATTTTTTAGATAGAGAGAAAAAGGAGATTTTTGTCAACGATTGACGAGTATTGTTGTTTGACTAAAAGTTTGCGTCACTCACACAACAAGAGAACACGTTCCGAAAAAGATGTGATTCCGATTTCCCTTATAGATTAAATAGAAAATAAAGGTCTTTGTATTATACTAGCATAATGACATATACTTTCTTATAACTATAACTACTTGCGTCCCTAAATTGTTTGAAAATAATTATATATATTAAAAATATATAGTTGCTCAAGGTCTCGATCCTCGCGCAGCGTCTTCTAAAGCCCGAACTTTTAGCTCTCGTTCACGTTGTTGTCTGGAATTAAACAGAAAGGAAAACCATATTTAAAAAAATCGTTTGCCAAAAGAAGAGTTGATTATTTCACCAAGAAATAAAGCTTTTTTTCCTTGGAAATGAAAAAAGTCAGCTATAAGAAAAATTCCAAGCGATAATTAATAAGCGAATTTCTATGAATAAAATAATAATAAAATTGGTTTTTTCTCTTACAACACAAACCTTAGGTACTCTTCGTGATGAGCGACAAGCGAAGGATGAGGAGGAAATCGTTCTCTCTCCATCATCAAGTGGCGTTGTAATTGTTCGTGATGTACAGCCATATCGGCATAAGGACGACCAAGAAGTTCAGCTGGATGTAGCCCCATTGAAGGATCGCGAGACATAAGACCAGGTCTGGGATAATTGGCTCCAGCAGCAGCTGCGTGAAACAGAAAAATCAAACAAAAAATACTGAAATTGTAATCAATCAAGCCGATACAATAAACTTATAATCGATCATTCAATGGTATTGGATAATTTGGTAATGGTTGGTTTATGGTTGGCGATGATTATGGATTTAACGACAAATAATAAATAATATAATATATAATCATTAATAATCGTATACTATAATATATATAAATATAATATATAATAATACAATATATTAATATTAATAAAAGACGCGTTGGGGATTTGAAGAAATGTTATTCGAACATGGGATGTGTTTACCTTTATTTATTCATGTATATTTATTGATTGATTATTATTATGTATATCATATCTTTTTCTTTTTTTTATTAATTCTTTAAACTAACGTCGAAGATTCCTATGACCTACCAGGCAGGGGGAATCCAGCCGCAGCAGCAGCGGCTTCCTGCTGTTGCTGAGCCTGTTGTTGAGCTTGCTGCTGTCCCGGATGTAGGTGCAAGTGAGTGTGCGCGTGCGTATGCGCGTGAGTGTGAGCGTGATACTCAGGCGAGATGCCAGCCATCTGCAACCGGACCATCGGGTCAGCAGCCAGAGCCAACCGCTCGTCCAGCTGGCCGTGGTGGTGCGCTGGATGGCCACCCCCTCCCCCTGCTGGCCCCCCACCGGCTGCCGTCGGTATCCCTAAACCCGACAGCGCCTCGGTGAAATAAACTACTCACTTTTGTTTTTTGTTGTTTTTTTTTTCCTTTTTTTTTATATGGGAATTTGATAGTATATGGATATATAGAAATAACCAGCTCGATAGAAGAATTTTTCTTCTTATTATAATAATAATCATCATCGTCATCATAGTTATAATCAGTTCGATTCTTTCCACTTCAAATTGCCTATTGGTCATTTGTTTCATTGATTAAATACAAACATGTAAAGGTAAAACAGCGGCAGGGGAGAACGCATTTCTTTTCAGAGCGTTAAATAACAGGTAGAAAAAAAATTTCCTTCATTCAAATTTAAAGATAAGGTGAATGTACCGATTACTGATCCTTTAAGACCCAATTTTATTGACCCTTATATTTTTGAAAATTTTAAATCGATGATAAAAAATTCTGAATTCTTCCGTTAGACAAATCAGTTGTTAAAGACTCGGAGAATGGGAATTGATTTTTTTTAAATAATTTTAGATCACACGCGGATAAAAAGGAATCGTTAAAAAAGGGGAATAATTGGGTCAGGGTCAGTAACTGGTACACTTACCTTAGAATAAACGTTTTAATTTGTGACTCAAAGCAGAAGAGTGTATACGCCGTTTTCTGCCCTTTTGGCATTACCCTGCTAAAAGGATGTATAGGAATTTAAAAAATCGTGAGACTGAATCTGATCATGTGAGATATGCACCTGATACTATGACTAGAAGTATTTCTACTCTGGCAAAAGGCAAAAGGGCATATAAATAATAATATACGCCCTTATGGCAGGTGGAATTTTGTGATTTCCACAAATGATTGAAAGCAAAAGGGCGCCGGCACCAACTGGCGAAGAACAGAGGTGATATTTAGCAACTCTTTTGCTCTCTCTCTCTCCCTTTCTCTCGCTTTGTTTATCTTGTTCGTTCTAGTCCAGATCTTAAAAAATCTATTCATATGTATGTACAGAAGGATTTGCCTGCAACGTAATGCTTCTCATCTTCCCGGGTTGTTACAAATTTTCAATTTTATAACTCTCTGAGATTTCTTTCTCCCAGACGTTTCGTATCGCAAGACATTTAGGTTTGTAACAACCCTGGCTTTGTACCAATCGACTTTTTTCGATTCAAGACATCCGATAGATTCAAAGCAAGACATAAACAAAAAAAATTAAAAAAAAAAAAAAAAAAAATAGACACAATCGTCGAGAATAAGAGACCAATTCTAGAGATAGTAATTATTGAGGAACACAATACACGAATCTCCAACAGAAATTCAGATGTATTTATGAAAATAATATATTTACTGCCTGGAACCTGAAATCTTATCATTAATAATAAAAAAAAAAAAAAAATTAAAAAAATAATAAAAACAGATAGAAACTTTCGGTTTGTACCGCATCTGGAAATCAATGGGTTTTTTCTCTACCGAATAATCAAACTACATACTTTATTTAAACAACGTCAAATCAATTTCGTACATCAGTGCCTTTTCTTGATCTACTACTAGTTGATATGAGTTGATCTCAATTTCATACTCAGAAATAAAGCAAAAAGGATATTTTCTCTGAAACATTTGAAGTTTTCTCACGCAACATCATCTCTGGATCAAATAAACAAATCCGATAATGTGCGAGAAAAGAAGAAAGAATCTGAATTAAACGTTGCAGCGATTAAAAACCGTTCATAACATCACAATGCCATTTCTGAAGACTAACTTTTCATCAAAGTCGCTAGAAAGCTGTAATGTGTACTCGCAAAGTTTGTAATTCGATGTGAAGTCACTTTATACTAGGGCTGTGCGGGTACTAAAATTCTTCGGGTCGGGTCGGGTACTCGAAAATTTCAGATTACCCGAAAATAACGATAGTTACCCAAAAATTCTGTATCACCCAAGAATCCCGGGTTACCCCAAACACTTAACGTTGTATCGTGAATCGTGTTATATTTTTTCTCAGACTAATGCTGATTCTCCCATTCAATAGATAAAAATTAATTTTACTCTGTTTCAAGAGATTTCAGTTTCTATTCTAGTCAGAATTACCCGAACCACGCCACGTTGACGAAAGATGCAAACGTTTATTATTTTACTGCGAAACAATAAACATGAATGCCGTGAGATTTCTCGGAGATTTTCTTTTCCCCAAAGATCTCGAGATTCTCGACCATTATTGGATTACCCGAAAATTTCGGAGTATCAGAAGATTCCGGAATACCCTAAGCTTTCAGGATTGCCAAAAGAAACCTGACCCCAGTTCAGGTACCCTTACAGCCCTACTTTATACCGTTACAGCTATTGATACATTCACCGTTAAATCGACAAATGAATTTCTATCGAATGAGATAAAATCCACGAATGAATTTAGTTGCAACGACAATTCAAAAAGAGTCCCAAGTATCACGATATCAATAATTATCGAAAAGCCACTGATGCAAGAAACTAAACGAATGAAAATAATATCCGTACCTAATCGTTCCAGTCGTTCTCTCTCAAGTTGGCTAGGGCCAGGAGGTCCGCCGTAGATTCCGAACTGATGTAGACCTTGAGGAGGACCAGAAGGACCAGGTGCAAGTCCCGCGGCAGCATATCGTCGATGAATTTCAAGCCAATGAGGTTCTACGCTACCAGGCATAGGCCTCGGTCCACCTTTGAGAAGCTCTTCCTTCAACCTATCGTTCAATTCTCGTTCTCTCAGCTCCCTAATCTCCCTCTCTCTCTTTTCCCTCTCAAGATGTTCCAATTCTAAACGTTCCCTGGCGACAGGCCCATACATATAATGCAGCATGGGATCAGGCGGACCCGGATGTCTAGCAGGCGAATAGGCGGCGTGAGGTCTGGCGTATTCTGACAATTGCCTAAGCGCAGGTGTATCAGCATAAGAACCAGGTCTAGCTGCGTATCTGTCGTAAGGAGAAACGACAGGTTCCATAGGTCCACGACTAGGAGGTTTACAAGGTTCAGGTTGTTTTTCAGGAGTAGACATTTTCCTAACTTGTTGAGCAGCAGCTCTATCTCTTTCCCTTTCGACCTCAAGTCTTTCTCTTTCTTTCCTAGTCCTCTCTTCTCTTTTTCTAGCAAGTTTAGAATCAGGAACAGGTTTAAAAGTGAGATCAGTTCTAGTGCAAGAATTATTTTCCCCTCTATTCCAATGCCTGAGAAAAATAGCTGACTGTGATCTATGGCATTCAGAATCTTCCATTCTAGGTTCTGGACTTGGTCCTCTAGGACTGGGAGGTTCCTCAGGTTCAGGCTCCACCATTTCAGGTTCAGGTTTAGGTTCAGGTGGAATAGGAGGTTGAGGTTGAGGTTGTCTATGATGATGATGAACCGAGCTAGTAGAAGTCAAACAAGCCGAAACCATAGCCGGTTTATTCCTTTGAGCATTATGCGAACTGTGCGAAGATTGACTATGCGAATGACTGTGCGAACTATGTGAAGATATAGTAAGTAATTTATCATGATGAAGAGTAGTCGCTTGATGCATACTAGAAGAATGATGATGAGTAGCGATAAGATTATCACCCTCGTCTCTAGTAACGCTTGAACTAGTACTAGAATGATGTGCGGTCATCATTGTCGTACTTTCTTGACTTCTTTGCGGAGAAGGAGGAGGAATAGCGTGAGGAACAGGTCCGTAAGGATAACCAGGAAATGGAGGATAACCACCGACAGGCGGATATCCAGGATAAGCCATACCGCCATGATGATAAGGATGCATAGCAGCGAATAAAGAATGATGAATAAGAGGATGATGAGGATGAAAAGGATGAGCCATATGTGGACTAGGTTGTTGAGAAGGATGCATAACAGGTTGTGGAATAGAAGTAGGTGGTGGAGGTAAACTAGGAGTTGGAGAAGCAGCTACAGACTGTATCTGAGCAACTTGTTGATTATTTTGAACATGAGGATGTTTACTGGGTGTTGGAGGTTTGCTAGAACTGTCAGGATCTTTTTTAATATTCTCTAAACTAGGACCAGGAAATCCAGTTTGAAATCCAGGAACTTTCACCTCTTTCAAACTTTGTAGAGGATCTGGTTCTGGGGGAATAATCTCTTGTTTTATTTTCAAGTTTTGTGGTTCCATGGGAGGCGTAGGTGCCAAAGAATACGGAGGAATAGGAGGAGGTTTATCTACAGGCATCATATTCTGTGGCGGAGGAATTGGCTGGAATAAATTCTGAGGTTCAGGCCTTTCGAGTTCCCCGTTACCATCTGGCGGTCTATCCTGCAGCCTCTCAGCCATTCTTTCTAATATTCTATTATCCCTGTGTCTTTCCTGCGGAATTCTATCCTCTTGTATTCTCTCAGGCATTCTAATATCCTGAGGTAAAACAGCCAGACCCAAAGGTTGCGGTGAATTCGACAATTGAGGTATCTGCGAGATGTTCGTCGGTATACCCTGAGGTATATTCAAATTCATCGAAGCCCCAGAAGGAATACCCTGCTGCATAACGTGGGGATTTCCCATACTCGGTGGTCCAATACCAGGAGGACCAACCATATTAGGAGGCATTCCGATATTCTGAGGATTTCCCATACCTTGTTGAACATTCGAAGGATTATGTAAATTCTGTGACAAATTCTGAGGCATATTTTGGCTAGCTTGTTGAATATTAGGCGGTGGATGTTGTAAGTTCAAAGGCATAACTTGTTGAGTTTGAGGAGCGACTTGTAAACTCTGTAAATTCTGAGTACAATTCTGAGGGTTAACAATACCAGGTTGAGATAAATTTCTAATGCTTTGTCCCAAGTCGACGTTACTCAACGATTGTTGACTCGTAATGTTAAGTGGTTGAATCATATCCTTGGACTCTTCGACAATTGGAGAAATAGTATTTCTTTCCATGGGAGTAAGCACTTCGAGTTTCAAAGGCTGCGGAATAATCAACGGAATTTCTTCCATCTGTTCTTTGGTCTCGACGTTAAGTTCTTCTATCGTAGGTTTTTTATCAATCGTATGAATAACGGGCACGGATATAGGCAAGCTTTGAATACCAGTCGGTACTGGAGTAGAAACCGGAGTAGGTTCCAATGGTTCTTCAGGTGTATTTACAACCGGACTTTGAGGTTCGTCAACTTGAACGGCAACAGGAACTGAATGATTTTCGTTAGTCTCACCCTCGGTTTCTCTCTCAGGTTCATCCATCAACGAATTACTATCAGTAGTAAGAGATTCCGAAGGGCTTTCCGGTCTCTCGCCACGTTTACGTTTATTCGAATCTTTATCTTCCTCAGGATCTTCTGCCTGAGAACGTTTCTGTCCTTTTTTAGGAGTTTCAGGCTTACCGCCAGATTTCTTTTTATTTTTGTCAGGAGTTTGCTGTTGTTGTTGAGGTTGTTGCTGCTGTTGCTGTTGTTTTTCTTGATCAGGAGTATCGGTTCCTCCGGCTCTTCTAGGTCTAGCTGGTCTAGGAGTTTCTTTAGCTTTATTACGAGTTCTCATCCTGCCTGGACTGTCTGGAGATTCTGCCGGTACAGGTCGAAATAAATAAGGAGGAGCGGGTGGAAGTTCCCCAGATTTTTTCAAATGTGCACGACATTCGGCGCAGAGTAAAAGCCTGTCTTTTCCTGCGATTTGATAATCTTTTGAATTAGTAGAGAAACAATGCTGACAAGATTGAGCAGTGCCGTTAGTATTCGTATCTCTTGAGTCGCTGTCTTCTTCCGAATTATCATCTTCTGTAACAGAGCTGACTTCGCCCCCAGGATTATTACTAGCCGGAGTACCAGCCGGTGCTGTTTCAGGTTCGGAAGCTGGTTCCTTTGGATTTGAAGCAGCAGGAGACGAGTCTTTGGTCGGGGTAGGTACCTCCTCCTTAGGAGTACCCGCCCGTGAATTTCTAGTATTACGAATCCTGCGTAAAGAACCAGGCCTTCGTCTTCTGTGAGGTCGATTATTGTTAGCCCCTGGTGTTTTCTTCCAAAGATAATAAAACTCGACGAGTTCAGGCTGAAAGAACAAAAGAATATCGTAAATACAAACTTGACTCAGGATATTCCGATCCCAAATTCAAACCAGTTCGTTATAATTACCGTATCTTTGTGAGGAAGTAAATCTTTTCTGATACGAAAGAAGTTCTTTCCAAACTGTCTCAGACCCTTGACGAAACGTTTCTGTAATAAAAAAAATACCGTGTCAATGAATATCGACGAATTTTATTCGCCATTTGCTGGGCTAGATCTTTGATTTTCCTTACAGTTTCTTCCTCTGACCACTTTTTGTCAATCCCTTTTGGTACTGGGCATTTAACGAGAGCCTGAAGAGCTCTGCCAGGATCGTAACCAGAATCGTGTAAAATATCCAAAGCGTTAATGGTAGTATCGTCGCGTGAAGCAGCTACACAACCGTCGTCAGGAGAACCCCCGTCACACATTCCTGCAAAGGCAGCCATGGATCGTGCAGCTCTTAAGTACATCAATAGATCTCCGTCCAATGCCATGGCCGGTACCCATCGTAGTTCTTCACGTTCTTTTGAGAACTCTGGATCCGGATGAAGATCTCCAGAAGAGATGCCCGGCCGGTACTCAGGCAACCGGGCCTGGCAAGAAACCAACTCCTGTACCCAAAATTGAGGGTAGCGCGCGGTTAGCACCACTGCCAAAGCGAGTTAGTCATGCACACATGTATACAACGGCTTGCTTATTCGAAGATTTATGCTCAAATTTTCTCTTCAAAATCATTTACGTAATTTCAATTTCAAAGCGTCTTTAGCTTTTTGTTTTATCCGATTCTTTCACCGATCAATGTTTAGTTTTTTTAATTGTTATCATTTTTACGATTGCATGTATTATTTACATTAAAATAAGCGTTAATGATCGGTTTTCGTCTTTGTATCAAAATTCAGAGTCCATCGTCAGGAAAAAGCAAAAATTAGAGGAATTTTGGGAAATCTTCTTCCGGTATGAGAAAATATTTGCAAAAAGAATAAAATAAGTCAATTGGATAACAGAATTTGGGTTTAAACGGCGATTAAATTATTCTGAACAATTCGTATTTTTGTTACCGCCCAATTGGCGTTCTTTTTTATTACTGAACGTGTTTAGAATTTCAAAGTGTTCTTTGAATCGTATTTCAAAATTTTCAAGTAGAATTGAGTTTCTGAGAGTAAAACGAATGACATTTGTTGAACAATCGCGTTGGAATGATGAATAGTGCCTGAATTTTGTAATCGAGCCACAGGCACAAAAGGGAATAACTTTTTTTTTATTGGAAGGAACAAGAATTTCATTAGAAAATTCAAATCATAAGAAATTTTATGGGATAGACTGTGAACCCTGATATTTTCTTGTTTGAACGATATACGATGCGAAGCAAAATCGTAATGAAACGAAAATGGAACAGAGAAAAGGAAGAAACGAAAGAAAGAAAGTAGGAAAAAAGTGAGAGACATAGAGAAACAGAAAAAAAGAGGGAGGGAGAAGAATTCTCAAAATGAACAAGCCTTTAATGAAATCCCATATTTGCAAGGTAGCTACGAAGCAGTGAGGTTTTTCCAAAGAATCGGGCAAACCTGGTGGGATGGACCGACCCGTATCTCGCCTTGGGTACCAGCAGACATCTCCCCCTCCTCCAAAGCTCCACCGTCTTTCTCCAGCGTTTAAACGACTGTCAGTCTCCAAGTCTCAGTAAAGTGCTACCTTCCACCCCTATAGGAATATTAGTTAGGCGTATATATATATCATACGTAAATACAATTTGGCAAATCGTAACAATACAAATTTTCTATATGTACCTATATATTGAATAAATTATCCGTTTTTGATCAACCGACCCAATTCCAACACTCGGTAAACATACCAAGGTCAAAAAACTTTGCCAAGGTTTGTTTGAAAATAAAAGAACAGAATTCTTTGAACAATTTTTATCAATTTTGGAAAAAGAATAGAACAATTTTTATCGATTTTGAGGCAATTTTTGAGTCTCGAAGTGTAACGATGGATGTTTTTTGTGTTCGGAATGTTAAAAGCATTCAAATCAATAGCAAGCAGAGCTAATAATGCGAATCTCAGATCGTTCTAATTCATTTTTTTTTTAATTTTTTTTTTTTCAACTAGTTAGGCATGCGTAGAGCTCGTGTTACTGCGATTAATTCAGTTAAAACTAAACGATAATAAAAACAGTGAGTTAGTTAGTATCGTCAGTAATCAGCCGAATGCAAAGAAACCAAAGCAGCATATCCGTTGCGCTATTTTTAATAAAACAAAAACAAGAACAAGTACAAGAACAACAAATAAAGACACAAACTAAAGGTCAATTTATCGTGTTTTTGGGTCGACTTAAATCTTCCGATCTTATATATCAGGCTGCGAAATAATGATTTTTTAGAAACTTACAAGTAAAATCAAAATGAAAGTGACGTGATGTTAAAAAAGCAAGTATTTGTTTTCAAAACTAATTTTTAAAACTCCATAAATTGATCTTTTTTTTTTTTTTTTATTTTTACTTGTTAATAAGAAGCTACTTTGTACATTAAACGAGAACATATCATTCTACGATGCTGTAAATAATGAAAATTTTTGTACCTACATACCCCTATACTCCATGCCAATGCCAATGCCAATGATGCCAATGCTAAATGCTTGGTTCAGGTTTTTTTTTTCTCTATCGCCAAGGCAACGTCTCTATGCGATAATAGGGGGCACGACTTTTAACTCTACAATATAAACGATACAACACAGATCATTAAATAAATAAATGAATTAATTAATAAACAAATAAATGAATCACTCAATCAATCACAGGCTAAACAATGAAAAAATCTTCTTGCTTCCCCAAATATCGCAACAACACAAAGAAAAATGAAGACAAGATACATGTGGTTTGCTTTCGGGAATGAAATTAAACTTTGTAAAGTTAACGTAACAGATTTTTGGGAAAAAATTTACTATTTTACAACTCGATTGTTGTTAGATTTGCAAAATTGACGACGTACGTACTAGCTAAATAATGCGAATGTATATAGGTGTTTTTGGACCGTTAAATTCACGAAATAAAAATTTTTTTTCCCATTACTTTGTTGCGTTAACGTTACAAACTAAAATCTCATTTCCCTAATGTCTTTTTCGAACATGTACATCTCAATCCAACATTTCCAAAAAAAACATCAACAAATAGATAAATATTCTAAATTTAGCTAAATTATCATTTTCTCATCTCATTTATGTCCCCCGAACCGTTTTGGCAAAATAATAACAATAACAACAACAACACCAATAACGACAATAATAATAATAATAATAATATATATAACAATAGTGGTAGCAATAATAACGATACTAATTAGAATTTGAAAAAAAAAAAATAATAATAATAATAGGAATAATAATAATAACAAAATCGACAAATATGTATTTAAAGATTATACTTAGAACAAATCAGTATGCATAACGCGAATTCAGATTTTATCTGATTCTAGATTGCTTGGTCGTTTGCGAACGGAGTTATTTTTTTTTTTGTGAATTTTTTTTTTTTTTTTTTTTCTTTCTCACGTCTCGCTACAGTATATTTTCAGCTTTCGTGTTAATCGGATCGATGGAATATATATATATATATACATATACAGGGTGAATTCGTGCCGTCCGAACAGATCGAACCGCGTTGAGGCGGCCACGAGTCCAGAAACGGCAATTGTTTTCAAGAAACAGCCAATCAAGGATCAGAAAACTGTTGAAACAATTGCCGAATTTGACGCGCGGCCGCCTCAACGCGGTTCGATCTGTTCGGACGGCACGAATTCTCCCTGTATAGTATACGTATAGATTGTACGTGTAGTAACGTATGTGTGAATGTGTGAGTGTGTAAAAATAGACATACACATAGAGAAGAGAGAGAAATATGTAGAGGACCGATGTGAGAATAGTAGTTTGGAATATATGTATAATAAGTGGAATAAGTAAGTAGTTTGGTAAACGCGTTTTATACGTATACGCGTATGTATATGTATATATAATGTATTGTATATAGATATTTACGTATGTAGGTATATGCTGTATGGACGAAGTAAGAAGAGAAGAAGAGTAGAGAAGAGAAGAAATCGTATGTATGTAGGTACTCACCACGCTCGTTCCAACGATGCCTAGCATCCTTTTAGCATTACGTATTAGGGTAGCCCGCCCATTGTGATGAAAAAAAGATGCTGATATTTATGGTTGGAAACTACGTTGATATCCGGTCCCTCTACGCGTATTTACACGAGCGAATTGTTTACGGTATAGCGATCGAGTATTTAGGGGGTATAAAATCACGCACTACCAACAACACCCAGGCGCCGCCATATTGTCTTAATACCTTTTTTTTTCTCCCTTTTTTTCCTGACTAGGCCTGAGGTTTTTTTTCTCTCTTTCTTTCTTTTTCTTTTTATTTCCCTTTGATGATGGATATACAGTCAATCAAGATGTCAATCCGTTTCAGGATTCCACGGATTAAATAACTCCCAGATACACCACTTTACGTCTTGTTTTATTTGCCTGGTTCTAAACTACCGGTACTCTGTCTAACTACCATTTTTTACACTTCTAAGACCCTCTCTGTTCAATCTACTCATCTTCTATGTCCGAATTTCCGAACGATTCTTCTCGATTTTTTTATTCACGCGTATTCTCCGGATCATGGGAATTCGCTAAAGTCGATATTTGGGATCGGAATAAGGACGAAAATCCTTCCAAACGCTTGTGTTTACGAACGATGTATAGTGAGTCAGGAAATTGGACAAAATCCAAGTCGGTTAGTGTCTAACTAGATTTTAACGACCTCGTCGACCATCTGTGTAGGTAGTTTATGGCGGGGCTAAGTTCGCGGCGGTGTTAGTTCGAGCTTATCCCGTAACGCGGCGCTGGTATGAGTGATATAATAAAATGGCGTCGCGTCAGAATCTCAAGGGAGCTAGGACAATGCGGAGGAGTATATCCGTTCGCTGGTGATGTTTAGCGTTCGAAATAGTTGTTTATGTAGTGTAAAATGAGTAGTTGTTACGGAAAGAGTAGTGCAGCGAAGATGTGCAGCAAAGTGAAAACAAATATCGGTTAAAATAGACGAAATATGAAATGTGGTCGAATAGAAATAGCGGTATATCTCTACAGTGATCGAATGAAGTATTGTGGGTGGGTATAAAGTGCAAGCCACCAACCTGGAGGTTTCATCTTTTCAAGATTATAATATCGGATACAAACAAGATACGGAGAAGATACGAATCAAATGGAGTTTAGGGTAGGAGCGACCGCCCTAACTTTGTTGACATTCGTCGGCCGAGGTAATTGCATCAATATTAATTAACTAACTTTAGATAATATGAGATAAAAATTGTATAACATATAACCCGAGTTCTAATATACTATTATATCAATTGTTATCTCCAATCAAGATACCACCTCCTTCGGGTTTATTCAATCGATTCCGATATAACTCTATAATGATCAATTAACCACTCTGCCGTGGCAATTACCGATAGCCTTTTTTTTTCTTCTTCTCTTTTTTTTATTTTGTTTTTTATTTTTTTAGATCTGAAGTGCTCTTTCGTTTGTTTGTTTGTTTTTTGTTTTTATCATATATCGAACGTCGTCTATGCGTTTATGTAGGTTTTCTGTCAACAACGACACTATAGTTGAAAAATATAAACAAATGAAAGTAAAGGGCAGGAAGAAAAAATTGCGTATGAAAAGTGGTAAAACGTCACTTTGCAAATTATAGTTTAAAGATATCCTGTGAACGTAGTTGCATATTATATTCGTAAAATCGAACTTATATTGTCAAACACTGAACACGCGGTGCAGGACACTATGATTGTAATTTAGGAATTTGTTTACATTGTTTTGTTTGACAGTTTTTCTTTTCTCAAATTGACTATACATATGTAGATATCTGGACGACGATATATACAGACTACGTCGTGTATATAAATATGTAGTATTATATTGATATACTTGTTTCCCCCGATTATCTTCATTGTACATACATACATACATAAACAATCCGCATACTATTAACAATATGTAAAGAAAAGGAAGTAATCTTCTATTCGTTGTTCTCGGAACCAACAGAAATTTTCGTTTTGTTTGCATTTTTTAAATTCATTTCTTGATTTACCAATCTATGCATATTTACGTGTATGTAAACATTTGTCTAGCATGTATGTAGGTACATACATACATGCACGTAAATATACTATATCTTTCTATATTCTATCTATCTATCTATCTTCTAGTATAAATATTCACCGTCTCTTGTTTGTACGAGTAAATATTTATATATTCTACGTAATATTGTATGCATATAGCTATACAGTATGTATATTTTGTATGTATGTATGTATCTATCTGTCAGGTAACATTGTAGTAATTAACGAGCCATAGGTATAACTAAACGTATAAATCTATGAACGAAGTTTTTTTGTTTGTCTGTTTGTTATTTATTCGTTTTTGAATGATCATTTTTTCGAACTCGAACGTGAACTCGTAAGATTGTTGTATGTATGTAAAATACAACAACAACAAAAAAAAAAAAAAAAAGGATGGATAACACACAAAAACAAATAGATATAAAAAAGAAAATTAGAAGAAGAAAAAAGTATGAAAAGTAGTAATAAGTATACTTTAGTTTTTTTCTATTGAGGTTAACTTTTATTTTTATTATACATCGACGATTATCGCCAGCTCTTAGGTACGAAACTGCAACACGTTTAAATACACCTATACATATTCAAATTTTACTTTCTATTAATGTACAGACTCTTCGAATTATATAGGATATTTTATACCTACAAAGAGGGAAGAGTAACAAAATTATAATCAATTTCAATGTTATTGCTGTACAGAGAAAAATTCAAGTTTAGTTAAATTTTTCACAGATCGAAGAAAAAAAAGGAAAAAGAAAATCTTTAAATTTGCGACACGAAAGCGCGACATTCCAATTAACGCATGTAGGAAAAAGAAAACAAAACAAAAAAAAAAAAAACTTGACGAAATTCAAAAACGAAGAAATCGAAAATAAACACGATTTTTTTTCTCTTCTCTCTATCTCTCTCTCTCTCTCTCTCTCCCTCTCTCTCTCTCTCTTTCGCTTCGACATCCCCCCAAAGCGTTTTACGGTGTGTCCGTCCAATCTAGGGGTAGCAGGCCGGTATAATGTATAAATGCAGGAGCTTCAAAAGGGCGGATAGGGAGAGATGGAGGGGGTGGTTAGTAGTATAGAGTATACGGGGGAGGGGAGTAAGGCAAAGTATAGGATATATGTTTAGTGAAGTCGGTTTTAGTTAGGGGGTGGTTTTCCACCATCAGGGTTACCAATCGCCAAGGCTTCTCGTCGTCGCCTTCCTCCTCGTTTGTACCATGTAGTAGTTGTAATAGTAGTAGTAATAGTAATAGTAGTAGTAGTAGTGACTACCTCGTCGTCTATCCCCTCGCGTTTATAAGCTCTCACTGCTATTCTCTTGACCCTCCATCCTTTTCCTTTTTCCTTTTAACTTATCCTCTGCACCTCTCGCTCTATATATATATGCCTGAGTTCAATTCCCTTTGCAGAAAACTAACGAGCTCATATACCTACAAATACATATTACATACTATATACCTATCTGTATATACATATATGTACATACATACATACATACATACATACATACATACATACATACATAGGTAGTAGTAAGCTATTGTATAGCAATAGAGAAATAATTGCCCCCATCTCTCTCTCTCTCTCTTTCCCTTCTTCCTACTCTCTTCTGTAATAAAAGAAGAGTAGAGATGAAATTAGATGAGATGAGATAAGATGAGATGAGAATTCAAGCGTTAGAAGAGAACGGGGGCGCGCATACAGGATTTATATATTCTCCGACTCTCTCTCGATCTCTCTCTCTCTCTCTCTCTGTAATAGCTTATGCATAGTATTCATAGATCATATAGACGTTTTATGTATATCACTGCGATGGTTGCAGATTAGAAGTATATTATACGTTATACCTTATACCTACCTGCATAGAAGATAAAAAATGTGAATAACAAGAAGAATGGTAAAAAAAAATTACCAAAAAAAAAAAAAAAAAAACCAATCGGAATAATCTACAGCAATTTTTTTTTATTTGAGTTGAAGTTTGTAACGTTAACGAAACAGAATTTTTAGAATAAATAAAAAGAACTTTACTATTTCATGCACTTTCGTGACAAATGTTGTTAGGTTTGCAAAATTGACGATGTATACTAACTTTTTTTTGTTTTGTTTTAGTTTTTGTTTTACTATAACTACAGAAAATTATTGGCGTTTTTGAACCATTCAAGTCACGAAATGAAGAATTTTTTTGCTCATTATTTTGTTGTGAACTTCAATCTGGTATTTTTTTATTTGTATGTTTTTCTTAATCGAATTCATTTTTTTCTATACATATCTATGCAATACTATACACATATACATAGAATGATATACATAATTGTTATTTGATTTTTGTTTTTTCTTTTTCTTATACAATATTATCTCTGATATTCGACGAATTTTATACTATAAGTATACCTACATCTAAGTAGGTATTCATTTTACACACCTACACACCGGGGGTTAAAAAAGCGCAGTGGGGTATATTTTGAGCCAGGTGCAGACCCAAATTGAAGACGGTGATCCACGCTCTCTTTGACATATTCTATAAGTACTACGTACATATAATATAGCTGCTTTATTGTATAGAAAAAAGAGTATACATATAGGAGGACGAGGAGGAGGACGAGGAGGAGGGAGTTTCGAATTTCATGGTTAAGTTCGTTCTTTCTTTCTTTCTTTCTTTCTCTCTTTCTTTCTTACTTTATATTTCTTTCCTCGTTGTTTCGGAGAGTATATGGTTAAATGTAATATGGTATGTATAGAAGTGGGATATAAGGTGGAGGTCGGTCGTGTATAGTAAGTAATATGTACAGCGATCTAGTTACTATATGTATATACAGGCGGGGACGATTTAATTAAAACCTGAAACATCCGGGAACCCAAGAAAAAAGGAAATAAAACAAACAAAAACGAATTCGTTGACGCACTATTTAAGTATACAGTCATGTATTTGTTTATATGTATACATACATACATATATATATATATAAATATTTTATACTTCTCTTTGAAATTTCGTAAAACGCGGTTGCGTTTGCGGTCTCAGCTGATGGGTGATCGCGTCTTTCGGCGGTACTTGTAGGATTACAAAATATAATGTATTAGATTCGGAAATACCAATCCACCTACTATACCTGTATCTATTTACCTGACATAGGTATATCTATATATATCTGTTTATCTATTCATTTATCTATGTCTATTTATTTATTTATTTATCTATGTATCCAACTACCCACGTATTCGACTAGAATGGGAATTTAGTAAAAGTATATAAAACACGTCGTCGCGGTTTACAGACCGTGACGACTCGACCATTCCCGTCGACACTGGTCACACTATTCCTGATCCTGCCTATGCTGCTGCTGCTGCTGCTGCTGCTGCTGCTGTGATATTTGAATAACACACGCGACTTGCGGGCCAAAAGCACTATACATACTTTTATATGGATACAGACATATACATATGTATCTATATTATATACAGAATCTAGATTTTCTGGATAGATTTCTCTCTCGCCCGATTTGTTTCACGTTTTATAACAGTATATAGTTTTAGTATATATACACCGTTTCTTAGGATTATATATTCAGTTCGTTAGTTAGTTTGTTTTTAGGTATACTATAGCTGTATCAGAGAGATTGTATACAATAATACATATATATGCGAATTGGGGACGGGATTGAAATTCTGGATTTCAAAAGTTGTGAAAGATGAAAATTACGAATTTTTCTAGTACCGACTCAGAGTTTTTTTTTTTAAAGATTATTTCCGCGAAAGTTTTGAGTAGCCAATTTGTAAAACTTCGAATGAAAAATAAACCGAAAGTTCAAAATTTCTAAAGCTAAAGATCCGAAAGGCCAAAACTCCGAATCTCGGAATTCCCGAGATGCAACGTCGTTTACTTCATAGCTTTGTCATACGAGCTTTTCCTAAATTTGCGAATTTTTGGACTTCTAGAAACTTGAAATCGCGTATCGAAGAAATTTGGAATTTTTACCTCGCGGAACTCTTGGAATTCGAAACTTCAATCCCACTCCGAGAATTGTGAATTGTATATACGTATCATGAAATTATATATGTACGTAATCAGAATTGAATAATTATAGCTTCTTATTTCGATTTTTTGTTTGTTTTTCTTTTCTTTTTCTCTCTCTTCAACATCGTGTAATCAATAATTTATGAATTTGGCGGTAAACTGCACCTATTCGATAAGATGTAAACATATTATATTGAAATTGTCAAAGAAATATACATATTACATCGATTTTAAAAAACAGACAAAAATTATACGAATTTAAGCAGAATATATACTATTATAACGACGAATCAAAACTTTTTGGAAACCATAAGCCGCATAAGCCGAGAAAGGCGAAAGTATATGTATATATGCGCGCCTCTGCTGATGCAGCAGCGACACAGAAGAGAGGAGAGATATAAATGCTTACCAATGTCGATTTAATTTACGTGGGCGCTAATGCTTCAGGGTGTGGTCTTACGGGATCCTGCGGTGTGTATACATATATACCGTATTTCGTATTTCCAACTTGGAAACGACATTCGAAGGGAAATGAAAATAAGAAATGAAAAATAAAGAAGATAAAAAACAAAAACAAAAAAACTATCACGTTCCTTCATATGTAGCTAAAGATGCAGAGGATTAAGATTTGAAAGAAGAAAAAAATACGCATTGTATTCCTTGGAGGGTATTTATTATTGTTATTATTATTAATATTATTATTATTATCTAGTTCGCCCGTTCAATGCATTACGTCTATCAAGTTGTCACTATCTTTATATATATAGATATACAGTAGCGCGTTATTTCGAACAATTAGGGACTTCCCGGCAAAGCGCGACGGTAACTATACGCGCTCTTTAATTCAAACATTAACCGCGAAACGACGCGGGTTATTAAAAACATAGAACTTGTCCAGGATTATTGTTGTATTGCAGTATAATGATTTCTTTCATCATGTAATCCGTCGTACTACTACACGATTATTTACGGTATTATTACCGCGTGTTTCATCTGTTTCTTTGTTTTTTTTTCTCACGTTTGAATTTGCTGACTTCCTTCTATGTTATTGAAATATAATTTATTTCTTTCGATTATTTACTGTTTATACTATACCATCACCTCGAAAACTGAATCAGCAGTTTCTCACGAGCTACGCAACCGATCGTAACGAAAAGTTTGCAAATCAATTCATCATCTCGGCAGAAAGTAGTCAAGTGCAGTGTATATATTTTAGGTTTTTTTTTTAAATTTGAAAAACATTTGTGAACATTCGAATGACAATTCGTTAGGTTATGTAACAAGATTATAAGGGGCGAATCGACGTCGGTTTATCAAATAATTTTCACGAAATGATACACCTGGGCCATTTTTTGCCAAAATAAAGAATTCATTTTTGAAAGTTTGGTGCAAAACGGCTGGGCGATTTGGAAAAAAATACAAATCGCGTTTTCGAGGTGAGCGAGTGAAAAATATGGCGTCAATTTTTCGACGCAGATTGCAATTACAAAAAGCAATGTGATTGGTCGGCTCTAACGGAAACGACCGATCGCGCATTATATGCTTTGTGTCGATCTCTGGCGACAAATTATGACATCAAACGAAAACAGTGATTATCGATTTACTATAACGCGAGTTGACTCGTTATATGTTTATTTTACATAATTTTCATATATGCATAAACAATCTCGTGTGCACGTAGCGTTTACGTCTAACTGCTTGATCTACCTTTTACCTTATACCTACCGCAGGCTTTCATTACAACGAGAGATGTAACGTTGCGTGTAAATAGAGGGGTATTATTGCAGCCCTATACCCTTACCTATAACTATAACATAACGTATAGTTATTTTGGGCAAGACTGCAGCAGCACATCGTGCGGTAGGTTGTCGGCTAGAAAGACATACGTATGTATGTACATACGTACGTATCTCCGGTGCACCGTCGTGATCGTAAATCAAACAGTATGTCGGAACTGTTTATTTTCATTCGAGTTTAGTCTAGCCCCCGGGTTAACAAATTTCACTCTTTTCCTTTACTGCAGCATGGATGCTTTGCTTTCGCAACCTGCGCGTTATTCTACAGAGTCAGGTTTTTTTTCTTTTCTTTTCTTTTCATTCCTTTTTTTTTTCTTTCTTTCTTTCTTTCTTCATTCCATTTGCGCTTCCCGTTCGTCTTTCAAGACGAACGAGGGTGTCTACGAATAATAAACACCTTTTCCCAAAAGATATGTCGATGATTGAAAACATCCAGGGCGAATGAACCAATGAACTAACGAACCTGTGCACAGCCTTTTGAATACTTATCATAATATAGCTGTGTTCGTTTTACACAAATTGGATTGTAGCGAACTGCACTGGAACTTTTCTATTGGTAGATACTTGTCTAAGCTTTAACGTGATTGGGTGAAGGTAATCCGGTGCAGCCCGATTCGTGTAAAACGAACAAATCTTTATATAATGAAAAAGGAAATGGGTACCTAGATATATGCGAAATCAACGATAGAATTACTAATGGGGAATCCCTGTTTTTCGCGGTCTATTGAAGAAATGAAACAGGATATGTTCAAAAGTTATATCCTTGGCAAAAACATATCCGATTAATGTAAAATTGATATAACGGCGATAGAGAAGGACAGAAGGATTAAGGGTATGATATTTTTCGATTTTCAAAAATCGACCACAAGTTTTACAGGTTATTTATCAAAAGTTTAAATCTTTCGGACTTTTTCTCTCGATTTTTTTAAATCCAAGAGTATTACGCCTTTCGTTCAATTCTTCTTTATCAGTGTTGTCAATTTCACATCGATCGGATATGTTTTTGCTGAGAGAATGGCTGTGAAAGATTCCAAGTGAAGTCTACATACATCCAAAATGTTAGTTTTTGCATTGAGGAAATAAATATAAGTGAAAACAAAGGAGGACGAAGAACCCTGATGCGTTGATTTTATTTTGCCCAACTTGAAATCGAGCCCGAAATGTACACTTGAACGTGTAGTATATGACGATGTAGTATGTAAGATTAGACATAGGGGCGTCGATCTAGGGGCTAAAATGAAAGAATGAAAAACAAAGAAGAAAAAACAAAAAAAGTCTACTTTTAACAGACTTTCAAGGGCTTCACTCTCTCGCATGGCTTGACGATGAGATGCGTACATACATGCGTATATACATATACTCAATTCAACTTCCACGTTTTAAACTACCCCGCGCTAGTCGGATATTCGAAGAGCGCAAATATTTGCTCAAGGGGAGGATATATGTTATATGTATAATGAAAAGCAGTCGATTTCAATTCACATATTTTATTACACATGCGTGCACTTGAATAACGTCACGGGTGATACCGTAATATCGGAATATAACGTTTTTCATTCCTAACCTACATCGGGACCTATTTATTGATTATTTATCAACTAAATTGAACTTTTTCTATCGTGCAGGCTATAGAGATGTAGAAAAACTTCGAATTTCTAATAATTTCGATCCCTGGTTGTTTATATCCATCCCCAAAGTCCCGAGGTGGAGGCCGAACCTCACTATGGCGGCCATTGCCAACAATTTATTCGAATTTCGAACTTTCTGATGATTACTTATCGACTTATTGGCCGTTTTCTTTCATGCAGGTCATAATGTTCTACTTAAACTTCGAATTTCTATTAATTTCCGTCTCGTATTGTTTATATCGATCCCCAAAGTCCCGAGGTGGACGTCAAACCCGATTACGGCGGCCATTATGAACGATTATTTGAATTTCGAATGTACATCTCGCTTTTTAGATCGAATTTTTAACTGTTATCACAGTCGCGATATTCGAAAACGTCTGTTTTCTATTTTTGGACAATTATCGCGATAAAAGCTGTCTTAATATTCACATATTCAACTCTATTCTCTCGTTTCATGTATTTTAGTTATAAGCGGAAGCGGATTGCAGCTAGTAGTTGAGCCTCAAGATGTGGTGGTTGAACAAGGAGCTCAAGCGAGACTTGACTGTATTGCAGAAAGTTCGCTTGGTACACACAGTATTCAATGGCGGACTGACGATGGGCAGCTAATATCATTTATAGGTGATAGTTATAGGTGCGTAGTCAAAAAAAGTAAATTAACAACAACAACAAAAAACAATAAGAAAAAGGATCAGGAACGACTCGCAGGACGTCTTTCCTTCGTTGAAATGCTCTACACTAATTTTCTTCTTCTTTTATTTCACAAGATCGCAGCTCGAAAATGGATCTTTGTATATCAGCAGCGTTTACGCTTCGAACCCAGAACTTACTGGCGGATATCAGTGTCTAGCAACTATTGAAAATATCGGTGCTATCGTCTCAAGAACAGCTACGATTAAACTTGCCAGTTAGTATAATTCAGCATGAGAATTACAAGCAAAGATATTGTCAGATAATTCTCATTTGTAATACATTCATTCATTCATTCTTTCTTTCTTGTATTTAAATCTAAAGGTCTGCCTGGATTCGAAAGAGAACCGCAAGACACTATGGTTTATCCTGGACAAGTGGCTTACTTGAGTTGCGTATTACCACTTTCGGCAAGCCCTCTCAATATTCAATGGCTTAAAGACGAACATCCGCTTTCATTGGACGAAAGCAGAATGACTATATTGCCCTCAGGTACTTATTTACATCTCCAATTATTCCTATACTTTAAATCTTTTCAATCAATGATCCGAAGAAATGGTTTATCTCTATACGGTCCATAAATGTTATTAAATCTTAATATCCTTAATAAAAGCTCACGACTTTAAATGATTTCCAATGATTTCTTGTAATTTAGAAGATTTTTAACGTCTTTATAAGATTGCAGAAAGTTTTTAATACTATTGAATCATTTTCCATGGTTTTCAAAGATCCCAGGAAAAGGTCTAACTGTTTTTAAATACTCTGACTACAGGCGCCTTGGAAATAGATCACGTACAACCGCAAGACGTCGGATCTTACAGATGCAACGCTAGCGGTCTAGGGCAGTACAGACTGAGCAATAAAGCGCAGCTTGCTTTATTGAGCAGCGATATAGGTGAGTGTCATTCACGTGCAAAGAAAACAATACAGGAGAACACAAGAAATCACCATCAAAAACGAACATTTCATTTTTTTACTAATAAATTTCAGATCAAGGAGCCACACCGCCTGTTTTCATTGCTAAACCTTCACAACAAGTTGCTATCGAGGGGAAAACCATCACCTTGGAATGCGCAGCCAATGGAAATCCAAAGCCTATTATTCTCTGGCTAAAAAATGGAATCGCTTTGGATTTTGCGCCGCTCGATTCGAGGTTTTGATTAAACAATTCATTTTTTTCTCTGCTTTCCAATCGAGAAGAAAGAACTGTACGGAATTTTTAACAAAAACACAGTTTCTCTTTTCATCACAAGTAGTTAGAAAAGGTTTTTTCCTAGAATCTAATAATAATAATAATCATACAAGTTCTAAATTTTTGTAGAATTTATCTTCGAAAGAAGATTTCAGACGTAGGGAACTTTTTTCTAGTCATTTGGAACGGGGAAAACTGTTTTTTGCAATGATTTCAATATAGTTTTTCCACTACAATCCTGAGTCTTGACACCGGATGTTTTATCTTTTCCAGATATCGGAGAGTAGCTGCTTCCAGTTTGATGATAACTGACATCAGAGAAGAGGACAATGGATCTTATCAATGCAGGGCTGAAAATATCGTCGAAACTTTAGATGCCGTAGCCGAAGTCACTGTCCAAGGTAAAGAAAAAAACCCTTTTATTACATTTCGGTTGTTAAACTTTACCCGCCAAACTCTAATCTCATTTCTTTCAACCTCCTCACAGTTCCGCCAAAGTTTATAAAGAAACCAGAAGACAAAGTCGCTAACGAGAATCAAGACCTTGAATTGGAATGCGAAATATATGGAAAACCCGAGCCTAAAGTTACCTGGCTTAAAAATGGAGAGAGAATAACACTCAGCGCTTACTGGCAGCTCGTCAATGGGTCCGTGGTTTTAATTTTTTGTCTAGTTTTGGAATTTTAACTATCGAAAAGCGATTTATTCTTGCCTTTTTCTTTTCTTTGTAGATATAATCTTCGTATCAACGGACTTCTGCCTATAGACGCTGGTATTTTTCAATGCATCGGCATCAATCCTGCAGGCAGCATTCAAGCTTCTGCCAGATTGATAATAAACCAGCCGAGTAAGTGAAAAGAGATCTCGATTATCTCTTTTCTATTTATTCTCAATCATTGTTATTGTTTATAAAGATAAGCGGAGACGAGCCTAATCTCAGCTTTATCAGTTACAAGTTTTATCGTTTATTTAAAGAATTATTCAATTTATTTTTCATCGGCTATCAACCGACCTAGTTTACCTGATTATCTTTATTTTCTTATGGTTTGGTTATTAGCAATTTTTATTATTTATGTTAATTTTTACTGATTTTATTCATTTTCTTTTCTTTTCTTTTCTTTTCTGTTCTTTTTCCTTGCCGATTTTTCCCTTAACTGTGTATATTTTCAAACTCACGTTAACTCAAATCCAGAAAAAAGTGCGAACCATAAAACTCAGAGTCCTAAATATCCGCCTAAAAAACACCTACTCCATCGTCAATTGTACAATAAAACGTGGCAGCATCCGAGCACTTTGCTTGGACATACGCTACCCGCTTTTGCAACAAATCCTGAAATATCGATCAGTCCATCGGACGATCCGGCAGACTTGTTGGACGATATTAGCGATCCCGATTTCCTTCTCAATCACGAATCCCCTATTATAGATGAAACCGAAATAATGGATAACATCGAAGGCAGCGTTCCCTCAGCACCTAGAGATCTTTCAGCCGTTATTGTTTCTACAAGATTCGTTACGCTCAGGTGGAGAGAACCTGAGAATCCTAACGGCGATATACAAACTTACAAAGTTTATTATAAACAAGACGGTTCTCAGAGGTGAGAAAATAATTTCTAGTTCGTTTTTTTTTTTTACTGTTTTTTCGTTCTTAATGCAATTGAATTTATAGAGTTTTTTTTTTTACCTCGCAGATGTTCTTCATGTTTGATTATTTACTATTATTGCATTTTTTCAGGGAACGTGTTGTCAGCACCTTGCTCAATAGATTAGAACGCGTTATACCTGGACTACAGCCTAGCGTCAAGTACCAATTTCGTGTTGTCGCTCATAATTCTCGAGGCGCTGGTGCTTCTAGTACCGTATTACATATTACTACTCAATCCGAGGTGCGTTTCAAACCGATTTCATTATTTCGGGGTTCACAGAGTGTCTTGTAATTATTTAGAATCCTTTGAAGTCTGTGGAAATTTTGAAAATTCACTGAAAATTGTCCAGACCGATTATTAGATAGACTTTTTTGATTCTCAATCCTACCAAAATTCATCTAAATTCAAATTCATATGATTATGAATTGGAATTATCATCGCTTTGTCTTAAACTTGAGTCTTTATTGTCTTTTAAAAATGATAAACAAATACAGGCGGACGTTCCGGGACCTCCGAGAAATTTACAAGGACAAGCGACGAGCAGTATAAGCGTCGCTTTGACTTGGGAAGAACCGTCGATTACGAATGGACGTGTGATAAAATATATGATTACTTACATAGAAGTGAGTTTTGAGTAACTTTGTATGATTTGTTTATTTATTTATTATATATTTCATGAATAATATATTCGATTTTGTTCAAAATTCATACATTTTTTAGGGCGAAAGCGAGGGCAAAACTCATGAGACTACCGGCGTTACTTACGAGCTTTTAGATCTCACACCATTTACAGAATACAACTTCTGGGTTCAAGCAGTCAATGAAAATGGCCCTGGTGCTTCGACGAGCGAAATTACAGTCCGGACTCTTAGCGCTCAGCCTTCTCAACCTCCGCATAACGTTACGCTTGAGGCGGGAAATTCTACGGTGAGAAAAATTGATGTTCGAGGTGTTTTTGGCGGGTTGTAACTCGCGGTTTTTATTCTATTTCCGTTTATATTAACAGAGTATTATCATACGATGGGAACCGCCACTCGAAGGAGAAAACGGAGTGATTACTGGGTACAAAATCAGATATCGTAGACTCGATAAAAGGCATTGGTTGTCTATTACCACTCAGGGTAATCAGAGAATGTATCAACTCAACGGACTTGAAAAACACGTCGTTTATCAGGTCAGGATTGCTGCGCTTAACGTTAACGGCACTGGACCTTGGAGCGATCTAATGGATATCGAACCTTTCGAAAGAGATTTAGATGAAAGCAAAGTTCCAAATGCTCCGACTAATTTAAAAAGTAAGTTTCATTCAAGATTTAGTCACTTATTTAGACTGTCGATACTTTTTTTTGCCATTCTTTGCGCTTTTCAAGCTTTGATTGGCTTTTTTAGACTTTGCAAAATTTAAAACGATACATTTTTAGCCATTTTTGACGCTTTCGTCAATTTTATTAGAACCGACAAGCTTCTTAAAGCGTTTTTCATGGATGAACAATTTCTTTTTCAGCCAAAGCAATGTCCGATTCAATTCTGGTTTCTTGGAGTCCGCCGAAAGACCAGAGCGTTAAAGTTCGCGGATATACTTTAGGCTGGGGCAAAGGATTTCCAGATAATCATACGCAGAAGTTGGATAGCAAACAGCGTTATTTTACCATCGAGTCTCTAGGTGAGACTTTCATCTTATGTAAATTCTAAATCTTCATTCACGATTTCATCATTACAAGATAGACTTTCTTAGTTTACAATGTTTTCTGATGATTATTCCTCATTCGCCAGTTTTTGCAACAATTTCATCATTACAAGATAGACTTTCTTAGTTTACAATGTTTTCTGATGATTATTCCTCATTCGCCAGTTTTTGCAACAAATAAAAAAGAGGAAGTTTCTTCTAAAAGCGAATCAGAAATCTGTAGTATAAATAATTTACCGGATCGAATCGTGAAATTATTTACGATATTTCACGTTCGTTTTCACATTCACCTTTACAATAATTTCGATAATCGACGAAAACTGTTTTTTTCTAATGAACTTAGAACCATTATCCGAGTACGTAATCGCCCTGCGAGCAACTAACGGAGTTGGCGAAGGAGCCCCTGCTTATGCGAATGTTAGAACGATGGAACGTTCTGTACCGGAATCGGTTTCTCCTCTGATTCCACCAGTTGGATTAAAGGCTATAGTCCTTTCTGCTAGCACAATGGTGCTTTACTGGACCGATAGCACATTGTCAAAGAGCCAGGTGAGAGAAAACCCGTTTATTCAAATTTTCATCAAAGGATTGTGAACTGTTGAATGTTTTTTTTTTTGAATACTTGAAGGGAAAAGAGTCGATTATTATACGAGAAATTATTACTGTGATAATAATAGCGAAAATGATAATCATATAATATAGCATTTAGGTATTTATCTTCTCTTTTTGATTTTTTTTACAGTATGTTACGGACAAGAGGTACTACGTCGTTCGTTACACTTCTTATCATCACAGCAGTAATCCAAAATATAAGTACTTCAATGCAACGGATCTAAACTGTATGATCGACGATCTTAAACCAAACACGCAATACGAATTTACAGTAAAGTTGGTCAAGGTACGAAGTTATTTAAGAGATTCTGGGTGTCCAGTGACAGGGAAAAACCTGGAATTTTCAGGGAATTGTGAAAATTCAGGGTGTCTATCGGTTCTGGAACTCCTGGAATTAGCCTGGGATTTTTCTAATGCTTCGAAATTCTGGAAATAGCCTGGAATTTTTTTTAAATCTTTGATTTTTTTCCCAATTCAAGAATGTTTCTTTATTCTTCACAGCTTATTTGATTCTCTAATTAATATTCACATTGTGGATATTAGCTGAAATAGTGATCTACTAATAAGTAAAAGATCCAATAACTTGTCTGATTTGGGTGAAAAAATTCATTAGTTACATCGTGGCATACTCTAAAGTCTGTAGTCTTGAATTTTTATAAAAATATCCCTGGTAATCCTCGAAAAAATTCTGGAATTTGAAAACCAGAACTTTGTAGATACCCTGGAAATGCAAAATTGCTGAACACTCTGTAATCATGAAATTACATTATGTATTCCTCATTCGATCGTGAATTATCTAATGGATAAATAATTCTGAATATTTTCTCTTATATAATAGGGAAGAAGAGAATCTCCTTGGAGCATGGTAGTCTTAAATCAGACTCAGGAAGCGCAGCCTTTCTCATCACCTAGAGATTTGACCGTTCAAAGCGTCAACGATCATCCTACGGCTGTTATGCTTCATTGGCAACCTCCCAAACAACCTAATGGACCAATTACTGGTACCCATTTTTTCAATCACAGCATAAGAAATCCCAGTCAAGTTCCTGTCGATTATTTTACAAAGATCTTTATGTATCAATTGACTCGATTAATTGTCGAGGTCTTGTTCAGCCAGTCTGAAAAATTTTCCCCATTCGGTATCGCATTTCGATTATCAGATCTGCAGATTTTCGATCTACAAAGATTTTTACTTATCATAATACGGCGAATCGAAAAACGAAGCATTTCGTAATAGGTATTTGATTAATTTCAGCTTTTCTGTAACATGTTATTGTCTTTTTTCTCAGGATACGTTGTCTCTTACACAACCGACAATACTAAATGGGACAGAGACTGGAGAGTCGAAGGAGTCATCGGAGACCAGACCGAAATTATGATAAAGAATCTGCAGCCAAGTACAACTTACTATTTCAAAATACAGGCGAGGAACTCTAAGGGATACGGTCCGTTTTCAGCTACCGTTCCCTTCACCACACCAGCGAGTGAGTTTTATCGATAATATGTACATCGAGAACGATAACGAGACTGAATGATTCAGTTGTCAGATGATTTTTGTTTCGTCGTTAAAAATACCTGTTTTTATTCACCGTTTATTTTCTCTTATAAATTTTAGCTCTTTTTATTTTTTACCCTTCCGATTTTTTTTACTAAAAACTTTTCGTTTAATTCGCTTTTTTCTTTGTTTTCATTTCTTCGATAGGCAATGGCATTGTGTACTATGACGAATCGCATGCTCGAGGTAAGACTTTTGTTTTTGTTGTTGATCAGAAAATTTCCTTTTCCTATTTTCTCTTTTATCATTTCATCCTGAATTCAAATCCCGTTCCATTAATGAATGAAACTTATTCATTTCTCATCTAGGAGAGTCTGAGTTTATCAATTAAAACAAATTCTTCTATTATTATTCTTAAAATTATCTGAATATCCGCTGCTGCCTTTCGATTCTCCAAACATTTGACTTCAATTTACGTTTTACGATCTCATTTTCATCTGTTAATTATCGTTTCGAATAATCAAGTATCAGTCCCGATCATAATCGATAGACGATTTCTGATAAATTCCTCATCGAATCATTCTGCCCAACTATTCAAAGAATCAAAATTAAAAAAGGGCCTGATCTCAACTAGACCGTGTATTACTCATCTCGTTACTTCAACAGATGGTCGAGGCCTTTCGAACATGATGATATACATAATAGTCGGCCTCTCTGTGGTCCTGATAACTGGAGTGGCAGTCGTAGTGGTCGTCGTATGCTGTCGACGAAGTCCCGAGTCCCCAGATCACAAGAAAGGGTAAGCCGATTCAAAATCTGACTAACAATTAATGAATTCAAGTGAATTATCTGCCTTGAAAATAAGTTTTTAATGAATTTGAATGCGATTCGGAGTCTCTTATACACAACAGCGACATTAGTTACTTGAATAATTCTTCTAATTATCAAACTTTCTATATTTTTTTCAGCTACGCCAAAGACTCTAATCAAAAAACAAACATCAAGCCACCAGATTTATGGATACATCATGATCAAATGGAGCTAAAGGCTTTAGAAAAATCTTCTATTAACGGAGAAGCTTCGACCAGCGGTGTTGTCAGCAATACTTTACCAAGATCTGGAAATCAGGATTACGCTCAGGACAATATGCACATTAATTCAAGCTCTTTGGATAAACGGACATACGTGCCAAGCTATATGGGTAAGAAATTAAAGAAATAATATTGATACTCGATTTCAGACAGCGATCGGATTCAGTTTTATTGATACATTTGCTAACTTAGGATCGGGGCGGGAGGGGGGGAGGCGATCTATTCGATTCTTCAATTTACTCGTCACACATTTTATTACTCGTTATTTATTCATCATTTATTTTACAAGCTTTGTTTAATTTTAATTTTAATCTCATATACATATATAATCAGGTAACAACGACGAAAAATGTTCTACCCTAACGAGACAACAGAACAGGGGAAGTCACAAACCTAAACTTATTACCCTTCCCGTTGACACTGTTCCTCTACATCAGCGTGAGTATCTTAATCACACTTTTTTTTTTACCCTTAAATCCTTTGCTTTGCAAATTATTTTCTTTTTTCATTAGCAAAAAATACAAACACTCGATTTCAATCCTTTGTATACATTTGAATACAAGTTTACTTTTTCCGTTTTATCATATAGAATATAATAATTTACGATTAAGAGATGATTATTTTGGTTTTTTATTAACTATTTGTATTCCAGCAATAGCTACGGCTACTCCGATCGTTAACAGCAGCATATCTCAACCTGCGATTCATAATTCGTGCGGAGATGTGCCTTCGGTTAGAACAAATTATCCTCGTACTGCTGCGCAGTATAGCTTGAGCAGAGCCCATGTTACTCTAGAACCTACTCCCGAATCTAGCCCTGATTCTTGCAGCATGCCGAGCACCTACGAACCCCTACAAACACAGGTAGTTTGCATGAAACGAATTAATATATACAAAAAATTGTACTTGTTTTACTAAAACTTGTAAAAATTCTACAAATTGTACTTTAAATCACTTCAATCGACTGAATCGAGCCAAAAAATCGCACAAGTCTTACAGAAATTTTGTAAAAATTGTATGAATTGTTCAGAAAATGGTGAAAATAGTTCAAATTGTGTTTTTGATTGAGAATTTCTTTCTTTTTATCTTTTTGTAGATTCCTTATCCCTCAGGGAATTCGCAATATGCGACGAACCTCCAATACGCATCGAGTATTTACGGATCTAGTAGCCAGCCGAATAGCACAGTAGGCGTTATAGATAATTCGAATACAAAGAGACTGCAGGGACATCCGTTAAAAAGTTTTAGCGTACCTGCTCCGCCGCCACAATCTGCTCCGTCTACTCCTGCTCAGCAGAAACACGGAGGTTCGTGTGACGGATTGAGTTAAAAAAAGATTTAATTACCCGTTGTACGGATATATTGAGGATCATTTTTGTGTTGTTTTTTTTTTCGTTACAGTTTCACAGGTCACAGTCAGGCCTACCGTCTCAGGAAGCCCTTACAAAAAACCACCCATCACATCGACACAAATAACTAAAAATAGACTAGCTAACGTCGTAAATCCTTCTCACACCGCCGAGGAGGTCGAACGATTAAAGGTATTTATGAATTTTACCTAAATTGCAAATAATGGCCAGACTTTTTGTTCCTTTTTAGAACAGCCGAGCATTAATCAGGCTCGATATTCGTAGGAATTATATGCATTTTTATACTCTGTGTTGTTATCGAAGCTGAGTTATTACTTTTTCATCGATTTTAGTCAATTTTGATGCTTTGTGGTTTTGAAGAAATTTTGTTTTCGAAGGTGATAACTCGTTTTTGAATATTGTTTTTCATTAATTTTCAGCCGTCTTACAGCACGGAGGAATTGAATCAAGAAATGGCTAACTTAGAGGGACTTATGAAAGACCTAAATGCCATAACTGCATCGGAATTTGAGTGCTAAAGTGTTAATTTAATATAACGTAACAAAAAAACTGTGCCATCTGATCGTGAAAAAAAAAATATTAAAATAACATTGTGACCAGATGAAAGAAAAAAAAAATAGGTATTCATGTTAATATCACCGAGGCTATCGTTTAAACAGAAGAAAAAAAACATTAAAATATAACACGTCGAAGGGGTTTTTTTTTTTTTTTTTTTATATTCTCTTCTCTTCGAATCCTCTGCTATTTATCGTGGAGCAAATAACTTTTACATAAATTATTATTATTATTATTATTATGATTAATTTTTAGCTGCTCGTTATTATACATAATATACATATAATAGATATATAATGACAAATGTGAATATTGATATGGATATTAATATTTGAAAGAAAAAAAATTACCATTCCAGCTTTTTTTTCGATAGCCTCTTTTCTTCATAGAATTTCTATAAATATGTATGTATTTTCTATTTCTTTAACCATCGAAGCGGAGGTCACACTTGCCAAGTATTTTTAATTGCATAGTTTTGTTTTGGTATTTTTTTTTTTTCTTCTCCTCATCTAGCTGATATTTCTTGCGAAGTGATTTTAAAATCAAGGGAAATTATGAGAGACACAGAGACACAAGGAACAGATAATATGGAAAAGAACAAGTCAGAACGAAAAGCTAGAGCGTAGAATTTGATTTTTTACTTTTGCACAAAGGTAAAAAATACAATCATTATTATTACTATTATTAATATTATTGATAATAGATAATAGAGAATCATTAATAGATAATAATAATAATGATAATGGAAAGGCTACGCCGACGTCGTATGTCGTTGGATTCAAATTTTTCTATGTAAACGTACGCGTAAGTATGAGAAGAAAAAAAATGATAAAACAATTATACTGACGGATAAACGAATAATATATTGTGCTCTTGATAAATCATCGTCGTCATTATATATTATATTGAACAGATTTTTCGCTTTTTCAATTCGTTTTATCGAAATGAAGACCTAATAATTCTAATAATCTTTATTGATATACATAGGTACTATATATTTTTTCGCCGTACCTATTGTACAGTTTTTAATTAATTATGTTTAAGCAGGCTTTGTTCTTGCCTAGATGTAGAGAATGTCTATTGTATATCGAGTTTGAGCTAAGCAACGATAAGCTTTTGATTATTTGCTATCGACGATCTTTAGAAGAAAAAAATAATAATAACGTGGATAGAAAAAAAGAAACAAACAATTAATTTTAAGTATATTATACAGATCGAATAGTTTGATCCGTTATTCGAAAAAAAATCTGTTTTGTTTTTTTACGTTATTTTTTCTTTATTCCCTACGTATCAAAATACGTACTATTTTTCTTTTTTTTTTCCTTCTTTCTTGTTCGATAACGGATAAAATTCACTGCCATATATAATCATATACATATTTTAGTTTACTTCGAAGAATTCTATTCGATTTTTATTCACATAATTCTAGCTTTTCGCACGATACAAAAAAAACTTTATCTCAAATGCTACAGTGTGTTCTATTACGGTGTTTGAGGATATAAGAAATTACATTATGTATTTATATTTTAATATCGACTGATCTGATACTATAATTATACGTATAATCGAGTTAATTTATACACACAGCGTTTTATTCTGGTAATAATAATTCAAATTTTTTTCTCGGGGTTCGCAATTCGATCCACAATTTTTGTCTTTTTCTATTCAATTATATATATAAATAATACCAATCGTCATTCATTAGCGAATTAAGTGAAAATGAAATAGTACCGTTTTGTTTATTGTTTTTTTTTTTTTAATGCATTATATATTTTTGATAAACACAACAATAATCATTTTGTAAAACATATCCGATCCCAACAGGACAAAGTTTTAACTTCGTCAATTGCGATAAGAATGTTAGAAGAAAATCAAGAGCACTAATAATGTTTTTTTTTTTTTCTTTTTTTTTTCTACTCTGCTTTCTACCGTAAAATATAAAAGAACATCTCAAATTCAATACATCGGCCTTAATTAGGGTATTATTATTTTAAATTAAATTTGTAGCGGCTCACAGCTTTGGCAGCTCATTTATATACAGAATTATCGTCAGTTTAACTTCTATGCGTGAAAAAAATGAAAGATAATTAATTTTCTATCCATTTATTTTGACCTATTTTTAACTTCGAATCGTTAATCGTCTTGTATTGAATTTAATCATCTAGTTACGTGATCTCATCAGAAATAATAACACGCATGTATGCATATTTTCTATCTATATATAATATCGCTTTTTTCTTTCTAATTCGTTTTCATCTCAAACACATGAATTAAAGTATAAGATTTTCGTAATTTTGATAATTTTCATGCTCGATTAGGGGGGGCATAGAAATTCAGTGTTTTAAATACACGACAAATATATTTGCCATGCAGCTAGGCGGCGGAGAATTGAATCCTTTTGCTGGACTGGATGGATATCGCTGTTATTATCTCCAGCTACACATAGTTTTATTTATTTTTAATTTTTGTGTTTTTTTTTTTTTTTTTAATTCATATATCGCTTTAATCATTAGCCAGATTATTAACGCGTCGTTTCTATACCCATAAATATTTTTTTATTTTAAATATTCCTTATTATAATATAATCTAGCTAAAAGAACGTATAAATGATATAGCGATCGAAGTTAGAAGAACGAGGGGGACACTTGAAAAAATTAATAAATAAAAAAAACGAAACACACAGAAAAATGAAATAAAATAAACAAACAAAGTATTATTAACAAAGCTAGAGAAAATATTTTCTAACTCTGTGTACATCGGTTTATATTATATTATTATATATTATTATATTATATTAGATTCTTATTTTATTTACTTATTATTACGTACAATGCCTATATTAACAATCTAGATATTATTATTACCTTCTCTCTTAATATTGCGCATCACGAGCCATTTTATTATTACATATATATATCGAATCGCGCAATACATGCGTAACTATAGGAATCGACTAAAAATTACTGCCATTGCTGACTGTGAGTTTATATTTATAACATATACTAAAACTTGAAGTCGAAAAAAAAAAGAAAAAGAAGAATTTGCACTCGTAGAATGATACAGGTATAATTGTATATTCTATAAAACATACGATATTTTACTTTAGCAGGGGAAATATATATCAGCCAAGAAATACGTTTTTTCTACCTATAAATTGTTTCTGTTTTTTTTTTTCTTCGTTTTTCTTCTTTACTTCCATTGTACTTCTTATTCTTTTGATATCTTTCGATGTATGTAAAGAACGTGTTTATGTGTAACTAGATTATATTCCGAGTTTATAATCAAACGAATTTTTAAAGTGAAAATCATGCCTTTGCTATGCTTTTTTCATACATACGATTATCTTATAGCATAAATAAATAAATAATATACATATACATATATATACATAATTATATTCAAACGATAAATACATACATACATATATGTATAGATATAAATATTTACAATAGGTATTGTATATTTATATACACACATATATGTGTATAAATAGACGCACTTTTGTAACGTTTATACATATACCTTAATTCTATATTATGTATACAAAAGCTGTACAAAAAGAAGAAGAAGAAGAAGAAAAAGAAAAAGAGAGAAAAAAAAACGAAATCACAAGGCTCTACTACATTATTATTATTATTACACATACAATTAGGTATTATGTATAGGAAAATTATGGATTCGGAGGTGATGATGATAAATCATGTATATTGATCTTAAATTAATGTATATTTGATAATTCTATAGCTTCATTGTCATAATCGTTATATTATCAAATATCAACATCATCGCCATAATCGTTGTGAAAATCACGTTATTTACAATATATAACGTAAAGTAAAATGCGCGATAAATTTTTGTATCGAGATGACGTATTTAAAATTGCCTTTATTCCGTATCTCGAGGTGTTAAGGTACAAAAAAAAAACAAAAAAAACCGATAAACAAACAAAATAATAATAATAATCAAACACTCTCTCTATCGTTCGCGCACACACACAACAACGGTTCACACTAGCACATACTCTAGTTTTTCTTGTCATTATCAATTGTCAATTATACAATTATTATCATTCGACTCAATGAGAATTTATTTCAACTCGTACCAATGCATATACATATAATATATAAATCAACGTAATACGTTTTACACCCGTATTGACATAAGAAAATAACAAAATACAAAATATACATCGTATACTTACATACCTATATAGGTATACCGTAATAAAAAAATATCATCAACGATAGGATTCTATAATTTTCAAACAATACATGTACATACGTATAATTAATACGTATACACGTAATCGTGCAAAATTTCTTTTGTGCAGCTCATAAGTACATACATATTATAAATTTATACAATACCGATACTGCCAACAATCAAATGAATTTTTCTACAATTATTTGGTTCTTTTTATACACTTATATACATATACATACATACCTATGATACGGTAAATTAAAGAAAATAGTTTATTATACACAGACTGCGTAATTATACAGTTATTTATCTATACGTATAAGAAGAATTGAAAAGAAAGAAAAACATGATAAGATATGAAAAGAAAAGAAAAAAAAACCACTCAATTTTAACGAAAAACATAATTTATACGCGTAATCAATTACCGATTACTATCATAATATATATTACAAACGAATCAATACCATACATACATATAGGTATGGCCTATCGATATAACGCTGTATGCAGGCCTAAAGGATATTTTTTACCACAAAAGTATCATTTTAGTTTAGCTATTATACATATAACGTACATACATAACACATATAGGTAGATTCCATACATACATACATATGTAAAATAATCCTTGTTATCATTGTTATTATTATTGATATTGTGAATTGTAACGATGATAATAATAACGTTAGATAACGAGGATTATAACAGCCATTATTATAATTATTTATTGATCACATGAAAGAGGAAAGAAAGAAAAAAAAAGTGTGCCGTTAACGATTTTTTAATTTGCTTGACTGGCTGCTTTTTTTTTTTTTTTTTTTAATCATACATAAATGTTTATGATTATCATATTATGATTACAATTATAGTAGTAAATAATAATAATAATTATTATCATTATTATCATTAATGTAACGATTGAAAGAAAAAAAATTGATAATGATAATTATACGAAGACTAAAAAAAAATATTGAATTGAAAGCGCAACTATTGATGTACATAATTAACAATAATATACACACAACCACTTTGTAAGTAATTAGTTTTTAATAATAGACATTATTATATTAAAACATAATATACATAATACATAATTATATTTATACATTATTATGTATGACCATCCCATAAAATATAAGAAATAATCAAACGTATAAATGAATAGAAAAAAGAAAAAAAAAAATTAACAACTACAACAACAACAACAACAAAAAGAAAGAAACACAAAGAAAATAATCCACAAATAAACATTCATATAAGAACTGTGTGATAATATTTATAACATTTAATATCGTAATAAACGTACGTAATGTTCTTTTTAAAATTTGACGATATGACGAAATAGATTTTCAAATGCAGTAATTAGAAAAATATACGAATATTTACGAATATTACTGAAAATATTGCTTTTCTAAATGAAATCAAGTAATTACCGCGTTTGAAAGTCTAATCCAGTTTTCATTTGCAAAAATTCATTCCTATATTCGAAAATTAAGGACAATTCTGGATATCGTTGTGATTAATACTTATGTTACTGTTTCAGCTACCCAAACATGGAACTATTTATTGTTTTTCTCTGTTAACTATGAATGCTGGATATTATGTACGGATTTCGTATCCCCAAACTTCTTGAATGTTTATCACAAAACCTGATAAACCACTAAAGAAAGTACATGAGATTATCCAGCATAGTATTCGGCACTGCATGGAGTGACGTCGAAACGAAATATGCTAACTTATGAGCATACTGACAAGGCGCCGGAACGCTTACAGTACCGCTCCAATTGTAGTACAAATGAGTCATTTTGTACGTAAGTCGCTGAATCTGGTCTGGACTCAGACCTGTAGTGTCTGAAACGACGTTGTAAACAGTTGGAGAGACGGAACCCTGTCTAACTGCTTGCGATATAATGAAAAAGTCGTATCTCGAGGGGTCCGTTATCACATCGTCGACGACTGTTCCTGGCTGGGGATTTCTTCCATTTGAAAACAATCTAGTTTTTATCCTTTTATTGACTATAATGTAAGCCAATTTCACCTCTTGGTCTTTGTATATTTGTGCCAAACAGTTTCTCACTCTTTGGACCTCGTGTTCGCAGACGTGAGGAACTTGTCCCTCGCCAACTCCGTCTCTGTACATGATTATTATTCTGGGTAGAGAGCTGTTCATAGCTTTATACGCGTGAAGCGCTTTGGTCATATTCGTCGCCATAACGTTTGAAATTTCTTCTCCGTAAGGGTGTTCGTTAACGGTGCTAAAGTAACGGCTTATTCCTTGATCGACTGATGCAACGAAAGCACCTGTGGGTGAAATTTGTCAAGAATTTAAGTTAGTTTACTTAATATTGTATCTAATACTTCTTTTTTTTTGTTCTAGTTTTTATTAGAGAAAAAACTCACCAAAGTCACGGCCTCTAGACACCGTATCGTGACAAACGTCAAAACCAGCTACCATGAGCCCTCTGGGTGGTATTTCTACGGTCCAAGGAGCTCCCCCAAGTTTGCAGTTCGTCTGAATTGCAACTTTTGTTGCTATAGAAGCGAGTCCTTTATTGGTGAGATTTTTGGCAAGGAATATCTGCGACGGGACAGGCCTGTCTATGCAACATTTTTTCTTTATAGCAGAGTATCGTTCTGGGTGATTGTTCGGTACAACACAGAATATCAAGTTTACACGAACACGGCTGAGAATTTCTTCAATCGCGGCCGTGTAAGTCTCAGATCTATCGTTACGAATCTCGTGAACTTGTGGCTGAGGTATTCGGAAACCCAAATTTCCCGAAACGCGGTACAGCATAGACAGAAAACCCTGGAATCGGACAAAACTGGTAATTAGAAATATCATCACACATTTTTTAGAAAGAAATAGTTGTAATGAAAAGAGCTTTACATCGACTTCTCTTCTCGCACGACCAATAGTGATGAGAGCCCAGTTATCCAATCTTGCGCAGGACAGCATGGTGACGTTTCTAAGTTCGCGAGTCCAGTCGGCTTCTTGACTAGCGGCGACTTTCTTCTCTCTAGCAAAGATAATTTTCTCCTGCGCGAGTTCTCGCCCAGGTACGTTGACCAAATTCTCGCTCAGATTCAGGTTCCATTCTTTTAAATCGGCTACCACCTTCGGCTCCGAACGTAGACGTCTATTGAACGCTAAGAGCTTCTGTACCCTAGAATCAGGTCCAATCCTCGTGTGATCGGACAAAGCTTTCATGAGCGGCCATTGCGATCTCATGTCATCAGTGATGCCTGTGAATGATGAAAAAAATCAATACAATATCAAAAAATGCACTAAAATCAAACGACTCGTTCCCCAAGACTCAAAAAATCATTGCCAAGTCGATTAATGTCGATAAAAATTGTAGCATGAATTTCCCAGAGAATTATAAACAGAAGTTGAAAGATTCTATTCAACAAATGAGACGATAAAAAATAGTGACTCGAAATTGTAAGATAAAATAAAGTATAACTTACCGGTTGCTCTGCACAATTCGGGTACAAGATAAACCAAATCTGCTTGACCGGCTCTTCTCTCTCTGGGTTTAGTCTTAGATACGAGTAGCGGTTGTGTACGGTTACGGATATTGATCTGGTACTTGTTGCGATAATAATCGATGTAAGAAATACTATCGCCGGTACGAAGTTGAAACTTAGATTGAGGACTAACGGCGAAGTCAATGTCGTCGATTCGGTACGTATGATTATTGTACCCAGTCAGTACAACTTGGCCGATTACAATATTTGCATATCTTTTCTAAAAGAGAAAAAAAGGAAAAAAATTTAAAAAAATCGAATGAACTGAGACAACATTTGATTACAGTAAAAATCAAACAGGACAACGGCAATAGATGAGTGGATTTGTATATTATTTCATTTTCATTTATTCACCTGCCATTCTCTTTCTCCGTTGCTCTGACGACAATCAACTAGAATATGATACAGCGTTTCCTGTCGCATGACTTTATGTGAAATTTCCGAACACATAAGAATTCCATCTTGGTGTTGACGGATCGAAGTCATATAGCCGGGCCAGAGTTCCAGCTTATGATCTCTGATTTCGATCTGTAGCCAAGCGTTGAATGTTGATAGAAAAATTATTCAAAGTATATTGAAGCATGTTTAAAGTTGATTAAACAACAGAAGTATAAATTTGGTACAATATGCACCTAAATTATCCAATTTTTTTCATTCAAATAATCAATAAATTTCCTGAACATAGTCAAAGTTACATTCAAAATTGTAATCGCGGATTTTTTTAAAAGAGACAAATGCACTACATCTGTGAAAAAAATAACAAATACAAGAAAAAATTTGAAACTTTTGTCAAAGAAATTATTACCTTTGCCATTGCGTCGTAATAATTCCGATCGACGAGTTGGAGATTCAAATTACCGAGGCATTTCCGCATTATTATGTTCAAGAATTGAACATAATGCGGATCTGACCTTTCCAGATCTCCAACTTCTTTAATGTTTATAAGTATTGCGGTGTCGTCAGATAGGCGAGTGGAGAAGAGCTCCATTTTCTAGAATTCAAACATCGATATACACGATCGTGAGATTTTCAAAAATAATTATGCATCAATGTTATAATTATATCGAATGAACAACCAGAGATGATAAAGAGGAGTATTCAAAGATCGAATAAACAGCTAAAAAATAATCCACGACATCAAACAAGTGATCTTTAATCCATCCCTACCTCTGGCAAGCGGTTCCTGGTATACAAAACACTGCCATCGAACATATAAGGACCTAATGTATCCTTGTGCAATCTTAGGAGCCCCTTGCGCACACCTGTTCTTTCTTCTTCAGGGGCAAAATCGACACGATACTGATAAAGATGCCAGTCCGTGGTAGACAGGAACCGAAAGTAATTGGCTTGCAGTCTGATCGCTGAGCCAGATGTTCCTGCGTGGATGAAAAATTCGATAAATAATTTCGTTTAGTTGCTTAATATTTGCTGAAAATTAATCTCCGCAGAGATTCAGAACTCTGAATTACCTCGCTTCGTTATTGGTGCTTGCACAAGTTGTTGCTGCTCTGCTGCCCCCGCCAAATTTTTGGGAGAAACCGTTGATCTATAAGAGCAAGAAAATTGACAATAAGAAGTAAATAAACGAGAGCACGAGGACGCCAAGTGAAGTAAAAATTTGAAAAGATAAAGCAGAAATTGAAGGATAAAAAAGTGGATAGGATAAAAAATCAAACAAGATATCTAAAAAGAAGCAGATATTGAAGATTGAAAAATATAGTCAAGAACATATTTATCTCTTTATGATAGAATTATGATAATCACTTTCGGTATTGCTTGAATTTCGAGTAACTGATGTAGTTTCGAACCGATATCCGAGAAAAAAAGAAAAAACAACAAACCAACAGAAATCCAAAACTTTGGCTGATTAAACAGGAACTTATTTCTCTCCAATTATTTGAGAATATGGGGACTGGTTTAGTGAAAGAAATTGAAAGTGGTTTCTATTTCATATATCGCACATTTATTATCAAGCTCTTTTCTAGATCAAGTCCAGAGACAGACTGAGGAGTACAAAGAAGACTTGGTAGTCCTTAAGAATCATAGGCTCTCCCACCAATATGGCTTATCGCATGTCTAATACATATAAACTCTGGGAGTGAAGGAGCGATAAGAATATGCACTAGACTAAACACTATTGAAATATATCTTATACATCGAACTCATTTATTTTGTATATTCCAATACCACTATCTCTCTTTGTCTGTGCCTATAGGCTATTCTTTTGAGTATTTTTCACGAGACATATAACTGTACCTCCTTCGACGCTTCGATTCCATTTTTTTATACTCGACAGACACGTTAGTGGCCTAGTGTATTTATCAAGTACTTGTGTCAAGAGAGACTCGGACTTTATGATCGAAACAATGACATGTGGCTAGTCAGCGATGCAACTCGATCCTTCCCCTCAATGCCTGCCCATGAGCTCCCGAGAGAATTTATTTCAAGAATTCTTAGATCAGCATTTTGTTACAGGGGAGGTAGGCTCGAGATTAGATTAACGTCACTTAGAATTCTGACTCCATAACTGGCTACTGCTAGTGTCAATGAAGCTACGTACTGATCATTAAAAATTGGGGAAGAACGTATTATCCAGTATAGCTCGACACAAAAATTAGCAAAATTGCATCCAGAAAAATAGGAGAATTTCAAGGAGTTATTCACCTGGGAAGTCCCAAGGGACTTGGGGTTGCGGAAGTCTTTGGGAGTTTTTGAAAAACTTTGAAAGGCTTCGGAAGTCTTTGAAAATCTTCGGAAGTCTTTGGGAATCTGAAAAACTTTGGAAGTCTTTGGGAGTCTTTGAGAAACTTTGGAAGTCTTTAGGAGTCTTTGACAAACTTTGGAAGTCTTTGGAAGTCTTTAGAGGTCTTCGGTTAGAATTCGAAGACTTCTTCATGATGTACAAAATGGAATTGGTAGTCTTTGAAAGTCTTTGAATAACTTTGGAAGTCTTTAGAAGTCTTCGGTTAGAATTCGGAGAATTCCTCATATAACGCAACTGGTAGTCTTTGGAAGTCTTTGGTATACTTTGGAGAACTTTAGAAGTCTTTGGAAGTCGAAATTCACCTGTACACCAAAAATCGAAGTGAACAGCCCCTCGGATAATTCAATAGAATCTCAAGATCAAACTGAGGAGTTTAACAGAGCCATAATAAAAAATTTGACCAAAAATAAATCCAAAAGAACAGAAAAATAAAGCCCAAGAAATTCTCATGCTTGATAAAGATGACTTGCAACAACCTGCGCTTAGCATCCTCAAGTTCCAAGTTGAGACTGCGCTTGAGTGTATGGCTACTGGATTCCCCAACCGATGCATTTTGAGATTGCGTACTTCCCTTATCGCAAACTCGACTCTCGGTTCGTTTATTCCTGCTACTCTCGCCGATTTTCTCAGACATTTTGTATTTCTCTGTGATAAATAAAAGAAAAAACAAAAAATGCACAATTGCAGCTTTGTTCAAGCCAGCATGTGCAAAAGCCCAGAATTGCACTTTGTTGTTTTATACATATGTATACAATCTATTTATTGATAGATGATTTCAAAAGGGAAAAAGCGTATCGATCCAAAAGAGAAAACGTAAAAGATCTGCCTTTATGGCTCTTGCATCTTTTCTGTTTCTATTCTCTTTACTGAAATGACAAAAGCAATATCAAATACATATGACAGAGTTCGGTTATATTCAAAAATATAATCCACATGCTATATTTCGAATATCGTAAACTCGTTCGACTCGACGTGATTTGAATATTTGAATCAATGCAGTGTTGCGATTGGTCGGAAACCAGACCCAGAGTCGCTCTTCAGCTGCAATAACAAATGAATTGTCCAATCAAAGCGAAACCAAGCGCAAAAACAACGAATAATTTTTACGGCACAGGTGTCAACGAAGATGCTTTTTGACGTTTGTTTTCGTACTGTAAAGTGCTTCAGCTTTATACTGCTGAAGTACGAAAGAATCTATTTATACCGCAGTTTTCTGCTGTATGAAATATGTTCATGGCAATTTTGTTGAAACCAACTTTTAACCCCTTAGCCGCCAATTGGCTCGGATGTTTTCAGCGCCCGGCAGCTGCGACCAACATCCTAACCTAAAAACACTCACTTTAACGGGCATTCTACCAATTCAACACATGTAGCGACATGGTGCGAACGCTTTTATGCTATTTCAAGTGAAAAGTAGCAAAATACTGTTGCGTTGAATACAAATTGCAGCGACTTAAGTCGAAATTCCAAAAAGTAGATTGAATTCAAGTTGGACAGCGCTTTTTTTCGCTGGATTTCGTAGCAGACCGTTCAACAATCCGCTATCAAGAAGCGCTTGAAAGCGCAGAGGTGTATTGATTGCAATTAACAAACTATTTAAGAATTTTGATGCAGGACACATGGATCAACTGCGTCAACCGAAATTTAAAGAATGAATGAAAATTTACAGATTCACAATATACCTCCACAGGAAAGAAATGAACAGAAGATACAATCTAATGAATTTTTTCAGCAATTTATTTCATTAATTTTTATTACAAAAATATAAATGAGCTTCTCCGCTGTGCAATAAAAATAAATCAATATGTTTCGTATTGATTACGTACTATCATTATTATTGTTTTTATTAATAATTAATTAACGTTGCAGAAGAGTCGTGCTCACATAAAATCTAATGCTAGTGTCAGGATATCACTTGGAACACAAGCGTTTTTTTTTAAAAGCATAAATTTTTTTTTTTTTTCGTTCTCTTTTCCACTCATCTCTAATCATTTTAAATCAGCACGAAAGAACACATGTAGGTAAAACCCGTTTCTATCCAAATGCATAAATGACTTGATTAATCAATTAATTAATCCGAATCCAGCATTTGGAGGAAAAAAATATGCATACAATAAAAATAAAATAAAATAAAATAAAATAAATCATATTTTCATGTAAGGCAGTTAACCGTGGCGCCGTAAAAACTTAAAAATACTTTCCAAGATTTTCGTGGGTCATTTTTACCTCTAAAGACACAGATTTGTACCAGAAATCTCACACATCAATCGTTGTGATAAGACTTCAATAATATCATCCACTCAATCTTTCTTTTCTTTTCTTTCCTCTCTCTCTCTCTCTCTCTCTCTCTCTCTCTCTCTCTCTTTTCTTAATTCTCTACTAGATCAGTAACGTAAATACTCATAGAGTAAAACATAGATAAAAATATATGTATACTATATATCAATAATAACTTCGAGAATATGATTTTTTTTTTAAACATTTTTTCTTACTTTTCTTCTTTGCTCAATTTTAAGTAACACGCATAATAGTTATTCTCTTTGAAACTAAATTTAATGGCTTTGGTAAGTAGATTTTTTTTCAAGTTTTCTTTTTTTTTCAATCAAAATTAAAAAAAAAATAGATATTAGCACCTAAGTTTTTCTTTTTATATTTAGATTCTAGATTTTTTTTTTTTTTGGTATGGCACTTTTTGACTAATATTTATAATAATTATTCATTTATCAGACTTAATAAACTAGGCATTGGAAAAAAATCAGATCCATATACATTCACGTAATCCGCGTAATGTAAAGAAAAAAAAAAATAATAATAATAATAAAAATAATAGAACAAAATGAGTTTTAGACGAAAGTATCCAAACTAGTAAACGAAATTTTTTTATCTTCAAATTCGTTAAAAAAATACTTTCATCGTAAATCTAATTCGAGATATTCCCATAAATTATTGAACAATAAGATATTTTGGAAATATCTGAACTGTTTGTTAAAACAACCCAAAGTAACAATATCAATAATCTCAATAATGATAATAATAGTAATAATAATATGCGAAGGTGTCGAAAATCCGTAAGGATAATAAGAATCTCACTGAATTGAAGTTGAAAAAAAAAAAAAAAAGAATTGTCTCGACCATCGATTCTTGAATAAGTAGGATAAAGAGGAGGACGAGATCGCTCAAACTTTACAGGAAGTATAAAAGATTCTCCAGAGCGGAGTCAGGCATTGTGTGGATGGATTGCGACACCAAAAATGCTAATTTATGAGCATATTGGCAAGGCGCTGGTACTCTAACGGTTCCGCTCCAGTTGTAATACATATGAGTCATTTTGTAAGTAAGTCTCTGTAGTTTATCTGCGTCGAGACCAACAGTGTCTGAAATGACGCTGAAAGCTGTTGGAGAGACGGAACCTTGTCTGACTGATTGCGATATGATAAAAAAGTCGTATTTCGAAGGATCAGTGATGACATCGTCAACGACAGTACCAGGCGGAGGATTACGTTTTTGTAAGAATATTCTAGTGTTTATTCTCTTAGTAACGATAATAAACGCCATTTTAACTTCCTGTTGCCCGTAAACTTGGGCCAATCTTTTTTTCAACTGTTCAACTTCGTGCTTGTAAACGTAGGGTACTTGTCCTTCGCCTACGCCGTCTCTGTAGATAACTATTCTCTGAGGCAAGGCGTTATTGCGTGCTTTGTAGGCGTGCAGCGCCTTGACCATGTTAGTTGATATTTCGTTAGAAAGTTCTTCTCCGTTGGTATGTTGGCTTACGGCGCTGAAGTACTGGCTGAATGATCTGTCTAGCGAAGCGACGAGGGCACCTGTGGTTGGAAAATTTGTTGAATATAATTGAAATGTAAGTGACAGGGGGCTCAATACTATAGGAAAATATCAAAATTTAGTAGAATCTTGATTTCAAATTAGGGGTAATTTTAGGAAAGCGTTAAAACAAGTATTTGGGCAGATCTAAACATTTCCATCCAAGTTTCAACGAAATTTATCATAATTTTAAATATTCTCCATGACAATCATTATTAATCAACTTTATGATGTTTGTTGTCTTCTTATTTGATATTCTTGAATTTATACCAAACTCTTTTTGAATGTAGAATAATGAGTCTAAGTGTAAAATAGCATCGGTATAAAATCGTTAGCAATAAAACATTTTGTAGAATTTTGTAATTATTTTCTTCCGAGCCATAACGAATAAGGGTAATTAATGGTGAGTCGAGAACTAATCTTTGTCTCAATATATCAATAATCAAATACTCACCAAAGTCACGTCCTTTAGACGCAGTGTCGTGACAAACGTCAAAACCAGCGACCATGAGCCCGCTGAGAGGAATTTCAACAGTCCAAGGAGCACCTCCGATCTTGCAGTTCATCTGAATAGCAACTTTTGTTGCGACGGAGGCAAGTCCTTTATTTGTAAGATTTTTGGCGAGGAAAACCTGAGTCGGGACAGGCCTGTCTGCGCAGCACTTCTTTTTAATTGCAGAGTATCGTTCCGGACGATTGTTCGGTACGACGCAGAAGATCAACTTGACTTGAACGCGGCTTAGAATTTCTTCGATTGCAGTCAAATAGGAATGAGATTTATCGTCGTAAATTTCGTGCACTCGTGGCTGAGGTATTTGGAAACCCAATTTACCCGATACTTGGATCAATGTGCTGACAAAGTTCTGAAAAAAAAATTAAATAAAATAAAACATAGTAATTAAAAGAACTCATTATATTGTATTTGCCGCAGAAAATTAAGAACTGAGCTATGGCTGAGAAAATTTCGAAATAACAATCCTCAAATTCAGATATACAAAGAATAATAAAAAGAGCTTTACATCGACATCTCTTTTAGCACGACTGGTAGTGATGAGTGCCCAGTTATCCAATCTTCCGCAGGACAGCATGTTGACATTTCTAAGTTCCCTAGTCCAGTCGGCTTCTTGACCAGCGTCAACTTTTTTATCTCTACCGAAGACAATTTTCTCCATCGGTAGTACTCGACCAGGTACATCGACTAAATTTTCGCTCAGATCCAGATTCCATTCTTTCAAATCTGCTACCACCTGCGGTTCCGAACGTAAACGTCTATTGAAAGCTAGAAGTTTCTGGACCCTAGAATCGGGCCCGACCCTCATATGATCGGACAAAGCTTTCATGAGCTGCCATTGAGCCCTCATGTCATCAGTGACGCCTGTGAATGATGAAAAAAAATCAATACAAGATCAAAAAAATGCACTAAAATCAAACGACTCGTTCCCCAAAACTCAAAAAATCATTGCCAAGTAGAATAATGTCGATAAAAATTGTAGCATGAATTTTCCAGAGAATTATAAACAGAAGTTAAAAGATTTCATTTCAACAAATGAGACGATAAAAAAACAGTGACTCAAAATTATAAGATAAAATAAAGTATAACTTACCGGTTGCTCTGCACAATTCGGGTACAAGATAAACCAAGTCTGCTTGACCGGCTCTTCTCTCTCTGGGTTTAGTCTTAGATACGAGTAGCGGCTGCGTGGTGTTACGGATATTGATCTGGTATTTGTTACGATAATAATCAATGTAAGAAATACTTTCGCCGTTTCTAAGTTGGAAAGTTGATTGTGGATTGACGTCGAAATCTACGTCATCGATGCGGTAGGTATTGTTGTTATATCCGGTAAGTACAACCTGGCCAATCACCGCCGTCGCAAATTCTCTCTGATAAAGTTGAAAAAAAAAAGAAGAGTAAAGATGAGAAAATAATATTCAACGAAATTAGTTTTTTCGCAAGACAAAATTGAATCGAGGAAAAAATTTGTACACAAGTAGAAAATTTACTTACTCTCGGATCTCCTCTGGCGTTTCGACGACAATCATCCAGGATATTGTAAAGTGTTTGTTGACGCATAACTTTGTGCGAAATTTCCGAGCACATAAGAATTCCGTCCTCGTGTTGACGGATGGAAGTCAAATACCCGGGCCAAAGTTCAAGTTGGAAGTCTCGAATCTCGATCTGTGTTAATGTTGAATGTTAAATGAAAAATGAATTTTGTTAATAAGTTAGTAAAATGTTCATGAAAGTTATTGAAATTCTTCTACAGATTTTCTTTAATAAATCTCCGAAACATGATCAAATTTTCATTAAAAATTACAAATACATGTTGTTTATGATAAGATGAAAAATGTGATTCTCTGTAAAGAACAAAAACAAAATTGAGAGCAAAGAATTTGAGCAGAAATTACAAAATTTGATTTAAAAAAATGGGTTTTCTTACCTTAGCAAGGGCATCGTAATAATCACGTCCGACGAGTTGAAGATTCAAATGCCCAAGGCATTTGCGCATAATTATGTTGAAGAATTGTAGATAATGATAATCTCCCTTCACAAGATCTCCGACCTCTTTGATGTCGATACGAATTTGTGTGTCGTCGGATTGTCGATTGGAGAAAAGTTCCATTTTCTATAATCAAAAATCCAAATAAGCAACCGTAAAGATCTTGGAGAAAAAAAAAAAAAAAAAAAAAAAAAAAAACTATACGTTAAACATCACGGACATCGAATAAAGAGCCGATTCAAAATCGCTGACATGAAAGAACTCTAATTTCAAACCCATCTTTACCTCCGGCAAACGATTGCTGGTGTACAAAACTGTCCCGTCGAATATATAGGCACCCAAAGTTTCTCTGTGTGGTCTCAAAAGACCTTTGCGAACAATAGTCCTATCTTCGTCAGGTGCAAAATCAACACGATACTGGTAAAGACACCAGTCCGTAGTGCTCAGGAGTCTGAAGTAATTTGCTTGAAGTTTTACAGGTCCGCCAGATTTGCCTAAATATTAAAAAATATTCACCGTATTTGATTGTTTTGTTGAACAATTGCAGATAATCGAGTCTTTCGATCAGAATCGCTTCATCACCTTGTTTTGTCTCCAGCCCTTTTGGACGAGTGATGATACTTTCAGTCTGAATTTCACGACGTCCTCTCATAGCCCCGCGACCAACAGCTCCGGCGGCATCTCCTCCGCCTGTTAGTAGAAAACCGTTTGGTAAATGATCTAATATTTGACTGATAAAATTCCCTGAGAATTTCAGTTATTCACGAGTTCTTCCTGTGATTGAACACGCCCTGAATTTACATCGCCTCGAAAACGAACCCAGATAATTATTTGTCTCGAGGAAATTCGAATCAATAAATTTATAAAATGTTAATTTTTCTTACCGATTGCCAAGTCTTGGACTTGTCTGGCCACATCTCGAGCTGCGCCGTCGCCTCTCATTCCTACACGCTGTTCTACCCTCTGTAAAAATCATGTAATATTTCCAAATTAAGACATTCGATAAAAAATTTGTACGATTTAAATACGGCAGTGTCAATTTTCGCAATGATTAGAAGAAAAATTGAGACTTCATTACAAGTTTATTCAAATTATTGGAAACTGAAATCTGCATTATTCAGAAGCAAAAAATTCTGTTTACAAAGCAAATAGAAATTCTTGTTGAACTTATTTTCTTATCCTTTCTCAGGTATATTTAAGGAATATTTTTGATTACTCAACAATCCAAGATTCTTGATACATGAAAACTTGAATAGGATATAATATTGAACATTGAAATATTCAAGTTTTAATACAAAACGATCTCGATATTAATTTGTCCACTTAGCATAATAAAGTTATCATAACATAAATAGTCTTAGAATAGAAACAGATGTTGCGCAGAAGGTAGAAAAGGGGGAAAACTCCTTAATACAAATAGCCTCTTAGGTAAAACCATAAATACCTAGCAAATAATATTGGGATTACCTCAGGTATCAATGGTAGTAAGGAAAAGTGGCAAACAATGAATTTACCTGAATGACCATCGGGGGAGTGGAGGGGGGGGGGGGGGGTCAACCCTGTTTTTCTTTACAATTTCTTCTCAAAGTGAATGGACATGGGGCAATAAATAACGAGTTTACATTGGTCACCAGAAGTTTTGTATTCTTTTCTTCTATCTCTTTTTTTTTTAAATTATTTTCTAAAATGAAGTAGGTATTCTATTGTCCTCTATTTCTGGGAAGATTCAGTACTTTTACTAAGAACTTGGGGTATTGTAAACACTAAACGAAATTCCAAATAATAAAAACAACAATAATAATGAGGAATTTGGGACATGAAGCAAAATTTATGTTGTTGCTTAAAAAGTAATAGAGAAAAATTGATAAACAACTTAGAATTTTAGAGGAATATTTCAAATCCTGGAGATGAAAAATAAGGGAAAGAAAAAAAAATCTGGTTTCTAATCAAACCATAAAGTCTAAAAAAGTCAAGAAAGTGATTATTAGTTATCTAATCTCTGAACCATGGGAAAAGATTACCTTATCTCACCCTCAAACATAAGCATATCATGAGAAAATATCTACAGATTCTGTATTTCCTTTTCTTTTCGACAAAGGATTAAAAAAATTAGCTACAAGTTTATAAAAAAGTGGAAACTGAATGTTATCATTTAAATCGAGGATGATAAATTATATTATCTATATTACGCAACCTGATTGTGTGAAAACCGACAATAATCACAAGAATTGCTGTAAAGCGTTTCAGAAGTAAGCGATGTTAGTTAAAATTTGATATGTTTATGTGAGTTTAAGAGAATCGAAAAGAAACGAATGAATAATATACTTGAGAAACGGGAAGAAATCAAAGTCAAGTATCTCATCAATGAATACATCGCCGTTACATAATTTAACTAAAAGTTTCTCACAGCGGGTGGATCACGTTGAACTCCTTGTGGCTGCGGCCTGCTAGGTCCAGGTTGTTGGGCCTGCGGACCAGGTCTTCTTGCCCATGCTCCTTGCGGCGTTGGCATTGGCGCAGCAGCTGGACCAGGCTGTCGTTGTTGGTCAGTAGCTCTCCCACGGCCACGAGCTCGGCCTCTAGGCCCCCCTACGCCTTGATCCGACATGTGGAATCTGAAAAAGAACAAGAATACAATTAAGAGAATGAGCGAGTGAATAAATTAGAAGAGAGAGAGGAAAGTCGCGGTACATAATCAGGAAAACAGTTGAAACAGGGTTGATTTATCGCATGGTAAAGAAAATAAACCAAGTCGAAAAACTAGCTTCGGTCTTGCTATGAAAAACAGGATTTTCAAAAGCACTTTTCTCGACAAAAACTTATTCGATCAGTGTGATATTCATAACGGCGATAAAGAAGAATTGAACAAAGGGCATGATACTCGCAGATTTTCAAGATTCGACCAAAAGTTTTACAGATTATTTATCCAAAGTTATAATCTGGTAAACTTTTTCTCGATTTTTAAAAATCCAAGAGTATCATGTCCTTAGTCCAATTCTTCTTTATCTCTGTTATCAATTTCACATTCATCGGATATGTTTTTGACGAGAAAATAGCTTTGAAACATTCCCAAGTAGAAAATCGCGTTTCATCTAATTCGATAACAGAATTTCCTAGCTTTCATGTTGTCTTTGTCGAAAATGATATTAGAAACAAAAGATTTACGATAATTATGCGGATGAAAACAAACGAAACACGCGGCGTGCATAAATAGCCGCCATTTGAGATAACGAAAAATGAACACAATTCTTTGTTCAACGACCGCTCGCGTGTATGAGAATATAACAAGTCTCATTTAAATTCGGGTTTAGATATTGAGAGCGGCAAGAAAACCGGTTAATCGAGACGAAAAGCGAATAAAAATTTAATTGAGAAACGAACGAGAAGAAAAAACCAAACAGAAGCGAATCTAATGAAATTCACCGGTTGGTGACTATAGTAACACGATGATATAATTATGATATTTACCGCAAAATAAATACATTACAATGTTGCAAATAATAATAATAACAATGTAATCCAGAAGATACTCGTGAGAAGTTATAATCTGACCGAAAAAGATAAGATAAAGAAGAATAATTACTACTTAGTATGCAGTTGATGTAGCGAGACACGTTGCGACCTGCAAGCCGAACGACTTGTTCTTTACCTCCCCCCGCGGCGATCGACGAATACAAAAGTTTTGCGTACTACAATATTTTCCCTCAACGTCTAAACGGCGACAAATGAACGATCGAATGGCGTGAATTATACCCAGAGCGCTATTTAATGTTATTTGCAATAATGCTACCTGGTATTGTTTCGTGGATATTATAACGCGCCCAGTGCGAATTGTCTCGTTGAAGTCAAGTGAACGCGTGCTTAACTCTCCTCTGTCCGACCTCGGCGATGGACGCGAACGGAATGTAAACTGTGAAGTGGCGATTACGCTGACTGGGTTTTTGAGTGAAGCGCAGCGCCTCTCCCGCCGGACACGCGCGGGATATTGTTTTAAATTTATAGTTTCACATTTGGCCGCAGACGTATGCGACACAGAAGATTTTTCGTCAAAACTCAAGGTCGAGGTGGGTCGATTTGACGATCTTATTTGACGACATATTTTCAAACACCGGAATCGCAACTTTGGATGAAAAATATGACGAGATATCGTTTCAACCAGATCAAAATAACCAACAGAATCTCTTCTGGCTCAATAAATTGCAGAATTTTGATCTGAGAATAAAATATTAACGAAAAGAGGCCCGTTATTTCAAACCACTCTGCCATCTGGTGTATTTCTGAGGCAACGAACAGGCTTTTCTCTGGAATTTTCGAATGTTTTCAAGAACCCATACAGAAGATCGATGGCAATTGGAGGTAGAAAAAACCAAAACAACATCTAAGCTTCAAATTTAATCCCCGTTCTGGTTTGATGATTCGGATTATGAATTCGTCGCGTTTGTGCGAGAGGATCATCAACCGCCGTTTGTGGAACTCTGAATTATTGAGTGAACGTATTACATACGTTTTATTTTTTATTAATTTTGCGATCCAAAATATCGATTATACTTACTTAGCTCGATCTTGGGAATAATCCCGGCGATGTCTTTCCCGCGAATAATCACGGGATCTCTCCTCCGAGTATCCGCGATAGGAGTAATGATCTCGCCCACGGCTTTCCCTCGATCGCGACCTTCTGTCTTCTTCGTATTTCCGTTTATTTTTATCGTTCGGATACATTTGATAATTCAATAAGAAATTCCGTAAGATTATAGAGACTACCGATTGAATTGATTTGAATTTTTCCGATACTTCTGATCTACGATACTGCTGAACAGAATTAGAGTTCCTAACAGAATCAACTCGGTACCGTCGTACGACTGATCGTACTACAATGTTCTAACTCATCTCAACATACCCATGGCAAAGGATAATGCTAGAAAAAAATTCTTAATCGCACGAAGAAAGCCCTGTCTTTGATCCATACCAAAGGACAGCATGTCTCGATCCTGCAAAGATAGAGCGAGAAATAAATAATCGATGTATACCCTCTCGTGCCCAATCCCTTCATTATCTACCGTACATATTATCTACCTATGCCGGTGGAAAATAAGAGACCACGCATGCGCGACGTGTTCCGCATAATGATATTTCTTTCTCCTCGTGGCGTTAAGGTGCCTTTTCACGAATGAATTATTCGCTGAAAATCGAGCGAAAAGAGCGTGGCTATTGGTTGTTTTCAACCAGCGAACCTCGGCAAGCTCTATGGGGGCGGGGGGGGGGGGGGGGGCCGTGGAAACAACAAATAGCCAATGAAAATTGGGTATGAGCCGAATTAACGGATCAGCAGCAGCCAATGAAAATTCCGCGACATTTACTAAATGATCGCAAACTCGCAACAAACGAATCGAAGTTGACTGCTATTTTCTAACCTAAAAGAAGCGTCAGGAGTTTAACTAAACATCTCATTGAATAATAAGGATCCTTGTGGATGATTAAAGGTGCAAACAAACTGCTGTATCGAGTGTCCGGAGCTAAATTCCGAATATCGTGGATAAGAAATCGAGGAAACAAACCCCGTCGAATAACAGCCAAGTGATATTTGATATTGCGTTTAGTGATCGCGGAGGGGGTGTGCACTGTGCAGTAATAACGTTGCGACAGAACGATTTTGTAAACAAATAGTATACGGAAAGAGAGTGAGATAGAAGATAGTAGGAGAACGCTTAAAAGACGGCATATATTTAAAAAGCGTCGTTTCCTCGGGCCGAAACATTTCTTCAAAATTAACCTCTGGCCACGTGACCCTTGCGGTATGTTTCAACGCGTTAATTATTCGTCACCATGCAAACGCGATTGTTAACGTCAAACAAATAGCCGAATTCAACGATGAGTGATATCGCCGTTAACACCAACGATATGGTAGAATTGAACGGAGGTTCGGAGCAGCCCGTGCTGAACGGGGAAGCGGAAAACAGCAGTAAGTCAATTTTCGCATTCTATTTGAATATTTGAACAAAGAAACAAAAAAAAAAAAAAACAACAACAAATGACAAACAGGTGAAAGAAAAATCCATAAAACTTGCATATAACTTGCGTATTTCTGTTATTTTTAAGACAAATCCCCTGCGAGTGTAGAGGACAAAATCATCCCGGACTCTGCCCTCGACAACGACCCTAAAAAGGGTGGACAAGCCACAGCTGTGCAAAGCAGCGCTGCCGGTTCGGCTAGTAGAGGCAAAAAGCGCAAAAAAGCTCCCCGCGATGCCACAGCTCCTAAACAACCACTCACTGGATACTTTCGGTGAGAGGACGTAACTTCGTTGATGAAAAAACTGGTTTTTCTTGATTTTTCAGGTGTCCAAAGACTCGTTTCATGCTTTCGAGACTCACAGCAAATTCCCTAGATCCTTAAACTTCTCCCGTTTTAATTATCTCCTCAAAACTACAATGATTTGCAATCAATTCCTCAAAAACAAAGAATTTTGAGCAAATTTCTTGCTTTTTCCATTGAAAAGCTTCTTCCCTTGGTCTGAGAATTCTAAACTGACTCAAAACAAGCAGCCTTTTGACTCGATTATGAAATTTTTGATAGATATTAATCATTACGATCGAAGAAACTCAATTTTACTCAAGCAATTTAGATGTATTACAGTCAAAAACTACCGTCAATTTATAGATGTATAATTGCGGACTGAATCTCTTGAAAACAGTAAAACGCCAAAGGAAATGCAAAGATTGCGATAATGTGAAACTAGGCGCTGCTTCAGCCGTTATTCAACTACAGGGTGTAACTTTAGTGGAATTCATGAATTTTTCAGACTTGAAAAAAAGATGAGATAAACTTCACTGATCGACAAACTATTACAAAACGCATGTTTTTTCAGTTTCCTAAATGATCGGAGAGAGAAAGTGAGAAACGACAATCCCACAATGCCATTTGCCGAGATTACTAAAGTATTAGCAGCGGAGTGGAGTTCGCTACCAGTTGATCAAAAACAGGTGAATTTTAATGCATTTTTTGAGCAAAGTATTAATAACATTCGTCTCAAAGTCTTCGGTAGACTGTTTCTTTTTTTGCTTTCCTAAATTTCGATCGATTACAGCAATACCTTGACGCAGCTGAACAGGACAAAGAACGTTACAACAGGGAAGTTAGCGACTACAAACAGACCGAAGCGTATCGTCTTTTCAGCGAAAAACAGAATACCGAGAAACACGTCGAGCATAAGAAAGAAAGGAATGGAACTGAGCCAACGATAGAGCCAAATGTATGTAGGATTGTAACAAACTGGCCAGCGCTTGTCTCAATCTGTAGAAAGAAACTTTCCTTATCATTGATTTTTCCAATTTCCAATTAATTCATTCAATATTTTGTCATTTCAGGAAGTACAGCCGGAAAAGGATCACGATTTCTCTGGTTTTGATATCCCGATATTTACGGAGGAGTTTCTAGACCATAATAAAGGTAGTTTCATTCTCCTCTGGAGTGAAACACATTTTATCATTAATCGCGATCCGTAACTAAATAAATCACTTCTTTACCATTCAGCTTGCGAAGCGGAGCTCCGACAACTTCGAAAAGCTACTTCTGACTACGAGGCACAAAACGCAGTGCTGCAACGCCACGTGGACAGTTTGCACGCAGCAGTTAATCGATTAGAGTCAGAAACTTGCCAACAAAGGGCTACAAATCAGTCCCTGCAACGTCATCTCGACTCTTTGAGGTCTCAATTGGCTGGCAGCTTCGCTACTATACCTTTGCAAGGTGATTTTTGTCCCGATTCTTCAATATCGAAGATAGAAAAGACTCTCTTTTGATGTATTGCACTTTTCTCGGTTGAAATTTACCCCCTTGAATTTTTTAAGGCACTCACGACGGAGCTACGTTGCAAAATATCGATGGATATGTCGAAAGGCTCGAGTCTTTACTAAGCACTAGCGCAGATCCTGGATTAAGGAACACCGTTCGCGCTGCTGTTTCACGCCTTGAATTGATTGGATGACGATCACCAACGGCTACAACAACAACGCCAGCGATTACCATCGCCAGTAACCCAACGACAACTTTGAAACACCATCGTTCGCGTCATTCCCATAGGAAATGAACTCTTCTTGTTTCTTCAAAGAAAAATCTGTTTTTTTTTTTTCAAGAGTCGAACTTGAGAGGCGAATTTTTTTACAAATATGTGAGAAATTTTTTTTTCGCTCGGTTCAAAAATGGACAAAAGTTTTGTTTTAGAATAAGTTAGTTATGGTTTAACTAAAACGTCATCAATTCAAGGATAGATATTGTTTTGTTAAACGAGTTTGAAATTGGGAACGAAAATCAACAGAAAGGAATTAATTTAATTAATCAATTGATTCTTTTGGTTGATGAGGATAACTTTCAAAGGGTTGTAAATATAGCGCTGCAGAAATTCGCACTTAGTATTATGTGTAATCGATAAATTTAGTTCAACTTATAATTATTCGTAGTTACGTATGTGTAAAATATGATTTAGTTACTTAAGGGAGGGAAAATTGTACTTGGCAATTTTTCGTACATATAATTCGAGTACTTTTGAGTCAATTTCGGGAAACAGCATGTAGTCAGGAAGATAAAGAAAAAAAAAAAAAAACTGGCGATTTTCTCATCCGGTCTTGTTTTCAAGAGATCAATAATTTTTGTTTAAGTTGGAAAATTTCACACATGAGTACGAAGATAATATCCCTTTTTATTATTAGTTACGTGTAAATCGTGGATATTGTTAGGCATAATTATTATTAAATAACAATAAAAGACTTGATAGAAATAGAGGTCCGGTTCATTTCCGCTATAATATAAACATTTTTCATTTCTTTTACATATGTTCTACAATATTTACAACTTGAAACAATAATTAGATATAAATGAAAACAAATTATGATCCTGATTATTTGCGACGAATCGTGTCATCGTCTCCTCAGGGATTCGACACTCTTCTGTAACTGGTTCAAAGAAAATCTGAAAATTTCAACCGAGACGATAAGTTTTCATAGTTAAAAACTTTGGGATCGGCTGTTTTTGTAGATTAAATTCATTTATTTGTATGTTTTCTTTTACCTGAGAGCAGCTATGTTTGGATATCTGTTGTTTTCCAATTCCAAAATAGTTTTTTCGATCTTTGAACAAATACGCGGAGTTAATTCCGGTATCATTCTACAAATCGATGTTAGAAATTCAAATAGAGTCTTGGACGATGTCGATAACCACTTGGGTACCATGTTTGTAAAGGTTGATGCAATTTCCTCTCTGTTAATCAATCGAAAAAGGTACAAATTAGATAGATGAATGAAACACTAGTCTTAATTTTCAAATTACCTCCGCCTTGCATCTTCTCTGTAATACGGACTCAGCGTTAGATCAGAAATGAATCCAATCGTCTGTTGTCTATGCGCGTGAAGATCGTGGACTTTCATATAGCAAGTGATTATGTGAGGTAGACAATTCGATATTATCATGTCTATTACGTGGGGACCATAGGTCTTTCCGCTGTTCACCAAATTCTTTAGTAGCAAAATCACCTGGGGACGGAGAAAATTCGATTTGATAAAGTTTTTTACTTATCTGATAATCGCAATCACGTGTATTTACCAAATAGCAATGTTTGTGGGTCATGCCGTCTCTCGAGACGATAAAATTCATCGTCAGTTTATCAAGGACGAGTTTCAAGAAGTTGACGTTATTGTCGCAGAAGCATTTCAAGAGAGTATCGGAGATCTTGAAGCTTCCACTTTTGCCAGAGTCTGTGATCAGCTGCGGCAAATAAACTTCAAATAGATCTTTTATCAGAAGTTGGAGACTCAGGTCTCCTTTCACGTCCAGGCTTCCCATTCCTGATATTATCATCGAGAATATTCTTCTTCCTATGCTCATTGTGTATAACGTTTTGTCCGACGCAGGTAGCATAAATTTCTTTATCAATACTATCAGCATGCTGTTCGTCGGCTGGGTCTAAAACAAAAATAGTCGATGCTTTCTTTACATCAAAAGTCTATTTTTCATATCCGCAAGGCTATATAGAATTCATAGACTAGTATTTTATTCCTGTAACTTAATCCGTCTTACCTTAACATACAACATCGGGGCGCAACAGAATATCAATGTTCCAATGCAGCGATAAATCCAGAAAGTTAATTCCGAGTCTTTGGTCTCTTCTGTTATTGGGATCATCGCCCATCTTTCTATGTGAGTAAAATATTCCCTGCATTTAGCGGCTAACGCTAAACGCTGTTGTTCTATCTGTAGAAAAAGAAAAAGAAGAAGAGGAATCAAAGTTTTTTTTGCCATACGAACGAACGATTTTGAGAAATTTGTTTACCTGCAAACTTTCTCTTCTTTTCATAATAGCTCTGATGAAAACGAGGATCGGTTCTTTGCTGTTTTCCATAGAAATAATCTCTGAGTTAGATTTTAAAAAAGTTTGGGTGATCTCGTCACTATTTATCACATAACGAGTCAAGTAGTTTGTGTCTTCGTTTACAGCGTCGCTTCTCAAAACGCAGCACTTTATCCAGGCCTGAAAAAAATGTTTAAAGATCAATCAAAAGAAAAGAAACTGTAGTAAAAACGCTTAATTCATCCAGCGTCTTCGAAAATACCTGTATAACCATGCAGTCAAAGTTCTTCAGCTCTCTTTTGAGCTCCATCGCTGCTTCGCTGTTTCGCAAAATCAACGTCAAGAAGGATCTAATTATCCTGAAAAAGGGGTAAAAGAAAGAGAATTAGTTTTTATATAATTTGTAGAATCAGTCGTAGAGTTTCGAGATAATCTGACGATGATGATGATGGCGATCCTCTCTCTTACCTAACGTCTTTGATCATCGGCGAGGAGCTGAAATGCTTGAACAACGAAACGAACTTTTGGTGATGCCTCGCAGCCGTCCCTGGATCTCGTAATGCCTCCAGAGTAAATCTTACCGCAAGTTCTGATAGCAGTTGATAGTCGTCGCCATATATCTGTGGATCTGATACTAACATTCTGACTCTGCCTGCCACGTGTTTCCACAAGGCGTCCAACATCTGGGCGCTTCCTGTCGCAGCTGTGAATCAGAATTTGAGTTACTTAAATCGGATATTAGTAATTTATGTGAGATTCTTGAGTGAAATAGACTTTATACAAGTATAATGATCGATATTCATGAAATAATTGCATGGAAATCATGTAAATTTTGTCATCGAAGTAAGAGAATAATTTTTTATGTTAATTCAAACTTTCAAGGTAAGAGTAAATTCCGTTTTCTTGTGATGAAAGAAAAATTTCATTAGAAAATCTTGGATTTCAGGGAAAAGGCTGAAAATCTGTGACCCTGTTATCATTCTACCTGAGTTAATCTCAGAGCTGGAACTCCTCAGTTGAATACATTTGTTAAAGACGTTGATTAGCACTGCGATTAATCCCTTGACTTTGTTCCTAGGGCATTCCAGGAAGTACCTATCTATCCATCCTCCGATGAAGGAGTGTTCGGAGAGCTCCATTTTCTCGCTGGAGTTTAACATCTCATCCAAAACATCGACATACGTCGCTAACATCGATCTCGAGGTCTCGTCCTTGCGGCAACTCACTGCATCCACCTGAAAAATACGATATTTCAACTTCTGCAGTCAGGGTATCTGCTAGCTACATCAAAGAAACTCTTCGCTAGTTAAAAAGCATATTTACTTCTTTCAAAAATCGCTCAGAAACTTTGGCGAAGCTTATCTTTCGCTCTGCGAATAAGAGAAAGGCTGCTAGCTGCCCTTTCCACACGACTATTCGGCTCCTTGGTTCCTTACTGTCCGTCAGAACTGACGGTAAGAGATCCAGCATCATTGTACACTGGAAGATAATGGGAAGAAAAAACTAGGTGAAAATTGACGGTCAATTTGCATTGAAGTCTTATCTTTTTCCCTTGAATCACAGCGATCTATGAGATTGACGAATACTTACCACTTCAGAGGTATTCGTTGTTAGAGCTAGCGTAAGAAATAATGATATAAAATTGTAGAGACCAGCCTCGGAGAATTCCTCCACTTTACTTTGCGTGAATTTTGAGTAAATTCTGCCCTTCATCTGGTTCCAATACTTGGATTCTTTCCGGTCTGTGCTCTTGCGCAGAAATATACCTTCGTTTTGGAAAAGAGAGAAAATTCTCGAGATCTAATGGGAATAATAATATTCTAAATTATGAAGATTCTAGTCTTTACCCAACAATCTGAGGAACATTCCGTAAGAAGATAACTTATTCTGCTCCAAATTATCCCCCAATCTCTGTTTGACTTGTTTCAAGATATCCGCTGGCCCTTTTCTGCAAATGTAAAAGTAAATCAGAATTTAAAACGTGGACGATGAGGATCTGGGAAACTGAAAAGGCGATTAGGGGGCAGGAAGTGACTCACTTATCGATAGAAACAATCCACGGTCCGCTGGCCTGTAAAAGAAACGGCTGATCCAATCTTCTGTGAAAACAGTCCCAAAGTAAGGAGACAATTTGAACCCGTGGCTCCCACCACTCGCATATCAAGGTAGTAAGCAGCGGTATCATCCCCCCAAGTTCCTCATCAATTTCGTCCCTTTCTCCAGCCTTGCCGCCTTTGTTCACATACACCTTAAGGATCTTTTCCACCTGGACGTAGTTCGGTTCTATCTAAAAGCGAGTGGATGAGGAAAAAAGAAGGAAAAGAGTGAATTAGAAATGAGCAAGAATTTCAATTAATGGAAGAGATTGTCTGTTTTTACTCTCGCGGATCCCACGCCTGCGTAAACTCCGTCTAAATTATATCCGTAAAGAAGAGCGAGATGGTATATCAACCAGATGCAAAACATTTCTGGATTTTTACACCCGAAAGAACGATCTTCAACGGTTTTACCCCATGACGTAGACTCCTCGGCTCTAGTTCCTCCCATTTTTGCGTCTAGACTGTTGTTCAAATACTGCCAAAATGTCTGGAATGAAAAGATGGTGAAAAACCTAGCAAAGAACAGATTTCTTCACACTTTAATTCTACCTTGGACTTTCTCTTCACGGCTAAATCGTCGACAAATATTTGAAGCATGAGCCACAATTCTCTGGCACAGGTGCAACTGTATGGAGTTTTCGAGCGCAGATCGGTCAGGGGGATCTGAAGAGGGTAAAAAAACGTTGTTTTGAATGTTGAATAGTCTACCGCTGCTTTGGATAAATGGATATTTTGCTTTCCAGAATTAATAAAACTAGGAGAACCAGATTTTTTTTTCAATTAAACGAAGACCTTTACCCTTTCGAAAAGCTTCAAAGCTATGTAAACGAGGTCATCTACAACTGTTGCGATCGATAAATCCAGATCCTCGCTCTGATAAGGAAGACTTATGGTATTTTCCAAGGAATATATGCTCTCCTGGACTTCTTTAGCATGTGACAAAGTCACTCTTAGCCAGCGCACCTCCAAGTGGAGATGGTAGGTGTGAAATTCTGGCTGGAGACACTGGAAGATAAAGAATTGGTCAAGATTAAGGATAACAGATAACTCGATTAGAGCAATTTGCATCATCAGAAGCAACTACCATTTGGAAAAGCTTAAATGTTCAAAGTTTAGGACGAAACAATGAAGAATTCATCAAGATTTCTGTTCGTTTCCGATACTGCGAACATCATAGAGCTTCCCAGAAGTAATTTGAATGACAAAAGCAGCTAAATTTCATTAAAGCTGCGATTTCCTGAGGCAGAATCTGCGGGAAGCTACCTTATTGCCAAGATTAGATGCCGCGTAGTGGAAAACCGAGTCGTTGAGGCTTCTCAATCCCTTGAGAAACTTTTTCACAACTAGTAGCAAGTCCTCGAAGTCTTTTGCCACTAGATTGTTGACGTTCTTTATCAAGTTGGGGTCCCATTTGATGCTGTGGAGTCAAAAAGCTCTTGTAAAATCAGCTCTGAGTATCCTTATCCACTCGTCTTTGACCACGACTAGAAATCGCTCACCTATAGAGATAAGAACGAACGTAAACCAAGCATTCGCAAATGCTTTTCCTTGCTAGAAAGAAGTCTGGCTGATCAATCACAGCTTTTCTGAACGTCGAAATCTCCAGGTTTCTACGTCGGCTCAGCAGCTTGAATTTCATTCTGTTAACAAGTGGAAAATAGTGAAATATAACAATGTTGTTATGAATAAATGATCGAATGGATGTTGTCTTACTCGGCGCAAGTGGTCAAATGCTTCAAATTCAAAACAGCTACTGCGCTGGGCATGACTTTGTCGAAAAGAATTACATCCCCCAAAAAACAGGGACTCTCTTGGGAAGCGAATATCACGTTTTCAATCTCATTTTGCAAAAATGAATTCGATTTGTTCAGCACCCAATCGTTGGAATTCACCTTTCCATTGCAATTAAATGTTCCTGCGAGTTCCATCGATACGCGTTTTTCAAAATACTGCAATTTTCGTTGTTGTTGTTGTACTTATTTCAAATTTTCTCATATCAACATCACAATTCGTGAGATTTTTGACCGTTTTACTCATTCGTCTATTCATTCATAACCTAAATGGCCCTTTAACCTTTAATTTGGTAAACGATTTAAAGGCCGCACGATCGCCCACGTTTATTATTCAATGACAGCGTTTTTGGCGCGAAACTTATTACCCGCCATTTCTATCTATTTACTCGCCATTTTTATTCTGTTCGCGTGATCGTGACGTACTCATAGCGACACTGTCGCTTGACGACGGAAATGAAACCATTTCATTGGCTAGACTCCAAGGCCTCCCGCTATCTTCACAACTCTCATCCAATCACAGAGCTCTATTTCTGTTGCTGAGTGAACATGTCGCCGGACTGCGATACAGTTTTTAGTGATGAACTTGTGATTCGGTGTTTTCGCCGGCTGTGTTTACTTCTATTAGAGTAAAATTACGGTTTTTCGTTTTCCAAACGCAAATTGAATTCAATGAATGAATACAGAAGAATTTATACAGTCTATCGCATGTTCAGATTCGATTCTTACCTAATATTCATAGATGAGCTATCGCCGTCGATAATGGGCGATAAGACAGAAGAAGCGTAATTTTTACGCTAATTTTTTTCGCGTAATAAGTTAAACGACTCCATGGTTCCTGAGAACCTGCACGACTGATGGAAAAAAATGTCTCAGCAAACGTCATTGCACAATTTTTTCAAATCTGTGAATCCAAAGCGGCAGTTTAACCCGAAAACTCCGCAACAACCTGCCGTGGGAAAAGATAACCTCAAGAAAAAGACCCGACATTCGGTGACAAAATCTGTTAAAAAGGAGCCTGTGATTCCGGCGAGTCCTTTCAAGCCTATGAAAAATTCTTCAAACTTGAGTGAACTCAATTCCGGGATCGATTTCATCGACCTGATAGACAGCGGCGAGGAATTGAACCCTCCGAAAGTGGAAATCAAGGTTGAAAAATTAACCCGCGATGTTTCCCCAGAGAGAAACTTACCCTTGTCGCCAATCAGCGCAGAGAAAAGCAATCGCAAGAGGCAGGCTTCGGAGCCAAGAAGCAGCTCTTCGCCGCGTAAAAAGTCCCAGAGTAACGGGGCGAGGGCAGTGACGAAGCATCTGAAACATCGCAGCCAGAGACGGCTATTTCACAACGAGGCGATAGACGCTGGAAAAGTATCGGACGTAATTGAGAACTTGAATTTATCAAGGATTGGAATTTTTCCAAAAAACGATTACGACCTGGAGAAAGTTTATTCGAATATCGAAGGGGAGGTGGAGATCGTGGATTTCGATATCGACCAGATTTCTCCCATCTACGATACCAACAGGGTGATCATCCCCAAAGAAAAACACGCCGAACATCTTTTCAGTATGATCACTCAGGTCTTTTCCAACCCTAGCAATTGTGGCTACTTCAACGACCACGAATTGGATATGGTATTCGATATTCTCTCCCTGTCGGAAAAGGCGCAGTCGCTTTTTGCCAGAATCATTAAACGGAAACACTGCTGGAGGAGATCAACAGCCTTTGATTATCCAACAATTGACAAAAACCTTAGACCGTACTTCGATGAGCTTGAAAAATACAGCCTTATAACTTCTGGTAATATTCTCATCGAGATTGGAAACTTTTCTGCTCAATTAAGTGCAAAATTTGCTGTTTTTCGTCACCCAAATCTTCAATTTCCAAACTCGGGCTCTTTCACAGATTTTTTAATTATCGAACAGCTCCAATCTTAAAATTTAAACTCTTTCCAGGCTTTTCGATCATCGAAGTGTCCAATTTTCTACTATTACCTTTCTTTTTAAACTCCCATGACGTAAAATTCGCCTATTTTCATGTTGAATTTCTTGGATTTTACAGACATGGAGAACGAGAGCCTTGAAACTATGTTGGGAATGCTCCTAGCGGACGAGGTGCATGACATATGTAAGCAATCGAAGATCCCGAAGCAAAGCAACAAGGATTTGGCTATAAAACAGCTTTTGAAAACGAGTTGTATCAAGTCGTTGTTCCCTGGAGCTGAAAGCCCAGCTACAAAGCTGAAAAAGACGCTTTTAACTGCTCTGAACCATTGCGTCTGTTTACCAGAATCTGTCATAGGCCTCATAGACAGAATCATAATGCTTTTCATACCCTCGGAGGACCCGAGCTCTGAAATATCAGACGTATTTCTCAAACTGACGCTGACCAAGGAAGGCACCTTGCGCTATCCGGAGGTCTCAGTACAGCATTATCCAGTCTTTCAAAACAGGGAACATCTCGTTAGGTTCGTTGGGACCTGGACTTTGATCAAAAGATTAATCCAATTCCATTAACGCCTTTTTTCTATTGCACAGATACGTCGAGCGTAGAAACGAGTGGAGAAAGGCCTTGGAGACGACGAAAGGACCCAAAGAGAATTGGGAAACGCTAAAAACTCTTGGGCGAGAGGCTCATTGTCGACTGCTATTACTTCTCGGCCAGAATCAGAGCAGGTAATAACAGAAACAACAAAAATAAGAAATCAGATAAATGGGCGACCATTTGATCTAAGAGATTCTTCCAGTTGATTACTCGATTAATCGCCCCACTCTAACTAAGAGGGAATAATCTTTTCTCGTTTCCAGTCCGCAGAAAAGCGCAATTCCAAGACACGTTCAAAAATTCCGAGAAGAATACGTTTGCGTTAAAATAGTTACGACTTGTCTGGAGGTATTCAAGAAAGAAAGTTCAACGGTCGAAGAGGCGGTTGTAATGTTGAGAAACTTGATCAGTCAGCAGCGTTACCTGCAGGGCAGGAAGGGGGAATGGTACGAGGAATTAGCGCTGATAGAAATGAAGCATAGAAAAAACCTGGAGGCTGCTGCCCTAGCAATCATCGAAGGACTTGCTCTTGAGAATATCACAGACAACGGAAAACACCTCCTTACAAAACGTGCAGCTACTCTCGCCAAGCGAAGATCCGGCCTTAACGCAGACCTCAAATCATTGCTCAAAAATCTTAGCGCCAAAGAAACCCCTGGTAATACTCAGACCGTTTCCATCAACGCCAACGTCATGCAGGGGTAAGTCGATTACTCAAAACTTCCGACGAACTTTCCTGACTGAATAATGTGCTCAATAAATTAATCTATTTTTTACTTTTCTTCAGCAATCAACCAGGGCGCAAAAGCACTTGGTCAATGGACATGGGGGATGGAGAAAAAGGGTACACGAGTGTCGAGGGAAGAGCTCATTATTATTACAAAAGGAATGGATATCCGGAGGGCTGGCATTGCGAAGGTTCGCTGCCATCAACTTTGTTCACTTTGTTATTCTGGGAGGAACTTTACGGAGTTTCTGTACCAGCGGCCTATTTATCTGCCTACCAAAAAGCTCCGTTGGATTTATTCACCTCGGAGTTTTACCCGAACAGAAAAGATCAGTTGGAGAAAAGGATTGAAGTTCTCAGGTCGCTTAGCGACGATGAACTAGGTTCCTGCGTCGCTGAGTCTTTGGAAATTAAACAACATTACGAAACCCTTATGCCAACCAAATTGCATATAACCAGCGAACAGATCAGGGTAATTTTTTCGGAGAATATTATCAATCGGCAGAGTGAAGATTCAACGATATTACTATAACGTTTTCTTTACACTCCTTTCACATTTTCCTTTATTCTAGGACATTGTTCGATGCATGGGAACTCAAGTTGTTGTTGGAATTTGCGAACGATTGGCTTCTAACTTCAGCGGATGGAGAGCAGGATTTCCAGATCTATTCGTATGGAATCCCGTCACGTTACAGGTGAAATTCTATTTTTTTTTTTATTCATTCATTTCTGGTCTGAAATCGTGAAATAAGAACAGGTTATTTGAATAATTTGTGTTCATATTTTGAAACAAAACAATCACCTTTATTCAGAGCCTGAATAATCAATTATTCAATCATGATATTTACAATAAAAGATAAAACTAATTATAAACTGATTAAAAAATTACTTATTTACGTTTATTTTTTTGTTACAGTGTAAGTTCGTCGAAGTCAAAGGACCCGGAGACACTTTGTCACCTAAACAAACCCTGTGGCTTAGATATCTTGATAATCTTGGCGCAGTTACAGAGCTTTGCGAAGTCAAAGGTGAGCCAAATCTGTATTGCTATCTTTGATAATTATTCTATATTATAGATATATACATGTGATAATATTTTTGAACTCTATTCTTCACGTTCGAACAATTCTCAATTATTCAAATTGAAATTCACAATGCCAGGGCTTGTGGTATTGTACTTGTACAAGGGCCTGAAAAATGGTACCTGAAAAAATTGATAATACGTATTAAATTTAATTATCAGTTGAAAAATTACACAAAATGCATTACGATTTTGTTTTTCTTTGTAATAATTCTATTGAGAATCAAACTCTATTTATATGATTTATATTTCAGCTGCAGCGAAGAGATAAATCAGTAACTTAATCGCGGGAAAAAAAAACAGATACACAAAAGCAAGATTCTAATATGTCTAACTAAAAAACTAGACTAAGAAGAAAAACCAAAAGAGAAAAAAAAAGAAAAAAAAGTTGAAAACGAAGAGCATGAAATTCGAAGCATTTATATTGAAGCATGAAAGATCGACGCACGTTTTTTACATCCTAAACTTATTCAATTGTGATAGAATAATAATAATAATAATAATGTTAAGAGATGAATATAAATTTCGTATATCTGTATATTGAAAGTTGGTAATAAATAAAGCGTTTTATATTAATTGACAAAAAAATGTATGACGAGCTTGTTCTTTTTTGTTAAAAATCGCGGTATTTTGCCTTACGCGAATTGATCCGTCGCCGGCGTACTCTCGATGTTAAATTCCGCCACGGCTATTCCTCGGTCAGCTACTTGAGGCGCGAACATTGCGGCTGGATAAACTACCGAAGATGTACCAACGACTAAACAGACGTCACAAGTTTCCACAGCTTCACCTACGACAATTAAGTTTATCAAAGTTTTCCAGAGAAATTTTTATTTTTATAGTTGAAAATAGATCAGAATATTATAACGTGAGCTTTTTTCTCGGTTTTTTTTTTTTTTAATTACCCGCTTTTTTGAGCACGTTTTTATCCAAGTTTTCACCAAACCAGACTATATGAGGCCTCAGCAATCCCTTGCATTCCGATTTTCTACATCTTGGTAATTCTTCGATTGGAATAGGCAGCGATTTTGCATTCGGATCTGGGGCACTGCAAGAAGGAACGAAAACTGATAACAACAGAATATAGTTAGTACAAAGAAAAACCAAAAGAAATAGACTTTCCTTTCATTTTATTGAAAATTGAGTCTTTAGCTTGATGGAAAAATCTTTGGAAGTGAATCTTTATTTTGTTTTCTGTAGAAATTGGACTCGTAAAATAGACTTCGATTGATTTAATCGCTACGGTAAATAGGAATCAAATTTCCCAATTTTGCTTTTATTTATGACACGGCCGTTTTTTTTTTTTTTTTTTTTTTTTTGCTTTCTCTACTTTTGGTGAGTTTTTAATAATTTACTTCGGCGTGAGTTACTTTTATTACCCCATTCCTTCAAGGGCAGGACAAATGGGACTGTTTCTGTCCTCGACGACCTCCTTGCACTTTGTACATCTCGTTTTATACAGAGACCCGTGTAATTCTATGACGTTTTTTGAACCGGCTCGTTGATGCAGACCGTCGATATTCTGCGTTAGTATTGTAACAACATTTCCCTCGTTTGTCATCCGTTCTTCAAAAGCTGCGATCGCTTCGTGCGCCTTTAACGAACAGGTTGTAATGGAAAATCAACAGTTGCTACAAATGTAACGAAATTTTCACGAAATGTAAATTTTCTGTGTTTGTTTTTTAATTACATGAAACCAGCGTTGACTATAATATGATTCACATGTATAATTCACGAGCTTGAATAATTTTATCGCATTTTAATCGAGCAACGATGACTGGGTTAAAATACGAAGTAAATTTTGAGGTTAGGATATTCTGTTTTATTTATTTATCGTTATTTTACCAGGTTAGGTTCGACTTTCAGCACCAATTCCCTCCTGTAATGATAGAATTCCCAAACCAGAGATGGATTTGCCGAAAAAGCTTGAGGGGTTGCGAGATTTTGGGCTTGATAAGTTCTCCAAAAACCACCAGCACCCCGAAACGTCGGGACTCCAGATTCCGCCGAAACCCCAGCCCCGGTTACAATCAGTATGTTCTTAGCATCCCTCAACACTTTTCGGAAAGAATTCATCTTCTTGGATATTGAACCGCATCTATTCACTACCGAATCTTGAATTTTCCTAGCTTTTTAGGTTTGGCTATGTTAGGTTACGTCTGAACTTTGACAGCGATGTAAACAGATATAGGGTGAATTTCCATTGTCCGGAATAAATTGCTGCAGCAGCGATGGAAGTTCGCCCGCAAAATACCAAAAATAACACTTCGAAGAACATCTAGATACTAACTAATCCATGTCCAAAGATCGCGCCGCCGCAGGCGCCATCTAGGAGGTTTTAGTTTTGTATGAACTATTTTTATGAACTGTGAAGCAGTGCTGTGAAGCGTAAGGTATGCGGCTTATTCTTTTGAATTTATACATTCTTTAAATCGGCAAATTTTCATCGATTCGTTGATATTATTTTCGTTTTATGGAGAGGCACTTAGTCGTCTGATGATGACTAATTTATAGCCAATTAAAGGAGAACCAACCTATTATATTAGTTTCTCCAACGGGCTAACCTTGACGAGTCCGAAGCAAGAATTGTTTACGTTAGCATTATCGTATTTCTTTCTTTCTCAGATTACATTCAACGGCAAGAAACATGAGTGATCCCATACGAAGCCAACGAGGTTTTACCATACAGTAAATAACATTATAATATCAACATCCGCATGATTAATAAGCTTCTTTGAACTAGAAATTTGAGAATAATAAAAATGTAGGCAAAACGAAGCGCAGCAAGAGGTGGGACTTGAATCAATCTAGTCGTGAGCCAAAGCGAAGAACTTTTCAGACATTCACGTTTGGTTTTGGGTTTCATTTTCTCTTTCTGATTCAATTTCTAGCTCAGAAACGAATCCTCGTGTATTTTAATGTACAAATATTGTTCTGCGAACAGAGAATTATTGAAAAAACCAAATTTGGTGTTGGAGTCCATGGACAACTATGACGAATGCGATGAAGACGAGGAAGAGTTTGGTATCTCCAGAACCAGGAACTTTACATGTGAAGAAATGCTGAAACACCTCAACATCGAAGATCCTGACGAAACTTCAAACGCTGACGAAAACGATGACGACAATGATGACTCCGCTAGGTTCATCCCTTGCGGCATCAGTTTCGACAAATTCAGAGAAAATATGTTCGATATTTCCGGTGAAGGAAAGGTGAGAAAAAAAACCCTGCAATTTTATCTCAAATTCTTTCAAATGACACCAAAAACCGAGGATTCGAATTACACTTCAATCCTAATAAAAAAAAAAACGCAATTTCATGAGGAAAACTCTTCAAACGTTGCCTTCTTTCAATCCTAAGACTCAATAACGTCTATTAATGCAATCGACAACAATTCGCAGATATTCAAATCCATCCAGCGAGCCGGAGTTGGGGAAGTTGTGCCAGAAGACGCCATGGTATCTATTCACTATATGGGGTACTTTGAGTACCAAGATGAGCCATTCGACTCTTCTTATCTGCGTCAGTCCTGTCACAGAGTTCGACTGAACAAAGGGTCTCTGTTAATGGGTCTGGAAATGGGGATTCAGACGATGAAGAAGCACGAAGTTGCCCACTTCATTATCCACCCCGATTACGCATACGGGGCGTTAGGCTGTCCCCCCAGAATTCCGCCTAATGAAGAAGCCATGTTTTCTGTATGCCTTCTAGACTACGTAGACAACGCGGCTGCTGACACATACGAAAATCTCGATCATGAGGAGAGAAAATCACTTCTTAAAACATTCCCTAAGGCTATGGCCTTCCACGCTACTGCTAATGACGATTTTAAGAGGGGTCGTATTCAGCGTGCAATCAAAGGGTCCGTTGCTTAAAATTCAGAGGCGATTTTGAACAGATTTCGTTACTCTCATCTTCGAAGATTGAATACCTAATTTAATTCTCATCTAACTGCAGGTATAAAACGGTCGTTGATATCTTGGGCAGAGTTCGATTGGAGAATGAAGAAGAGCAAGTGAAGCAGCAAAAGGCGATGACCAAAGCTTTGGTAAACTTGGGAGTTTGTTACAACAAAATAATGGAGCCAAAGAAAGCTTGTATCGCTTGCAGAGACGTCCCGGTGCCTAACGCCAAGTCCCATTTTACGTAAGATGATTCAGAAAACCTTCTCGAGATTTGTGATCTTCAAGAAAAATGTCCCGTTTATTTTCATCGATCGGTTTCTCATTTTCAGGCACGCCAAGGCGCTCGTCATGATAGGCGAATTTGATAATGCGATGCGGGAACTGCACGAGGCTAAGAAATACGAGCCCAATAATAGGAAAATAGTCGGAGAAATCGTACAGGTGATTTGATTCAGTGTTCTTGCGTAAATTTATCACAATATTTGCGAGAATTCCAATCTAAATAGCCTTTCGTAAATTGGAATCAATTTTCGCAGCTTAACGAACGCATAAGGAAATACAGAATCGAGGAAAAGCAGCTGTGGTCCAAGTGCGTTAGTGCGAAAAAAGAAGACAAGGGAGAGATGAGCGACTACGCTAAAGTTGCCAAGGAAATCTGCGAAAAATTAGCAAACGATCCTGAGTTGATGAGGCAAAAATTACCGGCTGGATTACATGACAGAGAATTGGAGTGCTTTAAAGAACAGGCCGCTTTATTAGGACTCAACTTTACAAAGCGGGAGAGATTTGGGAATCTGGAATTCTATATATCGAAATCTAATTACGATTCGCAAAAACGTGCCTAAAATTGTTACAGCTCTTATTTACTTATTGTTTGTTATCGAGTTAATATCCTTAAGATGAAGTTTCGATCGAGAATTCAATGGATCTTCGGATTCCATTATAGACTTTGGTCAACTGTAGACCAAAAACAAAGACAAAGACTAGGATTTTAGTTCTAAAGTAAAGTTTATGATATAATACGAGAGTTCGACAGCGACTCGGAAGCTGAGTTTCCTCTTACTTTGCTCAGTAATTAAATAACGATATTTTTATACTTTATTACGCATATGAAATTGCTTTATTTCTTGTTAACTTGGCAATAATAGCCAAACGTTTCAATTGTATTCTATAAACAAATAAATGAATTTCAAAATAATTGAGCATTGAGAGTTCGTGAACTTCTTTTTCATAGACATAATTATATCTTCAATTTTATTACTCGTTTCCATCGTTTTGGCCGGAAGATTATATCCTAATCTGAAATTATTTGCACCAAAATTTCATCTTGCCTTCAAAATGTGATCACAGAGAGCAAAATGTAAAATATAAGATGCAAAACGATTCTCTCAGAGAAGATAAAAAGATGGTTGAGGCTGAAGTAAACGTCGAAAAAAAGTTCTTAGGTGATTTTAACGAGAATGGAAAGCGTGCGTTAATCCTGATGCCAGAAGATTCTGAAATATCGGAAGTATCGCAAATGGCAGATGTGATGCGAAGAGGCGGAGTGAGTCTGATCGACGACTCTCGTCTCTCCCTCGATGAACTTCTCTATTTCAATTCCTAGTTCGCTCTGATTTCAGATAAGCGTTCTAATCGCAAGTTTAGATGATTCTAACTGCGTCAGGAGCAGTTCTAACATTTTTTGCTACGTGGACATCGCGCTGTCCGATGCTCTGAAACAGCCGTCGTTCGATGTTTTAGTATTGCCAGGTGGTTTGTTGGGCTCGAAATGGCTAGGAGAGGTAGAAACTGCGTGAAAAATAAAGATTCGCTTTGAAAATCAAGTGCCTTGCGACTCCAGTTGCCTAAAACAAAACTCATATCAATTGTACCGCAGTCAAAGATAGTCGGAGATTTACTAAGAGACTACGAAGCGAATCATAGGTGGATTGTCGCGATCGGAGACGCTCCGCCTGTGCTGAGAAAGCATTTCGTTGGCGCTGGCAAGACTCTGACTTGCCATCCGCTAATCAAGCATAAAATCGAAGGCTCTGAATACATGAAGTACAAATACATCGACGACGATGTTTTCGTTGATGGTAATTCTTGGAAAAAATTGCTTTTACCGCAGAATAGCTATTTGCGAAGTTTCTTGGTACACCCAATTGCTTGTAGCATTGTAGAAATTGATCTCAATCCTTTCACCTATCTTCAGGGAAGATCGTTACCTGTAAAGGAGGCCCGCACACCATTCAATGCGCTTTGAATCTCGTCCATTTACTGTGCGGTCGTAGCATAGCTGAGGGAATAGCAAAAAATTTGTACATCGATTATGACGATGGATATTGTAAAGATTGTTGCGGAAACTGTAAATACTGCTGTCGAGAAGACAAGGTAGTTGCGAAACGGAACATTTTGTGAAAATATAAAAATTATAGGCTCCTAAGACGATTCATTAGATTTGTCTGATACATTATTTGAAATACAGAAGGAAATTGAGCCTGATATTGCGGATCGATTCGCATGCACAACTTGCTGCAGCGCAAAAGACGAGGACGTAGTTAATTGGGAAGAAGATAAAAAGTGGGGAGAATTTTTAGAGATCGAAGCAATGATAAATTGCAAGCTTCGTCGAGAGGAATTGAAAGATCTAGAAGAGGATCGTCGCATAGAAAAGAAAGAAATGGAGGAACAGATGAAAGAGGATGAGGAAGAGCTGAGGAAATTGAAGGAAAAGTGGCTAAAAGATTGCTGCGTGTCTGAGGTAGTTGAAAATCTTTTATCTTATTAATTTAATGAAGAAAATGAATGAATCGAATGATCACCAGGCAGAATCTGCTAAATACAAGAGAGAATACGTCGAGCGAGAAGAAGCAAGTTGGGACGCTTTGACAAAGAAGAAATACAAGAGACAATACGAGAGACACGAGAGATCAAAAAAGCGACAAGACATGATTGAAATTTTTCGAAATCTTAAGCCAGCTGAGATCGATTCAATGCTCGCAGAGATTGGTCGAGAATAAAATCTGTTGATTTATATAAACTTTGGATTTATTTATGCGCTAGGGTTCAATGGAAATAATCAATTGATTAAAATATAAAAACGTATTCACAAATTTGAGAGATTTGTATGATCCCTTGGTTCTATTTTGTTGGTTTCAGATTTATGTTTCTTAACATGCAAAGATCCCTCGCAGTAGCTTTCCGACCTACGGTAGTTTGAATATCGTATAATTTCAGCAACAAATCAGTCGTGAAAAGTTCTGGTAAAGCTTTTAGCAGACACGGGACCTGGAAAAGATAAAATCAAGTTGTAATCCAATTTCAAGAAGTTAGAAAACGCGATTCTCCTCAAATAATCCATACCAGAGTCTGCGGCATTCCCTGAAGAACAGTTCTGGTCCTGTCCTTACCGCACTGAACAATAAACCTAAGAAACTGTAAAATGAAATGAGTTTGCTGTGAAACTTCGCCGTCCTTTCCAGCGAGGAGAGTAAAAGTTTTGAACAACAAGTTCAGGGCGGATAAGAGTGGCTCCCTTAGACGAATGGACTTTTGCCCACTTGTCGGCCCCTGCATCTGAGGAGAACTTGTCTCAAATATGGAATTTGAATCCCCAGACTCTGTCAGTCTTAGTATCTTTGTTGCTGGAACGCCAATCGCGTCTAATTCCTCATTGTCCAAATCGCACCTTGCCCGTTTCCTGCTATTTCCTCGAGGAGGGTTTGAATTATTGTGTTCTAAAGTCGAGTAGATACAAGAAACGCAGAGTTTAGCCAGCACGGATGATTGGGGCTCGACGAGTTCCTCTCTCCTAAAATTCAGACAGAATTGTTTGTTAGATTCGAAGCGAATGAATGTCTAAAATTTGAAAATCAGGCCCTAAAGCTCGTGGAAAATTGCTCACTGCGATCTGTTGTATAAATATTGCGGAACGACGTGGTGAAGGAGATCCAAAGTGCAGTTTTCAATGTCCAAATGAAAAACTGCGAATGTCAGATCCACCGCTTGGTCAAGTTCCTCTTGGTACCTGTACTTCATCACTTCTTTGACCAAGTTTGAAACAAACCAAAGCGAACCGCCGGTATTTAGTAAAGACTCGAGGGACTGAGTAGCCTCAATATTTATCCAGCCTCTCTGCTGTATTCCGTGCCAAACAGTTTCCAGTTGCTCTGATATCGGCTGCCTGGATATTATGCTGGAAACAAGTAATCGGGTCTCAATCAATCCAAAATCAAGTTTTCTTTTGCCACAAACTTCCAACTCCAATACCAACGCAGAGTTTTACCTGTGCGACATAGACAAGACTTTAGTCTTGGACTGCGTAGGAGGATGAACGTCGTACTGCATTTTACGAATTATTTGAAACATCAGGCTAGATCTGGAAGAATAAACGAGACGAGATTATATTTCGCATTCGCGACAAATAAAAACTGAGAATTCGATAAACCACGAAGCTCTAAGACTTCACCTTTCCTTGAAGTTGTCCTGCATCTCGTCGCTAGAAATAGGAGTAAGAAATTGCTGGACCATGTTCATAGGCTTGAGTAAAGCGTCGTGATGAGTAATGCTGACGTGAGCACATAGCCAAGCAGCTGCGCAAACAGGTAAGCAGCAGGCAGCTGCCCTGAGTCCATCCAAGGCTCGTTTAACGTCGCCAGCTCCAAGTGCGCCGCTTTCCCAAGCACAGAGAAGCTCTTTGACCGCACCCATGGCGGATCTACAAGCGACGTGCCATTTCATGTTGCTAGACTTGAAATCTGGGTTCGGAGAATTGATTTGAGCGAGTAAAGCATCAACTCTAGCAGCGTCAACGTTCTGAAGCATTCTGCGGGGACATTTAGGTTTGTTTCTTTCCGCCATGCACTCCCTGACCCATTGTTCGAAGAAAGAATCTCCGTCCTCTTCCAAAACTACCTAGAAAAATCAGATTCCCTTTAATGTCTTCCGTTGCGGATGATGAGCGATTTTTCTTGTTTTAAGCAGCTTACTTCTGATCCATATGTTTGAACGATGGAGCAAAGCATCAGAAACGATACGTCGAATGGCATGGCTCTTGTGGCGGTCATTTTTCCAGTAACAGTGTCGCTTATCTGTTTACTGCATTCGTTAAACTTGATTAACTTAGAAACAAATGTTTTTAGGGATCCTTCGACGGTTGCGACTGCTAATATTAACTCGAAACTTTTTCCCGTAAGAACTTGGCACAGCATGCTGAGCAAGGCTTCCTGAATTTTGGTATAGTCCGTGTTGAGGGTTTTTAAAATTCCAGCTAGAGTTGGCTCTGCCCGAATTATCACTTTTGGGATGGACGGTTTTGGAGTCTCCAGAGGCTCTAGTTTCTGTAAAGCGGCTGTGACACCTTCCCTGCAATTGAAACACATCGATTAGGCAGAATTCATCTGAGTAACAACAGCAAAATTTTCTTTCAAAAAGCACAAATTAAAAGAAACTTTGAACAACTAGAGCGAGGATGATCACCGTTGACTGCTGAGCTGTTTAGCCTGTTTCTCGGTCACCAAATTTACTTTCTGCAACTCGTTTAGCAGACATTCAACGCAGTTACACGAACAGGCTGTATCCATGATATCGAGTAGCGGCGTAAACTGTAGGAGTAACTCAAAAGCGTCTAGAATGTCCTGAGAATAGTCCAGTTTCTCATCTCCTGATTGATAAAAAGCTTGGAATAATGAGTCGAAGTTCAATTTTAGGGATAATTCTGATACGGATTCTCTAAATTCTTCTCACCGCTGTTCAAAGTAGTTGCGTTCAGCTCTTTCAAGATGTGCGGTACTTTGAGAAAAGTGAAAGCGCCCCAAAGCGACTCTTTTGAAGTTCCAGTAACGTCGTGCAAGCACATGAAGCAGGCGCGAATAATCTCAGAGTACAGCCTGGCGTTGGAGTAGCCTTTTATTCTCTGTATCATGAGCAGCTGATTGACTAACACAATCGTCTCCGTGCTTGGATTGAGCAGGACTTGAACAGCCAGCAGAGGTTGGAGGCAGTAAGTTATCGGTTCGTTCTCGTTGCTCTTTGAATGTGAGGCCAAACTCTCTACGTCCAAACTGCAGAGTTGTTTCAAAGAGTTTTCGATCGGAACTACAGACTTGACGGTACTGTTTTTATGCAGCGATTCTATCTCTTGGCACTTTTTCACCACCTCGATGTAAAGATCTGGGAAAAGAGGAACGAAACGGTGATAAATTAGCAAAGAAATTGAATTTTATTCCTCTTAGTTGCAAAAAGCTAGTGTACCTTTGTCGTCGTGTTTAGCTAAGCACATCATAGCGCAGAGAAAGTCAGAGTTTATCATCTGCTTGAGAATACTGGCTGGTTTGTCTATAAGTTCCGTAGGAAACGGACTGTTTGGTGGCATTTTCAGCGCGTGGATGTAGCAGAGCAAGAGCCAATCGACTATGGAGAGAACAGAGGCGGCCAAAAGGTCCTCTTCTGGCTTTCCTCGACAAGTTATACCGACTTGGATAGTTTCCAGGAATTCTAACAGGCTTATTATACAATGCGGCTTGTGGAACGCGCCGTATTTGCTTATCCTTTGCAAGACAGCGGCGTAAGAAACGAGCTGAAAAAATACGGCCTCGTTTAGAGAAGAACAGCAAGATCGAGTGTGACAATCTCATAAAAATCATTGAAATATCAGAAATTGTCGTACCTGAGAGCTCAAAGAATGTTTTAAATACGATAAAACTAATTGATTTGGTCCAGGGCCAACTAAGGCTTGTTGTAGAATACAGTCTGCGAGATTATACACATCTCCACTTACTCCTCGAGGTAGAATCTGTGGAATCGAAGTCTACTGATTAGTCTGAACCTATTTTGGAATTGAAGAGCAGTTTCTACCAGCTGCTTGCAATGTAAATGCTGATATTATTTGAAAGAGAAGAATTGTTACCGTTTTTATGTTTATCCCCCACTGTAAGTCGTTCCAACGTTCTCGCCAGGCTCTCAATAACAGAGCCTTCAGGCTGCTTGTCTTGCTCGTAACCTTAGTCTCCATTGTCCTCGTTGATAAAGGATTGCGCATAATTGATTAATGATTGATAAAAACTACCTGTTGGTCATGTTGAATTCAATAATTAGTCAAGTATTTATGAAAAACGGTGTTTATTTACGATTTTTGATCTATTGAGGTTATGTATGTTGTGGTATTTATACGGCATTTTCCCCGGCGGATAACCTACAGTTTTTACAGATTTATCGACGAATAAAAAATGCAAAAATAAGCGATAACAACGTCGCAGTCTTACTGACCTTTTTCAGTTAAGTAGAAAAGGAAACATTTTAGTAGGTGTTACATCTCGACGCCATACTGGCGCCTGTGTTAAAAAATCGTAGACCGCGGAGTCCGCGGATTTTAGATAGAAGGGTGTACAGGTTACGTCACATCGCAGCTACACAGTTCTTGTCGCTCGCGACGTGAATAGAGCTCTGTGATTGGCTGAAACTAATCAAAATGGTGTCGGGCGACGTCTATCAGCCAATCACACTACGGTATTTCAAAAATCGAACGCGGACTTCTCTACAATGCGATGTAAAAACGAGAGAATTTATTCCAAAGCCTGTTCCCGCTCTGTGTGACGAATAGTTTGAGTGTTGATTACTCACAGACAAAAACATCGCCTGCTTTTTCTGACTGTCAAAAATAAAAATCTCTTTTTAACATATAAAATAAACCACAGATGAATAATAGTGTAAATAATGTAAATGAATCTTCATTTTTGTATTCTAATTATCAATGTTGATATCGGTAGAATCGAATTATGTCTAGATAATAAGCGAAAATACATATAATCGAAAATCCTTCCAGGATCAAGAACAGAGACAAGATGATTCAGATTCTGAAGTGGAAGAGGTTGAACCTAGACTAAAATACGTCCGAATGAGAAACGACTTGGAAAATATACTGCAGAATGACGCTGCGAGTTGCATCGCCGTTCATCCGAAGGTACGCGACGTTCTGAACCCTCTAATCTCGTTTAAAACCACGAAAAGTGAGGTTAACCTAAGTTAGGTTAGAATACATTTGGCTAGATATTCTATTCACCATTCAATTTTTCCCCTCACAGTTTTTATGCCTGGGTTCACACTGGGGGATGATTCACCTTTTGGATCACCAGGGAAATAATATTAGGTCAAAAACGCTGCAGGCCCACACCGTTGCCGTCAATCAAATATCCATTGACCAAAACGGTGATTTTATCGGCTCCTGCAGCGACGATGGAAAAGTTTTTATATACGGACTATACAGCATTGAAAATAACCACGACATGAGAATGGGACGGCTCGTTAAAAGCATCGCCCTAGATCCCAATTATTACAAAACTGGAAGCGGCAGAAAATTCATTACTGGTAATTGTGAAAGCGATATTAACAATATCGAACGATATTACCGTTCAGTTTCCGCGCCTTTTTTTCACTAAGTCTGTTTAAAAATTAACTAAACGAATGGAAAAATATACCACGAGCTAAATAAGTCAACGAACGACCATATCCTGATTTTTAAGCTCTAATTCCTTTTAAAATTCTCAAATCGTAGGTGACAGTAAGCTCGTTTTGTATGAAAAAACGTTTTTATCGCGGATCAAACCAACCGTTTTGTGCGAAGCGGAAGGTGGAGTCAGGTCTATATCTTGGGTTGGACAATTCGTAGCTTGGACTTCTGACACTGGAGTTAGAATATATGATTTAAATGCTAAATGTTCGCTAGGACTTATTAAATGGACTCGATCTTTGGAGTGAGTATTTCATCTAACTTTTTGCTGCGCACCATTCGAAGACTTCATTTTTTCTTCCCTGTTAACTCCATTTGTCTAATTTTCTAGCATTCGTCTTTCAGAATCGCTTGGATTTAATTTATTCAACAATTTTTCAATCCCAAAACCTTTCACTGACTTGAATTCATCACATTTTACATTCTAAATTGAATTTATCTTTCAGAATTTGATTTACACTCTTCAATTTACAATATTTGCTTCAGTTTATTCAAAGAAAACGATTAATTGACTATAATTGATTGGAATTGATATTCGTTTGATGATTATTACTCATTTTGATCTTTGATTGTATCTTTTTTGTACTTTTTAGCGCCTCTCCGGAGCATTACAGATGCAACTTGAGGTGGTCAGATAATAGGACATTGTTAATAGGCTGGGTAGATACTGTGCGAATTTGTCAAATAAGAAAACGGTCGCAGCAAGAAATGGCGAATCGAGACTTGCCCGAATACGTCGTTGATCCAGGTAGCTCATTGTCAGCCTTCTACTTCCATGTTCAGAGAAAAGGAAGGCAGGATTACAGTTTTTTGCTTTAATAGTCAACCATTACCTCTTCGATGAGAAGAAGAACAAAAAATGAGACACGATTTCCCTCTAACTATTTCCAATTATTCCAATCTTTTATTCTTCTAGTTTCCACATTCCAAGTAGACTTTTACATCTCTGGAATTGCGCCCTTGGGTAGCCAGCTGGTTCTGCTCGGTTGCCTGAAGGAACCAGACGAGAACGGCAAGAGCCAAAGGCCCATGTTGCATGTGGTAGAGCCAAAGTATCAAGAATATACACCCGTTTGTGCGAATTCCTTGACGTTACGAGGCTACAAAGAATACAGCTGCAACGATTATCATTTAGATTGTTTAATTGATGAGAATAGGTAATTCTTGGTCCATTGACAAGCTTTTTTTTCAATATCTTTGCATGGAGTCAATTGATTACATTTATTCTTCACAGGTATTTTATCGTCAGTCCTAAAGACGTAGTTGTGGCAAGTCTCTACGACGCAGACGACAGAATTGAATGGCTTTTGACTCACGGAAAGTTCGAACAAGCTTTGGAAACTGTCACAGCCAACGGAGGCAAAGACTGTAAAAAACATTCTCTTATATACGTTGGAAGAGTTTATCTCGATCATTTATTATCTAATGGAAAATACGACGAGGCTGGTAAACTCTGCCTAAAAGTATTGGGGCACGACAAAGCTCTTTGGGAAGTAGAAGTACGATCTCAAAAGTTTTTTATTTTTCTCATTCTTTGAAATCTTCTCCAATTGTACCTCACAGAAAATTTCCCCCTTATATTGTCGCAGGTTTATAAATTCGCGAGAGTTCATCAGTTGAGATCCATATCCTCGTATCTACCGAGAAACGACGTTACGCTTTCACCAGTTATTTACGAAATGGTTTTATACGAATACCTCAAAATGGATCCCGAGGGATTTTTGCAACTCGTTAAAGAGTGGTCTCCAACTTTGTACACCGTTACTGCTGTCGTTAATGGAATTCTTGAGCACCTCGTTACTCACGATCAACATCACAATGTCTTGCTCGAAGCTTTAGCTATTTTATACAGTCACGAGCGAAAGTACGACAAGGCTTTGGCCATGTATTTAAAACTCAAACACAAAGACGTTTTTCAACTTATCGAAAAATACCAGCTCTACAGCTCCGTTTACGATATGATTGAAGGGCTCATGGATCTCGATACGGAAAGAGCTATTCAATTCTTTTTAAAAAAAGACAGAGTCCCCGCTGATGTAGTAGTAGAAAAATTACAACAGAATCATCGATACTTGTACGAGGTAAATTTGTCTTGACTTTGAACTTGAAAACTGGAAACGCTACTTGATATTTCACTGATTATCTCCTCCAGTATTTAGATGCATTGGATAAAACGGACACTAAAGACTCTAAAGGGAAATATCACGGCCTGCTGGTTCGACTTTACGCAGATTTTTCTCGTGACAAACTTCTGCCTCTTTTACGAAGGTCGGATAATTACCCAATACAACAGGCTCTCGATATATGCAGTCAGAAGCAATTTTATCCAGAGATGGTATATCTCCTCGGTAGAATTGGAAATACTTCCGAAGCTTTGGCTCTGATGACCAGAGAGCTTAACGACATGGAAAGCGCTATTGAATTTTGCCAGGAACACGACGACGACGAGCTTTGGAATGACCTGGTTAATTACTCCTTGGACAAGCCAGGTGCGAACAGAATTAAGAGTTTGAATTGTTTGATCCTTTATCAAGATATTTGTCCTTTACATCTATCCGTATTGAATTTCAGAAGCGATTACATTTTTGTTGCAAAGAATCGGCACCTATATGGACCCGCGGTTGATACTTCAGCGGATCGAACCTAGTCTCGAAATTCCTGGCCTTAAAAAAGCCCTGATCAAAATGATGTGCGATTATAATTTGCAAATATCCGTTCAAGAGGGGTGCAAGAAGATATTGTCTAACGACTACTTTAATCTTCACGAAAAACTTGTTAGATCACATCAAAAAGGAATATGTACAGACGGTGAGAAGCCTTCTCGTTAGAATTCTAGCAAATTCGTATTCTCTCTTCAATCTAGATACCTAATATTTTTTATTATCGTTACAGATGATCAGATGTGTTGTGCCTGCCATAGAAAAATAATAATAAGGGGTTCGTGGGCAAATTACATTCTATTTTTATTTATTTTTTATACTTTCAGGATGATTCTGACACTTTTTTCAACTTATTCTTTTCAGATCCGAGAAATCTAGTCATGTTTTACTGCAGGCACTCATTTCACGAAGACTGTTTGCCAAATTTAGATCTGGTGGTGAGTTGAGGAATGTTTTTTTTTGTGGAATTTGAAGTAAGGAGAGAAATGAAGAGAAGAATTCATTAGTTTGGATTTGAAGATTTATTCTGAGTTTGATATTGAACGTTTTTTCAGGATAATTGTGTGATCTGCAACCCTCAGAAGCCGATTCAGTGAAGAAAGACTCTGTCTTAAGATATATGGAACTTGAGAGAACTGAAGGATTTGAGAATACATAATTATCAATAAATTGCCACGACGTACATACATACACACCACTAATTTTTATCGTATAAAGAACAAAATATTTTCGCCACTTCGCGTACATATTAATTATTAGTACATTATACATACATATATATATAATTAATTAATTTGCGTACATATAATATTTTGGTTTTACGCTAACGCTAATGACTGCTGGTGTATAGTATCATGTATCATATAAACATAAATTAAATATTCTTTATTATTTTATACATCTTCGATATACTTTTTCAGTATTCAGAATTTAATCATTTTTTGTATTTTCAGCTACAATCTTTTCTCGCATTCTTCAAATATCGCATTTGGAAGTATCTCGATGTTGCTGCAGTTCTTGCAATTCAGGCGATATCTATAGCGCTGCAGATTTTACGGCAACCAGGACACTCTGGACAAACCTAAACACAGTTTTCTGATTAGAAATTTTCTTTTCTCTGGATATTTCCATCCAAAGCTCACCTTGTGAACGTCGCATGGTTTTTTGGAGCAACCGGGACACTCTGGACAAGCCTAAAGACAGTTTTTCAATTAGAAATATTCTTTTCTCTGGATATTTCCATCCAAAGCTCACCTCGTGAACGTCGCATGGTTTTCTTGAGCAACCGGGACACTCTGGACAAGCCTAAAGACAGTTTTTCAATTAGAAATATTCATTTCTTAAGATATTCCCATCCAAAGCTCACCTTGTGGACATCGCACGGTTTTTTGGTGCAACCAGGACACTCTGGACAAGCCTGAAGACAATTTTTCAATTGAAAATATTCATTTCTCAAGATAATTCCATCCAAAGCTCACCTTGAAGACGTCACACGGTTTTCTGGAGGCCTCCGCACATCCTTCGCAGATTTTTTCACACTCTAGACTAAAACTACAGACGCTTTGTATTTTTCCATCAATTCTGCAACCTTTGCAAATTTCGTAACAAGTTTCCTGAATCGCTGGCATCCCTTCTGATAATTTTCTCACGCAGCTAGCGTTGCTCGAACACTTCGTGAACACAGAACAAAGCGAATATTCTGAGCTCACTGGTCCTGGTGGCGGAGCATGCTGTTCAAAGGATGAAATATATAAATCATTTGTGGCATTTCGCTCTTCTACAGCCTTTACCAAGCCAGGAGCTCCGCCATCCCCTTCAGAATTAAGCGGAGGCTGCTCGGGCTTCATACAATCGAAAGAAATTCCGCAGATGCTGCAAAATCGTCTAGGTTTATCTGACGTCGCATCCAAGTCTGCTTCAGCTGGTGTTCTAGGCTCCGAGGGGTCAGGGCATTTTGCAAAAGCAGCAAAATGTTGAATTGTGAACGGCAAGACGTTTATCGGCTTCACTTCAGAGGCGTTAACGGAAGGAAAGACTCGGTTGTAAAGAAACTCTTTTAAAGGTTTACAAAGTCTTCTAGTTGTACAAACAAACCAACTAGCCGTGAAAGTCAAAGGAAATAATCAACGGATTTCAGTCTTTCTCAGAAAACTTGATGATTACCCGCTAGCAACGTCTCGGCGTAATCGCTGATCAATTGCTTTATTTCTGGGTGATCTGCGAGGTAATCCGATTGTTGGGCCATTGTGCAGGTCTAGATCAACAAGGAAATGAAAAAGGGTGTAAATTTCTATTGAATTTTTATCAATTCCTTCAATTTTGTTCTAATAATTGACCCAATCGTTTGATTTCAGCTTCTTAAGCGTTGAAATCTGTTCTTTACAATCGTGTAATCTTAATAGCAGCTTAATTTCTAGTTCCAACTAATTGAAACCAGATTAAACCTTCTTATCCAGATACAAAGACATCAGTTGGGCGTCGCTGCTCCATCTGGACCTTAACGGAGTCGTAATTCTCGACTTTTTGAGATCTAAACTGTCCGGATCGAGGACGGAATTGATTTCCAAAGAGTAGGGAACTTCCAGCCAATCGTGTCTCAGGATATTTCCGCTCCTAGTCATTTGGGTCTTCGTGTTATGAACTAGTCCGCATTCCTCGTGGATTCTCCGCTCTATAGTATAAACTTCGACTGTGTGGCCGTTAAACTCGGTTCTCCGAGCTTCGATGCATCTCTAAAAAGAACTTTGATGATTTTACGCGCTAGAAATATCCTGAATAACTGCAACAGGCTCTTTCTCACATAATTACAAGTCGTGAGCTGGCCGCTGATCATAACGCTCTGAAAAGACAAACTTCCGTGGAAGTTTTTTACAGCGAGGTATCGCATTAGCAGGACGTTCGCTCCCTCGCTTATAAATTCGTTGTTTAAACACAGCGGCAGATCTTTCTGCCACTTGGATTTACCGCAAGGGCAGAAATCCTCGCCTTCTAAATGATAGAGATCCTCTTCCAGGCCTATGAATAGAGTCTTTTCGTGCAGTCCGTCTTCGCGATAGATGTACCTATCAAAGAGGCTTTTTTGAGTACGAAATTTGGACTTTTGAATTCAGATGTATTTAGATACGTCTGGAATTCGTTTGGAGATTTCATCAGAGGAAGTCGTTTGGATGTTTCAGGGCGATTCTTACTCCCTCCTTTTCTCTTCTAAGCAATGAAGCTTCGCAGTCGCTGAACTCAGGACTTTAGTTCCAGCGTAAGAATCCTTTACTCTCGAAGAAGATATTACTTGTATCATAAACTCGGTCTCTTGTGGACCGATGCTTTCTATAGACACGCTGTAGCCACCTAAAGGTCTTGTGTCTGAATCGGATTTATCCCTTAGACTGAATATCAGATCTTCGCGGAAGCATAATGCCTTCCTCGTTGCGTCATCTGGTGAAGAAAACGCAGATACGTCAGTCCATTGGACAGAGTATTAAACTAGAATAGTTTTTTTGTAGCAGAGCGTTTCAGTCAACGAGCAGAGTCAACTTGAGTATAGCGAATATGTGGTTTGAAAATTTCATGTAACATTTATCTGAGTGAATTTGAAAATTTAATGTAACATTTATCTGAGTGACTTTGAAAAGTTGATGTAAGATTCATCTAAATGAGTAATACGAGTTTTACCGATTTCAAAATCAGGAATTTTCTCAGAAGGATCGAATAGCTTGCATTGGGAAGGTTCTTTTGATTTTAGAGACATATTATCTAATTGATATGAGGAAATGTTTCAAAGAATAATGCAGGTATGTGGGATGATTGCTTATTTATTTATTTATGTATTTTTTTTATCGTGGAATCCGACGTTGCGAAGTTCTGAAAATCATGTTTCTCGTATGTTAAACAATACACTTGAATTTGCCGCCATCATAACCGCGTTCTCAAAATTCAAATTCGAAATTCAAATATAATTTTTCAGCTTCAAAATGCGTTCTGCAGTTGATCAAATTATATGATCGTCGGTAAGTTACCGACTAGCCTCGAGTCTGTTTATTGGCCAAAGAGGATTTCCACCGTACTTAAGGTTGAATCCGGGTAACCAATCACGGACGAGCTTTGAAGAGAAACTCACACATGAGCCGCCAGCGTTTCCCATTTTTAACCTGAGCCGGTATTATTGTGAATAATAATATTATAAAAAACTGATATTAGCCTCGCCGGCTGGTGGTCAATTTCCTCAGTCGATTGAAGAAGATTATTTTCTCCTTACCTGTTCCTTCCGGAGGTTCGTATTTGATACAATTTTAAATTATTATTGTCTACACATAATTCGTATCTTGCACGTTCAGAGAGCCACACTTGTGTATACATCAGTTTTCATTTATTGTCATAATATGCGTCTTTTCTTACCGCTGATTTACTAACCGCTTGAATATTTATTCGTTGCTTAAACTCTCGTAATTCCTAACGTTTCTAACCTATACTGATCGCCAACGTAACCTAGAAAACAAACATCTAACCTCAAATAAAAACAAAATACTAACCTTAAAAAAAATCCAATCCTATCAAAAGAATTGAAAACGGAATAATCCACGATGGACGCCGATCTTTACGACGAGTTCGGTAACTACATTGGCCCAGATTTAGCCTCAGAAAGCGAAGACGAAGCCGAATATGGAAATGGAGGCGACGACGCTGAGGATCGTGAGAGATCCGACGAAGAGATGGAAGACGACAAGGACGAGGCCAGAGAACACACTGACCAAAGTACCATGGCCGTTGTTCTGCATGAGGATAAACGATATTATCCTAGCGCCTTGGAAGTTTATGGACCAGAGGTGAATTTCACTCCACAAAAGATGTTCTTTCTCTTTCCAACAACAAGAACTGATCCATTTTATCTCGTTTTGTTTCATTTCCCAATAGGTGGAGACCCTCGTTCAAGAGGAAGACGCCCAGCCGTTGGATAAGCCTTTGATTGCGCCCACGAGGAGGCCTAAGTTTCAGATAAAACAGCAGCAGTTACCAGACACTACCTACAGCATCGAGTTTCTCGCAGACATGATGGACGCCCCTCATTTAATCAGAAACGTCGTACTTTTGGGCCATTTACATCACGGGAAAACCACTTTAGTCGATTGTCTCGTTCGTCAAACTCATCCTTTCATGCATAGCGTCACTGACGAAAAAGCGCTGAGGTAAAAAACTAATCAGAATGATGAATTCCTTGTTTTATTCTATCAAATATCAACAAATTCTTCAATGTTTACCTCCAGAAAATAGCCAATTTACTATACAATTTTCAAAGAAACAGATAAACACCTCTGTTTCCATCCCCGTCACAATATCCAAAGTATATTTCATCTCCTCAGATACACAGACACGTTATTCACGGAGCAGCAACGTGGAGTTTCGACAAAAGCGACGCCAGTAACACTTCTGCTCCAAGACGTAAAAGCAAAGTCGTATTTGTTGAACGTTTTCGACACTCCAGGGCACGTTAATTTCTCCGACGAAGCAACGGCGGCAATTCGTATGTCAGATGGAGCTGTTTTAGTTGTAGACGCAGCGGAGGGTGTTATGCTGAACACTGAACGTCTGCTGAAACACGCACTTCAGGAGAAACTCGCTCTCACAGTCTGCATCAATAAAGTAGATCGGCTAATTCTGGAGCTGAAACTACCTCCTCTGGACGCTTATTACAAACTACGACACATAATCGAAGAGATAAACGGCCTCATTGCTCTGTATTCTGATTCCGATAACCCGATTTTCGTCTCTCCGGCTCTCGGGAACGTCTGCTTTGCCAGCTCAGAGTACAACGTTTGCTTTACACTTAAATCTTTCGCCGCTCTTTACGCTAGGAATCATCCACTCTTGAATGCCACTGAATTTGCCAAGCGGCTGTGGGGCGACGTCTACTTCAACTCTAAGACAAGAAAGTTCACCAAAAAACCTCCACACAATACAGCGCAAAGGAGTTTCATAGAATTTATACTCGAACCACTTTATAAAATCTTCGCTCAGGTCGTTGGGGATGTCGATACAACGCTTCCAGACGGTTTGTGGAATAATAATCAAATCCGGATCGTCGCTTGATCAATTCTCAACAATTAATAAGTCTTAATCTTACAGTTCTCGAGGAATTGGGCATCAGACTAAGCTCAGAGGAAATGAAAATGAACATCCGACCTCTACTCAGACTCGTCTGTACTCGATTTTTAGGCGATATGAGCGGATTGGTTGATATGTGCGTCGCTCATGTTCCCAGCCCGCATTCTCACGCTCCGATTAAAGTTCAACACGTTTACACCGGTCCCCCAGATTCTCCGCTTGCTCAGGATATGGCAAATTGCGATCCTGACGTTAGTAACAATTGCGAAATTGAATTTCCGACCACTTTGGAATCCTGGAAACCCTAATTTCTTACAAATAATTGCCTTTTTTTCAGGGCCAGCTCATGGTGCACAGTACCAAAATGTACCCGACAGAAGACTGCACGCTTTTCGTTGTTTTGGGGAGAGTAATGTCTGGAACACTTGAAGCAGGAGCGAGAGTTCGAGTCCTAGGCGAGGCTTATTCAAAAGCGGATGAAGAAGACTCGAGAGTTTTGACCGTTGGTCGTCTGTGGATAAGCGAAGCTCGTTATTCTATTGAATTAAGTCGAGTTCCGGCAGGAAACTGGGTTCTGATCGAAGGAATCGACAGACCCATAGTCAAAACCAGCACTATTACCGATCTGAGTAATTCCGACGATCTGCACATATTCAGACCTCTGAAATTCAACACTCAAAGCGTTATCAAGATCGCCGTAGAGCCTGTCAATCCTTCAGAATTACCCAAAATGCTCGACGGTTTGAGAAAAGTCAACAAAAGCTATCCTCTTCTTGGCACCAGGGTAGAGGAAAGCGGAGAACACGTTGTTCTCGGTACAGGAGAGCTTTACTTGGATTGCGCTATGCACGATCTTCGCAGAATGTACTCTGAGATTGACATCAAAGTTGCCGATCCGGTCGTCGCGTTCGCGGAGACAGTCGTTGAGACTAGTTCACTGAAATGCTTCGCTGAAACTCCTAACAAGAGAAATAAATTGACTATGATAGCCGAACCGTTAGAGAGAGGATTAGCTGAGGATATAGAAGCCGAACACGTCCGTATCACGTGGAATAAGTTAGTGTTTTGAGTTTCTATATGAAATTATTTTTGCTTAATGGATCTGTGATCTTGAAACGGTTCTGACTTGTTATTTCTTTCAGAAAACGTCTCGGCGAATTTTTCCAGACTAAATACGACTGGGATCTGTTGGCTGCTCGTAGTATTTGGGCTTTTGGCCCCGACTCTACTGGCCCAAACATTTTGGTAGACGACACCCTACCCTCTGAGGTAGACAAGACTCTACTAGGCAGTGCGAGGGACGCTATAGTCCAGGGATTTCAATGGGGAACTAGAGAAGGTCCTCTCGCTGAGGAACCGATTAGAAATGTAAAATTCAAGATTCTAGACGCTGTTATTGCCCAGGAACCTCTTCACAGAGGAGGTAAGAGCGCGAAGCCCAAACCAAAACAGGAAATCAGAATCTATCTACAATTTTATCATCGAGAACGAAATTTCGACTTAGAAAATAAACTCGTCGGTAAAATTTCATCAAATTTGCTCATTTTCTTTTCCATAGGTGGTCAGATCATTCCCACAGCTAGAAGAGTTGCTTATTCAGCATTTCTGATGGCCACGCCCCGTCTAATGGAGCCGTATCTGTTCGTGGAGGTCCAAGCGCCAGCTGATTGTGTATCGGCGGTTTATACGGTGCTGGCTAAACGTCGAGGACATGTAACTCAGGATGCACCTGTACCAGGGAGCCCACTGTATACGATAAAGGCCTTTATCCCAGCGATAGACAGTTTTGGATTCGAGACTGATCTCAGAACGCATACGCAAGGCCAGGCTTTTTGTCTCTCTGTATTTCATCACTGGCAAATCGTCCCTGGGGATCCTCTGGACAAAAGCATTACCATCCGACCTCTGGAACCTCAACCAGCTACGCATTTGGCTAGAGAATTTATGCTAAAGACTAGGAGACGCAAGGGACTTTCTGAGGACGTTTCGATTAACAAATTCTTCGACGATCCTATGTTGCTCGAACTCGCTAGACAAGATGTATTACTCAATTATCCTCTATAGAGTTTTTCGAGCAAGATCCTCAAGGAAATTACTCTATTTATTCACATTTTTTTATTCGAGAATTTCTCCTCAGTCTCAGGGTTACTAGAATTCTATTGAAAAATTCATCGGCTATTTATATTCAAACTGTGAATGCTTTTTTTGCACAGAATATTCATTCCGAAAGTTCTCTTTGATACAGTGGAATAATAATCTAAGAAATCAAACGAATATTTTAATGTATATATTAAGCAAAAAATAAAATAAAAATAAAATAAACTGAATTTTAAGAGTTTTTATTCTTCTTCTTCTTAATCCTTTTATTAAAGGCTTATACCCAAGGAGTTTTTATTCTAATATTCAGGGAAATCACAAAATACTCGTGTCCCTTAGCCAATCAGAATACCGGATTTTTCGAGTTCTCATCTAAACAGTCAGGCCGGATTTTCATGGGCAATCAATCGCTGCGACAGTAAATTATGATTGGCTTTTACGAACCCACGTGATCAACCTGCTGCTCGTCGTTGATCACGTGGGTTTGTAAGAGCCAATGGTACCACGGCAGTAATTTATTGTCGCAGCAATTGACTGCGCGTGAAAATTCGCCTTAATTTCAGTAATCGCGCCAATGTTAGGTTAGGTTAGGTTCAGTAATAATGAACAATCGCTGTAATTTGACAGTTATTATTATTATTCTATTTTGACAATCGCGTAATGGAGTTTTCCGAAAGTACGATCAAAGGGCTGTCGAGTCTGCAGAATCCGAAGATAATAAACGATGTTATATTTGGAAATTTGCTGGATATATCCGTGCTGCAGTTATGCGAAAAGTCAGAAGGAAAATGTGAGGTTAAAACGGGCGTTGCTCTGCCTAGTGATTCCAAATTAAATTCCCCTTTATTATCGCATTTTAATTCACACAGACGTGGCTCAGCTCTACGGGTCCAAACCAGATCTGGTTAAAGAGATATTTGGCAATTTATTGAGTCTGTTGATCGACGCTGCCAGACTTGATTTGGATGGAGAAAAACTCAATCTCCTTTTATCAAACGCTAATATTACCGGACCCAGGGTGAAGAAGATATGCGAAGTATATTCGAGTAACAAAGACGCCATTCAAACTTCCCTCAGACAAATCGGCAACAGTTTACCTCATATTATCGACGTTAATTGGAAATTAGATTATTGCGTCAAGGTATGAGTTCCAGGTTTAACAGACAAGAAAGGATGGATTTGGAAATTGAATAAAAAGGAGTTTTCATAATTTGGATATTTTATGTTACAGTCAAACATAGAAAACTCAGTTGGTTCACATTTGTACACAATTCAATTCAGTACGATAAATCAAGGAAAGCTTGGGACAATGAAATTCACTTGCACTACTCATCAACTTCAAGAATTAGTCTATAAAATGAAGGACGCTGTACGACACGTTGAGAAAGTGGCGAATATATAAGATATAATAGGAGAAACCTTCACTTTTATTGGTTTTATACATCTTTGTACATTTTATTGTGTGTATATATTTAATAAATTAAATAAAGTCTATTCTATTCACCAATAATCATAAAAAGAATAATACGAATAGATAAATGAACAATTTATGCTATCACTAATTTTCAAGTTCTTCAAATTTGGATTGAAGGGGAATCCCGGAATTCTACATATTCGAAAATTTATTTATCAGATTTGTCCAACTAAGTATTCCGGTCATCGTCTAGCTGTCGATAAACTTGTCCAGTTTTTTACGATGCAAGATGGCCGCCAAGTGGAAGAAACAAATGAAACAAACAATAGGAAAAAACACAAAAAACGAGCTTGTCGCCCTTCTGGGTAGCTAAGGATCCGTGGCGGATTTACTTATCAATCATTCATTCGCGATGAGCAGGATGTGGTAGAGGATTATTCATATTTCTCGGTAGTTTGCTATACGTGATACACTCACATACTCCTTAGCTGGCTGAATATTAAAACTCATTAATAAAACGCCGACAGCAGAATCGCCCGTCAAATAGAATTCACCACTTCCATATTATCCTACGCGGCTTTAATAACCAAAAGGTAAAAAACTTTTAATTCACATCCCGAATACATGCATGCATGTCGTATATTTCACTAATCGTCATTTCTTTGTCACACACATTTCAATCTCACGAATTTCTCCTATAATACGATAACACAAAAATCCTGATTGAATTCATACTTGTGATACACCCAGAAGTAGTTTCAACCATCAATTGCTAATAATCGAGATAACAAGAGAAAAGAAAAGAAAAAAACGACAACAATAATGATGAAGAATGAAACAATCCAACTTCGTTTTTCCATGTATTATCCATTTATTAACTATGAATTTATCCAGATTTTGATTTAATCGAAGATCCTTGGCTCTGAAATTTCTGTGTGTTTGAGTCATTTTGGAGTAGCTTGTTTGCTTGTCTCAAGTATTTTGTTATCAGTGAATGCATTCCTCACAATGACTATGTGGAGAAAAGAAATGAATCACCTTCTTCTCATTCCTATTCTCATTAGCGATGAGGAATGACGAATAATAATTACGTACTCCCACTTCAAACGACTCTTAATGAGCATAAGTAGCAGCGTTATGTGCATTGACAAATATTCTTATCAACGTCAGGGATGGGCTGGGTTTTTTATTCAGCTTGAAATCGAGAATCTTTCATATTTACCTTAGAGGATATTTTATTTTACTCATAATTGTTCTATCCTCGCCTGTTTTCATTTGTTTTTACCTCGAAATTTTCCTACAGAACACAAGATGTCGAAGATCAACCAATTGGAACAGCAAATAAACAGTTTGCAAATAAATCACGAAGGAGAAGTTAGGAAAACTGTAAAGAAAATCGGACCCACAGTTCCTCCAAAGCCTAAAAAGTCCCAACCTGAGGTGAGAAGCTATTCAAACTCCATGAATTAAATAATATCTATAATTTATCCTACTGAGAATTTTCATTTTCCGATTGCCAACTTTTTTTCTATTTGATTCACGCTAAGTGGTGAGAAATCGAGGAAAACCACTTCCTTTCCTGTTGCCAAAGTATGGCGAAATCCATGAGCTATTCTTTCATTCGTCTTTCGCTACGTCAGCAAATTTAATACACGCTATTTCAACACTTTTATTCTGCGATAAAAGAAAACTGTGTCACGATTATTCACCACAGTGTCGATTAGAATTCTCCGTTTATTTATTTTCGCCATTTTTATACTTCTGTGCTGAAGGTTTCACCTTTCCTTTCGCTATTTTTATACCCACATTATTTTAGCAATTAAAAAACTGACGATTGTTAAGTGAGTTCAACATTTTATGCAACTTTTTCATTTCGATTAATTCGATTAATGGATTAATTTATAATTTTAGTCTAGAATTTTGAACAAATCAGTTCTTTTTTACCTCTAGAATTTATGTATTCAAATAAAATTGAGATTCCGTACACTGAAACCCTCACATCTTCTATATACCACCTTTGAGAGAGAACTTTGGCTTTTGATCCCGAGCGGCGATAAAAATCGACGATCGATAATCATAAAAAATTGTAAAACTCTGTAGCAAAAGACTTGATCTATTTAATAACTTCATTGATTAATCATCATATTGAAAATGAAATAGAATTGTATGGAATGGAAATGGCTAATGTTCTCTGTACATACAGATACCGCAAAGTTACTCTCTGAAGACAGCAACAGCCCCGTCATACAGCACAGTTTTAAACAACATTGCTCAAAACGAAAGTCAGCCACAACAACAACAACCACAACAACAACAACAACAACAGCAAACCAAGTCAACAAATTTGTACACAAATTCACCAGCGCCATATGTACCTCAGCAGCACACCTCGACGGCTAATAACGGAGATAAAAACAAACTTACAAACAACGGAGGCAATTCGGCAGCAAAGTTTTACAACAACGAAGAAAACCTATACACCAATCAACCACAACAGGATAAATTTCAACCAAAATACGGATACGACGATAAAAACTTTTACTCCAATGTCGGAAATGTTCCTTCTCCTCAAGTGCCTGTCGAAGATCGGTCTGGCAGACAAAACAGAGACGTTGTCTATGGCAATACGGAAACCGCATCTCCTGATCCCATTCAAATGCCACAGAAAAAAGAGAAAGATTTGATTTACAGCAACATTCAGTGGAACGTCAAACCAGAAAATATGTACAGCAACATCTCTGGGGCTTATAATCAAGGTGCGGAGATGTTTGTGCAGTTCTCAAAACAGATATTACAAATTTAGGAAGTTTTTCTAGCTCGTTTTCACTTATTTTCCACTGAAAATTGACCTCGTCTTTTTTCATTTTGCAGAAGATCTGCCGCCGCCACCTTCGCCATCTGAATACGTTCCCTGTGGTCCGCCAAATTCGTTTCCTCCTCCGCCTGAGGAACTTCCGCCACCTCCCAGTCCAGTTTCTTCTAGTTACAGCGAACTCAGGCGAGCCACATACCAGACCGATTTTCCATCAGAGAATTATCAGAATGATATTTACGGCCCCAGTTCTCAGTCGTCAACTTACGAGTCTATTTACGAACCCATCAATCCCAGACCTCCTTCGCAATTGTCTTGTAATTATTCTATGTATTCTGGGTACGGATCTGCGCCGCCTACTCAATTACAAGGAAAAATGTCACCCGTTAAAGAGGTGAGTCTAGTTTACACGTCGTTTTACACTGTGAAACGTATTTTTAAGCAGTTAATTCAATTACTTTGTTGAAATATTCGAACAGGTCGACGCGCTGACTAATCTTCTCGTGCAAGGAATGGAGGACGGAGCAGATGACGGAGATATTTACGGAATATGTTCTCAGTGCGGAAGGAAAGTAGAAGGAGAAGGGAACGGTTGTTCTGCGATGGACAAAGTTTTCCACATAACTTGCTTCTGCTGTTTCGTTTGCCAAGTAAATCTTCAAGGAAAACCCTTCTACTCGCTAGAAGGAAAGCCCTACTGCGAAGAAGACTACCTTAACACTTTGGAAAAGTGTTGCGTTTGTACCAGACCAATTCTAGACAGGATTCTCAGGGCTACTGGGAAACCTTATCATCCGTCTTGCTTCACTTGCGTTGTTTGTGGGGAAAGCTTAGACGGCATACCGTTTACCGTCGATGCTACAAACCAGATTCATTGTATTCAGTGTTTTCACAAGTAGGTTTTAACTGGTATTCGAATATTCGCCGTTTGGGAATTTAGGAAATGCTTTTCCTTTCAGTATCAAGAGTCAAATTTCATTTAGATATTTTCAATAACGTCATTTCTTGTCTTTTTTCAGGAAATTTGCTCCGCGTTGCTGCGTCTGCAAGTTACCAATAATGCCAGAAGCTGATCAAGACGAGACAGTGCGAGTCGTAGCTTTGGATAGAAGTTTTCACATTCATTGTTACAAGTGTGAAGACTGCGGGCTTATATTGTCCTCGGAAAATGAAGGGCGGGGTTGTTACCCTTTGGACAATCACATTTTGTGTAAAGGATGCAATGCCGCTAGAGTTCAAGTATTGACATCGCATATGACAACCGAATTATAAATTGTTATCAGCTCAGAGCTTTGGGGCAGAGAATTTTTTCACTTGAGGAACGATAGGTAGATTATTCTCAATAATGCAATACACGGTATACATTTTGTTTCCAATCATTCCCAGATCATTTTTCTTCACTTTGCTTAATTCCAGATACAGTGATTACGAGGAAACAGTATTTTGCAATCGTGATAAGAGATTACAAGTATTATTATACTCGATTATTAAAGGCTGGACAAGACTTGTAACTTATAAATGGTCACAAATCTAGATATTTACTAGTTACTTTCCATTATTTTATAACTCAAGAATTAAATTTATTTTTATATTTCTTTTTCGTTCTTTGAGTTTTCTATTCATTTGCCAATTCAAGAGGAATTTAATCGCAATGGAGTGAAAGAATGAAATATAGCGAAAGGCAAAAAGAACGGTTCTGTAGTTTTAATTGAGCTTAACTGAGGCCGATGGCCAATATTTGTGATGATGTACAAGTTTATTAAAATATTATTGATTATAAACGATATTAGATATTATATTATATTATACATAGATCATTGTATTATAGATCGTCTCAAATCGACGAGTATTTAATTGACATGTAGTTATTACCTACATTTATTAGACCTGTGGTTTTAGGTGTTAGAAAACGAACAATACGTTATCTTGATCCGTAATAATAATAATTAATAATGATTGGTAAAGAGAAAAATATGAAGAAAAGAAAACAGAGATAAATATTTATTACATGTACGTAGATATAAAAGACAAATATCCCATTAAATGTGTGTAGATAAATCTACTGTTATTTAGCGTGATGTCTATTGTGAGTTTAAAATTATTATGCTTAGACGCTTGGTCACTTGTGGGATCGAAATTATATACTATATGTATACTATACTATGTACGAATTGACGAACTCTGGTTTAACAAGCCAAATGCAATAATAAGGCACAAATAATGCATAGGATTCATTAGCCGGAACATATTAAGCTGTGTTTCTTTTTTAATGGTTTATTGTTTGATAGCTTTTTTTACATTTGTTTAAATATATCGAGATTTGTATATGATCATTTCTCACGCCATTTTTTACTATACTTATTGTAATAGTCCTTTTTCAATATATACATTCATACATAAATAAATAAATATACACATACATATGCTATTTACAATGAAATATCATCTTTGAAATACAAATATTGTTGCATTATAAAAATTTCTAATTTATTTCCTATCGCTCGGCATCCAGATATCCAATTATAATTCCCACTCGGTTGCTAAATATTTTCAAATTCAAAATCCCGATTTTTTAGCGCGTATTGAGTGCGTCGTCTGCTCTGTGACGAAAAAATCGAGGGCCGAGTCAAGACGGTATCACATTACGGCGACATGTCGGCGCGGCGACAAAAACGGCACTCTCCCATTGGCTGAAGATTTAAAAAGTGGCGGGAGGTGTCGCAGTCTAGCCAATGAAGCTCGTTGCTGTTTTTGTAGCTTTGATTTGATATCAGCCTTCCTAAATCCTAATGACTAATGTCAAACATCGCTTTCTAACCTCCGTGCGAAACAGTGCGTAAGGCCGAGAGATCACCCAAGCTACCGTCGACTATTATGTAGCCAAACAAACCGATAGAAAATAAGGAAATAAACCGACGAAATAAAATGGATCTGATTTACGCAGTTAATAGGAAACCCGTGAAGTCTAGTTTCAGCTCCGAGAGGTTAGTAATATAATAAACTAACCTAAGTATTTAGATACAATTTCTCTAACCAAACACAATTTTTATGTATCAAACTGCGTTTGATTTCGCGTGTGTAATTTTCTGGAAACGGTTCATTTCTAACCTGCAATTTATTAATTCTGGATGAGAATCCGCCTCAAATCCTCGTCGATATCTAGCTTTAATTTTAATCGTAAATTCTAGGTTATGCGAGGGACATTCGTTATGCTCGTTGTCGAGCCGTAACGTCGCCGCTTTCACAACTACAACTGAACTTGACGATTATAATGGAAGAACATGGGGCTCCCATGTCTATATATGCGATCTAAACATGCCATGGCATGCTCACAAGTGAGTTGAAGCTTTCAATTTATCAAATTCATTCACCAACTCCACAGCCCATTCCCTAATCTCAGCTTATCCTTAATTTATACGAAAATTCTTGTTTCTCATAGAAAACGTCGCTCACTTTTGTCTCAAAATTGTTAATCAACTTCCAAAACGCACCCTGGTGGGTTGCGCATAAAATTCAGGTGCTCTTGCTGATTTTAATGCAATTATCCTATAGCGATTATTCATTAAACTCGTTCTCTGAAACTTCCGTAATTTGGAATTCAAATTCCCCTGATTTTGTTCCTTCGAGGACTACGAAACCCGAAAATTATGAAGAGAGAATTAGAATATTTCTCTAAACTATTCTCTTGTGATTCTGAAACACTTTCGCAGAGTATTATCGAATAAATCAAACATAACTGCGCTCGAGTGGGATTTGCCAGGCGATAAGCTAGTCGTAGCTGACGAGTCGGGAAGCGTTCAGTTATGGACATTCAAAGATCACATTCTCAACGACTGGACGTTGATCGGCTCTGCTTGTTTCCCTGGAGAACATATTCTCAGTGCGGCTTGGTTCCACAATGGGAAAAAGGTATGCAGAAGATTAGATTCTCCGTTATTCACTCTCTGGATTCCCCCAAAAAATCTAGAGAAATTAAATTTTTCTAACAAAAGAATCTAATTAATTTCCAGATCGGTTTGGTGACTGAAAAAAAGGACAGCATTTACTACAACGACAAATTCAATCATTTGAGATTCGCCCCTTCCGTAAGACAGTTTGGGGGTCGTGCAGCTGAAGGAGTTTTAGTTGTGTCGACCACGGGAATGGTTGGCGCAGTAATGATAACTAAAGATTCTCCGAGCCAAGTTTGCTTCGCGACCGAAAGCCTAGGGAGTACTAGGCACAGGATAACTGCAGTCGATATATGCTATGGGAAAAGTACTACGCAAATTTTTGTTCCCGAGCCTATTAGAATTCTCTACTTCATTTCCCTGCGAAGAATAATTTAGTTACATAATTGTTATCTCCTTTTTTACAGACGGTCATTACCTAGTTGCAGTTAGCAGCGGCAGCGTCGCTCTACCCGTTAGATGCTACAAAGTTTCTGTTAGAAAAACCGACGAAAAATGTCATATCACTTCTCAGGCTCTTCCAAGCTTCTTTCTTCACGACGGTGTAGTCAAGGACAACACGTGTGAGAATCTATTCTAATATTGATAGAAGTTAAAGCCTTTGTATTGGAATTTTTCCACTTTGGAGATTTTTTTTCAATCTTCCCAGAGTTGAAATTATCTGATTATTCTATCGGCGACTCTGTACTCTAGTTTTTTTTACTAATTTTTTTACTCATTTCTTTGCTTTATTTCAGACACAAAAGTAACGCATTTGAAGTTCGCGGTCAGAGAAGACGCAGACTCTTTGATAGTCGCGGCGAATGGTGAAAACGGTGGTTTAGTCGAAGTCTGGGAGCTCAGAGAGAAGTCTCAAACAGTTCACAAACTGTTTCAGCCAAAAACACTTGAGTCCTTCAAAACTGTTGTGAGTATTGAGTTACAAACCGTTCTACCGAGTCAAAAGAAATTGGATTTCATGTCTCGGAAGTTGAAAAACTCTTCGAAACGAGTTCATTCCTCAAGCATCTTGAATTATCTATCATATTTTCAACAGGTTTGGCAGCACCAATCGCAGTACCAATGCAAATCCCCGGTAGTAGCTGTTACAACGACTAAATTGTCTGTTGTAACGACACTTCCTCCTCCTAGCTGTGTGATAATCGCGTTAGCCGATTCTTCGATACATTACTTGAACCGAGACTGTCTAAAAGAGATCGCAAACGCGTCTCTGAATATGGCTTGGCGACAGGACGAGCCAAGCAACAAATACCAAAGAGTTACGCTGTCCATTTCTCACGTCGACATATCTTGGCTGGGTGGAATTCTTTTAGTTTGCGATACTCAGGGGACTGTTTATCTCTACAGACTTCTATTGGACGGCGGTAAGCCCTGAGAAAAAAGAAAAAGTTCTGCTTTATCATGAAAAAGAGAACTGGAAAACTAAAAACCTGTGTTATCAATATTCCAGGACCTTCTATGACTCTGGGCTACGCTTGTACAATGCTAGAATACTGTCTGGTAACTGGGCTCGACTGCTTAGACCTCCTTTTGTGTCTCAGATCTTCGATGATAGAAACTCTCTGCGAGCGACTGGATTTATCCTACAATAGACAGCCTGCGCCAATCCAGCAATATTACTACGTCCAATTTCTTTGCATAAAAACTTGCCTCTTCAGGTATTCATTTATCCAATATCTAACAGAATTTTATCCCTGAAAGCAGGTAAATCAGGAAGATTACATCGAACTTGATGATATTCCAGAATGCTATCAACTGGACAGTCCAAAGCCGCCGATCTCTCTTCTTTGCTGATGATTCACTCCGTAGCTACAGCTTTCAAATCTCTGCTAAGGCCTTCGGATCTTATTTCTCACGATAAAGGACCTGCGGAGAGCTTAGCTGCCGTCATTACGGACACTAGATCGGAAACTACTCCAGATGTCGATAAGGTATATAACGTAAACGTAGTTTTTCTGATCCAGAATGCGCAGCGTTCCATTTCTACAAGTTTCCTCATCCTTTTTTTTCTTCTTTTAGGTCCTACTTAACTTGGATCCAAAAGAGTTCACTGTCGAGCCAAGCACTCTGCAATCTTTACAGCAGCTCATTCAATGGGTTGCCGATATGGCTTTGAATCTACTGGCTAGACTGCCTGAACAAAGAACGCAGTTGAAGTCCGGAGGGGTCGGTAGTCTGCACATATTATGATTGACAAATTTCGTTTCGCTAGCTGTGGTTTTAGAATGTTTAGGAATTTCCTTCGATCGTTTTAATCTATTGGACCTTTTATTTCATTCGCAGTACGAGCTCCTCAGGGATTACAAGGCTTTGAATACTCTTCGTGAGCTCCTGGTGATCATAAGAATCTGGGGCTTACTCAGGCCCTCGTGTCTGCCAGTTTTCCTAAGAAGTACAGACAATTTAGACGCCTTGGCGCTGCTGTTTAGATTACTATCTCGGCTGGTACAGCCCAACGGAGACACTCAGCAGCAGCAAATAGACGATGGATTAATTGGTGGGTCTTCGGAGAGCGTGATCATCGCAGGGTTCATAGCTAGGAAATATTTAATCAAGAAACACAAGTGGACGAAATTTTTTGGGGATAATTGACGAGGATTCTAATATAAATTCTGCGATTTGAGATGATTTTAGAGCGATGATTCGCAACTAGGGGGCTTGAGGGAAGCAGATTAGCTCTGAGCCCTGTGATCGAATTTCCAATCGTTTATAATCCGTATAAATGAATGAATTTCATTGAAAAACTGCTCTAGATAATATATATATTTATTATCACAGACGAATGCTGTTTGTTACCGAATCAGATAATGATTCCGCAGCTTCACCAGGCGAACAGTATCACCGCTATAGCAACTCCGATGCTTTTCTCACAGAATCTTCCTCTTCAGGTAATTTCTGAAGCCAGTTTTGTTCTGTAATCCTGTACCAGTAACTGCAGTTTAATTATGACTGATGTTTTGTTTCTAGCTGGAGTTTGGCGTCGAGCCAGAGCAGCTAGTTTTCATCCCAGAATTGAATCCGATAGAAGGATGCATGCACAGTGGACAAATAGTGGACAGTATCAGGCATTTGTATCTAGGGAAACAGCCTCTTCTAGTTAAACAGTGTTCGAGGTGAGATTCTCCGTCTCTGATTAACTGATTCTATTTGTAAAACGATATGATATGATAAAACGTTTATTTTCAGGTGCGGAGGAAAGGCTCAAGTCCAAAACATGATGAGAACTGCAGCGATTCGTGCTTGGGATCAAAGATGGGCGAGAACATGCAGATGCGGAGGTTTATGGCGAGTTCATAGAACGTCGCAATGAAAAATAAAAAGTTTTTAGAGATTCCGAAGAGAATAATTTTTATTCTAAGTAAAAATTGTAAATAATATAATATAAGAATAATAATTTTCAATCGTCGAACGTTCCCGTTTCAATGTATAACGTTCGATTTTTAATACATACATACATTATTATGAAATTAGGGACCGAAATTCCTGTGGAATAATAAATAATAAAACAATTTTTATCGTAAACAACAGTCGTTTAAATCATTTATTCTCAAAACTCTTTAGATATACACAATTCGTCTCCAAATCCTCTTCGCCATCGACTGCTTAGTAGTACATACATACATGGGTACAATAAAATTCATTATCTTTTCATTTCATTTACGGCGAAACGCGCTTCGGGTCTCTAGGGAACATCGAAGTCTTTCGAATATTGTCCAGCCCAAGATACAACATCACGACACGTTCCATTCCAATTCCACCACCCGCGTGGGGCGGACAACCGAATCTAAAGGCATCTATGTAGGCCTTGATTTTCTCAAGATCTGCACAAAAGGGGGTATTTGTTGAACAGATTACTTAGGCAATCGATAACTAACAAAGAATAAAATAATACCTATGTTGTGGTGCTTGGCTCTTTCGATTAGCAAATCAGGATCGTGGATTCGCTGGGCGCCAGACATAATTTCCTCACCACGCATAAAAAAGTCGTATGAATTAGACGAGATCTGAAAAAATTAGAAGGAAATAAATAAGCAAACGAGAGTCCAAAACTTTCCAGATACTCAGTTCTAGATACTTGCTTTATCTTTGGGGTCCGGCATGGTGTAAAAAGGCCTGACCGCTAGCGGGTATTTGTCGAGGATATAAAAGTCGGTGTCGTACTGAAAAAGTAAATAAGTTATAAAATATTTGACATCTTTTGTTCGGAATATCTAATTTTCTCAACCAAATCTCGCTCACTTTAGCTTTCACGATTTTTCCCAGTAACTTTTCATCCGGAGTAGACAAGTCGTCTTCAGGTCCGATAGTTACTCCAGCTTCGGCGAGTAAACTGATCGCCTGATGGAACTCCAGCTTTAGCGGTGGGTCTAAAAAGGTAAATGGCTCTGCAGGGAATTGTTCGTAAACTGCTGCGATGTCAGCGGCATACCTGCAAGAGTTAAAAATATGATAGTTTCTATTCCAGAATAGAATTTTTGGATTTGGTGAACCCAAGGAAAACGTTGAGGAGCTTTTTGAAATCTGCTACGTCTTACTCGTCGCGAAGTCCCTTAAACATCTCGGTGAAACTTTGTGCGATAACGTCGACTACTTCGTGATAATGATATTTAAATGCCATTTCCAAATCGAGACCAACAAACTCGGTCAAATGTCTGTACGTGTTTGAATCCTCAGCTCTAAAAACTGCAAATATGAAATAACATTGATTTATTTATCAATTCGGTAATTTTCTACAATTTGCTTTGATAGAAATTCAATAATCACCAGCTCCGACAGTAAACACTCTATCAAAATCCGCCGCAATAGCCATTTGCTTATAGAGCTGAGGGGACTGGGCCAAGTATGCCGATCCCTTGAAGTAAGAGACGGTAAAAACATTGGCTCCACCTTCGCTGGCCGCAGGGATGATTTTGGGTGTATGAATCTCGACAAATCCCTGAAAGAAGTAATCAGATGTGAAAATTATAACACAAAGACTTTATTTTCTCTGCTATGAAATGCATTTTTTAATTTTCTTCTACGATTTTATTTCGTTGAAGTATCGAAATTTTTCTACTGCTTTAAAATTTGCAAATTGATTTCAAAATATGAATGAGATTGTCTGACTGTTCGAAAGCCTGACTCACTTTTTTGGTCAAAATATCTCTGTACAGTTTGCAAACTGCAGCTTCGACTCTAAAGATTGCTTGATTAGCAGGAGTGCGAAGATCAAGAACTCTGTTATCGAGGCGAGTGTCTTGATTGACTTTGATATTGAGACCGTCAGAATCCTCTGCCTTAACAGGCCTCGAAGCGTCTTCTATCAGCAGCGGTAACTGCGCCTTGGCAGAACTAACTGTGAATATCTGCTTGACGTGAACTTCCACATCTTTCTGAGAGCAGGATTCAATTTTAGCCACTTTTTTAACGACTGCTTGAACGTCAACGATCGACTCCTTCGTAATGCTGTAATATAAAAAGAAGGGAGTTTAGTTATGGGATGATTTAGCCAAGGAAAAACTTTGCAGTTTTTCTTCATAGCAGAAAGCGGCATTGAACAGAGAAAAAGTATCTGTTTCCAAATGATATCATGCTAAGCGAATCTTTGTGAAATAATATCTCGCTTACTTTGACGCGAACTTGACCATTTGCTTACTAACTTCGTCATTGACTGCGACGAGTCCTTGAACTGTACAGGACTGCTGTCTCAGTATCAAAAAGCATTGCTTTCCTGCGGAGGGGAATACCGAGAATAAGAATTAGAACAGAAGACGGATTTATCGTGAGATATTTTCTGAATATGGACTGAAATCTCGCTGGGAATCCTAAAAAAAAAAAACCCACCCTTAGCTCTACTCGTGTGCAAACGACCCCTCAACCAAACTAGTTGGTCAACAAGATCGGGATTCAACTCTTTAATATGAGTAAACTTTCTGTCCTCGTGCTTTTCTTCGCTCCTGATTGTGCCTGGCTGCCCATATTTTCCTGCTGATATATCCTCTTCGTTTTCAGTCGTTTGCTGCGCCGCTTGCTGCAAAACATGATGAAGTAGTAATTGTAATATCTGGTAGTCAAGTAATTTGGAGGACAGAGTTTTTATCTAATAGAATATCAATTTTATTCCCATCTGATAAACGAATTGATTTTATTGTTTGGGATTTATCTTTCGATTCAATTTAATAGATGGCAGATTTCAATATTTAATCTGTTTAGCACCTGCGATTGACGTTCGGCTTTCGCAGCAGCCTTTTTAGCATCTTTTTGCTGTTTTTTCAACGCCTTTTTGGATGGGTCTTCCCTGGAATTTGATAAGATAGGATTTAATGGTGGATCTTGATGAGATCTTTGACTAACGAGTACTAAAAGGAGGAAAGTATGTATTTACCCTTCGCGAGGCGTTTCCTCTGGCTTGTTATCTCCCATACTGTTTAAAAAAGTAAGGAAAAGATATTTTTAGAATTCTGCGTAGTGAATAACTGACCTAACTTGACTGGAAAAAAAATGTTTGAAATAATTATGTAAAAACCGGGTGGGAAATAAATGATGAAATTAGCTGTTGGAATTGATCATACAAAGTTTCAAGCGGAACGAGCCGGTCTTAATTAAGCGTTAACATCTGTTTGATAGGATGCTGCAACACTAGTTGATTATGAAGTCAAAGTGCGAGAGGACACGATAATACACACATATTCGAACGAATAAATATGGACCTAACCTGACCTGATATAACCTAAAAAATTTCCACGAGAATTGTAGTATTTTTCGGATAAAACGCAGGTAGATGAATTCGGGCAGAGAATTTTAAACGGGTGATCAAAATCTAAGAAAAACTACTTCGTCGGCGGGCGTACCTTTGTTTGCTTGTTGACTTTCGGCTCCGTTCTGTGATATCAAATTCACACTTCAGAGATAACCTCTATCAGGAAAGAAAGGGATGGCGAATAATAAATTCACCGGGGAATGGGGAAGAGGGTCGTGTACGTGGATTTGTTTAGTTCGTGGCTAAATGCAAGATGGCGACACTTGACGGGCTATCGATGCTGCCATCTTGCGTCAGATCTTGCTCGCTCGTCGTCTTCGTTTTATCTGCGAAAATTGGTTCGTGCCTCCTTCCGATCGCATGTGCGAGATTGAATACCGAGAAGAGAAATCGTGAATTATTCGAGCCGGTTCAAAGCCTGGAATCCGCATAAAAGCCACAAAATGTCTCTCAGCCCGCAGACAAAACAGAAAATTTCAATCGTCGTCGAAGTGACAAAGGTTGTTTTTCACTGGGGATTCATACCAGCGGTCCTCTTTTTAGGTTAGTTCAAAGTACCGGACAAATTATCGATTCTTTAGAGTATTTTTGTTTTTTTATCAATAAACTTCACCTGAATGACACCGATTAATAATTTTTACAGGGTTTAAAAAAGGCGCAGATCCTGGAATGCCGCCGCTTTCGGTGATGAAGTGAGTTATCTTTTTAAAATATCATTATCAAATTTTACGATTTGTTCTTCGAATGAATTAGCGATAACATTACACTCCGAACTCTATTCTATTATCTCTCTATTATTTCAGCTTGCTTTGGCAGTAGATCAAATTACTGCTTCCTACGTTCCAGTTCGTTATAATTTTGTCTCCAAAATTTGCGGATGACTTTACTCAATCACACAAAGACACATGCTATGTTAATTCACGTTACGCTGTACCTTGTGTTTACACATATTTAATGTAAATTGTATACCATAAATGAATAAACCTTTAGTTACCAGTTATCGATTAGTTTCATTAAACTAGATCAACATCTTCATTAGAATTAGAAATTCTTCGTAAGAATTGAAAATAAGATGAATTCAAATGATTCGCCTGCTACCAGGCGGAGAAAAAAAAAAAAAAAAAATCACATGGATCATTTCGATCCAGTATTTGGACCAGAAATGAAGAAATTACCAACAATAACTTGGAAAAAGGCTACCAAAATTAACTAAACAGGAATACTTGTCAGTATCTTCACAAGAATTTCAGAACGTTTGGAATAATCCACAGACTTGATACGGATTTAGGAAAAAAAATCAATGTTGGCTTTCTCGTTTCAGCTAACTGTTGGTATTTGGTTACTGAATATTATAAATAGTAATTAATGATAGAATATATTTGTTTATTTTTTGTAAGAAAGTATTATTTGTATACATATACGATTCAATATATTGTCAAAGATATAAAATCGAGTCCACACTCATTTCTTTGGTCCAAGTTGAGTCTTGAATTCCGCAGTCTTTTGCCCCGATTTCAATAAGTCCATAATCTCTGTTAACGAGAGATGATATAACAAGATCTGCGAAGACAAAACAAAATTAAAAACACGAAATGTATCCACATAAATATTGTTTTTTTTTCTTCTTCTTTTGAATAACTTTTCTCAAAAGTAAACCGAACGAAAATAAAATACTGAAATCATCGCAGATTCCTTGTTTACACAAACCTTTATTTCCCCATTTGCACAACTTCTGAATAAGGCGGAGGTGGATCAGAGTATATCCTCTCGTCATATTCTACGTCGCAGGGAACAGACTGAAAAGAGTCAAAATCAAGATTCTGTGCTATTGTCTCGTAACTCAATCTGATAATACAAAATTCATAAAAGAAAACTCTTAAAACAGAATATCTGATTGAAACTCAGTGTTCAATTACCCACTCAAGCTTTACAACATCTAAAAAAAAAATAGCAAAAATTCAAGAATCATGCAACTCTGGATGTTGAAAAAATCAGAAAAGAAACCCAACAATATCGGAAGCTAGTTACTGGCTATTTTCCAACTTGAACTACTCAGTTGAATTCCTCACCAAGTTTGAAGTCGATGAAGACTCCACGTCCCTCGGTAAATTCCTGTAATTACTTAATACCAGCTGCAATATACGGCAGATGTAACGGCAAATGAAGAAGATACTACTGCAGAGGAACAGCAACGTCAAGAAAATGCACGCGGCGATCCTGTGTGTCGTGATTCAAAAGCAAGAAAAAAAAAAAAGCAAAAACAACAATAACATAAGTAAGAAAAAAGCAAAGCAACAAACAACAACGATCTAAATACATTTATCCTTGAAATGTTTAATTTTTGATACTTTGCCAATAGAAAAATGGACTCACAGAATGTTGTAGCCCATGTCATTGTTGCGGCAGCATAGGTCGTCGCCGCAGCAAGATTCCCAAGTCTGACAGGTTCTTGGTTCGCAATGATACGCCGATGTCTGAGAGGAGAGAATATAGAATCATAGAAAGATGCATATGCGTTTCGGAGGTTAACCTCAAAAAACCGTGCTTTTGGAGCTGATATTATTGTACGGTATATTTGCAGTTTAAAACTAAATCAATTTTACCGTAGAAATAAGCTGCGTCAACATAATAAGAGAAAGTTTTCCACGAAACTCCATTTCTCGTTGTCTGTACGTTTTGAATGAGAAAATAAAGAAACGTGTATCAATTATTCAAGAATTCATAAATAGAGGTGGTAAAAAATCGTGATTCATTAACGAAAACGGTGAAAAAAAACAACGAAAAAAAAACTGTTAGAGGATAAGGAAAAGAGGGACACGAGGTTAAACGTAAATAATAAGCGATAACATTTGATCTTGAACGAAATTTCGTTCGCTTTGCATATTATGGTATTGTTTATTCCGTGGCCGTACCGCGGATGACAGCTGTCAGTTTTAGTTGGTCGTTTTTGCGGAGTGGCGCCTAACGTTGGGCGACCATTTTGTTTCTCTGACGTCAGCGCTCTTCTGGGAGGCCGTAGCTCGGCGCAACCGCTCGGGTTATTTGAAAATCAATAAATGGGGTACATACGTAGATTGTTGTGGGGGGCACACGATGACGGGAAAAATGAAATGGGTGTAATATCAAAACAGAGGATAAACACATATCGTTTGTAATTACGTTCTGATAAGGTATTTATTTCTTGTTTTTAAACCGAAAATGCCGAACGGCAAATACAGGATTCCCGCTATATTCGCCGTTGCTGCTATATCAGAGTGCTTAATATACGTAAGATAAATCTCAATCACTCACTTTTACCTCTCAATCGTCTGATAACGCATTCCATATAACTTGTCTGAACTCTTTTTATAGGCAGAAGCTAAATACTGTGCCTTTGAAATACACGGAGAGCCAAAATACTATGTGTAAGTGTTATACCCTGTCTCTCTCGTCTCTCCCTAACATTCTGACTTTATTTTGATTGAAAACTAGCTCAGCATGCATTCACGTTCTTTTTAAACAACAAAACTATCGTTTAGCAAGCATAATTCGTATTTCAGATGTCCCAGAACTGAATACTGCTGTAATTTTGGATGCTGCGTGTCCCCAGGATTCCAGATCTATCATCTTTGGTATTATTGGTGGGTCCATTTTTATGATCAATCATAATTACACACATGTTCAATATCATCATCAACAGTCATCGTTCAGAATATTTGAAATTTCGAAGCAAATACTCTAATATACAATTCTAATTGTGTAAACTTGTATACACTTCAAACTCACGAATTAATCCATGAACATCACATTTCTATACTTTAAAATTAAAAAAAAAAAGCTGACAATGATTAAAGTTTCATTTTTATGACCAGGCTATTGGTCATAATTATGTTTTTGGTCTGCTCCGGAGGTGGATGGTGGTATCGTTATTGGTTGCAAGGCAGATACAGACCATCCACGTCGACAGTTCCACCAAGAACATCAAGTTCAAGGGCACAGAGTGCGCTTAGAGGGCCAACGTGTCGTGCACAACAGGCGAGAGTAACGTACAATCCAGCACGGAATACCGTCCTTTTACACCGTATGTGGAAAGGTGAAATAAATATTTAAAAAAGCCTTGATTTCATTGAAAGCTCTTAAACAGACCGACGATTGCCACATGTACAGGATTTATTCTAGCTTAAAAGCTGATCCTCATATGTTCTTAAGTTTGAATTTAACAATCGGGTCTTTTACCCTGGTTGATCTTCTAACCGAATTGTAATTTTTCATCGATTAGGTCCTCAAAGAAACACAACGCCACCTGCTTACAACGGAGCTGCAGCAAGCTCAGCTCAGTTTCAAAATACAAACGTAGGATTGAACGATAACAACTGCCCCTATTACGAATTGTACGGTCCGCCGCCTAGCTACGAGACTGTAATTGCTCAAACCCGGGGTAAACTAATGAGCTCTACACCGCTGGAGCATTCTAGAACAAACGTACAAACTTCACCCAATATCCAGAGCCAGAACGTAGCGCATTGTTTTTCGCACAATAGTTACGGTAGCCTCCCGACCAGAATACACATCGATAACGGTATAGCTGAGCGGCGTAACAGCTGCGGATCAAACCTGGAAGAGTCTGCTGGAGAAAGTTATCAGACTCTTGCATACAAAAACTTTGGCCCAAAGTGCGAAGGTCAACAAGTACTAAGACTCGGTGGCAACAGCGCCCCGCCAGATAACCTTTACCAAGAAAGTACTGCCTCGGGAACGAGACCCACAGTGCCACATAACATTTTGAAAAAGCTGCCTTTCTGCACGCAGCAAGAAAGTAGAACGGAACCGAAAGAAGAAGACGCTGCTATTTCGTTACATAGCAGTAAATCTAGTCCCGAAACTTTTACTAACACTGGCGGAAACGGTTCTGCGGAGTATAATCCATCAGCAGCATCTGCCAGTTGCCAATTTACACAAAATGTTACGATTAATCGAGGGATTGAGGATGTAAGTAGTAGCAGAGGGGCTGAAGCGCAAAATTTTGGGGAATCGGAAGTTGAGATAATGGAAACGGAACAGCCCAGCGATGAAAATCACACAAGACTGGATCCCAAAAGTTCTCGAATACCGAAAATATTCATGTTCTTAAAAGGAGATGAGGGATCAGCGGATGGCTTAGGGTCAAGATATCATCGAGCGCAGAGCAGCTCTTTAAAAGGAAGATCGGAAGGATCTCAGCGTTCAGAATCCAGAGATAGATACTGCGAAGTTCACAGATCCAAAGAAAATAGAGCAAAGGATAATAAAAGGCGGAGAGAAGAGAGTCCGTCGAATTCTGCAGCTAGCGGATATTCGAGAAGCACAATTAAATCTAATTCTACTAGTTGCGATGAATGCATAGCACAAAGCGTCGGAAGTATTTCTGAACTAAATCCATCCAACAATGTGATATTACCTTCTCCTAATCCTAACGTTCAAATTAATTCTTTACCTCCGATAAATATTATTGAAAACTATCAGCACTACCCTCCAACGTCGCCTGCGCAAAGGTCAACGAGCACAAATTTTGAAAGTGAAAATAAATTAGGCAGATCAAAGTCACTCGACTAATATAAGTAATAATACAGTAATATTAATAAATGAATAAGTAAGCAAAAAAAAACACAAAAAAAATAAGATAAATAAATTAAAATTAAAATCATAATAGCTATACACTAATCGCGAGATACTTCATATTTTTTAAATATAAAACAAACAAAAAAATAAAAATAACAACATATTTTCCAGTCTACTACATACTACTAATTTGAGCAATGATTTTTGTACTATTATATTATCTAATGCAATAATTGTATATTTTTCCCTCCAGCGACCCTTTCGATATTACAGCGGTATCCCCTCCTTTCCCCCCCTTGTATATTGTAATAATATTTTAATGTACCTACGTTTGTCTACACACAATATATATGTTATATATATATATATTATGTGTTGTTATAGAATTGCGTAAATATTATAACACTGAAACGACTTGACGCCTATGCAACTCTGCGCGTCTTATCGAGGAGCAAATATTATAATTTAGTTACATATTATTTAGCTATACCGAGCGACTTTTCTATTGGAAATTCCACATCTTTCTAATCAATATATAACGATAAAACTGACTGTTTTTTTCAACAAACGTGAAAGATAAAATACCCGCGAGGAAAAATACATTACAAAAAAAATAGACAATGTCATTGGAGATAACACGTTATATTCTAGATGTATAATTAATCATCGTAAAGTCCATTTGAAATACGACAACCACAACATATATATTGTGTTTTTTTAACGCAATAGAGCTGACTTGTTCAATTCTTTCCTACTTATTTTATCAACCGTATATACATATATTTGTGTATTTAATATATTGAATATTCTATTCCATCAGTTCAAAAAACAGAACGATTTAAAAAATGTATGGTGCGATCACATTATACATAATTCCCAGCTTAATCAAATCTCAGAACAGATTATTTTTCATACAGGAGAAAGAAGCAAGAGAAGGAGAAGATAAAGAAGAAAAAAAAGAAATTAATTTAAAAAAAAAAAACAAAAAAAAAACGGTCCAAGAACGAATAATTAATATAATATATGTGCCAATAGAATCAAAACCGTGTATAGTGACGTTGCAGATTTATCGAGAGAATAATAAAATTGGTGAGTGATTGATAAGAAAGGAATAAAAATGATCTCTGTACCAATTAACCGGATGTAATAAAAAGAAAGTTACTTATGGTGAGAGTATAAGGATATTATATATAAGGAACTATTTTTTGTATCAATAAATAATTCTTATGTATAATCAATCGTAATAGATACCCGCGCTGATCAAACGAATATAGATATATACCAGTGTATCATATAATAAATACTATACATTGATAAATTTTATGATATTAAAGACAATTCAATGCATATTTGTTTATAAATATGCTTCGTAAGCAAAAAGAAAAAAAAATATACTGACATTATATTATAAATACGTCCTTTTTATGTATAACGTGCAATGATATATTCTATACAAAAAAAAGAGAGAATAAAACAAAAATACCACTGTATGATATTGTACCTATACTGTAAAAAAGTTCTACATAATTACTACTACCAATAAATACTTGAAATATTTATTCACAACCCAATATAATAACTTTATACTCAAATATAATAGATATTGGCTCAATCAGCTCAATGGAATCCAATCAACTATGATTATTCAACCAAATTATATATCTTTGTCTCGATATTTCATTGTACAACATGATACGTTATATTCAAATCTGATCCTTTCAATTAGTTTCGATAGAAAAAGGTCTGAATAATAGAAACCTCATAATAACAACTCAAACTCAATATATCCCTTTCCATATCCGGTGTTTACAAATCGCAAACATCATCACTGAATAGTATATAACGATTTATAAGATCTACACGCATAAAAAGCTGTAGAGACCGGATGATTATATTCTTGAAGTAAATATCGCTTTTTATATGCAATAAAACACGTGAGGTGTTAGCTAAATTTATTTGGGTAAACGATGTGATTTCTGTAGACGGAAAGACGAGAGTATAATAACATACAATTATATGTATTTAATTATGATGAAGATATATCAGACATGTAAATATTGAACAGACTTGGAAAGATTGGTCAAATATTGCAGTGTGTCTCATATCACTTCTTCTTGTTGAATGATGGGCAAGATGGCAGCTAGAGCGTAACGCTAGAGTGAAAATCAATATCAAGATTGGTAGAGGGGGAAATTCATCCCTTTGAATACAAGCAAAGCAAACCAGTTAGATATACCACCATAAATTGGGAAGAGATTTTGAGCAAAATGCCTTAGTTGAAAACTATGCAAAGTTCCTGATTGCCTAACACTTGATAAATTAAATATACTAAGAAATTAATTATTTATAAATATAAACATATATGGTGCTCCCCGGACTACGTACTGGCCACTACATAGTATAGATTTCTCTCTCTCTCCCTCTATCTGGAAATTGCAACATGTCAGTAAAGGTAAGTGACTATGCATTCAGAATAAGAAAACATTTTTAAGGAAATATAATATAACAGATTTAAATATGAAATAAACTACTACGCAGCGCCTACAGGAATTCATAATACTCGCTGAAAACCTGACGAGCTTCATATACGCGTTACATGTCCACTGTATATTATTTTTGGCCAAAAATAAAAGCACTACAGATAATCTGCACTATCTTAAGAAAAGAGTTTTACGCTCAGAGCCCAGTTGAAATTTTTCACTGGCAATCCCCAGTCGATATTTGTTTGAAACGTATTTCGATAAATCTCATCCAATATATCTTTTATATATCCTTTGAAGCGTAGTACAGGAATGGTAACTATAATAATACTCAAAACCTAACAAGAAACGCAGAATTGTTATTTTCAGCCCCGTACTTCACCTTGGATTTTAGTCCTCGATAACGTTATTCCCAAGCATTAGATTAACATGAATTGCTTGTTTTCTGGAGATGAGTAGGGATTCGCTTATTTGCAACCAGGTAGTATTAAACATTTTCCAAAGCTTAGATGAAGCGTGTGAAATGATAAAACAGAGAAAGCGAGCTTGGCTGGTATTTCTTCCTCATTGTATAGAATTGATGGATTAGTCAGCGAAAAGTATAGACCAGACTTGCGGCAGACTTCTTGCGTGGATCTACGAATTCATAACGATATATAACTGCGCGTCGTTATTTGGTGAGGAGGCTGAAAGTGCCAGCAAACCTAAGTGCCTGCATCCTGTCCAGTATATATACATATGTATACATACATAAACATGCTTACATCACATGCTCATAGTGCACTCTGACCTATTGATTCAAACGTGTGTAGTCAGTCAGTCATTTGATCGGTCGATTGCAGTTGGTTAGTCAGTTTGATATGATATATTGTTCAAATCGAAGGCATTGGAATTGGGAACTAGTTAGATTAGCTTGGTGCAGATTGGTTTATCGCTTCAAGAATTTCCCAGCACTGGCCAACGTCAAGACTGGCTATTTTAAACTATGTGTATAAATAGAATATGCAATTTCAGCTTCTAAAGGCTGAACCAACAAACTATAAGCTCTTAGTATTCCTCCGAACACATAAGTACCTATAAACTATAAGAATATTGATAATCTATTATCACAAAGTAGGAAAACAATCAGGAATTTTTTCTATCGAAATCATTTCTCCAGTAATACGCTACAGTTCTTCGCTGTAGGCAATTCACTAAATCTGTTGTGGTGTCAAAATTCTTTCTTTAGCACACTGTATTAGTATTGCATTTGAATAATTGTTTAAGAACACGATACAATATCAGTGAGAGAGAGAAAGAGAGAGAGAGAGACAATAAGGAAATACGTACACCGTTTGTACAAAAGGCAGATAATTAGCAGGTCGCTAGCTGGTATAATATATGCAAGTTGTATACAGTGAGTAGTGGAAAGGGACTAGAAGTAGCTGATAAGACATTGTTCTGCTACTGGACCCAAATGGGCCACAACAATAACAATTACGCAATCTAGTATTTGGCAATTATTCTGATAACTAAAGCGTGTTTTATTTATCATCTCCATGGTGGTAGGCAGCCTTTGAATTGGCAGTGTACACATCATCTAGATTAATCGCTTTATACGTCTGATATCTAGTTTGTTACACGGATACTATCGCCCGTTTACAATCCCCACACACAAACGTGTGTTTATTCACTATCAGCTATATACGCAGAGTTTAGCTTTTCACTCGCACACATGGCAAAGAAGCTTCTTGGATAGAACAGAGCAGAGCATTCAGTATGCTTTTAGCACTTGAACTAGAAGGTGAATACAAGAGCTTTGCTTTTGAATTCATTAATCGATAGCTCTTTATAACAAAAAAACCAATACACCCTCACATGCAAAATATCCAAATATGAATTCGCTGGGATAACTACATGTGAACAACCGTATACGTTGGCAATTCGTGTTAAATATTATTTTTGAAATTCTTCACAACAAAGAATCACACCATCCATCAAATTTTTATACATTATTAAAGGTGGAGAGATGTTTCGATTTCTCAGGGTATTACAATTATTATCTTATTCCGCAACATAACATAAGACGTTTTTACTCATAAGCAGAATAATTTCGAGTATTATTCGATTTGCGTGGTAATATATTATTATCAAAAACTCATTGTTCGTCTCAGGAACAACATTCAGTAATATTCAGTTATCTACGGATAGGAAAAAGTCTTGATATATGTAGTTATATACATACATATATTTTTACTCATTGGCTTGATATTGTACTGTGATGAGTTAACGTTTTGTCCAGTCTACAACGAGACGTTATTATTTATCTCAATACTAAACTGTCAATTGGGTTATTTTCCAGATGACTAGATATAAGCAAGCAGAATTTGAAGATGAAGACAGTAGCAGTATCGGTTCGGTGGCTCTCAACAGCGAAGGAATAAGCACGTCGGCAACGCACATAAGATATCACAACGTGAGTGGAAAAGAACTCCAAAGCTTGAGAATTTCACCCAGTATAGAATAGAAAATGCCTAATTTTGTTTAAAGATTTAACGATAAGTCTGATTAGCTGATACAAGACAATTATGTAGCGCTTGAATTTGAATAATCAAATATTATACCACTGTTACACAGTCAGGTGTTATACAGGGAACGACGCTATGGAGAGCGCGGAGTACCATGGAAAAATGCCTGGTGGTAACTTGCACCGCTCTCTTATTCATGGTGGTAGTCATGTCTATTGTGATCAGCAATAAAAGCGGTTGGGATAATGCGCAAATTTTGCACGTTACGTCGCATGGCGATGGTGAGTTGATCCAACCACATGGTTCCAGGCATCTGATTTTACCTTCTAAACAATTTTTACAATAAAACTCCTTATGCGAATTTATTTTTCAGACGGTACCCACTGTCTAACGGAGCATTGCGTAGTGGTTGCTTCTTCTATAATCAACAGCATGGATCGGACCGTCCATCCGTGCGATGATTTCTATGAATATTCCTGCGGAGGTTGGCTCAAACAGAACCCTATTCCAAATGGAAAGAGTATATGGGGTACATTCGACAAATTGGAACAAAAGAACCAGCTGGTAGTTAAGAACGTCCTAGGTGAGTCAAGGATGGTTTTGGATACTGACGAGTCTCTCCCTTAATTTTATATCCTCGATATGAATTTCATTCGCAGAGAAACCTTTGACTGAGATCAAATCAAAGGCAGAAAGAAAAGCGAAGCTCTACTATATGTCGTGTATGGATGCTAACGAAACTATAGAAGCTCTGGGGGCAAAGCCAATGATTACTTTGCTCGAGACAATCGGAGGATGGAGTATATCGGGGACATTTAACATCTCTGAATGGTCGCTGCAAAAGAGCATGCATATACTTCAGAACAAGTATAATATGGGCGGTCTTTTTTCATGGTCAGTTAACGAGGACGATAAAAACAGCAGTCAGCATATTATACAAGTAATAAACAGTCGACATTCGATTCTGTGATAATTGGCGACGTTTTCACTACTAGAAAACATAGTTTTGTTAATTTTTAGATCGATCAAGGAGGCCTGACGCTACCGACTACAGATAATTACCTGAATAAAACAGAGAACGCCAAAGTATTGGCAGAGTATTTGGAATACATGACGAAGGTGTGGTTCGTTTATTTTTCTTATGAAAGAAATAGCTCCGGGGATCTATGATAAGTAAATATTGTTTTAAGATCGGGGTGTTGCTTGGCGGAGAGGAGAATTCTACTAGAAAACAGATGCAGGATGTCATAGATTTCGAAACAAGGCTTGCTGAGATTACGATTCCCCAGGCGGAGAGGCGAGATGAGGAAAAATTATACAATCTTATGCCGCTGGACGAATTGCAACATCAAGCGCCATTTGTAAGTGACTAATTTGAGTAAATGTAGCAGAAATTCAACGTCATACTTCTAGTATTAGTACAATAGCAGCGGGAGCCTTCAAAATAAAGTTCACCTCTTATTTAACTTTTACAGATGTCATGGGTCCAGTATTTTCAAGATGCAATGCGACTGGTCAACAAGAAAGTAAATGGGAAAGTTATGATAGTTAATTTTGCACCCGAGTATTTTGTCAACTTGACTAAGATCATCAATGAATATACAAAGACAAAGGAAAAAAGAGTGTGAGTTGAAATTCATGAATAAATAACTAAGTAATCCCATATTTGATAGATGATGGATGAAGGGCGCAGGATCTGATCCAACTAGTTTAAAACCAGATCAGATATTCTATGAAGAACTCATTAACTTTGATCCCTTGACGCAGCATTGTAAACAATTACTTGGTCTGGCAAACAGTGCGTTCGTTAACTGCTTACCTGTCTAAACCATTCCGAGACGCTTACAAGGGATTGAAGAAAGCCCTGATTGGATCAGAGGGTGGGGACGAGCCATGGCGCTACTGTGTTAGCGACGCAAATAACGTAATGGGTTTTGCGATAGGGGCTATGTTTGTGCGCGAAGTTTTTCACGGACAAAGTAAGCTTTTGGTGAGCAAATTTGAATCCTGATTAATAGCGAGGAACACATCGGATAAAGTTCTCTAGGAAATATCGAGCCCTTTGGTATTTGATAAAATATTTTTCACCAGGCTGAGGGAATGATCAACGAAATCAGAACGGCTTTTATCCAGAATTTGAAGAACCACGATTGGATGGATGCAGAGACAAGAACAGCGGCAGAGCAGAAAGCTAATGCGATTACAGACATGATTGGCTTTCCAGACTTCATATTGAACGCCACTGAACTAGACGAACGCTACAAAAATCTGACGATAAAGGTCAACGAGTACTTCTTAAATAACATCAGAGTGAATCAGTATAATTTAAGAAGAAATTTAGAAAAGCTCGATCAACCAGTGAACAAATCTTCTTGGATCATGACGCCGCCAACTGTGAACGCCTACTACACTCCTACAAAAAATCAAATAGTTTTTCCAGCGGGAATTCTACAGAGCCCATTCTATGATATGCAAAATCCAAAAAGCCTGAATTTTGGAGGAATGGGAGTCGTCATGGGCCACGAACTGACGCATGCATTTGATGATCAAGGTAAATGAAATATATCATCAGTTGTGTAAATGTATTTGAAAAAACCCTTTGAAAGGCCCATGTAAAGTAAGACTCGACCAAATCTTTCAGGTAGAGAATACGACCTGCATGGAAACCTCAACAAATGGTGGAACAACGCCACGATTGATAGATTCAAGAATAGAACAGAATGTCTGGTCGACCAGTATAACAAATTTGAACTAAAGGGAAGGCACGTTGACGGGAGACAAACACTAGGTAATTGAGACGGCTACTTCTTCTCAATTGAAACCTGAAGCCAAAGATACAAATTAATTTTTAATACTTGAAACTCTGCACAGGAGAGAATATCGCGGACAACGGTGGACTGACTGCAGCCTATCACGCATATCTAGGAACGGATAAGAGTTATAAGGACCAACTGCCTTTGCCTGGCCTGAATCTAACTCATCGGCAATTATTTTTCGTTAGTTTTGCACAGGTATGATAGAACGATATTCAAGATCTCTGAAGAACTATGAGTTTCCTGATCCTTTTGCTGAATTTGTACATTTCTATCGCAGGTATGGTGTTCAGCAGCAACGTTTGAGGCAGTGGGTCTTCAGATAGAAAAGGATTCGCACTGTCCTTCAAAGTACAGAGTAGTAGGGCCTTTATCAAACTTGCCAGAGTTTGCGACAGAGTTTAATTGCGCAAAGGGAACGAAGATGAACCCAATCGACAAATGTGAAGTATGGTAATGCGTATGGGTATATTGGAACAAAAATTCAGTGTCTCAAAATCGCAGCCAGTAAAGTTGAGGTTTGTGTAAAACCGCATCGGCCGATTGTTTCTTAATCCATAATCGTTTGAAAACTAATCCAAGTTTTCAATAAGGAAAAAAATTAAAAGGTGCAGCCTTAAGCGCAGTCAGGTTCCTCAAACTATAATAGAATGGTAATTGAAGAAAGAAAGAAAAAGAGAAAAGAATTATTGTGATTCTTGCACAAGCAGCTACGTAATTCCTGGTCCATCTATAAATGTATATATACATAGTATATATTTCAAATCTTTCTAGCAGCTGAGTTTGAATTGAGTCTGTAATTGCAAATTTGCATATCGAAATGTGTTTGATTTGAAACTTGGCGCAGGAACAGGACGTATCAATGCATTAATGATATCCACGCTAATTGTGCAGCTAGCTTACGTGTTGTAATATTTTAGTATTATTTTACTATAAAACGAACAAACTAAAGTACACTTAGAATTTTTTTTTTTTTCTTCTTCCCGCAAGTAGATAGATAATCACGTATAATAACAATTATATGAGATCAAATCCATAACTCTATAGTTTTGAGTATCGGATCTTTTTCAATTTGGTATATATTAATACCGTTGCGCTGTACTTGAATATACCAAAATTTAGATGAGAGATCTGAGAATTATTATTCGAAACTTGGGGAGAATGTGATCATTGATAAAATTATATAAATAAGATCGGGTAGATATGTCCAAGGCTTGATATAACGCAAGTACTGCGGTTTATCCGCGAGAGAGAAATCAAATTATTTTTTGTCGTTTGAACAGTATTAGTCGACTTTTAATGGCGTCCATGTAATATATTACTAATCGAGAGTAAATAATTCACAGTTTACAATTAGCTTAAACAATTTTTTGCCATTCGATGATATATCATATTATATTGTTACTATATTACAGAATAATTTGAAAAGTTTTATAGTCGAAATTTTTTAAATAAATTATGATTATGTAGGCTTTTTAATTAATTCGCTGTTATCTGCATAAAAAAACGACGATAAATGGCAAAAAATTGTTTATTCAATAATTAGCTAACAGATTTGTCTGGTTTTAATTAGTGATTAAATAATTGAAACGGCAGTTGATATGTCCGATAACATGATAACACATATCGCTATGTGGTTCATTTAAAGCTCTATACAATATATTTAAGCATTTACCAGTCCCACAGCAATTTATTTTTATACTTGATTTATGTCTTTCTTTTTTTTTCGTTGATGTATGTTGTACATTATATGTATCATGTATATTGTATGATAATCCGAGGAGACGATGTTGTTTATTTTATATTTTTTTCTCTGGGCTTATTACCATATGTGTTTGAGATCATGTAATTTACGTAGATGTAATGTATATGCGCGCGTAATATTGTGCAGTTAAAATTATTAACGACATTATATATATTACAATAATTCGTATTTCAAATTATATACTTAAATGTTTGAAAATGATTCTATAATATTTAATTGAGCGAGCGTAAATACATTATATGTATACCATGAAATATAATATGCAGCTGCCTCAAAAATATCCGTGATATGTAATATAAATAACGATATATAAACAGACCTGTATTTATGTAGCTAAATTAAATGAAATAATGTCGTTTTTATTATACTTTCCCAACAATATTCGGTATTCGAATAAAACTTATTTCTTGTATCCTTATTATATTATATTATCTGAGTTAAGTGTATTATACATACATATGCATAGGTATATACATAAATATATAAGCCGCGCATTTGTATTAAAAAAAAATATGATCTTCAAACGCTATTATTTATTGTTTAAATGTTTACTTAAGCAATCAGATATTTAAAAATATATATATATAAAATAATATAACGTATACAATTTACAGTAAATTGTCTCGGTCATTTGCCATTATTTCATTAATTTCTTAAATCCATTATTATTTTTCAAATTCAAAATTATTTCTCTTCAAATTCCGCCGAACTATTTGAAATTGGCGCGCTTTTTATCGCGCGTGTAGTTCGGCGTCTATTCGTTTATTCGATCCGGTCCATGCCCGTCGTCTGCTCTAGTCAAACGCCGATAACAAGTGGGGTTATGTTTTGTGTATAGGTTAGGTTTAAGTTAAATCAGATTTACCAGCGATGATTAATATCGTACAGTCTTTAATAAGCCCAAGAAACTTGGTTAATATATCAAAATGTAGTAAAAGGTACGCGGGACACAGTAAATGGGCAAATATCAAGCACGACAAAGCGGTAATAGATGCCAAACGAGCTGTAAACTTTAACAAGTTACGTCGTCTGATGTCCGTTGCGATATCAGGTAATTTATCCGACAGATATTCAAAATATTCAATAAGCAACGATATAAAATCAACCGAAATCCCAAATCTCTTCAAAACTTTTTCCTAACCAACAAATCACTTACGTCTTTACAGAAGGGAACAGTACAAATCCTGCCCATAACCTAAAATTAGCCCAAGTTATCGAGCGAGCAAAAAAAGCAATGATGCCTATGTCGTCGATAAACAATTTACTCAGCACGGCTCAAGCTGCAAAAGGAACAACGAGGACAGGAATGTTTGAAATCCGAGGACCGTCAGGGGCGATAATAATCGTTGAATATGCTTGCGAAAATTTTGTACAACTGAAAATGGCAGTTAATACAATACTAAGAAAAGCCGGGTAATAAACCGATGTGAATATTTCTCAGTTTCGACCAAGATCAGATAATATTTCAGTTTTATTGAGTCGAATAATGGCAACTTTTAGCTGGTCAACTTCTGACGCTGGTGCACACCACATGTTCGAACGACGGGGTATAATAACGACTGATATACTTGGGAATCTGGAATCTGCTACAGACCATGCGATTCAGGCGGACGCTGAGGATGTTGAAGAGTTTGAGCACAACGATACGAAAGAATTTCATGTTAGAATTGCTTTCGTTTTTTGTTTTTATTCAGTGTCTGCTGGATGTTTGGCTGATTTTTAATTGAACCTTTGTTTTTTTTTTGCAGTTTTTCTGCGAGCCTAGATCACTTTTTGACGTCAAAAATCGACTCCTGGATCTGAAGTACAACGTCAAATCTGCCGAACTCCTATATGTTCCACATAATCGAGTAGCTCTCAGCGACAAGGATCTCGAAACAGCCGTTATACTGTGCGACAAACTCGAGGCTCTCGACGATGTTGTTAAACTGTATGATAATATAGAGTAATAAATTGCTAGTAATTTTAAAACTATAGATATTTCGAGTCTGGTTTTCTCACAATCAAAAATTGCTTCTTTCAAATTTCAAAAATCTCCACGAGATCGTTTTTTTTTTTGGTTCGTAGAAAAGCTGATTTATCACAAAGGAAATTGATTTCCCAAACGTAAGAAGCTGTTTCTTATTTAACCAGAGAGTTTGTATATTTATAAATACCGAAAATGTAACTAAAATCGTGGATTAAGATCAATTTATAAAATTTATTTACAACTAGATCGGCAGTAGGCAAATTGTATAACATTAAAACACAAACCCAGGTGTAAATATTGGTAAGAATAATAAATTACCTAAAAGTTAATCGACTCGTTCACTCAATTTGTACTCAATGATTAGTTTCTGCAACCGTGGCGCCGTATCCAGCCATCTCGTTGATATTAGATCCAGAAAAGTATAGAGTCGGCACCTTGATGAAGAGAGACTTGAAGGTCTTCTTCGATCTCTTATCTTTCTTATCCAGGGGAGTTGACGGCGTCAAATTTGCAGGAGTTTCTCCATTCTGTTCAACGTTTTCCTCGTCTTCAGTCGCCAAGTGGTTATCCAACTTCGATTTCTTTCCCAATTTTACTCCGTCTTCTCCGCTGCTTCTTCTTCTCTTAGTCGCAGATCCACTTCTAAGGATTTCCGGCTCGTCGGTCCCTTCGATGGACATAATCTCTACGATATCTTTTCCCTCTGCTTTTGACTTTGATCGTTTTTTATCCTTTTTTTTCGGTCCTGTCGATTCAACCGCTTCTTCTTGCCGATCAGAACTTTCTGGCTCAATAGCAACCTTGTTTTTCTTACTCTTGCTTATCTTCCTTGCGATTTCTGCAAGCACTGTGATTTCTACTTCCTCTGATCTCTTCGCCTTGTCTTTTTTCTTTGAGGACTTCTTTTCGGTAGTTTGTTCCTCGAGAACTACGATCTTTTTTTCTTTTTTGTCCCTCTTCTTTGTTCCCGAGCCTTCCATCTCTATTTCTAAAACTTCTGACTTCAATTCAGCGCCAGTTTCTATGTCGAGACTTTTTCTAAGCTTTTTACTCTTTTTAGGAGAGGCTTCGTCCAATAAAACGGCTTCTCCTATCTCAGATTCGTCTATCTGGCTTATTTCTTCGGCAGTTTCTTCGATCGTTTCCAAACTCAATGTTCTACGGTTTTTTTTCCGTTTGCTTTTCTTGGTTTTTCGTTCATTCAACTCGTTGTCATTAACTTCGTCGCTGATCGCCTCGATATCCAAAGCTTCGTTTACAAATCCCTCTGCTTCTACGCTAGGAACGATTTCAATTTCCTTTGGCTTTTTTTTCAGTTTGCTATTATCAACCTCGAATTTATCCAGCTTTCCCTCCCCCTTCCGCTTCTTCTTCTTCTTCTTTTTCGTAACAACGTCGGTGTTGTATTCTACCGTTTCGTTGAAAGTAACTCGTTTCTTTTTCCCGTCGTTTTCATCCGATAAATCGAGCGCGTTATTATCCAGGCCAAATTCTACTCTAGAAACTTCAAATTCTGCTCCGTTGTTATCATCCTCTATCGAATCGTTCAGATTTAGCGCAGGATTTACAAATCCTTGTCCAGAAAATGAGACCGAGGAATTTTCGTCAACTTCTTTACGCTTTTCTGGGCTCAGGCAGGGATTGTCGTAAGCAAAATCGACTCTGTTCGTCTTAGAGCTGATCGGTTTTTCTGGATATTCTAAATCCAGACCTTCGTTGGCAAAAGCAAACCCGGAATTTGTTGTATCGATCTCTTCTTCGTTTCTAGTGGATTTATTTTGCTTGTTATCGTTTCCAGAAGCTGAGCTAAATCCAAATCCTAATCTGGGTTCGTATTCTTCTTCGGAGACATCAGCTTCGTTTGAATGACCATTTTTAACAAAATTTGGAAACTTGTTTCTGAAATACTCGTCTATGTTGCCGCCTTTTATGGTCAAAACTCCGCCTCTGTTATCTTTCGAGCCAAGAGGCTCGGCTACGATTTCTTCTGGCGTTTCCTGGGCCTTAGAGGCATGGACTGCATCTTTGAGCTCTTTCTTGCCAAATATATTAGCCAGATCTTTGGCGCTGTACTTTTTGACGTCTTTGCCTCTGGTGAATTTGTGATAGCTGTAAAGAATGAAACAAAAAATCAAAATAAGGGTATAAATAAATTACAGAGTCAAAAAATTAGAGAAAAAGTTACTAACTGGACGCGTGCTCGGCTCTGTTTCGACTTCAGCTCAAGGGATTCTTCCTTCTCCGCTGATTTCCCCTGTGTTTCTGTTTCTCCAGCAGTTTCAGAGTTGGAATTTTGCTCTTGAAGCTGAGACAGGAAATCGTTGAAATCTGCTTGGTGCCTAGTCCATTGATCCCCTTTGTCCTTGAAGCCGATGCCTTGATTTAGATAAAGAATTAGGCTTCGTCTTTCACTTTGGTTGGTTTGTTCATCAATTGAGCGTAGGGTTTTATGTATGTGGTTTATTTTATCTTCTTACCAGACTGGTTGTTTTTGTAGCTGACTTTGACGTGCTCCGTCATACCCTGTTCATTAGCTCCCAACCCTTTGCCACTCGTCCAGCCCATTTTCTCCAACATTTTTTGCCCAAATTTGTTTGAGTCTGTTTCGAGGGTATTTTGTTATTTATTATAAGTAAAAATAAAGTGAAAGAATGCAAGAAACTCGAGATTTTCATTTTTCAAACTCATTTAATTAAGGAAAAGAACAAATTAACTTGAACGAGAAGTTGTCAGGATATTTAATTGTAATTCTTAGTAAAGGAAATTCGAGTCTTGCAAATAAGTAACGAGAATTTTAATTTGAATTTGAATCTGCATTCGAATTTTATAGGTTAGGATTTCGGAAGTTTACGACTCTTTGTAAAAATTTAACTCTGGCTCTGATGAATACAAAACATTCCGAAATCTTTTGTTGTGTTGATTTTTAATCTACTGGCTGACGGATTGTCACACATCACGAAGTTTTGATTGTTAATTAGCACGTGGGAGATAATAAATAACCTACCTTCGCTCCATTGCTTGCCGCGTGGATTTAACGTCCATTTCTGTTTTCTTCTGGGTTCTGCTAACATCGCCATATCGTATCAGGGTTGTTTAAGTTAATTATCACGAAATAATTATTACTCTATAAAAACCAACAACGAACAATTCTTTTCTGTTGATTATACATTCACAAATTAAATACGCTACGGTTATATTTGTTCAAACCGCAGCTCGTGATCGCCACATTATAATTTATTCAGACACTAGTAGCGACATCTCTGGTTCGATCATCGCATTCCAAGCTTACCGGGTCTCCCGATAGGCCGCGAACGGCATAAGATATTCGCGCAAATCAGATTAATGAGATTTCCGATGCTGACATGCGTTAGCTGAAAATTCAACTAAAGCGAATGATGCGATGAAAATTCGATAATTAGCAGCAAATTAGTCTGATGAACTCGACTTGTAATTGCCTGACAGTTTTCAGGCTGATAAGATATGACGTTAACAGATATAAATTTAGCTTTTCATTATCATAGCTAAAATCTTGATTTTTTTTTTTTTAATTTAGACGAATATATATGAATTATAATTATTTACTGAATTTATAATTGGTATGAAATAATCAAGTATTAGAGATCAGTGGGAATAATAAAAGGAGAAGGAGAACAAATATCGATCTTTCTAACTGACGTTTATTAATAATATAGAAACTACAGTCAGAAATCATTTGATATCTTGTTTTTTTTTTTTTTGTTTTTTAATTATTTTTTGTTGTTGTTCCTTGTATATGTATGTATATTTGAGACAATTGGTCGTTTACTCCAAAACGCTCGATTTAAATGAACAATAACAATAACTATAATAATACGTATGTCTTTGCCAACAGCCGAACAAATGTTGTTTATCTTTTATTTTTTGCTGTTTGGTTTTTCTTGTTACATTTTTTTTTCTTTCCTCTTTCTTCCGTCGTATTCTTTTAATCTTTGCATATCATCGTAATAATTAATAATAATACATATAATAAAGAAATTACATCCTTCTGCTCTATACATATTATATCATTGCTATAATAACTAAAATTTTCTTGATAGACCTTCAGATGAACATTTTTTAAATATAATTATTATAATCATTATTGGTATTATCATTATTATTATTATTATTATTATTATTATGATGCAAACGACACATTTTATGTGTTGTATACGTCTGCGGATATTCATTATTTATATACTTTGTTTATATCTATAATATATGTATATATATATATTTCATTTATTTATTCATTGATTTAGGTATAATATGGGGATCAAGTGACATCATAATTTGCTATCTAATTGTTGATTATTAATATTATTATCATTATTATTGATGATTAATTATAGTTTATTATATGCATGTTTGCATCTATAATGTATTTATGTAAACTATGTATGTACGTTTGTATGAAAAACAGTATGATTTTCTTTTTAGAAATGCTGATTTTCTTTTTTTATATTATCATTATAGAAATCTTAAAAATTTTCAATTTTTTATTTTTTTATTTTTTTTCCTCTTTACTTATATTGTATTTACATCTATGCATTTTTGCTATGACACATACGTATAGCGCGTATGGTAATACATTATACGATAGTTGTGAAATCATTCTATAACTATTTCATTTTATATTCAATTCAAGTTTTCTTTTTTTTTCCTTCTTTTCTTTGCCGAAAGGTATGGTTGATTAATTGTACATATATTATATACATCATATATACCTACATACTATATAATTTGAACGATTCTCAAAATGATAATCATACTTGTTTTTCTTTATTTATACTCGTTATTAATATTATTATTACTATTATTATTAATATTCACGTGTGTGTGTGTGTGTTATATAGTTTCTTAGAAACTGGTGATCAGAGCTATTATATTCGGATCACTATAAAGTATAAGTAATTTAACTCAATCTAAGGATATACATATATGTATATTTAAAATTTATGTATTTACAGATTGTTACTTGCAGCATTTGTATATAAACTAGGTTTACACATTATTATTATTATTGGTTGTTGTTGTTGTTGTTGTTGTTATTATTATTATTGTTATTCTGTGCCAATCAATACACACGATCATTCGTAAATACTAATCATCCTTTATTTTCCTTATATTTTCTTAGTTTTTCATTATGTACTTTTCTTTATCCTATTCTTTTCTCTTCTCTACTATATTCTCTCTTCAAGATTATCGTTCTTTCGGTACAACATACTTATATTATAATTGTATATATATATATATATATATATATCTGTCTGCCTGCGAACTTCCAAGATCATTTTTAGAGCCTTACAGGATTTAATTGTTTATACATTTAATTTTTTTTTTTTTTTTCCATGTGTATTTACTCATTTTCTTGTTCCTGACCCTGTAGAATAATATTGAAACGATACATCGTAGTTCGTTTCTTCTTCGTTGAGTTTTACAAATTATTATTATTACGGGTTTTTTTTATTTGTTTTTTTATTTTTTTCTTATTTTTTTTTTCGTTTTTTCATCATCGTTATTATTATTAGCTCAATAATCTTGTAAATATAAAATGATAGTAGAAAAAACAAAACATAGAAGAAACAAAATTTCATAAAATTTTTTTGACGTTCTAAAAATTTGTACTCAAAAGATTTTTTTTTTTTTTATTTGCGTGTTTTTTTTTCTTCACCTTTTTGCAGTGTGGTTTTCTTATATTCCGTTTTCATATGTATATATTGTAATCGCGTAATAATCATTAATTAATCAATGAATTAAAGAATCAATTAATCAATGATTATTCGTACTATCATTATGATTCTCTTGATATTACATATACGGTTTTTCTTCTTCAAATGATGAATTATAAAAATAGAACTGATTCGTTTTATTCTTTAAATTTTTTATCATTTTGTTTTTCGGCTTTGAATGTTTTTCAAATCATTTTATTCTTTGTTTCTTATTCGTTTTTGCATTTTTGTTCTTATTACATTTGATATTACGTTAGTACGTACATATTAACTCATCGATGACAAATACGTATACGTATGTTCATCATCATAAAACTTTTGCCATGTTTGATCGCACGATAATATGCGATGAATGAAATTTCCCAAAAGGGACGAATATTTCAACTAGAAGAGTCTGATACATGAAATATTTTGCACAACAGGCTCAAAAATGCAGACTATAGTTACAACTCTTTCGCAATAATATGAATGATTCGGATTATCGATCCTTGCTGACGCAATATCCAACTACACATCAATTATTCGAAAAGAACTCTGAACAATACCGTGTGAATATATTCAGATTGCAGCATAAAAATTTGTCTTCCATAGAGAGAAAGAGAATTTTAGTATAAGTTATGTTACTATTTAATTACGTACGCATTGATCGACGTTAGAAGCTAGAATAGATTCGGTTAGTACAGATCATTGTATCAAGGGCATGGAATATACGTTATTGCTACATAAGAAGAATTCGAAAATGAATAATTCGCGAAATTGCGATATCAGAAATTCTTCCTGTTCTAGAAAGCAAAGTAAAAAAGTCTAATATCATCAGCAACGCGAGTTCTTTTACGTAGTTCAATTATTATTTTAATTATTGCTCGCAAGAAAATCAGCGAAAAAAGGCAAATATGAGAAATGCGTTAAGCTAACTAGAATAGAAACAACAACAAAAATATTAAAAAAAAGTATAAACGGCGATATAGTAGAAATGCTGCATTGGGTTTGTGCTTATTTAATCCGTGTCGCAGTATAGTTTTTCAACAGATCTTTGAATCTACTTTTTCCGAGTGAAATTTACGAAGTAAATCAATACGATTTTGACCCGGAATCCAGAAATTAAAATCCTTACAAAACTGGACAAATTTACTACCTAAATGCAAATGGTTCTGGTAAACGATAGATTTTCTCAACCTTCTAATTCCCATCCCAGAAAAGATTTAGAAAGTTTTAGTAATTTTTTTTTTTGCTCCCGTATGATCACAAAATAGTTTTATCTGTTTATGCTCTTTGTTTTTTAAACATTTTACGGATATTTGTGGGTAATTTCTTATCAGACTAAAAGAAAAAAGGAAAAAAAAAACAGAAAACAAAGAAATATAAATGTACTCATGTGTTCATTATAATTAATATTGTTATCGATAATGATAATTATTATATAATTGTACGTACTCGGACGCTGCGTGTGCTCGTCACACTTATATGTATATTTATAGCTACGTATAATATGTATGTATAATACATGAATATTAGAACAACTAAACTGACTCTTTGCGATAGTTTAAAAAGGACTGATATACCAGAATTGATGATAAATTTCGAGAAAATCAGATCCAGAAAAGTTATCCGACAGTCGATTCGTATTAGGAAACAAGAAATTAAATTATTATGTAAAATTTATGAAGAATACTCCAATTTTTTCACTTATTAGAAATGTTTTTTCATTTTTTTGTGTATTATTATTGAGAAATTGAACTCGTGAAATGATTTCGTAATATTGTGAATTGATATTAACGAACGTATTATGTTTATTAGAAAAAAAAAAAAATGCAAAATAAATGAATATAAAATTATCTACATTTTTATTCGATTGTATGTATTTTCTTTCTTTCTTTCTTCCTTGCAAACCCAAATTTATAATCGAAGAACCCCTCTCGAGAATAAATAATCTTTTTTTCAAATTTCCGAGCTTTCGGAATATTGATTAGGTGTATATTGCACGTTGGGCAGTTTCTTGATTAGATATTAAATCTGTATTGCCTTTTTGAAACGATAGAAGAGAATAATGAAGAAATCAAATGTTCTTCTTCTTCTTGTTTATAGGAAGAATATAAAAATTGCAAGTAGATACTCGTTATGTATACTTCGATACATAAAATCCTACAAATGATAGAAAATGCAGATTTTAATCAATCGTTCCAGTTCTACAAAATCTGAAGAGATTCTATTTTTTTATCTCATCCTTTCGGGCTGCATTCGGTAAGAAAACAGCATTTCTTGATATTCTTTGCTTTGAGAATTTTCAACAATAACTAACAGTACGTTTCACATTATTTTATAACAAGAAAACAACGAATATAAATCCATAATCTAGAGAACGAAAGCAGCCCGAAAGAAATACAGAAACTCTAGAGTGGAAGAAAATCATTAAAAAAAAAAAAAAAAAAAAACAATATGCATTATTGTTTATGTACGTATGTATGTATGTGTAAATTAAGAAGAGATTCTTCTTAAATTCCCTCCCTATTTCTACTTTTTCTCTTTTTCTCTTTCAATAATCGTCGCGATATTAAAAAGCCATCGAGAGTTAATCAGGTGGTAGAAAACTGAAGAGTCTGAATTGTTCTCTGATGTGCGGTCTAACGTCGCCTCCCTGTAACGATTCAAATAAAAACAACTGTAAAGTATTTATATTATCAAAAAGTTGATTGTTAAAAAAAAATCTTGAAGATAAAATGCCAAATATTGAAAATAGATAATAATAATCCAATAATCGACTCACCAAATTGACTAAATTTTCTAAAAATGGTAACAATTTCATCAATTCGTTGTCCGAACGATCGGCAAACCAGCTTTCTATTGGTATTCCATTCTCTAGCTGTAAAAAAGAACAAAAATATTGAATAAAAATTGTTATTTTTAGTCTGGAAGTGAAATTGCATTTTTTGGGGAGGTAAAAAGAGTGTTTTCGAACCTGGTAGCCGAAGGCCTGAGGACTGTTATCGATAATAACAGTTTTGGACAAGTCTCTGCCCAAAATGGAGAGATCTTTGATGTAATTTCCGTTAACACATACGCAATGTTCTCTAAAAAGACGATATTTTATCAATCTTCTTGTCGGGTCTAAAAGATTCATCAATTTATTGGCGTAGACTCGTTTGCTGGCGGTGAAAAGTATCACTTCGTAAAGCGACGATACATGTTCTAAAAATTCCCTGAAGAATGGCCTCGTTCTAACGAAGACGGTATAAGTTACCTCCTGGAATACCACAGGGAATCTAAACGCTGCGTCTGAAAGTTCCTGCAGACTGCAATGCACGAGAGTTTCATCCTTGAAAAAAAAATAAGGAAAATTATTAGAATTTGGAGTTCGTGGGGAAAGAGTCGCAGAAAAGTAATTTAAGCCTACCAAGTCTAAAACCAGACTGAATTCCGGACTGCTTCTTGTCTTCAGAGGAAGAGCTGGGCACCTGGCCCTCATAGCAGGGGTAAGAGGAGGTAAATGTTTGATAAAAAGATAAGGATCGAAAGGTTCCCAGTCTTCCTGAGCCTGAGTAACCATATTTTCAACGCCGCAGCTTTCGACGATTTCCTCATTACCAACTTCCATATATTTAACGTCTTGATAGTCTCCGTCGATATCTTCCGAATCATATTTGACATTAAGATTGTCGTTTGAATCCGATGAGTTATTAGACGAATTTCTTGAGTAAACATCTGTGATATTGGAGTACTTTGAGCTGGGAAAGTCTTCGGCACTTTCGTACTTTGACGAATCGCTACTCCCTGTATTAGAATACTGATATTTTCCGACGCAGTCTTCGCTGCTATTCTCATTACCATCAACAAAACCGTATTTCGTATTCGGAAAGTATCTTTCCGTAGGATAAGAAGAGACTCTGTTTCCATATATCGGCGTCGAATGAATAATATTATTGTAGTAATCGACGGCAGGTTCGGCGTTGGAACATATTTCAGGATATCCGCAATGAAGGGAGAGAATATCTGTGGAAAAGGATTGAAACCAGTTAAAAATCGTCAAGAAAACCTCACAGAAATACCCAAATTTGCAAAACAATCAATTATTTCCATCCCCCAATGATCTACTGTGATTTTACCATGTGCTCTGCTGCTTTCCTCGTTCAAAAGGCAAGACAAATCGGGTTGTGGGGCCTCCGTAGGCGGCGGCATGAGTTCGGCAAGAGCTACGACGCTTGGTGTAGATGATTTATCGTCCTGAGGTGGAGTTGGAGGACAGATAGGAACGTCCTCGGCAAAAGTAGAAGTAGAAAAAACGCTAGACGGTATTAGATTCCAGTTTTCTTTCGATTCCTCAGATACTTTTGAGACTTTGGTGGTCTTCGGTGGCTGTAACAATTAACATAGAAGATCAGAGGCTGGTTTTTTTCTTCTTTCCTGACTTGCTAAAGCTCTGAGTATGAAAAAAATTCTTACGATGGTAGAATCCTTCGGCGGAGGACGAAGCAAAGGAGTGGAAGTGACCATAGCGCGTTTTATACACTTTCTTCTGCGTGGGCCACGTTCTCTTCTGATAGGCGGTGACTTGGCGAAGTGAAGAACGTTTTCTCTGCACGCCTAAGAAGAAGGAGATGAGAATTTGAATAGTTTTTTTTTTTTTTTCGAATTTTCAGCATCCTGTATTATTTTTCTTTTCTTTTTTGTCATTTTTATTACCTCTTTGAGCAGATTGGGTGACCTACGTCTCCATCTGGTGAGTCTGCCGCATCTGCTAGAAGTGTTTACTCTCTGGTTGCTATTACTGATTGCTGGAATTTTTCTCACCGCACCCGACTGAACTCTGCTACCGGTAACCTTGGAGCTTGTTGCTCCTCCGGTTCCCAGTCTGCCTCTAAGTCTTCGACTAACGTGCTCGCTTCTCAGCCACATATCTACCCACTCTTTACGCTTTCTAGATAAAATAGAATAAGATCTTGTCATTTTGAGAATTTAGAGAATTTATAGAAAGGAAAGGATCTCGACTTATCATAACAGACTGTCTACAAAGATCTTCAAACTCTTATAAAAATCTAAGATAACGATATGAATTTTAAAAGCTGATTAAAGTTGTATAGAATTTTCATTTCAATGGATTTTTTGGATTTGGCAAAAAATTCTAGCTACATTTCAGGATTTCTGAGAGTTCCAGTCGTCTTGGATGACCAACGAGAGATTTAAAATGAATAGTTGAGAGTCGTTCGTTATAAATGTAACTTTTTTTTCGGTCATTTGGTTAAAATCTGGCGACTTACTTGAAGGAAAACATATTTTGAACAAATTTTTTGAGTTTAACAAAAAAGTCCATGATTGTAAGAGATTGAGAATTTCTGATTTCATAACTACTGATCAGACGATGATGATAGATTTATTAACTATTAGCCTGAATTTTGTCTGCCAGTTTAATCGCATACAATTTTGTATCTCTTTATTTTAGCTGTCGGAATATGGAATATTTTGTTTACAAGCGAATTTCTTCTGTTCCTAATCGGCGAGTAGTCACAATTTTTGTTTCTCGACACAACGTATCTCATATTCTTTTCCTATTTAAGATAAATGTCCTAAAATGGTCTAAGCGGTTGATAAAACCTGCCTAACTGTATCCAGCGAACATTTTGGATATGAAATATCGTATTTTGAAAGAAAATGAAGAATATTGCGAATCGTATTGTTCGCAAACACGATTTGTCCAAAGATTTGAATCCCGAGTTTTTCCTGGATGATAAAAATAGATAGAGGGATGATTGATGAAAAAGGAAGAACTAATTACAGAAAAATATGGATAATTCATTTAATATGAGATGGAAGCTCGTCTTTAGTTGCTTGATTTTTTTTCCGATCCTCATTACCGCCTCGTGTACTATTTCCCCTTAGCAACACCCACCCACCCCCAAAAAGCCCTCTTCCTCTCTCTCTTTCGTTCTCTCTCCTGACTCCCCACCACCATCCACCCACGCTCTGGAGATATTGATTGCTCTCAACACTCCTGGTGGAGTCCCTCTTTACACCCCGGCAAACCCCCTCGCCCACAACTTGAGTTCTCTTCCTCGTTTTTTTTTTTGTTTTCTGTTGTTTTTTTTTTCTCTTTGGCTGTTTTATAGATGAACCGATAGATAGTTAGATAGTTTCGCAGATGGATGGATAATAATGATTAAGAAAAAAACAAAAAAAAAACAAGATGAAGAAGAAGGAGAAGAATAGTTAAATAGATATGCACTGCATCATCCAGCTTTCGCTTCAACGGACTTTTATTTTCTTTTACGACATCTTTCATATGCCAATATTCATTCGTAAGTGTATTTCGAGTCGCAAGATGGTTTTGGATTTATGGAATTCACTCGGCTAGATGAAAATAAGGGAATATAATATAAAAAGAGTGAGAAATAATAAGTTCCGCAGCATTTTGAATCGACACAGTTTGATACCGTTAAGGTATTCCTGTTTGTTGTCTATCTATTTCCAAGAATATGTACTACCTGAATCTATTTGCATATCGTTTTTACGCAAATTTCAAGAATAATCGTTCACGTTTCCGAATCGTTAGCATTTTGTAAACAAGTTGATAAAAATAAATGGTCGAATGGCTCGTCGATGATCTGAATTCATTGTTATATATTTTGGTACTAACAAATTTCTATTTTTATTTACATATCTTCTCTTTTAATAATTCTTCTCATTTCTGGTTGATAAAAAACATGGCAACGATCGGGCCCAGTTAAAGCTCGATACTCGACTGAACAAGCGATGTTCTTTATATATCTATATAGATGTGTAATATATGTACATAGTATAATAACGGAAATGACAAAGCTAATATATACAACTTGTCTCGTCGTCGTTCTACCTTGACGACGAGCGTTCTAAATCAAATAAATTGCATGTTAAATCAAACATGAATTACACTAGGCTTGAGAGTGTTAGCTGCGTTTGGTGACACATATTTTACTAATTTACCTAACGAGGATTCGAAAAAATACAAAAAATAATAAACAAAAGAAAACTTGAGAAAACTAATTAACAAATTCCAAAAACGCCAAATATAATCAAAATAATAATAATGATCGTCAAAAATCGAATTAATTTAACGAAAGATTTATTTATTTATTTCCAACAATTTGAAAATGCGGAATCGAGATCGAAAAAGATGCAAATAAATAAATGAATGAATAGAAATCCGATATGTAGAATTTTTTTTTTCTCGTAGAAATGATGGATTTCGTTTGTTATTTTTTTACATAGACTTTTTTTTAATTATTAGATATTGAATAAAATTATACGGGGATATAGAAAAATGAAAATAAAACAAAGTAAAATATTGCAGAATAACAATGCATTATAAATTGTGAATAGAAACGATGAGTTCTATAGTATACAGATTATAGTCGCGCGCTCAGCGAACGTAGCCTGAAGTTTTAGCGCCAAAATAATTGACGTTTCGGAGTATTCTATTTATAGAGTCTCACCGCTTGTATGTATGTAGATATTATACACATATGCATATTCATAGATGTGTGTATACATATACGTTTATCCAAATACATACATTACACGTGTACGTGTATCAGTGGAGAATAAGAAGAACAAGAAGAGGTAGAGGAAGAGGAAGAGGAAGAAAAAGAAGCCAGGGAAGTATAGTATAGAAAGGTTGCTGCTGGGAGTATGCGTCTGTCCCGACTAGAGCGTTTCTCTTTTTCTCTCTCTCTGTCTCTCTCGCTCTCTTTCTCACTCTCTCCAAGTGAGTCATAATGACAACAATAACAATAAAAAACCAAAATATCCATTGAAAAATTATAGAAAAATGGAAACAATACAATTGCGATTAAAAAAGAAGAAAATCGGAAAAGTAATCGTTTTTCCTAGGGGAAAAAAACAACAACAAACAAAAACAAAAAAAAAAAAAAAAACATTTGCCGTATTGATCAACGCTCGCCTGTTTTCCCTGTAATAAATAACAATAATGAAAAGCTTCTCGATGTCGATATGTAACTGCGTTTGCGGGAAAGGAAAAATTAACAAAAAAAAAATTGAAAAAATGATAAAAGAAATGATTCGAATGAATCGCGAATAAGGCGATCGTAGTATAATATATAAGTTCAGGCGGGTGTGTAATCGATTGTTTTAATTATTTAGTTGCGGCTATCGTCGGCCTTGTATTGTGAATACAATCGACACATACTTATTATTATTATTATTATTTTTATCGCTATCGAATAGAATCCACCAATTCCAATGCCAATTTCCGATTGTGAGTTTGAAATTGTTGCGCGGGATATAAATCGTCGTCGTTGGTGACCATGGGTTAGAAACAAAAAAAACTAAGAAAAAAAAAAAAACTTAAAAAAACCTACAGTCGCGTTCGCTTGTTATAGATATACAACGAATTTAGGTATGTTCTTATGTAGCGTCGTCGATGCGATATAGATATGTATGCATAGGTATACATATACGTGGAGTGAGGCGAGGAATAAGCGAGATTTTTCCGTCTAGATCCATAGCGGGAAAGAGAGATATATAGAGAGAGTAAGTGAGAGAGAGAGAGAGAGAGAAAGAGAGAGAGAGTTTGTTGATGTGTGCGCGTATAAGTAAAGAAGTAAGTATGTAAGTAAGTAAGCAAGGTAGCGTGTGTCGACGACGAGAAGCTAGTATAGACTATAACAGTAGAGTAGCTAAAACGTTCTATGAAAAACAATCGAAAGCTTGTACCCGTTAAAAGAATGATATAAATAAAGCCGGTAACTTACCATATTATATAACGATGCGATGGACTGTCACAATAACAAACATAACAAACGATTTGATGATATTGTAAGAGTAGCTTATTCAAACCGCTTGAAGCGTTCGCTTTTCATCCCCCAAAACTAAAAACAAACATGGCGACGGCGTCACTTGAAAACACTACCGAGTCAGACGATATACTTTTTGTTTAAATTGACGTATTTTAACGGATAAATTCAATTAAGATATTCGCTGTTTTTGAATACACGATAATTTATGGCCTATTTGATAAGCCGAGGCCTGATTCAGCGTCTTTTATCTGTCAAATAACAACCGTCAAGACTTCCGTCCGCATCAGCGCCATCTTGTCAACGTCAACTGAGACCGGGAATTCGTTATCCATGAATTCTCCCCACCCATTCCGCGGCAAATAGTCCGCGTCTGCGTTATGTAACTCAAAATATTTACTTCCAAGCGCGGCAAAATGATTATTTTTCTTTTATTACGCGCGTTCTAGATATTACGTCATAATCGTCGAGTCTATTATAGCGATAGCTTTTTATTATTTACGACGACTTTGCGAACGCGGATAAGAAATAATGGCGGGAAAATTCAAACTTTAAAAACGTATATTTCGATTATTATCAGGAATTAAAAGACGCAAATAAGTGTTGATGCAATAAAAATCATTTATCGATTTTATTATCATAGAATAACATTAAGTTTTTCTATTTATTCATAACTTCGCATATTTCATGTTTTTCTTTTCAAATTCCCTTTTTTTTTTTTTTTTTTTTGCGGGAATGAAGATTGTACAATTATTTTCAATCGTAGAATAATAATAATAATAATAATCACTCGCGTATTTAATCGATAAAATTATACGCAATGTGTGTATAACGGGAATATCATAGAAATATTTATCGCCTATCAGTTTTTCCGACTCCTCTCTTTCCTGAGAACAAATGCCTCGGCATTTTTGTACCGATGAATCTATCCGCCTCTCCCTTAAGACCCTTCTTGGCAACTTTCTTCTTTATCGCTTTGTGAGCAACGTTCTTCAGCTTGTTCTTCATCTGCGAATAGAATAGAAAAGAAAAGCGAATCAGAACAGAGACAAAAAACAAAAAACCATAAAATCTGCACCAAAGTAGATAAAAATAACTGAATGTTTACGAAAATAGAACAAACGAGCGATATTTAATTTTTTTAAACGAAGAAATCTTGCACAGGAGTCTCTCAAAATTGAAATATACATAAAAAACACTTACAACATTGTCCTTGATTCCCATTTCGTCACGACCTGGTCTAGAAGTGCTTCTAGCTCTAGACTGGGACTCTGACTGAAGTCGCATTCTCTTAGAAGCTGGCTGTGATTGAGATCTAGATCTCTTTCTGGTCCTTGTGAAGTTTGCCTGTTGATAACATACGGTAGTTTGATCAGTAACGAAGAATCAAAGTATATGTATAATCAATTACCGTATTGTTCTGAATGTAAGTCGAGGTTTTTTTGTTGTAAAATCATTACCATCAAAAATTCGACCTCGACTTATACGCAGGGTCGACTTATATTCGGGATTTTTTGTTAGCCAAGGGACTGAGACAAAAAAATGTAATTTTTCCCCAATTTACGCGACCGACTAAACAAACGCCAAGAATTTCTATTGATGGTAAAATTCGACCAACGAATTTCACGCTGTCGCTGTACGCGTTTTTTCCGAGACATCGAAAATTCGAATTCCTATTTCTTTAGCTTCTTGTCGACTTATTATTCGCGAATTGCAAACGAAAATACGTGAAATTAGTACAAATTCAAGTAGCATTGAATATTTCGCGTGTATGAATAGAGTCGAATCTAAAATTTCACAGAAAAATCAGCAAAAAACACAAATAACTGTAGAGCCGTAACAAAATTCGGCATCTTACATAAAAGTAAATTAAGAAAATTGCAATTCATGAATTCCGATATACTTGTAAATATTCTCTTGTGACTACAATTTGTCATAAAATTCTACCCATATTCACTACCTAAAAAAAAACAAAAAAAAAAACAGAAACTTGATTAACATCGACTCACGTCATCGGTATCAGCCATATCAACGCCGAGGTCCTCCATCTGGTCTCTGAGTTTACTGACAGACCGATCCCTTAATTTAGAAGCAGCTGTTCGAGGCATGACTGGTTTTGTCGAAGCCTTTTGTATCCTGGCTTCGTCTTTCATTATAGCTTTACGCTCCCTGATTTGCCTGGCCAGATCCCTAATTTCCAACATAGTTTCGCTTAGCTCTGGTATCTTTGAGTCATACACACCGGCCTCTTCCCTCATGCCTTCCTCTTCCTCTAGAGCGTTCAGTTTCTAAAATAGAATAAAATTGCAGGATTTTAGAATTCGCTTTCTCAATCAACTCCGTTTTTCAATTGCTATTATCGCCGCTTCATAGCTCACCTCGAAAATATCCGGGTCTATATAATCGGCGATGTTATGTCCCTCCCAGAATTCAGGAATAATATCAAACTTCTGATCTCCTTCGATGTCGTAATTCTTCTTAAGATCCAGAACGTAGTCGTCGCCCATTTCCTCTTCAATCTCCCTTTCCAGTTTTCGTTTTTTCTCAGTTTTATTCGCCGCCAGTTCTTTCTTTTTCAATATGTTTTCCGGTATGCAGGGAGGACGCGCCTTCTGATCTCTTGGCGCTGGTCGAGCAACGTGCAAGCGATTCAGCACAGATTCCATCTGAAAATTAAATTTGGTTTTACAGTTCCATCCAAATGGAATGAAATTCTTCCTGAAAAATATGGAATTTGATTTCCGTAGAGCTTCACCTTCTTCGTTCTCATTTTCAACTCGACTCTGTGAGCCAGAAGACGGTCGCAGGCCTGAGTCTTGACCTCCATTACTCCGAAATCTGTAATTGTGCTCATTTCAACCAAAGGAAGATCCGCGTCGTCTTCAAAAGGCTTTAGAATCTCGCGTTTAGCTGCAGGGAGTTCGTCGAGTCGAAGAACGTCAACTTTATTCAACACTATCATCAGCGGCTTGTTTGTAAACAGCGGTTTTATCGATTCGAAGAGTTTTACCTAATGAGAAGGACAAATTAAGCAAAGTGTTGTTAATTATTTCGTCCATTTAAGCCTCGTAATCTTTTTTCTTTCTTTTTTTTTTCTGCAAATGAAAAAAGAGGCTTTTCATCGAAGCTGTTCAATCTTTCGACAAATCGATTTGCTTTTCACAGAACAATTACCTGCTCATCCAAAGAATGACCGCACTGCTCGGAAATATCTATAAAGTATAAAACAGCGGCGCGTAAATGAGCCAGGGCAGTGACCGCTTGCATTTCTATGACGTTTCTTTCCTCCAAAGGATGATCCAGGATTCCAGGAGTGTCGACGACTTGCCAACGGAGATATTTGTAGTCTGTATGTCCAACGTATAATGATTTTGTAGTAAATGCGTAAGGCTGGACCTCGACGTCGGCTCTAGTGATCTAGAAATAAAATAACTATTGTTGTAAGATCGAAAAATGTAGATGTTGTGAATTTTTTCAACTGATATTTGGAAGAATTGATGTAATCGTTCATCAAATGAGGGAATAAAAGACGTTGAGTTTTGAAGAAATGTCTTGAGTTCATAATTAATTATTGGGTTTTGTCAACACCTTGTTGATGAAGCTGCTTTTCCCGACGTTGGGAAATCCACAGATTATGATCGTTCTTGTGTAAGGATCTATGCTGGGTAGACGCGCTAAATGCTGACGAACTTGTTCGAGATAAGTTAAATTCGCTGCTTGTCTTTTCATTATCGTCGCCATACGACCCAGGGCTGCTTTTTTCAACTGCTTACAACGGTACAAAGAATCTCCATACTTCAGGAGACGAACGTAGTCCTTTGCCACACTGAAAAAATATCAAATTTGTAAAATTAAAGGATCTTGTAGAGTATGTAAGTTTTTCTTTTCCCCTGGTTAAAAACAGTTTCTCTTGTAGATTCTTCGATTTCTGGTACTTCGTTATCAAAAAAGGCATCAAATAAAGAAGGAATTGTGTGAATAATATGAAACCTAATGAAAAAAATTAAACTTTCAAATTGGAACTACATTTTTTCCTGATTATTGAGAAAGATTATTTGTATATTCATAAAGTTTCTTGAAATTCAGGTCTTTCTAGACTAAAAAAATGATTGTTCAAACGTTGATTACTTGTCGATCAGATGTCTGGCGGTATTGATTTGTCCCAGAGCAAGTTTGTAGTGATCTTTGTCGTACAATACGTTCATAAGATCAGCGTAGAATGGATGAACGTCGTCTAGTTTTGGAAATTCTTGAATTATCTGGCTCATACGATCGTGAAAATTTTGCTGCGTGAATTTCACTTTTCTTGTGTAAAATGCACGGATACGTGATATTTTGTAATTCTTGTGTATCACCGTCGGTGTCTTGCGCTGCGTCTTCGACAATATTATGTCGATGAAGTCCTGCGAAGGGAAAAAACACAAATAAGAATGAAATACACCCAATCAATCCGACATATGCACAAAACCTAACCTAACCTAACAATGAAAGAAGAACAGAAATTAGAGAAACTTTGATTCAGAGGTAAAATTTATTCCGTAGTTTTTCTGATTGTTGGTAATAAGAAGAAAATAGACAGACGAATCGAAGGCTAAGAAATATTGAAATTATCGGGGAGTCGGATTTCCTGTATTTAGGTTAGGTATCGATGTTTTGTTGGATAATAACTGACCTTGGCTGTCGGGACCACCGCGATCTTCTTGAAATTATAAAGAGCCATTTTGCGTGATTAATTACGGCTCGAGATGCAGTTTATTGTTGAAAAACACCGTCGGAATCTAAACTGGGATTCTGTCACGCACGTGTTGCGCGACGATCCCGAAAAGAAAGATGGCGGCGATGGATCCAGCTGCCCTCTGGCGTTTGGGATGTGTATTAATTTTCGAACTAGTTGAACAGGCTGGAAAACCTGACGATAATGAGTCACTAGGATAGGAAACCGCGGACGATAATAAATCACTAGAATCTTACAAGTGATTATATTATTGTAAGGGGGGAGTCCCGCGTCATTTAACAGATAAGACCGAAATGAGCTACTCACTCCGCTACTAACTCGTGATATTAGAAAATACAAGAGATACTGTGTACAGTCGACCGTGAATCAAGATGCTTCGCAGAGGTAGATGCTTTTTACAACTAGTCAATCGCTCAAGATATTACCCGCGGAATAGTTATCATGACGAAGCATCGGTCATTGGCACCGAACAGGATCATAATTCACCGGCTTATCAGGTTCGATATTGCATCCGATTTCATTTCAATTCAACGGTATTGTTATTGGGTTCGTTTTATTTACCATCTTTCCGAAACGAGAGCTTCGAAAACGACATGTGGTTGGTCATTTTTTAAATATCGACCAATCAGATGTCATTTTCGTCTTTTTCACTTTCAGAAGGTGACAAATAAAACGCGTTCGTTATTATTATCATGGAATAAGACCTAAGCGTGTGTAATTATACGTGCGTGCGTTGATTATGTATATCGCGTTTTATTACACAATGTATAAATATCTAAATACATATATAGCGTGTATGTATAATGTACGAATTTGAACATTTGATGAATTCGTTATCAGTATACATCGTAAGTTTTAATTCTTATCTCGCGTCTATATTTTTCATTATCTTATTATAATATCGTTATTATAATCGTGATTCCTGTACTGTTATTCGACCTGAAACAATGTGCAACAATTATTGGTTGCGGATCCTAAATCCTATTTCATTTTACTTTATATATTTTTAGTCATTGATATTTATTATAATTTTCACGGGATAAACCCCTTTTACATAATGACCAATATACAAAAGAAAAAGAAGAAAATAAACAAAATTGCACAATTTTTTAATTGCATAGGTTGACAAAAAACAGATGAAATTAGAATTATATTATAAAATGATGTATTCAATATTTCAGTATGTTTCACAATTTCCTGAAAATTCCAGCGTTTCCAGGGGAAAATTCCCTCCCTTTTTCAGAGTAAAAATCTCAGTGTATGGGGCCACGCGTATTGAAATGCGAATATTTTTCTATAAGAATATTCATCTCACAACTGGCTTATTGTTTTCGATGTTTAATTACTTGTGTAGGCGATAGTAGGTAATAATATATAAGTAGAAGTTAAAAAAAAAAAAAAAAATTGTTCTCTAATAGGTTCAATGGACTTCATTTCTTTTTTTTTTATTCAAAAACTGAAATCAATGTATATAAATGATCGAAATGTTGAATTTAGATCATTATATTGAAATATCAAGACTTGAAGCTATTTCTGTAATAAAAAATGTATGCTATTGTTAATGAAAATGATTTTAAATTGAATGAATTAAATTAAATTTATGCGTTATTATTATAATTGCTATTATATTATTTATGTTATTTAGCTATTTCTGCTATTTTTAATTTATTAATAATATAAACTAGCTATCGCATAACTTTCATATACCTATATACTTTGAACAATATTCAACACCACCAAAAATCTCATAAAACGTATTCGCTTTTCGAATTTGAATAAGAAATTTCAAATTTACTGGACTTTAGCAAAATCCCCTGATAATTCTCTGTCCAACAAAGTTCCCTGATGAGAATTCCAGGTTTTCCCTGTCCCTGGGACACCCTATAGAAGAATACAGTAATAAGAATAATATATTTCACGATTTCCATTTCTCATCAACATATTCAACAATACCTCCTACACACATTAGCATCTAGAGTGGTAATACAAAGTCAAGAAACAGATTACATAAAACCTGATGATTATTTTTCACACTTTTTTTTCCGAGGGACCCCAAAAAAACCCAAGAATTCAAATACCATTTTCTTTCAAAATTCATTTCAAAACACGAAGAAACAACAAAATTTCAGGAAAACTATGAGCAGATGAAAGAATTGGTGACCGAACTACGAACCGTAGTGGGTAAAGTGGTCGAAGGAGGTGGTGAAAAGGCGAGAGCCCGTCATGTAAGCAAAGGTAAATTATTGCCAAGAGAGCGGGTCAATCATCTGCTAGACAAGGGCTCTGCGTTCTTGGAATTTTCCCAATTAGCCGGTTACCGGATGTACGGCAAAGACGAAATACCTGCTGGAGGGATCGTGACAGGAATTGGAAGAATCGAAGGGTGAATTAGAACTGATCGAACTGAAGACAAATCCTTAAAATACAAAGAAAGAATTCCAAGCCTCATTTTTCTCCTTCTCTTTTTTTTTTTTCATTCAGACAAGAATGTGTCGTAGTAGCAAACGACGCGACAGTCAAAGGCGGCACCTACTACCCGATAACAGTCAAGAAGCATTTAAGAGCGCAGGAAATAGCCAAAGAGAACAAACTGCCTTGTGTCTATCTTGTGGACAGCGGCGGGGCTCATTTGCCCAATCAGGCTGAGGTTTTCCCTGACAAGGAACACTTCGGTAGAATTTTTTACAACCAAGCGAACTTGAGCGCTGCTGGTATTGCTCAAATCGCTGTTGTTATGGGCAGCTGCACAGCTGGCGGCGCTTACGTTCCTGCTATGGCTGATGAAAATATCATCATTGGCAATCAGGGGACAATATTTTTAGCCGGTCCTCCACTCGTCAAAGCTTCTACTGGCGAAGAAGTTTCCTCAGAAAATTTGGGAGGCGCCGCTTTACATTGCCGGTACACAATTCAGACTGAAAGTATTCAGATATGATGAAGTTTTATCGATTTTAGACTCTGGAACACTACAATAGAAATTTAAACTATGAAAATTTGAGATTCTCTCAATTTTCAAACTCTGAAAGATTTAATTCAGGTCCAAAGTATAAAACCAAACGCCTTCCTTCAGTCTTAGACGCTGAATTAAACGAAATAGAACCTTCTGAGCACAGAATTTTCAACCAGTTCTCTAATTTCAGTTCAAAAAGTTATTTGATGATCAATTTAGTTGGACATTTGATTTCCGACTACTAAAAAAATGTGATCAAATTCAAACTCTAGAACATCTGGAGTGACTGACCACTACGCAGTTGACGATGCGCATGGTTTGTACATGGCGAGGCGAGCGGTCAGGAATTTGAATCGTCAAAAACGTCTGGACGCAGCGATCAGCAAAGACGTTGATCCTCCATTGTACCCTGCAGAGGAGATCTATGGGATTGTTGGAGCAAATTTGAAGCGACCTTATGACGTCAGGGAAGTCATAGCTAGGATCGTTGATGGCTCACAGTTTGACGAGTTCAAAGAACAGTATGGAGAGACTTTGGTAACTGGATTCGCAAGGCTTCAGGGATGTCCAGTTGGTCTCGTTGCCAATAACGGAGTCTTGTTCTCCGAAAGCGCTCTAAAAGGCGCACATTTTGTTCAGCTGTGTTCTCAGAGAAAAATTCCATTGATATTCCTTCAAAATATTACCGGTAATATTTTATTATCTGCCCTGGTTTTCTTTCATAGTTTTTACTTGAAACTTTGGAAATTTTAGATAAACACACTGGATTAATTCTTGAATCATTCCTCAGAAAATGAGGTTTCTCTTTGAACTTTACTGTCGTGCAGTTTCTGTTGAAATAATTTCTCTTCTTCTTCTAATGATCTACTCTTTGTGAAAAAATGAATAATAATAAAACAAAAAAACAGGTTTTATGGTCGGGAGGGAAGCGGAGTCTGGAGGAATAGCTAAAAACGGCGCAAAAATGGTAACGGCAGTAGCCTGTGCTCAAGTGCCTAAGATTACTTTGGTCATCGGAGGCTCCTATGGAGCTGGAAATTACGGTGAGCTCTGCGAAGAGAATGGGATCTTTAATTTCTTGTGTTCGTTAAAATACATCTAGACTGTTGATTCTAAACTGTTGATTACATTTTTCAGGAATGTGCGGCAGAGCTTATTCTCCAAGATTCATGTACTCTTGGCCAAATGCAAGAATATCAGTCATGGGAGGTGAACAAGCAGCCGGAGTATTGGCCCAGATAACAAAAGACCAAAGAAGCAGAGAAGGAAAACCTGTGAGAATAAAATTACAATGTGATATATATGACAAAAATTGAATTAATCAGATTCGAGTTCTGGCCAATTTCTCATCACAATTTTATTCATCAATCATCGTTTTTTTTTTTACAGTGGACTAAGGAGGAGGAAGACAAACTAAAGAGCCCGATAATAAATCAGTTCGAGCACGAAGGCAGTCCTTATTATTCCAGCGCCAGGTAACTCACAATCAGCGGATACAAAGTTCCAGGATTATGAGAATCTGGTTTCTTTTCTTCTTTCTAGCTATTGATAAAATAATTATTTAATCTTGATTGTTATTTTTCTTCACAGGCTGTGGGATGACGGAGTAATCGATCCAGCGGATACAAGGGCAGTTCTAGCCCTGAGTTTAGCGGCAGCTTTGAACGCCCCGATTCCTGAGAGTAAATTCGGTGTCTTCAGAATGTAGATAATCGAATATAGAAGTTTTGAAAAACGTTCCTCTGCTTTTTTCTTCTTCTGAATACATATACATATATACGTAGAATGTGAGAAGATATCAACTTTTCTCTTGTTTCGTGTAATTTTTTATTCTCTCAGAGTCTATAGTGTGTAAATTATGTATATTTTGCTAAAGAATCTTAATCATTTGTACTGCAGCTACATATTAGGATTTTTTACAGGACGGTATATGAATTTAGGGTATATAAAAGTAAATTTCGCTGATTATCCCAGATTTGGAGATTGTGGATGTAAAAATGAATGTGGAAAGAAATGGATTTCAGCATGATGGAAAATCCAGTTCTTTTTTTTTTCTCAAATTCTATAATCGGAGATCATTGTTACAAAGATGTTATGTATGTATAGGTGAGTTCGAGGAAGCTATACAGAATATTTATTTTTTATAATTCGACTCATATATATTATGTATTTGTTATACACGTTGATCGTTTCATCGAATATGATATACAACCTATATGTATGTAAATTGTAAATACATAATGTACATTTAGTATATCTGTTTGCCATTTACAATTGTTGAATAACATATTCTCCTAATTCAATCGAGTTTTCATTAGTGTCTAATTCCCATAGTAATAACCAAAACGAATTGAGTATGTGAAAAACGGAATTAAACAGAATACGAAAGACTTAAGAACGTCAATTCTTTAGATTAAAAAAAAATTGCTACACAATTATCTTTCCGAATCTATTTAATTCGTGTACATTCTGTTTTTGACACACTTAATTCGTTTTAATTAGTTTTGGTTTACTCGGTTTGTTATTTTTATCTTATCTCTTTTGCCTGTTTTTGTCTTTTTTGATTTCCAGTTCTTTCAATTTTAGAATTAGTATTATACTATAATTATACATCAAACAGATAATTTTTCAAATTCTTTTTTCTATAATAACGATAATAATTATTCAAATGTTGAAGAGTATAATTATTACTACAATCGAATATCATATGCATATTCAAATTTCGAATTTCACCGATAAAATCGCGCTTCAATATTGCCAACGAAAATCTAAAATCAAATAATAATAACATTATAACAAGAGAAAAGGCATCTCGTTGAAAAGTGAAATAGATTTCCAGCTGCATTTATCAAAGCTCTATTGTACATATCTCGAATCGATACGTATATATTATGGTATTGTATATAATTTCAAATTTTGCATACGACGCGGTCGATTAATAGTACGTGGGACTATTTTCAGCGCAAGGGCGCCGAAAGCGCGACCCGCGGAGTAATACGTACTTATATGCCTATATGCATTTTCGCGCGCGTAGGGTGGTCGAGTGATAATAACAAACAAAAGACGCGCGTGCAGTCTTTAGATCCGAAAACGTCGATTAGGTTTGGACAAATCGCGTTCACCGCGTCTCCGCGTCTTTACGAATTTATCGACTCTGGCTACCTCCGCTCATGTGTGAGATAATTAGCCATGATTGGATCAAGAACAAGATACATACAATAATCGACTGTATACAATAAATTAAAACGAGCGTGTCAAGAAAATCGTGTCCTATATGTAGAGTTGAACATTGTGAAGTATATTTATAGATAGTACATATATCTACGTATATGTATCTCGTTTACGGAAGAAAAGTGAAGAAAAAAAAAAGAAACAAAGAAAAAAAAAACGACGTCTTAAAGCGGGTAGGTATAACAAATGCCGAGCGACATCGTTAGCCGGCGTCAATTGCCGCCTTTTCTCTCTCGCGTGTAGTGTTTTGTTTTGCTTCTTTCGATTTATATAGTTCAGTGAGCCGCGGAGTGTTTTGTTTTAGCTCGGACGCGATCGCGGTGCATATATTACAATCGACATTCGACTGCAGATCCATTATCCGTTGTTCATTAGCATGATAATATCCATTGTGATGTCAAACGGATATTGTATATATATAGAAATAGATAGATCTGCGTTACTTGAGTATATAATTCCGACAGTTATGCGATAGGTCTATGTTCTTCATACGTGCGGTATAAGTATAATGTGAATATGCGGTGAAATGATTGATGAATGTTGAAGTTAAAGTTTGTGCCATTGTGTCGTTGCGCCATTGTTATAAATCTATATACGCGGTGTGTGTTTGTGTTTTATGTCGATTCGGTGATCGCGCTATTATGGTACTCCGATTATAATAATTGTGCTTTGTGTAAACCAAACGGATACACATTCTGTACAGATAGTCACGTTTCTACGTATTGGCCGCGTGCATTCAACACGGTCAGCCTGCAGGTTAGATTATTCAAACGATATTCACAATTATTGTCTAAATGTATAAGTAACAAATATAATTATATCTCAGGTATATACAGGATGGCGTATATTTTAATAAGGATCTAAACGAATGTCTCGCGTAATTGTCAGTATAATGCAGTATAATAGCTGTATGTCTCGTGGAAAATTATCATTAAGTATGAAAAATTGTATACACGTTTTTCAATTTGTCTCGAGATTTGTGATAACTTTTGTATAGGAGCTGGGAAAATTAAGTAATTCAATTCGTATTTAAGATGAATCAATTCGATTCGGTTGAATTTCTCGGAATTGGTGCTATCTGAGATAAATTTAATGATGCTAATTAATTACGTCCCCATCTAGAAACTAATTTCAAGAACCTTTTGTAACTATATATAGAACTTTTTGTCAGAGATGTATTCATTTGAATTCTTTATCAAATTCGCCACCCTGTATATTTGTTGGTAAATAATCGCATAAGAATAACCTCGATATTATCACGGAATCTGAAAATAATATAAAGAATTTAGCGGGTATAAATAATAGATATTTATTGGTCGTTTCTTCTCTCTTTCGTATTTTTTTTTTTTTTTTCGTTAAACGTCATATTTTATTTCAATTAGTTATATTATCATTCAAGCACAGGGTTATAAATCATAAAATCAAAATCGTGTATTAATATAGCTAATTACCTAATAAAATTATTATCGATATAATATAATGTAGTTTGATATTAGATAATATTATATTATATTACGTAATTACATGTATATAATGTATAATTATGTATATTCGTCGTCCTACGACTAGCTTTTGTTTTTTATTTATTTATTTATTTATTTATTCATTTTTATTATTCATTAATTTATATTCTCCATTTGCAAAAGCCAATTTTAGTAATCATTATTATTATTACTATAAACCCTAGCCTATCTAGATAGATGATAAGAAGTATTCCCTCTAATTTTTTATATTTTATTCCATTCCTAATTTTTTATTTTTCTTTCTTCTCCTGTTTCACACTTTCATTTATATGTTGTATAATTATTATGCACAATTAGCAGTTACATAACGGAGAATATTTTTCATTTTATATACCATAAGTAATATTATCCATATAACTATATATATAATCCCCCAGAGATTATAATCTTTTCGTTAATTATTCAATAGCCACAATTATTAACTTTCTCTCTTTCTACCTCTATTTTTTTTTCTTCATTATTTCTATTCAATTGAATCATTATGTTTCAAATCCATTATTATAGTTATAATTGTTATAGTTGGGAATATTATTATAATAAGTAGTTCGGCAATTAGTTAATTCATTATTATTATTAACGATCACGATATCATATTCAATATTTCGTTAATTGAGTAATTTGATGACAAAATGAAAAATCAAAATCGAAATATATTCTAAAACTTTTTAATTTCAGTAAAAAATTGTTCGTTTTATGTTTATATCGGGAACAATATATAGAGTTTTAGAAATTTTGAAATTTTTCAATCATCCACCGTCCTAAAGCTCTGGTTGATAATCATTCAATTCATATTTATAGGGTTCTTTCTATTGAATCCTAGGATAATAGATCATTACAAAATTAGTTAATTAGTTAATATTATACGTATAGTATCACATATGAAATTCTTCATCCACAAACGACATACTATAATAATAAAGCAATTAAATTATTACAATTATTATTGTTTGTCTCCATTTACGTTTTTCATTTATTTTTTATTTTTTCTCTTGTTTCTTTCATTTTCCTCTTATTCTTTGCTCTTTTTTTTATTGTTATCATTTTCACAAATATACATTATACAGGTATACAGGCGTAAGATCTAATTTTCCAACTTGAAAGAAACTTGATTTTTTTTTTTACTTCGCATTATCTCTTCATAATCTTTCGTATATTTGGGAAACTATACATCAATTATTTCTCACAGTTTCGAGAATTATTATCATTATACATCTCCATACATTGATTCGTGATTGGTATAATATTATAAAGAAAAATTCAAAGAAATCAAAACCAATAAAATACAATTAAAACCGCGCGGATAGCACTAAAATTTCACTTATAGACTGACTCTGGCCATGATATAAAATACAAGAGTATATACGTATGTGTAGGTATCGAATTTATTTCACTCGATTATTCACGTTGCATGTTGAAAATAATCGCGCGAATGAAAAAAAAGACCCGGAAAAAAACAGGGTGTCCAATTATTGGTCGATTTTAAATTCCCTATGACAATTTCATATGATTCCAAATAATTTTCACGATTACTGCAGGATATATGATACCCTGATTTAAAATCAAAATTACAAATACACACACACACATTAAGGCCCGGCTTCACTCAATTTTTACCGACATTTGTTATTTTGTCAAATATCTGCGAAACAGCATCACCAAACGGATTTTCCTTTGCGGATTCCATGATTTGTAAGGAATAGGTTCGATCTATCACGCGAGAGTCGGTTTTCATCGATAAAAATGTATTTATTGTTCATCGCGATGTGTAGGCGTGCGACATATTTTGTCTAATATTGAAGTCTACGCATCACTGAGGCCAAAAAAAGGTTAACTGCGGTGGCCTTTATGTAACGCCGAAGACATCGATCGTGAAACATTATCGTTTCAGGCATCAATAGGGTTGTATTTTGCAAAACAGGGACGGGTGACAATTCGCAATTGTCAATCGTTCAGACGCCATGGAAACTCGATGGTCATCTTCAGTTCTGGACAGGGTTCGGGTAGCGCCCGGGAGATGGAGGTTGGAATCATCACGTAGAACTGACGAATCGGGCCGATTTTAGTCGCGCGCTTACCTCCATCTTGCGGGCACTGCCCGAACCCCGACTAGAACTGAAGATTACCATCGGATTTCCATGGCGTCTGAACGATCAACAATTGCGAATTGTCACCCGTCCCTGTTTTGCAAAATACAACCCTATTGATGCCTGAAACGATAATGTTTCACGATCGATGTCTTCGGCGTTACATGAAGGCCACCGCAGTTAAACTTTTTTTGGCCTCAGTGATGCGTAGACTTCAATATTAGACAAAATATGTCGCACGCCTACACATCGCGATGAACAATAAATACATTTTTATCGATGAAAACTGACTCTCGCGTGATAAATCGAACCTATTCCTTACAAATCATGGAATCCCCAAAGGAAAATCCGTTTGGTGATACTGCTTCGCAGATATTTGACAAAATAACAAATGTCGGTAAAAATTGAGTGAAGCTGGGCCTTAAGTCTTCGCGGAATTGAATTTTAAATGCCTATATAAAGAATTCTTTAGTTTCTGAAGAATATAATGATAATAATAACAACAACAGTTGTAATAATAATAATAATAATAATCGTAATAATAATATTATTATTAATAATAATAGTTTTATAATGTTGATAAAAGTAAAGTGAATTGAATGGGGGGGTAGGGGACGCAACGTATAAGAAGAAGAAGAAGATGACGTATATTTAAGAAGACGTCGCGTAGTTTCTTTTCTTCTATACTCTTAGAATACCTGTAAAAGGCATAATGAGAGGCAGCTGATGACTAAGGTATATCCTAATTTATTGAAATCGCTAATTGATAATCCAGAGTTTTCGTTTGTTGTCGTTGTTACTACGCTGTATTTAAATTGTTCTTTTGCTATAGTACCTCGTTTTCCACCTGCAGGGCCTGTTGCTACAGTTGCTTGCCTAACTTCTTTTTCTTCTTTTTCTTCTACTATTTCTTCAACGTTTTTACCAGTACGTACAAACTTCAACAAAGCTGAAAACAAGAAAAAAACAAATACATATATATTTTACTCTTTCTGATGGCCATAATGGGTAAATTTTACCCAGGCCCCATTTTGGGTAAGAAAAAAAAATGTTCAACAAATGCATTAGTTACGATTTTTATTAGCTAAAAAGTGCATTTATCGCATTTATATCTTCCAGATAAATGATCAGCATTCATTTCTACGCCAAAAATCGATCCTCTTCACACGTCGAAATAAATATCTGTTTTCAAACTTGCACTATGCTACTATTTTTTTCCTAGAAGTACCATATCTGAAGAGTATTCCAGTTGAAATTTGACTTGAAAATATTGAAAATTTTTAAAGTTATGATTTTTTTTAGTGAAAAGGTGTTTTTATTTTTACAAATTTATTTATTTACGATTTTTTTTTGAATATGTTGAGGTTTGAATTTTGAGACAACAACTTTACACACATGTTTTAAAATGTTCAAAGTATTTTTAGTATATTTTTTCGATCCCGATCGGGCTGATAGATTTTACATACAATAATTGTACGAAATTATTGTATACCTACTTCGAATGAATAACGTAAACGGTGAGAAATATATATTATAGAGTCTCGCAAAAATCTCATTTTTACGGTATTCGAGTCTGCAGCAGCGGTAGTTTTTATACATACATATAATACTCATATGTGTATAATATATATACATACGTATTGGTACATAAATGTATATTATAAGCGGGTATATGGCGAGCTTTGGTATTTAATGCCTGATTACCTCTGCGGTACTTTTTAGCCGCGGGACTGGTTTCATAATTGACACCGGGCGTTGTACCATTAAAAAAACCCGTTTCTATATACGTATATATATATATACAACATATATACATATGTAATATATATATACATACTATAATCATTAATCAACGAACGAAAATTAACCGTAAGGTGAAGAATACGTAACGAAACAAATATATATATGCATGTATTATAGTATATATATACCATATATATATAGAAAATCACGACAAATAATGAGAATCATTCGCCAATCGCGGAATATACACATGTATGTTATTATCATCATTATTATCGTTATTATCAATATATGCAGTTGAGATTTCATCGTTGGTCATCGTCTAGATTTTTTTGTTTCTGTTTTTTTTTTCGTGTTTTGGTTTTTTTTTCGTTTCTTATAGTTATTCCTATAAGTTAGTTTACATATGTATATGTAAACCTGCGCGTATCTCACCGTTGAAGAATTTCAGTGAACGTTTATGCGAAGTTTTATTACGATTATTATCTTCTTTTTTTTTTTTTTTTTTCGTTTTTGAAATTGCATATTTTTAATTTTTTTTTTCAACCTCCTCAATTATTTTTGTAGCATCACAGCTTGAAAAAATTTATATAAATACGTATATATGTATGTATACGCGTATGTAAATTTATGAACGGTAAATCCAGTTTTTTTTTTTTTGTTTTTTAAAATTGTTTTTGTGGGTTTTTTTTCTGGCTTTTGGGAGGCGGTTTTTTGCTCCGGCTGTTTCTTTATCTTTTATTCATATACTTGTATATTATACGTATAAAGTTTATTACCTTCGTCGGTCTCGGCAACTCCGTCAAAGTCGACTTTTATTATGGTAGACATGGTGACTTCGAACATGTTTTTGTCGTTTGTTGGAGCAGATATGGATCGTCTTTTTCGACCGAATCCTACCTGGCCGTTGCTGCATTCGATCTTAAACGAATAAACAATAATAAAAACAAATGAACAAATGATCAAATAATTAAATAATCAAAGAATCAATGAATTAAATGAAACACGTGGACGTGGCTATAGTTGAATAATTAAGTAATGAGTTATAATTAATGAAATAAATAAATGAATGATTGAGTAAGTAGTTAAAAGTATTCTTACCCCCTCGCATTTTTCCAAACATACGTTGACCGTACCACGGAATTGAACGTAAGTACTTTCGGGGAATTTGAAAGCCCGGAATTTCGCGTTCAAAAAGTCACCGTCGATAGTGTTGAAATTTTCAAATAGATATGGATCAACGGAACATCTGAAAACAGAAAATACGTAAATGAGAAAACAAAGAAAAATACAAAAAAAAAAAGAAGAATACAAAGATTGAAGAAAATTTGCGTTATATCAATTTGGGACGGGATTGAAATTACGAATTTCAAAATCTCCGTGATCTAGCTATACTATCTGCTTATAGTTATTTTGTCAAATAATGAGATATCGATACAGCAATTACTGGTATATAATGAAAAAATTTTAAATTAATAAAATTTAATAATAATTAACAATGATAATAATTATGATGATAATAATAATAACGTTAACGATGATTATCATTTTTTTTTTTTTCAAAATTATTTTTTTTTTCGAATCTCTCACCCGTTGAATATGATAGTTTCTTCTTGGGTCTTTGTGTCGGTGACCAGCATGTGGGAGACTAGAATTCCGTAAGTTGGTGCCGAGCCAGAGTCGAGGTTGATTTCCATTTGTAGCGGAGTACCTGGGCTTACGTTCAATTCTCCCGTGACTAGACTGCCGCCCTGGCGAACGCCCACGCTTAGAATTGGAACCGGTGCGTTGCCACGAACTTCGTCACTTATCGCGATTACCCTGAAATCATTCAAGAAAATTTACGATAAATTGAAAGATATAACAATTTTACGAAATTCAAAAAGAGTTGCGGTATAAAAAAAAAAAAAAATTAATATACGTAATTTTCAATTTTCTTACATCCACAAAGAAGGAGAAAAAAAAAGAAAGAGAATTTATGAGAATTTTTGTTGTAAATTTGTAATTTTTTTTTTTATTGATATAATTTGAATTACGAGAATGATGATGATTATGATTATTATTAAATTTGGTTTTCAACTTACTCGGGTTCGGTGAAATCGTCGGGTAAACTTCTCCGTCTGATTCCGATGGTTTTATTGGCTAATATTTGATTGATACCAGAATTAACGGATTGGGGAACGTTTACTTCGGTTATAACGCATTTCACGGTGAAAGTATGTTTACTGGAATCCGCTGGTTCTTCGACAATTATTCTATGATAGTATACTTTCTGTCCCTGAAATTATATATAGGTTATATATTTCATATATTGTATAGGTATGTGGAATAAAAATAATAATCACCAAGAGAATTATCAACCTTTTGGAATATAATTATTATTTTAGATGAATTCTTTAATTTTTTTCCGAATTCTTTCTTAATTTTTTAATTTTTATTCTATTATATAATTACCGTGACGATATTTATAACCCGCGTCAATCCACACCGCATCATTCCTTCTTCAAGAAGAGATAAATGAAAGGTAGCAACTCCATCGCTAAGTCTTGCTTTGCAAGCTTCGTCTATAACATATAACAAAAAATGAAAAAACTGCAAAAATACAAAAATATACAAAGATGAAAACAAAATGTACATTTATTTTTATGTCTCCGTAATAAAAAAATAAAAAAGCCATCATTCGTTTGTTCACCTACCTGGATAATTCTTTAAATTTTCGAGATAAATCGTTGCCCGTGGACTGCTCCTTACAATATCGACTTCCATAACTTCTTCGGAACATCGTACCTTGCTCTGCACTGTGTATAGGATATTCATGAAACATAGAAAAGTAAAAGAGTAATAAATAATACTAATAATGACGATAAAGTGAAAATAACGCAATAATTGAATCAAATCTAATTATTATTAACGTAAGAATTAACGTATAAATTTTTGATTAGATAGGTAGATATAGATGGATATTTAATTCTTACAAATGGACTTCATAGGGCAAACAACAGTAGGCGACTAGGTAGGTATAGAATATAGTAACTTGAATTACATAAATAAACTAGATAGGTATACGGTGTGAATTGGTAATTTAACCTTAAATAAACGTGAAACTATGAACTAAAAATGAAATAAGGATCTTGTAATTATTATAATAATACGTTAAATTATAATGTAATTAGATAAACGCAATAGAAGATGGGCAAAAATAAATAAATAAATAAATCAGAAAAATAGAAAAGAAAAAAAGAGTTACATATTCAAAACAGGTGTGTATACGGTGCGGAGTATATTATACATTATACATATATGTATGTATATAGGGAGGCGGTTGACCCCAAGACGTGTAAATCTAAGGATCAAGGATCGTGCTAAGGGGGAGTTGTTCAGTACCTTATGTATGTATGTACCTTATATATACCTATATATACCTTATTCCTACCGGGCGCGAAGATCCCTGAAAGATCAAAAGTCAGATGAGAACGACGATGACGACAAGGACTTACGGGACGTGGCTTTAGGTTTCATATACACGGGGCAGAAGCTATTTACCTGTATGGCAATGGCAATGGCTATGGCTATGGCTATGGCTATGGTAGTCGAAAGGTATCTTTACAGGAAATCCGCGAAGAGTTGCTAATGAAAGATGCGATTTTATGCATAAGGCACCGACGATTAGAGACTCAAGTGTAAGGATGAACTTCCTATAGCTTTATGTATATACACTTACAATTATAAAATGCATGTGTCTGTGGCGCCGTTATAGACGGATTAGACTTAAGCCATATGAACCTGAAGATCCTAAGGTTCATTAATTCAACGAAAGTTTATAAATAAACTAATAATTCATATAAATTTTCATTCTTTATTCTCTCGTCAAAGTTTCATTGTGCCAAAATCTTTTCCACACAGTATAAAATCTTGTGCTCACATCCGTAAAAACAATTTTTATTTTATTTTTTTCTGGTAGCTTACGACCTTATGGCATAATTACATAAAACATATACTTGGCTAGACACAATGGAGTATAATCGTAGCTGTACGGTGTGTAATTAGTATTTCTGCATACTCGGTGACTATACATAGACATATATATACCTATACGTTCCGGTCTAACCTGAGTAAATGAGTAAATGAGTAAGTAAGTAAGCAAGTAAGAAAGAAAGAAAAAGAAAGAAAGAAAAAAGAAGATGTTTGTAACAATGGGATAAGAGATCATCGCAGAGCTCCTTTTCTGTTAGATCATGGGGTACCTATACAGCACAAGTTAAACACAAACCTGCTGCACCCGTACGCACACATATTATGTATTTTCTCGTCTATATCTGGCCATTGTACATACATACATTAATTATACCTGTATACATATATGGTGCATTACATATAGCAATGGGAGGTACACCTATACCTAGAAAAGACTACTGCAGCAAGTATTATACATGATATAAGAGACAGAAACATGCTGGAAAGGAGTATATAGCCTGTTGTTACAGAGTCACGGAGTCGTGGAGTCACTAGTTACAGGTATACATATAACTCGTATACGTATGTACGTAGCTGATAGTTATAGTTATTACAGAATAAGACTAGAAAAGAAATATAAGAATGAGCAGAAGGAGAAGAATGAAAAGAAAAAGTCCTGCACTCCTGCAGTAGCAGCGATTACTTCCATTGTGTGTATATGCAACATATGTACCTACAAATCGACGGCTCTGCGAAATAACCAGTTAATATATTTCAGAAGTTGCTTGAGAAAGGATCAGCTATCTCAAATTTTGCTCGAAAAAGCAGCTATTTCTCAAGCGATTCTGAAACCGCTCTGTAGCGCTATTGATTTGACATGCAACTACAGAGCGGTTTCAGAGTCACTCGAGAAATAGCTGCTTTTTCGAGCAAAATTTGAGGTAGGTATAGCTGATTTTTCAAGCAAAACTTGGGATAGCTGCTTTTTCAAACAATTACTTCTGAGATAGCTTGTTATTTCGTGGAGCCATCGAAACATAATTTAATTGTATCTCGGTACGTATAAAAACAAGTGGGAACAGGATTGATGCGGATCATAGTAACAATCTTTTCGATTCATTGTGATAATTGCGATTTGAATTGATTCATTATTATATAATTCAAATTGATCCGCGATAATTTGAATTAATTCCTCTTGATTCAAATTACATTATAATTTCCTTTGGATTGAATTATATTTCATTAATTTTCAATAAATTTCTGGTAATTCACGTCAGTTGAAGTTAATTTGCGATAATTCCCACATAATTTTCATGTCATAATATTACGAAAAAAATCAGGCTCGTATTTTTGGATAACAATTCTAGCACATTTTTCAAAATTGCTAAGAAATTCTTTCTTTCATCGCATTTTACGAAACTTTTGTGCGGTAGAGGAGGTATAGAAAATCGTATTTGAATTTTAATAAATTGTGTTATATAAATTAATTGCACGGTGAATGTACTAAACATATATATCTAAATGTATAGTGAATCTACTATTTTTGAAGTTTTTCAAACCACAGAAATTTTTAACAGTGATCAGTATAATTAATAGTGACGGTGTTAGATCCCACGCGCGTGATTCAGAAAATCTTTCGTCACGCTGCCCTTGTTTAGTTGTTTTGTTGCTTATAGCTTCTGCTTTTGCTCCTGTTATACTGCCGCCGGTGAAAGTTACGAGCTACTATAAGTAAACTTGCGTATCTATGTGTATACTTCTTACTATACTAATTCCAACTCGCGTATAATATAAATGTATTATAACATAAAATACGGCTAATTTAATCCAGGGCGTACATTAAACATATAATACGTACATACCTATTATTGTACATATGGGTATATGAAGAGTTGTTTGGACGTACTCATATTCAACCCGGTATGAATACACCATTTTATTTTATGTAATTTCATTTATTTATTTTTTTTTTCTTTCAATTTTTGGGACGATGCAATATATTGCCGAGTAAGCCGAAATAACGAGGATCACGTACATATGTACGGACATATTTTTTTCTTCTTCGTTAGAAACGATGATCGCGCATATTGTTACACGTATAAAAGTATCATAAGTATCGCTGGCAAAATTAAAAAGTTCACTGACTTTCATTGATCATATACATATGTATGTACATACAATGTACATAGGTAAAACGTACATAGTACATTTATGGATGATGGTTTTAGTATCTTTAAGGATGTGTGACGTCACACATAATTAAGCTTGTACATTTATCAATCTTTCATAAATACGAAAGTATAATTGTAAAAAGAAAGAAAAAATATATAAAAAATACGTCTTACGCATGACGTATAATTATGTATTCTTGTTTTTCCTATAAACTATAGGTACAATACTAGAATATGAAACTTACGGAAAAATTCATCGGCAAAATCATCAACGTAACTTCATTCTTTCTCGGATATCCATTACATATATATATCAATAATTTTTTATGCAAATAAATTATTAGCGTAATTGTAATTGTAATGGTTTTTTTCTTCTCACAATCAGTTTTTCATTTTTCTTTCGATCTATAGACCGGAGATCCTTCGGCGGTATATTTTCTTAACGTATATACAGAGTGTCCCATCTCAAGTGTCGAGAATGGGAGGACCTTAATCGCCGCGACGCCACGCCCCATCAGCCAATCAACAACTCGGAGAATTTCGAGAACTGCTATTGCGAAAATATAGAATCCTATTTCTGATTGTTAGTGTGAGATTGAAATGTCAACAACGACTCAATCAGGTCTTGATGTTTGCATTGACAGGGAAGGCCAGCGATTTGAACTGTTCTTAGAAACAAATACCCATGAGCTTCGCAATCAATGAATACCTAGGAATGAATAATAGCCAGATTAGTCGTTGTGGACATTTTTTCCTACGCTACGAAATTATGTATTCTTCATTCTCGTTCTATTTCGGTACTCGGAATTTTCCTAGTTGCTGATTGGTTGGGGGGAATGGCTCAACGTCGATTAAGACCCTCCTATTCTCGACACTTGAGATGGGACACTCTGTATATGGATTTATACGTATGTATGCATGTGTATGCAAATACGTATGAATATACATGTGAATATGGGTATGTAGGTATGTACATACGTTGGGGCGCAGAAAACGCTTTTATATTATTACGAGGCTTTTGCAACTCCGACTTGACTCGACGACGATCACTAGCTGCAGCTTTAGCCTTATAGCTAGCTAGTCTTATAGTTGAGTTTATGCCGCTGTTGCCTGTTGCCTGTTGCCGGGCTGTATATACGTACAGCTTCCGGGCCATCGATTATCCTACGGCCGGCGTATACATACATAGTATAGAAAACATAGAAACCCTGTATTCGCCTCCGGCTATATCCACCCCGATGTACGAATATACAAGACGTATACGTATAACATACATATAATCGACGTTACGTTGTTACTTTTTCATTTTCATTTTGATTTTGATTTTGATTTATTTTTTTTTCTCTGTCATTCTTTCCGAATCTATCAATTTTTCATCTCTCATGCAACATATATACAATTATACAGATGCGAGGTATACGAATATAATGATAGAAGAAAGATATTCAAGAATCCGTTAGTCTGTTGGTTTTTGCTCCAAAATTTGAAACTTGCATGAGTTTTTCAAACAATTTTTTATTTTTTGCTGTTCCTGATTAGATTTTTATTTTTATTTTTATTTATTTTATTTTAATTTTTTTGCTATTATGGGGGTAAACAGTAATTTTTCCATGATCAAATTTTCTTTTCTTTCTTTCGTATATTTACATAAGTTGTTTATCGTACTGCAGGAATCACTATTTCCGGTTAGTACCTATATACCGACGATCTTTAGTGACTCCACGATTGTATGCTATACATACATACAAACATGTACGTGTATTGCATGCACCCAGTACTTTTTTCCGCTTGCACACGTTGATGTAGTATAAGTATATACGTATATGTATATACACCTGTATGTATAATATGTTACATATATGCAGTAGATATTTAATCCCGACTCAACAGCTGGTATAGGGAATATATTTTACGGAGGATAACTCTCGCTCTTCTCCTTGGTTATCCTGCGTACATATATATTTATGTATGTATATATGACTATGTGTATGTATGTATGTATGTATTTATGTAAAATATACAGGTTTAATCAAGAAAACACTTCAAGCGTCTTATATAAAAATATATATACTATATATAATATGCTATAATACGTAAATGTAAAAACACGTTCATAATATACATTATTTGATATTTATCATCATGCACAAAATGAATGAATGAAAATTTGAAAAAATTCTATTCATTTCTCATTGTTTTTTAATAAAATGTACAATGTTACATACATACATACGTACAGATACGTATAATGTACAATAAATATATAAGTAGATCGCATAGCGTTGCATCGTCTTGTCGCATATATAGCGTAAAACGTTGCTTATACGTATGTACATATATACATATATGTATATGTATGTACAGAAAGAATAAAATAAAATAAAAATAATACAGACACTCGCGCGCGGCGGGAGTGACTAAAAGAAAAGAACGGTTCTTTTTCGAATAGGTACACGTCTATACGCTTCCTATATATGTGTGTATTTATATGTATGTACATATGTGTAGGTATATACTTATAGGTATCGTTTGTCGCGTTATCGATGGATTTGGCGTTTGGTCAAGTATAGGAGGGAAGAGGGGGGGTGGGGGGGGGGGGGGGGGGGGGTCCCCTGTCCGGTGGCGTGGGCACAAGATATTCACTATACACAGCTGGTACATCCATATGTATATGTGTAATGTACATACATACATACATATTTTTTTAATATTTGGTCAATCCCGCATCGAATCAAAAATTCCTCGAACATCACACTGCGCAATGAACTCGCTACGTAGGTACTGAATCACCGTGCGAGATATTATAAATTTCTTGCTAAAATTATATTCTATATAGAGCAAAAGTAGAGAGAAAGAGGAGAAATAGAGAAAAGAAGATAAAAAAGAAAAATGGGAAGGAAAAAATAAATAAATAAAAAAACACCAAGGTTTTTGGAATAAAATTGAACATCATCGAAAATGATCGACGAATCGTCGTTGAGAAACTAGCCGACTGTATACTATATATGTATATAAGTGAGATTTGACAGACAATGGCAAAAAGATGTGCGAGAAGAAAAAAAGGTGATGGAAAGAGAGAGAAAAAAAAACTGCTCAAGATTGATCGATGAATACATATAAACAAATAAACGATAATATACTGATAATGATAATAATAATAATCATCACGCATTCGGTAAATACTTATTATTGAGATGAAGGTAGGTATGTATTCACTATATAATGGTGCATCACATTATGATGAGGGTATATGATCATACATACAAGAGACTTCTCACTGAATGCCTATACCTGTGTATATAAGAATGTATCTAGGTTTACGTATATGTATATTGTGTAGTATATGTATAGGTATATAGGTATAACTGATTACGCGTTGATGATGATGATGATGATGATGATGATGATGATGATGATGATGATGATGATATCGCAAGGGGTGATTTCTCTTTCGCGTGAACGTGTTGTGTATATCCATATGTGCGTATTATAGCTATATGTAGTATAATGCATTTGACTCATTAATAATAATCTGCAATACCTATATGTAATATAGTATAATACTTGAATTACACACGTTATATACATGAATATATATATGTATAGTGTATGTAGGTATGTATGTAGCTAACTAGATACTTTAATCTCATAATTCCATTTTCCGCGGGTTTCTAACGATTCTCGTATTCGCATTTATACTCACGTGCACATAAGTGCACATAGGTATGTATTTTGTATTGCGATGGAGATTTCCCTTTCACGTTGCGCCAGGCGTAGACGCAGACATAGGTGTATCTAGGCATAGGTATAGTTATCTAGGTGCACTCATATATTATATGTGGTAGCCACATCTATTTTGTGCATTTTCTATACGTATATACCTATATATGTATAGTGTATGTATACAGACGCTGACACGCGTATATGCAGGTACCTATACTTATGCCGCACACTTATGCGGTCAGTCTCTCACTATAATTCTTGACATTATATACCCATAAGTATACCATTTTTTTTCTTCTATCCGAATAAATAAAATATATATATTTTTTCATACATATTATTGATATTACATGTACTCGTATCTACATGTCTATACATACCTATATACAGGGTGAGTTTTCTCCGCGTCTTCGTTAGAGCCGAGTAAACAATAACTGACAGTGGGCGAGGAATAATATTCTGATAATAACAAGTATGAATAGAAGAAGGCGGAGCCTCATCCAATTTAGGCCACACCCTCTCAGAACCCCGGAGAAAACTCACCCTGTATAATGTATTCAGTTTTATTTTTTCTCTTTGTTCACACGTATAATTTGGAATTCGATTTATTTTATTATATTGCATTCAATTTTTATGTCGATTCTTCATCATTTTCTATATCAAATTTTTCAACGTATTGAATACTTATGAAGCCGCAACGAAATTTTCTATCGTCTTCCTCTCTCTTAATTGTCCTTTTTTTTCTGTTGTTATTATTATTATTATTATATCATTCATTTGTTTCGCGCGAATCGTGGTATCTGCAGCGAATGATATTCATATGTTAATATGTCATACAATATTCTCGAATTGGACTCGACTTTCGCCAAATCGAAGAAGAAGCTTGCGAAGGCTATAGACAGCTACCTCGAGTACCTATAGGTATATACGAGAAGTTTTCAGGCAACCAGCAGCAACAGCAGCATCGGCATGAAAAGTATTTTGCCGCCTATGGATTTCAAGGAAGAATCCTTACTTCGCTTGTTAAAACAACTAGCAGAGCAGGTTTTGCTCTTTCTCTCTCTCTCTCTCTCTCGCTCTCTCTTGCGATTCATCTCTCTCTCTTTCTTTCTCCTTCTTCTTCTTCTTGTTCCCTCGTCGTTATCCTTACATCAACCGGATACACATACGTTACACATACATATGTCATATAGCTGTATATGTACATAGGTATGTATAATATATACCCACATTTTTACTCCGTTTCGATGCGCAGCACAAGATAATTCGATAACTTCCAAATCTTTTTTTTTCAAAACAGTTTTTTTTTTTTTTCAATGTATATTTAATTCAGATAGAATCGATTTTTACGAATAACATATCAAGTAGACGTATATAATATATATATATATACGTCCATACATATGTGTATGTGTCTATACTATAGGTACGGTTACTTGATTATTTTTTCAATTTTCATGCAATTGTATGAGATTGAAATTATACTTATAACATGTACATACATTCATTTATTTATTCCATATCTATTTTGCCGATTCATTCCAAAACGAAAAACTTTTCCAATATTTATCGTATAAAATTTATAGTGGAAAGAGGAAGAAAAAAAATCAATCATTTATGAAATAACTGCAGGTATTATTATAATACCTCACATGAAATTTCAAAAAAAAATAAAAAAAAAAAATAAATAATAATAATAATAAATAAATAAATATTATATATACCTATACATATATATTCACAATTCAGGGTCATTCACTACTGTTACGACTATATTCGGTCATCGCGCGGATTTTACAATTCTTATCCTCAATTATACGCTATCTGCTTAGCTAGCTACTATTATATATATGGCTAATAATAAAAACCGGCGGATACTGATACATATATATATATACATATATATTTATGTATATATATTATATAGATATATAGATATACATCTTGTACACGTATAGCAGGTACGTTATACCTATAATAGCGTTTATAGGCATAAGTATGTAATATACAAGCTTATACATATAGTGTATGGCGGTGGGTCTAATTGACCGCGCGTAAATATACATATATGTATAAGTATATCGGTATAGGTATATAAAAAAGTACATATGTATAATAGAAGATGATCATCGCGGTGTAGTGCCGATTAGCACGTGACTCTCTCTCTCTCTTTCTTTTCTCTTATAGTCTCCAGTCCGCTGCATGATATACATACATATATGTACCTATGTATGTAATGTACATATGTATGTACACAGGAATTAGAATTCAATTCGTTAATTAATTAATCAATTAATTAATCAATTAGTTAATTAACCTGCCTACCTAGCGCTGCTGCTGCTGCTGTTATAAAACAATAAACCGATAAAACAATATAGTATAATAATAATAATAATAATAATAATAACAATACTAAAATGAAATGGTAAATAAATTACTACACATGTGTACGTGTGTATACATAAGAATTGAAATTCATATAGTATGTAATTATATGTGAAATGAAAAAATTGGCCAACTGTTACTAGAGTTGTTAAATAAATAAATGAATAATCGTTCACAATAATCAATTAATTGATTGATTATCCTCTTATAATATTCTCGAGTAGGTACTCACCACTTCCATGTGCAAAATTAACGATGACGCATATCCAAATGGCCACTCGGTAAATACAATCAACGTTCTTCATCTTTTGATAGAGAAATTATGTTCACGTTAAGAGTATTCTTATTATTTATAATTATTATTTACCTAGCTATAGTAGGTATAGGTTTGATTTTTGATTATTTTACTTTCTATAGACTGAGACCAGACGAATTTTAAATGCACGAGCCCACTCATACACACACACACTATAATTTATGACGAAACACAACACTGCACAAAAATACGTCGATTATAACGAAACGTATAGGTAATTTGAAGAAGAAAAAATGAAATGAAAAATAAAATGAATAAATAATAATTTTCTTCCCCTTTTTTTTAAATACGATTTTTGATTTTTGATTATTTGCAAATTTGGATAAAATATTGTTTGGCAAATGTATAAAGTAATGATACGCAACAATTATAATATTAATAAAAATATATGATATGGCAATTAATTAGAAAAAGAATAAAACTTTTGGTGCGTCTATAACGCAAATTCGAGGAATCCAGGTGTTGGCCTTTTTACTTATTTTTCTACTTCTTCTTCTTACTTTCTTTCCTCAACCTTGACGTTTACGACCGTGCACGTCTACGTACGCGTTAATTTGTTCACCTTCGCTGGATGCTGCTCGATCGAGACGCCGAGAGAAACTGGCGAGTGGCGAGTAGCGCAGCAAGTTAACGCGTCAGTTCTATCTCTCTCTTTCGAGACAGACGACGTGGGCCTTAAAGTCCCAACAACAAAAGATCCACAGGTGGATGGATCGACGGATTCGAAGGGGTAGGGGTAGCGATAGGCCCGCCAGGAGGTCGAGGAGGGGGAGAAGAAGGGGATCGACGACGAACCAAGGGAGACTTGACTCAACTCTCTACTCTTCCCCTCTCCCTCAAACTCTCGTCCTCTTCTCTCTTCTTCACACACTCCCTCCCTCGTCTCTCTCACTCCTTCTTTGCTTATCTCTTCGCTTTCCGTTCACCTATGTATACATATGTATGTACACCTTTGCACATATACGTATTTTTATATGCATACTTATATTTCATTTATTCAACGATTTTTATATCTTCCGAATTTATTTCGTATGTAAGTACATAGATATGTATTGCACAGACACCTATATGTTTTGGAATAATAGTATACAGTATACCTACCTGTAATATCATCTAGACGGTAATATATATTTAACGATGCGTCCGGGGGTAGGATATATAGCCTCCCGTAAATACATGTACACACATACCTAAACATACATACATACATATAGGTATGTACATATATATAATATAAATATGTCCTGTGGTCTGGTCCGTCTCATGGTGCGTAGGAGTGTGCGCGAGTGTTCAAAATGCACATGTGTATACATATAAGTATTGATATATCTATATGTGGTTAGTGTGGGACGACGCGGCCGCGGCGGTCGTCTCGGACGTTTATGGAACTTAACACGGGGCCTTAAATGGCAGCAGGACCTTAGGTGCCCCCTCGAGCGAGCGAGCGAGCGCACGCCAGTAGATCGTTCGTTCGAAGGAGAAACCTACCTACGTATACCTACCGTGCGTCACACGTGTGTTTTACAGCCATGTAGAGTCGAACCCCGCGGAATATAAGCGAGGATTTGTTCCGTACCACGCTCTCCCTCTCCCACTTCGACGCGGGATCAGTTGCGCGCGCCGCAAGCGCGTGTGCACAGTCGCGGCGCGAGGAGAAGAGTTTGGGCCTCTGCCCTCGTGCGCATGCGTCGGGTCTGAGGAGTGGGGGGTGGGTTAGAGACGGAAAAAGAAGGAGAAGGAATAAGTAAATGTTACAGCGATGATACGGGACTCGACTTTATTTGGTTATATACACGTCGCGAGGCATAAGGCGAGGATCTTCGCGTACATCTCAGAATTACACTACACGCATGGATATATGTATGTGTATTACGTATGTACATTTGCGTATGTGTTGGTTATGTATTACGGTCGTTGTTGTATGTATACATAAAACATTGTACATACCTACATGCAGTTTATTGTCAGCCGAACTCCCACGCGATATATTGTTTCATATCGTATACATTTACCTACCTCCTACCTTTGATGAATACATGGTATGTATATAGGGTGAATTCGTAACGTCTGAACACTCACAATGATGAGAGGAACCATTTAGGTGCAGACCACGAGTCCAGTAAGTATCGTTAATTGTTTGCCATTTTTACAACGAATCGAATCATCAGAATTCAATGTAAAAAATTGACCATTCGGATTCGTGGCCATCCATCTCAAATCTTCTCTGAGTGTTCATACGTTACGAATTCATCGAGGAATTCATCCTATATATGTGTGTATACCTTATACTCCTGTGTGTATGGATATACGCAGTTTATTCGATTGCATGGCCAAAAAATGGCAAAAAAATGGCTTCTATCGATCAGGGCCTGTGTATCTGTTTTTTTTTTGTTTTTATATATTTTTCTTTCCTGTTTGAATCTTTTTGCGTAAAAACGTTCGGCGTTCCAAGAAAGATTCTCTTTATTCTACTTTGTTTCTTCTTCTTCTTCTTTTTTTTCTGCTCGAACGTCGTCTTTTTTTTAACTCTGATTCTAATTAAAATGATTCTACAAAATGACCCTTGACTGTCAATTTATTTAAAGTGTATAAAACAATAGTCACGTAGCTTCTCAGATCTTCTTATCTTAGCGGAAATTATTAATGAACTTCCCTGAGAATATATTTATACATATAGTATGTCTACACCTAAGTTATATATAGACGCCGTTGCGCGACAATTATGAAAAAAAAAATCCTAATCATTACAACACGTAAAAGCATGTAATACACTGTCTTATATATGTACCTATATGTATAGGTATGTTATTATAGACACCTAATAACACGCGGAAATAACGATGCATATACCTCCACGATTAATTTCACACGTAGGCATTATTAATCATTGTTAATCAAGTGTTATTTAATAACTCGAACACATATTTTTTCTTCATTTTTTCATTCTAATTTTTCTTAATTAAATATAAATTGACGGGGAAATAATAATATGATACACATGTGGTCGAAAGAATTTTTGGTTTTTGTATTCAATTAGGTAATAATATAATAATAGGATAAAATTGATGTTCCGAGATATAATAAAAGTATATTTAAATAAAAAATAAATACATATACATATACATCTGTACAAAAGAGGCGAAAAACAATAACAAAAAACAGCATTTTTTAAATACATATTATATAATTATCTAGGTATACATATATGTATTGTATGTATATACCTAAATTTTATCTCACAGATAAAGGATCATTATTATACAGTCTTTATTTTATGCATAGGATTGGTTCAATTGTTATTATTTAATATAATTAATCATTATTAGTTCGCAAATTAAATATCTTTCAACAAATATGTATATAATATTATCATACATACGTATATATAAATCATTTGACTTAATTGCAATTATAATTATGCATCATCGTTAGAGCGCAGCGATATTAATTAGAATGATGAAATTGACGATGATCGAGAATAAGGGTCGATTCGCGTGATAGGTGATTAATGAATTTCTAGCGGCGGATGTTGCGTGATTTTTATCGAGAATTTTGCACTGGGATTTCCGGAAGTGTTTCACGTTTCCGATCGAATCTCTTGCCAGTACGCAGAGCTCTTGTTTGACTCGTGAATTTTTTGGAAGATCGCGGATCGTCAATGCTCTCTCTATGTACGATACTTCCTTTTCGTATATCGGTTTCGTTCCGATCGATTTATCCAACGTGTTATCGACTATCGCGTCTCGAACGACTACGTAAAAATCTCCTATGTCCTCACGCGAAGTTACGTACCACGTCACCTTCCACGTGTTCGCCTCCGCGTTGCTGCAGAAAACAAAGGAAAATCAAAATAGAAAAATAGAAAAATTAGGATAGTCATCGGTTTAGAATTTCGTGATTGCGAAATCATTACTAAATCCATTTTCTGGAAAACCGAAATTAAATTTTTTTGGAAAATTGATTTTTCTATGGATGAGAACGATTAGTAACTTTGGATAGGTTATAATTTCAAATATTGTTAATTAATTTTCTGGAAAACACTGGATTAGAAACTAGGATTCAGAGTTTCGTAATTCCTGAATTTATTTCCTGGACAATAAAAACTTGAAAATTTACCGGAAATATTGATTTTTCTATGGATGAAAATGATTAGAAAATTTCGACGAAAATATGTTATGATATTCCAAGTTTCTTAAATTGATTTTCTAGAAAACATTGGATTAGATTATTAGAAACTATAGGATCCAGTGTTTTTTAATTCCTCAATTAATTTCCTGACGAACCAAAGCTTAGCACTTTGCCAGAAAATAGATTTTATTATGAAAGAAAATAATTAGAAACTTTTGAAAACAATTTATTATGTTTCCAAGTTTCTTGAATTAATTTTTTGGAGAACACTGGATTAGAAACTAGAGTCTATATAAGAGTTTCGTAATTCCTCAATTCATTTCCCGGAAAACGAAAATTTAGAACTGTTCGAAAAACTAGATTTTTCTATCGGTGAAATTAATTAGAAACTTTTGAAAAGAAAATTTGTTATAATTCTAAATATTGTTCATTAACATTTTAGAAAGCACTAATAGATTAGAAACTTGGAAAACACAGACCAAAGGAATTTCTATTCCTGATGATTATTTTGTTATCCCTTTTGAAAAATTTCTAAGTTGACAAAAAAAAAAAACTATTAGTAGATCTAAATTCAATTTTTCCATCGTACCTTTTTTTTTTTTATTCGGGATTACATTGATTGATGAATTATCGATTGTGAAATGTTTTTCTTTATGATTTGGGTTTTTTGTACTCACTAATCGATGCTTCTGTACTTGACATCGGGCGTTATGTCGAGTTTATCGTCATCCTGTACTTCCCTTTCACCACAAACCATCAGATCCTCTGTAACATCGCTCAATGATTTATTGGCGACGAAAAAGGGGCTCGAACAACGCAGATCCTGCCAGGAAGATGGGATTTCGGTCAAGGATGCCATCCAGCGACGCAACGGCCTCACGTAACAGTCGCAATTCAACGGATTACCTTAAAATACAAAATCATTCAATACGACGAAGGGAAAAATAAATTAATAAGTTAATTAAATCATTAATTCAGAGTGTGAAAAAGGCGATCAAAATTCACGAAGATAAACTGCAGGAAAGATATTCGAAAAGAAATCCATTGCTTCAAGTATTTGCGATTGAAAAATGCAAGAAATTTATAGAAATTTCTCGATGGGACCCAAAAAAATAAAAGACATACAAAAAAATTTGAAAAAATGAAGGAAAAAGGAGGAAATAAATTTATTCAAGTACCGGAGTAGCGAAGATCTGTTCCATTGTTGATGATTTTCAGCATTTCGGAATTGAATCCGGCAAAATCATTGTCTCGCAGATCCAACACCCTCAGATTTGGCATCGGTATTATTTTGTTGAGAGGTAAAGAGGCGAGATTATTATGCTGCAGATAAATCTCGCTCAAATTTAACGGGCTTTGAAACACGTTTGTGTCCGATATGTCACTCAGCTCGTTGTAAGACATATCCAAAACTTCAAGGGCCGTCAAATTCCCTATGACGTCTGAAAAAAAAAAAAAATTCTATATTCAAACCTAACTCATGAACCCAAAATCAACAATGATCGAAAAATAAAGAGAGAATAATTGATTTATTGGAAAAAATAAACAATATGGTTCAAAATGAATTTGTTTCCAAAGAATGTAACTAGTAAGAAAGAAAAGAAAATGTTCTTTTAAGGTGATATAGAAAAAACACGAGTTTCACTGAAATCCCATCAGTTTTTTTTTGACAAAGTGACATACTCGGCCACTTTCTGCCAAAAAACTGAATTCTTTCGTCGAGGGTTTGTTCGGATCGGTTGGGTAGTCGTCGAGAAAGTACGATTCGCGTTTTCGAGGTGACGACAATTGGTGATCATGGAATTTCGAACAGACTCCCATATCGCCTGAAGTTGCCACGTGACATATGTTAGGAATTCCATGATTACCAATTTTCATCACCTCGAAAACGCGATTCGTATTTTCTTCCAAACTATACAACCTACCGGAATGAAACTGAAGAGATTAATGCTTCACTACGGCAAAAAGTGGCTGAGTATTTTACTGTTTGGAAAAAACGAATAGAATCCCAGTCAGATTCATATTACTTATGTTAGCTAGGTTAGGTTCAAAGCGACTTGCACTACATCGCCTTATAATCAAACTAAATTTCAATTTCACGATTCAACGAATCGAGAAATATTCTCACATTTTCTGACGTCGTTGATGTTGTTGTGGCTCAAATTCAGTTTCTGGACTTTCCTCGTTCCGACCGTAAGATCGAAGGTTAGGACGGGCATGAGGTTGTAGGAGAGATCGACTTCCCTGAGTCTGTACGGGATCCAAGGATCACTGGGGAACATTTTCCTCGTTATAAACGAGATCCGGTTGTGGCTGAGGTTTATCCTTTCCAAAGATAGGCAGTCGTCGAGCAACCCGTGCGTTTTGTTGTCCAATTTTTCAAGACGGTTATGTGAGAGGTCCAATGTTCTTAACGAAACAAGGCCCTGGAAGGCCCCGTTTGGTATGTGGCTTATCGCGTTACTGGATAAGTTCAATTTCAACAATTGCAGGAGGCCCTCGAACGATCGGCTTGTCACGTTTGATATTTTGTTGTTGGACAGGTTCAATTCAAACACTATTGGCAAACGGCCGAAAGCCGCCTTTTCTAGTGACGTTAAGTGGTTGTCCTGAAAGAAAATTAACAACATGTCCAATTACGAGTCAATGAAGAAAATTAAATAAACAAGAATTTTGCTTCGGTCGCAAAAGAAAATTCAAGATAAATGTATTTGCTAAAAATGGAATTAAGTAATTGGAAGAAGATGAAGAATTGAAAACTGCACAAAGTAAAGAGGGAAGGAAAATATGAAAAAGAAAATTCAGGAAAATTGAGAAACACTAGAGGAAGAGCTCTAAAAAAATTCAATTTTGTGAATCATCTAGAAAGCTTGGGGGAAAAAAACCAAACAGATTTCTTCTTTAATCGGAGGAGAAATTTGAGAAACTTGGAAAATTGAGAAACACTAGAAGAAAAAATGGTGGAAAAGCTCCATTTTCTCAATCGTTCAGAAATCGTCCACAAGAAGAACAAAAATATTCTTCATAGTTAGAAAATAAAATTCGGAAAAATTGAGAAATACTAGAAGAAAAAATGGTGGAAAAAATGCAATTTTCCCAATCGTTCGGAAAGCGTGAAAAAAATAGAAATCTTCTCTAATTGGAAAAGACGATTCGGAAAAATTGAGAAACACTAAAAGAAAAACCGTGGAAAAGCCTAATTTTATCAATATCGTCCGAAAAGTGTGCAAGAAAAAAATAATTTCTTAAATAACTTGTAAAAAAATTTCCGCGATAAAAGTGAAAAAGTGCATTTTTCCACGAAAATGAGACACAAACTCGAAACCCTTCGAAATTGAAGATTCAAAGAACACTAGAGAACCATATATCTGTGAATTCAAAAAAAAAAAAAAGAAGTTCGTCAAAAAGTTCGCAGAATTGGAAAATTTCTTTTTCAAAATTGAAAATTCGGGTTTCACCTGCATGTGAAGATACTGGAGACTGCTAAGGGTGCTCAAAGCGGCCCAAGGTGGTTTTGTGATGTTGTTTTCGACGAGGTATAATATCCGGAGGGTTAGCAGAGGCTCGAAACTTCCGTGCTGCAAATTATCGCCCAGACGATTTCTCGTCAGGTCTAAAGAGAGCAGGGAATTCATCGAGGGCCATACGTCTGTCGTCGGTATTTCTTCGAGCAAATTTTCCGAAAAATCTAAATAACCCAGAGATATCGGCAACTGGAATATCTTCGTCAGCGAATTGTTTTTCACCGTCAAAGTCCTGGAAAAATCGACAATTTTCATTTCCAAAATTTTTGGAGTTAACGAGTTTCCTAATTTTCATAGCGGTGAACATTTTTCATTGTCTAGTTTTTCAATTCTTCAATTTTTTAATTTTTCACACTTCATTTTTGAAAGTCTGTTAGTTTCTGAATTTTTCTTCGGTCCCTTCAATTTGATCTGTTCGGATTGTTTCATCAGTCGATTTATGATTTGCTTCAATTTCTGATTTGCCAATGTCAAGCTCTTCGCAGCTTTTCAATTTCTTTAACTTTTTGAAAATACTCCGAAACTGAAAGTATCAAATTATTATAGAAATTCAATTGAAATTGAGACAAGGAGCTCAAAAAACTGTTCAAATTTGCCACGAAATAAGAAAACCTGGATGAAGAATCGGCAAAAATTTACAAATCCATACAAAAAAAAAAAAAAAAAAAAAAAATCCTCGGAAATTTTTTCTGAGTTTAATTCTCACCTGCAACTTGCCAATCTGGCTAAACTGCCCCTGGAAACATCTTCGAGTAGATTGTAGCTCATATCGAGTTCCAAAAGTGTTGGAAGTGGTCCGAAGGTCGAGGGTCTTATTTTTTGCAACGAATTATGGGAAAGATTCAAATATCGAAGACTGAACAAGGTCTGAAAAATTGCGTTATGGATTTCCGATATGTTGTTGTGAGACAAATCGATCGTATGCAGCTCGTAAAGTTTTGGAAAAGTTTGCCTAGGCACGGAATGCATCAGGTTGTTCGAAACGTTTAGAACCTTCAACCCTGTCATGTTGTGCAAAGGAACCTGAAAAAAAAATTCAAAATGAATTTAAAAAATTTGGAAGTTTCAGGAATTTTCATTGCAAAATGGTTTTGAAATTCATGCAATCGTTTTGAAAGCAGAAAGGGGTTGAAAATGCGTTAAAAAACCGAGAAATTGGAAAAGAAAAATGAAAGCAATTTGCTTTAACATAAATTCGAAAGATATGGAATTTTTCTCACCTGGTTCAATTCGGTGAAAAGATTGTAGCTCAGTTGTAATTCGAGGGCATAAGTGGAGCTGTCAAATGCGTATTTGGATATATTTGCCAGCTGATTGTAGCTCAGGTCCAAAGTAATGTTAGCGCAATTTTCAAACGCCCCTGGCTCTATGGTCGATATCTGATTGTGGGAAAGATTCACTTTCGCCAGGTACAGGTCTTTGAATGCCAATTTTTCTACCACCGTCACTTCGTTGTCGGACACGTCCAGGATCTAAAATTCAAAAAACATCCGTTCGCCTTATTATGCGATCAGGTGCAGTCTGGACTTGGGATTCAAGTTTCCCGATTTCCACTCCTTAAATTTTCATTAAATTTGTATACATATATTTCTAATCCTCGATAATGGAATTTGAAAACTAGTTTTTTCACTTGCGAAGAAAAATGTGCTAAAAAACTTGCACAAACAAATTGGGAGGGATAGTTTCTCTGGATTTTCGTATAAAGAATTAAGAAATCAATTTTTGAATTTTGTATTCTCCGTCAGTTTTGAACGAATGAGCAAAAAATCGAGAATGAAAAACGAAGAAAAAGAAGAATAGAGAAAAGGAAAATAATCAGGAAATTCTTACCTCGGCGTATTGCAGCTGATTGAACATTTGGAAATCGACTTTTTTAATCATATTTCTGGCGAGATCAATGGTTCCGATTCTGGTAACGGAGCCAAAGGTTCCTCGGCCCACATCACCGATTTGGTTGTCACTCAGATACAACCTCCGCATAAATCTCATACCTCGAAACGTGTTGGCGTCCAATTTTTTGATCTTGTTGTAACTCAGGTTCAGAACTTGAAGTAGAGAATTTCTCGCGAACGTGCCTCTGAAAAAATGAAACAAGAAATACAAAAACCTTGCGGAAAGAAAGTTCAAAAATTACGATACAAAAGTCCAACAATCGAAAGAACGAAAGTTCGCTAAAAAAAAAAAAAAAAAAAATAGCTCAATAACAAATCCAAAACTCGTTGGAACGAAAAAAAAACCAAAAAAACAGGGAAAAAAATTGTGTTTTTATCCCACCTTTTCAATTCGGGTATAGAATTGCGTGACAAATTGCAAAATGTCATTTTAGTCAGATCGGCGAGATGCGAAGGATCCAGTTTGTCGATTAGGTTGTCGGATAGATCGAGGAATTCAGCGTCCCGTAGACCCTTGAATTGGCTTCTTTTCAATTCTTTTATTCTATTTCCATGAAGATCGACGCTCTTGGCTTTTCTCAGGGGGGCCAAAGCCTCGATTGGCAACGACGAGATGGTTCCTATTGTCAAAATTTCCCCCACAATAATCACGCGATATCGAAGTAATGAAAAAAGGAGACCAATTGATCGATCAATCAATCCATCGATCGATAATTGAGGAACGACTCTATACTGAAATTTTGGTAAAAAAAAACCAGTTTTTCATTTTTCAAATGGCCAAAAAACGCCCAAAACAAATATCGAGTACTATAACAAGATTTAGATTATGGCAGCATACGTTTTGGAAAAAAGTTGGATCACCATAATCTCAAATTTGTAGTATCAATTTTTTGATTGGAGGTTTTTTAACCATGTGAGAAATGAAAAACTGTTCAATTTTGGTAAATGTCAGTATAGGGTCTTCTCTCGACTCGACTGTATTTCTACGTTCATTGCTTTTTAATTTTTTTTTTCAATTTTTTTTCAAATTTTCGATTGTTCATCTCACCATTCGTGATGTGAATTTTTTCCAATTTTCCGGCAGCCATGCTTCCAGCAAAACTGTCCCGAGGTAATTCGGTCATTTGGTGTCCGTCGATGTTTAGGACTGTGAGATTTCCCAGGATGCTAAATGCCTCTTTGGGAAATTTTTCAAGCTTGCTTCTCACCAGGTGAAATTCTTGCAGGGTTCGATTTACCCCGAGGAAACTGTGTTCCTCTATCAGCCTCAATGGCGTGTCCACGAATTTCAAGACCCTCACTTCCAAGGGGTAAAGCGCAGGACCGTACATTCGTGCTTAAATATTGAAAGAAACAAAAAAACAGAATAATAATTATTATTCTAATCAATTTTGTAAATTAATTCAGTCGGGCAACTTTGACAAGACGATTTACAATAGACAGAGGAAGAAAACCAACTGAAAATGGCAAAGAGATCTGTTGATCTTTATTGAGATATGTTTTGTTAGAATTTTTTGGTGATTTTTGGGAATTTCTAAACGAAACCTTATCAAATAAAAAATCCTGAAATGTAGAAAGGATGGAAAATACTGGAAATATTAAAGCAAAATTGAATACTAGATTGAAAAAAAATGAATAACGAGTACAAAAATATATCCTGTCACATGTTTTTCATTTTTCAATCTGGTCGAACAGTAATTTTATTTCATTTTTTTCTAACCGGATCTATAAGTTATTTCATGAAGAATCATAAAATCGCTTTCTTTGTTCTTTGATTCTGAATTCATCAGTTTGATCCCGAAAAAAAAGTTTGCGGAAAACGGCCCTTCATTTTTTCAATATTTCTTATTTTATTTTTTTCATTTTTTTCTTTCAGTGCATCTAAATCCGTTGTGAAGAAATAAATCAGAATTCTATATTTCGATCGATTTTTGTTCCCTTTGTTTCTTTTTATTTTTCTTTTTCTGTATCTTTGCAAATAGTAGTTTTTTATTCATAGCGATTTCTAATTACCGATGCTGCATTTGTTGAGAACTAGTTCTTCGATCGGCACGCTCTCGTGAGACAAATTGATCAGTCCGAGGCTGAGACTGGCTAGATTTGCGTTTTCACATCTCACGTACAGCCCCTTATCGCTTCCTTTAACGCAGCGGCAGGGATGCAGAAGTGTCTGTCGTTCCGGACACGGATAACGTGGTCCTGGCGGTATGTAAACCCCAAGTACCGACGTCGCCGCCAGGCATAGGAAAATTATCGAATTCCTCATATTTCTGCAACATAAGAAATAAAACAAAACAAAAAATTAAAAATTAAAGACAATTTTGTTCAATTAAGAAAAAAAATTTAGAATAGAACAATTTTTCTGACGTTTTTTTGAATTCTTATGAAGACGCGTTTCTTTTTTGTTTTACCTATTGATTTTTCACTTTCAATCCGCAGTTTTGATTGATTTATTTTGAATAATTTATTTTTTTTTTGCTATTCTATTTATTCTAAATAATTGTGGGATTTTTATGCTTTCTTTTTTTTCTTTTAATTTCATGCGATTTGTTATGTCCATTTCTTGAAATATTAAATTCGTTTTTCGATTGTCTGGTTTTCTATCCAATTAACGCCAGCAATAACAGATGAGTAATAATTGAAAAAAAAAAAAAATCTAACAAAATGTGACTCATAGATCTTTGAATATAATTATATACATTTGTATAGTTGAAGATTGCCAAATTCACATGGCGTCATCTTATATCGGGATGAGTTTAATCTTCTGTGAAACACGAATATGTTTTTTATTGTTGTTTCTTAGTTTTTTTATTATGCTCTTTTTTTCTTCAGTTTTGCAATATTTTTCGTTTCATAGTTTTCTTACATACATACATATACATAGAATAATTCTTTGTAGGGGGGGAATTTATATGCACAGTAATTTTTTTCTTTTGTCAATATTAGTGACAATCTGCGCGATTACTTCATCTTATATTTCGTCTCAATATATATATATATATGCTATAATTTAATACGATTTTTTTGCATTATGGTTTGCTTTCTCGATTTTACTTTCGTCTTTTTTTCTCTCTTTTCTCTCTTTATTTTAGTCTGTTGATTTTGATTTTTCACCCACGTAGTTTCTTGGCCCCAGGAGACGTTGACGACGCACGACTTCCCTCATCGGTCCATATTTGTATAATTCCGTACATATGTCTCGATCTCGTATGTTGTCGCAATTACTTGACTGTAGTTACACTCATAGGTATCTATACATGCATTTTTATTTTATTTTATTTTTTTTTTACATACTTAGGTCTCATTCCTATATACATATATATTCATACATACATATACGTATATATGTGAAGATAACGGTATTTTTCTCTATACATATAATATGTCGAGACGTCGTTATAGTCCGATGAAGAGAATTTTGGATCAAAAAAATTTGGATCACGTACCCAATCGAATAAAATTAGGAAAAAAAGATAAAAATAAATACAGGTATACCTATGTGTACAACATACCCATAATATGTGTATGTAAATATTTCATGGTGTACTTTGAAAATGAAAAATGTCCGTATGTATGTTGTATATAAAAATTGCCAGAGACCGCGTTAATTGCCTGAGAATATAATAAAATGGAGTAAAATAGAATAGAATAGAATAGAATGAAATATAATAACGAATTAAGTGTACCGTTCTTGTAAAACGAGATAACTGGTTCACCGTGCCACTCACCCGGACAGAGACTGACCTCCGAGCGAGGCGCGAACTTGTGATATTCCACATTTCTTGAGAATTAGGTAAAAACAACTACACAATTATGTGCATAACACAAGAATTATTGGGCAAAAATTTAAACTACAGATACCTTATAATAAACAATTTATGAATTTTTGAATTCTTGAATTGCAAAAAATTGACGATTCCAATATTTCCATTGCAGTTGCTATTATACATGTTTAATTTTTTTTTTTTTTTTTTTAAAGAAATTTATGTTAATTGGAACTTTTTTTCCATCTCGTGTATATTCTCTTTCTTCTTCTGCAAATTTGTATTTTTTTTTCTTTTCTTTTTTTGGTATTTTCTGTTTTTTTTTTTTTTTGCTGGTGTGCTTGACTTGACTAAATAATGGTTGTCATGTCCTGCGAATGACACATACCTGGATAATCCATACAGGTAGGTAGGTATATAGCTATCTTTAGAATTCTCGTTGCCAGTGAGTATTTGCCAGTCGACCTTGCTGCCCCCACTCGCAAATGTGAGAGAAATATATATATATATATATAGAAGAGAGAAAAAGAGATGAAATTAAGGATGGAGAGACGAATCATCGGCCCTTGCGATGTAATTCATTCGATTCGCGGGATTTGTACGTTTGTTCAAAATTAGTCATGTAGATGTATAGATATACATGTATATTATACATGTATCGCTAATTGTCTAAAAGCAGAAAGACCTAAGTGGCCAAAAATAAATTTTTTTGCCAATACCTATGCCTTAACTGTAACTTAACAAACTAATTGTAATTGAACTGTAATTGAATTAAAAAATGTAACTTAAACAAGGTTTTGTATTGCATGAAAAAGATTTTACCACTAAATAAAAATAAATGTTTTTTTTTTTGCGCTGATAAGGCCCTTTGCTTTTTAGTCACGCGATATATGTAAGTGGCTATACCTGCAGTTCATATACATGATCGGTATAATGTACGTATGATTGTGTATAAATCGAAGTCAGGATTATAGTGACGTTGTTGTCGCCATACCACTGCAGGTATATTATAATAACATTATATTATACCCAGACGAATTGCAAGGTGTTCAACTTTCACCTACTCGATCGAATGAAATGCCACTGAACGTGCAACAGCAACAGTAACATCAGCAGTTGATTGATTTGTTGGATGAAGAATTACGGTTATACGTGTAATGTTCTATGTTACATTTATTCAGGTAGACATCGATCATGAAATAACGTATGTCTTGTGCATTTTTCTCGTAATATCTTGTAGGTACAATAGGACTGAATTCGTTATCATCATCATCATTAAAAATATCCATCATCCTTACGTATAGATTAGACAGATTATAAAAATGCGTATTTGTTATACGGTACACTGTTGGAAAAAAAAGTGTTCCGGTAGGTCCACTATAATTTTTGTGTTATTTTGACACTTTTTTCTAATCAAAACAACATAAATTGATCATTTTTAGTCTGGATAATGTTGTTTCAATTAACAAAACGTGTTAAAATTAACACAAAAATTATAGTGGACCTCCTGGAACACTTTTTTTTCTAACAGTGTATACGTATAAGTGGTAACGTTACTTTTTCCGATAATCATGTATATTGAATCTCCTATACATATATAGGTATATTTAACTACACAGATACAGATACTCATAAATGGCTAACTGTTTTTCTTTTTACCTACATATAGCCGTTAGTCAGTTACACAAATAATGTATAATATATCTATTATACTCCGAAATGCTATAGTTTCTTTATTTCTCTCTTATTCTCACTCGTTTTTTTTTTTTTGTTATTTTTTTTTTCCTTTTTTTTCTCTTCGACGTTTTCTTGATTTTCCGATCATTTTCGGTCATTGTCCTCATTTGAGATGTTCGTCAGACCGTTATATTTGTATATAACGTGCGCATAATAAGGTCTAAGCCAATGATTTGAAGAAAATGCAAATAGAAACAAATTGATCGAAATACATCAAATCAGTATATATAATCATGATTAATATATTACTGTGAAACTTGCAGTGATTATACATAGAGAATAACCGTCTAATTATATATATGTATAGAATGTATTATATAGACGAGGTATCAGGTACTATATAAATATGTACCTCAAGTGACATCTATTTATATCTATTCATTTTTTTTTTCTCTCTCTAAAATTTTGGGTCAACACGTGTTTGTTACGTATCGTAATACAGTCCGCAGTTATTATGTATAGTATCCCATAAACGTAGATATAACGCTAAATGAAGTATCTTCGTCTAATGTCGTTAATGCGAAATGTCAATGGAACGACGAAAAATAGAAAAAAAAAAATAAAAAAAAATAAATAAAACGATTAGATGAATATGTGATGGTATCATAATAAGTTGTAGGTATGTGTACATACATACATTATTATTTATACTATCATCATCATAATTATTTTTATCATTCATATATGTCGAGTCGTTCTATCGATACGCGTTTTATGAATATTTCTTGCTTCGGCGTTGAAATCTCTCGTACAAATACACGACATACGAATTTAAATTCCAAAAACCAGAATTTATGTAAATTAGGCATCTCAATAAAATTTAGGTGAATTGAACGATCTATAAGGTAATCTTCCTACTTCTAATCGTAGGTAAGTAAAATAACATTCTGCATATGTTCATGTATAAATAATCCGTATATGTATGTATATGGTACATTTCAATTTTTGAAAACAACTTCAAAAACCTACCAGCGATAAGTAGAAAAAAAAAAACCAAAAGACTGGAAAAACCCGCAAAAAATTTATATAAATCATATACCTTTTAAACAATTTCTTGATCATGTATTATAAATTAGGCTTTCAACTTCCGCTTTTATATGAAATGACTAATCTCTTACAAACCTTGTAAAAGAATGGCAATAAAAATCATAAGTGGTATATTGATTTCAGATGATTAGTGAATTAGTAATTAATATATACACGTACCTACACATGGATAAAAATTGTGATTTATTTACCTATATATGTTTTGTTCGTGTACCAATAATTGTACGTATATTGTTCAGTATGGTCAAGCAGGCGCGTGTGAAACGCGATGTATTATTTCCTCAGGGAGTAATAATAACATAATAATGAGAATTGGTGTTTTGTCACTACATACTTTGCATCAACGCGCGTGAAAATATTCGCGCGATTTTTAAAAACCGAATATCGAGCGCTGCGATTTGAGTATTTGAATTTGAATTTGAATTTGAAATCTAAAGAGGAAAGATCGCTACAATAGGTATGTTCGTTTTATATCATCTTATTTATCTATTATTTTGTATCACATTATATCAGAGCCTTGAGATTTTTCCGTATCCCCGTTTCAACTCGCACTCTCGTCCTCGAGACGAAATACTAACGTGAAAGTACAGCTGAGAGCCGAACGTTAAGCCTAGAGCAAAACGGAGTAGGAATCAGTCCCTCCATTCTCCAAATTCTACATACATACCAAAGCCTCGGTTTCATTGGTCGAAGACTTACCACCGGGGAGGTTAAAACGCGCTCTGTTTTACCTCGAGCGACTTTCTCTCGTCTCGTGCTGACGCCATGCGATCTAGACGACCGCGGCGCCCCACGACGGAACTCCGAGTCGGCCGAGAGCGGGAAAGAGCCTCGAGCTTCGTGAAAACGACGCCAGGTGGCGCATGCCACATAGTTTTCTCGGTAGTAAAATCACCCCGCGCTTGTTATAGGAAGGGTGCTGAGACCCACAATGAGTACTCTGGTTTCCCTTCAATATACGAATAAATCTTTCGCCTTTTACTAAAGATTTCCGTGGAGGGGAACAACTTGATGAGTCTATAAGACCAATTTTTTGAGTACCCGACTTAACGGTCGGGTCGTTAATTATTTCAAACATAATAGGAACTTAGGAATCCTTAGAAACAGCTTCTGGAATCCCCAGTCTGATGATTTCGGGTCATTGATCGTAATGAACATACGCGTTTTGGGAAGAACAGCTGGAACGCATTGTTCAAACTATAAATCGGAGTACGATGTCAGAATACTTACACCGTGAATCGGATCGACGTAATCAACCGATTTGAATCGAAATAAGGTAAAAATCATTGTCTCTACTCTCTAGTATATCAGGAATAATCAATATTTCGGAATTTCGTTGATGATTTTATTTCGTATTGAAAGAAAATCAATTTCTATGAGGCGACTTGTGTCAAAATGAGGCAAAATAAATTCTATTCCCATTACTTGGTGTTGATCATGTGAAGAACATCAAAATTCTATCATTTTGTTCATGAGTTCTACCTAAATCGTTCAGATTGAAAATCTGGAAAATCCTTGAAGAAAAAATTACTATAGTTCTTGAATATGTTTTATTTTTTGCCCATTTGGTTTTAGTAACTATTCACGTAAATCTGGAAGGATTGTCGATGATGCGGTTTAGGTTCAAATAAACTGTTTCATGTCACACTGGTTTATAAGTAATAAGTTATTATATGTCTTTTTTTTTATCTTCAAAGTTCGTTGGGTATTTACGCCCAATATTTACATATTTTTGATATTATCATCATAGTGCTTACGGTCTAACATGGAGAAAATATACACGATGGATATAACATAATTACGCATCGTTAATTAAATTTCATGTAAATGATATTATACTCACAACACATTTTCTTTTTGTTTGTTTTTTCTTCTTCTTTATACTATAACATTTGAGAATAATAATTTCGTATACCTATATGGCATATATCTATGTAAAGTTACGGTATGCAATATAATTGAATCAATCAATCAATCTGTATCTTCTTTACATTATTACAACATTATACATATACATCGTTTAGACTTTCGTCAGTTGGATGGAATGTGATAATGACGTGTTAACACCCGAAAAAAGTATTAACACATCCGTGTATAGTCGACGTCTAGGAATTTGATTATTTATTACGATATTATCGTTTATCGATCATCTCACTTTTGACACAAAAAAAAAAAAACAACAAGAAACAAAGAAATTGAATTTCTATACATATATCTATATTTTAAAAATAAAGTCACAGAGGCTTTTCATTTTCTCTTGTATCTTTCGAAGATTCCGTTAAGAACAATGATATTGTTTTTTTTTTTTTTTGGAAATTGATTACAGCTTAATACAAGTATACACAACTTTGACGATTAACGCGTTGCGTTAACACAATTTATACATAATATTCATATACTCAATATAGATAGGTATGTATGTACCCATGAAGATACATCGTTTAATTTCAACTTTTAAGACGAACGTACTCATCTTGCTAATTCGTTTGATTCTATATTGTTGTTAACATTAAAATTCTCCTCATTCTTCTTTTATTTTTACCATCACTATTATTATTATCATTATTATTATTATTACCATCGTTATCGTAATGAATATCATCGTCATAATGATCGTAAATATTATTTGCTGTATACATACTATAGTATATTCAAATTGATTCCCTGACTTAATTAATTACACATACATTATGCTTTATATAGCTGCGATATTGTTCTTTTACATTTAAATAGACAATACACTATTACTACGTATACGTAGAATTTTATGGCTCATAAAACGTCACAGCTACTTAGTTTATTCATTCATCGAATAATATGATTATTCCAATGATATTATTATTATTATTATTATTACTATTACTATTTAAAAATAGACATATATCTATAAGTGTATACAAGGTATTTTGTTGCGTGATTTATACAGTAAATTATAAATGGATGTAGTCGAAGCTCGTTCAATATCGCGGTATTTCCCCTCAATTTGCCAACGCCTTTTTACGCGATTTCGAGATAATTTATACAATTATTTTTTCTTATTTCGAATGATTTCATGTGATTTTTAGCTGATTCAAGTGATTCGCAATCGCATTTCGGAGTAACGCAATGTTGACTTACTGATTTCACAAGTGATTATATAGCCTTTTATTTCCTTTTTTTCTTCTTTTACTTTTTTTTTCACTCCTCCTACACAGCCGTGTGATATTTCGCACTTAAAATTAGCGAGTTTCGACTGTGATTAGGATATACCTATGTATATATATGTATATATTTCGATGGGGTATCATCGACGCAACAATATACCGTTATATAATATCACAATTTCTTTGCACTATTTTGAGAATGAAGAATAAAGGAAAACAAGAAAAATAAAATAAAATGAAAAATTCAATGAGATATCGTGCTGGTCAATCATATCTTTTTCTCTATTCTACCTGTCGGTTCAGTAGTGCAGTTTTCACTGTCGTCAACTGACGTTACTGAATTCGTCACCGAGTTTATGGTCAATTGATTTTTTGAATCTGATACCTGCTCGAATCCGCCAATTGTCGATAACGAATCCGACATTTGGTGACCACCTCCTTCAACGTGCATCGGTTGTATACCCGCGTTTGCTTCCTCGATCGCTTTACGCAGCTGCCAAATAATAATTTAATTAAATCATTACAATCGGTAACATATATTTCTAACGTAATGGTTTAAGTATTTCTTTCGAAATCTTTGCAAACATTTGCAATTTTTTTTCATGAATTCTTTCATTTTGCAGCCTTGTGCTAATGATCGTCGATTATCTCGCATCTTTGTGCGAATTTTTGAATCTATTAGCAATCTGTGAATTATCGCAGATTTTTCAAAGAAATTTTACAAAGAAAAATTTGTTTCTGCAATTTTGTGGGTTTCTATTTTGTAAACTGACCTCTTTTAAGGCTACTACGCCTACTAATCGGCCGATAGCTGTTACGTAGGCGTGATTAACACCGACCATGCTGAACAGACTGTGAACTTTGAGCAATGAAGTTCGTTCGACAAGTTGAAAGGGTGCAGGGTCTATGTGGCACCTTGAAAAATCTACTTCCAATGCCATCTCAGTCTCTTCCCATTGCTTTTGGTCCTCTGGCGACATGTCGATCACCCTTTCTCTTGGCTATAAGTGATTTGAACAGAAAGAAAAATGACGAAACATGATGAAAAGCCATATTTAAAAAGACATTTTTGAAACAGTCTTGAGCAAATTCATCAACAAAATTCACCGATACCCACCAATTGAACTTTTTTCAATGTCATTGGACTCGGAGACAGTATAGATTGATGAGAAGCCGCCACACGCAGACCATCGACACTGTCTCGTCTATTGGTGTTCACGCTTCCACCCGATCCCAGTTCCGGATCTGGATCAACGTCCTGGAGTGTTGCTGATTTGCGGAATATTGCTTCGAAGGCTAGTCGAATTCTGGGACAGATGAAATACCGCACGAATTGATTACAGCAACAATTAGCGAACGATTGATTGATCAGCTAAATCGATCACATGATCAGTCAATTGACTACTGACTTAATTTCTGTCACTCACGAATGACATTCGTAAAAAAATCATCATCAAAGCCTCACTGCCATTGATCACTTTTTCTTATTGCGATTACGTACCTGCTTTCAGCTCCGGTTACTGTAGTGTACGGCGTAACAGCGGGACTGACCAAAGGACTGAACCCCTTTAATGTGAAGGAGTGAGTTTTTTTGAGGATCGACTTTTTGGGCTGTGATCCAAATATCGGCGAATGAAAAGTGTGCTGGAAAATGAATAACAATTGTCAGCAATTTTTGTTCGAATGAGAGAAATCTTCTGTTCATTTACCAAATAAAATTCAATGAGACTCACAGCATCGTTTCCATTTCCTGCAGTGGTCAGATCGCTGGCACTCTGTCGCTGCATTTTTAGTATGTCCGGTGCGGGAATGACTTCGAACCGCGAAGGTCTTCTGGTTCTTTCTTGTTCTCTGAGTTGCCGTTCCATTTCCTCCCTGGCACGTGCCTCAGCCTCCTTTTGCCACTTTTGGGCAACTTGGAGCCTCCGTTCTCTACCGATATGCTTTTCGATGAGTTTTATCAATTCCAATCTTTGGATCGAACCCAGAAGAATCATCGATCCAGGGTTGTCCACCAGCGGAAAACCCCGCAGTTTTCGATTCTCTTTTAATATTTCTTTCAGTTTTTGATACGTTATACCATGCCATATGTACCTGACGTCACGGACCATGAAATCCTCCACGTAGACGTTGTACATACCTAGAATATGAGCACATTGAAAGAAAAGTGTGACGGAAATTATCAGCACCATGCATCATTCAACGAAAAAAAAACTCACCCGAACTTGATGGCAAAAGATCCGGCAAGTAGGGTAATTTTTTAATCAAAATAATACTGTCGTATATGCTGGGCTGGAGCAGTGCTGCAATTGCGTTGCTTATTAGAACCGCAATCATTATCGGCACTATGTGGGTTATTTGTCCAGTCATTTCGAACACTATGACGCTTACTGATATGGTGTGGGTTACTGCGCCGGAAAATGCGGCTGCTCCAACGGTGGCGTAGCCACCTGAGTATAAGAAGAAAGAAGAAAAAAGAAGTCAGAGAAACGAAGTAAGAAGGTTAAAAAATGGCCAAATATGTGCCAGTCTTCATTAAACGTCCACGAAACTGATGAACGGAATGATGAAAAGAGATGAGCTGAAAGGGGTCCAAATAGAGTTTAGAGAAAATAGATCACTGGCTTAAGGCTTAAGTTACAGATGTATACAAGGTATCATGCACGCATGTAGATAATGATGGTGAACGAGTGTAAATAACGGCCCTTAATTTATTGAGTCAACAAAGGAGGAGCGCCCTATGTACATACCAAAGGGAGTGTTTAATGGGCCCCATAAAACACACCACGGGGATTGTAATTCCCAATTGTTATAGAGTTGAATTGGCCAATTAGAGAATCGGCCAATGAACGAAAAATAGGGTCGAAAATTAGTCGTATATTTTTACTGGCTGATACGCCAACGGGGTTATTGGCCCTCTTCTCAAACGAGAAAGAATCCGAATGAATATGTTTACAAGCTGACGCGACTCAGTTAAACCCTGTACTTTCGGGAAATGAATTGGAAGAAAAAGCAACTCAAGTTTGCTCAGTGATTCGAAAACAGTAAAATATACTTGCCTGGTGTTATCGGGCTTATTACACCTCCGTACCTAACCCCGTTTGGAAACCACAAGGCCATAGCTTCGCCCACAGCTCTTCCTAGAGCTGCTCCAATTTTGAAAACTGGTATGAATATACCGGACGGTACTGGGACCGTAGAACTGATTATGGAGAAGATGAACTGTTGACGGAATGGAGAAAAATCAGGATGATATATTTGCGAAGGAATCAGCGCAAACCATTACGAAAAAATATGAATCGCAACGTCTGGAAGTGTTCCCAGTAACTGAAACTCACTGTGAAGGCAATGTAGCTTATCAACCCGGTGAAAACGTCGGTATACATTGTTGACCAGTGTTTAACAACGTTCATCTCACTCACAGTCAGGTCCGGCTTTGTCCATGTGAAGTTGACAAACATACCCAAGACCTGTTCGTGCGTTGACAAATCACCTGCCATAAATTGACCAAGACCCAAAGGAAATGACACGGACGCTACTATCAGCGCTACTATACCAGGGTAGAGGAAACGACTGCAAAATAAAAGGAAATAGTGCAAAATTGCGGGCTCGTTCGATTTGCCAATACGTAGACATAAATATACTAAATCTAGAGAAAGGATCTAAGACTCACTTTTTCTGCAAGAAACTATTCATGCTCTTGTTTTTCCTCATGAAAATAACGTACTGTCTGTGAAGCCATACGTAAAATGCGCCACCCAGACCACTGCCGACACCGATGAGTGCAAAAATGAACAATTCCTGAGGATCGAACGGGAATTCAGCGGTGAAATTCGTTTTGAACATGGCAGTGATGGTCTCTTCTTTGTTGAGCCAAATTGCTAGTAGTCTGAACGTAGTGGCTCCACAAACAGCGGCGAAAAAACCTCGCCAGTAATTTCTCACGGCAAAATAGACCGTCGTTACTTCGATGCTGAATAGAACACCGCCGATTGGAGCTGCGAAACAAGCCGCAACTCCAACGGCACAAGCCGCTGCAAGCATCTCACAGTTTCTGCTTTCGTTCTCGTATATCCCCTGGAAACTTGTAATCAGTTTGGACAGCAGGGTTGCTACTATACTGGCTATGTGCACAAAGGGACCTTCTTTTCCCAGGGGAAGTCCCGAGCCCAGTGTTGCTGTCAGTCCTATTATCTTTGCAATCAGAGTCCGGAAGGTCAGGTACTCCTTCAGCGCTACACCTCGCAGTATTGTCTTCATCTCTGGAATTCCTGAACCTATACTCTGCGGTGCTACTATGTGGACGAATCCTGCACTGAACAGGATCAAGCAGACCGGTAACGACACCCAGGCCAGATACTGCAGTGCTGGTTGGGTCGTCAGATCTTCGTACAGCCATAGCCTTGCTGAAAATCATGAAGATTGAAGGTTTGCTCATCAGACTGATGGAATGGAGGGAATTTTCATTGGATCTGGCCTCAGGATGTGTTTCGTTCTTGATGTAATTGTACAATTTGTTCAAACGTGGGCTTACCCACTCATGAATTTTGGTGTGCAATTTCAAGACTTTAAGATTTTATTTACCGATTTCGAAAGTGAGTTTCGACCTCTGGGTTCGGAATAAAAAAAAGTATCATCAACTTTTGACCCACCATTGTTGCAAATTGATATTCCCGTGTCCATGGCTTGGCTAAGAAGAGCCATTATGACGCCAAGAAGAGCTAAGAAGACCCAATCTTCGCCTAGCCTGGCCCCAGTGTGCTTCCAAGTGAATGCTAGAACGGTGATCAATTTCCTGCAGAGCGGACCCCGTTTCCTACTTTTTCGGAGTTCATGGGTTCTGTCTTTGTCCAATTTACGTCTCGCTCTATCATGGGACTTTAACTTCCTTGCTTCTTCCTTCGCGTATTCACCCAGGTCCTTCGTGTACCGGCCATACATCTAACAGAATTGCAAGTTAAAAATTGAAGAAAAAATTGCATAGTTTTTTGGTTTTCATTCCGCCCAAATTTTTTTCTCTGTCTGATTTGCGAAAAAAAAAACAAAAAAAAAAAACATGTGTGAATGAAGAGAAACACAGATTGACGATCGAAGATGCAAATTATGTACAGAGTAATGTTTTTTTGGCAAGACTTGGGGCGGGAAATTTTCATCCTGCGCCTAACTGACGGCAACCCGCATCTCATGCACGTTTAGCGTGAAGCCAGTGCACAGGCGTTTGATTGGATGCATTACGAGACAAAGATTATCTCTATATTTTTTTCTCTTCTCTCCTTTTCACGTGACGGACGAGTGACCGACGACAGGAAAGCGGTATCTACGATTATTTGTTATTGCACATCGATCCGACTATCATTGTTCTTGTTATTGACGTTCATTGTTGTTAAAGAATGAGGAAAAAAATTAAGTATAATTAAAGAAAATTGAAGAATTTTGTAAATTCATTAAGAACAATTGGATCTTAGAATATTTTATTTATTCTTTCTGATTTCTGTTTGACTTACAACGTATTCATCATTGCAGACGAAATAAGCTCTGTTGAGGGTTATTGCTGGCATCAACATTCAACAATAATTAATGCCGCGGGGCCGCGAGCGGATGGAAAAATTTTTTTTTCCCCGAAAGAATTTCGGAACTTTGATACGAATATCAAATTTTTTAGCTGCACTTTGGCTGAAGGCTTTTTATCGACGTTTAACATGTTTTCTGTTATTGTTGATGTTGTTGTTGTTTTTATATTATAACTTTTTTGTTCATGGGGGCAGATTTTTTTCTTTTCTTGTTCTTCACCATGGGGGGGGGTCGTGTTTACTCGGCAAATATTATCACGCGACTAACGTTCTGTAGAATAGAAAATTATACTAGGGAAGATATTAATTTTAGAATATCCTACTGCTGCTACTGCCACTGCCTTTGTGGCTGCATAAAGAAATCATCTACCACTGCAGAGTCGCAGGGGTTGTGTGAATTTTTCGCAAAATTGGCAACACCTGCACGAAAATTATTTATATTTAGAAAGAACACCGAGTAATCTATTGTCTCGCTGAACCCACGGCATATAACTAATACGAATTTGTATCCATCTTCTAATCTATTTGCCAATCATCGCCTCGTGTCAATTCTAAAATTAAACAAATCTAAATTTCATCAATTTTATAGATCCGGTTATCCGTCTATCGCAACGTTCATAAAACCTATTCACGTCACTGCAAACAGCCGATACACTTGATTCATGAACGAACGTGACTAATTAATCCCCAGGTATATAAGCCGGAAAAATTAGGAAAGCAAAAAAAAAAATCAATAAATAAATTGTTCAAGAGGAAGAGAAATTGACAGACAAAAAAAATGAAAGAAAATAAAATAAAATAAAAATAGCGTTACTTTGAACATTGAAATTTGGATTTTGCAGAGCTGAAAGAATAACACGAAGTTATATCGTGGATACCGCGTGGCTAAATATATTATTAGATGTGAGAAACAACGTATGTAAATGTAAGTACGTCTACTTTTTCGCGGAATATATATATATATTTTTTCTTTCTTTCTGCAGACCCGATGAACAACAAATCGTTATTATGTCTGCGAACAGGTTGATAATGACAATTCAACATCGAACTGCGGTATCTATCTATATACCTATATCCGAGTGATGAACCGACTGTATAACTTATACAGCAACCAGAAAAAAAAAAAAAAACAGAAGAAATCTCCAATTTTTTTTTGTATTCAGTCCGTATAAGTTCTGGAACGAACCGCTATTTTGAACTCGTAATAAATTATAAAGAGAATTAGATAAACAGAACAGAATACCATCATTAGATATATCCAATCGCAATTATCCTATGTACGTATAATGTTTATATATCGTAAACAGAGGACGTTGACTGGTTTTTTATAATTACAATAATCTCACAACTTCATATTTTCCATGTATTGTAATCATTACATTCTTCGTAGTCAAATAAGAAAGAAGACTATGTACGATCTTGGTTTTTTTTACTCTCTTTTTTCAACTACCTATGTATATTTTCATGTTAACTGAGTTGTGTATGTCATATACATAGGTATATTTGAGTGCTTGATCGAAGCGCCCTAAGCATTCGTGCGAAACCGATTGATTGATTGATTGATTGATTGATTGATTATCGAAAGTTACAGTCTTAGTATATTATTTTTTTTTTTTTTCAAACGTGTATTTATGTTTTCTCTTTTTCAAATCCCAATGATTAGAACTTTATAAGCATAGAGATACCGATAAGATGCCCTATAAAGCATTCGTATGCAAAACCGATTAATTGATTGATTGATTGCCAAAAATTAGAATTTCACTGTTATTATTATCAATATTTTTTTAAATGTTTACTGATGGTTTTTTATTCTTTAATTCCAAGTGATTAGAACTTTATAAGGATAGAGATACCGAGTCGAGGTAGCGCCAACGAGAGTTTAAACTTTTGACTGACGTTTTATGTAAATATATACCATATAGAACGGGAGTTTGGCAGCAACTCGAAGCGGCAAATACCTAGTTCTCAAGGGGCATACCGGATAAATATAACCGGCCAACACGTGATCTTAACAAACTAGGCGATAATGTGCACTTCGGAATATAGGAAGTTAGAAAAAGATCGAGAAAAACAGACGAAAATTAAAGAAATTTGATAAATCCCAAGCAAACAAACGTCAAAATCTTTCAAATTTTTCCGATCCTACGAATCGTTGAAAAAATTTGCACTTGTATAAATAATTGGAGTTTTTTTTTTCGAATTTTATTTGTAATTTTGAAAATTCATTTCATTATCGATATCCGATCTCTTAGCGATCGTGACGTCATTGTTTTTCAACCGTGACGCGCACGTATTCGTATAGCACGTGCTTTTTCGCACCTATAGGAATACCTGAACAGGTATAAATCGTCCTAAATCGAAGATTAAACGATCGGTTTACGTGTTAAAGAAATCGGCAGTTGTAGAGTATCAACAGCCTTCACTTCAGTCTGACTGGGCTAAAAGAGACAAAGAGACAGAGAAAGAGAGAGGAAGATGAAAACGAGACGAAACGTACTACATATACCTGTATTATAGTGACAGGTAATAATTAAAATACTACATTCGACGATCAAGGTGATCAAAATCAACTACATTATTTACTAAGATTGTTCTTATTTTGTCATTGTCATTTCCCCCTTCTCCCCCACTATCTGTCTATCTCTTTCTATTTCTATTTCTTTCGAATAATGCGAATTTAATTACTGAAGTATTCACTATCAAACCTATAGCTATAGCTTTGTACTACAGATCGCATGTTGTAATTACTAGTTTATTATTTGTTACATTTTTTATTTTATTTTTTTTTCGTAGATTACATGAAAAATAATGTGTTATTGTTTAGCGATTAGTCATATACATAGATACGTCTATACCCTGCATGTATACATGTATACTAGATTTGCGACTAGCTATGTGTGTGGTGTGGTCATTTGGTCTTCTGGTAAATCCCATTATTCTTACGGACATTTATGTGTAATGGTCTTTTTTTTTTATCGTCTCTTTTTACGTCCTGTTCACTTTTCAAGGATCCGGAAGAAATGAAAATTCCAGTGTTCTTATAGTCTGGTTTGAAAAAAAGTATATTAAAAGAATTGATTATATTAGGTATCGATACAGGAAATAATCTAAAAAATTTGATTTATCTTCATGATGGTATATTTGAGAGGCAATCTTATTCTTTAAATTTTCTTTTCACTTTCTATCTGATCTTCTAACTTTTGTCAGAATTTAATATAGAGGATATTTGATTATATTATGTATTACTAACGAGATGTGTGAACTTATTTGAAAAAAAAAAAAAAAAAAAAATTTGGTATGCATGTGTAACATATTTCCATATATGACTGTGAGCAATTATCTCTAATAATTGTCAGTCACGAGATTCTCTACATACGTTTTTTTTTTCTATTCTTTATTCGAAAAAAATTATGTATGTAGATACCGTTTTTGTAATGTGTATAATAACAAGAGCATGTGGTTTATTTCTATTTTCTACCCTCTGCAGAGGTATATTTGCGTAATGTTCAATGTATACGTATAATAGATATATATTGGCAAAGCTGTCCTATATGTATTCTAATGCAAATTGACAATTTTTAAAACTAACTAACAAAGAAACGAAGAAGAAACACAGAAAATGAAAAAAAAAAAAAAAAAATTAGAAGAATAAAATAGCGAGGAGTTAAAATTAGTTGGAATCACATGCAAAAACACACCCTTCTTCCTTTTCTTCTTCCTTTTCTTCTTCCTTATCTAATTTTTCTCTACATATACCAATTGTTATATATTTGCATCGCATAGAGTTGTACGAATATGTGTGTTAGACACCTAATCTATTGGGCGTATATAAATGTATATAGTTATAGGTTATATACCTATAAGGTATAAAGCGTGCGTGTTAGATCATAGAGACAATCTGCACGCGGATCACGTCCGCCTCGCAACGATCGACGTAACGAGCGTACGTCCAGCTGATCCATTCGGGCAAATCTAAAACTATATAGGAACACGCGCACGCAACAATAGACATTGCCGAAGAAAAAAGAAAATGATAAAATTTTCAAAAAAAGAATAAGAAATATTGATAAATGTATACAAAAAGAAATTAAACGCATTATACCTACGACGGATGACCAATTTTTTGTTTTGTTTTTTGCATCTCTAGATTTTCTAGTATAATAACGAGATAAAAAGTTGAAATGAAAATCACCTTTTTTTTTATTATCTTCTTGATATTCTGTGTATAAACTATTCTGACCAAATGCACTGTACATATTAGCAACATAAAAAAGTATTTTTTGACAAACTTCAAACTTCCTATTCTTGTTTTTCGATGATCCATTTCTTTTTTCTTTCGTTTTTTGACTAAAAAAACAAAATTGTGTTCTATTCTTCAATAGAATTTTTCATCGAACCTAATCTGAAATTTGGTTTACCAATGAAAAAAAATTGCGGAGAACCTTAAAAGAAAAAGCGACTTTGATGATAAAGAAAAAAAAAAAAACTGATGATTATTGCGAATCGTAGGATTTGGCCTACTTCATATCTCGTTGATTGATTCGGATCCCAAACTATACATAGGTTTTTAAGAGCGAGCAAATCGGACATGGCAAAGCGACATGTTAGTACGTATTACATACATATCTAAATGTATATATGTATGTATGTAGGTGGCTAGATTCGTCTCAACGCTTTGCGGCGGAAACAAGTACATAAGTTTGATGACGTACGTAAATATACGTACCTCGGTACCTACATATATATATATATATATATATATGTATGTGTACATATGTATGTATATATGCTTTTGTCGACGCTTCGTGATGCTTTGTGCTATACTGGATCATCACGGGCTGCTGTATGTATGTACATACCTATACATCTAGATACGTATATGTACAGCAAAGCCGGCCACACGAGGCCAGAGAACTTAATGTCTCCGCAAGCTTTGCTTCGCGTACCTACTATTGTTACAAGGCAATTTAACGAGACTGCAGTGTCCGGTCAGCCATTTTCGAAATTTTAATACAGGGATTTCCTTCCCATTTCTTAAACATGTTGAAATATACAGAAGAGGAAAATCAATTGAATTTCAGTATCGAGCCTCAAAATCGAGAAACAGAAATTATTATAATTTTTTTTATTTCTTTGTTCTTTCTTTCTATACTGTATATATATTTTTTTTTTCTCTCTATGGCGTTTTATCGTCTCTAGAAGGTAAACGAGTCGGCCTACTTGCTTTCCGACTTTTCTCGATCGTAGAGAACGTAAGAGAAGAAAAAAAAAAAATAATAATAATCGAGAAATAAGTAAAAATGCAGTTTACGCCGTTGCGTTAGCTGCAGAAGTCATAAAACACTCCAAAGTGCCGATATAACGAGGCGCGATGCGGTTGGGTTGACTCGGAGATCAGACGTTGGCCAAAAGCCAGCTACTTCCGAGATTTTAAATAGAAGCTTTTCAAAGCTCACGGTCTAACCTTAAGGCGTATTATAGTTTCTGCCGGTTTATTATATACATATATCTGCACCACATCTTGCGCTTGGCGCAATTTCTTACCGACAACGTCATTACCTGCAGCTGCACGTCATTCAAAACGACGTCATTACGCAACAGATATACCTCGTTGCGTATTATTGACATTGGAATTTACTTTGCTATACAAATTTTTTCTCTTTTTTTTTTACGTTTTATCGTTCTTAAGAATTATTATAGTGATCGGTGGGATTTGAAAAGAAAATCTGAACAGTAATTGTAAAGAATTCACAAAGAATCTCGATCTGAAATTCTATAGCATTCAAAATTCGCGCCATTCGTGACGTCACGTCCAATGAAAAGTGTTGAAAGCTCACGTGACGGGTTCACAGCGACTTCGATTCATTGTTCAAAGAACAAAAATACGACTTGCAAAACGGTGTCGTATTATTATTGATCATTTCTAATAGACGTAACGTATGTATGAGAAAAAAAAATTCCTATATCGTAAAAAAAATACTATAGGTATACTGGAATATATGAACGAATATATATTTGGGTAATAAGTACAGGCAACATTCGATTTTTCCATGCATGCTGGATCATGTGCGATGGAATCGTGCATAGAAATTTTAAAAAAAGCTTGCCGAATGAGCTTTTTTTTGTGTCTTTCTTCTCTTGCATTTTGAGAATTATTTTTTTTTTTTTCTTGCTGCAAACTTAAAGATTAAAGCAGTTTTTAATCTGGTGAAATTCATTTCCATGTGCATCGTATAATTTGGAAACGTTACAGCCATTCCTTTTTGATTTTAAAGCAAAGCGAAGAATAGATTCGTTTAATTCTCTTACAATTTCTTTGGTCAAAGTATTTATGTAGTCGTATGGATCGAAGTCCTGTTGATCGTCGTCGGGATTCGTTGGAGGACATGGATAGAAGGCCTGGGAAGGCCTACGGTTCAAAGATTTCAAAATTACATACCCGCAAAAATATTCAATACAAATATTGCTTTCCAAAATATCTTTCTTCAGCTTTTCTCGCATTTTCGGATTTTCGATTTTCGATATTTTCTATATTCATGTTCTTCGCAGAAGGATCGAAGATAAAAGAAATATAAACTACAACAAGAATATTTGATACGTGCATGCGATGGTACGATTTGGTATTTCAAAAATTCGTCTATTTGTTTTGTTTTTTTTTTTTTTTTTTTTCTGACGTATGTACCTGTGAGGATGACTTTTTCTGTTTCCCTTCAACTTCGTCATTAGTCTGTTGAACTCTTCCCATTCTTTATCAACCTCTTCCTCGCTTCCCTGATCGGGATGATGAAGCAACAGGTTGCCCTGCTCCCGTTTGTCCAATAACTCCATGTTCCCACTTTGTCCCGACATTCTTATTTATTTTTTTAATCCTTCCTTAATTCCTCCTACTTTTATCCCGATATCTTCCGATATCTTCAATTAAACTTCAATGAAATACCAGCTGACTCTGTTACGTATTCTTTGAAGCTCCGATGTCGATGTGATTCTTCTTCATCCCTTAACAAGTGGCAAAGTGTATATCCATGAATTTGTTGATCTTATAATATACTGGACATTTATTGTACGGTCACTTTTGCAAATTTCTTCAGATTTGTTTAATGTTTTAAAAACAAAATCTAACTCTTATTCCTCCTGGGCTGGAATAGATTGTCTATTTTCCTAGTGTTTCTTATCCTATTTGTTTCGTGAACTGATATCAATTTTGAAATCGTATCAGTATTCGCAGTAATGTATACGTTCACTGTCGTTCGTATTGTATCGCGAGAGTCGAAGTCTCTACCGCACATAAATTCTCGTCGGCCTTCAGTCTCTGATCGCCTAATGGTCCACGAGGGACGGATAACAGGTCCGATGATCTCTCCCTCTCTCTCTCTATTTTTTCCTCTCTTCTCGGAGAAATTTCAATTAAATTCCAGACCAACACCCTGATTTTTCATTATCAATTATCAAAAATATTTCATTTGCTTCTAATTCTTCAATTCCTTCATGTATTGCATTTATGGCTTTTTTTTTCCTGTGAGTTGCCGCTTTCTGCTTTTCTTCGTTTCTCCTTCCAGCATGAGAGAGTTAAGAATCGTTTATTTAGTGGTTTGGTCTCCTTGTCTTCAACGAAAAAAGCACAAATCTTCAAATCATCCTAATGCACAGGAATCATTCATTTTGCTTTTCTTCAATTTTGTTGTATCGAACGGCATACAAGAAGCAAGAACTCCAGCTCGTTTGTAATTGCCGATATTATGAACGTACAATTATATATTTTTATCGTAAATTAGATGTATACTTCATTGTCGATGAACACCACACTATTAGGTATATGCACAGTTCATTCTGTGTTTCTATTATTCTTCGATCAGTTTTTAATGTAAGATTGTATTTTTGAACTTCTGTTTGATTCACTTTACTTCCTCTCCACTTTCTTCTTCTTCGTCTTTTTCTTCTTCTTCTTCTTCTTCTTTTTCTTCTGCTTCGAAGCAAGACTTCTCGATTATACAGGGTTTCGTAACAGAGTCCTCTGTATAATGCATCAAACAATGCATGTAGTAGGTTCAGAAGTGAAGTGAAGTGTAATGCAGTGCAGTGCAGTGCAGTTCAGAGTGGGAAAAAACTCGCGGCAAAACACTGTTCTCTTGGTACAACTCCGGTCACATGAATGTACTTATGAATGAGTCAGAGAAAACCGCGCTGCGGTGGACAACGACACTGGACAACCAACCGAAAGAACGACTACTGTTGCTGCTGATCGCAAGCTTGCGAGCTTGCTAGCTTGCTGATGATAATGATGGTGATCGAGAGTCTCGTCGACGCAGTTCGCAGAGTAGAGCATACTACTTGCTACTTGCTACTTCCTAAACTGCCACTACTGCTGCTGCTGCTGCTGCTGCTACTGCTCATCAGCCAATTTACAAATTAGCCACACCACCTTAAGCTCATTCTATAGGTGAGCACGAGCACATATGAGTATGTAAGGTACAGGAGGAAAAACCACTGGTTAACAGAACCACACACTTCGATTTTACATGTATCCTTCTTCAGTGATCGATGCAGACTGTTCAATTGATCAACCCGAGTCCATGTAATCGGTTGCTTCTCAGCTTGCAGTTGTAATACAGGACATACCAAACCAGAGACTGTTAGCAATGTGTCAGTCGCCAGTCAAACATTAGTAGAGATTTGCATACGGGTGGTTGTGTGATGGGTACAGTGGTCTGGCCTGGTACCCGTATAGAGTGAAGTGTACGAGATTTGGACTTTTGCAGACGAGTGTACCGCCGGGCTCCGGCTGGACCATAATGGACTATTTCCCCTAGCGGAGCTCGTAGGAAGTCACCTTCAAAGTCATGGATCCTCGTTCTGGGCTGTTAACGAAAACGACTATATCTACGACCACTTGCCCGTAATCCGCTAACTTGTTAATTTCGAGCGTTTCTACCTTCTTCTTATTCTTCCTTTCATTATTATTCTGTATATTCGTTTGTGTGTGTGCATTAAGACGCCTCTCTTTCTCTATGCGCTGGTCTGTTTGTGAACATCTAGATGGATGTCAAGTTTTTAGGACTGATGATATGCGAGTCATCTGCAGGTTCCAAAACGAGACTATAGTCCGCCGTATAGATTGATCCGTGGAAGACAAATTGGTCCATAACCAGAAGCAATTCCAGTTACATGTAACCGATGCAAATACACATCTGTCGTATACGGTATGGATTCAACAATGTTCTGTGCAAGTCAGTCAAACCAACCCCATCAAACAACGAAACCATCTCTATACTTGCATCGAATTTTGCTAGTCTTGGAAATAATCGAGGGATCCACCCTGTATTGAAATTCGAAAGAAATCCTTTGAACATGGCAGGTTGTCAATGAATCGCCACATAACATGGCCGATTTTGCAACAGAATTGTGGAAACATTGTCAGTTTGGAAAAAATACTGAGAACACGTCCAGTTCTGGAGTAAATTTTTAAAAGCAACGTTCGAATGTGTAAGAATTTGCTGTGAAAACATGGTCAGTTTTGGAACCAGACGACTGGTGTGTGTGGATCCTTCAGCTATTCGAATAACACAGATCTTAAGAAAAAGTCATGTTTTACTGGTTCTGTTAATTCGAAGACCATTAAAGATAAACGTCATCATGCGAAAGACCCTACCAAAGGTGAAAATTTCTGGTCTCGATCATGTGAGCGCATGTTAGTGTATTTTCATCCGCTGACATGATACAAACCAAATTCCAATAGAGAGCACATTAAACTATAAGATTTCTGTTCCGCTTCGATCGATTGATGCAACAGAACCCGAAGAAAGGGGTATGATAGTTTCGTACCTTGGGCATCCCGTAGTGTGACCCAGTGATGGTGCCTCTCTTGGGGTATTTCTCGACGATTATGTATTCCTTTTTCCGACCGGTATTGAACATTTTTGTTATTTTTCTACGATGATCTATGAGAATATCTACGATGATATGGGTTTGACTGTCGCAGCGATGAGTGTTTCGCGTGCTTTATACAGTTTTCAATTATCAGAGTCACGATATATCAACAAGTTGTACAATTTTCCCACTCGGTTTTCACGTTTCCTTCCCACTTACAACTAATTGCCACCGTCTATTCCTCTCTCACTGTTTCCCCAACTCTATTTCGTTATTTCTTATGTATTAGCAACGGTATTTCCGCCACATATAAAACGTCCAGGGTCCAGGGGGAATACGATTTTCACATTCGTCTATCACTTTGATTGTATTCCGCACATGTGAACATGAACAGTGCATCATGCACTACGGATCATCATCGGTTTCTGGGACTAAAAAAGTCCTCACATTCTGGTCGTGACACCAAAAAAGATTCGCGTTTATTTTATTTTTTTATCTCTGATCGCAGTGATACTCCCTACATCGGGATCGAAAGAGGTACAAAACAGTACTGATCATTTTTAAGGACCGATTATCATCCCGTGGTGCGTAATTCGAAATGTAAATACAAATATCCATAACGTTCATGTTTACCAGCCAGTGCGACAATACGGATCCCCCAATATTGAACAACCCTAAAGCACAAACTAATCGCGAGTCCCAAAGCACGCCGCGGTTTGGCGATCGCGCTGATTCAATACCGTAATTTGATGTGCTCGTATCTGTAGCTGCTATATGACGTAGGTACGATCTTGAATGTATGCACAAGGAAAATAGTTGCATAAAGAAGGCGCGAAGATACCAATCGCGGGTTTACCGTACGGGTAAATTCTCTTATCATTCTAAACGATCATTCAGATGATTGGTAAAAATAAAGAAAATGGAATGTGGCTGTCGAGAGTGCTACATCGTTATGACATTAAACAGCATTTGAAACGCCCGCCATTCATGATGGTACTAAACCTAACCTGCAAAACCTTATACTCTGACATCTTTGACATTTAATACTTTTCTCCATGTACCGCCATGTTGAACTGTATACAGTGACGTCACGATTCAACTGAAAGCATCGAAAGCTCACCTGACTTCATAAGAAAAGAGTGTCAGTGGATTGTGAGTCGATTCAGATGAATAATTTCCTGAATTGAATTCGCTGTTCTTTCCTGGCAAGTCCAAGATTGTGGTTCAATCAAGCCATTTCGTTCCACTATATCTTACCGTGTATGAAATTCCGTTAGATCCTATTTAGGTCATTTAACATCGGGATGATTTCATTTGGCCTTAGTTAATGCCAGGTTTTTCCTCTTTCTACTATACATTTATACGTATGGTGTGTGACTAATTTTCATTTTCCCTATAATTTATTGACGTAGGCATAGTTATCGCCGACGTCACAACTCCGATGCAACTATTGCACCGCGCACGGTTATTGTGTACAAGATCCACACTATATGTATGTAATTGTGAACACTTGCATTTCACGTACACACATACATGAATCTATCCATACATTAAATTTATAACAATGAACGTGATGGATGGTATGGATGGTCTGGATGGTCCCGTGGCCATGGTCGGTGCCTGGAGATGCAGGGGCAAACAGGAAGTGTGCAATGGACTGATGCACCATGACTCTTTGCCGACAATCTAATATACTTATATAGAAGTATATATAAGTATCTATGTACTTACATATAGGTATATCATGCGTAAAATATGTCTGTGTACGTATGTGTACATACATACCACCATGTATGTATAAAACAATGCAATCAGAGAAAATCTTGTACTCGCAATTTATGCGTACCAACCCTCTCATCTTCTCCAACGTGGATGAAAAAATCTCTTCCAATTACATGAAAAGAAAAAAAAAAAAAAAAAACGAAAGAACGTGAATGACGCGTGCGGTAAACGTGGATAGGAAAATTTCAAATCAATGATTTAGTCCCACCTTCATCAACCAAGTTGGAGTGTTAACTTCGCAATAAAGAAAATTTCAAATCATTCGAACCCATGAATTGCAATAAATTGAAATTCTTTTTCGATATGTCAAGAATATTGAGTCTATTATCTTCAATCCGAACTATTATATCTGGAAACATCTGTTTGTGAGTAGAGAAAAAAAAAAAAAAAATTAGATCGTGTGTCTCTTGATTAGGAAGAATCTCCTTGTAATTTTTGACGACAAAATCAAACCCGAGGGCCTTCTTGTATCCAGAACGGTTGTCCTCCTTTTAGTTAATCCTTATATCAACGACTGGCTTTGGTACAGTCATAATTTGAGGCATAACATGTATCAAGTATGTATACATATATGTATACGTACCTATTATATATATGCCTAATTGTGGACTCGACGATTGTGGGTGGTAGGGATTGTAACTGTCTTCAGATTTATATTCAGATAACAAATGTACCTACCCTAAACTGTGCAAAGGTGTGTTATAAGACTTTCTATACGTCTCTACAACCGCAGAGAGGTATACCGTATTATACATATATGTAAATAGGCAAACAAATAAATTAATAAAGAAATTAAATTATATTATACTTGTGGCTTTTACATCGCTGTCCTGCAGTTGTAACCCAAGCATATGTAATAAGGTAGGAATTGTAAATTACGACTTCCAACACTCAGAAAACAAGTTTGGCAAATCCAACAAAAATAATTGTGTTGGTAATTTACTTGTCGATTCAACAGAATTTTGTTTAGCCAAACTGTTTTAATATGTTAATTCATCTAAAATTGGCGGACAAAAATCTTTCGTTAAATCAACTCCAAATTTTTTTTTAGCTGTAACTCTATCAAATTTTTTGTCAACTCAACGAAATTTTGGTTCATTTCAAGTACTTTTTTCTGAGTTAACGGTTAATTGAATTAGAATATAATTTTACTGTACGCAATCTTGTCAGACCTAAATTTGTAAATTGTCTGGTATATCAATAACAATGAAATCCATAATGATAGTAGTATAATAATAATAATAATAAATCGACGGAAAGGATTCAATTGAATGTGAAATAATTGATAGAACGCTAGACGATATACAACTGACAATGAGCAAGGAACGCGAAATAGGTACCTGCTATACGTTTATTGCGAATATTTATTAGGGGAATAACAATTAGTATTCGAACCTTGGAGCCTTGGGGTACGCCGATGGCCAAACGTGTGTATACATGTATATAATATAGTATATGTATGCCTAACCGCGATTCGCAATGTCGACTGCAATTCGGTGCAGCTTTGAATACAAATACGGTTTATTTTCTTCATTTATTAATTCATTCGCTTTGGGAGAAGCAAAAAAAAAAAAACAAACAACAAAAAAACACATAGATCTGTTAAATTTTTGAAGAATTTCGTACCCAGATTCGAGTCCATGAGATCAGTAGTGATGGCGAAGTGAGACCGAACGATTTGGTCGATCGTGATCATTAGGACATCACGGTCGCGGTCAAGTTACACCAATACCTGTAATACCTTGACGTAGACATCATCTCGCTGTCGCAATTTATCCAGGCAAATGTTGTTACATGAATACATGTATATACATGTATACGTAACTCTTCATTAGTATAAAAATGTGAAAGGCGTGTCAAAACAGTTGTCCGTCATCCCAAAGGCTTCGCGATCACGTGCTAGCCATACGCGGGCCTGTATTATACACCCATAGTATACTATATGAGGTTGATAATCATTAACGACACGTTGCTCCGGGTCGGAGGAAATTCAGAATGGCGTATGGTACGTATATGATGTAGACGGATCATGGGGACCTTTGTAGGAATCCGTTATGAGGTGATATAGTAGAGTTCACTTCCAACTTAACCTAGCTAACATAATAAAACATGAGTTTTACTGGAATCCATTTAAATTTTTGGACCAAGTGACATACTCGCCCACTTTCTGCCAAAAAACTGAATTCATTCGTCGAGGGTTCGTTCGAATCGGTTGGGTAGTCGTCGAGAAATTACGAATCGCGTTTTCGAGGTGACGACAATTGGTAATCATGGAATTTCGAACAGACTCCCATATTACCAATTGTCATCACCTCAAAAACGCGATTCGTAGTTTCTTCCAAACTGTACAATCTACTGGAATGAAACCCGGGAGATTAATGCTTTGCTATGGCAGAAAGTGGCCGAATATTTTACCGTTTGGAAAAAACGAATAGAATTCCAGTCGGAATCATATTTGTTGTGTTAGCTAGGTTAGGTTCAAAGCGATTGTACCGTATCGGCTTTAAACGCGTAGTCCGGGTTCACGCGAGATCAATCATAAACCAATGAATATACTTGTACGCTACTCAATGACGTATTTCATATGCAAATCAAGCCGTATAGTGGCCGTATAGCTGCCGGACGAGTTATGTATCAGGTATTGAGCCGATCCGAACTATGTTGGGTCACATGAGTAGGTATAGTACATACATGTGCATGGATGTAGTATGTAGTACCCATATTAACAACGAAACTGTAATGATCAGTCGGTTATAAGTATGTTTGTATGAAACTCCGAAGAATTGACTTATCTGTTCGCGCGAATGGTTCAAGGCAATCGTCATTATTTTCAGCACGCTAAAAGCTTGCACACCTCTGCTGAACGTCGTCTGCTGTGACGTTACGTCATTGGATGCAAATGTCATTAGTGTGTAACATATTCAATCTGGATACATAACAATCTTCATGTACATCCATATTTACATCGCGATGTACACACATACATACGAGTAGTCTCAATCTGTTACGATTTTATTTTATTTCAATTTTTTCATTTTTTTTTTTTCAAAAAGAGCACGTGCGACGTTTGTCCATTGTGCAAATAACGATAATTATTCCTTGCGTGGAAATAATTAACGCTTTCGAATAGGTCGTTGTAGCAATAAGCCTTCTAATCACTCGAGCCGCTTGTATTCGTCCTGAATATCTAATAAACTGCACACGATTTTGTTCATTGCCTATATTTTATTTTATTTTATTTTTTCTCCCCCTCTTTTTATTTTAAACACGAACATCGCTCTGTGCATACCATAAACTGTACTGGCTTTAAACATGAATAACAACAATAGCAACTATTTCATAGAACAAAATTTTATGTTATACAGCGAGAATAGCGAGGCGTTTAGAGACACATAGGGTTTTTTCCTCCATTGTATTCTTTTCATTTGTATATTCAGATTTTTGTTTTGTTTCAAACAAATGTTTATTTAAAGATTACCATACAATTATAGTAGTACAAGAACAGAATTAGACTGTCAAGAAACAAACGTTTCGCACATGATCAGAATTTTAAAAAATCAGGTATAATATTGGCTTGTATAACAGCAAGAGTGTGTCAGTAAAGTTGACATTCATATTATAGTTTCTAAGATAGCTTAATTAATAATTATAACATGTATATGTACGTTTGAGATTATTTTTATCATCATTATTAACATACTTGTACGTTTTAAGAGTTCATCGTTTTCATGAACTATAGAAATTTGTTCATTGACGAATAATTATCATGACCAATGATAATCACAGCTATGTACTATATTATTAATTAAATTCAGTCCGAAATCTCATGAGCAAAGAATATGACAATCTTTCTATTTCTCTCTCTTTCTCTCTTTCGCAGGAATCAAGAAATTTGTGCAAAATGTCTGCATAGAGAAAACTGCTCTTGAAAGTGCCGCTAGTTTGGGGAAAAACGTGTTTTTCTTCAAACTAGACACTTTTAGGAAATTATACGTTCTTCTTCGGACTAGCCAGTTTCAAGAAAATCTGTATTTTTTCTAAAAACTGGCCTGCAGTTCCTCGAAACGTACGTTTTAAGGTACCTTACGTCTTACGATTCACCCGAAACTTTCCTTCGCACAAGTTTCATGGGTTCAACGCCTAATTTTTTGGCAAAATTAGCGGAAGACTGTAGTTGATTTTTGTGATAAGAAATTCCCCCCTCATCGTCGACTTTCCGCATATGTTTTCGTTCCGGATCACCAGGAACGAGAACGCTCTCGGCACCAACAGAAGGCAGGTCCCTAATTTGTCCTAGCAAAGTATCAAGTCTGCCAGTCCATCCTGGATAAAATCTGGCAGGATCAATGGCGATGAAGCAATGCCCAAGATTGGCGAGCCCTTCGCCCCCAACCCACATACGAATATTGGGCCCAAAATTACTGCCCGATAATATGCCACACAAAATTTCAACCATTAATGCCAAACCGTAGCCTTTGTACCCTGAAGTTATCTCCTCACCACCTAGTGGCATCATGCATGCGTTATCGAAGGCCTCTTTGGCGTCAGTTGTTGGTTTGCCATCCTTTCCCAATGCCCATCCTTTCGGTATGGGTTCCCCTTTCCGTATTGCCATTTCGATTTTTCCCAAGGCGACGCAAGTGGTCGCCATATCAAGGACGAACTCTTCCCCGTTCGACCCAGACATCCCCATGGATATGGGGTTCGTTCCCAAAGCCGCAACCCTGCTTCGAGTCGGTGCCATCAGTGGACTGGTGTTTGTACACGAAAAACCTATGAGGTTTTCCCTCATCGCCATGAGCGAGTAATATCCCGCAATCCCGTAATGGTTAGACCCTCTGCACGTCACCATTCCGATTCCGAATTCTTTCGCCTTACGCATCGCAAGTCGCATGCCAAAGTTCCCGATCACTTGACCAAAGCCGTTTTTTCCATCCACCGTTGCTACAGCCTGAGAATTTTTATTCATTCATTGATTTTTGTTTCGTTTTTGGTTTTTTTTTTTCAAGTTCAAGTCGAAAAGGGCGGACAGCTCGTTGCCAATCAAAAATGGAATGAGATGTAAAATAAAAGAAGATTAATTGGAGAAAAAGTAGCTAAAGGATATTTTTCTACTGACGTGAAAATGACTCTGACTTTTCATCAGATAAGTGGATAGAAAGGGTTTTGTATTAATAAAATTGTGTATTTTTCGTTGATAATTGTCCATTTCATAAAATCGTTGATCGTATCAATGAAATTTGTATCAAAACACTACAGTAGACGCTGTCCCGTCACTTGACAATCCCTCCCGTCGTTTTCCCCCACTCAAAATATCCGCTTTCGCACAGTATAACCTCGAAGTTGCTTAAACTCGTGCTCTGCGCATGCGCGCGGTTGGAATATGCGCGAGGCGCATGCGCCCTGACAGGAGAGTGGGAGAACCTGATGGGATAGTCGAGTATTGGAAGAGTCTACTGTAGGTGGGTAGAAAATTGGATTTAAATGTGTGAAAACTCACCTGAAAATCATGAATTATTTCCGGTTTGGCTTTAGGGTTTGTTATCTTTGCTTCAACATCCTTAACGTACATTTCCATACGATTCATACCATGGCTAAAATGGCCTCTATAATCAGCTGTCAATAGATGTTCGCCAACAGTAACAGCGTCTTCTTTATCGGCGCCAAACTTAATCAAAGATTCGGCTACGTATCGAATAACCTCTTCTTTAGGCACGACCATCGTCTCGTCATATTCTTCATTTGACGATGATGATGACGATGACATGTTGTTTTTAGAAACGACATTATTCCCAATTCCGAGGACATTTTTCGCCATTTTTATTCTCGGTACAAATTGAAATATTTTCTGTAACTCCATACGCAGCTATTTCCTCTCTTTTTGGATTATTTTTTTCGGTTTTCAATCAATTTTTTGGCTATTTTTGTTCCTGTTTTTTCTAATATCCTTATCTCCAGAGAGAATAATGAACTGGGTCTACGACCGGGATATGTATATGCTATCAGTTTTACTCAATATACATGTATCTCTATAGTCATGTATGTACTACAGATAACAACTATCGTCTCATCTGTGTTTACAGGTCCCACGCGAAGTTTGCCAATGATGATAAAACACTATAGGAGTGATCTGATTTTTCCAGTCAATAAGCTGCACTTATGACGATGATGGTGATGATTCAAGATTTTCTCTTCCTTTTTCCTTCGTTCCAATTTTTCTGATCAAATTTAGTCGATGATTCCTTGACTCGTTCTGTTCGTTTTTTATCGATCCGTTAATAGTCAGAACTTGATTCAGTTTCTCATCATTAAACGACTTATTTCGAAAGTCTGTAGAAAATGTAATTCGATCACAGGTTTCTGTCTAAAAATAATAAATTAGGTTCATTATCTTGCGACCCGACGATGAGTTTTTTCTAATTGTTATTATTATTATTATTACGATAATTGTACCAGTAAAGCGAATAATTAATTATTAAGTGAATATAATATGAATGAAGGAATTAATTAAGTATTTGCGATTAACCAATCAATAAGCGAGATTTTCATGTTTTTTTCACTTCGACCCGTTTCATTAAAAATAACAATAAGTACGTTGCTTCAGTATCTATGAAGCTGAAGCTATATTAGCCAGAGTTAGCAGCCAAACGTGATGAACTTTTTTTGAATTTGGATGATACAGTACAGATTTATAACTTTTTTGGTCAAATGTATCCACTTTTTATAAACTAACATAGCGTAATTCAGATGTTATAAATTCTGTTGCCTCATTTTCACTGACTAACAATCGTTGGGCTTCTAATTCTGGCTACTAGTTTCAGCTTCATCTTCAAGATAGCCTTTACGTTCCACTTATAACCGGAATAATGCAAAAGATCTTCACTAATAGATAAGCGGACGACTTTGACGTTCCTATTAATTAAGCTCTGGATACCTATACGTGATATTGCAAGCGCATCCATTGTTATACATGATAGTTGATTGAAGAAACGACATGTGTTATACCTATATCATGCACGTGTATGGGTATATATTATAAATATTTAACTAACTACTACATGAGACTGACAGTCTAGAGAAGATAAAATAAGTGTAGTTTTACACACTGTATCATAGCACGATGTCAAGTTCCTAGATCTCATAAACAAAGTTTTTCAACATCGTTCATACATGTTGATTTTCTCATTTCACTAATCCATTTGCCTAAGTGTGTTAAACAAATGTTACAAGCATACATACATATATCCTAGCTGCACATCTACTGTGCTATATGGTCAACAACGTACTATATCGTTCATGAAGATCCCCTTTCCATAAAAATTATACATACATTTGAAAAAGCGCCGTAATCGAATCAAAAATCTCGCTTATATAAAAGATGGACGAAAATTCTGAACATTATCCTATCATCTTCTGATCTTTTGATCATTTTCACGATAACGTCGTACCTACTTGCAATGTGGATGATGAGTCTGGTATTTTCGGCTTGAAATTCCTCCAATTTTTTCCAACTATGTAGGTATATATATATCTACTTTTCACATATTAGTGACAACGTCATTGGTATGTACTGCAGGTGTACGAAGATCAGGGTATATACTTTGATGACGACGATGATGACGTTCTTATATTATTTCGTGTAGGTACAGTATGCTCTCTCGGTAGTAGCAGTTACATGACTGGCAACGGCAAGTGGCGTTATAAAATCGTGTAACAGAATTCTCGAGTATGTATATAATACGTATATAACGTTTACATACATATACATACATATCAAACAGTATAGGATGTCGGTCTATATATACCCTTGTAGTATATAAGTAAACGAACGGGTATACTGAAGCAGTTTGGCCCGCGATCGCACGGTTCGCCAGGGCATGATGATATGACATTGCGAGGCATATATACGTATGTGCATCTTGTATCTATCAATACATATATATATATATATATATATGTATATCTACTATACATATGTGTGTATCTATAACATAGGCGTGTATATATGTATGTGCTTGTTGGTAAATACGCGGAACACATTCCAAGATTAAAACCGCCAATGGCATATACATACAGGTATATTCATGTATTTCAACCTGTTATTTCTCTCTATGTATACATATTTCTACCTACTGCTTCTTGTATGTACATACATATACATATGTATACATACTTCTGACGCTGATATCAACCAATTGGAAGCGGTAGTTTCATTCGTTTCTCAGATCTTACGGAAAGGATCTAGATGCGATAACAATTTCATTTTGTTTCATTTCGTTTCATTTTATTCGTTGATCCTGGAGCGAGAGGCCGAAAAATTGATAAAAAAAAAAAACAACAACAAAAAACAAAAGAAAACACACCCACGTGATAAAAATTTCGATGTATTTTTGAGAAATTCGAAACTTCTATAGTAATTTTTCTCGAGAAAAATAATCAGGTTTCTTTTTGCTTTTAATTTTTCGTATACAAATTTTTATCAATTTCTGCAGTTTCACATCATTGAATTCATCGCAACTTTCACGTAAAAAGAAAGAAAGAAAGAAAGAAAATAATAATATCGATATTCGTTTCGATAAAAGTAAAGTAAAATACATAAATTATACGATCAGTTCTTCGGAAAAAACGACGACAACCTTTGAATTTTCTTAGAATTGCTTTTACCTAGAAATCGGTAGAATTATTTTCACTGCAGGAAAATCAACGAATGAATTTATGGATCGTTTGATCACGTTCGAGAGAAAGAATTCGTTCAATTCGATCGAATTATCTAAAAAAGAGGAAGAGAGAGAAAGAGAGCTGAGTGAAAATAAACTCTGATTTTTGTGCAAAATAAAGTAATTTAAAAAAATTAAAAAAATTAGCGGCCTTTAAATCTCTTGGAATTAGCATACGCGGTGACGTTTTGAATTTCTTTTTTCGCGGTTGGAGCGAATATATACGCGAATATGTATACGAATACGTACCAACACTCATGCTTACATGTATATAATATATTATAATCGTTATTTTAGCCTCGAGCGTTTTGTCACAGCTGGGCATTATGTATTTAACTATAGCTAGGTATATGTATAATAGTACCTGCTACCACATATACATATATACACATACCTGAATCGTGAAAATTGCCGAGATATTTGTATTTGCGTATGTATATGGTATATACATGCGCATATACGTATATACGTAAATACGTAAATATCCATTATATACATATGCACAGATATGTATATGTATATGTATACATACACAGGTATGTACGCATAACGCGACAGAAAATATAAGCGCGCGGTACCGCGTGCGGCAAGGTTGTGTATTTTGGAATGAGTCCAATTATTATCTTCTCGCGAAAGAGTCAAAGAAGAAGGCGAACAAGAAGGAAAAAAAGAAGAAGAAGAAGCTAAGATAGCAAGTCACAGTCGCCGAAGTCCCCGGCGACTCAACGACAACACAGAGCCTATATCATCGATATAAGCATATGACTAGCAAATTCTTTCTTTTTTTTTTTTTTTTTTTTTTTTCTGCCATAAAGATATAGGTATAGTGCAAAATCGCGATCCCGGAATCTCTGCTGTTTTTTTTTTTTTTTTTCTTTTCTTCTATGTCAACAACCGTATCACCACATATTATACCTATATACATACATATATGTATAGGTAATGTCGAAAAATTGGCGCTAAAAATATTAGTTATGTATATAGCTATGCCATCTGCCATTTTTGCTAATATAACATTACTTGGCGAAAAAATAGCTATATTTTCACTTTCGGAGTAGATATATATATATATAAAAAATACTTTACGAAATGCATATAACTTTGTGTAACTCTGACACTATTTGAGGTTAGTTTGAGATCTTGAACGACATTTTCGAACACCAATAGTGGTTGGTACTGAATTTCCAAATAAACCGCAATAATTATTGTTCTAAATCTTCAACATTAACTTTGTGTAAGTTTGACACTATTTGAGGTTAGTTTGAGACAGGGAGGAGTTTCTGGAATACCAAGTGGCGCCGAATATTCAAATAAATCGCAAAAATCATTTCTAGACCCAGCAAGAATTTTGATACCGTTATTTATTTACAGTGTATGTATGTTACATACGTTTACTTGTATAAGTATAATGTGCGTATTTTTAAACGTACGTAAATATTCTATAGCAAATAATACAACAATCTGACATCTGTTGAACAGGCATTAGGATTAATTGCAATTTGAATGAGCACGTGAACTCGTAATTATTGTCTTTATTAAATGCCTCTATATGTATAGATGGTACATAGAACCGAGTTCTTGAACTCAAAACACTGTCAGGTCGTTATAGGTATATACATATGTATGTATATATCGTTGCTACATATGCATATGTACGCAGGTATATCTACGTACCTATATGTATACCTGCAGGTTTGTATAGATTGAATAATTTTTCTAAATGCGCGACGATTCGCACATTTCTTGCATTATGCGCTAATTAAGCTTTGTGGATAAATTAGTATATAGGTATATAAATGTATGTATAAGATATTGGTATGTACGTACATACATGACGTACGCAAAGTGATCAACCGATCGAAACACATGTACGTACGTACAGGGTGATTCAGAATTAGTGACGAATATTTTACAGCGTGAATCCTTGTCAAAATTCATGTCAAAAGTTCATTGGCCATTTTTCAGAAAACTGACTTTTATTCATCGTAAAACATATTTTGTATTTTATTTTATGTATTTTCTTCTCCATTGGAATTATTGGAAGTGGATTGTTATGTAAACGAAAGGTTATCGAAATGATTAACATGTCACTTTCTGGGAATGCGAAAAAAAAAATTACAAAAAGAAAAATTAAAACTAACTTTTAACCTGAAAAGCCAGTTTTAAGAAATTAAACGGCTATACGAAACTTTGGACTTCAAATTTAACAAGGATTCATCGTGTAAAATATTCGTCAGGAATTCTGAATTATCCTGTATACTCAATTAACGTTTTTTCGACGAAAAAGCATTCCAATTTACTGTCGCGTACGACTTCGTAATTATTCGATGCACGTTAATTAATTTTTTCCTCTATTTTATCACTGCCATACGGTTTACCTACGCATTTATATATATATATACAATATACATAGACATATGTATTTTACATCATCCTACACATGTTTAACCAATATGATTTATATACTGTCAAGTCTGAGAGAGAGAGAGAGATAGATAGAGTTAGGCGAGCACTATAATAAAACGGCTGCAGTGTTTGCCGATAAGATATAATAATAAAAGTCTATTGCTCATACGACTGGAAAAAGAGCGCATCAAAACATGCAGATAATATTATAATATCCCCCCCACCCGTCACATGTAACACGTTTTATAGATATTTTTTAGCGAGCTAAGAGCCAAGAGCCAAGAGCCTCTAAGAACATCGGCAATTTGATATCTCGATAAACTCGTTACGAAATTACATGTACATACATATATACATCAATTGCTTATCAGGTCTGAAGATATCAAACAAGATAGACTTAGGTGTAGAACAACTGTACAACAATCTTTAGAAATCGAATTCGAGTACCCGATCAGCGGATGCCCAGTAAAGAACCGAGACGATTTATCCCGATCAAAAATTTCGAGGGTCTTCTAGTTTTCAGACGGGAACGATTTTAAGTTGGCCAATCGCAGCGCGGCTTACTCTAACGGTCACGTCGGCCGCCAGCCAATAAGAGACCCGGAGTCGCGAGCATCCCTCCCGCGATTGGCGGTAAACTTCGGAAGGCTCTAATTCAAAAACTATAAGAGCCGCGGGATTTTTTTTGAGACAAAATCGACTCAGTTTTTAACATAGAATTCATCTGTTTGTATAAGAAATCGCGATTTCAGTTGATCATCTTTTTCTTATCGGGGATTGGGAAAAATATTCTAATATTCTTTAGAGTTTCGTATTGTTGAAATGACATCGAATTTGCCGAAAGCCGGATACGTCGATTTTGTTAGAGATATGAAAAATAATACATCTGTCGATATTGGAAGTCCGATATACGGATGTGTAACGATCAAATGTATTTCGGCTATCTCCTGATTAGAACCACCGCCATACGACGGAGGCCGTGGGATAATTGATGGATTAGAATTATCGTGTATACATATGTATACCTAGAGCTGTCACTGGTCTATATTGACTGACATAGTCGATTACGATATCGGTACCAAGTATCTACATTCCTCTAATTGTCAGAAACCTATCTCAGCCATATAGTTTCAAGAAAAAAAAAATAAATAAAACAAAATAAAAATGGAAACAACACAACTGTTACTAATCAAATTACAATTACAACAAAAATGCATATCTTATGTATTACGAGTACCTATAGGACATTTGCAAGATAAATTTCTATACATGCGCGCATTTTGGGGTTTGTTAGGAATGTCGTAACTGACAAGATATAATACATGTATATCTGTATACAGTGAGATTATCGTGAAAGTAAGCAGTCAGTCAGAGCCGCAATTCAAGACACCCTAATTTTTTCGTCTGTTTTTCGCAGTTTGGCCATCGCATGTTTGCGATTTTAATAACAGCTGACGATATAGCTGTCAAATATCCGCATCAATTAATGCATATAAGATGCAGTTCTAGGAAGATGAAAACCGCATTTCAATAATTTTAAGAGTCCCGAGGGACTTAAGCCATAACAGACAGTGTCATGTAATCAATTATTCACGAACGCATAATCTTTTTTCATCTTTGATATATAATCAAAATATTAGCATTGACGCGGTTATTTTGACAGCTATTGTCAGCTGTTATTAAAATCGAAAACATGGGATGCTGGCCAACCTGCGAAACACAGACGAAAAAATTGAGGTGTCTTAAGTTGGCTGTGACTTACTGTTAACTTTCACGATAATCTATCTTATACGTATACATGTATTTGAACATATAATCATGAACGTGCGTCGCGTGTTCATTTTCGGTCAGTCATTTAAACTTAAACTTAAGACTGTACATAGTAGGTATACGTAAGTATATGCGACGATTAGTAAACCTCGTTAAGTTTATTAAGTTTGAATGGTAAATTAGAAGATCGTGAATTACGGGGAGGAAAGAGAGAGAGAGAGAGAGAAAGAAACTGCAGCAAAAGCAAATTGGATTAAAATTGTATTTTTTATTTTTCTCATTTGTTTTGACTATTTTCCTCCTTCGATTTGCTAATCGGGACGATAGTGACGGAGAGCAAAGGCAAAGTTATAAAGTCGAATGCAAAGGCGAATGCATTTGAAGTACATAAATTGTATAGTATAATATAGAGTAGGCGTGGATATTGAGTCAGAGAAAATATTCTGCGGTATATTAGTGTATCGATATACGAGCCAGAAAACAAGTTTTGCAATTTTATACGTCTATGCATATATACATATGTATATTACATGTATGCATATATCTTATTTGCGTTTATTTTATCCTATCGTATCGTATAGCTGAATAGCTAGGTATGTACCTATACGTACGCGGCTAGGTACTTCCCAATGTCAATTTATCTAGTGACCTGCACCCGGGCTAGTCACATATTAACACTATGTCTCCAAATATCGTATCACTTTTTCTAACATTTTATCTATTCTTTCATTTACTTATATTTTTTCACCTCCTATATTATGAACCCCAATAATATACCCGATCACAAGCTTCAGTTGTAATTTCACTTAGATTCTATAACGTAGAATGTAAAATATAATCATAATAATAAGCCAAAAAAATGTGAAAAATTAAGAAGAGGAAATTTATTTTAACAAATTTAGTAGATAGTGTAAATTTAAATAGTGAAGTTCACGCGCGTGAGAAGTTGACTTACAATTAAAATAATAAATACGTGAGTATAATCTGTGTTTCTTTTTGGTTTTGATTTTTTTTTTTTTTTTCAATATGTTTCTCTTCAGTCAAGAGATGGAGGTAATGAATGAAAAAATTGAATAACAGAATAATAACTTAATATTCACTTACCAAAGTGTGATGGTACCCCAGCCCATGTTCGTCGTCTGATCCCCGAAGTGGCGACGTCATTTTGAGTTTTGGTTTTTTTTTTTTTTTGTTGTTGTTCGATTTATATATTTTTTTGTACAATTCACTAAATTATCCTATCCTGTTTAGTTTAATTTGTTTTCCTGCTGGTTTTCATTTAATTGTCATTATTATTATTATGTAACGTATATATAACTGGAAATTTTCTACGGTCAATTTTATGAACAATTTTATCTTCCTATATTTAATTTCACTGACGATTGATGCGATGCAATTTTATTTCTAATATTGTTTTTTTCAATTTATTTCCGTTTCTGTCACTGCTGCAGTCGTTGAATTCCAAGAATATGATAATTCTGCAGTTTTTCGGTACCGCGCGTCGTCACTAGATTCATTTTCTTACTTTATGTTATACTTCTTTATATTTCTTATTTATTTAATAATTCATTTTTTTTTCTTCTTTTTTTACTTTCGTTTAAGTTTCGAGTCTATACTTGATATTTTTCTTTCACTCTTATTATTCTCTTCTATCTATACTCCCCATATATACGTATTTTCCATCACTTTTCACAATATTAATAATAATAAGAATAATATTGACAAAAACTGCATACAGCCTCTTGCGTATGTATGTACCTATATATTGTTTATCGTCGTATCGTAATTGTACTGTGCACTTTGTAATATCCGTTTCATGTATCTTAAACGTGTTTATAGTGTAAGTTTCTCGAATTTGTATAATTTACTATCGTCGAGTGTTTTTTTTTTTTTTTTTTAATCTGGTTCTTTCTTTTTTTTTTTCTTAGATAATATATGATACACTATTTAATACACTTTTATCACTACATATTCGTTAAAGACGACGATTAAGAAGTTTTAACGAAAGATTAACGAATGTATTACACAACCGCGAGTTTCGGATAATCTCAAAAAATTTTGCACTCGTTCAATATATATATATATATTCGTTTACGTCGATTTATTATAGAAATTAATTCGGCATTCGGATTTCATTATTACTAGGTGAATGAAATTTTAATTGGTAAATAAATAAACGAATGAATAAATAAATAAATAAATATTAGTTAATCGATATGCTGCAGCGATGTATATTATTGACAAATGATAATTATTATCCGCATATAAAACGAAATGAAGAATTCAAAACGAAATATGAAGTAGGAGAAACAAAGATAAATGAATGAAGAAGATTTAGGAGTAAAATAAAAATAAATGAATGAAACTTTTTTTTTTTTTTCTTTTCTTGTTGTTGGTTTAGTCCCTTACGATTTAAGCTCCGATTTAGAGTCCTCCAGGGGTATATTGTGATGATCTCGCGAACGACACGCGCGCCAGTTCTTACTACTCAAGATCATCATAGGACGGAGACGACGACTTGTGTATTTCAGTAGTAATGGTTGCTACTGGCACGGCCGTCTGACCGGTTGGACGGTCGCGAGTCGACTGATAGGGAACGTGTGAATGAACAGCTGAGATTTCCGCTCTTTGGAGGGAATTCGGTACACCTATTACACATCTGACTTGTATAGTGATTTACTCACTTACTGACTGACTGACTGACTGGATGGCTATAGCTCACTGACTGACTGACTGTGGAGTGGAGTGGAGTAGATTAAACACTTCTAGTTTAACTGAACCCCGAAAGCTCCTCTCCTTCTTCTTCTTCTTCTTCTTCGTTTTCTTCTTCTTCTACTTCTTTTGGATTTTTATTTTATTTTTTGTCTTTTTCTTCTTTTTGAGAACGTTTGTCTTTATGTCTGTAATTGCTCGCCGATTTACTCCTCTTTCTTTCTTACAATCAGCTGCCAAGACTCGAGGTTTTACACTTTCCCACATGTATGTATGTATGTATGTATGTATGTGACATATTCATGTGTGTAAATACATAAATGTGTAAATATACGTATACATGGTATATGTATGTACTAGTAACATTGTAGACTTTGAGTCAAATCGTAGGGAGCAGAATAAGAAATAGAATTAGAAGAAGAAGAAGAAGAAAAAGAAGAGCCAAAGTATATACCTATGTAGGTAAATATATCTATTATATCTATTGTTATTCCTACATGTAGACAGATGTCATATATATGTACGTAAATATAGGTATGTATGTAGTACATACATATAATCGGCTGTCTTCGAGTTTCTTTACGGAAACTCGCGACTGTATCCGTATGTATGTATAATTCACGTGTTATATGCACGTAAATATATAAATACGTATACATACATGTGTGTATGTGTATATCTGTGCGTGCAGGTATTCGCGCCGGCCTCATTAAGCGTAATTATATAGGTACATATCCCCGCAAATATGTATATAATGTACATATACCTACATATATACATGTATGTATGTATTTATGGATATACATACATGTACACATGTGTCTACCACCAGCATATTGCCAATAAACGACAATCCGATCATTACACGCTTATACGTATATAGGTATATGTATATTCACCTAATTAAGAAGGTAGGTAAGTACCGATGTCTTATACTATAACGATCGCGTATTCATCATCGGACACGAGTTATTCGATGATACATACATACATACATAAATGATCGTCGTTATTAGCACTCTCTCCAAAAAAATTAGAGATAAAATATGAGAGAGACAGAGAGAGAGAGTGAGAGAAAAAAAAACTCTCTACTTATCTCCAATTACGCGTATGTATGTACATGCATAACCAGATGGTGATTTAGAAACCGTTCGCAGATACATATTTAGAAATTCTTACCTCGATAATATTCAGATCGAAATTCTACTTGGTCATTTTTGCTTTTGATCCTTTTCATTTTTTTCCTCTTTCTCTCTCTCTCTCTCTCTCTTTCCTGAAAACGTCCTTCTTTATATTTGTATTGATGAATAAATGAATAAATGAACGAACGAATGATGAGTGAAATTATAATCTCTCGATTAAATTAAAGGACATACAAAAGCGCTAGAATGATTTTCGGAAATATTTTGACAATGATTAGAAGAAACAAATAAATGAAAATTGGAGTAAATAGAAAAAACAACAACATATGAATGAATCGTACGCGTGTTAAAAAAATTACAACAATAGAAACAGAGGTAATCTTTTTTGACGAAAATTAATTTAAAAAATCGTCTTACAATTAATAAATCTCCTTAAGGTTGAAATTTTTCTATTTTTCTCTGTTTCTTTCAATTGAGGGGACATCACTCAAACGAATGGAGGCTAAAAAAAATAAATAAAAAAACGATTCGAGTTAGTCACGTTGGCACTTTTCGTCACTCGAGATTTGTTAGTACTTGGCTTGTTGTCACGCGCGACAGTTTGACGCTATAAGCCGTGCTTCAAATGATAAGCCTTTCACATATACCTATAAATATATGTATGTATAGGCATGACGCGGATTAGGAGTGCGATGTGACAAAAAAAAAAAAAAATCACTCTCAAAGTTGCAAATTTGGTACATCGATTTTGATTTCTTTTTTTAAATTCATAATCTGTTTCTGGTTCTTGTTCATTTTTGTGATTACCAGTTCTTTATATAATTATACTAAGATCTAGAGACTCACTTGGAAAATTTGAAATTCATTTACCAAAATCATGAGGAGAATGAAAATTCGAGAACGAGGAACGGAGATCGTTTAATTGAACAACGCGTTTTAGCCTCCGATAAATAAATTTAGGATAACAGCTGTAAGGCTGCGATTACGCGGCTCTAGAGTAAATTAATTTACGATATGCAACTATAGGTATGTATAATACAAGTATATATTTACCTTGGGGGATATTATCAGGGGTATGGATTAGGGATAACACGTGCTTACTGATCATCCGATATAAAGAAGAAAAAATAAAAATAAATAACAAGAAACAAGAACCAGAACCAAAATTCTACCGTCAAGTGATCGAAAAGAAATTATCCAATGTGATGTACGTAAAACAGACGTATAGCCTATTCTACTCTAGTCAGGGAAAAAATCAGTGGATTCCGGGAAATTTTAATCATCTCATTTTTTAATCGCGAGCATTACGTTCATTCAAATCTGTTCGAAATACTGCGACGATAGAAATTACGGGAAATATAGTAACTAGAAAGAGTCACGTGACTGCCTTTGAAGACTTCTGATTGGTCGTGACGTCACTGATATATACCTATAACGTTCAAGATGGCGGTATAGGGAAAAGCGCGCGAGGCGTCAAAGATGTCGAAGTTACGTTTTGTAGGTTAGGTTTAATGGCGCGCGTTTCGAACGCTATTGAATTTTAAACTGATAGAATTCCTTCTTTAAACAACAATTCCTCTTATTTCTGCTCGATATTCTTGAAACTTACACTTTTCGTTCTTACCAATCGGTTAATCGATAGTTTCGAACAATAAGAAAAAAACCCGATTAAATATCAAGTCTTCTAATTTCTCAGTTTCCTCTTTTTCACCGATGAAGAAAATTCTTGTTTCAAAAATTCGGTGAACGAAGTTCATTTTTACTGATAATTATAACCGAGCGTGAAACTCACGTACCTATACTGAAGAGTTTATTAAAGGCGCATTCTAGACGCCGGATTTTTATCTGATTATAATAATCATAATGATCATCATGAGATCATATATCCATCTGACGTGATTAACGTTGTCAACTTGTAAAATTAGTAAATGCTCGTTTTTTTTAGTTTTTTTTTTTGTTTCTCTTTTACTTGTGACATTTTTCTCATTCTCCTAGTTTTTAAGTATTTATTTACGTATTTTTTGTACAAGTGATATACATAGATAAGATTAAGACTAGACGGGTAAGAGTCCCTGAAGAATAAATCTTGACGTAATCAACAATTAAGACGACCGAAAAATGTGTTAGACAAAGAAAAAAATTCAAAAAACGACGTACTTACCTATTCATTGTGGCAACAATTTAGCTGAAATGAAAGTCTCAAACTTTTCCCTGACTTTTTACTCCAGAACACGCTTTCCTTTATTTTCACCAAATTCAAATAATATCGAGAGGTTTCCGTGAATGAGAAGTAAAAAATTGTCTTCCTTCAATTTGTTCAATAGAATTATATTAAAAGAGAGAAAAAAAAAAGACTGAGTGAAAGAAAATTTCCTGCGAGTATACGAATTTTCCTGACTTTTCCCAACTATCAATATTCACTGACTATTTCCGATTTTCCCAGTTTTCCCGGTCTGTCGTCATCGTATGCGACTTAAGAATTTCGTTTTTTCTTTTTCAATGTTAATCCGTCGTAAGTTATCAATTTCTGGAGAAAAAATTCATCCAATCCTCATCAATTGCAAACGATTTTAATTTTAACTTTTTTTTTCTCATTAATCCTCGACTGTACCGACGAGGATAATAATTAATTAACACTAATAATAGAATACACTAAATTTGATAATACATTATGAAATAATTCAAGAAATCCTTCGAAGAATACAAATTATATATTTTTATTCGTCTTTTTGTTGTTTTTTTTTTTCAAATTTTTTTCCTGTCATAGTTAATAGGTATAATAATAATATTTATTAATAATAATTATTATATATATTATACATTGTATATTAAATAGATTTTTATAATACCTAAAAAATTATACAACGACGATCAGCCGACTACGCGTTTATTATAATATCTATTCCTTTACCTAATTGTAAGTATAATAATTGACGTTCGGTATAATAAATTTCTGCAGTAGAAAAATATTATATTATCATTATTACTGCTATATTATTATCATTATCGTTGTTATAATTATTATTCTTATTATCATTACAGATACGTAATCGTTGCTGTTTTTTTTTTTTTTTTTTTTTTTTTTGGTTTTGTTTTATTTATCTATTTTTTTTTTACTGCAGTTTGTCCAAAGAAATTTGTTTATATTCGTAATATCGGCTTACGTTTAAAATACTCTTTTGTGTGTGTGTGTGTTTTTTTTTTTCGTTATTGTTTTTCTGTTCGTTCCTTTTTTTTTGTCTCTTGTTTTTTTTTTTTCTTTTATTATTCTTATAAAATTGTGCGTTATATTTTTAGTTACATTATTACATACAGGTATTTTATAATATATTCTAATAAGTATTTTCGATTATTATTTAACAAAAATATATTCATACATACCTAGGTATTTATATATACTTCCAATATTCCCACTACTATTTTGAAAAAAGAAAAAAAAATTATGTATATAAAAAAAACTGTTTCATTTAGTAGCTAGCCACACCATTTTTATTTCTGTTTTTAATTTTATTTAGTTGTTATTTTTTTTTTTAATCGATTATCCATAAAATGATATTTGATGTTGTTCGTCGTTGTTGACGATTTGTTGCTTTTTTATTTTCTGTTTTCTTTACGTGTTCCTGATTTTCTCTCAAATAATTCTATTCCAAAACATAAATACTTTCGAATCTAATTCTCTAAATTTCTTATTCTTCATTTCATTGGTACCAATCTATACTCCATTTCTTTATTCTTCTTCTTCTTCTTCTTCTTCCTCTCATTCATTCTTAGACTCGAAATTGATTTCCCGCTAATTTGTGGGAGCTGGACCAGCAGCCGCAGCAGCAGCCGCAGCAGGTGCAGCTTCCACACTACTTGACGATGGCGAAGACGACGACGAAGACGATGACGACGACGGAACCACAGACGCTGATTTACAATTGAAAAACAATACAAAGTAAAAAACACATTCATAAACAACGATTCATGAAAGTAATGTAATATAGATTCGTTTCTTTTCACAAAATTCTATCAAATTCTCTTTCATCTTGGAAACTTGAGGTGAGATAAATATTTTTGTTCAGTTTCAATGCAACAGTAGCAAAAAAAAAAAAAAAAAAACAGCTTAATATCGCAAATTTGATTTTGCATCTTTGTAATCATCTAATTTCAAAACATCTGCGGTACAAATTCAGATAGACCGATGCTTTGAATCAATTAGCAAAAGTCTACGATATTGAAATTGATGGAGCTGAAGCTACCAGCAAAAATTAGCAGGCAAATGAAATGTGATAAATTCAAAAATGAGTCTGCGAAAGACAAGAATCCAAATTCTATTGCGTTTTTAGCAAAACCGAAGCTTGATTTGAATTAGAGACTTAAATCTGTACTACATTATCCAAATTTAGAAGAAAAGTACAGAACGTTTAGCTGCTAACTCTGGCTGTATTAAGAAATTCTGAACGTCAAGAATCTCACCGATTATGATGATCAATATAAGTACGCATATGATACCGATGATGATCATCATCTTAAGGTTCTTCCACCAATATTTCCTCTTCAGTTTGCCGGCCTGTTGTTCGAACTGTGCCGCACCCTGCTGGAGAGCGTCGGCTCTGTTGTCTAGCTCTGACAATTTCTGGTCACGCTCCATGACCTTTTCCACGTTAACTTTCATGATACCAACAACCTCGTCTACCTTGGCTTGAGTGTCTTGCATCTTTTTAGTCGTCGCTGCTTGCTGCGGCGTTCTTGGCCCACCCAAATCACCTTCTCCAGAAAAGCCGCCGCCGTCCATTTTTCTGTAACAATTTTCCAGATTTATTATCGGTATTCGTCTTACACTGGGGTAGATTTCTTGTGTCAAAGAGAATTTTCGCCAATTCCTAGGGATTGCGACTTCTGAATTTTTTAGAGTTGACGCCACAGACGATTCTGAACATATGTTGGTCTCTCTGTTTGTATTTTTATACAGAATGAATGAGCTAGCGAGTTATGTTTACTGGGAAACGATTAGACGGAAAAGATTTAAACTTTATTGGGTCAAAGCTTGTGCTTTGACGATGAAGGATTACTAAGATTCATTGAGATTGAGGAACTGGTTGGGAATGAAAAGAAATTTATGATATTTAAATGGCGAGTAGATATGAATTGAGTACGAGTTGCTTGAAGATGGTATTAATGAAGGATGATCTTGAGTGACCCAATGACCAGAAATGGGTAAATATTGAGAATAAGGATGAAATAATAAGGAGGAAATTGATGCAAGGAAAGGGAAAAGGCGTTGTTCCGACTTGTTAGTATAATAAAATGTAGTACAATGACGTAGGATTGAAATTCCGAATTTGAAAAGCTGCGAAAGGTGAAAATTCCGAATTTTTCTGAGTCTGAGTAGCGAATTTGAAAAACTCCGAATGAAAAAACACCGAAGATTCAAAATTCCAAAAGCTAAAGATCCGAAAGGCCAAAACTCTGAATCTCGGAATTCACGAGATGCAACGTAACCGTTTATTTCACAGCTTTGTCACGAGCTTCCCTTAAATTTGCCGATTTTTTGACTTTCTGAGTTTTCAACATTCGGATCTTTGAGCTGTCTGCATTTCGACCTTTCGGAATTTTCAACTCCTGAACTCTAACGTTTCTAGGAACTCAGAATCGCATCTTGAATAAATTCGGAATTTCGACACTTCGAAACTTTTCAAATTTGGAACTTCAATCCCACCTCAAATGAATTATTATTTTAATGATTGTTTGTCAGAGTCGTTATTGTTTGGACGAAATAAAGAACGAATAAGTTCGTTTCTTTTACAACATATTGAATGATGTATAGGACGATAAATAGCGTCTGACGTTTCACAATTCGCGCTGTTATACGTATATCTACATACATACACAATACATATGTTACGTATCTACTCACGATCGCATGTATATACATATACGTACATTCTGCAGACGTGTCTTTCTACCTGTCTATATCTATGTGTCAGTTCGTTTCCCTCTACGGATGTGTATGCCGATGCGTATCGACGCGAAATACGATTATTATCCGACTGTTGTATATAATGCAATGCCCGAGAAGGAGACTACGAAATATAACCTAACCCAACCCAACCCTAACCTCTACATTAGGTTACAGGAGGAAACGCGTATCGTACTCATATACATATAGAAATATAGAATACCGAGATAACGAAATGACGTGTGTCCTATGTATAAAACAGGATCCAGAAATCTGAATTCATATTGACAACAACAATAATCATAAGAATAATAATAATACGCGGGAGATGTCTGAAATTATTTTGTCAGTTTGCATGCCTGTCTAAAATATAAATATGTTTTATTTTTTAATTTTTGGCGGTTTTCTTTCATCATTGTCTTTCTTTTCCGACTTTAATTACACACAATTGTGACGAGGCGGTGTACAGGAGGAGAAAAAGAGGAGGAGGAGGGGGTGGGGCTGGAAATACTTACGTTTTACTTACGGTCGTATGGAAGTTGCTCGAAAAATAGGAGTTAAGTACTCTTGTTACTTTGGTGTTATTTCTCTACGTAGGCGGTATTATACCTAGCGTATTTAACTCGTATTCTATATAATACCGGAGGTTTTGATGCGAATATATGAGAAACGGTCGGTTTAGGCAACGAGTACTGCGATGATGAATCAGTCGTCGGGCAATTAATTAAACTGACACACGTGATGACGGACGCGATATTTTTATTCACGGTTAATTTAATATACCACATTCACAGATAAACCGCGTTATTGGTATATATTTCACAAACTGATACGTATATTACCCTACGAATTATACGTATAAATATGAAACTCAAGTTGTTCGGGGATCACACGACCTTATAGGACACACGGCACAACATTCAACAGATGAATGATACGCGATGCACGGACGATTTGTCGCCCCTATGTGGCTTTGGAATATCTACATTACCGACTGGACTAGATTTCGCGACCTCTATGTAATACAGGCATACGTCACTGAACGCTGACTAGTGCTGCCATCTTTGCGACAGGGAACCGAAGCTTGTTACTCCCACTTGTCGCTCGACGAGATATTCATACTTTCTTTCACAGGATATACGCAGGCCGACGCCCATATACGCGCGCTGTGATGTCAGCCTTTATTTGAATCGTCATAATCATGCATAGCTACAGAGATTAGATACTTTATTAACGAAAATGTTATTCCAAGAGATTTGTCAAGCTTTTTTCATTTCCAATCATCACTTTGTTCCTAGTTATATTTATTTCATGCATTTTTTTCAACTGTTCATTGTCGTCTGTCATATTTGTCTAGTTTTCTCTCTCTCTTTTTTGTTGTTGTTGTTATTTTAGTACTCTACTGAACATTTCCTTGTCTTTTTTGGTTTTTTCTTTTCCATTTCTTATCACCGCCTTTTGCTCGCCCTGGCGCTAACTGACGGATATCAACCGCACTATAGGGAAATGAAAATAACGATTCACCGTCATGATCGGGCGTGCGGGAAAATTGATTATGCGATTTAGATACTGATTATGATCGAACATAGGGAAAATTGAGATTCTGGAGAGACGAATTTTATCAAATGACACGCAACCAATGAAATACATGGGTGTCATCAGCTTGATATCTCACAGATCAATTTTCTCTTGATATGGAAATGACTCGCGATTCCTCCACCTGGAGTTTTTCAAAGTTAGTTTCTCCGCAAAAACACATACGGTCAACGTGAAATTTATATCAGCAATATGGGAAAAGTGAACGAAGAACATGACGCTCTTTGATTCCCGAAAATCGAAAAAAAAATTCAACAGGTTATTACCGTCGGTAAATAATCTGCAAAACTTTTCCTCGATTTTTCGAAACTCGAGAGCGTAATTCGCTCCCTTATCTTCCTATTTGTCGATGATATGAATTTCATTTCATTCGCAGGTGTTTTCTCTGAGAAATCGAGTTATTACTATCTAATTCTGTATTGTATACGTATAACTACAGACACTCGAAACTTTTATCTTTAAATCAATAAAACATGCAGATTTAGTATTGAAATCATATTTCTTTACCTTTCTAATATGAAATAAAAATAAAAACGACTAGAAACGTCGTATTGGCTACTTGGTACTATCTTTATATTATATTTTTCTCTTACCTGTATGGCAGAACTTCATCTTTGGAGGATTATTTAGCTCGAAAGAAACAAGTGGGAACTACGGAGACCGTTTTAGCGAATTAATTACAACTAATTGGTTGATTATTTACGTTCTGATTTTTATTCGTTTATCAATTTTTCTCAAATATTATAGTTATAGAAAACCAAATCAACTCCTCGACGATCGCGCGTCCGTTGCGGTATATCAGCTTATAAAATATGTAGCCGAGTACACACAATACACAATATTATACTAGGCCGTGTTCAACGTATCTTTACTACTTTTGCACCAGTCTCTACAAGCGTGGGCGGCCCGAATTATTGACTGAAAATTAGCGCCGGCGCTTTACCGAGCTTATTTTCCACAAGGGTTGGTTAGTCGTTGGTGGTGGGAGAAAGCGGGAAGCGGGGAATAATTTGAGGTTGTGCGGCGTCGCGACGCCGCGAATCACGCTCGAATCGTATCTCGACTCGACGGTCGTCGATATACGAAAATATGGAGCCGGGTATCAATCGGCGTGAATGAAACATTTGAAAGGAAGCAAATAAATCGGAAAACGCCTGAATCGGCGATGAAAATCGTATATCTGGTAACTTTTTTAGGATATCGCGTTTTCCCCCTATATGGGGTAAACTGTGAGCCACACCATTGCGACGCGCGAATTTTAAAATCGTCTGATTCGATTTCCCCGCGGCGATATATCGCGGGATATTAAACGGGGTGCAATGCGCGGGTGCGCAAAGGATCGATTCTCCCCTCGTTCTGAACTTATACCAACCTCGGAGAGACCCCCATACGTGAATTTTATTCAGTAGAGAGAGGAAAATTTATCAATACCAGCTAAAACCGGAGTTGGTGGCAGCAGTAGCACCAGCACCACCGCATCACCAGCATCGGCGTCCCCAGCGTCAGCCCCAATAAATATATATATATATTTATTATATATATATATATATATATATATATATATATATATATCTGTGCTACATATATACTCTTATCCGCGTTTCGCCCAGTTTATCAATTCGACCGTGCTTTCAAGCCCAAAATCTTCTCCTCTACACCCTTCTATATTAACTAAACTATGTAAGTGCAAAAATATAATATCTAAAAACAATCATGATCGTTACAATATAATAATAATAATAATAATAATAACAACATTAACAACAATCGTATTCGTAATATTAATATCGATGATGATAATAATAATAATTAATGGATCGTACGTTTTTTTGGTCTATCAATATTTGAAAATCATTTTTTCAAATTGCGACTATAGTTATGTCTAGTTATGTTTCACGAATTAAACATCACACCGAAGTTTATATCGCGTGTTTATGGGAAAAAATTATGAAGAAAAGAGTTGAGAAATTAAATAAAAATTGTGCATTTAACAATATCTTGTATGTAATGTACAGTCATTTATACATACATACATGCGTGATTATTAATACGGTGATATCTCGACGGATGTATGTATATTAAATTTTTTCTGTCGGTTTTTCGATTTGGAGAAAAGAAAAGAAAAAAAAAAAGAATCCTCATCTGGAGAATACAAGAGATTAGAAGAATTGTTGAATAAAGTTGTCTTGATCATACAGTTTCGTGAATTTTAATACTTCGTATTGATTCTGATCTTCTTAGATCAATTAATTTTTATATTGTTTTTTGGCTTTTTCTGTTCATCGATGGGATTGAGCTTCGAGTTTCCAGCGGTTTTTCAATTTTCTTTTTTCCTTTTTTTATATCGTTTTTTTTTAATTTTTGTTCGAAGGATTCGACGGATTTTGACGATTTTGGGAATGTGAAAAAGGAGGAAAACAACTAGATTTGAAAAGAGAAAAGTGTGATAGAGAGAGAAAGAGAGCGAGAGAGTTTAGGGCGTCATTTTCTAAGCGTCCTATTTCTCCAATCGATTTTGTCTTATATACTATATACCTGGCCTCTCAATCGCACCAGCCTTTCCTGCCTGCCTGCCTGCCTTCCTTCCTTCCGTTACTTTACTTATACTTTACTCTACTTTATTTTACTTCACTTTACTTTACCTACTCTGATTTACTCGCATTATTACTTGCATACATACCTACGAGGCGACGATGTCTAGCTATTTACCTATATAGAAAGGCTTTATGTATTTCTACGGGCTTAAAACATCGCCGCCTCTTTCATGGCCTCCAGGGCTCGCCACGTTCACCTGTTAAATAATACTTGTTTGATACGAACCGCAATTTTGAAAAAAAAAAAAATTTCCCAATTCTTCGTTTCGTTATTTCTCTCTTTCTCTTTCTGTAGATCCATGTGTACGTGATTGGGTTCGAAAGATTGTACATACATATATTTTTTTCTTTTTGCATTTTACTTGAATACGAAATTTTAGAAAAATGCGAACTTTCCGATTACCTTTCACCAGTAGCTTTTCATAAAACGTATAGGTACAAGGAATTGTTGAATTTTTTTTTTCTGGATCAGCTTTATCGACAGAAGTATAACAAATTTTTCTTTCCTTGTTCGTGTTCTTTCGTGACCGGAAGCCACGGAAATCGAAAATGTGTTACGCCATGTACTGAGAAAATATCTGTACTTATAGTTACCAGCGATTATCACAATCGTGCGAAAAGTTAAGTGTTTTGGGAATGAAAAAAATTCCATAAAATCAAAACGTTTTGTAAAATAAACTGTATAATAAAAACACTTCAAAATTCTTTAAGAATAGAAATATAGCCATGGGGGTATAAATACTTCGATATGTATCTGTCTATTTGTTAATTATATGTATGTACAGTATTTGCTCATTCGCGAATAATCTCTACCTATTCGTATATCGATCCGTATATACATACATACATACATATGTACGCAGTTTGTTCAATTATTACACAAGCTTGTGCAATTCCGTACACATATCGTACATATACATATACATACGTCTCTATGCCCAGCCCCAATATGGGAATTTCTACTCTTATTATACGAATGTCTGTAGGAATTTCTTCTTTTGGCAAGATTTTCGAATATTCTGAGAGTATATTTCGTACAAAATTTTCTAGATTTTCGGTAGCTTTTCTTTAACATCGTAAAAACAAACTCTGAAAACTCTAGATTTTTCGCTGACTTTTCGTAATAGATCGTATAATATTGATCATGATTGATTTTTTTCTAGTTCTTTGTGACAAAATGAAAATTGTTACGGTTTTTTTTTCATTTTTATGAAACTACAAACGATAAAAACACGATACAATATATTGAAAAAAACTGTATGGAAAAAATTTTGCATTGCAAAATCTCCGTTGCGAAATTGGCACGGTAACAATTCGTGTGGAATCATTTCGCATGGGAGTGTGTAGATACATATGTGGGTATGTAAGTACTCGTATATAATATCATTCATCACATACTATATGACGAAAAGTGTTTTATTTGCTCGTTGTGAAGAAATTCCCGCATATCACAGCCACATCTGATACATATATATATTTATATACATATATATATATATATATATTGCCGGTTGTGTTCTATATTTAGATATAATCAATGAGGGATGAAAGATATTAGTTTTTATATGATATATACATATAGATATATGTACCTATACAACTCGCGCCATGTTTTCACCCTTACACTATTTTCCGTCTCTCTTATTCTCCTATTTCTTAAATCAGTCAAATCAATTAATTACAATCATCAATCCCAGATTAATTGCAATTCGGTGCGTTTTTTTGGTGTTTCAAATTTTGCTTCATTTTATACCTATAATTGGCTTTTATTTGAAAGAAAATAATGAAAAAAAAAACAACCAAAAAACGTCAAAATTTAGTGTATTTTATATATATATAATTTATTATTATGGAATGGGAATTATACACACATAGACGTGTCACGGATTATTACGACTTTATTATATTATGTATATACGTTTACGTTTACGTAACTCTCGGTGTTACATATAAAGGTATACATGTATATGTATAATGTATCAATGTTTTACCTTGAATAAGGTTACATATCGCATTGTCGTTTAATTATTCACCCATATTGCGCGGTAGATACTATAGGTTCGCGAGTGGAGATCGGTATATCTACCTATATTATTATTATTATACATAACACATACGACATAACTTGTAACGTAATAATATTATGTATGTGATATCCCCCTTTCGTTCCCTGTAACTTATATATATTTATACAGTTTCATTTAGGTATTTTATTAATTTTCCTAATTATTTTTCATTTTTTTACATTTCATTTCGTTCCATTTCTCCATTTCTTTCTTCTTCTTATACTCATGTAAATACATATATACTCATATGTATGTATACGTATACTCAAAACAACATTAAAAAAAAAAAAAAAACCAAATGAAATCAAATTCAATCATCGAACGCGACTAGCTGGCTGGCTCTGGCTCGCTCACTGACTGGCCTATATACATACCTATACATTATTATGTATATAATACAGATACATAGGTATATAAATATACATACGAGCATGAACTTTGCCCTTTGCTTCGGTGGCAAGCAGCCCCGGAGCTTGGCGACAACCCCGGCGATCCGCTAAACCATATACAGACACATACATATATATACCGCATTATACATATACGTAAATGTCATTTACCGAAATATAGTATATATATATACCGATAAGTATCTATGCACGTACACATACATATGTATATATATTTTTAGGTGTATTTTATTATCACGCAACTCAATGAAACGAGAGTTACGCCCTATAATACATAATGTATATGTATTTCAGTATTCTCCCTGTTTTTTTTTTTTTTTTGTATTGCTTTTTACTATTTCGTTTTTTTATTCCCATACGCGAGGTGACAGTTTTTCATATATTTCAAAAATATCTATTATATTTATAGAAATGAATGAATATATCAGTACATTCAGATCTAACAAACCAAGGATACGAAAAAAACAAGCAAAAAGAAAAAGATCCATCGACCTAAGAAAATGAAAATAAAAATCAAATCAATCGAATCATGGGTAAATTATTGAATCCTATATGTTTTTATGTTTTATTATTTTAATCTTTATTACAAACGTATGTATATAAATATGTATTACACGTATAGATATATATATAAGACTGTACTACATATGTATACCTATATGTGTATATACATATAATACATGAATGCGATGAAGAAAAAATGGAATGAAGAAATGATCCTCGCGTTCTTATATCGCGTGGGTGTAGACATATCTATGTATGTGGTATATATACATCTATATACCATACGTATGTATATCTACGTGTACGCGGTGCGGGTGGCTCGCAGGTTCGCGTTTCATCGTCAATGGAACTGAATGAGCGTGGCGAAGAGCGAGCCCGCAGCGCGACAGGTATATATATATATACATGTATGCATGTACATACATACATATATACATACATAGGTATATAGGTATACACGAGAAGATAATATCGATTCCTGATATTATACCTACAGGTATATGTATATACTCTACATAAATGTATATGTATGTATCGCGGAACGCGGGGCTCACAGGAAATCCAACATTCTATACTCGATTCGAGTCCTCGCCGCCCCCGATACACACCTACATATACTCATGTATAACTAAATATCATTTACCCGCATTTTACGTAGGTACATACGTACATACACGTAGGTATTATGTACATTTAAATAAATACAGATCACATTCATACATTTATATATATTAAAATATATACACGCAATTGATGTGATAATAACGATTACGTTTTCATTATATGGCTGTATAGGAATTTTAAACTCGTATGATAAATAAACGAATCAATATAACAAGTTACATCCGTCGAAATCAATTTGCAATAATAAAACCAAAAAAAAGTTTTCTATTATGAAAAGTCGTTAGATCAAACTTCCAAAGCTATTTATCCCCCCTGACGTCATTATATATACCGTTCAAGATGGCGGTAAACAGGAAATAGCATCAAGTGTCAAAGATGTCAGAGTAACGAGATTATAGGTTAGGGGGTTAGCTTATAAGCGCGCTGTCGATTGACGTGATAAATGGCGCGCGATTCAAATCGATGATTTAATTTGATTCTTTAAAAGCGGATACATTTTTTGATCCTCGAATCGCGTGGAGTAGAAATATCGAATTTCTTGATATCTGGAGATACTCGCAAATTTTTGAATATTATACTATAATATTTTAATTCTTGTCTCTTTTTCTATCTTGCGATTCTTCAGGGCGAGCGAAGGCGGTCTTGGACCGGATGCGGCCGCGGCTGGAGCTGGTGGTGACGGAGTTGTCGGAGGTCCTCGAACACCTCAGCAGATCGCATCTTCAAAAAGGTTGCAACAGACGCAGGCACAGGTCGACGAGGTTGTCGATATCATGAAAACGAACGTCGAAAAGGTTTTGGAACGTGATCAAAAATTATCCGAACTCGACGATCGGGCTGGTAATTATTATCATTCGATACACCAAAAAATAGTACATTATGCAACAATTAGGGACTAAAGTGGCAGATTATTCCCGAGGGTGCGTTTACTTTACTCGCTTCGCGCGGGCAATAATCACCCGAGCGAATGATGGACTTTGGTCCCGAGTTGCATAAAGTACTTTTATTCCCGACTAAACTATATGAGAGAGAAAAGAGAAGAGAGAAAAAGAGAAAAGACCAAAAGAACTGAAAACAGCATTTGCGGGACAAAAAGTACTTTGAGTCCCGAAAATGTGATTTTTTTCTCCGGAGGAAATCACATGCTATACTTTTACCTCGTTTTTTAGGTAAAGAAAGTGGCGATTACATTTTAGTCGGGAGTAAAAAACAGAAAAAAAAACAACAACAAGAAGAAAATAAGCCGGAACAAAATTTGTCAATCGGATTTTCTCAAACTTTGTACACTCTTTCTCGTTTTGTTTCTAAAAATGAGAGAGAAAAACGAGAAAAAAAAAAAGAAAAATTGACAAAAATTTATCAATCGATACGTGAGATTTCCGTTTTTGATTAAAAAAATATTTCCTATCAAACAAAATAAATAAATGAATGAAAATATAATCAGAAACGAACGAGAATAAGTAGTTGTAGCGTTTATATGATCAGACGACGACGACGAGCGTTCTAGTAAGTAGTAGTTGCCAGTTAGTGGCGTGGCGGTCAGACCGCGATCAGTAGAAACGGACGTTTTGTGGTCAGACAGGCTATAAGCGTATTGTAGTACATCGATTAGCGCACAAAATCGATCCTTTACAGCTGACGTTGGAATTGGACTTGAAATCCAATATCATTATTGTTCAACTATTAGTACAAAAGATATGTAATATTTAATTAACTGTGTTTCATTATGTTTCGCAAGATAATTATTGTGATTATTATTGTTAATTTGTTGTTATTATTATTATTACAGACGCTTTGCAATACGGAGCATCGCAATTTGAACAACAGGCTGGAAAGTTGAAGAGAAAGTTCTGGCTACAAAATTTAAAGGTAATTATCCTAATTGCAAATTTTAGACGATCTGCGAGAAAATTATAGTATATTTTTTATTTGCAATTCAAAATGATGAGAAAAATAATTGACTGTAATGATATTATCAATAATGTAATTACGGTGATGATAATTGTGAAAAAAAAAAACTTCTTCAGGTCATGATTCGTTATTGAATTTGCAAACTTATTAGCAAAATGGATAAATCGATGAATTAATAATTGAAAACAACGAAATTTCAATCGTTTGATTTGAATAAAACAACACAAAAACTCTACATTTTCGTAGTTTATTCATGTGTTTTTATCTATTCATTCATTTATCAAGATTTGAATTCGTTAAGAAAGGAAAAAAAAAAAAAAAAAAAACTCACAATCAATGAAAATGTATGATGACAATGACGTTATATTCTTTGATCAACAGATGATGATTATAATGGGAGTAATCGGTCTCATCATACTAGCTATCATCGTTGGTGAGTAAATTATTAACCATATCGTTATTAATAGTAGGGGATATTAATAATAATCAGTCGCATTTGAATTCGAAAGTAGTGAAAAAGAAATGAAAACGACGGTATTTTGACAAAACTTAATTTTTTTAATAATTTTTTTCTTGAAAGAGAGAGAGAGAGAGAGAGAGAGAGAGAGAGAAAGAGAGAGAGGGAGAGAGATTTTCAATGATCATTACGTATACGTATACATAAATACATAACAATACACATAGGTATGATACATTATGTGTTGAAACATTGATGTTACGATGTTTTATGTGAACTTCAATGTATACCTATCTACTACCTGTATACCAAACGCATATATACTATATATATATGTATGTATAGATACATATATACTATAGGTATGTGTGTATACACGATCTCTCTAAAGTACGTATATCTAATAAAATAACAATAATAAGAACAACAATAATAATAATAAAAATAAAAATAATTATATAATATATGTTTCTTTTTATCATACATACATACACATATTATATATACATATGTAGGTGTATGTAAAACTATGGTAGTCAATCATATTAAAATACGGGACAGAGAAATTTGAATTTGGATTTTGAATTTTGAATATTCCAATTTTTCTATACAATCGCAAACGTATTTTATTCATTCAAAATATATCCTGCGTACGTATTTTTTTTTTTTATACCTACATATAAAGGTATACTGCAGACAGTTAACAATAAAAATAAATCAATAAAATGAAATAAAATATTGAAATATAAACAACAACGGGATAAATAAATATACATGTGAATCATTATACCATATAATTGAAAAAGAGACGACGTATGTATTATGTATAGTGACATGGGGAAACTATACATTATTATACCTGTATACATACGTATATGTATATTCATAAATACATAATATACCTACGTTATAATATACAGTATAAAGTAAAGTCGAGGAATATCACTAACAAGTGCATTTCTGTGTCTTTTTCTTTCCCGTATAGCGAACTTCATGTAGGCGGGCTGATTGATGGGAGATATGTGTGTGAGTGAGACAGGTAGTCCTCGCGATCTTGTGTCTATGTACATACATAGGATTTATTTATTTATTCATTTATTTCTATCATTTATTTATTACTATCATTTCACATTTTCATTTCGTAAATTGAAAGGAAAGTAAATACCACAGAGAAAAAAGACAAACGTGAATGAAAAACATTTTACGAATCACATAAATTCCAAATTATTATACATTGAATTTCTTTCAACTTTTCATATAACATAAACAGTAATGTCCATACATTTTTGAACGAATATTTCAAGATAACGTTTAAATTGATACTAAACTTCTCAATTCTTCTTTTTATTACACTCAGTATATTGACAACGAGTTTATTAATTAATTTATTGACTTTTATTGATTTTAATTATGATTTTTCTATATTCTATTCCGTTGTTGACATGTGTGTGTATATCTGTGTTGAATAACAAGCATTCAATAGGATTATTATAATTATTATATTATATTACCATGACTGTTGTTCTTATTTTATTTTACTTTTATTCTACTCTGTTTTTCTACAAGTTTCTTCTTCTTATTTATTATACTATTCTTTCTGATTTTAAAATGTTTAATTGCAATCTTGGTAATAATTGTATAATTATTTAGGTTTGCGCTGCTGACTGTCGCTGTGTCTATATATTACTATGCGTACCTATACATATACCTACTATATGTATACTATACTCTATTTTCATCCCTAATCCCAGCCAATTCTTTACATAATTTCAATTATTATTATTATTTTTTTCATTAATAATCACCAGAATTCAAGGAATCGAAAAAAAGTAACAAAAACAAAATGGAAAAAAAAGTAACGGATTTAAAGGAAGCAGCCTATCTGATTCGATCATTTATTCGATAGATTATTGCAGATTCTTTTTATTCAATAATATTTATGTATTTATTTGTTTATTGATTTATTTGTTAATGAATTAATTTTCACATCCTCGCTTATCCCACTATATCTATGTATCTGATTGTTATGTGTATCTGTCTCTATACGTACATACATACAACATATACATATTCTATATACACATGTTTATATGACATGTACCAACCTGTGTGTGTACATATGTATATATACTATTCAATTACTGTCGTGCGTGTTCTTCATGGTACGTATAATGATTGTTTTTTCCGAAGCGAGTCCCAAGCAAAGTATAATAGAAATCAATACACATATTGAAAACGGAAATTCATTTACTTATGTATTTATATACCTATATATATTTTTTTCTTCTTGATTCGTGTCAACATATATTATATGTACACCCTATACGTATATCCTATAATTATATACTTCTATGATACGGTAAGCTATATTATATATATATATACATGTAATATATAGACGGTTACTTATCTCGTTTTTCATTCTACAATTAATAATAATCAACTTTTACTTGAATTTAAATATACGACTTATGATAGATTTATGAAAAAAAAAAAAAATTCATTCGTTACATGGCTATAAATAAATATACACTGTATAATATACCTATACAACATTTACCAGTCCACGCTGTATACTATAAATTTATCTATAAATATATTATATAATACATATATCAATGCTGGGACAATCTTCGCACGCTTTTTGTATGGCTTTTTTCACGATAATTATCATATTATATCTACCTATATAGTTTTTCTTTTTTCTCTCTTTTATTATCGCTTTTATCGAACTTCTATATCTATTTTACAATTTATTTGTATTAAAAAAAAAAACTTTTTTTTTTTTTGTACCAATTCTTTCAATAGTAATATAATTACACAATTGCATGACTTTAGTGCATGATTTATAGTATTTGTTGTTATTATCATTATCATTATTATTATTATTATTATATAACCACCTGAACAGAATTAACAATCCTATACATGAATACATTATACTTAAATTTTTTCACTTCGAGTATCCGTTGAATAATAACAACAGCAAAAACGAACAAACGAACCAACAAATAAAATAAATGAATAATACAATCAGAAAAATTACAAATACAAAGCATCCAGTAGAATTGTATACATTTACTCGTATATTATATGATACAGGCATGATATATAATTATAATAGTAGTTATCTATCTATATAGCTTGACGATTCAAATGTATAATACGCATACTTATACATGATACGAATAGATTATATTATAAGAAAGGAATTTTTTCCATTTCCAGTTTTTTTCTAAACCATATCAAAATCATTATTTTCAGCGAGCACCACCGGGGGAAGCGATTCGAAAAAGTAATTTCATAAACACGCACGCCCCTGCTTTAATTCGGGTACCAACGCATCGCGGGCCCCCAACCCCCCCACCCCACACCCCCTTCATTCTCCCCCACCCCCTGTCATATTATTATTATTTTTATTATTATTATCATTGTCATTATTATTATTATTAATATTATTATCATTATTAGTGTCACTACTACGTTGTACGATGAAAATAATTATTATATACATACATAGTCGCACCTATATATACCGTATGTATACGTTATAATCGACGATGAAGGAAAGAAAGATGAAAAAAAAAAAAAAATCAATAAATCGATAAAAGGAAAATTCATTTTATTCATTCGATTTATTTATATACGTGCGAACATTTCGTTAAATATATATTATATATATAAAGCAGGTGTATCTAAAACATACGCATGTATATATTCATTTTTCCAAATCGACTATGATAATAATAACAATAATGATAATAATAATAATAATGATAATAATAATAATGATGATGATAATAACAATAATAACAATATTAATGTTAATAACTTGAAAAAGAAGAAGAAGAAGAAAAAACCAAGGCAAGAATAGAAGAAAACCACACAAGAAAATCATCGATTGTATAAAATTGAAAAATTATAATTTCGAGAAATTATAAATGAATAATAATTATGTAGGTATTTGTATTATAATTTTTTGTTTCTATATCTGATTTACCGCATATATATACATTATTATATAATTATATGTATACATATAATAATAGAAAGTTTGGATTTTTTTCAGTGTCTGTGCATACTTAATAATGATAATAATAACAACAATAATAATGTTAATAATCACGAATAATAATGAATAAAAATAAATATGGTGAAATATTCTACAATATAATATACGACGGATATATAAGAGTATATTGGATATATGTATAATATATATATAATATATATATCTATACATAGTTATTATACGGTGAGATGTTTATGAGATTTTCATCGATATACATATATATATGTATACATATAGTAGGTAGATATCAATACATAGGTAAATTATATAGATAATTTTGGTTTTTTTTTTTTTAAATAATTGATTGAATTTATTTCTATTAATAATGTTGATTAGTTTCATTCCGATTATTATATCAGAAATTAGAAAGATTACTTAAATACATGTATATTATAGGTTGTACCTATTATAATTACTATATACAGTTCGAGCATATAAGATTGGAAGAATTGGAAAATTAAATGAATAAATAAATAAAGAAATAATAAAGAAATAAATAATAACTGTCATCGAATATATGAAGATATACATACATTATATATCTATTATATATACATATATAAATATATATGTGTATGTAAGTGAATATATAAAATACTTATCGTATTAATTGATCGATTGATCAATTAAACGAATTTCGTTTATTCAATTATTCATGACTATTTCATTTTATTACATACATATATGTGTAGAGTAATAACGGCTTTATTAGCAATAATAATATCCAGAGAATTGAATATATAATATACATATAAATGTTATAGATATATGTATATTATACATATAATGAATGAATAATAATTATCGTATAATAGTAGATAACACATAATTATAAGAATAAGTAATTCTTGAATTCATTATCGTTATTATTACTATATATACTATAATAATACATATGTAGTACGTCGTATACAATAACTACATACCTACCTATCTACCTACCTACCTACCTACTTGCCTATGTATCATGGCGAAACGAAGAGGATATCGATCATCGGACATAATATACATATAAAACTGATATATATACATATATATATACATATGTATAATGAGAAATTGAGTAACTTATGACATACATAATTATTACCAGGTAAGACATAATCACATACCTATATATATATGTATGTGTGTATACATACCTACCTACGTATACCTACCTATATTCGGGTTTTCTTAATATATGTATATCTATACATACATATGAATATGTATGTATATATATATATGTAATTCATTATCAACGCATGGCTATGTACGTATACAATTGCAGCAGCACGAAACGCTTATGTATTGTACATACATACTTCCAACTTCTATATATACTCATTTCTATTCATAATATATATCTATGCACGCATTTCGTTAATCATTTCTCACGTATGCTATAATATATTATTGCATATGTATGTATAATTAATCATTCTATATTTCTAATTTTCTATCATATACGCGCTATACATACATATATTTAATATCTATTAGTCTATATTATCTCTATCCGCTATTTATCTATCCATCTATACATCACTAATTACGCTGTCTATCCTGCAATTTATTTATTTTTTCTTCTTTTATTTTTATTTTTGTTGTTGTTTTTTTCAATATTTACACACGTGTAAATATATGTTTGACATTTTTCCGAGGTAATCCATATACACTGTACATAGAAAAACTTACACGTATGTACATACACACATACCACGAATATTTGAAATTTTCATTACAGATATTATAATAATGTGATATGCGACAATATAATGCGTTTTTTTTTTTCATTATGTTATTTTCATTATCCATGTACATACATATGTATTTAATTATTTATGTTTACCACGATTGTTGACAGGTTTGATTATATCTAATCATATACATAGATTATTCTATCTTCAGTTTCATTATTTATTATTATAATTTATATACATATTTCAATGATTATAATTATTATTTGTTTTCTTTATTAGCTGTGGGGGGAAAATCTATCTCTATCTCTGTCTGTCTGTCTGTCTGTCTGTATATATGTATAGGGAAAGTTGCAGCAATGTTAGAACGTACTATACGTATAATATATGTGTATAAAAATAATACCTAAATAAGATAAATATATATATATATATATATATATATATATATATACAATACATATGCCTATATACATTTAGGTATATATGCTAATATATAAAACGATACGTTATATAAATAAATATGTGTGTGTATGTATTACGTGCTTATAACTGTCGGTACTGTGTTACATATATGTATAGTTTCGAAAATCTATACTTACCAAATTATGTTGATGATTATTATTAATTTTAATGATTCATTCTTATATCTTTTCCAATTGCAGTCATCGTGTATAATTTCATTATGATTTCATATACCTGTATACCTATGTTTCAGTTTCTTTTTTTTTTTCGTTTTTTCTTTCAATTTCTTGATCAATAAGTTATTGGTACTATATTTGCTTATGTTTATTCGCTAATCATGTATGATACTTACATGATGATTTTCATTGATTTGGCCGTACACGTGTACGTTATACCATTTGAACGGAACTATATTTACCTATAATTTGTCAGTGTCTAAATTATATATATACCATATTATATACATATATACAGGTATATAATTGTGAATCTTATATGTTCGTATATGTCAACACTATATTCACATTTTTCTATAGTACCTGGATATATTATATACTATGTATATGCCATAATCGATGTTAGAAATATCCCATTCATATGATCGATAATAAGCATATGAATTATATGTCTGTTTATACGCATCTATAAATGTATATAATGTATATGTATAAATTAAACATATTTATACATATTATATTTACATATATAGGACCAATAACTCTGCAACTGCAGATAATATGAATAATTTTTAGCTGTTTCTATAATATATTGTATATATATTATACATATGTAGGTATAAACAGATATCGAAGTCCTCTGAAATCAGAATATTCTGATGCGATAATGTATAACTAGACGTTCCGCGGATAGATCCTGTGGTATCGGATCTATAGATCTCTTTTTATCCAAATATATGTGTGTACATATGTTTTTTTTTTCAAATTTTTTCTGTCCCTATATATATGCACTGTTGATAAAATTCAATACGTAAAAACCGTGATATAGAAACCATTTAATTTCTCATTGATTTCAAATCGGAATTCAATCATAATCGCATATACATGTATTACGTTATTCGGAATCAATCAGAATTTGTAGTTTCGTCCAGCTCTAGATATTGCAATGAATTCAAATTCGTATATTCATACGAAAATTGATTTCAATTTCGCAATGCAGAGATTAGATATTTTCCAATTCTCTATCTCTTATTCCCCCCCCCCCCTTTTTTTTTTGGTTCCATTGCGGGTTCGAATTGAATTTTTAAAACAGTGATCCATCGTAGTTTGGTATATTGGAAGAAATTCGCGGTGTGGACTGTTGTATATACCGCAGAACGCAACTTCGTGTCAGTTCGATACTAATACAAGTTAATTCTGTCATTCTGACACTATTTGAGGTTAGTTTTGTCATTCTGACACTATTTGAGGTTAGTTTAATCCCATTGAGAAATTGATGCGCGCGTCGAATGGGGCGAAAAATATTCGAATTGAGTTCATCAACGGTCGTTTTGGACCCAAGTATACAAGTCCTTGCCGGTGAATTTCACCACCACCATTCCGTACATGTGTTTGCGTGAAAAACCCTAATTATCGCCCGCTGCATTTAATTTTAATCATAACATTTATATTGCGTATATGAATTTTCAGCCAAGTTCATGCCGGATAGTCCACCTCCGCCTCAACAGCCAGCGTATTACCCACCGCCGCAGGGTATGCCGCAGCCAGGACCAGCCCCAGGATCAGCTCCTGGAGCCGGTGGAGCAGCAGCGAACCCAGCGCCAGGTCCTCAAACCGCAGGAGCAGCGCTGATTGGTTCTTTAAGTGGCGCGCATAATATGATGTAAGAATTTTCACCGCGCGTATTATATTATAATATACTACTTCACGTAAATCGCGGTATATTATTATTCTCGTCTGCTGCAGCTACTGGGATGATCAATCGATCGATATATGTATATGATTATAATATTATGTATAGGAGATTATCACGCGATTAATAATACATTATTATTTACAATTAAACTGTGTCGTTTCTACGTCGATTTTCAAAAGAAACAGATCCAATCAGAACAAACAATATAAATACGACAATATAAATTTATTAAAAAACCGCAAATGCGTATCTAATTTGGCCGATTTTCAACAAACAGAGGAATCCATGTTCTTAATCTATCAACTTCCTCTTTGTTCTTTTCCTTTCCAACGTTAGAACGAAAAAAAAAAATGCTAATCAATTTTGTACAGTAATTTACAAATTTCTAATCGTCATCGTAGATACAAATGTCTGTGTGGTTTAATTATTTCTGGATTAGTTAGTTAAACATTTAGCAATTTTTCGTTTATTTGTCTATTTATTTTTGCGCTTTTATTTTGGACAAATATTCATACATATAGAAAAGTATATAGATACGTCGGTCAAGTTCTATCTAATTGCGGGGATTAAAATATAATTCAATAGAAGAATACCTACAAAAAACAAGAAACAAGAATATATATGAGATGAAATAAACTAATAGAAATTACGTTATACATATACATATGAACATATATACCACATCAATATATTATACACGTATACATATATACATACTATATACACACACATACACCTAGGTGCCATTGTAACAATAATTATGATGATTATTATTATTATTATTATTATTGCCATATTACGATTACAACGCTTATATACCTACATACTTGTAAGCGGTATATGTAGATATACATGATATATACATATTTTCAAGAATTTTTAGAAAAAGTCCATGCGTTTTTTCATGATATTATTCTTATTATTAATATTATAATAGAGTATCTAATTATTATTAATATATATTCTGTAAAAGACAAAAAAAAACCCAAAAAAAAAAGAAAAGAAAAAATCGTTGTATTGCAAAAATTGCAGGATTACTTTATATTATATAATACTTATTATAGTATACATACATATAAAAAATTATAATCTATAGTACTATATATGTATAGATATATTATACATCCGTATGTGTATAAAGAAAAAAAAAAGTGCAGCAGCAGCAGCTGGTCTATAATATATTAATAAATAAATTAATAAATTGGAGACCCAAAATTCGAAGAAAGAAAAAAAATAATAATAATATTGAAATTAGTTACTTAATTAATTAAATAAATAATGCTTATGACAACACACACGATCGGGTATACCACTATATAAATCATCACTGAAAGAAAAATTTCAAATAAAAAAAAATAAATAAAGAGGATTAGATTTAAGCAAAAGTGAATATTATAATAATATTCGCAGATATGTTGGTTAATGAATTATAATTATAATAATAATACATTATACTCACTATAATATACATACCTATATATATTATATACGTATTGAAATATGAAATAATAGATAATATAATATACAATTATGTATACTGTATTTGGATGTTTTCATTACCTCGAAAACTAAATATACCTATATGTATACACCTATAAATGAAAATTATTATCGAACACTACTATTCTTACTTGATTATGATTCTCTATTGTCATCAATGATAATCACAGAAAAAAAAACCAGAAAACGATAAAAAAAAAAGAAAATTAATAGAAATTAATCAATTTGCAATTATTAAATGATACGCTACATACACATGGATTTATATATTTGTATGTATATTATGTATGTGTATGTGTGTACGATAAATTAATTTCCGCTTTCATATCTGTAGAATATGCTCTAAGGTAGAAACGGTTATATTGTTGAATACAGTTGTTGTTATTATTAATAATATTATTACTACTATCAAAATTATTATTATTATATTATTATTGTTGTATAAATTAATATAACTCACTCATTACGTATACTGTATAAGTTATTATTATTAACACAATTATATGTAATAATATATATATGTGTAAGCGCTGGTAGAAATCCCCAATTATTGTAAATCAGACGTAAAGTAATAAAATTGTAAAAAGAGATACTTATCAAAGAATCGTCTTTCTTCCTTCTATACATAGCGTAATAATTACCTGTAGTAAAAAGAAATTAGAAAGAAGTACGAATGAAAAACAACCGTTTTATCGTATTTCGGTCGTAATCAATTTCCCGAGATTCGAGTTCACGCGCCTTGATTCAAACATCGATCGTCTAACTATTTTGAATACCGCGTCTAACTAATGACCGCGAGTATACGAAAGTGTGTATATCTTGTAACCGTATAGTTTTGGTTCGATACCAGCGCCACGGCTCGCCCGCTTCTTTCACTCTTTCAAGACACGTAAACATGGCTCCGGTGAGTTTTCGTTCCGCGATTAAACGGCATTTTAGCAATAATAAAACATGTCTCAAACTAAAATAATACCACAAATTAACGACGATATATCTCGTCTATTTAATTCTATCCCAAATCTGCGGTAACCCGCAACGATTCTTTCGATTAAATCGGATTCCTTTGCTGCTGCGGATCCCTCGTCTTCACTTCACACCGTCACACGCAGCTGCCTCTCTTCTTTCCATGTCTTTTAACACTGAAAATTTGCCTGAATCGGCTTTGCTTTGATACGAATCATTCGAAATAGGTTTATTTATTAGTTCATTAATTTTTTTCGTGACGTTATTCATGTTTTCGTGTCACAGGTCGTCGCGAAAAAGCCCGCGGGTGCCCCTGCTAAAAAGCAGAGCCTCCGAGGCAAGGGCCAAAAGAAGAAGAAGGTCTCGCTCAAGTTTACCATCGACTGTACTCACCCGGTCGAAGACAACATCATGGACGTTGCGAACTTCGTAAGTTTTAATTCGGTTATGAATTTGGCGCGAAATTCTCGCCTCGAGTTGACCTAACCTAACCTCCAAAAAGTCACGTTTTTTTGTATTTCTATATATCTTGTCGTTCTCGACGAGTTTCTAACCTATAATCGCGTCTTTAAAAACGTTGTTTCCGCTTCCGCAGGAGAAATACCTTCAAGAACGCATCAAGGTCAACGGAAAGACCGGAAACTTCGGTAACAACGTTAACCTCGAAAGGAACAAGATGAAGCTTTCGGTCAACAGCGACGTGCCATTCTCAAAGAGGTGTGTTACCGGCGTGTTTACCAAAGTTTGGAAACCGTGTCGCATGTAAAACCTGCGATTTATCCTTTCCAGAGCTTTTCATTGCGACGCTGTTTCTCTTTTACCGTCTAACGTAAAGCTAGTCTTGGCCGTAAGCTCGAAGCGATAGATAATCAGATCCGAAAACATTCTGAGGAGTAAATTGAGTTCTCTCGTCCTATCAAAGGACTCAATGCGGGTGCCGATATTTGCACTAATTTGGAAAACCCGTTTTTTGTTTCAAGGTACTTGAAATACCTGACCAAGAAGTACCTGAAGAAGAACAAGCTTCGTGATTGGCTTCGCGTAGTGTCCAAAGACAAGGACACCTACGAACTCAGGTACTTCCAGATTAACAGCCAAGAAGACGACGACGACGATGATGCCGAATAAACGATGAAAACATATTTCTAACATCTTTTTTCAGCGATCCTCATCGTTATATGGCCGTTTATTTTATCTGTACATATTTATTGTTCAATTAATAAACGCCATGTAATTATCCGCTAAGTCGACGTTCTCTTATTTTCATCTTTGTCTTTTTTTTCATTCTTTCTACAGCATAATCAACAATCTTTCCCTTCCTAAATTTATCTTCTAAAGTAAGTTGAACAATGGTTTTTTTTTGTTTTTTTTTCATCTTGGTGCGTATTTCAGAGGCAAAGGAAAAAATAGTAATTCATCGATTTCATCGAGCTGTTTTATTTTCTAATGAATAATGCATACAATTTGTTACATATTTTGATACGTTTGTCAATTTTTGTTTGTTTTTTGAGCAGAAAGATAACGATTTTCGTTGATTTAAAATACAATTCATCAAAATTCGATAAAAATCGTAAGTATCTGATTATCTAGTTTCTCCTCGATTTGGGATTTTAGTCATGTGTAGCGTGTTCTGAAATGTTGCAACGTCATGCGTCACTGACGGCGTAGTAATACACGATTGATGTTCCGCTGTAACCTGTTATTATGACAAAAGTAGATGGATTTTAGAATCGACGGGAGGCAAAATAACAACAAGAAAAAAACCGGAATTCTTTAATTCTAAAACGTGAGAATATTTTCGTTGCTTTCACATTCTTCCTGTAACGAAATATAATGATTTATTAAACCATAAGGGGACTACTTTTCGCCGCGCAGTTACTACTGCGCAGGCTCCGAGATACAGGCCACTCGATGCGTTCGGTGTTCAGCAGTTGACGCACGGCAATTGTTGTGACAGATCGCGATTTTCGGATTGGTTCAAAGAGAGAGTAAGAGAGAGAGAGAGAGAGAGAGTATACATATAATATAACGTTCAGTTTTATCCCTCGCTGTCGCAGCATCGTTCTTGCATTTTCACGGATTGTAAATTCAAATAAATACATACAGAAATAAACAGAGACAAAGAATATAAGAGTATATAGGAAGAAACTTATTAAGAGGTAATAAAATCACCGAGCAACATGAAGTTCCAATACAAGGAGGAACACCCCTTCGAGAAGAGAAAGGCAGAGGGTGAAAAAATCAGGCGAAAATATCCCGACCGTGTTCCGGTGAGTCGAATTATCATTCGAGACAGAAATAATGAATCAATGAATAATCAGCAGTTTTCGCACAACGCGTCTATCTTCTTCGTTTTTGCTACGAGGTTGATTTACGTCAGCTGACGCTCTCCAATTTGTGTATATAAACATTCGTGTTTTCGCGTTACGTAAAGATTATTCCTAACGTTTTTCCTACTCAACACGGAGAGACAGATGACGAATATCTCGAATCTCGAGGCGTAGAACGTCGAACGGACTATAGGTCTAACACGAACGTTATAAATTTTCTAAAATCAATCGTCATCCTCCCTGCGGATCTTTTCCTCGGCAGCAATTTTCATTCTTCTTTTGTCGTCGAACGACGCGACGGCGTCATTTTACTTTATGTATATTTGCCATTTATGCAATCCTAGCTATCTGACTGGCTGCCTGACTGACATGACTGACTGCTCACTTCTCTCCGTTGTTATTAGATACAACACGTCCAAGGTCGATGCCTTGGGCACTATAGCAGCAATACATAGCAGAAGTTGGAAAGAGCTCTATTCTGCGTCGTATTTTAGGATCTCATTTATCCGATTATTCTTGCCACGCAAACCAACATCGTTCAATTTTTATTGCATCTTATTTAATCACCATTGCGATAAAATACCGTAATCACTCTCGTCAGTTTCCGTTCTCTAATTTGTATTAAGTTTGAGCCATGAGATGCAGGAAAATTAAGAAAAGGTTTCAAGATTGACGCGCAATTGGGAACAAAAAACCACAACAAAAACCCAACAAAATATCAAAATTCTATGAAGATATTTTATTTTTTAATTTCTTCATTCATTTATTTATTTACCTAGGCATTTATTTGTGTACCTAGTACAACATTCGTCTCGCGTCTTATTCTATTCCGTCACGGATTTGTTATCATCGTGCATTAATTATACTATATCCGTTATCAGATATTTGTCGGTATTATTTCTAAACAACAAGATCGCAAGTTACGTGCTGAAATTCTTTTTTTTTCGTTTCTTTGTGTTATTTTTTCTTTCTTATTTTTGTTGGGTTTTTGCGAACGAATACATTTATACATAAATACATAGGTATACATAATATTTCCGCACTTACATACATACCGTATGTTCGTGAGGATATTACGATCATACGATACGTCACGTTTCGATTTGACACGATTTCCGTTTCTTCTTTCTTCTTTAATTTTTTTTTTTTTTCATTTCTTTCGTTTCCCTCTTTTATCATTCGAAGAAAAAGATAACGAAGAGAGTTAAATCGGTGTAATAATAACAATAATAATGATAATAATAATCCATACATGCAATGCCTACATTTATGAGTCACGATAAAACGTAGACTATGTATATATATGCATACAATACCTATACAATTTTCACGTAGGTATATGGTGTAATAATCGTACTATGTACGTCGAAAGTGGTTTTTTCTTTTTTCTTTTTTGTATTTTTTTGTTTTGTTTTGTGTGTCATTAAGTTTTCTTCCTTCATTTTCATTTTCATCCTTTTCTTCCCTTTCCTTTTCTTTATTTTTTCTTTTTCTCACGTGCGAAAATATAAGCATACGTGTATGATTTTTACAAAGAAGCCACTCACTCGCTACTATTATCGATATTATTATTATTATTATTATTATTAACATTGTTATCATTCTTTATAAACCGCAATATTTGTTATTCTGTTACAAAGTCAATGTGATTATACATGTGTACAGTTTTATATGTATATGTAATATATGTATATGTATCCGTGTGATAAGATATAACTTTGCGATTTGATGCAAACCAATAAATTTCTAAAGATTGGAGATACACATGCAGCCTATAATTTGTAATACAGTTGCAATTTGTAGGTATATATAATATACATGTGTATATATCTGTACATACGTGTATTACATATTTTGTCAATGCTGGTCTTTTTGTTTTTTTTATCATCTATTGATGTTTTTGCAATTCTTTTTGCGTTTTTTTCAACAGCAATTTACCGGACAGACTAATTGTTTCCTAATATTATTTAGCGAACTTGAATTGCGTTAGGAAATTGTTTGAGAAATTATTTACTGATGTAAAAATATGCGAGTTTACACATTACAACATATTGCGTGTCTTGGATGAAATTATGAAGAATACGTTTTATAATTAATAGTAGATTTACGATTTTGACAATCGAGATTCAGGAGACGGCGACAGAGAAGGAGGAGAAGGAGGAAATGACATTTGATTTTTTCCTTAAATCGCCAGTCACGTTTTATATTTGTGGTCTTTTTATATTTTTGTATGTTTCGTTCGTTTTTGTATTTCGTTAAAGTTCTGAGAGTTTTTCTTGGCACAATTGTAAAATACCTGTATATTACCTTTTATGTAATACGAGAGAACGATTACAAAATAGAAACAGAAAAAGAAAAAAAAAAAAAAAAGTTTATCGAGAGTGTTTTAAGTTCAGTTTTGCCCGGAGACAACAAAAAACAGGTTGTCGAGAGTATTTCAAGTTTTTTTCTGCCCCATTTCATTCTATAAAATTCTTTCATCGATTCTAAAATTGAATATATTGATTTTTGCTCGTTAGGTAATCGTTGAGAAAGCCCCGAAGGCAAGAATCGGAGATTTGGATAAGAAGAAGTACCTCGTACCTTCCGACTTGACTGTCGGTCAATTTTACTTCCTCATTCGCAAGCGTATTCATCTTCGTCCCGAAGACGCCCTATTCTTCTTTGTCAACAACGTCATTCCACCTACCAGCGCGACAATGGGAGCTCTTTACCAGGTAAACAATTTAAAAAACAATATCTTCGTTCAATAGAAAAAAAAAACACAGAATCTCATACCAATTAGAATAATGATTCATTTATTGTCTTGACCTGAAATAAAATGCAATAAAAATCATCTGAATGATAGAAAGAAAACGAAAAATCTAAAACAAAACAAAACAGAGAATAATCTTTGTGATTTGTTCAAAATTGACTGAATCTATATGTTGTTTACTATTTCGGATGAAATTTTGGCCACAAGCCACACGGTCAGCTGTTTTATGTTATTGCCTCTACATTTCGAGCTACGATAATAATAATAACAAGAATAATAATAACAACACATAGAATTCAATACTGTGTGGATATTTTAAAACCAGTTGTTATAAAACGTGAGTTGAAAATTTTCTGAGAAATATACCGATTGATAAATAGAAAATTGCTAGTTGTAAAATTTCTTTTGTTCCGATGGCATCATTTACTATGATGTGATATATGTGTATTTAATTACGTAACGTGAAGCGATGCGATTTATTATTGTGTAATATCATTTGGTTATTTTTAAAATTGTTATTTTATTACTTTTACAGGAACATCACGAAGAAGATTTCTTCCTATACATAGCTTACAGCGACGAGAATGTTTACGGCAACTAAATAATTCCAAATATATAGAATACATACACACATACGTCGTCAAAAAATATATAAATGAAGAAATACAGAGAGAAAGAGAAACCCGTCACCACCCTACGTCTTTGGAGAAGAAGAAAGAGAGAGAGAAAAAAAAAAACAAGATACTAATAACAATTTGAGAAGGAAGAAAAACACGTAATATCATCAGTCGAATATTATTATATGGAAATACTTTTACCAAACCAGCAAAAGTGTATGACATAGTCTACGTATAGTAGAGGCTTTAAAAAAAATAAATAAAAAATTAATGCGATATACGAAGAAAAACAAAAAAAAAAAATTAAGAAACAAAAAAATATTTATCAAAAACAAAATAAAAATTGACTGCAGCTGTATTTCTGAGACTTAATTTGAAAAAAAAAAAAAAAAAAAAACAGGAAAAAAAAAGGTAAAGAATAAAGAGAAAAACCGAACAGCTGACTTTCTAGAGGGTCTGGGAATCTGATAAAAGATTTTTTGTCAAATTGATTGATTAAATATATAATTTCTCTTGAATTTTTTCTCTCGTTCAATACAAGTATTTCATTGTTTTGAATTTTTATATACCTATATTGTGTATTATGATATTATTTTACTATTTTTCAGTCAGAGCCATATCGAAGATCGTATAGGTAAAATTAGAAAGTCAGAGAAACAGAAAGAAAGAAAGAAAGAAAGAGAAAGAAAAGTAAATAAACCAAAAGTTATGCATGGTTTTGTATAATTTTAAATTTTAATTCAATCTTTATTAAATGTCTGGATCGAGATAATAATATATATAAAACAAAAACAAAAAAAGAAAAAACGAAAAAACGATCGTCGTGGTCTTGCGGGTGTTTATAGTTTTTATAACCAGGAAGTAATCACGTTGATTTGTATAATCGGCGAAACTATTTTCATTTACAAAAAGTAGATATAGTTACGTTATCGCAATCATCTTCGCTGGTTATATTTTTTATATTATAATTTAAATTTAAATTAATCGATAATTGTTGAAATTTCAATCGAAGAGAAAAGAAGAAGCAAGAAACAAGAAAAAAAAAAGAAAAAAAACCCTACATCATCTTTTCATGTGATATCATTTCTTCGTCTAGTATATATATACATATAGACTAATCGTAGTTCATTATTTAATTTAAGTAATTATATTTAAATAATGAAGAAACAAAAAAAAAAAAAAATTAAAATAAATAAAAGAAGAAAAAAAAATAACAACGCAAAATTGTTGATAAGGTAAAGAGAAAATTTTTTGTAAGGGCTGGGCGTGGGCCAATAAAAAAAAATCTATAAAACCGGGCAAGCCTATAATAATTTATTTAATTTTCCAAATTTTTCTCTATCGCACCTTCGATATATTCAAAAAAAGAAAGAAAAAAAGATTCAAAATTCGTTTTAATTTTCTTTTTATGATGTTTTTTTTATTCACAATTATTTCATAAGTACAAATATAATAATGTACAGCGATAAATTGATATATTTTCTGTTTTCTTTCTAATCGAATATACATACATACATTATTAGAATATACATTATTGATAATATCGTGATATGAAGTTAAATTGGATAAATTTCTATTATTTCGCAACGGGTTTTTTTGTTTATTTCTTTTTCGTTGATAAAATTTCACTGTATAAAATACGATGTACATGTAATCTCACAGAATAATTCATACATGATGAAAAGTTTCGTATTAAATAATTTTGTTTGTTAGTTTAGTTTTGGTTGAGATTCTAAAAATCAAGGGATTATTATTTCCTTATATCTCACTACATACCTAGTTTCTTACTTAAAGTCTCGTAAGTAAAATAGAAAATTCCTAAAAACGGATAAACTACAACATAAAATCAATCTCTTTCTCTAAAATATCAATCTGGAATTTTAAACGTCTTTTATAATGTTTGAAATCTGACTTTGCGAAACTCAGTTCGTAAGTTTAAATGCCGAAACGCCGGCTTCTTTCCTTCTTTCAATAATCTTACGTGATTATTTATACAAACTGCTCTTCGTAGGCCTTAGATCAAAAACAGTCTCTTCTCAATAGCTCAAAGTCTTTCATGCAAAATCAGCGCTGTTAGGTACCGGATGAGAAATATCCTCGTACTCCTGCCTTCCGAGGCCTGGAAAAATACATTTGAAACTTGAAACGATCTGCCGATTTTGTTTCGAAGTAAAAATCTGGTCTTTTTTCTACTGACCCATCGCTGGACCTGAACTGAATATCGTCGACAGAGATCCTCCTCTTGCTTGGCCGATCTTGAGAAGTGAAAAACTTGATACGACCCTCACGACTAAATTGACGATCAAAGTTGCCGCGCTAACTTTTCTCCACGCACCTATAAGGTGGTGCGATCACATTGAAATCTCATCTTCTGATCGTGCAGGATTACAGAAAATTTGTTTTTGTTTTTATTCTGATATCATTTGTTAGTCGCTTAATATAATATAATGTAATCAGCTTTTATCGATATTCCATAACTCACCGTCTGGGAAGTAATACGACAGTGTTACTACGTCAAAGAATATAGACAATACGTTCACGAACAGCGCCTGGAAAATTGTTTTATTTTCTTTAGAATTTAGAACAAGTTTTCCAAAGCTTGAAATACAGAGTTTAGAAATTGAAACCCAACAACTAACGATAATTTTCAAAAAGTTTTCGTTCGTCTGGGCTGAGAATTTGATTTGCCACAATTTTTCTCTTTTATTGTTAAAAAAAAATCCAAAAAAACGAATAGAAAATCATAATAAATTGTGGTCTAGGGCATATGAAAAATACTATTGATAGTATCTGAAGTATCGATAATAGTTCCTGATTTTCAACTTACGAATTGTATCGGTTCATCCGATTCCGAATTTTGTATAGCCCATAGAAGGCAGAGGAAGAATATCAGGTTGTAAAACATCAACGACGACGGACACCATCCTCCCTGAATGACCCTGAATTTTAGATACCGAATAAAATTCAAAAATCAAAGATTTGGATGGAACAAGGAAAAGCAGGAAGTCTTAAATGTCTGCAGAACTAAGGCGAAGCAATTTCTAAAATATTGAACACATCCTCTATGAATTCTTACCAGAATAAAAAGTCCCAACTCAGTCAATAAAAACGGATTTCGGAGCAGAATCAAGTGATTTGATAGTCAAAATTAAACGAGCAAATAAAATTCATATATTCTAGGTCAATGTAGTCAGTTTAGAATCCGAAACGAGACTTTTTTTTAGAATAAATCAGCCTGACGCAGCAAACTTATTGATTTTTCTATCAACATTTGATAGCGAGTATTGAGTAGTGAAATGTAAAGGGTAGAAATTCGTCCAACGTAATAGTATGTATGTTAGTAAGCTTGGCTGCGGTATCTCTGATTTGAAATAATCAGTATCGCTGGGTGGACCCGGCCTGATCATTACAAATCTGTGAACAAACTCTAATAGTGAGTGAGTATGTACTACAAACACTCTTGCATGATTTGTATATCAGTTGGTACCGACGATGTGTAAAAATAGATAAATGACTAACGAGGTCTGGACTCTGGCTTACAATGTCTGAATATATTATTGGAATGAAATCGTTGCAGTACTCTAGAGAGAATGACAATGAGTCAACTGATGTCACTAGATGTACGTATACGATACATCGCGCACCAAATCAGAAAGAATTGTTGACTCTCCCTTTCTTCAAATTAATCAAAATCTCCTTCGCCTTGAATATATTTCTTTAAAAAAAGACTGCAGCTACGTCTTTTTCTTCTCAAAATTAACATCTAGGGTCTTAATTGACTTATGGGACAATTCGAAGCAGATTAAATAAGCTTTTGTACGAGCTTTTGTACAAAATTCTGATAGTTGTTGAAATCGGTTGAAATGTTTGGCGATTTTTTAACTCAAAACCGGTCGTTTTTCTCATTTTTCTTAAAGAAAATCATTAAGATTCTAATAATGTGAATCCAATTTTCTGTATGATGAGTTCTTATTATTTATCCATCAAAGTATTGATGAGACTAGAAGAACATGAGGATGAAAGTTCTCAAATTCCGACTAATTTGACTAGGAATTTCCCATATCATGTGTCCAGAGGAAGCAGCAAGAGCTGGGGGGTAACGGAGCAGCCGTATCACATTACCTTTCCTAATTCAATGCCAGTTGAACATTTTTGTTTATTTTCTAGGTTCGAATGACTCTGGGTTGCTATTCTACAATTACACACACCTATGTAGAAATGTATTTCTATACATAAAATCGATTCTACCGGCTTAGAAAAATTTGGAAAACATGTACAGAAGAAATACGTTTACTTAGACGATATGAATTTGGTTCTCGGGTTTGCGGTAGTCAAAAAGTTTTCCGCAATTAGCCGGATGTTGGCGGTCGCGATGTTCCCGGGAAAATTGTGACGATGATTTTTTTATTAGATTACATATACTCATAGCAGTTTAATTCCTTGTGTTAGTTGTTCAGGTAGTTCAGGTAGTATTCTATCTATCTATGCGATTAGTCATTGATTTTTGTTTACCATCTCTTACCAAGTAACAAGGACAAAATGCACAGCGAAGATGACCTGAAAATAATACAAACATTCAAACATGTAGAATATTAAGTGCACAGCAATTATAACGAGAATGCGATATACATAATAACTGAGTGACACTGTATATACAGATATACATGTATACACGTATCTCGTATCATTTATTATATTAATTTACATTCTTGTTGGACATACATACAGTAGAATTGGTAGATAAATTTAGTCATAAAACTGATAATGTTTGTTTTATATCTAATTGTTTCAAAAGTGTATTTACCTTTAAAGGATAGTGCGTTATACTAGATATATTAGGCATTTTGACGAGCTTTGATCACCCTAGCGTCAATTACGCTTCGTTATTTTATGTATATTGCGATGGAATATTTCACGGCCTTACTTCAATCTACGATGTAAACATACAGATAGGAAACGTCAGCTTATACGGCATTTACAATGGAACTGAAGGCCGAAGCACATACAACTATAATGTATGTACGAATGAGGCATAAAAGCCTTTGCGCATGCGCGAGAGCAAAAGCTCAAGTCGCTACGCGCATGCGCCGAGCTCTCTGAGCCTGTATCTTGTATGTAACACACACATCGCTTGTATCTACCGACTTTGTCGGTACAAGTCCTCTGAACAAGTATCTATAGTATATAATTCTACAGCAATAAATAACTTGTTCGACGGAATCGATTTATTGCAGTTGTTGCGTGCGGCAAAAGTTCTACATGTATACAATCTTCTTGAAGTATAAGCCGAAGGTAGCGCTGTGGCGATCTCAGGAACTAATTTTACCGCAAATAGAAAGGCGGGAATCAGTTTGAAAGTAGCTAAAAACGAAAAACTATCGGGATTGAACTTTCGAATTTCGAAAGTTTCGAACGATTTTTGAAAATTTCGAATATATTTGAGACGCGATTCCAAAATTCTAGAAACGTTAGAGTCCAAAATTTGCAAATTCCGAAAGGTCGAAATGCAGACGGCTCAAAGATCCGAAAGTCTAAAAATTCGCCAATTTAGTTTTTCCATTCGGTGTTTTTCAAATTGGCTACATCAACTTTCGGGGAATGAATATTTTTTTAAACTGAGTTAGTAGAATGAAAATTCGGAATTTTAACGTTTCAAAGCTTTTGAAATTCAGAAGTTCAATCCTACCCCTCCAATATCCCATTATTCAATAAATAGTTTTAAAACTGATATAATTCAAGTCCTAATTAATCATTCAGATCATAGAAGCCGTTTGGTTTGAATCAAAATTCAGAGAAATGAGTTGAAAATTATACTAAAAAACAAAAAAATACTCGGTAATGACAAGTAGGTAAATTCTTTATTTACATTCTTTAAATTACACAAAAATCTACTAAATTAATTAATTAACTGCAGCAGCGATACGGTCGTCAGAATCTTCTGCGATTTTGTTAGGAACCCAGACGCAGTTGTTAAGCTTCTTGGCGCGATCCACAAGGATCCCATAAGCGAAATGGTTCAAGAGTATGCCGGCGGGGAGAGCGACCCCCTGGAATCTATACAAAGTCCCAAACTCGTCCTGGGACAATTTATGGACCGAAGCGATCGAGCATCTCCCAATAATCCCTGTGTTTCCGATCATCGGACCTTTACTGATGTCTATATGTTCCCCGATCCTGTAGAGGACGACGTTATCCTCGTTGTTCTTCGCTATGTCAGGGATCTGGGAGCTCTTGTAAGGATTATCCTCGAACATTTGTAGTGCAACATTTTCCTTCACCTCCAAACGTTCGAAACGAATTTTACTTTGGACAATTTGCGCGAATAGAGCGGAAAGAGACTGTAGTTCAGCAGTAGTTGGTTTCCAGTCTTCAAAGGCGATTGAAACGTCGTGGAGAAAACTTCCCGATCTTATATTTGGGGCTGGGAAGCTGTGCAGATGCACTTTTATGTCGTCTTTGAAAGCCGCCTCGGCAACTGCGCCTAATATCAGCGAACAGCTTCGCCATAAAGCTTTGTTCACCACCTGGGTATCGGGCGTGCTTGCAGATATTAGTTTCAGGGTGCATTCTGATACTAAGGGCTTGTGCATGTCCCACGGAACTCCGTCCACCTCCGCTAGGGCAGAGACGGTTTTAACGCCTTCTGATATGTGCTGAGCGCAGTCGTAAGGCGTGGATATATTTTTGTTCATAACGAGCGTCACGTCTTCGGATAGCCCCGCGTACTTAACCTCAATTTTTTCGATCCTCCCGACCGCCGCTCTTTGCCGTTTTTTCTCATAATCGAAAAGCTCGTTTCGTTTTGCCTTAGTTTCCGATTTACTCAGCGTCCCTAGACTCGCACGGAGCGTTGATTTTAGCTGCAGCTTCACGCTTGATGCAGAATTTATCAGTCTGCAAGAGGTGTACATTTTTCTGATCGAGCTAGTTTTCTTTTGAGGTTAGCCGTCGGGCTGTGTGGCTTTTGTTTTGATCAGAGAATCCGGCTCTCACACTCGATAACGCTTTTTCTTCTTTCAGTCAAGTCCCATGGTTCTTTTAACGCGGAATTCGACCGCCGGGTCTAAATTCTAAACGTCCTTTTGATTATCACTGAGATTTTCACTGTTTTTATTTATTTTCAATCTTTTCAGCATGTATTAAAGATTAAACACGCGAGTTCGTTCGTTCGGCTGGCTTTCGTAATCACGTTCGATCTTCCCGAAGATCCGAGTCCCGAAGTCTGAAACGGTCTCGTCTTCTGCTAGGTAGGCGGCGCTGGCTGACCTCGAATCTCAATCATTTTCAGAACGTTATTTGAATCTTTCGAACGATCTCTATGGAATATCAACGCATAATTTCAACACATGTATTTATATGGAAAGATTAAACTAGGCTTTTAAATCTCCGGAGTATTTCACATCCATAAAAAATTTTACAAACGAATATGGAATAATGAATAATTTCGCGCTTCGAGAGCCCATCGTTGAAATTTTCCACGTCTGTCATTGGTTCTTTCAGTTGGAATCGAGTGCTGATTGGCTGAAAATGTCAAAAATACGGTCTTGAAGCGGGTGCGTTCGTTTATGCAGCCAGAACAGCAGCTGCACGCTCTCATTGGTCGTTCCCACTATATTCTTTGATCCGATTGGATCAGCAGAGCAGATCTGCTGCAGTCACTGTATAAACGAATGCAGCCGAAATTTCTCGAATATCTCGAGCCCAGAGGATTCGATTGGCCGATCGTTGACCAATGACGAAACGGTCTTGGATGATCAACGATGATCAGCTTGCGCGACCGCACGGGGTTCGCGAAAGATAATACGAGAAGAGTTTTTTGACAATCAGTGATAATAAAGACCGCTGCTGTTATGTAGCGACGTACGTAATCTTTAAAGTGAAATAAATGTGTAGCATAACTACGCCCGACGTGTCGAACGATTAACCGCTCGGTATCAAATCATACCTCACAAACACAACACAACAGACCAAACGAGTTTCGCACGATATTCGCGATAGCGTCCTACTGTCATCTCTGATAAATCCTTCTGACAATCTTCTTTTGTCAAAAAACCGATAAATTTACACTGAAATAAGTGAGTTGTACAAAAACAGTCGAATACCACGTCTTCTTTATTCGTTGGATTAAAATTCTCGCGAAATCGTCAAAGCACGTTCGATTTTCGCACACATAACCTATAAAAAACACTGCTCAATTCTACAGCCAGAGTCTCAGTGCTGATTTTACGATTTTATTTCGTTGAATATTTCCTATTTATATGCTCAGTTAAATGAGCGCCCCAAAAAGGCCGTCGGACGATCAAGATCCCGACTACTTGTCGCCAGGACCTACTGACGCCAAGCAGCAAAAAATATACCAAGAAACTGCGAGAGCTAATACAGCCAACAAGATAATAGGAATAGTCGAAAAGGAGTTTAGCAAAGAGATAGACGAGAAGGAGAAGGAGGTGCTGGAGATACAAAGCAGATTGCACAAGGCGTTGAAGACCCTTCATCTCCTCCGTTACGTAGTTATAACAGATTTTTACAATCGTAAACAATGCCAAGCGCCCCAAGCAGCGGATTCGAAACAAACGCAGATTCATCCAGCGATTAAAAGACTTATAGGAAAAGCTCCGAGGAGAGAAAAGAGCGTTGAAGATCCAGGCCCTTCTACGTCTAGGAATTTTGAAGGAATTTTTAAGTCGGAATGTAGCGAAGATGAAAAGAACAGAGTCAACGCAGAGGTTGAGAAAAGACTGGGGCTTGTCGAGGAACAGAAAGATAATAGTAATGAATTTGGGAGAAGTCGAGAGGAGGAAAAAGGCGGTAATTTCGAGGAGAAAAAATCATCTCCTGATCGTAATTCGGGTAAAAAAATTCCCAGGTATATTCCGCCAAAGTCGAACGTACCTCAGGCTAATAGTCCGTCCAGGGGGGTAAGACACAAAGTCAGAAAACGTATAGTCGTTGGTAATATTTCTAAATGGATACCTCCGGATTGGAGAGAGGACAGCGCTAGCCATAAATGGATGATGTATGTCAGGGGGAGCAAGGACGCTCCTGAAATTGATGACTTTGTAAGCAAAGTTAGATTCTTTCTCCATCCTAGCTATCAGCCTAACGACGTCGTTCAAGTTGTGTGAGTTCAGATTTTATTTTCGATTCAATTTCATCGGAAATTCTTACATTTTATATTCAAAGATTGACTCAATTTTTGTTCTCTTTTAAACTTCGCAGTTCATCAATTCCTGAAACGATCGATTAATCTACACTTTTTCAATCAATTTTAATTAACATCAAATTTTGTTTCATAAATACTGAAGAATAATGATGAATCTTGAGAATAATCTGTATTAAATCGATCGAAGATACTCTAAAAGGAAATGATTCAAAGTATCGATTAATCTATCAATCATGAACTAGATTATTCGATTATTTGCTCAGCTCTATTTCTTTCATGTATAATGAATACGTTTTTATCATCTCGTTTCAGGTCTCCGCCTTTTCACCTCTCTCGAAGAGGCTGGGGGGAATTTCCACTAAGAGTACAGCTGCATTTTAAGAATTCTATGAATAAGCCGATGGACATAATTCACTACCTTAAACTAGACCGAACTTACACGGGTCTCCAGACGTTGGGTGAGCCGCTGTTCACCTTTCTTTCTTCTTTTCCCCGTTATCGTGACTATTTTAATCATGAATCATAAATCCTTATCATTTATTCAGCTAAAAACCAGCTCCGTTATCACAACAGGAATATATATTTCCTTTCTCATTACAGGATCTGAGACAGTCGTAGACATATGGATCCACACGACAAATCCGCAGAATAATTTTGTGAAGAATTTAATCACAGAAATGGATATAAGGGAAGATGCGGCGAGTAGATCTGACGACAAATTTCGTCCGAAGGAAGAAAACAGGGAGATAGATTTATCCATAATAAAGAAAGAGGGTCCACAGGGATCTGAGACGCTAGTCAATCAATCGAACATCGTTCAAAGTGGGTTTGCAGTGAAAGTTGAACCCGTTGAAAGACGAGATTCCACGGATGATAATAGCTCGCAATTTATAAACGAAAATTGTATAAAAATCGAGCATAATTACGTGAGCAACAATTCAGAGGAACAGGAATTTAGCAACAAAGTTGTACACTCGATGGAAAATAACGTCACTATCAGCCATTCGCCGCCTGTTAGTCAACATCGGGAAATAGATTCAATTCTTAATACCGCTTCGAGCCAAGAGGAGAACAAAGAGATTTCAACTCCTTCCCAAGATGTTGTTAATTCACAGAATGAACAGGAGAATTCTCAAGATGATTCAGATAAAAATAAGCAAAAGGACAAGTCCTCGTCTAGCAAAGTTGATAAAAATGAAACTGCGAAGGCCCCCGAAGCTGTTTTCCCAAAAGCCACCAGCAACGGGCAACACGCTGAAGTTTCCGAGTTGGAAACAAATCGTGGAACAGATGGGGCGAAAAATTTAGGAAAAACCTTGCAAAACGGAGACACGGTTTCTCCCGTACCGATAAAGCTGGTCAAATGCAACGACAAATTCTTTTTCATAGCTGACAATGGGAAATTAGGAAGCGGTCAAGTGGATTTGGTCAAATTAGCCAATTCTGACTTGGTGAAGAATATTTTAGCCAAGAAAATTCAACCTACTAAAGTTTCGGGGATAATATCGGCCAAAAACTTTGCTCAGGGTAATACGGGGAGGCTGGAATTATCCAACGGACAAAACGGAGCGGAAAAAGAAGAGATCGGCTCTTTTTTGACGGAGAAAAATCATCAGGCTAATAAATTATCAATTAGCAATAATTCGCAGCAATTAGAAATGCAGAGATTAGCGTCGAGCCTGAAATCGACACCTTCGAAATCTGAACCTTTGAGAATTACTATACCTCCTCCTTTCGAAACGACTCGAAAAAAGCAAATCCTGCTTTTAAAGAACAATAAACTGATCTCAGTTAACGCCGCAAACAATTCTTCCCTCTCTGCTGCTCTGAATTCTAAACAATTCGTTCCCAGGCCTGTCGCTAACGAGAAAAACCAGGAAACAAAGACTGATAACTTCTCGTCAAACAGGAATAAAATTTCTCTGACTATGGCGGAGGGAACTTCGCTGCTTAAACCAAGCATTAGCATATTAAAAAAGCCCGTGGTTAATAATATGGGTAAATTAGAACAGGGAAAGTCTGGAATGATACTGAAAATCAATCCCTCAAACAGTTTGCTGTTAAATTCAAACTCCGCTATACCTGCCCTTCAAATAGCAACATTTTCGCATAACGATCAGCGAAATTTAAATCTACAGAATCGTTTGGGACAAATGAAGCTCAAAAGGCTGCCTAAGAGTGTAAAAATCGATTACACAGAGGAATCAAAACCTTCGAAGGTCAACGTCACTCTCGGAAAAGATAAGCAAAAGATCCTCAGCAAGAGAGAAACTTACGAAGACGTTATGAGGTGATTTCCGATCGTTTTTCTTCCTCTGAAAATAACCGGGCGAATATTTCTCTCGCCATAAAGATTAATTCTTATATTGAATTCAACAGATCGATCGAAACCGTTAGGATCAACGACGCGATTGGAACTCTCAGATTTATCATGAGCAGAGTTCCTCTCGTTACCGAAGACGCCAGGGATTCGGAATACAGGCAAATGCATCCTTACGCTTGCACAACTCGAGAAGAATTCTTTAATTTTCATTTGGGAAAGCAGAGAGCCCACGAGGTACGGAACGGTTTAAAGAAACTCATTTCAGCTTCTGCCGCAAATTCTGTATTCATTTTTTGTTCATTTCAGTGGTACAGAGCTAAGATGGTCAGATCTTTGCTAAAGACGAAGGGATTCGACGGCGAGAGGCTTTGGAGCGTTAGAGAGATATTAAACTGGGCTAGGATCCACGGGTTTACGCCTATGCAGTCTTCTCTGGCGATTGGAAACGCTAGTAAATCTAGTAAAAAATTGCCCGATACTAACAGCCCAAATAAACCAATTTCCACTTGCACCGAATCTTTGCAGTTCAACGAATGGATGGAAAATTGCAAAGACTCTAACGTTTGCGGCGAGGAAAGCGACGTCGAAGTCGACGTCGTTCATGTCGCTGATAACAAAATTAAAACCGAAAGTAAGATTCAAATTTTATTGGAAATTATTCATTATTGTTCTCTGATTAAAATTGAATTGAACCGAAAAGTTTCGTTCAGAAGTTCTAGATTTTTAGGGTGAAATGAGTTTGAAAAATCAGAGAATTGTACAATACAGAAATTTTATACTAACGAGGTGTTTGAGAATTGGAATATTCATCTTGAATGGTTCAAATATATTATGATTTCTTTGAAAATGTATTCTGAATTCAAATTTCCCAAGTGTTTTTGTAGTCTGGAATCGATAATATACATAAATTTTGCTATTTGTAGTCAAAACGGAGCCCCTAGAGTTTCCCGAAGCGACGATAGCCCTGGAAGTAGAACCTTCGATGCAATCTGCGTTCGATTTTGTTAATGAAACTTCCAGAGAAATAGGCATCAAGTTGCAGAAGGAGGAAATTGTTCCTGGTGTCGCTGACTCAACCGCAGAACGTATGATTGCGCAGGTATAAAGAAGAAAAACATCTTCATGAGATATTCTTTGGATATTCATTGGATATTCTATAGTTTTATGGGATATTCTTATCTGTTTAATTCATAACCATAGTCAACTATGTTGAATGATTAATTTATTGAACTTTATTCACAGGCGATGAAGTGCTTGGCAGACGATTTAGTCAGAAGATCTCTGGCTAAGGCTTGGGAAAGAAACGGCAATAAGTGAGTATTGAAAAGATTGATGAATTGGAATAAATAATTTGATTTTATTTTCGTTTTTTACTGATAATCATCTAAAAAATCGAAAAAACAAAAATACACAATTTAAGCGAATCAAATGAGGATGTAGAAATTATTGTAGATTTGTTTGATTACTAATTTGATTTCAACTATTTTTCAGATGTCCAGATACGATAATGCTCGACGATGTCAGAGGAGCTTTAACGAGTCGTGAAGAATTCGACGTATTTACGAACGAGGGTTTAGGATCTCTGCAAAATTCCGGTTGAAAAAACAACACCTATAGATAATTTTCTAGTTCGATTAGTCTCATGAAATCACAAAGTAATAATAACATGCCATTCAAGTATTAGCTCAAAATTAATTATCGACATAAAACAAAATTTGCTCTACTTCGCTAATTCGCTAATGTCAATAATTCCACTCGATTATTACAACTCTGAAAAAAATAATCATCATAAATTTTTACTAAACTTATCTGTAATCAGCACAAAATGAGAATTTCAATTTTTTCTCATATCTTTTACGATATGTCAAAGAAAATGTTTTCTTTTTTTTTTTTTTTCTTTTCTAATCGTACTCAAGAAGAAAAGATTCAGGAGATAATTTTTTTGATTCATTTTTTTTCATCGTTACATCCTCATTATAATAATAATAATAATTTTCATTGTTTTTTTTTCTTTTTTTTTTTTTTTTTAGACCAACACATGTAAATATTAAATCATAAATTTAATTCAATTAGTGATTTTGATTATCTTCTCGAATTTTGATGTCTATATTTTCATTGTTTTTTTTTTCTTGTAAAGCAGCTATACGCCTGCGGCGCGAGTCAGAAAATTTTTCCATATTTGATTAACCAATTTTTGAATCGATTTTCTTATCCCAACCAATTGGGATGTTGTAGTATTTCACTTGGAGTTTTAGCCACTTGTATATCGGTTCGTAATATTCGAGCAAAGGTTCGACTCTGTAGTTTTTATCACCGGTCGCTAAGTTCAAAGCGTATTTCCAATCCACGCTGCTTCCAAGCGTCATCATCTGTCTTGATTTTGAAAATAAGAAATATATGAAGAATTTACATTTTTTAGAGAAATAGATTTCGATTTTGTATTTATTTATTTATTGACGATAGTATTTGATTCGTTATTTAATTAGATAATAACAAAATCGAGAATTCTTTTTCTCTTTTTTTATCTTCTAATTGTGGATAATGATAATAATCTTGTCTCGACAAAACGATAAATTGTAGTTTTTATAAAGTAAACTATGAATTACTCAAAAAAAAAAAAAAAAACAAAAAAAAACACAAAATGTCTAGGACAATTTTAATTTATTGAGTCTTTGAAATCTATATCAGGACTTTGCGCTTATTTTTCTACAATATAATGTTTTCTATTGTTTTCATATATTTACAAAAATCAATAAAAACCAATAAAAAATAATACGAATAAAAACTGATTTGAAAATTAATGTAAAATGGTATGAAAAAAAAACAGAAAATAACGATGTATGATACCAAATTGAAATTGAAATCGTGCATTTTTCTATTCCTGAAATTATGAAAATCAGTCTATGAGTTTAATTAATATTGAATAATAATTTCTGATGGTAAATAAACTCACTTTAATTTTTTACCAGCGTCTTTTGATCCGTAAATATCGCATCTGTGTAAAGGAATTTTGAATTTTGGATCTCCGACTTTACCGGTCACCGCAGCTTCGCACATTCCTTTGAATATTTGTACCTGTAAAATGTAGCCGAGGAAATATCTGCAAAAGAATGAAAAAGAAAAGAATAGAAAAAAAATAAATTAAATAACGAGGAATTGAGCAGAAGATCCTTTTGGTCTTGTTTAGGTATTTATTTATTTATCTATTTATTTATTTGTTTCTTCATTTATCGACTTAATTTGAATATTGAATTCACCTAATATACGGCGTATTATCGGTAACGTGAAATTTAGCCGCAGGATCGAAAAATATATCCGGACGTTCGGTGGGTGGCTCAATCCCTTGGTATCGTTTAGTTATCGCCCACCAAGCAGAGTTGTAAGTCGAAGGTTCAATTTCTCCGCTGAATACTTTCCATCTCCATTTGTCAACGACTAGACCGTGTGGGAGTTGCGGTATCTTTGATAAAGCTTGTTTTAAGAGAAACGGTAAATCTGGACAATAAAGCATCGAATCATTTTTATTATTTTTTTTTTAATTAGAAAAAACAATTATGGTACGCCAAAGCTTCTGATAATTGCTCTTTCGATCATTATTTGAATTCATAATCAATCGAGAATTCATCATGAATCCATAAAACAGTTAATCGAGAATCTATGGATCGATAAAATCGAGAACGATTGATAATAATAATTAATATTGAACGAATCATCGAGAAAGTCAATTAATCGATAAAACAGTCGATAGAACGATTAATCGAAAAATTCAGTTAATCGATATAATAGTTAATCGATACAATAGTCAGTCGATAAAACGGTGAATCGATAAAACAGTTAATCGATATAATAGGTAATCGATAAAATAGTTAGCCGATAAAACGGTCAATCGATAATTAACTTGTGTAGTCGTGAATGTCGATTAATATCGATGTAATAAATAATCGAGAATATGGATCAATCTATCGATAAAACAGTTGATAGAACGATTAATCGATCAATCGAGAGCGTGAAGCGGGTTGCTTGGTTCCGGGCGCCGGGAATCCCAGAATTCTTGTTTCCGCATGGACTTTAGAACGCGTTTTAGTGCTTCCGGAAAGAAAGCTGTAATTGGCTAACTATTCAGAAATAGGATCGTATATTAATTTCCAAATAACTGACCGTTTTCCGGGGTTGAGTCAGAGATTAATCCTAATCGCTGTAAGTGTTGCGGAGTGGTAACGCCGTACATCACAGCATCGCCAACTGCTTCGTGAAAAGCTGAATTGGCTCCATCCTTTAATTACAAGTAAATTATACGGCATCAAGATCTCAAATGAGCTAATTTCTGCTGTATAATTCCCATTACGTCGAGTTACATCCTTGATTATAATTTACCATAAATATAGCTGGCTGGTCTTTATAAGCCATGTAATATTGGATGTGGCCAAGCTCGTGATGAAACACGTAAAAATCTTCGGCATTCACTTCGGCGCAGACGAGAATTCTTGGAAATGATTAAAGATACGTGTATAAAAAATGAAAAAAATTCCATCGATAAACATTAAAGTCATGAAAATGAATTCATCACGTTACGACTCCATTTTACTAGTTAAAAATATTTCGAAACTTGCGAGAAACAGTCACGGGAGCATTCTAGGTTTTTTATTGGTTGTGACGTCTGCAGAGCTATATACTGTCCAAGATGGCGGTGTACGGTGTCCAAGATGTCAGAGTAACGTTTCTTAGGTTAGGTTCTTAGCCATGCTATTCAATGGCGGCATGACAATGCATGGCGCGCATTTCAAATGTTCGAAATCATATAGTATTCTTTATTTTAGTATATTGAATGTTTCTAATCACTTAGATAGAATTTAATAGTGAAAAAGAAAAGAGAAGAAAAAATAACGCGTGGCAAACCCATAATCGACTTATATATATGGTATATTCACCTGTAATCACCGTCTTGGTACATATTAGCGGCAGTGCCATGGCAGCCGGCGAGTTCGGATTTATTCCTTCTTTCGAAAACCGATTTTTGCCAGAAGGCGTTGGTCATTCGAGGCAAACCCATCGATACGTAAAAGTCCTCTGCCCTCTTGACCATGTCCAAGACAGTCACGTTCTTTCGGATCAAAGATTCCGTCACATTTTCAGCTCCGGACCTTGTCGCGTCTGGCCAAATGATCTCGATCAGAGACTCCCAGTTTTGGGCCCACATGTTTCCTGTAACGTTTTACTAACTCGGAGAGATTTGGTCGAATAATTAATAATCGACGATTAGAAGCGGGATTGAAGTTCTGAATTCCAAAATTTCCGAACCGTCAAAATTCCGAATTTATTTGAGACGCGATTTTAAATTCCCAGAAACGTTATAGTTCAGCAGTTGGAACTTCCGGAAGTTTGAAATGCAGACAGCTCAGAGATCCGAAAGTTAGAATTAAGGGTAGCTCGTGACAAAGCTGCGAATAGCTTAATAGTTACCAAGAAGATGGGCTGGTATGGGTCCCTTCGGGTCAACAATTTCTGGGTATTTTTTAGCCAAACGAAACCTGACAACTGCATGAAGGAGCTCGTAGAGCGGTTCGATTTCACGGTATAAATCATCCACCAAATATTCCAAATTCGAGCTTTCGAGTTCCTCTCTCCAACATTCGCCGATATCGTGATATCCTGCAGATCGAAAGAATATCTGTTATCACACCTTTACGCACCTACGTTTATACGATCCAGAACCGACGAATGAAGATCGAAAATAAATTGTGACCCACAATAACAGTTTCCAAATGTGAAATTCACCATTATTTCGGGCTCCGAGATTTTGCAGAGTAACAGAGGCCGCAAAAAACCCTTTGACTTTGCTCATCTCGTTCCTCCACGACGTCCAAGCCCATCGCAGTTCGCTTTCGTTCCTTAATTACAGTTGGAAGAATATTATAAATTCGGATTGGGACATAGACCGGAAAGAAGAAAGCAGAAAAATGACAGAATGGTTAATAATTCCAATCGAAAAATAAGAACAAACGGTCGATTGTTTATAATTAATAAATTTTTGATCGCACCTAGATGTTGTCAAAAGCCGTTCGAGGTCCGGTTCTCCGTGATAACATTTTTGCAAATTGTGGTCTTCGATTCTGCACACCTGGGCCGTGGCGTAGCTCGATGAAAGTTTTTCAAAAATTGTCGACAAGGCTCTGAAAAGAATAAAGAGAAAAATAAAAAATAGAAAATAAAAATAGTTACAAATAAATCCGGTGAAAATAAATCTACGGATTTTCATGAATTATCAGGAAAATTTACAATCGTTGTAGTTTGATTTTTGCTTAATAATTTGCAAACGATTTTTCATTCAAGAAAAAGGAATAATTCTACAGATTTTCATGAATTTTCAAAAAAATGTAGAATTATTGTAGTTCTTTTTGCCCTAGGAACTTGAAAACGATTTTTTGAAAAACGGGTTTCTACTAAAAAATGAGAAACAATTCTACAAATTTTCGTTAATTTTCAGGAAAATTTTGAATTGATGTAGATTACTTTCTCCTAATACTTTAAAAACGATTTTTTTTTCTACGATTTTCTATTCAAAATTGAGAAAATCTACCATTTTCCATGAAAAACCTACCGAAAAAAAATCCTGAAGAGAGTCTCAAAAATTCATGCGGCATTGGGAAATTTTTATCCAGGTATTAAAAGACCTGCAAAAAAAAATCTACCTGGCTTGATGAGGCGTGTATTTTGGGCCTCTGCAGAGGAGTTGGATCATTCTTTTTTGTGAAAACGGAAGCCGCCGTGACCGGGCCTCGATCCATAATCCGATCCGGGAACACCACGCGTTTCTCCAGGTCGTTTTAAGCCGCGACATTTTTCCGCTAAGACTCGATACGTGCGGCGACGGATTCGTCAGACCTTGCCATTCCAGAATTGCACTTGCTCGGTTTAATACCAACAGCTCGTCGTTCATCCGATTCAACAAACTTCCGGTGTCGTCTTCTTCTCGCTCCTCTCCTATATCCGATCATCATTTCAACGTTTTCATTTTAAATTTCGAAGTTAATACAGTCGGGAAAATAACTACGATTTTTAGCAAGAACATCCAGGGAAATTCTGAACTTTTCGTATATTTTCTATGGAAGATTATCATCCTCTTCTTGTCTTAAATAGACAATAACGATTTGTTGAATGATTAGTCGTAGAATTCTACAATTTCGTATGAAAAACTATTCGAGTGCGAATTTCCTTTCAAAATTTGTGAAGTAGTAAAAATTTTAATAGAGTTTCTGATCTTATTGAAAAATGAAAGGTAGTAAAAAATTTACTGTTTATTGTAGTTATGAAATTCTACAATTTTTTATAAAAAACTATTCGACGTGTGAAAAAAAATTTGTGGAGTAGTAGAAATTTTCACCAGAGCTCCTGACTTCATTGAAGAATAGAAAGTAGTAAAAATTGACTGCAGTTGTACTGATAAAAATCTACGATTTTGTATGAAAAACTATTCGATGTGCAAATTTCCTCAATGAAAATTTGTGGGATGGTACAAATGTTCACCAGAGTTTTTTGACCCCATTGAAAAATGAAACGTTATAGTTAGAAATCGACTGTTCAGTGCGGGGAATTGAATTGAAAATAGTTTCATAGAAGATATATCGTCGATTTTCCAGCAATCAGACGTAAACTTACTGACAGGGTTGACCAGGAACTCGAGGTCCTCGTTATACTCGAAGGCAAATAGCAGGTGAGTAGCAAAAGAAGTGAAGATAAATGCAGTTAGTATCATTTTGTATTATGCAGATATTTGGGGTGATTCGATTTTGCAATTCCGAAAAAATAGCCCGTCAGCCTCCCGCCCCGTTAGACATGACTCAAAAGTTTTCCACCACTCCCGAAAAATGCTCTAAAAATTAACCGCGATTGATATTCCTAATATCTATTCTCTAATTCCAACACTTCCGCTTTCAAGTTCGGACAAATTAGAACAACCGAGATATCTCAAGCTTCCTTTTATCCTCGACTCTCCCGCCCTCAGTAAACGATCCCCCAGCGCATGCCTGAAGCTCGGAAAAGCACCTGTGAAATAAGATAACATTTTTCCGACCCTTTTTCAATTTTCATTCTTCCTTATTTTAATCATTCAATTTAAAGAAATTGTTTTAAAATTTTTATCAAAATCGTTGATCGTATGTAATTCTGAATTAAACCGACTGATTTTGAGTAGGTACAAAAATATGAAATTTTGAGTATAGTTTTTAATTCTGATGTTAATTATTCGTGTCCTGAAAAATTGGAGAAAAAAAAATGGTGCTTTTCGAACGGTGTGAAGTTGGGTGATAACGTTGAGTTAGGATCGCAGTGATTTGATGTAGGAAAATTTAATTATAGCTAGTCCGTATGGCTCGGGGTGGATTCGAATCTGTCGGTGGCTCAAAAGGGATCAGAACAAATTGAGAGAAAGCGGCTAGCTGCGCATTTATTGCGCGACTTTCTTTGAATAACAAAGAGAATAGGAGGTAGGGCGAATTAGAAGAAGAAGAACAAGAATAAGACGAAGATGTAATCGAGGAGGATATAGAACGAGAAAGCTTTATCCCAGGATTCTACTATATACATATACTGACTTAATTACCCACGGTGTCATTTTATCCACGCCTCATTTAAATCTCCATTTCTCTCTATTTTTCTCTCGACTGAATAATGGAAAATAAATTAGAATTAGGAACTCGAATAAAATTCTTGAAGCCTTCCGTGACTATTGAAAAAATTTCTGTTGTACAAATTTTTGTTTTTTCCTCAAAACAGCCAAGAGCGTTTGCATCCCCCAATTGATCGATACGCAAAATCATCGCTAATCATCGCTAGACAAGTTCAATTAAACTTCAGGCTAAATTTAACGATCTAAATCCAACTCTAGGCTATTTGTAGAGGATTATTGACACTTGTCGCGAGTATACGCTGATCTTAATTTCAATTGCAAGTCATCGATTTATTACATTTTATTGAAAAAATTCCAGCTTAAGGGACTGATGGCAATTCGGATGAGGATTTAGACAATCAAATTGACAATTTGGGTATTTCAAATGAATTTAAGTTTATTGTTACAATGAAAACCACACGTTTCCTTGCTGTTTAAATGGCCTTTTTCTCGTCCACGTTCTTATATGCCATTAGCGAATCGCATAATCAAATTTCACTCTAATTATAACGTTATCGCAGTAAACAGACTGACATGTTTGTTGAACATCGCGTTAACCAGATAAGATTGGTTCCCTTTGACCTGGGATTACAGTTGATATATTAATATTTTATCGGGTAAAGATATAATTCGATATCGCCAATTTTCCCCATTCCTCTATAGATACGGTCAAAATATACAAACTATTTATGATGATAATTCATTTCCTAGATAATTTCTGTACCAATTAGCAGAAAAATTACGATACTCTGTTCAGTTGGTGAAAATTTTTCATCAATAATTCATTCATATTGATTATCTATGAAACTATAAGAGTAAAATCTGAGAAATTGATAGATTTTAGTCTATTTTCATGATGAGTCTTTTGAAACAGATTATTCGAAATGATTGTTAGAGATTGTGGAAATTCAACGTTTTATAGGAATTATTATGCAATCCAAAAGCAGGAAAAAAGTAGAAAATAGGTAACGAAAATTTAATCTAGTTTTTCCGGAGGGTAAAACCTATCCGCGAACAATCAGTATATCGAGTTACTACAAGCGTTAGTCTGCTAATATTTGCCAAGGGAAATTGCAGACGTGGAACAAGAACCTCCGGAAATAAAGCACAGTTTTCCGGGCATTTTCGATTCGTGTACAGGATGTACAGAAATAGGAACTGGGATACCAAAAGAATGTCTTAAAAATTGAAGTATCCCAATATAAACGTTTCCAGTAATCGAAATTGAATTAGGCAATGCCATATTTTTCAAGGTTCTGACTTAAAACTGACGAACAAAAGATAAAAATTTACTGAAATCGCGTCAAGTTTAATTTTTTTTTTTTCCATTCGAACGAATCCGAAGTTTTCAAAAATGGTTTCAATAAACGCGTTTTCCAACATGAGAAATTTGAGATTACATTCGACTGATTCATGGAATTGCCGATAGTTTAATTGCTGCTTCGCCACCATTTTTTTTTTATATCTTCCATCGATTATTCAGGTGATTAGTCACAATGAGAAAAATATAATTAGCTGCCCGCCGACTCTATTCTTATCGAGCTTCCCAGCTATACCTAGACATACATCTCTCCATTTTACGGGAAGCTGTAAATCGCCTTAATCCGATGGAACTGCGAGAAAGACTTGAGCTGTTTGGCTTCAGCCGATGCTACCTGGACCACCTGAGACTATTTCTCGATAGATTTTCGAGAAAAAGATAAATCGCAAAACGGATTCTGTGTCTCCGAATCACAGACATTTCGTCATAGATTAATAAATAATAAATACACCTGTTTTCTGTGTACAAATTAATCTCATCATCATGATCATCGAATTATTGATATCGACTGCATTTTGTTCTCGAATCTTGTCAGACCTGAAGTCACTGCTTTTCCAAATGATTTATTTATTTGTTTAATTAGTTTTGCCGATAATTGATTAACCTCGTAAATATCCGCGAGTTGTGACGTCATGCTGATCATATTTTACATTATTTTTTACACAATTACGATGTGCCAGGTCGATGGATTTCCCCACGGTTCAAAAGACGTGATTTTTTTAAAACGAAACCCGATTTTAACTGAAGAAAGAATAGGTACGATTATCCAGACTTGAATTTGGCACGAAACCCTCAACGATCCAATTTTTCAAAATATATACGTAGTAGATAAAAAAATGTACAACTGAATATTGTCAGAGGTCATAGTATCGTATTTTCTTTGTTAAAATAAGGGTTTTTTTTCGTTCCCTGTTGCTCCCTTATGATAAAAATATATCAAATATTTCTTTCCTGTTTCAGAAGAAGACGCGACTGCCGTCGAAAAAAATTCTGGGGTTGAAGACGGAGCAGAAATTGAACCAGTAATCGAAAACGCTGATTTGGTATCAAAAAAACGAGCCCCTCTTCTTGAAAGCGAAGTCAAAAATGGCGAGCTGGTCCTTAATGGACGAGAAAGCATTTTAAAAAGAGGAAGAAGTGCCGAAGATTCTAGGTACCCCAGTTACCCCGGGTACCCCAGCTACCCCCCGTTTTTTATCATAAATAATCCCGAGCACGTGGGGGACGGCGCGAGGCTCCGTCTCGATTTTGTGCGTCCAGGGGGAAACGGTTCTTGTCCAAATTTCCGGGGAACGGCGGAAGTAGTAGCGGGAAAATGGGGGTTTCCGGGACTCCCGCCACCTGAAGCTCCCAACATGTTTGGCGCCACAAACGAATTACCGCCCAACATAGTGGGCGCCACCAACGAACTCCCGCCCGAGTTTGAGGTCGCGACTGGAAGCGATTTTCGCGATGCAACTACGACTTCGACCACGACTTCGACTACGACGACAACGACGACTTTGGCTCCGATTACGACTGCGAGTACGACTTCGAAGTCGAGTAGGAAGTCGAAAAGGCCCGGGTTTTTTAAGGAAGTAGAGGAATTCTTTAGGCACTCTTTTCACATGGATAAAACGACAACCCCCGTCGATTCGAAGACAAAGAAAAAAACTACCCCCAATTATCGCGCCCCGGAAGTTACTCCCAGCTCTTTCGAAAGCCGGCCTCATTTACCATCTGGAATCGATAGCAACTCGCTACTCCAAGGACACGACGATCCTGCAAGAGAAAGGGCCCCGAAATCATTCAAGACCAAACAGCCATCTGCGGGAACTGGCCGAGATGCTACATTCAATCTTCGAATCAAGGCTATAGCCGTTCCGAGACCGAAGGAGATCCGGAAGACCGGAAGCTGAAATCCGACCGAGTGGTCTTGGCATAATTGTGAATTTTTAAAATATCTGGGGAACTGAACGATTTATCTATTCGAAATTGTTGTAGAATGATTTCTTCTATAGCTGAAACTCTGGAATTTCCACGAACGATTGAAATTTTATTGGACTTCGATTTGTTATATTGTAGAAAAAATAGACACAAGGGCACTGGAGTTTTTACCTAGAAACACGAATAAACTGATATAAGAAACACTGCAAAAGAGAGAAAAAAAAAAAACGAAATAAAAGAAAAGGGCGGAGTCAATCACCGGAAGATATTTCGTCTCTATTTTCTTTGGCTTCTTGCCTCGTCCTCTTATCTCTACTCTTTCAAGTACCACTATAGAACCCTCGCGATTCTTAATTGTGAACCCAAATGATTGTATCCCTTAGCCGACTTTATCGCGCTTCGTTTTCTGATCAGTGTTATTACAAAGCTAATCTTCGAATCTCCAGATATTAAAAAAAAAAAAAAAAACGTCATACCTAAACGAATGGGATTAGTCTGAAAGGGACAAAATATGGTGTAAATTTTTTTTTCTTTTTCTATGTATGTACTTTATGATCAGTAAAATCGATCTACAATATGACAACGTCGTTTTGCGAGTCCATTTACTTCATAAAAATGATCAAGCGCTAATAGAAAGCAGTCACGTGTGAGCAGAAACGCTTCTGATTGGTTGTGACGTCACTTATCACCTGTACCACCCAAAATGGCGGTATAATAGGAAGAGGCATGAGGTTTTGAAGATGTCGAAGCAGTCGGACTTTGGGGGTTAGGTGACGTCACGAATGGCGCACGATTTGAATATCATATAATTTGAAATCGGTTAACGAATCTTTAAATGCTAAAAAATAATGTTTTCGCATGAATTGAAATCCACATCAGGCACTGGTAACGCTTGCTACGGGTTTGAGAAATGAATTTCATCTGCGAATAGCATCTCTGAAGTACGGAGCGAGTAGTTTTACGAACAAACTGTCAAAAATAAAGAAATTTCTCGCCTGTCGACATCCGTGACGAATCGTCGTGAGCGAAAAAACATAGGAAGTAACACGAGTGTTACTCCAAAAACGAGATAGCATATTTTATCCAGTATATTTGATAAAATTGTGATATACAAGAAAAAAAAAAAAAAAAAGAACAAGTCAAAAAATTCTTATCTGCGGATAAAGGCAAACGAAGAATTATTGCGGACGATTTATATTAGTTTTAATGATATTCGCGGAGTGTGGCGGACCATCCGCCTGTGATATAATCTCTAAACACATCCCGCGGCTGTTAACGAGATTTTTTTTTTAACCACTTTTATTTAAGAAGAGAAACTATCGCATTCATGTAATTAAACCCCGTTTTGTGTAATATGACGAATGACATCGGCTACGCAGGCAAATGCGATATCACGTAATATACGGGTGAGATTTTTGCGGTTTTTATACTCTTGACAGTTTTGACAGTTTGTCCAAATCGGACGATGATGCACTAGAATTCCTCTGCATCTTCGTTGCTCTCAAAAATCAGAATAACAAGATGAGAAATAATTTTCAGTGTGTTTTATACCATAATGTACGTTGCAAGAGGATCCGGGGACGACGATATCCTCCGACGACGTTCCTTAGGCAAGATCGACGCTGGTATGGGCTTTCCAAATGCCGAAGAGGGCGTCCAGGGACGATTTTCCCCGAGGCTGCAGTCCATCCCGGTAGTCTCCGATCCACGTGAGTACGAGATGAATTTCGAGTGCTCTAGCCCAATCCATAGGTATCGGAAGAGGCGAGGTGTTGAAGAACGAAGGTATCCGGAATCGGCAGAGAACTTGCCGGGCGCTTTCGTCTCTAGAAAGAAACGCAAAAGGCACAAATTTCGGAAACGTCGTAAAACGGACCTGAAAAAAGACCCCGATAAAAGGACCTCCTGCAAATCTGGTACCCATAAGATCGACAAACGGTTCAGAGAGAGACGCAACGTCGATAAAGCACCTGAGATTCTCTCCCAAAAACTTGATGAGGATAAGGAAAATTCGGGGGGCAACAATCGAAACGAATTATCCAAGGATACGCCACCGAAAATTTCTCCAGAAGCTGAACCAGCTGGAAATGATCATCCCCGTCAAGCCATGTCCGAAGATCAGCTGGTCCGTCCAGTGTGGCAAGTGGCTGACCCTCCACTTCCGGTACCAGAGTCCGTCGACGTATCTGAGAAGAGCTTAAACGATCAAAAGCTTGTCGATAGCGAGAACAAGCCGGAAAATTTGCAGGAGAATCTTTCTGGAAGTGTAGATCAGATGCTAAACCAGAAAGTACCGCTTCAGGGTTACTACGAACCCCAAAGTCCTGAAACTTACAAAGCCAATAGCTACGCTCCTAACGACTATGGGGCTTCGTTGGGTGATCAATTAAACCCTGGCTACAGACCTGCTGAAGAAGTTTATCAGCTCGTCAAGGTCCCGTCGAATTCTGTTCAGTTTCCACCAGCACAAGGTGCGCAAGCTCAACCAGGTTGGAATTTTCTGGAAGTTCCACCACAGGCTGGAAGCCCAGGGAACACATCGATCCAGGGAATGAAGTGCGAGCTTCCAGCCCAGCAGAATGTGACTTCAGGTCAAGTGACGGCCAGTGTGATAAGTCTGCAGCCTCCTGTGGTGCAGGAAGGTGGCAATAAGCAAGATCAAAGCTCGCTTCAGGCAGTACTGCCGAAACCCTTACAAGATGCAATAAATAACACGAAAAGCTACATAGTGAACTTTGGGATATCGCAGCTACCGAATGCGGCGCTTTCCTCAGCCTCTACATCGCAAAGTCCCACTCCAGCTTCTAATACTCCACCGCAAAAACCGGCGCAAAGTTCTCCCCCAAATCCCGAGGTCACTGCCAAGCCAAAAGCACAACCACCTTTGATGAACAGACTCCAAAATAACTTCGAATATTCGAACCCGCAGTTCTTTCGACCTCAGTACTCTCTTCCTGGACCAAACCCTGTCCAAAATTCAGGATTTATGCAACAGCAGAATCCGTACCAAACGCAGCCATCTTCTCAGCAGTTTCTTCCACTTCAATACCGGGGCTCGTATCAGAACGTGGTACCGAATTTGGAGAACGGCAACAAGCCCCAGATTTACAGAGATCCGATATCCGGCCCGAGGACTAAATTCAAGAGAGGATTCCAGCTCGTGCCACTTCCCCAGAATCTGTACGCCATCAGGGATGACGGGGCGACTGAGGGCTCGAGGAACGAACTTGGTCAGTGGAGGTCGAGACTGAAGAACGAGGAAAAGGACGACAAGACGTCGGCCATGCTCTCGTTCAAGGCCCACATGCATCACCGTGTCGAGGACATTGGAAAGCCCTTCATGAGGTTTGGCCAGTTCGCTCAAGGACCGATGAACGTGGACCAGGAGTACCCTGGATCCCCGTCCTTGAACTCTTTCGATAACGGTTCGGCCGCCATTGAAGATCTTCGATATCCAAATGCCTACCAGTTCAGGAAGGCCTACGACTACGAGGGAAAAGAGACTCCGTATTATTACCCTGAAGATATATCCGGACACGATATGGTTGGTCCATCCGGGTTCGCCTTCCAAAGGGGAAGACAACCTGGAAATGTCAACGGTAACGTTCTGGCGTATAGACAGGGTCCGGAAGCCATCGGGGAAACGGGGTTTGGAACCGGAAGTCAGTACGACGTGGAGACCGTTGATAATGGTGGAGGTGGTTTCGGCGCCGAAGGTCTTCGAGAAAATGCTTTTCCACCACGCAGTTGCAATTCTTCAAACCTGTTGCTGAATGTGAAGGCTTATAACATGCCTCAAGACTGGAATCCTGAGCCTTACGAATATCCGATACCCAGCTACAACCCTGGCAGTATGATGGCTGCTAATTCAGCTCTTCAACAGCCTCTTCAGGATCAGTACGACCAAGGAGAACGTGGAGCAAAGGAAAGATCATTCGCGATGATTATCAGACCCTTGACAAGCGAACTCCAGAAGTTACTAGCTACCATAAAATTGGTGAACAAAGATCTGATCAGGGATAAAAAACGGTCAACCGGTGAAGAGTCCAAGTCGAATGTGCCTTTGGTAAAAAATGACGGAAATTCTGCAGAGGCTGTTAGGACGAAGGCTGATTATCTGGGTAAAAGAGATACGCAGATTTCGCCTAGAGTGAAAAGGACGAATCTGACGAAGAAAGAAGAGCTGGAAAAAGCGGAAGCCCATGATGAAGATGTCCTGAAAAAGCTGAAGATCGTCCAATCGCCTCAGGAGAAGATTGAAAACTTTCTGGATGGTATGAATATGGGGAAAGCATCCGAAGACGACGATGACAAACGGACTCTCGACCTGTACGCGAATGATCGTGAATTCGAAGACAGTCTAGAGTCAGAGAAAATGCTGTACGACGGTCGAATCAACACCCAAACCCAGTCGTTGAAACATAGATCAATCACCCAGCCCAAGGACAATCGGAGAGAACTGGAGTCAGACGATCCAACTATGAAGAGTTCGGAATCATCTGAATCCCAGAATGCCACGACTGCGCAACCAACAAGTTCCGGTGACCTTGACACCACTTTTATACCCATGACGAATGATGATTCGATCAGTGAAGTTGCGACCATGTCACCCACGACAATAAAGCCTCAAAAAGATTCAGGGTCTCCGAGTCTGACTGATAGTCCGAACCTACAGGCGACTTTGCCACTGGTTGGAATCGCCAGGTCAAAGTCTGCCCTGGCAACGGAAAATGTTTCAGAAAATGGAACCTCCCCAGTTACCATGAAGACAGTGGCATCCAGTGACCTGGTCACCGAGACTCAGACCACGATGAACATGATATCTGTCCTTGGAACGAAAACAACAGTAGGCGTAACCTTTTCGGGAGAAACTACCGCGGATTTTACCGATCCTCTTTACACTTCAAGGTGGGGTTCATCCCGTCCACCGGCATCTGGTGTGATCGTGAACCTGAAGAGCGATTCGGACTCGGCATTAAGAGAATCGGATGATCCTGAAGTGGGAAGTAATTCAGGGACAGATATACCGGAAACTGCTTTCACTGATGGTGATCGAGTCTCTCACACAACCGTCAGTTCTTCTAATTCTGATAAAACCGAGGAGCCTGAAGAGTTGGACTCCGTCACGAAGCATAATTCCAACAGGAATTTATCCATCCAAAAAATGCTCTCCGAGATTAAACGGATCGAGGCTGACATGGTCAGAATGAAAGACAAGGACATACCCCTTTCCGAATACGGTGATGACGACTACGGCGAGGCTGGGGAAGATTACAACCTCTCAGAGATGCTCGAAGACCTTGAAGACGAGGATGATCTTCGGGGAGAAAATGACGCCTACGAAGAAATCGAGGCTGGAGAAAATGAAGGTAGACTCGAAGGCGTTGACCTTGAAGAGAACGCGACTGAAACGAGCACGAAGGTGAAACCAATATCTAATAACAGTACAGAGGAGAAGAAACATTCCGAAACAAAGGATCCGGGGAATAAGACCATCGACGATATACTGAAGACCCACATATGGCCGGAGCACGTCGGGGGAGATTCAAACTCGACTATCCTGGAGCCCACGACGAATGATACGGAAGAAAATGTGCCGCTGTTTTCTGGAGTTACTCAAGTGGCCAATGACTCGAGTGTGACCGTTTTGCCAGAGCTCGAAGACTCGTCGGAAAACGAAGGATCGAAGAACAAAACCAGAAGGTCCCTTCCGTCAAAGAGGACCTCATTTTCCAGCAGAAGTAAATCAACTACGAAGATAACAGCAGAGAAGAAGCTGAAGGGGCCACATCGAGAAGGGAGGAAATTGTCGAAAAAGAATTCCAAGGGCCGGGAAAAACGCATGGCCAATTACCAAAGACGGATACATTCTGCTGCACCTGACGAAGAAGGACATGAAGAAATCCAAGCCCCGAATATGGGGAAGAAACTCTCGACCACAGACGAAGTGCTGAAGTTTATAGAGCGCGATTTTGAAAAGAAGAAAAACTCGCTAGAAAAACCAATGGTTTCATCTCAAAAGGATCAGCAGAGGAAGACGGATCCTTTGAACCTCCGAAAAGGAGCCAGTGCGCCTAAAAGCAGCGAAAAAGTGTCGAGCCAACGGATTCAAGACTCTAGAAACGAGAAAGTGAAGAGTCTGGAGATCCTGACTATTCCGAAAAACGCTCCTAAAATGTCCAGGACGAAAATTAGCCCCGTTTTTGAAACAGCAGAGGGTGAAATTGATCCTCCATCAATGACCAAAGACGCGAACACCGTTATTCTTAATCCATACCTTCCAATAGTCACGAATACTGAAATCAACTTGAACTCGATCGACTCGGATTTGATCAATCCACCAGAAAATGTGTTCCACAAAATGATGAAAGAGCCTCAGAGGAAGCTGAGGAGGTCAAGAATCATTGGACCAACTGGAGTCGAAAGAGTTGAAGTTTCGAGGTCGAGTTTAGGCTCCGGGTTACAAACCGAAAACTTGAACGATCCCCAACAGGGGCCGTCAGAAGTAGAGAGAAATTACAACGGAAGACCAGGATACGTCAGACTGGGCAGGAGCCTCAAATCCATTCAAGAAATTCCCACACCGGAATCGAGTATCGAGAAAATCCAGAAGCTCGTACACCGTAAGTTGACGAGATTGAAGCCGAAAGATGTGACTTCAGGAAAGAAGCCTGACCGTGTCGCAGCCCGAAGGAAGATAATCGCCCTTGAGAAAAGCGAGGCCAGGAAAAACTCCGTTTCTTCAAATCCTGCTGATCAAAGTTCACAGTACCAGGAAACGGCGATTAGTAGTCCAAAGGATGACGAGTACTTCCTGCCATTCAAGGAACTAGAAGACCTTGACCTGCGCAGTGTGGTGGGTCTGGAACCAGTCGCTTCCGGTGTTATCGTTCACCGTGAAAAAGTCAGGAAGAAAAGAGAACTGAATCGAACATTGAACAATGCTGTTGACTCAATGACGACCGCGACGGATGTGACATTTGCATCCACAGAAAGACGCACCCAGCTGAAGTCGTACAGCGAAGCTTTCTTCTCCGATCCGACTCTTCCACCATTCCAAATTATGCCACAGACCGATGATAGCGAGTCCAATACTCTCGCGGATTTGTTACACGGCAAAGGAGGCGGAATCACCAGTGAGGGTTACTCAAAGAATTACACAGATCAGGACTTGTGGAACTCTGGAGTCAACTCTGATGGATCGACAACTGGCACTGAAGGTATGCAAATCACGAGTGCAATCGCGACGAGAAAGAAACTTAAAAAGCATAAGGAAAGAGTGAAAACACCTACGAAGACGTCTAAGAGTACGACGGTTGGAGAGAAAAGCTCTTTGCGCAAATCAACGACGAAAATTCCTTCAAAAGGGAAATCAATTAGCGAAAGATTGAAGTCAACTGTTGAAATGGGGGATGAATCCACATCGACAATTCAAAGGAGTGTTCCGACACTTACGACGTCCACGATCAGTGATGTGTCTCATAATACTGGAGCCAAAGAGATGTTTAAAACGCCTACGTTGATGTTTTCATCAGTAGAAAAAGAACTACTTCCGGTGAGCGAAGACACAACCTCATCTGAATCAAGTTCTTCAGGAACTGGAGAATCGGAAAATGTGACTGACAGGACGACAGGATCCCAAATGTTATCTGAGACCATGACGAAGCGTGAATCGGCAGCTGCACCAGAGGCTTCTACCGAAAGAACGATGAAACCAAAAACCACATCTGGAAAGACGAAGAAATTCTCATTGACGCCCAAGAAGACCACCAAGTCTAGAACAACAGCAGAAAAGACTACGACACAGTCGGAAATATCATCTGATAGCACAACAGAAACTGGAGTAGAGTCCGGATCGACGACTCCTTCTGAATCTACATCTGAAATGACGGGTGAATTGACATCCACAGTCGAGAGCACTACTGAGTCCAGATTCACATTAGAAAATAGCACGACTAAATCTTATGCGACTGTTCAATCGACGACGAAAGTACCGGTTTCGATCGAGGAAACAATTACGTCAGAATCGAGTTCATCGCAGAATGAAGGATTTGAAGATACGATGGAAAGTACGACAGCATTGGAAACGTCAACTCAGACCATGACTGAATCCACGATGGAGCTGGAATCAACGACACTAAAACCAAAAGCTACATCTGAAAAGAAGAAAGAGTTTACGTCCACGGCAAAAAGAACGACAGAGTCCAGAACCACAGTAGAAAAGATGATGTCTCAGTCAGGAATGTCGTCTGAGAGTACGACAGAGACTCCAGTAAAGTCCGATTCAACAATTCCTCCAATAACTTCTACTGTGCGAACAATTTCAATGACCAGTGAGACAGAGTTGGGTACTAGCGAAAGTACGACAGAATTAAATACACCAACTGATCAAGAGACCATCAGCGAATCTAATGAAAGATCGGACTTAGTGACTAGCTCGACACTGTCGAGTCGAAGTACGACGAACAAAGCCAAAACCAAAACCAATACTGAGACTGAATCTGTGTCCTCGAACCCAAATACGAAGAAACATGAATCTACGACGAGGATTACAAGCGAATTTGAAGTTGACCTTGAATCTCAAAACACAGGATCAACTTCTAGTGAAGAAGTGAATGGGTCAGAACTTACGTCGGATTCAGCAGGTTCGTCAAACGAGTCAATAAGTGAGGGCATTACTGAAGTGAAAAGTACCAGTAAAGAAACGAACGTAACTTCTGAAGCGATAATTTCGAGCAAAAAAATTAGTGCCATAACTTCTATTTCGAAATCAACGACTGAAACGATGAGCTCAAGTCATGAGAGACCAAGTAGTGGACTGCAGGATTCCCAGAGCACCAATGCCACTGAAAAGAAGTTGACAACTCCGATAAAAATAACTAATCTTGCTGAGTATCTGACAGAGCAGGCAAGCTATCCGGAAGCTCCAGAGAGTAGCACCACTGCATCTACACAAGAAACAACCGTTCCAACTATAGGCACCACTCTGACAGCACAAAGAAACGGACCAGAAATGATGCAGACCAGCACTGCTGAATCTCAGGTCAAATTGCCGACTCCAATCAGGGTAACTAATCTGGCTGAATATTTCACAGAACAGGCAAGCTATCCAGAAGAATCTGAGAATAGCACTACTGCGTCTACAGTAGGATCGACAGTTCAAACAACGGAAACAATTCTGACGGTTTCCCGAACACAGCCGAGAAGCAAACCAGAGTTTATGCCGAGCAGCACTCAATGGGAGTCAGTAACTACGGAGAGAAAAACTACCGCGGCTAAACATCTGATTGAACATTCAAGCCTTTCTCAAGTTACAGAAAGTAGCACTGCTGAATCTGTGGAGGAATTAACAGTTTCGAATACAGAAACTACTTCAGCTGGATCATCAATGGAACATTCAAGTGGATCACAGCCCACACCAAAAAGCACTGTCGAATCGGAAACGAAACTGACAACCCAGATTGAAGAAACTACTCTGCCTAAATATCAGACCAAAAAAGTAAGCCATCCTGGAGTCACAGAGAGCAGAACTGAATCTACAGATGAACTAACGGCTTCATCAACAGAAACCTCTCTAGCAGAATCTTCAATTGAGGAATCAAGCATGTCAGAGTTTGTGCAGAATAGCACCGTCTCATCTCATTTGGAATCAACAGCTGGGACCAACAAAACTACTTTGGCTAAGGATCTAAACAAGCACGTAAGTCGTACAGGAATTACACAAACTAGCACTGCTGAATCTACTGCGGGATCATCAGTTTCGACCACAGAAACGACTTTGGTTGGATCATCAATGGAACAGTCAAGCGGACCAGAGCTTATTGAAAGCAGCACTGTTGGATCTAAATCCAAATTGACAACCCAAATCGAAAAAAATACTCTACCCAAATATCAGACAAAAAAGATAGGCCATCCTGAAGTCGCTGAAAATAACACCGCTAAATCTACGGAGCAATCATCAGTATCATCAACAGAGACGACTCTGACCGGATCATCAACCCAGCAGTCAAGTGAGCTACATTTCACATATAGCAGCACTGCCGAATCGCCAATAAAATCAACAACTTCAATTGGAACAACTACTTTTTTGGAAAATCTAACGAAACAGCCAAACCATCCAGAAGTACCCGAGAGTAGCAGTACTGAATCTACTGAGGAATCGACATTTTCAACAACAGAAACAATCCTGACAGGATCTTCAACAGAAGAAAAAAGCAGGATAGAGTCTACTCAGAGTGGCACTGTCTCGTCTGAATTAGAATCAACAGCTACCGTTGAAGAAACTCCAGTACTGACCGAAAGTAGCACTGCTCAGCCTGCGGAGGAAACAACTGTTTTGACCACGGAAAGTTTTCGGGCCGGATCTTCCACGTTGCAGTCAAGTGGTCCAGACCTGGAGCAAAGCAGCACTGCCGAATCTGAAATGAAATCAAGAACTTCGATTAAAAAAACTACTTCACCTAAATATCAAACTAAAAAGGTAAGCTATCAGCAATTTACCAAGAGCAACACTGCTGGATCTGTAGAGCAATCAACAGCGTCGATGGCGGCAGCAACTCTAGCAGGTACTTCGATGGAGCAGTCTAATGGATCAGAGTTCATACGGAGCAGCACTCCCACACCTGAAAAGAAATTAACGATCCGAATGAAAGTAACTGATTTGGATGGATATCTAACACAGCAGACGAGCACCCCAGAGATCATCCACAGCAGTACTCAATCGAAATCAACAACTACGAGAAGAAAAAGTACTTCTACTGAACACCCGATAAAACAGTCAAGCCTTTCAGAAGTCATAGAAAGTAGCACTACTGAATCTATGGAGGAATCCGACTATGGAGGAATTTCGACATTAGAAACGACACAAACGGGATTTTCGACAGAGCAGACAACCAGCCTACAGGGATCCGTAGTTTCGACTTCAGAAACGACACAGACAGTATCTCCAACAGAGCAGACAAACAGTTCGGAGGAATCCGCGGTTTCGACTTCAGAAACTACACCAACAGGATTCTCAACCGAGCGGACAAGCAGTCTGGAGCTTACACAGGGTAGCACTATAGCATCTCAACTAGAGTCAACGACTGAAATGGAAGAAACTACTTCGGCTAAACAACTGACGAAGCAGTCCAGTCTGTCAGAAGTCACAGAGAGTAGCACAGCTGCACTTATAGAGGAATCGACAGTTTCGACTACAGAAATAACTGAGGCAGAATCATCAATGGAGCAATCAAGCGAACCGGAGCTCTCGGAGAGCAGCACTGCTGAATCTGAAATGACATCAACAACTTCAATTAGGGAAACTAGTCTACGTGGGGACCAAATGAAAGAGACATCCCATCCAGAAGCCACAGAGAGTAGTACTGTTCAATCCACAGAAAAATCGACAGCTTCCACTACTGGAACGACATTGACAGTATCTTTAACAGAGCATACGAGCAGTCCAGAGTTCACACAGAGCAGTACTGCTGCATCTCAATTGGAATCAACATCTACGATTAAAGAAACTACTCCATCTGTAAAATATCTGACGGAGAGGACTGATCATCCAGAAGTTACCGAGAGTGAAACCACTGAATCAACGGAGAAATCTACAATTTTGACTATGGAAACAACTCTGACAGGTTCATTACTCAAGCAGTCGAGTGAATCGAAGTCCATGCAGAGCAGTACTGATGAATCTGAAATCACATCAACAACTGTAACTGAAACAACCGTGACAGCGTCTTCAGTAGATCAGACAAGCAGACTAGAAGTCACACCCAGCAGCATTGCCGAATCGGATGCTGAATCGCAAGAAAAATCAACCATTCCAACCAAAAAAGTCACACTAGCTGAATATACGACAGAGAAATCGAGCCTTCCAAAAATTACGGGGCGTAGCACTGCTAAGTCTGAAGTGGCATCAACTACCCCGCCTGAAGAAACTACTCTGGCTGCATATTTGACGGAGCGAATCACCATACCAGACACCACAGAGAGCAACATCGCTGAAGCTACAGAGAGTACAACAGTTTCAACCACAGAAGCACCTCCGAGTAGATCGTCAATGGAGCACAAAAACGGGCCAGAATTTATGCAGAGTAGTACTGTTCAATCAAAAGTCAAATCAACAGTTCCGATCGGACAAACTACTGTGGCTGAAGATCTGATGAGGCAGACGAGTCACCCAAATGTTTCAGAGAGCAGTACGCGGAAGTCGACAATTTCGATTACAGAAACCTCAACTGAATCATCAGTGATCGAGCAGTCAAGCGCTCCAGAAGCTATGCAGAGCAGTACTGTGAAGTCTGAAATGAAATCAGTGTCTATTATGAAAACTACTCCGCTTGGATATGCAACACGACAAACAAGCCATCCAGAAGTTTCAGAGAGCATCAATCCTGATTTGCTAGAAGATTCAACAACAGGAACAACTGAGATAGGATCTTTAAAGGAGCAGACGAGCAGACCGACAGTCGTACTGAGCAGGACCACCGAATCTGAATTGGAAACAACGGTCAGGATCGGAGAAACTACTTCGGCTGAACAACTGATGAAGCAATCGAGCTCATCAGAACTCACAGAGAGTAGCACCACTGAATCTACAGAGGGATCGACTATTTTGACTACAGCAATAACTACGGTTGGATCATCAATGGAGCAGACAAATGCACCAGAATCTACACGGAGCAGGACTGTCGAATATGAATTAGAATCAACGACTTCGATCCAAGTAACAACTTTGGCTGGATATTCGACCGAGCAGACAATTCAGACAGAAGTTACTGAGAGTAGCACGGCTGAATCTACGCAGGGATCACTTGCTCCAACTTCGACTACCAACTTTCCAGAAATTTCAGGGAGCAGCACTACCGAATCTACAGAGGAATTAACAGCTTCATCGACACAAACCTCTCTGGCAGAAACTTCGATGGAACAGTCAAGCAGATTAGAGTTCGAGCTGAGCAGCACTGTCTCGGCTCAATTGGAATCAACAACTGCGATTGCGGAAACTACATTCGCCAAACATCTGACGAAGCAGACGACACATCCAGAAGCTACAGAGAGTAGCACCGCTGAATCTACAGAAAGCTCAACTGTTTTGACTACATCAACAACTACGGCTGGATCATCAATGGAGCAGTGCAGTGTATCAGAGTTTACACAGAGCAGCACTGCCGAATCTCAATTCAAATCAACGATGACAGAAGTTACTGAGAGTAGCATCGCTGAATCCACGCTGGGATTAGCTGTTTCAACTACGACTAATAACTATTCAGAAGTTTCAGAGAGCAGGACTATTGAGTCTACAGAGGAGTCGACATTTTCAACGACAGAAACAATTCTGACAGGATCTTCAACCGTACATAATAGCAAAACAGAATCTATACAGAGTGGCACTGTCTCGTCAGTATTGGAATCAACAGCTACCCCTAAAAAAACTACTCCAGTCAAACATCTGATTAAGCAAACAAGTCATCCAGAACTTACAGAGAGTAGCACCGCTGAATTCAGAGAGGAATCGACATTTTCATCAACAAAAACTTCTCTGGTTGAATCTTCAGAGGAACAGTCAGGTGGGTTGGAGTCCGTCCAAACAAGTACTATCTCATCTGAATTGGAATCAACTACTACAATCACAGAAACTACTCCGGCTAAACATCTGAAAAAGCAGACGAGTCGTTCCGGCGCTACAGAGAGTACTGGTTCTGAATCTACAGATGAATCGACAGTTTCGACTACAGAAACAACTCCGGTTGGATCATCAACGGTGCAGTCAAGCGAACTGAAGCTCAGGCAAAGCAGCACTGCTGAATCTGAAACGAAATGGACAACCCAGGTTGAAGAAACTACTCCACCTAAATATCATACTCAAAAAACAAGCCCTGGAAAAGTCCCAGAGAGCAGTACTGTTCAATCCGTGGAAGAATTCACAATGTCGATAACAGAAGCAACTCTGATAGGATCGTCAATGGAGCAGTCAAGTAGATCGGGGTTATTTCAGAGCAGCACGGGTGAATTTGAAAAGACATCAACGATTCCAGTCAAATTTACTAATCTGGCTGAATACCTGACAGAACAGGCAAGTTATCCAGAAGTTTCGGACAGCAGCACTACTGAATCTATAGAGAAAACAACAGTTCCAACTACTGAAACAACTCTGACAGGCTCTTCAACAGAGGGAAAAAACAGACCACATCTCATGCAAAGCAGCACCATCGAATCTCAGATCAAGTCCACAACTCCACTCAAAATAACTAACCTGGCCGAATATCTGACAGAGCAGTCAAACTATCCAGAAGGTTCAGAAAGTATCACTGCTGAAGTGATTGAAAAATCAACAGTTTCAACAACGGAAGCAACTCTGAACGGATCGTCAGTGGAGCACAGAAGTAGGCCAGAATTTTTGCACAGCAGTACTGTCGAATCGAGATTGAAATCAACTCTTCTTATCGAACAAACTACTCTAGGTGAATATCTGACAAAGCAAACGATTCATCCGGAAGTTACAAGAAGTAGAACAGCTGAAACTATCAAAGAATCAACAGTTTCAACAACACAAACAAATCCTATAGGATCCTCAACAGAGCGCACAAGCAGCACTGCCAAATCCACAGTGGAAATGACAATCGTTATTGAAGAAACTACTGCGGTTGATATTACAACGGAGAAGGTGACTGACGAATCAGGAGTTTCAATATCAGCAACTTCTACGCAGTCGTCAACAGATGCGAGCACTGAAACTACTTCTACTGAATCCTCATCGACTGAGTCAAGTAAACTGGAACTTACCTCAAGTGCTGCTACCAATACGATGGAGACATCAACTGCTCTTTCCAAAGAAACGACTCCCACTGAAGTGTCATCTGAAGAAACCACTCTGAATGAGTTCACAATGGAACTGACAAGCAAAATAGAGTCTACCTATAGTAGGACTGTTGAAGCTTCGGGATTCACGTCAACTCAGGAATCGACTGCTACTGAATTTTCGAATCAGCAAATGAGTAATCAAGGAGACATGCAAACCAGAACCTCTGCATTTGGAACTGCCGCTCAGCACACAGTGCAAACAGAACCCGAATCCCAATCAACATCTGAGAAATCGACGAAAACTGAAGAGTCTACTGTGTTGGAATCGGAATCTGGACAGTCCAGTGAATCAGACACTTCGAAATCAGTGACATTAACTGAATCAACCGAAAAATTTGTGATCTCGACTAGAGTTATGACCTCGTTGAAACCTTCATCGATTGAGTCAAGTAATTCAGTAATTACAGAGAGTAGTACTACCGAACGGTTTGATGAATCGATTACTTCAAGCGCAGAATCGACTTCCACCAAATTCACTGCATTGACACAGATCAGTGCAGTAGAATCTGAAGAGAGTAGCAGCGTCGAGTCAACTCCAGAATCTACACTTTTTACACGAGAAATAGCGACAGAGCAATTTTCTACAGCTAGTTCAGAAATGAAGTCCAATGAAGGTGGCATTGAGACAAAGTCGGAAGAAACATCCAGCTCATTACTCAACGAGGTGACAAGTAGCCTTACTAAAACACAAGACACTGAAGCAATCACTTATGCTTCTACGACGCATGTATCAATCCAGCTAGTTACTGGAACAGAAGGAGAGATGAAGTCTACGTCTGAGATCACAGCAGAATCAGGAGAGACTGTTTCTTCTGAGATAGCTATGCAACAGACTAGCCCGACCACCTATGATGGTATTGAAAATCATGATGTAGATTCTGAAGAAAAGAACGAGAATGAAAGCCACACGTCTGCCACACCTCAGACGTCTTATGAAGTACCTGAAGTTTCCACTCAGTCGACTAAAAAGTCTGTAGTTTCAACTGGAGTAGCTACCTCAAGTGATGCTGTGACAGAGCAGACAACCAATTCAGAGATCACACGAAGCAGCACTACTGAATTGACAGAGCAAGATTTGACCTCTACTGAAACCACAACTTTGACTAAATCTTCATCGATTGGGACAAGCGAACCGGAGGTGGCACGAAGTTTCACTGCGGGGAAAAAGTCAACAGAGAAATCGACGGCTACCAACGGAGAAGTTACTTCTATTGAGATTTCAGTCCAGGGAATGAGCAGTACGGAAGTCAGCCAGAGCGAGACTTCTAAAATAATCAGCGAATCCAGTTTTTTGACCACAGGAACGACTTCAATCACAATTTCAGCGGAACAGACAAACAATCTAGTATCTGATGAGAGTAGCACTGTTAAATCAACCCAGAAGTTGACATCGTCCAGCAATGAAATGAATTCAACGGAGGTTTCATCAAATGAGTCAGGTCAATTGGAAGTGACGCAAAGATCCACCGCTGAACCAACAGATGAGTTGAAAGTTTCAACCGAAGAAACTACTTCAACTGAAATATCACAGAATGGAATAAGCACTAGCGAATCAGGAGTCTCTCCAGCTGAAACGATTTCGACTGAAAGTTCCATGGTGCATATAAGTAAGCCAGAGTCTACGGAAAGTATTACTGTTGAGTCAACACAGGAATCAACACTGTCCAGCAATGAACCTAGTTCGACGGACGTTTCAACATCAAATGCAAGTGAGTTTCAGGTAACGCGAAGTGGTCATACCAAAATCATGGTGACATCAACAGTTTCGACTGAAGAAACGAGTCTGGCTGAAAGTTCATCAGAGCAAACGAGCCGCAGAGTGATTACTGATAGCAGTACTGGATCAATAGACGAATCAGGAATTTTTTCGACTGAAACAACTTTGAGTGAAAGTTCAATGACCCAGTCAAACCATTCAGAGCCTACGCAAAGTAAGGGTGTTGAATCAAGTCAGAAATCAACAGCTTCGAGCAGTGAAACTACTGTGACCGAATTGCCATCGATGAAAACAAATGTCTCTCCGGAGGAAACGACCTTGACTGAAATTTCAGTAGCTCAGACGAGTAATTCAGAGTCCACGAAGACCAGTACTGTTGAATTGACACACCCAGAGGCATCCACAGCTTCGAATGCCGAAACTACTGCCACTGGAGTTTCATCGATGGAAAAAAACGATCTGGAAAAGACGCAGAAGACTACTGTTGAGACGCCAGAGAAGGCCACAGCTCCTTCCAATAAAACGTTCTCCACTGAAATTCCACAGGCAGAGACGAGCGACACAGAAGTTACACGGGGCAGTACTGCTGAATTAACTAATCGAACAGAAATGTCTTCTGTTGAAGCACCTGTGACTGAGAGTTCGACAGTCCAGACAAGTAATTCAGAGTCTACGCGAAGTAGCGAGGTTGAATCAACACAGGAATTGACTTTCTCCAGTATCGAACTGAGTTTGACTGGAGTCTCATCAAGTGAGACGAACGAACTGGAAGTAACGCAAAGAACTACTGATGAAATCTCAGGAAAGACTACAGTTTCTACCGAAGAAATCTCGGGAATGACAACAGCTTCTACCGAAGGAACATCTTCAATTCAAATTTCACAGAAGGAGAGCAGAGAGACAATTGAGACCAGTGAAACCACTATTACTGAATCTTCGTCAATGGGAAGTTCACAGAAGGGAATAAGCGAAGCAGAAGTGACACAAAGCAGTACTACCGAATCGACGAATGAATCAGGAGTCTCTCCAGTTGCAACGACTTTGGCTGAGAGTTCAATGATTCCGATAAGTATTTCGGAGTCCACACACAGTGAGATTGTTGAATCAACACAGGGATCGACATTATCGAGCAATGAACCTAGTTTGACTGACCTTTTATCAACAAGTGGAAGTGTGTCTGAAGTGACAGAAGGGGGCCACACCATTACGGAAAAATCAACAGTTTTGACTGAAGGACCGACTTTGGTTGAAAGTTCCTCGGTCTCTACAATTGAAAGGATTCCGACTACGACTTTAGCTCAGCAGTCAGGCAATCCGGAGTTCACATACACTAGCAATACTGAGTCAACAGAGCTGTCAGGATCTTCGACTGCCGGGGAATCAACGCAAGCTGAATTTCCATCAGAATCTACAATGACATCAGAAATCGTGAAAAGCAGTTCTATTCAATCTACTGATGACTTACTAGCTTCAACTGAAGGAGGTACTCTTATCACATCATCATCCACTGTGGGCACGGCTGAATCCGAAATCGTGCGAAGCACTACTGTTGAATCACAAAGCTCAAGTCAATATACAGGGCAGACGGACTTAATATCTGAATCCACCTCAAAGACGTTGACAAAAAATGAACAGTCTACTGAATCGGAATCGGAATCTGATCAATCGAGTGAATTGGGGACCACAGAATCCGCTGGGTCATCTCAATTGACAAAAAAATCCGAAGTTTCAACGACTTCAAATGGAGAAATCACTACCGGTCAATCCTCGACAGAGCAGACAGGCGAATCGAGAGTAACAAAGACCAGTAGTATTCAGATGACAGAGAGTTCGACCGTTTCAACCAATGAACCAACTACAGCTGAAGAAATGTCTGAGGGAATCAGCGGATCGTCGGAGGAATCAATTATTTCTACTAAAGTTACAACTCTGGCTGAATCATCATCGAAAGAGACAAATGGAGGTGGTACCGCTCAATATGGAGTCACAGCTCCAGAGGCCACGGATTCAGATTCGATATCTCAATCTACGATTGAAGAGACCAATCCGGAGCATGAAACAACTGGGACGCCATCGGAATCTGATAAAACTGGTCGATCGACCATTTCGACAAAGTTAACGACCGAACTAGAAGATGAATCAAACCCCGAAGAGAGCGGGAAGCTGAAACCAACAACCCACACAGATAATTCACCCTGGACAAGATTGAGCACCAAAAATACTGAAAAGCCTCACTTGGTAACTTCTACTGAAACCGGACTGGAGTTTAGTACGAAATTAGTGTCACATGAAGAGCCTCCAGCGGAAGTAACCGTTAGAAAGTTCGTAGAGGATTATCAGGACTATCATGATACGTCGACCAAAGGTGAAGAGCTGCCTACTAGATCTATCCCGATATTATCTAGCACTGAAAAAACTGTGCATACCAATATGGTCCATAGTACCTCAAGGCATGGAGATCTGTCTAGGGTCACATCTGCAGCAACGTTGACTGAGAATTACGAAACGACTACGGAAACTATGTTCACTACTATTTCACAATTCGTTGCATCAACTTACACTGGTCTTCAAAATCTGTTATCAACTTCAACAGTGCCATCTGAATTCAAGAAACCAGAGGTTGAACCGACTCCTGTACCATTCACTGAAACTACCTTTCAATCGCCAGTCCCCCCTGAAGAAATAACCACCGAGAGCGAAACTAGTGCCTCATCGACTACCTGGGATGGTTCAAGTGAGAGAGCTGAATATTCTGATGTGAGCACCAGATCATCATCAACGATGGAGCAGACCGAGATACAGAAGTCGGATCTTCATACTGAAGTAGAGACGAGTCAAACCTTTTCGGGACTAACCGGTACCGAGGAAAGTACTGCTGAACATGAAACTCCAATTTCGCTATCACTGTCCGAAGAGGCGACATCAGAATTTTTTGGTAACAAGGTCACGTCGACCCTGAGGTCTGAAAAAACGTCCGGTGTAACGTCCACCGAAACTACTCAAGAAATAACTTCTACGACGGAGGTGGAAGAAGAGGGTGAACTGAAGACGTCCAAAATGTCGATGGAAACTGCAACAACGACAGCGCAGGAAAAGTCGACCTCCGGTCTGCTTGAGACTTCTGTCTTCATTTTTGGAAGCCAAAACACTGCCAAAGTCCAGAGCACGGTGAAAGATGCTACGTCTGAGGAAATTACTTCGAGTGAATCCTCAACGGTTAATGAACAGATTGAAATGACGGGGACGAATAAACGGACCACAGAAATATATACGCTGAAAGAGACTGACGAATATCACTCAATTACGGAACCACTTCCTACGGACGAAGAAACGACTACTGGTAACTTACTTATGACAGAAACCACGACTGGGTTTGAGGGTTCAACATCTGGCTCTGGAAATAAAAAAAGCACGACTGACCTGAAGAATACAGCAGAGAAAAAAACCACTCGAAACTTCACATCAAGTGAACCTCCAACATCTACTGAAGTGATCGAAGTATCGGGAACGAACAGCAAAACCACAGAAGTATACGTACAAAATATGACTTACGAGAATGATTTGACCACGAAACTGCTTCCTACAAATGAAGAGACGAAAGCCAATGAAATCATACTCACAACAGAAGTCACGACTGGTTTTGAGGGTTCAGCATCTGGCTCTGGAAACAAAAAAAGCACGACTGACCTGGAGAGTACAGAAGAGAAGAAAACCACTCGAGACTTCACATCAAGTGAACCTCCAACGTCTACTGAAGTGATCGAAGTATCGGGAACGAACAGTAAAACCACAGAAGTATACGTACAAAATATGACTGACGAGAATGATTTGACTACAAAACTACTTCCTACAAATGAAGATACGAAAGCCAATGAAATCATACTCACAACAGGAGTCACGACTGTTTCCGAGACTTCTGGGACTGTTTCGGAAAGTCAAAGCACTGCCAGCGTCGAGAGTACGGAAAAAGAAAAAACCACCCGAGAATCTACATCGAATGAAATAACAGAGACCAGAAGACGGACCACGGAGATATACACGCTGAAAGAAACTGAAGAATATCACTCAAATACGGAACCACTTCCACTCACGACAGAAAGTACAACTGGGTTTGAGGGTTCTGCATCTGGCTCCGAAAATGAAAGCACTACCCACTTTGAGAATACAAAAGAGGAAGAGACACTTCTAACAAAAACCATCAAGGGGCTTGAAACTTCTGCGTCTGGCTCCGAAAGACAAAGCACCGCTCACATCAAGAGTACTCCTGGATTCACTAATAGCTTCGAGACTGATGGGTCTGGTTTGGAGAGTCAAAGCACTAGCGACGTCGGAAGTACAGACGAGGAAAGAACCTCTCAAGAATTTACTTCGAGTAAATTTTCGACAGCTACTGAAGAGGTTGAGATAACAAAGACCAGAGAACGGAATACAGAAATATACATGCAAAACACGGCTGAAACAAATTACCTAACTACGGAAGCACTTCCCACAGACGATGCAATGAAAACGAGTAATTATACGTTCACAACGGAAACTACGACTGCGTTCACTAATTTCGTGACCGTTTCGGAAAGTCGAAACACTGCCAACGATGAAAGTACAGGAAAGGAAGAAACCACTAAAAAATCTACATCGAGCGAATCCTCGATGACTACTGAAGCATATGAAGTGCAAAGAACGAACAGTGGGGCTGCGGAAATATACACGCAAAATACGACTGAAGATTATTACTCAACTACGAAACCACTTCTGACGAACGAAGAGACAGAAACTAGTGATGCCCTCACGACAGAAACCACAACTGGTTTTGGGGGTTCTGTATCTGGCTCTGAAAATCAAAGCACCACCAATCTCGAGAATACAGAAGAGGAAGAGACACTCCTAACAACAACCACGATCGGGTTTGACAGTTCTGTACCCGGTTCCGGAGGTCGAAGCACCGTTCACATCGAGAGTACTTCTGGAATCACGAATAGCTTCGAGACTGATGGGTCTGTTTTGCAGAGTCAAAGCACTGCCAACGTGGGAAGTACAGAAGGGGACAGAACCACTCGAGAATTTACTTCGAGTAAATTTTCGATAGCTACTGAAGAGATTGAAATAACGGAGACCAGAAAACGGACCGAAGAAATGTACACACTGAAAGAAACTGAAGAATATTCCCATTCAGTGTCTGGCTCCGAAGGTCAAAGCACCGCTCACATCCAGAGTACTTCTGGATTCACTAATAGCTTTGAGACTTCTGAGACTATTTTGGAGAGTCAAAGCACTAGCAACGTCGAAAGTATAGAAGAGAAAAGAACCACTCGAGAATTTACTGCGACTAATCTTCCGATGGCTACTGAAGAGGTTGAAATAACAAAGACCAGAAAACGGACTACAGAAATGTACACATTGAAAGAGACTGAAGAATATCACTTAAATACGGAACCACTTCCACTCACGACAGAGGGTACAACTGGGCTTGAGGGTTCTACATCTGACTCTGAAAAAGAAAGCACTACCACCCTCGAGAATAAAAAAGAGGAAGAAACACTCCTAACAAAAACCACCATGGGGCTTGAAACTTCTGTGTCTGGCTCCGAAAGGCAGAGCACCGCTCACATCGAGAGTACTTCTGAATTTACTAATAGCTTCGAGACTGATGGATCTGTTTCGGAGAGTCAAAGCACTTCCAACGTCGAGAGTACTGATGAGGAAAGAACCGCTCAAGAATTTACTCCGAGTAAATATTCGATGGCTACTGAAGAGGTTGAAATAACAGAGGCCAGAAAACGGACCACAGAAATATACACGCTGAACGAGACTGAAGAATATCACTTAGATATGGGACCACTTCCACTCACGACAGAAACTACAACTGGTTCCGAGGGTTCCGCATCTGTCTCTGAAAACCAAAGCGTTTACAACCTAGAGAGTACAGAAGAGGAAAAAACCACTCGGAAATTGCCATCAAGTGAACTCTCGACGTCTGCTGAAGTAATTGAAGTGTCGGGAACGAACAACAGGACAACAGAAGCATACATGCAAAATACGACTACCGAACCACTTTCTACAAATGAAGAGACGGAAACCAGTAAACTCCTACTCACAACGGAAATTACGACTGGGCTGGAGACTTTTTCAACTGTTTCTGAAAATCAGAGCCCTGCCAGCGTCGAAAGCCCAGAGGAGAAAGAAACCAGTCGAGAATTTACGTCAAGTGAAGTTTCGACGACCACTGTCGAGTTTGAATCAACAGAGACCGGAAAACGGAGCACAGAAATATACACAACAAACATGACTGAAGAATATTACTCAACTATGAGACCACTTCTTACGAATGAAGAAACACAAATTAGCAACTTACTCACAACAGAAACCACAACTGGGATGGAGGGTTCTGAATCCGGCTCCGAAACTCACAGTACTGTCCACGTCGAGAGTACTTCCAGAACCGCGAATGAGTATGAGACCTCTGGGTCTGTTTGGGAAGGTAAAAGCACTGTCAGCGTCGAGAGCACAGAGGAGGAAGAAACCACTCGAGAATCCATGTCAAGTGAATCTTCAGTGACCACTGAAGTCATCGGAGCGTCAGCGACAGACAAGAGGACTACAGAAGTATACACGCAAGAAACTACCGAAGAGAATGAATCGACCACTACAACACTTCCGACCGACGAGGAATTGGAAACCAGTAAACATACGCTGACGACAGAAAGCACAACAGAGTTTGAGACTTCTGTGTCTGGTTCCGAGAGTGAGAACCCTGCAAATGTCGCAAGTACAGAGGAAGAAGTAATCACTGAAGAATTGCTATCAAGTGAACCCTCGGCCTCCACTGAAACAATTGAGGAATCAGAAATAGACAAATGGACGACAGAAGTATACATTGAAAAAACTACTGAAGAATATAACTCGACTAGCAAACCACTTCCAACCGTAGCAAAAATTGAGACTAATAAAAATCACCGTACGACAAAAGGTATGGATGAGTCAGATTTTGTGGTCACCTTACCCACCTTTTTGACTAGGCCAGAAACTGAGAATGAAGATTATCTGGACATTGAAGAAGAATCGACTAGTTCTTCCGTGTCTCATCATAAAAAGAAATCGACGCTTAGTTCAACCGGCACAAAATCAAGTTCGGAAAATTTTGAAACTTCAACAACAGAGACAGCGAGGCAAGGAACTGAAGAGAAAGTTCAAGTTACCACTGCTGTCCCCATTTCCGAAGAAACGCAAAATAAATTGCCAACTTTGACTTCAGTCAGAAGTTCAGAATCGACTTCAATGTACTATACAACCATTTCAGGGGAAACACCTGCGCATACTTCAGAACTTGAAGATCATAAGTCCTCCTTGACGCCTTTCGCAGAGAATACCAACTTGAGTTCGGAATTCTCTGAAACTGCGACAACAGAATCATCAGTAAAAGGAAATAACGAAACTGTTAGTACTTCCGCTACTGAGCAAGAGCAGCACGCTTCTTCCGGTATAACTTTCGATTTAAGCTCAACGTCATATTCTGGATACTCAACAACTCTGTCAGCAAACACGACGAGAGGTGAAACAGAAGGAGAGAGTGGACAAGATGAAGAAGAAGAGGTAGAGAAGACGAGGAAAACAAGCTCAGATGAATCTAGTTCTATATCTGTTTCTGAGGAAAATTCGCCCACGTCATCCACTTCGTCTTTGGAAAATGCCGAGACAGTAATTTCAGGATACTTCACCAGTTCAGCAGAAACTACGACGACGAAGGGTGGAGCAGTAAGGAATTCGGGAGAAACTAGTGCTACTACTATTTCTGAGCAAGAGCAAATCACTTTTTCTGGTACCCCTTCTGGAGAAACTACGATGCCAAGTTTGGGATACTCTGCCACTCCAACAGGCGCACAAATTACAAAGACAGAAAGGACAGAGATTACGAGTGTTGAAGAAAAAAGCACTTCCTCGATTGTCGAGAATGAAGAAAGCACATTCCCTAGCACACCTGCGGAAGGAATTGTGATATCTGGAACTGGAAAGACCGGGGAAGAGGAATTCAGTACTGCTACCATTCCTCAGCAAGGGGAACTCACCTCTCCTGCTACACCTTTTGAAGAAAGTACTATTCCGACAAGTTCAATATACCCTACTACCATGATGGGACAATCTACCCAAGCTGAAGGAGAAAATGAAGAGAAGAAAACTGGGAATACACTCATTGGGGAATCGACTACAGCCGCCAGTCATGGAGAAGAAATGAATCCGGTGACCAGTGCGTTTTCTGAAGTGACCAAAATATCGAGTTCCCGTTACTCAACAAGTTCAACTGAAAAGACTGTGACAGAAAGTGAAGAGAAGGTGAATGAGACGAGGGAAACATGGTCAGGGGAATTTAGTACTGGTTCCACTTCTCGTTCTACGGAAACTTTGGGAGGCAGTGTGACGGAAGAAGAAGAGGGCAAACGTCCGACAGAGGTTCATGGTGAATCTGAGGAGGTGCCAGATGATGAAGAAGATGAAGAATATGAATACGATTATGGAAGCGGAGATGGAATAGATAATTGGGTTGACTATACCGAGGCAATCACTTATCCCGACCATGTCGAAGGATCTACTGAAGCGAAATTGCCGTCTGGTAAGGAAATCACCGGATCAACAACTCAGTTGACTACGAAATTTGTATCGGATGGAAAGCCGTGGTCCAGAATAACGCCTCCAGCAACAAAGGTGTCTAATTCAAAGTTGACCACGAGTCAGCTTGGGACTTCCATTTTCGTTTTTGAAAGCCAAAGCACTGCAAAAGTACACAGTACGGAAAAAGGAACAACTCTTGGAGATATTAATTCAAGTGAATCCTCAGTGGCTACTGAAGGGATTGGAATGACCAGGCCGAACAAATGGACCACAGAAGTATACACGCTGAGAGAGACTGACGAATATCACCTGTCCACGGAACCACTTCCCACAGACCAAGAAATCGAAGAGAAGAATACAGGGGGAAAGAACTCTGGTGAAATCACCACTGAACCAAACCCCAATGAGACACAAAGTTCAGTGTTCACCATGCTTCCCGAAGGGAACGTTACATCAAGTTTCATTTACTCCTCGAGTTCAACGGGAAAAACTACGCAAGAAATTGAAGCAAAGTGGAATGAGACAGGGGAATTTAATACTGCGTCCATTCCTCAGCAAGGAGAATTCACATCGTCTGCTACGCTTTTTGGAGAAAGTACTGTTGCATTAAGTTCGGGGTATCCTATCATCTTCACGGGAGAAATCACTGGTTCCAATTCTGGAGAAACACAAAGTTCATTGTCCGCTACATTTTCTGAACCGAACGCCACATCAAGTTTCGTTTACTCTTCAATTTCAACTGGAGAAACTGTAAATGGATTCGACAAAACGGTGAATGAGACAGGAGCAACTGAGGAATTCGGTTCTGTTTCCATTCATCAGCAAGGAGACTTCACATCCTCTGCTACACTTTTTGGAGGAGGTTCTACTTTTGCATCAAGTTTAGGAACTATTCAGGTGCTATCGGATCAAAGTTCATTGTTCAGCACACTTCCTGAAGAGAACGTAACAATAAGTTTCACTTACTCCTCGGGTTCGACGGAGAATATTACGCAAGGAGTTGAAGCAAAGTTCAATGGGACAGGGGAATTCAGTACTGTTTCCATTCCTTACCAAGGACAGTTCACCTCGTCTGCTACGCTTCTTGAAAATAGCACCTTTGCAGTGAGTTCAGGGTACCCTAATACCATCACGGAACTAAAAACTACCAGAGCTGAAGGTGAGGAGGAAGATAAGAAGAAAAAGGGAACATACCTTGGTGAAATATCCACGTTTCCTTATTCTGGAGAAGCACAAAGTCCATGGTTCACGACACTTCCTGAAGAAAACGTAACATCAAGTTTCGTCCACTCTTCGAGTTCCACTGGAAACACTATGAAAGAAGGCGAAGAGAGATTAAACCGGACAGAAGAATTTGGTACACCTTCCATTCCTCACCAAGGAAAATTCACATCCGTTGCTACATCTTCTGAAGAAAGGGCTACATCGATTTTCGTTTTCTCCACAAGCTCGACAGGAAAAAGCATGCCAGGAGAAACAAGCATTGGTGGATCTAGTACTGTTTCAATTCCTGATCACGGGCAACACACATCAGCTGCTACACCTTTCGTATCCAGTGAAGCATCGGGTTTCCAACACCCTTCAGTACTGAGCACAGGCGAAACTGGTATTCCCGTAAGTTCCACTTCACCATGGATGAGAAGTACAGAGTTGGCTTCAGCGTGGACGAGCACTTTCGGTACTCCGTTCACGACGATGTTACCTACCGGGGAAGAACATACTAAGGTTACAGAAAAGGATGAAACCGAAGAGAAAAAAAAGGATCAGGAGCATAAGGAAAATGAAGAGCCAGAGAAGCAGGAAGACGAGTGGCTGGAAAATTGGAATGACGAAAAAGATCTGGAGGATATAAAAACGGAACTAGATCGGAAAGAGACTGAGCTTGATAAGAAAGATAAAGACCTGAAGGAGAAAGAAAGGGAATTAGAAGAGAAAGAGAATCACGAAAAAGAAATCGCAGAAAAAGAAATAAGCGTGGAAAATAAGGAGAGAGAACTGGGAGAGAAGGAAGATCAGCTGGAAAAGGATTTGGAAGATAAAAATATTCTGCGGAATGAGCTTGAGGAGGAAAAAGAGAAGAAAGAAGAACTGGAAAAAACAGTCACAGAGGTGGAACGTGAGGCTGAAGAGATGAAAAGGAGAGAAAAGAAGCTGAAGAACGAATTGGAAGAGAAACACGAGGTAGAAAATGAGTTGCAAGAAGAAAAAGAAGAATTGAGCCAAGAATTTAAGAAGGAGCATGAACTCGAGGACAAATTAGCTGAGGCTGAAGAGGAACAGAAATATCTCGAGGAACTAGTTACGGAAGTGGAAAAGCAGGGAGACGAGAAAATCAAGGATAAAGATGAAAGGTTGCAAAAAGAGTTGGATGAAAGAAAGGAAAATGAAGAAAAGGTGCAGATATGCGAGAAGAAGAGGAAGGACCTTGAGGAAACGGTGACTGAAGTGGAAAAAGAGGCCCACGAAGAGATCGAAGACGATAAGAAAAAGTTGGACGAACAATTACAGGAAAATACTAACATGAAGAGAAAACTAAACGAAACGGAAATCGAAGAAGAGAACCTTAAGAAAGTGGTTACCGAAGTGGAGCGGAAAGCAGACGAGCTGGAGAGAAAGGAGAAAGAGTTGACGGACGATTTGGATAAGAAATTGGCAGACGAAGAGCAGAGGAAAAAGGACCTCGAAGAGACAGTGACAAAAATGGAGCACAAAGTTACGGAATTGGAAGAAGAGAAGAAAAACTTAGGCGACGAATTGGAAAATGAAGAGAAAAAATTTCACGAAGAATTGGAGAGGGAAAATAAGATGGAAGAGGAGCTGAAAGACGAAGAGAAAAAAGAAGGCGAGTGCGAGGAAACGAAATCAGAACTGGAGAACAAGGAGAAAGATTTTCAGGACAAGGAAGATAAGTTATCGAAGGAATTTGAAGACATTGACAAGAAGGATAAGGAGCTGAAAGAGAAAGAGAAAAAGGAAGACGACCTTGAAGAGAAGGAAACTGAAGTTGGACAGAAAGAGGAAGAGTTGGAAGAAAAAGAAAAGAAACTGGCGGATAACCTGGAGGAAAAAGAAAAAAGACAGAAAGAATTTGAGGAAGAGAAGAACGAGGAAATGAAAGAAATAGACGAGAAGAAAAACGAGCTTGACAAGAAACTGAAGGAATTGGATGAACAGGAGAAAGAATTAGCAGATAAAAAGTTGGAAAACGATTCGGAGGGCAAAAAAGAATTGGAAAAATATTCCCACGAAATTGACGAGAAAGAGAGAGAAGTCGAAGACGAAGAAAAGGATCTGGAAGAAAAAGAAAAGGAGCTCAATGATCGAGAGGAAAAAGAATTGCAAGACAGACTTGACAGGGACAGAAGACTCGATGAAAAGGAGACAGAATTGGAACAGAAGGAAAAAGACTTGAAAGAACTAGAAGTAGATCGAAAAACGGAAGAGCACAATCAAACCACACCTCAGAACGCTGGAGTGCCACAAACGCCGGAATCAGAACCAAAAGTGACAGAGAAAGAGTTGGAAGTGCCACAAACGCTGGAACCGGAACCAGAAGTGACAGAGAAAGAATTGGAAGTGCCACGAACGCAGGAACCGGAACCAGAAGTGACAGAGAAAGAATTGGAAGTGCCACGAACGCAGGAACCGGAACCAGAAGTGACAGACAAAGAGTTGGAAGAGCCAGAAACGCAGGAACCAGAACCAGAAGTGACAGAAAAAGAGTCAGAAAAACCACAAACGCTGGAACCGACCCCAGAAGTGACAGAGAAAGAGTTGGAAGAACCGGAAACGAAGTCCAACGAAGAACATCACGATGAGGGAAATCCTACTGAAATGAACGAGACCACAGCCTCCACCCATTCGTTGGAGCATCTCGAAAGCACGTCAGAAAGGACGCCAAATAGCGAGCACCAAAGCACGCCGATCCCAATCACAGAATCCACAACTCAGACGCCATTGCCACCGACCGAATCGACCCAGAAATGGAGTTCGATCAGTGAAGGGTTTCCAACAGAAGAAACCACGACTGAAGGTCAGTCAACTACTGAAGAAGATGAGGAATCAAAAACGACCGAGGAAGATGAAGAAAAATCGGAACATGAAGAAACAGTCGCTTTCGAGTCGAGCACGAAAAGAACCAGCGACTACCGTTTCGACGATGATGAGGAAGTCTGGAAGAACAGAAAGGGCGAAGACAGACCCACAGATCATGAGGACGAAGATGAAAACTCGACGCCACAGAACAAGAACGAAGAAGAGAACCGAGACCTAGAAGAAGGCGAAGAAACGCCAGGGGAAATGGTGACCAAGAAAGTTTGCTTGAAGGTTCTGGACGTCAAGGATGAACCCGAAAGGCCAAGGTCAAATCCTGATGGTCTCGTGACGGAAAAATACTGCGTCAAGTATTTTCCTACCGAGGAAGAGGCTGCTTCCAATCATCATCACCGAGGCGGTAGACAGATAAGAAGCTTACTGAGCCTTGTCAAAAATTCCGACTCCATATCTGACCACGATGAAGAGGCCGTTGAAGATCCGGAGAACCTCAAAAGTCACGAATTGAATAATTTGAGCCAGCAGCACCGTGAACGGGAAGCGAACGATGCTTCGGATGCCAGTCAACCGATCAGAAGCTTCACGAGAGTGTACGAAGAGATGAAGGATGAAACGGTCCAGCCAATTATCCACAAGAGCAAAGATCCTTTCCACAAGTTTCCTGTGGTAGACGAATCGTTCATGCACCGTAACTGGCGGGTGGACAAAAACGGCATGCGTCTTCAGCCGACGCTGATTTCTCGCCTTGGAGAAGGTGAATGGACAGAGAGTCCTGCGGACGTTACGGATGTCTGTGACGAGTGTAAGAATAGGGGCAGAGATGCCAGTTACAATTGGACCGGATCAATCCAGCTCGAAAATCAAATCCAACGTAACGATCTAGTCGCTGAAGTGGCTGAAGAGGACCGCAGCGATGTGCAAAAAGGAGGACACTGTCATTCGAAACCAAATTCCAGTATCAGCAGGAAACGGAGATGTGGCATATTGAAAAAGAACCATAAGCCCATCGTCAAAATTGTCTGTCAAACGTCTAGGCCTCCCGAGGAAGAAAACAGCACCGAAAAAAAGGAAGATGAGGTTGATAGGGAGAATGATGAAGGAGAGGCTGAGGAGATGGACGCCGAACCGAAGGGGACAGATTCCGGTGATGAACAGACCGAGGGCGAAAATGACGAACGAGATTTCGAGCAAAAGAACGGAGATGACGAGGAGCCAGAGTGGCCTCAGGACGAGGAAGACCATCACTCTGAAGAGAATGATGGAAACGAAGAGGATGCTCAGTCGGAAATCGAGACTGAAAGTAATCTCGATGAAATTGCTGCAACTGATGAGCCGGAAGAGCCTGGCGAAGATCAGAGTCCCGATGAACATGAGGAGACTGAACATCAGGAAATTGCCACTGAGAGTAATTCCGATAGCATTGGCACGACCGATGAGTCGGAAGAATTAGACGAAGATCAGAACCACGACGGAGGTCAAGAAAATCATCACGAATCTGAAATCGGGACCCAGAGTAATTCAAATACAGCTGAAACGACAGAAAAACCAGCAGAGTTAGACGAGGATCAGAAGTCTCATACGGAAACGACAGAAGCGCTTGAAAGTCAAACTGGAGAACCTGACAGCGCTGAAGAAAAGGATGAAAATGGCGAAGAGGAATTCGAATACGATGAGGAGGAGCCAGGATGGAGTGAGTACAACGCTGGAGGAGATGAAGGAGGTGAGGATGCTGAGGAAAAACTGGAAACGACGACAGGAATAATTGAAAAAGCGAAAGCTATTGAGGCAGCAGAAGCCACCTTGATAATGGAAGAGGAAAATTTGCTGGAGACTAAGAAGGAGCTTTTAAAGAACGAGGAGATATTGACAGCTAGAGAAAAGGAGGAAATGGACAAAAAAGCAGAACTGATAATGGAAGAAAAAAATCCAAACCAAATCACGACTGGAAGTGGCGCTGCAACTACACCGTGGCCTCCGGTTGTTTTTCCAGAAGATCAACAGCGAACGACGCATAACGAATCATCGACGATCGGTCAGCCACCGGATCCTCGGCCAAGAAGAAAGAGGCAGCCACCTTTGGTTGGTGATATTCATCGACTAGAGACGTTTACGGTTAACGTTCTCCATCTCGAATACGACGAGGAGGAAGAAAACAACAAGCTGAAGTGCGCAGAACCCGATGAAGACGAATTCATCGTCGCAGGAAATCAGGATCAGGATGAGGAAGCTACTGAAGAAGATTCAGACGAGGTGACAACCAGCGGTACCAACCGCGAGGACGACGCTGATGAGGAAGACGCCAAAATTATCATCAGCGACGGTCAAGATGATGGTGGACACATAAAACCACGCCTCTTCCGCGATGTTACCGAAGGTATACATCCTGCATGGAAATCCTGAAGGAATACACATTATTAGAAATGACTTTTTATTACTCTAACTAATTGTGCAAGCTCCAATATCCATAGGAAAATAATTGGATCTCCTTTTTCCAGGGGGTGAAGAGGCAGGTGTCACTGATGAGCCGAACCGCGTCGAGCATCTTGCTACCCAAAGCATTGAGATTAAGGGTCGAAACGTTGAGTGGAATGAAAGAACTACACCGGGACCAGAGTGGCCGACTGAATCATGCAGCAATTACCACGTGGGGGGTACCAGGACGTGGGTCAAGGAGCTGGATGCTGATCCACAAAACGATGACGAGGGCGAAAAAATTGGAGAAGACAAGGACCGAAACGAAAACTCGGAAGCAGATGAAGAAGCAGGGAATTTCGGAGTCACTGGTGAACCCAGAATGACCTGCTTTACTGTCGTCGTTGGGAAAAAGCAAGTCGATGAACTGGACCCTGGAGTCAGTCCTGAAATCCTCAGCTTCCATGAAGTAGACAATATCGCAGATCAGATTGAAAAACCGGAAGTCGAGTCAGAAGCTCAAAGAGAGAATAGAGTTTTGTTAATGAATCGTAAACGCAGTGGTCGGAAATTATCATCAGAAGACGACGGCAGGTTTTCCAAAAAATCTTTTCAGGTGACTCCTGCAATTTTAAGGTCAGGAAAAAAGGACTCCAGTGAGAAAATGAATTTGACGAGGGATCCCATCGTCAGAAATGTCCGGGAAATATCCAGCAACGACTACCAGGCTGGATTCAGCATCCAGAATTATGAACCCTTGTATTATCCCGATGTCGACAACGATCTTAATGACGACAGCAGGAAATTCCGGGGAAAAAAATTTGCAGAACTGAATTTGGGTGGTGTTAACTCTATCGAGAAATTAGAGGGTCGAGATCAAGCAAAGATGGAGGACCCAAAGAGATCTGGGAAGAAGAATTTAAAGCTCCGTAGGAAGAAGAAGAAGAAAAAGAAGAAGACAAAGGGTCCCAAGTCAAAACATTCCCATCTAGTTAAACGATCAGAAGACGTTTCAGAATATCGTTTGCACCATCAAATAGAAGAGAGAACATCAGAAGCTGATGACGATAACGAGTTTTCAAAATTGTCCTCCAGCAAGAAAGAAGAAGACTTTCTTCCACGGACGAACAGTGATAGAGAAAATAGCTTTGATTCACTGATCGAAGGTTCTGAGTCAAAGAGCCCCGAAGGAGGGTTCGAATTTGACAAACAGAACATCGAGAATCGGATGAGGACTGAAATAGTTGACACTTCCGTCAAGCCTGCAGATTCGTTCGAAGATCCAAGCAAGGGGAGTAAGAAAGCGATCGTGAACCCAAACTGGGAGATTGATTTCTTGAAAAAGCCAGTCACAGTGAGTCTGAATATAAGGGACTTTCTGAGCAAGAAGGTGATCGCCATGATCGATGCCACTTCCGAAAAAATTGCAAGCACAAAAGTGTTCGCGAATTTTATGACTGATACGAAAAGCCTTAAGTCTGGAACTCCACCGATCGAACTTCGCGAATTTGGAAAGGGATCTTTGGCGACAGAGCCTCAGAATCCTTTGACGGACATTTTGACCTTGAAGACAACATCCGATTCAACCGAAGCTTATTTCCACTCGTCAGATTCGGAAAATCGCAGAAAACTTTCCGCTGAGGATCTGGAGCTTTTGTCCAACTACGAAGAAGGATACCAAGTGCAAATGGCAAACAAGGCCATCAAAACAATGGAAAATGATCTCAACACGGAGTCCACTTCCAAGTCCATCACAATCCCCTCGAAACTTGGAATTACGAAGCGGGATCAGGTCCTGGACGCTTTGATCGCAGATTATGATCGAGAAAAAGACGGAAGTACGACTCCCCCCATAAATGAAGTCCCTTCTTCATCCGGGGTTTCCACCCTATCAGCGATTGCCGAGGGAACGGAACTTCAGGGAAGGTACATCCTGGAATACGACAACGTTGGAAATAGACAGAGAAGAAATACCGCCATTTTGCAGTTCTCTTTAGACCCGACAGGAGCGAATCTCGATTCCAGGATCGAAAACCAGCCGAAGACCACGACCTCCGGACCAACGGAGATGATGTACCTGGAGGAATCGACCTCCTCAACAGGACCGGCGCTCACAACTAACTCCGAGAACTACGCACCGATTATAGATCTACAGTCCTCAACCGGTCTCTCCGGAGAAGAGCACGTAGAATTTGATGAAGGCTTCGAAAAAGGAATGGGGGCTTTTGTGCAGCAGACTTTTTCACCTGATGGTGATGGGCAAATGGACTTAGACACTTATCGGTCCGAAACTACCCCATGGATAGATCGATTCGACTCCACGATCGAGAATTTTGGGATCAAAACCGAGATGATAGATTTCTGGGCTGAAACAACCGGTGGTATCATCACCAGCGATAGATCGACAACGTCAACGATGAAGACGATCGAAGACCTGGGTCGATATTTGCTAGATATCGACGTCGACGTTGCTGCGATCACTGAGATCGGTAAGGAGGGTAATTCCGCAGAGAGCTTTCGCGGTGGGAAAAATTCCGAGGATCGACCACAGCCTCATATCATACCTTGGGAAGGAGGGGGCCTCGGGTTTCCGGGTAAACAGATTCACCGATCGTTATTAGGCCTCGAAAAAGGAGTCAAAGAATCGGGATCGGAGAACCGGAAGAGAAATGGGAAGTCGAGTTCGAATTCGAAGACTAAAAAATCCCTGAAATTCTTCCCCCGTTCAAAAGAAAATCCGAGAAGATCGAATTCTGAAGAAAAATCAGAATCGGAAGCGTTGGAGAGAGAACTCGAAGAAAAAGCTCCGTTGATAATTGCAGACAGTTCTGACCTGAAAAGCAACAAGCCCAGAAGTCTTCTGGCCAAAGTTAAGGAGATTATCAACAAAGCGATGGGGGGCGCGGGTTTCAAGGATCGGATTGATGACGAGAAAGGAAGCGGTTTGAAGTCTTCGAAAAAAATTCATCACCAAGATGATAAGAAAGGGGAGAAAAAGAAACCGGATTTCAATGTGAAAAACGGTAAAGAAAATCCGAATTCCAAGATGAAGAACGAAACGATTGGAGACGGAAAAAAATCGGTAAAGCCGAAGAAGAATAAGGTGCAGAAGAGTGACAAGAAATTGTCGAACAGCAAAGAACCTGGAAGAATAAAACAGGAACTGATGTTCGTGAGGAAAAATTCTAACGGGGAAAAAAAGGGAAAATCGAAGGGGGTCACTGGGGGCGAAGTAAAAACCAGTAAACCGAAGCTGGGAAAAATAAAACCAAAGAAACACGAGGGTCGAAAATCGGTGAGTAAAAATTAGAGAATAAAAAAGTCGGCGATGGAAATCGGTAACGTACCTGTACAAAATGGTAATAATGGGAATTATTGTTTCAGAATAAACCAAAAAATGAAAAGACCGGATCAGATCGGAATGGCCAGAAGAGCAGCGTCGTACCGATCGTCCAGGATTTTGTGAAGAAGAAGAACCTCGGAAATATCGAAAAGATAATCGTCTACGTTGACAAGAACAAAAACGTTGGACATTTATCCGGACCGGTTGAAACCGGAAGCGTCGATTTTTATCCGGAAATTCGAATCGTTAACGTAGAAAATCAGAACCGAACGTCGAAAATCCGAGACAAAAACAAACCGATAGAATCAACGAGCGATGAAGTCGATTCTCGAGTTTCGAAGGCCGATTTTGGAAGATCGGTTCCAGAACACAACGAAAAAATCGGTGGCTTGTTATCTTTAGGGGAAATTCACACGAGAGTGAAAAGGGGCCCTGGAAATTTTACGAAATCTGAAAAATCGGTTGCTTTCAATATTTCTAAAGTCACTCCCTCGGTGAGGGTGGGCGGGAAAATGAACTACGGAAACGAGCGCAGAATGAATTTGGCGAACGTGCCGAACAAGAAGCGCAGAAATTGGCTGTCGAAGATAGAGAAGAAGAGCCAGGAATCGCAACAGCATTACAACGCGACGAGAAATCTTGCGAAACTGAGGAGAGAATTGCTTCGCGAACTGAAAAGAAAAATCGGATTGAAGAGGAAGCGGTTGCTCCAGGATAAATCGAGTATCACCGGATCGCGGAGGAGATCTGATCGAAGGATATTCACCAGCAGAGCCAGGGTGCAAAAGAACAACGCCAAACCGTCCCAGAGGTCGAACAGACGTCGGGGAATAAGGGAAAAGCCAGAGAGAGGAAAAAAGCCCGACAAAAAGAAACCGGGGGGAAAATCGGCGGGCAAACCGAAGCACGAGAAAAGCACCAGTCAAAAACCGCAGGTTAAAGTCTCGGGGAAGAAAGGAAAGGAGCCGAAAGATCCCGGGAATATAGACGAGAAGATTAAAATCTACTACGCCCTTAACGGGGCTAAAAAAAGGCTGGAAAAAGTAAAGCACGGGATTTCAAAACCGAAGAGAGAAATCGGCATAAAGCTCGATAGCTACGACGATCAGGTAGTGTCAGAACCGCGGATTAATCTGTACGACGGTTTCGGAAAAGTCGTTGGAAATCAGCTGAGCCCGGAAACTGCAGGGGAACTTCCGAGCTGTGGAACCGATTTTTGCGATCAAAAGAACAGAGAACGGTGCTCTAGATCGTGGGATATTCTCCTCCGGCCGGAATCGGCTTTCCGAAAATCAGATGAACTCTTGACCCCCGGTTCACCTGATCGTCAAAACGCTGATTTCATTGACTTATCTGGAATCGAAGATTCAGAAAAATCGAACGGTCTTAACGATCCCAAGAAGATTCGGTCCGTTTCAAAAACCAACGAAGCTTTTGGGAGCTTGGAGTCCAAAGAAATCGGCAATCAAAGAGACGGGAGAAAATTTCGAGGACCGGGTAAAATCGCAGGCTCTGAATCAGATGAAAATCGGTCAGGAAATATCAAGGACGTGATAAAATCTCGTGGTTTTGGAGCGTCGCGCCGTTGCAGTGACGATTTGGACAGACGATACGAGGCGATGAAGATCAAATTGAAAATCGATGAAGCTTTGGACGATGATAAAAAAGACAGGGAAAAAATCGGCACTGAGAATGAAACTTCGACCGAGGTGTTTTCGCTTTCGAATATCGGTTTGCCGAAAACTGCTGTCCTCGACAAACGGCGTTCAAAATCGGGCCAGAATTTGAGCAGCGAGGTCTTGGACAGCGCTGAACAAATGGCAAGGAAAATAGTCCAGTTTGCCATCCAACTCAAGTCAGAATTTGAGGATAATAGCGACGTAAAAAACAGGACGTCACACAAACGCGTCAGAGACGTGAGCTCTGAACAGGACCTCAACTTACTAGTCGATAATTTCGGGGCTAACGTCCTGGGGATAACTGACGAATACGACAGGGAGTCGTTGCGAAGCTTGATCGACGATATCGTCAACGTCGAGAAGAACGTAAATACGACGCTTGAGATAATCGAGAGCAGGTTGAAGGAGATGGAAGCGAATGACACCAGCACTGCGGCTGGTACCGATCAGCTTCCAGAAATCACTGATAAGGAGAAAGGCGATCAGAAAAAACCGGAGAAAAAAGACGAAGAGAAATCTACCGAGAAGTCAAAGGCTGCGATAGAGTTAAAGAAGATTTTAGACGATCTCACGAAAAATGTGACCGATAGCAAAGACGGAAAGAACCTAATCGAGGCTAAGAAGAAAATCAAACTCATAATCGACGATATGGTCGGCAGCAAACCTGAAAAAGGAAGGATTTCTCTCAAAAATGATAGTCTTTTGGAGAACGAAGAGGACATTTTTGAACAGGCGCAAACAAGTCAATTCGACTCTCCGTCCCTCCAGGAAAAAATCCCGTCGCATGATTTTATCCCGGCGATAGAAGAGGGAGACGTCGTCAAAGAGAGTAAAGAATCGGAAAAGAAGTCCAAAGGTGAAGAAAAGGAGTCCGAAGGTGAGGAAAAAGAGTCCGAAGGTGACGAAAAGAAGTCCAAAGGCGAGGAAAAAGAATCCGAAGGTGAGGAAAAGAAGTCGAAAGGTGAGGAAAAGAAGTCCAAAGGTGAAGGAAAGGAGTCCGAAGGTGAGGAAAACAAGTCCAAAGGTGGGGAAAAAAAGTCTGAAGGTGGGGAAAAGGAGTTCGAAGGTGAGGAAAACAAGTCCAAAGGTGAGGAAAAGAACTCCAAAGGTGAGGAAACGGAGTCCGAAGGAGAGGAAAAGAAGTCCAAAGGTGAGGAAAAGGAGTCCGAAAGTGAGGGAAAAAAGTCCGAAGGTGAGGAAAAGAAGTCCAAAGGTGGTGAAAAATCTGCAATAGGTGCAGAAAAGGAGATCGGTTTGGAAAAGGAGCTCAAGGTTGAATCCACCTCGGCAAAACCCTTGACAAAGAAGACAGACCACGAGAAGAAGCACCACAGACTGAAAGAAAAACCAAAAGAGTCCAAGAAAGAGGAGAAAAATAATGAGAAAAAGAATAAGCAGAAAGAGGAAAAGAAGAAAGACAAAAAGATGGAGGAAAAGAAGACCAAGAAAAAAGAGGAAAAGAAAAACAAAAAGAAAAGTAGAAAACCATTATCGAAATTGGGGAGGCAGAAAGAGGAGAAGAAAAAACCGGTAGAAGTGAAAAAGGCGAAGCCAAAAAAGAAGCCAAAGCCGAAGCCGAAGTCAGAGAGCAACGATGCCGAGGACAAGCAGATAGACCAAGAGATAAAAAACATATTTTTGGAGGATTCAAAATGCCACGAGAAGTACATCGGGCTGGATGATGGAAAGACATGTCCAGAATCGGGGGATGATAATACGGGGGAAATACTGCGTTTGGTAAAAGACGATGATCCAAATTCCCTGGTGAAAAATAGAGAAGACGATATCCTTAACGGGGACGAAGAAGTCGCGGAAGAGGTTGAGGCCCCAGTGAACGAGGAATCGTTAAAGACGCCCAATTTCATAAGCAGGAAAGTTCAGTCGTCTAAAATCTCCGATGACAATCCGCGTGGAATGAAAAACTCAAAATTGCACAAGGCCAAAAAACCCTCCGGGGAGTCGATGGCCAAAAAGCAGACCTTCCAATCCCGAAAACAACCCAAGGATGAAATTTTTTTAGAAAAACCGATCGGGAACGAGCGCTACATATTTGGTTGCAACGAAATTGGTACTATAAAAAATAAAAAAAAAGATCGGTCGAAAACGAGGGGAGGTTGCGATTCAAAAAACGTGCGCAAATCTGCAAAATCAGAAAAAATTGATGTAAAAAAAAATATGAGTTCTAAAATCGGCAGCGGAGATGCGGAGAACAAAAATCCTGGAAAAAAAAGATCTTCGGCGTACGTTGAGCGCGGTAAGCCCAAGAAATTGGGCGATTTAAATTTTCGGAAAAACCAAAAAAAGGGGTTTGACGTCCCGCGGGAAGAACGATCGCATCATTCACCGCCGGGGCAATCATTGAACTGTTCACAAGAAGACGACTGCCTTTTGTGCGACGTCACGAAGGCCATCGACGACCTGGGGAAGCTGATAATCGGTAGAAAAAATGGCGGGTTATTACCCCGTCTACAAATGTATAATTGTACTAAATTCAACGAGGTCGGTAATGAGATCGTCTTGACCGACGTCGAAGACTACAATCTGCCTCCTCGAGGCAAACGCGACATGAGAGAATCGAAAAAAGAGACAAAGTACGTCAGGCCCGAAGAAGTCGATGGAATTCTTTACGGAAATTTTACCAGGAAAATAAATGGTAAGTTATTACAATTTTGGAAAATTCTTTATACGTCGATAAGTATAATTGTGTCTTGACGAATGAGTAAATTCAAAAAAAGACCCAAAAATTCGCGACTAATTATGCCAGTAATTCACAATCAAAAAAGTTGAAACATTCATGTTAGTTTTCTTGAAAAATTTTAGACCGTGAGACGTTTTCTTTACCTGGACTTACCTTGAACGTACCTTGCAACGAAATGGACGATCTGTTCTTAATCGGATTGAACAGGATGAATTATAGCTGGCTGCATCCCGATGGGAGCCTTATATCAGGTGATAATTATTATACAGAATTACAAAATCTGATTCTCGAGAGAGATGACAGGGTCGATGATATTGTACACCATAGAATTAGAAGAGTATGAAAATTCTTTTACTCCATTATTTAATATTTCTAGAGTTACGATAATTTTTTAACTTCCAGTTTTTTGAAAAAAAAAGGAAGTTATTGTAATTTTATCATGGAATCTAAAAAATTCACTACAATTAAGAATCCTAAATCTGGCTGAGTTTTTCCTAATTTTGAAAATCGTTATCATTTGCACCAGAATCGATGATTCTTGTACAAAATAATTACGTGTTCTGTAATCTCGAAATTCGTACCTACACACATTTGGTGTAATGAATGAATTTTTTTAGGCACGATGGTGCAGAGGAATGGAAATTTGAAAATATACGACATCGACGTTAAGGACGCTGGTAAATATTCCTGTATCGTGAGTTACACGAATCCAGAAACGGAGGAGGAAGTGAAAAGCATTTACAACCACAGCATTAATGGTAATGATATTAATATTCTATAAAAATTTTAAATCACATGTAATCAATGGAAATATTTCAACTACTAATACATAATTGACATTATGAATGATTCGATTTCGATCATTTCAGTCGTTACATTACCCAGCTATTCATTGCAAGGGATTAATCGGTACAAAATCGACACATGTGACGAGACCGGATTGGACATTATATCGACTCTGCTTCCAAGGAAATTAAACAAACTACTTTGCGCGAATTCCGTATGCGATACTTACGTCGTAGAACCACGTTGTTACCGAGGACAGGTATAGGATATACTTTGAAACGATAAATTTTACACTTTTAGCAAATCCTAATCTAGTCTTGGTAACATAAATAATAATAGAGATTTTTTTTTTTTAATTCCTTTGCCAGATTTCCGTCAACATCCTGTTGGTACCATCCAGCGCTCCCGAGCTTCTTCCGGTCGGCTCAGCTAAATGCGACGTTTCGTGCTGGAAAGCTGTTCAAAATAGACTAGCTTTAATTTTGCGGAGTAATCTGAAGAACGTATTGCAGAAAACAAGTTAGTTTCAATTATTTGTATTGTATTAACTTTCTTGCAATAATTTTCTTGACATTTAATTGGCGTTCTACATCGGACTTCCGGTATACTAAAATGATTCGAAATTCACCGGAAACAGTACAAAACTTATCTTCCGGAATTCAGAAACTTGATAATTTGAAATTTACTCTCTAGAAAATCGAATCTGATTAAATTTCGAGTAATTTAACACAAGAATCTTTCAATTTATGAAATAAATATTGAACAACAATAATTAAATTAGATTTAATTCTTTTGATCTAATGATCAATTTTGGATTCTATTTCCCTCTAGCTGTTCTCAGTGATTCTTCAACTAATAGTTTTCTAGATTCATGAATATCAGTTTAGTAATTAGTTGTTTCAACGAACAGTTTTTACAGAGATCTTAAACTACAGTTGTTTTCAGATTGTCTTATCGCCAAGGGAAGCTTAGACCGATCAAAAACCAGCATCATCATCTTTCGCAGGGATCGAGAAGAAGAAAAAGGAGGAGAAAATCAGCGGCTGGTATCAACGAAAGGAATCAAACACCCACCGGGGCAGAAGTGGCTCTGCTCATTGGCTGCCCTGGGGGATACGGTTTCAAAAATACTAATTGTTGTGAGTAAAAATATATCTATATATCTAAATATATCCCATGTTTTGAAATCCACAATTCGTTTTCACATCTGCAATTAGTAAAGATATCTGATTGATTACAATATTCCTCAAGATCCTTGCGCTGCTGGTCACTACAGCGAAGAGGGATCGTTCAGGTGTAAGAAATGTTCCCCTGGGACTTATCAGTCTGATCCTGGCGCCCGGTACTGTAAAACTTGTACTAATCCCTTCGTAGAGGGCTGCTTTCAAACGGTAGGTATTATAAGAATCTTCACGATAACAAAAAATCAAGTATTCAGGGACTCGAAACGACTGGAATCAATTAACAGAAGCAAAAAAGTACTAAATTATCAGTGAATTTCACTCTTTCTCACCTCTGATGACTCAAAATCTTCACTTCATTGATTAGTCGATTCATTTTTTAAAGATTTTGAATGAAACCGAGTCGAAACGAGTCAAAATAAATTTATTTTATATTGATTTTGGTTTACAGTGATCGAGAAATAATGAAAACAAATTAAATCTATACTTTTTGACCAGAAATCTTGAATTTTTCTCTCTAGCTATGGAAGTACAACACAGTGATTATGATAATCACACTAGTCTCATGCGTCGTGTTAGTGTCTCTGGCTTCGCTTGTGGCATGTTGTTTGTTACGAGGCCGTAAATCGTCTTGCGCTAGATCGTTGGAAGTCCCGACGCAATATCACTTGGATAAATCAAAGGAAATAATCAGGTCATTGCCTGCGGTCAGGACCTGCACGAGTTATACAGAAGCTAGAAAACTAGCCAAGAAGCTCGACTACAGATTATTAAAAAGAGCAAAGATCACGAGGAAGAGAAAACTCGCTCACGATTGTGCCGCACTAAAGCGAGAGAGGGAACAGCTTGTGGCTCGCCAATTAAACTTGGCAAGTTATTTTCAGAGTATTTTATATTCTAAGTTAAATAAAAGCAAATAAGGAAGTGAATTGACTAATAGAACAAATTTACATCCTTGAATGATAATATATGTACAAAAAAATGAAACTTAATCTGAAACGATACTAAGCGATTGATCAAAAATTTTCAGGCTCAAAAACACTGCGACAAGAACATCAGAGATCAGAGATACGACAGAGTATGTGATCTGGTTTCCGGGGGAGGTTTAGAGTCTTATCGATCTCATCTAGGCCATAGAAACAGTGAGTTGAGATGAGTGATGAAGAATCTGAATGAATATTGAGTATATTTTCTGCAAATCGGGTTCTAAAATGACGAAACTTGTTTAGTTTATCCAAGAAGATTGGATCGTGGAGAAAGACAGCCTCCAACTTTGCCTCTGCCTGACTTCGACAGATGACGGTAGACGAGAATGTACGTTGGAAAAAGTCCAACCGGTCCTAAGTTTCTACGGGTTTGATTACAAGAATGGATAATAATTCTGAACGGTGGAAAGAATAATTGCAAGAATATCCAAAAAGTATACGATTTTGCTATCAGTGTTTTTTTTTTCCATTTTTTTTCTTCTCTCTTTCATTTACTTAAGGTATAAACGTAGGAGGTTTATCGTCGTGTATCGGCACTATTCTCTTGGTCGACGATAAAGCTAGATATTTTATTAATTCATTATGGAATATTATATTATTATTAATGCGGATAATAATACATTGGTACGTGTACGTCGATCGATTGTATACGGTATATGAATATATGTAGAAGTAGGTGGAATTAAAATGAAAAATGAGGTAAAAATTGCGCTAAGTTTTGTTCTTATATCATCGTTTTATTATTATATTCTGCGGTTTGCTTTTACAACGACATAGAAAATACATTAGCGATCGATAAACAGATTTTTTTTATCCTTGGAATTAACTACCTCCGGTATAACTAGGTCCTGAAATCAAACAAAATATCATACTTAGAGTTTTCATTATCGGAGACGGTAGGTTGAAGACTTTGGTATTCACAATAGAAAAACAAAGATTCTCAATGTTTTTAGCATCTCAAACTCTCGTTATGAACAAAGACGAGGCTCGATTGTCTCAGAATTTCATATCTTTTGACCGTCTAGTTTTCTCAATCGAAGCCAAATAAATTTCGGAAGTGAATTAAAGGGAGCAAAAATTAAACATAGTCTAAAATCAATTTGTTTCATCACCAAAGTTCATTTTGCATCGTTATAATCATCTCACTCAAAAACGGTTGCTGCACGAATTCAGTCACACCGTAGGTCCGATTCGACTTATCTATGACCAAGATTCGAAGGAATACAGGCCGTCACAAATTAAACGAGGGAAATTGGCAAAATTTAATTTTTAGGCTGAGTTATTAGCAAATAAGTGGAAAAGAAATGTTCGATTTGCGGAAAATTGGCCATATCTTCTATGATAATTTTTTTCATTCAATTTCCCTTGTTAAATTAATGACGGCGAGTCTTCTGAACAATTCGGATCCTGAGAAAGTGAAATCGGACCTAAGGTGTGCCTCAATTCGTACAGCGATTGATTTTCAGTGAGATGATTATAACGATGTAAAATGAACTTTGGTGAGGAGATAAATTGACTTTGGACCACGTTTGATTTTTACAATCGTGACATACTGCAGGTGCCCTTATTGGGGCTTTTAAGTATGTTAGATTCTCCGACAACACATATACTTACTTATATCCACTGGCTAGGCCACGGCGATGCTCACTTCTTGAGAAGTTGGTGGCGGACGATACCGTAAGGTATACCGATACCGCTGCCGAAGAAGAGGATGAAGTATGCGGTGAGTTTGAACCTGTTGTTAATGTCGAACGGTAGATTCTGCGCAAATGAACAAAATAAAGAATGAGATTTAGAGAAAAAGGTGAAGATTTATGTTGAATCGTGGTATAATGAGGTCTTCAGACGTGTTATGCAATAGCTTAGATATCGACTGTCGACTGCTTCTGATAATTAAGGTATTAAGTTTTTTTTTATACTTACGCCTCCGGGTACTCCGCCGTGGAAGTCGTCGCCCGACCTCCGGATCGCAGACGTTCTGAAATTTCTTACGAGCTGGCGAGAAATCATCTTCGCTGTTATATTTTTACTAAAATCAATTGATTTCTGTGCGAGACGAATTCCCAGCAGTTTTCACACCCCTGGGTTATGTATTCCGTGTTCTGCTGCGGCGCAGGATCGAAGATATCTCGCAGCAGACTTGAACTACTTCGACAATATCAGATGTGTAACTTAAAGATCGACTTTCGACCGTCTAACTATGTAGGTAGCCAAGCGACGGATGTCGCCTTTCATTCGACGGTCGGCATAAGTTACATCATCTCGAAAATGCGATTTGCAATTACATCCACACTGTATAACCGATCGGTACGAAACTTCAACAATCATTGCTATATTTTGGCAGAAAGTGGCTGAGTATTTCGGTTTTCAGAAATGTTTGAAACATTTTTACAGATTTGCTTATCATAGGAGCAAAAAAGTGGAATAATTCGTAGTTGCGCTCCATATACTGCGTTCTTTCATTCGTTACACGATTGCATATGTATATCATTTGAAGAAGCAATCACCGAGCAAATGATTTCCGCTATTTCGTAATGAAAAAAAAAAGAAACCACATTTGTTCGTCTAACTAGATAGATAGCCAGACTGGACGAGAGTTGACCATGTATCATAAGTTGCCTATAATCAGGCGTAAAGAGAAAAACCGCGGAAACGCCTGGACGTAGGCAACTTGCAGTATATGATATCGTCGGTAAGGTAGATGCAATAGTCACGAATTGACTTATTAGTAGTAGTAGATCCTTTTTACGGCTTTTATCCTTTCGGAAACGAATTGACCGATGTACTTCAACTCCCTGGAATACGTGGGAGTTTGAATTAGAATAGTCGATAGAATTACGAGTGTGTATAAATTATAATAAAAGTGTAGAAAACTGCAAACAGTAAATGAATTGCTATTCAAATCTACGACGATCGGAATTTTCGGTTTTTGAATCCCTGAAGGGGAAACTCAACAGATTTATAAAAAATTCATAAATACTACGAAGACAAATTTATAATACTAGAAACTATTCGAAATACTTACCACTCGCTGTCGGATATCGAACGACAGATTGAGCGCGAAGTTTAAAAATATATGTGAGTTAAATATATCTAATTTAACGGTAGAGCGGTTGAGTATAATAAGTTCCTCAGCCTTAAGAACACGACATATACATATAATTACTTATATACGTTGGAAATTGAAATCGAGCGTTGCAGGGATAAAACCAATCGAGTGAAGTAGTCGCGCCGCGGTGAAGAAAACTCAATTAGGAAATTGAAGATTGGCCAAAGTGAGCGTGGCTATTAAGCATTACACGTTTCGTTTGGTGCTCAACCGAGAGGGAAGCCCGATTACAATGAAGCTTAGTCTGGTACGGTCGCCGATTAGATCGCCTGGTGCTTAACGGAGCGGATAAATCCCGACTAAATAGTCGAGATCTCGCGATGATTCGCGGAACGACGAAAGACATGATTTTTCTTTACCGCGGTTACACGTGATATCAGCGATTCCTTATAAGTTTGACACTCATTACAATTTGCAAGTTCTATTATATCGAGTTTATATTGTTTTTTAATTGAAATCGCGCGCGGTGACGATGCACGTTAGATACCTATATAATTATATTCTGATCCATCCAATGACCGTCGATCATTGTAATCCATAGTATCCTTTCTAATCGGGAATTAGCTATATATAGCTTTATTATATCCTTGGAAGTTAGTAATACCACGGGCTTTGATATCCTAGATCGAAGTTCACACGTTTTTCAAAATTTTTTTTACCCCGCACCTTTCCTCTATCGTCCAAAAGACTCAAACTTATATCGGCCATAGTCAATCAATCAAAGTTTCTACCCGCGTTTTCGCGCCTCGCTATTCAACCGCGATTTCTACCTCAATTTAATAGATTTATAATTAACTTTTTGAGTTAGGTATGTAAAGAAATAGATTTTCGTGATTTCTATAAGGTATAAAGAATATTCGAGGCATTTTTTTTTATTCAATTTTTTTAATTTTCAATTATTCATATATCAACTTTGGGCAATATACTATAAATATATGTTTATTGCTTGTGTGTTTTTGTATATTATATACTATATATGCGATGAGGATATTATAATATTTATATGGTAATCTATATTTATTGAAAGTCAAATAAATTCAATGTTTAAAATTAATTGAGTATAGCTATAGGTATATATATATTTATACATATAATATTGGAATAACAGCTGCGGATATAAAATAATATAACTTAATATTACTATTTATTAAAGTATTATATGTATATTTAACGTTACACAATTTACGATAAAACTAGTTATTGTTTTCTGCCGTTTTTCTTTATTTTTTGGTCAAACTGCATGTGTATACTATAATATACCTAGGTGGTATGTAAATTTGACATAACTAATATAGGAATCACGTTGAATTGAAGTAAAAACCCATAAACCAACAATGAGAAGAAAAAAAAAAAATCAAAAAAACATGTACACGAACCAGAATTATATTATACAATATTTTACAAATTATTCTCTAATTGTATGTAATTCTTCGATCTAGCCACTTCTTTCGCTATTATATTATGTATATTATTATATTATTAACAAATCGTATAATATATCATCATTATATATATAAAATTATGATTATTCATTCGTTTGACACTATAATATGAACGTTGCATAAGATCGAAGGGGGGGACGGTAGGCACTTTCGTAAAAATACATATTTACAATTATTATAATTATATATCTTGTTGTTGCAATTTTGTTTTATTTTTTCTTACAATTTACTTGAATTATTTCCCAGAATCCATAATTTCATTACTATCCATACATACCTATTTACAAAAATTCTTTGTATACAACGGGATTTGAAAATATATTTAATGTATATAGTATATTATAGATATATATATATATATGTAATGTATGTATAAGTATATAAGTATGTATGTCTGTATAGGAACGTTATTATCAGCGTTTTGTTGATAAAAAAAAAAAAAAAAAAATTAAAAATGAAATAAAAACAACACGCGCTGCATGCGAACTTGTGCCAGGAAAAATAATTACCCTATTATATACCTATATACCTACATAATCTATATGTACAGTATTATATACATACACATCTACAATTATACTATGTTGTTCACGGGTAACGGTGTAATTTTTTTTTTTTTTTTTTTTTTTTCATAAACATCGTATAATTTCAATCTTGAATTCACGTACGCGCCGTAGAAGGAATAAAAAATAAATAAAAAAAAATAAATGAAAAAGACCCAATTAATCACATGCACTGTATTATAGCCACTTGATATATAATATTTACATTACTCGCTATATAATTCAATACATTCGTCGGAGCAATTTTTAATTTGTTTAATTATTCATTAATTATTCCTTTAATCTCACTACCCATTATAAAATTTTACTACTATCATTATTAATATTGCTATCTATGCACACCTATGTATAATGTATACTATATTCTGCAAGTGGGTATATGTACTAGATGATAATCGAAAAAAAAACACACAAAAAAAAAATTAACAGAAAAATAAAAGTAGAATCGATTAATTATTAAACAATCACTGGATATGTCCCCGCAAAATAATGAAGAAAAAATAATAAAAATAATCTAATATATTTGTGGTATTTCGTCTATTGATCTACGATTACCTATTTAATCATACCTATGTGAGTAAGTATCAATAATATATATATATATATATAACTTAGAACGTATGTATAAATGTATGCAGATCGATTCGATTTATCATTTTTTATTTATTTATTTGCATTTTCTTTGTTTTTTCTTTAATTAGATCGTATTATTTAAGCGTATATGACGCATACATATATAGTATATATAATACATACATACACCTATACATACGTAAATAATTATCAAGAAAAGAAAAAGAGAGAGAGAGAGAGAGAAAAAAAAAAGAAAAATAAGATAAAAATACAAAAAGCAAAAATTACTGGCATCGCAACGATATGTTATTTTATGTATATATATATATATATATCTACTAATCAAAATAGATTTTTTTTGGTGCTCTTATATACATACATTATATATAATAGAATATAATATCATCCGCACAATTATTCTATCACCACCACATACCTATATGTTGTTATATACATGTACACATACAAACATACAATTATATATGTACAGCTATATTATTCAATCGAATTAGGTACCGTTCGATTATCGTCGTTATTATATCTCTCCCACTTTTGAACTAGTTTTTTCATTTTTTTTTTTGAAATTCTAATCATTTTATATTTCATCATTCAGTACCATATCATATTTCCTCACTGCAATATTCGGATTGGTTCTATGCTCAATTACGATTAAAAATCAAATAGAAAACTGAAGACATTAGTTAATTTCGGTAAAAAGTTAGGTTTTTTTTTTTTGCAATTTGAGTTTTACGTCCGAAATTGGTTTCGTAAAGATAAAAAGTTATTATATTTGCAAGAGAAAAAAACTAAGAAAAACAAAAAACACAGTATTGATAACGATTTATATAGTTTGAACCCTTTTTTGTCTTTTTTTTTTTTCTCCAAAATCGTTAAGATTTCAAATACAAAACTAACTAGTTGTTTAAACTTACATACACTGTAGATCCAATCTCCAGCTCTCTTCATCTCCGCAGTCTCTGCTTCTCAAAAAGAGGAAAGAACACAAGAACAAAAACAATACAAAACAAAAAATTTTGAAAAAATCCAGCCATCAGTACCAGCTGTAAAAAGGCTGGTGCGGAGCTGGTCTCGGTGGTTGTTGGAAGCCCTGAGTCGAATAGTGGCTGGCAAAGGCCTGATGACTGTGGGTTGGATGATGTGGATGGGTTTGCTGAAGACTTGACGGTGGGCTCGGAAGTCCAACCCTTCCACTTCCTGGCAAAGGAAGACTCCAGGATGGAGATGATCCTCCAGTTTGAGCTTGTTGCTGCTGTTGCTGCTGTTGCTGTTGCTGATTTACCGGGGAAACAGAAGTGATTGGAAGCTCGGTGTTGGTCAATTGGTCCGAAGCTGGATTCGAGTTCCCCGAGTTCGGGCCCATCATCGTAACCAGGGAATTTGGTGTCGGAGGCAGCTGGTGCGTCGTGGTTTGCTGATAGGTCGAAGAAGCCGGTGCCACCGTCGATATCTGGTGGCTCATGTGCCCTCCGGATGACGATGTTGGGGGCAAAAGCGATGAAGGGTACCCTACCGATGTTGGAAGCGAGTACGTCGGCGTCGTGCCAACTGCCGATGACAATCTGGTTGATTCCGCACTCAGTTGATGAGACATGGTCGTGTGATGAGATGAGTACAACTCTGGAACTGATAATGGAAATATTTCTTATACTGAGAGTCTTGTTTGCCATCTTGAATTCGCCATCTTCAGACTATTGGAAAAATGGTAACCATGTGGTGAAAGCATCAGCAGCTGGAAAGCCTCCAAAGTTGCATTGGTGGCTTGAAAGGTATCGAACAATGTGCTGGAGTGGCTGGACCACTATAGAACAATGCTTTAGCCTGCCTGGGTCAATCCGTGCTTGTCAAATGGTACCAATAGCTGGACAGCCATGAGAAATGGGACGATCCAGTAACAGGTACGATTCTTGTGACTGTCCAGCGGTTGGTACCAACCTTATTGTGTTCACCAAATGGTATAATGATTCTCAACGATGATATCGAGCTACTATAATCCATTCGCCTCACCAGTAATTAGATGCCTTAAGGTGATAAAGTGGATATCATTCGCAACTTAACCTAGCTAACATGAAAAACGTGAATTTCACTTGAATCCTATCAGTTTTTTTTTTGACCAAGTGACATACTCAGCCAATTTTTGTCAAAAAACGGAATTCATTCTTCGAGGGTTCGTTCGGATCGGTTGGGTAGTCGTCGAGAAAGTACGATTTGCGGTTTCGAGGTGAAGACAATTGGTAGTCATGAAATTCCGAACAGACTCCCATATCGCCTCAAGGTGCCACCTGACTATGTTCGGAATTCCAGGATCACCAATTGTTATCACCTCGAAAACGCGAATCGTAGTTTCTTTCAAACTATACAACCTATCGGAATAAAACTTGGGAGATTAATTCTTTGCTACGGCAGAAAGTGGCTGAGTATTTTACTGTTTGGAAAAAACCAATAGAATTCCACCCAGATTCATATTTCTTATGTCTGCTAGGTTAGGTTCGAAGCGACCTGTGCCATATTGCCTTAAGGATTGCAGTAGCTGGTGAAAAGTCTATCAACCAGTAACTTGATCCATTACTATTTTCAAACAGTGGCAATCTTCAGGCCCTAGTAAAATTCTAATTGTAAAAATCTCCAGACTGCCCAGCAGCGATGCCATGTGAGAATCACCTAGAGGTTCATAGTCCGTATCTTGAAACGGTTCACACACATAGGATGTGAAAAAACGCGTCTGTCGTGTAAAAATGTGCCAGTATGCTTAACCGGAGTGTACTATTAAACGTATATATAGAGAAAGAAAACTAACAAACACGTAGAACGCGAGACGGATATTTTTGCCCTATTATTTAGCTTGAGAGCCGTGAATCGAATGATGTATTAATGGTTTCCAGTTAATGAAATCTGGGTAAAAAGTGCATCGAGAGAACCGGAGCTATATACAACGATGGGTTGTTAATTATTATACTCTGTTTCTTAGCGTCGACTCATCGATCAATATATATCTATATACTTATACAGTATATATGATAAACTACTGTATATACATATATATACCTACGTGTATATATGTATATTTGGTGAACTACTCTAAATCTCGGGCAGTGGTCCGTGACGCGTTTCTCGCGAGTAATACGACGCGGAATGAACCCAGAGCATAGACTGATCGAGCTATAAGGATCAAGCCGCAGGATATTGCATGCGGGTGACGGTGCAAATGGTTTTTCGGTTATTTTCACCTCCCGGTTGTTGTTTCATAGACATACGAAATGGGCATATCCATCTGTCCCGTAGGTACCATACTATATATAAACAATCACCGTAATCCTATACACCGAATCCTAGTTTTACTTATACACACCATGAGACTAGACCTCGTTACACGTTTTACACTATAACGGTACTTATACTCACTTCCATGATAGTCTTCCGCCATATATACATAATATCTAGTCCCTCGAATGGTGTATTGGTGTTTGGCTTTGCTAACCGGTGACTAGTCAATTAATTGTCTCGATATCCCGCTTCCGGCTATTGTGTTATATCGACACCTTCACGCAACTATACATATATATGTATACTATTCCAATGAAAATTCCACAAAAACCTTATGGGTGTAATTATACGTTGGTTGCACGTATAAGCCAATGTACAATACGTCCAGATGGTGAAAACGACTTAAACGAAATTTAAGAGTTCGTTATTTTTTTGCCTTTTTTTGTAAGGAATTATTCTGACTTTTTGCCAGTTTCATTAACTCTCACCGTAGTTACTGTACAGAGTCAAATTGACCCACCTTTGAACTTTGGGACTGAATATATTTGGATGGGGATGAACTTCAGATGGAAATCTGTCTATCATGTACAATGCGTATTGCGTTTTGTTTCAACTGCAAAACAAACCCTCTTTAGATGCCTGAATAAATAACTTTTCTGGAACTGCCACTATTGAGCTATTTTTTAATCAAAGTACTATATCCCGCGAGTGTCTTCCTAAAATTTTATTAGAAAAAATTGAAAAATAAAAAAGTTATGGATATTCCACTGGAAAAGTGAATTTTTTGCACATTCACATCTTCGCGAATTTTTTTCGACATATTGACATTGAATTTTGGTCAAATTGATTTTTGGCACATATTCTACAACGTTCAAAGTATGTTTCATATTTTTTTTGGAAAAAAATCGGACGGATAATTTTTTTACGGCAGCTGATTGAAAATCAGTCAGGTCAATTCGACCCACTGTGACTACCACGTGATTCTATCAGAGGTGCGACTAAGGAATAGGGTTAACAAAAATAACCAATTTCTATGAAAAAACTGCATAGAATCCACAATTTTTTCACCATGAACTACCCAAAAACTACAATACCCTATGGGCACCTGTAATTCATCACGAAAACCATGCAAGAGTATTTTTTTTATTGATTCCAACGAACTTGATCGGTAGTTTTCGAGTTGGAAGGGGCATTAATTTTCTTCCAAGATTTCCCATCGGTAAATGGGCTCCAACTTGATCGAAAGCAGAATTCGAGACGGTGGATCCAAATCGACAATAAAAAAAAGAATGCAAAATTGTATCTGGACTCACCTTGGCTTGAAGAGAAGGCAGTTTCCGGCATAGATTGCGGATGATTATGAGAATGGGAATGATGTGGGTGTCCTGATGCGACGGTAGATCCTGTGTGAGGATGAGGTGCTGCTGGAGGATGAAGAACGTATGATGCAGCAGGGTAGGCGACGGAACCAACGGATCCAACATATCCGGCGGCAGTGGTTGATGACAGTTGTTTCCTAAGTCGTGCTCGCCTGTTGCTAAACCACACCTGGATCCTTGCCTCGGTAAGTTTCGTCCTTTGGGCTAATTCTTCTCTGGTGTATATGTCAGGATACTGTGTCCTCTCAAACGCACGTTCCAATTCGTCCAGCTGATGGGCTGTGAAGGTCGTTCGACTCCTACGTTGCTTTCGTTTCAACGGAATACCCGGCTCACTCTCACAGTCTGAACCCGAACTCGTCTTGCCTGGAAAAATAGACCAAAATTAGTTCTTTTCCTCACCTGAAGTCCAGGAAAATCAACAACATGAACCAGAAGAGGGAGCAAAGTGGTCTCATCTTCCACCCTGATGAGGAAGAACAAGGAAATGGTGAAGATGATGATGATGATGAACAAGAAGCAGAAGCTTCAGAGGACATTGATTTCTGCAGTGAAAGGACTCATGTGGTTTGGTCCTGCCTTTCTGCACCTTGAAGGTAAGACAAGGTGCAAGAAGAAGCAGAAGAAGAAGAAGAAGAAAAAGAAGAAGAAGAAAATGGGACATTGCTCCCTGAAGTAGAGTCGCTTTACACAGGCAGTTAGTTTCTAGATCGGAAACGAGTCCCTTGATCATATTTCGTCGCACGCCTAGTATTTTTTTTATTGAGCAGATCGAAGGTTGGCTAGAAGTGTCACATATCGAAGGATATGCATGTGCATGGAAGACCTAACGGCGGTATAACTAAGTTCGGTGGGTCATATAAACCTGAACCGATACTGTATATAGTGAAGGTTCTTGCATATGTGTTGTATATACGGGAGCTCGAATGTATCACGGTTATTAATTCCTGGCCAGCCTATTTCCTCCACATACCAATACATATTGCACCAGCAACCCTGATCCTGACTACGTATACGTATAGGTACCATGAGGTTCTAAAAGTCAGTTTCGTTTCTCTCTATTTGGATTATGTATACATACATTCTCGACTTGTGTTTCGCTCCTCTGCAGGCGACCCTATGGGATTTTCCCCTTTGGTTTATTTACCGGCTACCATACACCTTGGTGCACCTTATTCGCACCATCGTGCCGTCAAAGGAACCTATGGACCTTCAGGTATACCACGCGTTCCACTCTCTCTTTCTCTCTCTCTCTCTCTTCCTTTCTCGAGCTATTTCACACTCGGTGGACTATCGGTTTATTATACATGCTATTGCAAATCAAACGAAAATGAAAAAAAGGACAACGAAGAAGAAAAATGGAACTACATAAGGGAATGGAAGAGGAACCTTCAACAATTTACCAATTCTGATATTTCGAAGGATGAAAAAGAGGAAAACCTGGAGCTATGAAATTCTGCAAAGATCACAGTGTTCGATTTCCGATTGCTGGATGGTAATTGGACGGTGTGACATGTGGGCACATGTGTGATATGAAGTGTGAATCATAGAAAGAAAGAAAGAAAAAATAAAATAAAAAAAAAAGGAAGTAGAAATAGAGAAATAGAAGGAAGTGTAAAGATAGGTTGAAAATAGGTATTAGGAACTTCATACTTTGTGGGAATAAAAAATTCCTCCGTCCCGGAATAGCCGCGTGTCGAATTTGCGCTGGGTCGAGGCGTCGCGGCGTCAGACGTCGCCGGCCGATTAGTCGCGGTTTTAAATGACGACGAAGACGAAGACGAAGACGAAGATGAAGATGAAGTCGACGAGATTTCACGTGACGATTTAACCTATAGATATCATGCTCGATGTGCCTATATAGGTATACGGATTTCTCGACGATCAATAACGCGAAATTGAATTTTTTCATTCGAAAATCTAGGTAGTGGATGCGTTCATGAATAAATTCGATCCAGTCGAAGTTTATAGTCAAACATAGTATTGATATCGATTTCAGTAATTCTGTTCATTTTATTCATCGACTTATTGTTCTTTTTCTCGATTTTTTTTTTTTTCCACTCGTGGAGAAAATTGTTCAACATATTTCTGAGAATATTTTAGGGAAAATCTATTTTTTCGATGGAAATATCGATTTTTAAATGAAAATCTATAAATATTTAGAATGTTTTGTGACAAACCACGAAAATTGGCAATTTTTTCTTGTAAAAAACTCTATGAAAACTTGTAGTTTTCATCTTTCCGTATAGTTTCTAACGAAAAATAGTCATTCGTTGTGATTTCGTAGATTAAAGAAAATTGTTGTATTATGAAAGAAAATCAATGAAGAAAAATGACAATTTATTACAAAAAACTACGAGTTGTTAAAATTTCTTTGAAAATTCGTGAAAATCGGTAGATTTACGATCGCGCGGGTATATATACCTATGTATATCAACCACATGTCTGTAGAAATAGAAGAATAAGAAAAAGATAAATAGAAACAGGAAAGAAACGTATAGAAGTTGGATTGAGAATTTGTGTACCGCCCAAGCCTGAAAGATTGCTCGATATATACCTATAATATTAGGTTGTGAAAGTTGCGATTACCATTCGACTTGTAATTTTAGCTCGATTCTTGGATACCATCTGTATGCCCGGGGATCTCTGAGCCCGTCGGGCTTCCATACGTTATAGTTATATGTATTCATAAATACTCATACGTGTATTTCTACTTTTCGATTCACCATGTATGTATATCAGGAAAAAAATAAATAAAAATTCACAAAACCCAAAACTCGGAGAGGGAAAGTTGAAAAAATTGAAAAATCAGTGAAAATCAGAGAAAAAAAGGCTCCAAAGGAAAGAAATTTCCTCAAACTCAATCAGATTCAATTTTTACCGTCATTTCAACATACCCAGATGTTCGGAGAAATCAAAAAATTTAATTATAGTTTTTCACAAGAAAATAATACATTTTCGTGATTTATTGTAAAAAAAAATGTTGTAGATTTTCGTAATTCTCTACAATAAAGAGAATCATAGATCAAAGTGAAGATTGGAGAAAAATCCTGTGCGAAAAGCTTCGAAAAGTCCAAATAAAAAAAATAAAAAAACCAAATATTGTTACAAATAGGTATAATTATTTACACCAGGTGTGTATTGCATGAATAATTTGAAAAAAAAAAATAAAAAATCGTTTTCCGTTTTGGTTAAACGAAAGCCTGTTCCGAATGTGGTGTTCGGGGGCCCAGGGCTGCAGTCGGAGCCCCCCTCAGGCCAAAAAGTTGGTCGGTCCCTTTAAAACACGGCCCGAGCACAAACCTATCAGCTTACGCGAAGCTCTCATTTTTTCTTACAATCTTTTGATCTTTGCCGACTGATGAGTTTTTCTTTTCAATTTTTTTTTTTTTTTTTTTTTTATTTCTCCAGTTTTCAAATGTATTTTTCCTCCCAATTTTTTGCTTTTGTTTCCTTTTTCTCATCTTCACCTAGTGCAGAAACGCGATTCATTAATAATTGTCTCAACCGCGCGCTTCTGGTGAAAATAATTCTACCCATTTGGGAGAAAATTAAAAAAAAAAAAAAATTCTAACTTTTCTGAGCTTTTCATTAAAAATAGCTCTTTTTTTTCATGGTTTTGTGAAGGTGATAGTAAAATTTTTCTTATTTTCTTTGCGATGAATTACGAATAGCTATAAAGTTCGTTGGATGAAAAACTACAAAATTTTGTGATGAGATGGTGAAAAACGAGGAAAAGCTACATTCCGAAATTTGGAAAATGACAATTTTCGATAAAAACTGATCGATGATTCGTAATGAATTTGGATTTTGTTTGAGGCTGCAGTGTGCTGACCAGGATCCAGGCTGGACAGTATCTCCTTTTGATTTTGATTTTGATGGAAGATTATTCTGCCGATCCTAACCGATTCTGACGTAACGGATCAATTTAAGTGTTTTTCTGATTCGTAGTAGCCGCGGTATACCTACATATTGGTATACGGATACCCGTGTACCCGGGTGTAGTTGGTATCCTAACGCGAGCGAGCGGCGAGAAAATTACAGACTTGATGCCGAAGGCGGCTACCGACTCGGCTCTTCAAAGACCAGTCATTTCGAGACCAGCAATACGACTGATTAATGGGGCCTTTTAATTCGTCCATTCACCGATTCGGATAAAAATCTCTTTCCACTGACGCGTCCGTTCTTCGAGTACTCGCGCCGATTTCTGGTCAAGTTTCTTGGTGGTCCCCGAGGTGAAGAAAAATCATCAAAATACTTTCTCACCTTCCTTAATGATTTTAACGATAAAATTACGTGCAGAATTTCACTTACCGTCTCCTAGTTTCGCGTCATCCTCCGGATCTCGGCCTCTCAAAAGTCGGGAAATTGCAGAAACGCTGGGTGCACTAGTCCTGTCGCATATTCCTTCCTTGATAAGTCGATCCCGTATTTCCCATGAGAAAATCCCTGGATTGTCCCGTTTGTATTCCTCGATTCGAGCCTCAACTTCCGGCGTGGCAACCCTCGGTTTGCTGCCACCGATCACGCCAGGCCGGATACTTCCGGTTTCCTGGTACCGGTTGAGGATCTTTGAGACACATCCATGGGACACTCTGAGCTGCCTGGAAAATTGGAATTTGATTTCAGAGGAAATTTCGTGGGCTGGAAAGCGCAGTTGGAAAATTTACATCATCATCATCATGATCGACTTGAGATCGGCCGATTTTACGCACCTCGATATCACGCAGGGTCTCACCCCGGCTGCTGCCATTTCCACGATTTTTAATCGTATGTGATTCGGAAGAGGCCTGCCATTTATGAAAACTCCTCCAAGCTGGTTAACGCGTCCCTGACCAGGTATGGAACCCAAGTCTGCAACGGACCAAGATTTTTTTATACTTTAATAATGTCCGTTCGTTCATTCATCCTTTCATTCATTCCTTCATCCGAGAAGGCATTTCCGTGATTGGCCTTTCATCAATTTCAAACCAAAACAGAGTTCTCCATTTTGATATGGACATTTTTCAAAAGCTTTTCGTTACAAGCTTGGACTCATTTTCTATTTCGCAAAGCTCCAATTTTCTCACTGCATTTTTTAAAAGCTTCTTTCGTTCATTGGCGAATTTAGTAATACGACGTTCACTAGTCACGATGATCCCGAGAACCTCAGGGATCATTTTGACGTAGAGTTTTCCGAATTGCAATGTCAAGAAAAAACACCGTGGATCGATAAATTGCCGATTCGGCAATTGGTATGCCGGAAAAATCGGCGATCTTGGAACTTCGTGGATGAAAAAAGCTCCTGATTTACTAATTTTCAACTAAGCTTCAAATCTGACGATGGAATGAAGAGAGGCTTGATTTTCCAAGCGACGGAATTGATCAATGGTCAGTTCTGGTGATCGCGGAAACTAAAGGAACAAAACAATCCGATTTTTCGCCCCAGAAATAGTGAAATTTTGGTTTAATCGAAAATCGAGTGGAACGAAGGCTGAAGAGAGGAACAACCGTGTAAACCGAACCCATCAAGAAGTAGTTTTCCAAAATTGCGAGGATAAGGAGCGACAAATCCGGCGTGAAATCGTCCAGTTTGTCACTTCATTGTCAGTTCTAAAAGGCGGAAAATTTTCGGCCTTCTGTATGAGTTATGACTGCAGGGATACTAGTCGCTTTTATTCTCGAAAACTGTACTTCCGAAAGCCCCCGGTCATTCCCCAGTCCCCAGGCCACTATATCACCGATTTTACTACCCGAAATTCTTCAGCAATGAACTAAAGGCAAATTTCGGGGACGACGACCTTCCAGATTGCCCCCCCCCAAAAAAAAAAAAAAAAGAATAAGAAGGAAAAGCTCTTCGAGTTTCGTAAGAACCTCCAGTGCCCAGAGTTTCCTGGAAGAGGAACTCGACCCTATGATAAAAAACCACGCGTGCCAATTGGACGAGGATATAAATCCAGAGCGTCATACTTCGGGTGTATAGGTACCTTGAAATGGATATCCAGTGAAGCATGGTCGCATCATGGAGAAGTTAGTCGTAACCGTCATCTCACGCACGGGGCGCTTCTTGGTACCGCCGTTGTTGTTCTTCTTGAAAAGGTATTATAATCAAGAAAAACCGATAAACGTCACTGTGTCGTTGATAACACTGCACAAAATTCAGTCTCCGATTCCAATTAATGCCGACGATAGTGTTCAGTCCCGAGTATAACCGATCCGCACAATGTAGCATTAGCAACTGGTCCACCGAAGGCCCACTACTTCCTCTTCAACGATAACCCACAGTGAAGCGACTTGTCTTGCACGTGAACCACACGACCTTTAAAAACACACTACTGAGGGGGGTGGAAGGAGCTTCTTCCAACTGATCGACTACTTTTGAGAAAAATCACTCCGATGGATCCTGGCAGATCGGGTTCCTCTTTCAGACTGAGTTCCTGGGTATGACTGCTGTGGTTCCCTAGGCCAGGGAGGAAGAACTCGGTACCGCCTTCTTTGACTAGTTCCTGAGGACCCTGTGGAAGGGGATCATTTTTAATGGACTGGCCAGCAACAGTCCGGAGAGGTGGGAGTCGGCTGGTCGTGGCTCCCATGCCTGGGTACCCTGCCCACACCGCACACCGGTACATCATGCTGGTTCCTATACCTGGATTGCCAGTCCTGAAGTCCACATGATTTGCCTGAAGAACCGCTTCTGGCCATGGTATCTGCTTTGGTGCCACTGCGTGGGCGGGACCTAGCACATCGGGTTCCTGGGGGCTCGAAGCAACCTGCTAGCCACATCGGGTACACCGCTTCTGGACTTCTCACTTCTCACTTCTCACTCTCATAGCTCCGCCTTCGACTTTAGACACGCTCAGGCGTTTTCAGCTGCCTTATTATTACCACACACTCGTCAGCCCGTCTTCACAAGTCTGCATCACCAGTACCAGCACCATTACGCACACCCCTTGCTTATCGACTTACACTCGGTGCACCATGTTCTTAAAGTGCAACGCCTGCACCGATGAGCACTGCACGCTTTTTTACATCCACCAGGTTCCATTTTGTCAGGATTTTATTATCAATCTTGACGATGCCCACCACACGATGGAAGACGATGCACAATATTCTCGATCATCTTCATCGAGGCTACCGTTCAATGATTTTGCTACATATCCAATAGCTTCTGCCCAAATTCCTGATCAACCAATTCGCCCCGATGTGATGATGATAGTTTGGCAGGAAGCCTGTTACGTCTACACGCCATATTGTGATTGTGTCACGGTACTTTTACTCCGCATCCTGTACACCATGCGGTGTCATTTCCTCGATCAGTTTTCAAAATCGAAAGACAAAAAGAGAAGCGATGATGTGTGAACATTCCATTGAAACGTCCCTTCAGCCAAACGTTACTACAGAACGATAATGAACGTCGAAATCTTTGGTTCTGACTTTGGTCTTGACCGAAGGTCGAAGTACTTGGCTTTTGGGAACCGGTAGTCCCTGCAGTGGCGTTATCGGTTAATTCGGTCCGCCTTGGCCTCGGAGCCAGTAGCTGCTGGTGGGTTTTGGATACGAGAAAACTACAGCGAAGCGAAGAGTAGCATGAAGACATTAGCGAGTTTGTTTGACTCGGCTGCCCTGCGGGCGTCCTTTAGCTGCAGATCCTTTTCGTGCTTGCTTCTGGAGCCCTGGAGCAGTACGCCGCGTTAGCGTCACACTGGGGGTTGCCGGGGCTCAATGAGGGATCCTTAACGCGTGTCCTTTGCACTTTTTCAACAGACTTTTCGCTAATTCTACAGATTTACGAACCTCACAGTGCTCGGAAGGCTCCGGCTGCTGTTAGTTTTCACAAACAGAGAAGAAACACAATAACAAACATTGATACGCCATGATAATCCGTGTCTCGAACCATCGCGTCTTACTCTTCGTCCTTTTTCTCCCCGAAATTCTATTCCAAACCTCTGCACAACGATCTGCTAACCAAATTACACGGAACCAATCGAAAAAGTTCCAAAAACCTGCATCTCCTTTGCACATACGTAAAGGAAAAGAACGTCTGGTGGATTTTTTTCGCACATGGACCTTGAACCTTGATCGAGGTTCCGATGAGTATCTTCGTTATCCTTCGAGACGGGTATCGGATATTTGAAAACGGGATGTTGACCACGCTTCCGAGTCAATCAGCCAATTGAATATAAGACTCAAGTCATATATCAGCCATGATGAGTTTACGGCGTGATGTCGTATAGCCATCATTTCTTCATCGTCCTCCGCGACCTTATGGCGACCTTCGAGAATGCCTATAGGGTGAACACAATGGGAGACCATGGAGATTTACAATCGTCTTGGTACGGTGCGAAGGAGCGATTTTCTCCATACCTGAACTGCAGTTGAAGCAGGTAAGAAGTGCCTTCCATCGACAATTACCAACCCCGACTGTTGCCCTCCATGGACAGAACAGCCTCGTGACGAGAGGTAGCTTCCTGATGGCCGCTGGATGGCTTACCCGAAACCCTTACTGCCCCCCAGGACACCGTGTCAGGCAAAGATCAATTTTCAAACGGCCCCCCTGACTCCTGCAGACGTACGACTACCAACATTTGGACTTCTTTCAGAGACCCCATGCTGATCCGACGCTGTGAACTTGTCAACATCCTTGTCACCGTACCTCGCCAACGAATGTTTTTTCATTAGGTAGACATTGGTTGGCATGTTTCCTGTCTTGAAAAAAAATCAAACATGGTCCAAAAACTGCTTGATTCTTTGCCCAAAGTTCATTCCACGTCGCGATGTTATTCTTTCGATTCGAAACACCTGCCGCATGAATTTATAGCTATATTTTCGTCCGATGAAGACTTCTGCAGGTGAAACATTTTTCGGATATATAGAACTTCATTTTTGGACTAAGCCATTAATTTGCAAATCAGTGGAAGAGAAGTGGTCCATTTTTTGATAATCGACCATATCCTGTTTGGTCATTTTTTCAACTCTACAAATTACCAACAATCTTGACCTTATTGTAGTTTTTCATTGCAAATTGCAGTTTTCCGGAGTTTTTCTCCAAAAATTTACAATTGAATTATAAAAAACTACAACTCCATATCAAAAACTACGAATAATTGTACAAAAATTCGTAGATATCTATAGAATTATGTTCCCCAGAGTAGTTTTTTGAAAAAAGTATGTATGTAGTTTTCAGATAGTTTTCTTCAAGTTTTTTTTTTTGCAAAGTTCTTATGTTTGCCAATAAAACTAGCAATTCCTGGAAGAAAAACTACTAAGGTTTGGCTGAAAATTCGTAGATGTCTGGAGAATGTTCATTTTCACTAGCGTGGGTTGTTTTGATGAAAAACTATAAAGGTATGATGGATTATCTTCTTGGTTCGACGCCATATTGAAATTCTGTTATTCCCCGTGCGATAATAATTCACGGATCTATGCTACGCCTGTACACAATCGTGCTTAACTGATATCCGAGAATAGTTTAAATCGCAGTTAAGCATAAGGAATTTTCATATCAGTCTTGGCACGGCGAAGACCATGATTGGTAATTACTCGAGTGCGAGCTTCACGCCTTGATCAAATTGCCAGGCTAGTATATTCATGTATACAATTTTTCTGCCCTCCTCTCATGCTTCTGCATCTTCGTTTTTTTTTTCCTTCTTTTTATTCTTCTTTTCCTTTTTTCGCGTAATTGCTCGAGTACTCGTCTTGAACTCATGTCAATTTAGCAAAATACTGGGTAGGTATGGCTTTTCCATTCACAACCACCAATCTTCTCTCTCAAGGTAATGTAGTAGAAATCACTTTCAATTTAACCTAGCTAACATAAGAAACATCAGTTTTACTGAAATCCTATCAGTTTTTTTCAAGAAGTAACATACTCGGCTGCTTTCTGCCAAAAAACTGAATTCATTCGTCGAGGATTCGTTCGGATCGGTTGGGTAGTCGTCGAGAAAGTACGATTCGCGTTTTAGAGATGACGACAATTGGTAATCATGGGATTTCGAACTGACTCCTATATCGCCTTAAGGTGCCACGTGACTGTGTTTGAATTTCCATGATTACCAATTGTCATCACCTCGAAAACGCGATTCGTAGTTTCTTCCAAACTATACAACCTACCGGAATGAAACTCGGGACATTAATGCATTGCTATGGCAGAAAGTGGCTGAATATTTTACTGTTTGAAAAAACCGAATAGAATCCCAGTCAGATTAATATTTTTTATGTTAGCTAGGTTAGATTATCAAAGCGACTTCCATCACATCGCCTTAAACGAGAAAAAAAGTGTTTTGGTATTTTTCCAGATTCTTTTGGACCTCGACAACATAGTGGATGGAACACAACGTCTTTTTCCCATCAAATTCGGAACTTGCTGACGCGTTTTTTGTTCACTTTTTAATCCGAATGACTAGAGAGACTGAAAAACCTATTTTTTTTTAATATCAGGATCTCGTGATCCAGCCAGGTCCAAAAAATTTGAACCGAGTACCTACATCCGGTGTCTAGGAATTTCATCCTTCGGTAATAATCGAGTCTCGTTATTCGCTGGTTAGCCAGCTGCCTGTCTGTCTCCAGGACGAATTTTTGCTCGGTACGCCTTACATAAATCGGCTCGTTGTTACGTAGTTCGACTAATACTGCAAGACACCCGGCAATCCACACGAATACATGTTTATGCATATATCTATCCATTTAAACTACCATAATCGGTTTTTACACATTGTGCAAGAAGAGTATATACATACATAGGTATATACCTATATAGAGCTGATTGGGAAATTTTTTCGAAGGCCTCCGCACAACGTTGTTCCCGCGACGTCTGCAAACTGATCTTTTTTCTATTCGATCGTGATATCGTCGGTCGCGATCGAGTGTTTTATTCATATTTCATTATTTTATTGTTTCTTATTTATTTGTTATTTTTATTTTTATTCTTTTCTTATTTTTTCTTGCGTTCTCGTTGTTGTTGTCGGTTTTTTTTTTTTTTTTTGTTCTTCTTTGCTAATAATTAGAGCAGATACATTTGACGTGCATATAAAGATTATTACAAAAAAAAAAAAAAAAAAAAAATCGTCCTTCGCCTTTCGCACCCGTGCAACGATTTTGCAAACCGCGATAGACGATTTTCTAAATCGTTGAGAAACTAGCGTTGTGAGCAATAGCCTAGATTAAATTTTCGATCATACATATATCTCTGTATAAGATACAATATTTTAATCTCTAGTAAAATCCGGATTCTCTGCAGTTTTATGTTAGAAATTGTAGTTTCTTTTTCCGAATCGTAGTTTTTCGTACTACGTAATTGCAGGTAGTTTTTTTTTGTTTCTTGTACAAATATGGTAATTTTGTTACTTCCTTCTTATAATTCCTCGTACAAAATTGTAGTCCAGAAATGAAAAAAAAAAAAGAAAAATTCGTAACTGTTTCCTCACCGATCAGAGTGAAATATGCCACAATTATCTATCACACATCTTTGGGTTCCGATTTTTTGGTTCCATGTGGTAGAAATTTAATAAAAAAATCATAATTCTTCGAGAATCTGAATTTTCTCGAACAATTTCTGACGACAGAATTGCAGTTTCGAAGATAGACCCTGAATTATCACAAGAACCAACAACTTAGTCCCAAAAACTTTAAAAATACCGAATTCACCTGAGAATAAGGAAGCGGAATTTAAAAAAAAAAACTTGACTTTTAATCCAGACCAAAATAAATTCTCGGGGACAGTAAAAAACCGGAATTGCATTGGAAGTACGCGATACGATGGATTTGGAGAGTAAACTGTGGGATGATTCTTGCAGTATAGTAGTCAGTTAGCCGGATGAATAAATAAATGAATAAAAAAATGAATAAAAAAATGAGCAAACGAACAAACGGACGTATAAATAAATAAGCAAACAAACGGAGCCACGGGGAGTCCGCAAGCTCGTTCAACGGAAAATTCATCGTGAAATTATAATTAACGGGGTAGCTGGTATGGGGCTATGAAGATATACGGCAATCGCGGGGGCCGCCGACTGTGAATAACGTTAACTGTGCGAAAAGCAAACGATGAGAACTGTCTCGATCTAAAAAGTACACGTTCCGATTACCCCAATATTATGGAAAAAAGATAAAAATGAAGAGTAAAAAATACGTTTTCGATCTAAATGCAAGTCGGTCGTTAAAATCGTATAGATTCGATTTCAATCGTTCGGGCTTCAGGCGAAATTGTCGAAAAATAATCCTAGTCGCAAGACCGAGCGAGTGTCCTTCGCGTGTAGCCAGTAAATTATAAGTCCTCTTCTTTTCCTTGTTCTTCTTGTTCTTCTTGTTCTCATCCTTATTCCCATTCCCATTTCCATTATTCCCTCAAAAGTTGTAAAGTAATAAAATCATAAAACCATAAATATTTCATCATCGTCAATAATCCTCATTGTCCATCGAGAAGTCTGACTCGGAAAGGCGCAGGCCTTAGTCTTCGACTTCTTCGACTTCTTCGTCTAACTCTATGGCAAAAATAACACCAACGAAGAAAAAAATTACCAAAAAACTTCTAGTTACCTGAGTTTTTTTTTTCGTACGAAGTGCGCGTGAGGAAGTTCCTTTTTTTTTTCTTACCAAATTCTACGCCTCTTTCAGAATTTTTTCTTATAGTTTTTTTTGGAGTTTTTTTTTTTTTGCTTTTTTTCTTCTTACGCATTCGAGGAAGTTGGGAAAGGGTAATTTTCGAAAAACATACCTTATAGTTGTGCGAATGAATATAGTGCAGATAATTTACAAAAAATTTGCAGTTTTTTGGTAAACATATATATGTATATGGTCGTTTATCTCATACAAGCCAAATAGTATTTTTTTTTAAATTTTCTTCTTCGGCGACTATTCTAGCCTGAAACAAGCTGGATGAAAACTGATCGAGACGAGACGAGGACCCTGTTGAAGAAGAAGAAGAAGAAGAAGAAGAAGAAGATGCTGGGAGTGGTCGATTGTGTGGGAACAAACGCGAGGCGTGAAGTATCATAATTTCGCGCCGAGTTTTTCCCTCGTCCTCCTCTTCGTCGTCGTCGTCGTCGTCGTCGTCGTCGTCAGAAGGAATAGCGGGCAGTTCCTCGTAGCAGTCGGGAAACCATCGAGGGAAAATATCCGGAGGGATTACCGATCACGATCGAAGAAACGAAAAAATAAAAAAAACACAAAAATAAATAAAAACTAAGCAGAAACAACAAGCGAGAAACAAAAAATGAATAAAATAAAATCGGTACCCCTTTGAAGTTTACCAGATCCTTCCTCGATACTTTCCTTCTATATAAAAATTCCAACAGATCTATTTTTGTAGCATTCTGAATCCTAATGTTGAAATCGAATGAAAATCGGTAACGTGGAATAAATAACGAATCGACCATACATACTAATTGTAATATTTTAATTTTCCTCATAATATCTGAAAATCACGATCAAATCGACGTCGAGGATATTATAATTGGTATTTGAAATTTGGGGTATAAACCGGTGGCTGTGGACCCGGATCGGTCAATGCCTCGATCGGCAATCGATCGGTGCGCGATGGGATTACTCTTATTGTCCGGCTAGTTTCTGGTAAATTCTCACAGTATTTCGTGAGCATGACCTTACTCGAGAGTCGTGACCCGCTTTGGTCACGCCATTTTTTATCGCCGCTATATTTTCATCCGGTTTTTGCTCCGCTTCGGTCTCGAGGCGTCGATCGCTACGGATCTGTATCGAGGTAGCTGGTACGTCTAAGACCGAAGAAGACGATGCCGACTTGAATGAAACTCCCGAGACCGCAGGAAGAAGCCTAGGAATTCGAAAATCGGTAGTTCGATAGAACGTAGGATGAAAAATCTGTCCCCATAAATTCCAGTAACGATTTTTGTTCCCACGATACTAAATATCATCGAATCATGCTCTCGAAGATTCGGTAACCTCATCTGTTTCTGTCTCTCTCTTTTTCTCGCAGAAAGATTGCTTTCACATATAATTGATCTGAAAGATCGGTAAAAACAATGTAACACAACAGGTTTGGCAATGTCTAATCAAAGTCCCAGCAACTCGCGATGAAACGCTCGTTTAGTTCTCGCGCCCGGGAAATTCCCCAGCAAGATCGGTATGTGTATCTGCAGAATTTTCGTAACTATAAGGAAATGTCGTGCAGCAGTGAGAATCGGGTTTTGCGTTTGTTCAAGCATGAAGCGGTATAGATTATGTCGAAATCGGCGGACGAAATATCGGGAGGGAATATTCAGATCGGATGTAGAGATCGGAATGAATGTCGAATATACCGATACCGATCAGGTTGATCGATTCAAAGTGTCCCATCGACGCTGAGAAGAATAGAATAGTGTCCCATTGGTAAGATCGGTAAAAAGCCGGGGGCCACTTAGCGAACAATTAAATACTTAATCCCGATTTTCCAGATCGAAATTTCGTTTTGATTGCCTCAGTTGTCGGTTTGTTCTGGAGTCTAGACGGTCCGAATCGACCAGGTACCATCTGGCCGATTCCCCTCTGCGGGGCTATACGATCGGTTGGCTGCGGGGGACACCCGGTTTTTCAATTACTTATCCTACCAAAAGTTAATACCGTGATTCACAGAAATAGAGGTGAATTACCACGTACCTTATTTCAGTCACGCCAGTCGCTGGTCGCTGATCACCGATCGCCGATCGCCGTCTCCAGTCGCGAGGCCCAGCCTGGGTCCCAATCGCGGATGACGTGACGTGGCGAATATAATCCGCTGCTAAAAACAAGGAGAAATAGCAAATTGCTTGATTGAAAGTTGAATGATGAATTTCTGTTAGAAATTTCAGAGAAAAAAAAATAACAACATCCATCCATCGCCGTATAGATACTCATGAGACTGTAACGGAAATCGGGATAATTATGCTGTACGATTTAATGCTGCTTTCTATGCCGATACGTGCATCCAGCCGAGTACTGTTTTACGTAACCGATTCTTCCACGTCAATACTCCCCGATATAGTTCGCGAAAATTTAGCAACGTCACTCGGTAGTCGAGTTTGAAAAGTCGCTTAGTTACCAATATAACGATTTCATACCCGATTTCACACTGAAATCGGTTGGATTTACATTTTTGCGAACTTTAAGAGAATAATAATGCATGTATCGAACCATCAAAGGCATATTTTTACCGCTTTTAACCCCAAATCGGATCATTTTTTGCCGATTCTTTTACCGATTTTATACAGCGATTGGCTAGACTTCGGTTTTTGTAGTTCTTGAGGGTCCAAGAGCATATTTCGTATTGTTTTATCAATAAAGTGAGTAATTCGCCTTAGTAATTTTAGTAAATCGATACCGATCAAACGGTAACTAAGAGTGATTGGACGATGTTTTACCGATTTTGTCGATTTTTATTCAGAATGAGTATAAAAGATAACAGGCATGGTTCAGAAAGAGAACAGAATGAAGTGATTCTAACGATTTATTACCGATCTTATGATTCTTTGGGAAGGAAAAACTGATACACGAAATAAACGGATCTTGGCCAAAATGAAAACTCTCCAAAAAATGTTGAAGCTGTCGTGAGGATATTTTCTAAACATTTTTTCATCTCTTTCTTTTTTGACGTCGCTGTAGGTCGTTCCCCATACTCGATCCGGTGGTTCGACTATAACACACGGTTTTCTTCAATACACGAACCACGACACACGCGTCAGTGGAGTTTCAGATCGGATCCGAGCTCTCCTGCCAGTTGTTGTGTATGTATTATTATTATACACACGTATGTACAAAGAACCAACTGGTAATATACTCGGTGGTAGGAGCACCAGCACCAGCTACTACAGGTGCTACCGGCTACTCTGCAGCTTTCTCTTATACATACCCATATTATATACCTACATCTATAAACCAATACATACCTGTATCTTATATCAAGAAGACTGAGCGCTGAGAGGAACCGAGCGATGGATAGAAACGCATGGCAGTAGCCGGCCGCTTATAAGTGGCCATTATATCATTGATCATAAAAGATTACACACTCGAAACTTTCCGTGCATCATATTTATTACCAATTTTTTATTCATTCATTTTTTTTCTATTTTGTTTTTTTTTCTAATCGTTTTCTTCCTTATTAACATTCTTTTTTATGGTCATTATCGTTTGTTTATTATTATTATCATTATTATTGTTATTAATATTCTTATTGTAAGTTCGTTCGTTTCTTTTAAGGTAATCTATAGCGGAGATCATTTCAAAATTAACCTAGCTAACATAATAAACACGAGTTCTACTGGAATCCTGTCAGTTTTTTTCACGAAGTAACAAACTCGGCCACTTTTTGCCAAAAAAGCAGAATTTATTCGTCGAGGGTTCGTTCGGATCGGTTGGGTAGTCGTCGAGAAAGTACGATTCGTGTTTTTGAGGTGACAGCAATTGGTAACAATGAAATTTCGAACAGACTTCCATACCGCCTTAAGGTGCCACGTGACTATGTTCGGAATCCATGATTACCAATTGTCATCGCCTCGAAAACGCGATTCGTAGTTTCTTCCAAACTATACAACCTACCGGAATGAAACTCGGGAGATTAATGCTTTCCCATGGCAGAAAGTGGCCGAGTATTTTACTGTTTGGAAAAAACGAATAGAATTACAATCAGATCCATATTTGTTATGTTAGCTATAGGTTATAAGGCTCAAAGCGACTTGTACCATATCGCCTTAAGGCCAATTATTCAGAGTCACCTCCAGCGGGAGTTCTGAATCCCGTTTTATTCTCATTTCTGTCGTGCGAAGCGAGCCAAGGCACCACGCACAGGTGTGTTAATTCGTGAACTGACGCACTCTGGGGGGTCTTCCGCTTCGACCACCGCAACATAGGAGCTACTCTAACGTCTTATACCTGTATGTACGTTTCACGCGGTAGCTAAACCTGCACGCACACTTATTCTTTACTATGTATAAATGGTCCCATTAATTTCTCCAAGAGAAATTTACTCGCTTAAACTATAAAAGTACATACGCACCATGTACTAATAAAAATATCTATACGTATGTATACATACATATACATATACATACCTGACTATAATTGGCTCCACGTCAATGCGAATACGTGAATAAAAGAAACGATTGCGGAGAAAAAAATGGAGAAAAAAAATCGGTTCAAAAAACCGCTTTTTTATTCGATTTTTAACACGCACACGATCGTTCAATACAGCGGCGGCCATTTTTCTTTGGGAGAGACAGACTGCCCGGCGTCCCGATTCAAACACACACATATACATGAACGCAGATCTATAGGCATATACGTCTTCGATACCAGGGGGTTGTTCGGAATAGAAATTTCAATTTCGATTTCCGGCATCGGCATGGATTATATTCAACTACAGTGATATCCGGTGGCACTTATTGTCACCGGAAATCTTATCGGAAACCCAAATACCGATCGATTTGTAAAACTATCGGTGCAGTCGCTTCGGGAATTGCAATTTAAACTTGTAATTATGCTTCATACATGGGCAGCATGATCTGCAGCAGATATTGCAGAGTGTTAGTCTGACACAATTTGAGGTTAATTTTACTCAGCGAGAACATTTCGCACGTGGAGTGATGCCGAGTCTTCGAATCGGATGAAATTTTGAATTTATGGTATAACACGATTTACAGGGTGAATTCGTAACATCTGAACACTGAGAGGAGATTTCAGGTGGCCGCACGACTCAAAATCGTCAATTTTGTCAGTAGATTCTGACGATTTGATTTGTTAAAAATGACAAACAATTGACACACATTAGACCCGTGGCCACCTCAATGTTCAATATATCTAAGTGTTCGCACGTTAGGAATTCACCCTGTACGCATAGATCGGGATTGTTTATTGGTTCAGAAATTATGAGTATGAAGTAGACGCTGTATATGAGTCCATAACGCCCACTATGAAGAAGTTTGTTACTCACGGGCAATGACAAGTCGAATTTTCAATTGCAGGATGCGCCGGGCCCTATACGAGGTGGAGCGAATTTCATAAACAGAGAGATAAGTCGGGATGGGTATAATATGTGGCATACATAAGCTCGATCTCACGTCATTTGTGTCATATTATACCCTCATCGGGCATAACACGATCCTATACGACGACGACGTCAATTAATCAAGAGCCGAAATTCCCCGTGCCGTCAGCTGCTTCCACTAATTTCAAAATCATTCAATTCCGAAGGGAAAAAAGCCTGCAGCCGCAAACTATCTAGTCCGTTTCTAATCACAGTAAGTTTTACTACGTTTTACTCACATTTTATGGTGCCACGTGACTTATATGTTTGGAATCCACGATTACCAATTGTCATCACCTCGAAAACGCGATTGCTAATTTCTTCCAAACTATACAACCTACCGGAATGAAACTCAGGAGAATGATGCTTTGCTATGGCAGAAAGTGACCGAGTATTTTACTGTTTGGAAAAAAGTAATAGAATTCCAGTCAGACTCATATTTCTTATGGTAGCTATAGGTTAGGTTCGAAGCTACTGTTACCATATCACCTTATATGTCCCAATTTGAGAATTGTAATCAGCTGTTTTTCAAACTAGATAGAAAAAATAATCGTATATAAATTGCATGGATCTAGATGAAAGCTTTTTCATAATAAGTCTATAAGACGTTGCATTTTCAAAAAATCTTCTTTTCTGCACCGCAAAAGCTTACACGAAAAAAAGCCGGCTACTTTGGTGGCCGTATGTCAGTGTGATAATGTCATAATTAATTAGTATCGAAGATGGAGAAGAAAACGAAAAAGAAGAAAAAGAAACAGAAGAAGAAGATGAAGAAAAGGAAGAGAAGAGGTGGACGGAGAAAGACTAGGTATAAGATTGTGGCAATAATAGAATTGCGCCTTGCCTCGTCCCTTGCAGTGCGAAGAAGAAGAAGAAGAAGAAGAAGACGAAGAAGGCGCGTAATGACCTACCGCAGTGAGAGCGTCGAGCGGGCGACCAATTTACGGGACCATTGACCATCATCTCTGAAGCTGACGATGAGCTAGTAGCCGGTACGTCACAGATGAGCGCTGGGACGCTCAACTAACCGAGGCGACATTCGGATGATGCATGCGCACATGCCCCTGCACCGCTATACCGCCAAACTGCCATGCCAAACCCATATAGATCTGGGACCACACATGTCTTCGAATCGTTCAAAGTTGGACGAAATTTCATATTTGTCACTACTGACGCGGTTCCTATGATTCATTTCTCTATTCCTTTGAAAAAAATAAAATAAAATCCCCAAAAAGGAAAAAATAAAACCGCTTACCAATACAAAATACGTACATGTGTATAACCTGAAAATGTAAGAGCATGTCAGACACACAATTAGGTGTATTATCTAACGTGTAATATACGGAAGCAGCGAGACTTGAGGCGATATGGTACATATCGTTTCGAACCTAACCTAGCTGACATGAAGAATACGAGTTTTAATGGAATCCTATGAGTTTTTTTTTTGACGAAGTGACACACTGAGTAACTTTCTACCAAAAAACTGAATTCATTTTTCGAGGGTAGTCGTCGCGAAAGTACGATTCGGGTTTTCGAGGTGAAAACAATTCGTGATCATGGAATAGGTGCCCATATCGCTTTAAGGTGCCACGGGACTATGTTTGGGATTCCATGATTACCAATTGTCATCACCTCGAAAACGCGATTCGTAGTTTCTTCCAAACTAAGCAATCTACCGGAATGAAACTCGGGAGATTGATGCTTTGCTACGGCAGAAAGTGGCCGGGTATTTTACTGTATGAAAAAAACGAATAGAATTTCATTTAGATTCACATTTCTTATGTTAGCTAGGTTAGATTCGAAGCAACTTGTAGCATATCGCCAAGATACAGTAGAACAGAATACGCAGGGCGCATTACATCAACGTCGATTCAAAGTATGAAATGCGATGAAGAAAACCTGAAACTTAGAAATTTAGGATACGGAATTACAACTCATAGGCAAGACGTAACACGTAAGACATAAGGCACAACACGCAGACGCATCTTGAAAGATGCAAGACGTGAAACGTAGAACTTATGGAATATGCATAAAATATTCAACGTAGGATGTGAATAAAAACGAAACGGAAAGTCATACGACTCATATTGGCTTGACGTAAGACTTAAGACTTAAGGGGCAAAAAGTAAGACGTAGAACTTGTAACATACGAATGACTTTGAATCATTGCATATAAGTATAGAAATAAGTTGGATTACAAGTATATGGATGAAAGTACGTGCGATCATCTCGCAATTTTATATGTGTACAGTCAGCAGCTTCTCTTGTTACATGCATAACAATATACATATATATGTTTACATATACATGCATATAGGTTATGTATTGCTTATGGTTGGTTGGTATATCACCGCGGGATGCAACGTGCCACGTAGTCGCGTTAGCCGCCTACCAACCTACCTACCTGCCTACCTGTATATACAGATACCTATACATACATACTATATACACGTATACATATAAATAAATATACACCTATGTATAGTGTATATATCTAGAACTTTTTTCACAACCGAGAGCGAGCATGACGAGGCGAGAATTTCTCATTAACTGGGTCTCTGATATTTTTGTAAAATTGGATTTTAGTCCCAAAGTTTTGACCCGGCCATGCTCGACCATCGCTTTGAGATGGTAAAAAATAAGAATAAAATAAAAATAAGTAAAAACAATTAAGATCCAAATGTATTTTGGAGTATTATCGTCTTTTGCGTTCAACTTTTTTGATAAATTTAACACTGGTTCACACGTACGTAGATTCATTTTCCAAAACAGCAAATTTTTTATATTAACCAACTGCCAAGGAGTTTCGCTAAAATATTCTTTTCAAGAAGAGAAGACGATAGTTCTGCAGGCCGGGTAAATTATTTACCTTTTATTTTACCTTATTTCTTCAAAATCATCTTCAATCATTTATTCGTTTTTTCGTTCTATTCCTTTTCTCATTTTTTTTTCTTTCTTTTTTTTCTGTACCGTTTTAGCTGTTCAATTGCCGCACGTAGTCGTGGGAATTGAACGGCGAAGCCTTCTTCAACAGCTATAAGGATCGCAGTAACATCAGTACATAGGTACATACATATATAGATACATACATATAGGAAAGATGCTATCCGGAGTCCTCAACGATTTTCAGATTCTCGACTAATTGTGCAAGAAGAGGCGAGAAAGACAAACAAACAGAGAAAAAAATCACGCGAGACGTGTGACGTAAGACTTAAGACGTAAGACAGAACACTTGAAGGCGCGTATAAGACGTAGTACGTAAGACGTAAGACGTAAAGACGCTGCAGAGACGTAATGCCTGGTTTATGCAAGTCAATCCAATCAGTAGCCATGTATGCGACTGGAGAATCCTCTCCATTGGTCTATTCTTATGTTAAGGCACTTAAGGACGTCTGCATGAACCAGCCATAAGAGCCAGGAGTGAACGGAATTGGCAATAAATTTGTAACATAAAGCTGCGAGGGGCTGTTGCGCGGAGGTGTTGTAGATTATGTGGTCTTATACCCAGGCATGGTGGGTATTGGGTATATAACCCATTAATCGAAAGTTCAATATCATTCAACGTTCTCGGCGAATGTCTCAATCCACGCAACTAGCGCTTGAGCCACGTACGTGTAATGGATTTATCATACATACGTTATACGTATAAATATGTAGGTATGCATGTACATATGTGTGTACGTACAATATGTGCGATTTCATCGAAACTTTGGTACGTTTTATCAACGTCAGATACATACCTGATGTATGTATACGTATATATATTATATATGTATATATACATCACTACGCACGATTGATTCAATGGGGACTTGGACTTCATTCGTGAGCATTTCATTTCACTTCATTCCACTCAGATTTTTTTTTCATACATATATAGGTATGTATATATGTATATGTAAAGGTAGGTATATATCTGAGACCCAAACCGTTGATTGCTGGCTGGCTGACTGAGACCCTCGACGAATGCTATATACGATATTGTATATAGTACACCTACTATGGTAGGTATGCACGAATATGATCGAAAGAAATCAGATCCCAAAGCTATATACATACTACATATGTAATGTAATGAAATGAACGAAATCACAGAATACAAATAACATAACATATGTATGTACCTACATACATGTAGCTTAAATTCCTGAGTGAATTTCCGTACGATTTTTCAATTCAAACATGTCAGACTTTCCGTAGCATTTAGCGCAATGCGCATGCGCTGTAGCTTCTGGATTTTTTCTTACGGCCTTCTTATGGATGATTTTTCTTATGTAAAGCAGAGACGTGCATGGATTAAATCAATAAACGTCTAGGTAATTGCGTGAGTTGCGTTATGTGTAAATATGCCCAGATATATAGGAATGAATGAACTCCTGAGGGGCCTTATGGAATATAACCCGTATGGAAATGTGAACCGCAGCTGAGAGCAGAAGTATACAGTAAGATTTGATAAGTAATCTGTGAGGCCTTCGGCGTTGAAATAAAATCAGCGCGAAATATTAATGGCTAACTGTATTAATTCACTGACCACGCAGCCTCCGTCGCATGGTTATAATACCTACACTTACGTTTGCATTCGACATATTTCTACCACTTAAGTGACTAACTCTAACGAGCATTTTATGCATCTTATGTGTATGCGTGGTGTGCCATTTGGAGACGCAGGTGGGTAAGTCGGTACGTTTGTAAATCGAGTCGTATAGATTGGCATAACATTCATGTAGGCGTGTGTTTCTACCTGCGCGGGAACTCACGTATTTACAAAACGCAAATGCAGTCAAGAACTGTCGAGATTTCCCAATTTACGTAAACTGAAATATTCAAATCAAAATTGGAAAAAAATGTCTCAAAAATATCTATGGACTCGCTAGCCAACGCAAAATGAAATTTGACTCAGGACCTAAGACTTAAGGCGATATGGTACAAGTGGACCTAACCTATAGATACCATGAGAAATATGAATCTGACTGGAGTTTTGTTCGTTTTTTCAAAACAGTAAAATACTCGGCCACTTTCTGCCATAGTAAACCATTAATCTCCGAAGTTTCATTTCGGTAGGTTGTATGGTTTGGAAGAAACTACGAATCGCGTTTTCGAAGTGATCACAATCCGTCACAATGGAATCTCGAACCTACCGAACTAGATCGAACCTTCCCGAAGATGGCCGAACATCATCGGACCAGACCAAAGCGGAAAATCAGAAATTCGATCGGAATGGAATGGAATTCAGGAACATTAGATGTTTTAATACGAAAAATTGACGTGAGTGTGCTGAACAATGCGACAGGACAACTTGAAATTCGATTACGAAATATATTAGGGATAAGACAGAAAACTTGGGACGTAAGGCGTGGACAATAAAGGACAGAATAAAACTTAATACTCAAGACTCGGGACTTGAGAGAGTATAACTTCGGCAGAAATTTTCAACGTTTAAACATTTCGAAATTTGCATCTGTTTATTACCCAGGTTTGTCACCTAACCTTATATATACTTGAGAAGAATATTTGAAAATTTGAAAAATTGGCATGCTCACGCAATTTCTGCCAGAATGAAGTATCTTTCCTCGAAGTTTCGCTCCAATCGATAGTGTGCTTTGGCAGAAACTGCGAATCGCGTTTTCGAGGTGAGCGAGCGGACGACTGGCGAAGCCCTTCAGCATGTGACGGTTGCTCGATACCGATGAGACTTCGTATCGAATGCCCCATACATAAGTGTGTATTATATATTTATATATAAAAGAGCTCTGACTCGGCATTTATACCTCGTCACTGGGCTACTGCGTCGAGATAATATTTACGGATTCGTATAAAAGTTCTGGTTAAACTAATTGGAAATGCAGATAGGCGAGACGAATGACTAGCAGGCAAGTACCTCCATACATACCTACCTATGTACACTTCTACACCTATCTATATGTATCTATACTATTCGTGTATAAACTGTGATACCAAAGCAAAGCCTTCGGCCTAACCTAACCTGCAACCCGACTATATTATCGCAGCTGGTGATCCGGTATCGATATTGATACTTCGCGCGAGAAATTTTATTGTGTTGCGTGATTAAAGTACTTTTACAAGTTATACAATTACACTGCATATACCCATCGATACATATACAGACATTCCATGGTGATTATTATCAGTCCTGTGGAAATTGTGATTTTTTGCTCGTTTTGTCCACGAGAATTACGATGTTTCGTTGGAAACTATGAAAAGCTACAATTTTCAGATGAACAAAAACGATCAGAACTACGAAAAACTACGATACTTGAATAAAAACTACCTTCGCATTTTCCTGAAAATTGGTGCAAGAGATGAGGAGAGAAGATTTGCAAAAGTGTTTTGGATTTTCAATCGGTTATATTCCGAGGATGGACCAGCGGATTAGACAATTTCGTTTTATTATTTTGGATTTGTTAGGATTTGATCCAAAATGAAGTAGACCAAATTTCGGAATCGATTGCTCCGGTAGTTTTCGAGTGAAAAGAAGTTTTCATTTTTCTTCCCATTCATATTCCTCAAGACTTACTGAGTATTGGGGTCTATTGTGTCACTGGTCACTAAAATGAATGATACACAGATTTATCCAATTCCAGCAATTCAAGATCGGGGATCAAAAATGTCGGGCTAAAACTTCCGAAAATTTGTTCGATTCGCTCACTGAAATTGACAGTAGAATTTTTGAGTTCGAAGATTCTGTGAATTTTCAGAAGAATTATCCAACTTTTTACACAGTTTTTCAACACGACTTGCAGTTTCTTGTAGCTTTCGAAGAAAGAAAACAAGACACGGAGCGGGATTGAAGTTCCGAACGGACAAAATTCGGAATTTATTTGAGACACGATTCTGAGTTTTTAGAAACGTTAGAGTTCAGAAGTTGGAAATTCCGAAAGGTCAAAATGCAGACGGCTAAAAGATCCGTAAGTTAAAAACTCAGAGAGTTCAAGAAAGCTGTGAAATAAACAACGTTGCATCTCGCAAATTCCAAGATTAAGAATTTTGGCCTTTCGGATCTTTAGCTTTCGTAATTTTTAACCTTCGGTGTTTTTCTATTCGTAGTTTTTCAAATTAGCTACTCAGACTTTCGGGGAAATGATCTTTCGAAAACTCTGACTCGATAGTATAAAAATTCGGATTTTTCACCATTCGCAGCTTTTGGAATCCGCAATTCCATTCCCACCCCAAAGACTGCACCTTCTCGTGTCAAAAGCACAAAAACTGCGAAATTCACTAAAAATTGACAGAAATCCATAGAATTATTTTCACTAGGAAAATATTGAGGCCTTAGTATCTATCTAGCTGTCTATATATCTTGATTGCGGGACAGGAAATTCCTCGAGGCAAAGAAGTTGGAGAAGAAGAAGACGAAGAAGAAGAAGGCGCGCGTCGGAGTCTATAAAACTATAAAACTACCGATATTTTACACTCGTAGGTAATTACGGGTTAGGTGTATATACCATAACCATTATTATTACCTAATGACCAAATTACAGCTTGTACCCCTCCGGGTATAAATAAGAAGGGAGAATTTTGGTCGGCTGGCCGTCGTTCCAGTCGATCGGAACGCGCCAGCTCTTTATGGGGGTGTATAGATACGCTTAACCCTTCATTCCCACCTTTCACCTTCATTTTTTTTACCCTTTTATTAAAATACTCTTTTACCAACTCCCTTGCTTCCTCCCTTTTCCTCTTTTCCTCAATTTTTCTCTCTTATTCTCTCTGGGCGCAGATCCCATCTGCCACCCCTCGCAGCTACAGGTGGTAGCAAGCTTACCACATTTTTAAGGGTTCTCATGTATACAAATACATATGTATGTATATGTATATCTGCTTCCTTGTAAATGCTATAGGTAGGATCCTAAGTGCCAAAATTCGATTCCGGAGTTAGAAGCTTCCGCAATTTTTTGGTTATTTTGTTTCCAGTTTGCTTAGGAATTGATCAACCAATACGAATCGATCACAATTGGGAATTTTTCGAAATTAGAAAGATTTTTTATTGGAAATTTAGAGATTTTCTTCGTTTTTGCCTGAAATCAAAGTCGTTATGTCATTAGACGTGCAGAAATTTATTTTTCATCTTCTGTTTCATTCGTTCTGACCTTTGAGTCTCATGATTTTTCCCAAAAATGGAATCCTGAGAGTCGCGTTTTAGCCAGAACATCCAAAACTGCGACATTTATGAAGGCATAAAAATCAATTAGCCGCGATCTGGTGAAAGACACACACAGAATGCGTGGAAATTTCTAATTCATCAAAACTTTTTCTGAAGTCAAACCCAGAGGGTGTCGTTCGTTAAATTCTTCATTTTTCAGTTTCTGTAGATTCATGTGTATTCATTCATGGTACAGATAGTAGAAAAAATCCTGTTTTACCTAATGGCCTATAATTTGACTTGAAAGAAGAAACAAGATTAGAAAAATTTCAGAATTGTGTGTGATTTGATATGGAATTAGATATTTTGCTAATGTTTATTCCCTAGTTTTGCCAATTCTCAAGCACGTTTTTCCAATCTTCTATTTATTTTTCTGTGATTTTATCTATCAACCGAAGATTCGACGATATCGTATAGCAATAGTCGCGTATAAAAGTTGAGAGCTACTGAAACGGGCGGCAACTGAAAAGTGTAATTAATGATCTCCGTTGGCGTTAGTTCATTCATGGCTCGGAGAATCCTGGGCTGGTTGGAATATACGAAAGAAGAAGTGAAAAAAAAGAAGAGATAGATAAAGAGAGAGAGAGAGAGAGAAAAGTACGAGTAAAAAGGTAAGAAAAAAGAACAAAAATTGGAAAGAAAAAAAAAAAAGATGAACAGAAAAAGGTAAAAAAAAAAAAAAAAATTGGATCTGTATAAGAGAACGAAAAATGTGAAAAAGTCGAAGAAGAAAAGAAAGTAAAAATTGGAGCGCATTGTGGTGGCGGTTTTTTATCAAACCGAACCCACCTCGAGTGGTAGACGCCCGCGGGGAATTTCATATTCTTCCATTTTTGACGATCTAATTCCAGGAGCTTAATTACCTTATAGGCTCCTCGCTACTCTCCTCTTCTATATATCGCTCCGCCAGCAACCGACTTAAGAAAGCCACTTTGACTCTTATACTATAGGTATATACTCGTCGCTCCTGTACACAATGATGTCGTGGATTTCTCTTGTATACCTTATACCCTACCTACCCACCTACCTACCTACCTACCTACCTACATCAACCTCCGCGATATAGCCTCGTTCTTCGTCCTCATTGTCCTCCTCCTTCTTCTCCTGATTCTCCTCCTTCTCCTCCTCCTACTTCTTCATTCTATAATATACACTTCATCAGCTGTCTGGATTCTAGAGATTTTTCTCATTTCAAATACACAAGATCAACGCGTTATATTTACGCCCCGAACTCCACCGAATTCACTCCATGGAATTCGATACTGTTTGAAATTCATTCTGACACTATTTGAGGCTTTGACTGATAATCAAAAACCTGAAGTTATTCTGACACTCTTTGAGGTTATTCTGACACTATTTGAGGTTTTCAGCTGACACTGTTCAACGTTATTCTGACACTACTTGAGGTTATTCTGACACTATTTGAGGATATTAGCTGACACTGTCCAAGGTTATTCTGACACTATTTGAGATTATTAGCTGACACAATTCAAGGTTATTCTGACACTACTTGAGGTTATTCTGACACTACTTGAGGTTATTCTGACACTATTTGATATTAGTTGACACTGTTCAAAGTCATTCTGATACTATTTGAGGTTTTGACTGATAGTTAAAGACTTGAGGTTACTCGACTGACACCATTTGATGTTAGTTTTCTGGAGCGAGGTCCACTTATACACGCACGTGTTGCAAAAAATTTCAATCATCACAATCTAGGCATAAACTTGATGGTAGAAATCAATTCTTATTCTTATAGATTATCGCGAAATTCTGATCTAAACAATTTGAAAAAGTGGAAAAACAAAAAAAAAAACAAAAAAAAAAACTAAAAAAAAAAAACAAAAAGAAATCTGAATTCTGCAATAATTCTGGAGATTATTCACATAGAACAACTGCATATCGATACGATGATCAGTAAAAATAATCGAAATTTACGCACTTCTTCAACTCTATGAATACAATAAACATATTACGCTATATTATACATATTATATTTTCTAAAAGATTCCTGCAAAAAGCTCTTCAAAATGCGAACAATACTGAAAAAAGCCAAACTTCTGCGTAACATAATAGTATATTTTCATGTGAAAATCGGCTGCAGGTCTATGTACTACAATATATGTATGAAATAGTGCCTATAAATATAGATTTGTTGTAGATATAATCAATATATGTTCGTCTACGACGTAAATAGATACGTACGTATATATACATACGTATAAGAATATAAGAAACACACATACATAATTATACGTATGAATACAAACATATATCTTCGTGAGGATATCGAGAGATGGAAAGAAGAAAAGAACAAGAAAAAAAAAAAAGAAAGAAAAAGAAAAAGATTTAAAAAAAAAAGAGAGAGAATGAGAATTATCTGCCTCGCGCGATCGCAGCGTGACGGATTTAGATCAGCTACCGGAATTACCGTATAGACGAAACGCTGGGGTATATATACCTATGTGTGTATGGCATAGTATACATATATATAATACTATACATCATATGGTAGCCAAGTACACGTATGTATACGTATATATTCATACATATATACATGTATATACCCACACAGGATAAAATTCCTTCAAAGTACATACATCTTATAAGTATATACAATATCTCCACGTACAAGTACATAGGATACATATGTACGTATGTATATCATATATATACCATCTAAAACTAGATGGAAAACGGAAAATTGAAACAAAAGAAAAAAAAAAAGAATCTCTAGAGAGAAAAAGAAGGGAGAGATATAGGGATAAGGGTTGTATGTGTGAAATGGAGCCGAGCACGCCCTCTGATCCTTCGATGAGTCAACAATACCTTGTCCCTTGTCCTTTGGCTCGGCGTGCGGCTTTCGAGGTGTGGATAATAGTGCTTGGGACGTATTGGAATACCTTATAGGTTATGGTATAGATATAGGTATATGTATATAGGAGCTCCCGATATTCCCGATCCTCGAGCTGCGATGCTTTGGAAATCGGTTCTTTTTCGGCATCACGAAACAAATAGCGCCGCGTGCAGGAGATAAAGAGGGAAAGATGAAGGAAGGTAAGGATCAGGGGGATTTTAGGGTGTAGTTAATTACCGGGAGGCTATTATCGGGATACAATACAGGTACGCCTCCCGAATCTGGCTGCTGTAGCATTTTGAGACGAAGGACTCTAGGGTAAAAGGCTAAGGCCTATGGAAGGATGAATAAGGATGGAAAAGGACGTTGGCAGGGAAGAGGGTGGGATGCTCCTGATGCAGAAGCCGATTCAAGGAGGAGGAAAGTGTTTTGTTTTTGCCTAATTTGCCCCAGAGCTCATCTTCAGCTTCTTCTTTTCCATCTTCTTCTTCTTGTTCTTCTTCGACCTCTTCGTCTTCTTCATTCTTCCGCAGCTTCGCTTCAAAGGGGATTTTTACTTCAAGGCTCCGCCACATGTAGCTATACCTACCTACCTACTCCAGCACATCATCCATTCCAGAAACTTGTCAAGTCACTACTTCTTGATCGCGCCGACGCTTTACTTATTCCAGCTTCTGTTCGTTCGATCCTAAAACACCTCTGTGCACTTCACCGCAGGCCCGGTATGCATATATATACCTCCAACATAAAGTGAATGTACCATACTTATAGCTACAAAATTGACAGAATTTACAAAAAATTTACAGTACGTTGGAAAATCTTGTAAAGGATTTATGAAAATTCGTAAGATATTGTCATTATTCGTCTGCTGGAACAAAATATTTTCTCCTGCAACGCAAAGGTACCTGGAAAACCTCGAAGACTTTTCAATTTTGAAAAACTGCGAAACAAACTGCAATTCTGTAGAAAAAGTACTACGCAATAAGTTGTACATCGTTTATGGAAAACCAATTCCTTCCAGGAAAAACTGCAATTATTTATGAAAACCTACAAAAACTACGAAGAAATTACTATGTTTTCTCAATAAATATGAAGTTTTTTTTTTTTTTTTGAAAACTACGAGAATATTCTGCTGCTTTAATTATCATCGATTCGTAACATTTTTGCCAAAAACTGCAAACAGTTTGAAATTCTCTAGAAATTTGTAGAAATTTCGAAATCAATTACGCTGTCTAATGCGAAAATACAACATATGTAAAAAACTACAAGAATATTGTGCAGCTTTTGTTATTATCGATGCTCAACATTCTCCAAAAACTACAAAAATTTGGAATCCTCTAAAAATTCGTGGAAATTCCCACCACTTCTTTTTCCATCTAATTATGTATCGAAAAAATGATAAGCTACCTCGCGCGCTGTTCCCACGAATGTTCAAAAAAGTTGCGCATATCTTGTTCAGTTTTCCAGTAATTTTTTTCCCCTTTTTTTTCTCGTGAAGAGTGGGAATTTTGATTCGAGTTCAAAATCAAGTAAAAAAAAAAAAAAACATGCATCGCAAAAAGTGAATTTCGGAATAACTACACGTATAGGTACCTCCGTACATTCCGCAAGGGGAAAAATAGGTAGCGTGGATGGTGGAAGCTGGTTTAAGGGGAAGCCCGAGCCCCAGCGATCTCATTTCGAGACGTGAATGAGCGAAGCCGAGCGGTCGGCGTTTCTCAAACGGGACGAGCCTCGCGCTGGCGTACAGCACACCTCTGGAGGATCGGTTTTTTGTTTTTTCACTCCTCTTTCTTCCCACTTTTTTTTTTTTCTTGGTTTTTTGTTTTCTTACACTTTTTCACCTTTTTTCCTTTTATCATTCCTTCGGTGTATACATATATACGATCGCCGGCGAGAATCCCCACCCTATACATCCGTCCTGTAATATACATATACATACGTATCCAGAAGTATATATATCTATGTGTATATACGTTTCATAAGGATCGATGTAATACAGGGAGCCGCTTCGCCACAATGCATCGCATCACGCGCTCTCTATACGCTTAAACTAAATCTATATACCGATATACATCGCTATACCATAGCTCAATTTTATTGTATTTGTTATTTCAGCCTGATAGCATTTTTTATTTGACTTCTCCGTGGTATGTCTTCGATGATGTAAGACAAATCGTCATTATATGTATATTCAAACGTAAGGACTTTGATAATTCCTTTTCAGCTTTCTTTGCCGTTTTATCAATCCCTGAAGAGGTTATGGTAGCTCACCTCGGAAAAGCGTTCCGTAATTACTCCGAAATCGTACGAATGATCGGAACGAAACTTTCAGGATTATTTATTCGACTCGGCAGAAAATGGCTGGGATCTTCATTTGCTGGAAATTTTGAACGGAATGAATCCTGATTAGCACCTAACCTAAAACTACGCAATATATTCAAAAAGCGACATACTAGCTCAGTTTTTGCATTCGGCGAGGCAATTGTCCTGCAAAATTCGTTCTAATCGGTTGCGTGGTTCGGGATAAATCGCGAATCGCATTTTCGAGGTGAGTAAATACTAGGTGTACCATAACCTATTTCGAATCCTTATTATTATGGTGATTTGAAGATTTGAGGATTCGTTTATCAGCTAAGAATGATTAATTCTTGTACATACAAATATCATTTTTAGTGGTAAACGATTTTCGGAAACCCACCGCAACCAAATTCGAATTTAATCGAATACGCAATTCAGGTGTGTCGACGGGGTGTATGTATTCATATAGAGGCAGTAGGCAGGTACGGACAAAAAAGCGACATAATTTAGTCCGAAGTCCTTGTACACACGGACCTGCCTGAGGAAAGGCTATGGCATACAAGAAGGAACCGGTCTTGATCGTCCTGCGCAGCTAGTGTGGCAAAGGAGCAGCTAGCTGGCAGCGACCGGTAGGCCCAAATCGAGTTTCTTGATAAATTAATTCGCACCGGAAATGTCTGACAAGGAAATGACGTCATTACACCTTACCCAAACTGTACGGACCCCATTGTTATACTATATCCTTGCTTTTGTTGAGGTAAAATTGACAGTCCTCCGGCGGCTCACCTCGACCACCTCACGCGGCACATCGAAGGTCGAATAATGGCCGCGATCATGGCCGCAACGAGTAGGTCTAAGAGAAGAAAGAGAATTGGTAAGAAACAACCCAGAAATTCTACAAGAAGAAAAAGAAGAAGAAGAAGAAGTAGAAGAAGACGAAGAAGTCTTCCAACGCTATATGGAGGAAAAACTCACACTCCATGATGAAGATGACGTTGTGGTCATGGAAGATGACAATGAGGCTGAACAAATCATCATTCTTTCATTGACTCATTATCCTATGGATGGATATTTTAGTAGTGGAATGTTTCACGCATGCCATGGATGCTTCATGTACATACATACATACACATCAAGGTGGTTAGGGTGTCTCATGGTATCTGCAAAGGAGAAGAAGAAGAAGAAGAAGAGGAAGAAGATGAAGAAGAAGTCGAAGAAGGACTATAAATAAATAAAGCACGTGCTGGCCGGCCATAGCAAGGTCTATTATTAGAGGCAATTAATGAGACACGGTTTCTGTGAGGAAGTAATCCGTGGTAAAGCGCATTTTCCGCGCCCGAGAGGCCCGACGCAGTACCTACCGTCGCCACTTCCTTCTCCCAAGCTTCAACATTTACTAAAGATGCCTTACGTCCTGGTCCAGGACCCTGACACCATACTGGGTGATCAAGTGCTTCCGTATTCTTCACAAAGACACTACTGTCTTCGACATTCGACATGGTCCATAGAACTTTGCAAAAATCGATAAAGATACACCCCATAAGAATGAAAGCCATTTCACAGTCTCTAGTCCTGTAGGACCCATTGTGCTTCGAAATGCTTCCGATTTTTCAATACCCTGAACATAGTCAGGAACTTCATGAATGGCAATGGAAAATGGTAATTAATCGATGTCCACTCCAGTCTCAGTGTTGCGATTCACCCTGTTTCAGCTGGTAGGCATGATGATCATTACTCTTGGAGCTTTCGTCTTTGCATGGACCACACAAGCAGAGGAATGGCGTGTGCTGTTGAGACTTCACATATCGAGCGAAAAGCATATACATGAGAATAAAAAGAATGCGAAGAAGAAGAAGAAGAAGAACTATTAGCATCGACGCGTGCTGGAGTAATGGCTTATGGGGGCCGGTTTGTTGCAGTTGGCATAAGAAGAAGGCATGTGAAATATAGTGCTTTGAGCTCGGTGTGTGCGGTTGACACCGCTAACACCCGGGACCTCCCATAAACCGGCAAAACACATGTTGAGACAACTCCTCGGCAATTAGTCGGGTCACTAATTGCCACGTTTCGTTATAGGCCGCTGTATATGGTGTGGGCTGGTAGGTAGTTGGCTAGCTGGCCCAGGCACCTTCACATCCCACATCTTCTTCTTCATCATCATCTTCTTCTTCTTCTTCTTCTTCTTCTTCTTCTTCTTCTTTTGCATACACTCTTCAATTTCACCCCTTTTCAACCCTCCTAGTTACGCTCCTCGAACCCGACGAAGGGTGACCATCGGCAACAGAACAGAAAAAAGAAAATGATCCTTAATTTGGAGCGACAGATTCGAACGACCCTGGGATACAGACTAACTGTAATTGCTCACCATGGCTAAACTGATTATGCAGTTCCTCGCTCATCTTCTCCCAACTTCACTCGTCACTGTTTTGAGCAGCCAGTTGAGTAGGTAATTACCCAAAAGCACTCGCTCACCTCGAAAACGCGATTCGCTATTTCTCCGGAACCGCAAAACCGATCAGAACGAAATTTTGGAAATCAATACTCTATTTTGGCAGAAATCGGGCTAGTATTTCACTTTTCCAAAATACCCAATGATTCGGGTATTAGATATGAGTATCTTCTTTCCTAACCTAAAAATTAGCCATTTGTATCTTCATACAGACATGCAATTTGCTGTTATTCCATATTGGGTAAGAAGCGAGTGGTTTGTTGGGCACCTTTAACAAGATTATAGCTGAGTTTTGAAAACTTTTAGTCAACAACCCGCCTAGAGCGGGTCGGCGGTTAATCCGCATGACGAAAAATACGGTAAATGGTAAATCCGCATGAGGGCTATGAGGGATTAGTTAAATTTTGGGACATTATACCTAGACCGCAAGGTGCTATGTATATGTATACATCGTGTACATAATTCCGGACTGTAATACTGCTGAGTGAAAATGGTAAATACTTAGCTCGACTGAGCACATAAAACCGCAGTCTGTTTCCCGAAATACGTTTTGAAGAGACGTAAATTTGTCAAAGTTATTATACCCCCGCCACGCCCTGCGCTACCTTAATCCCATCAAGTCCCTAATCCTCGAGTCTATCCGGTTCTGCAGGGTTCCTTTCGGCACGCTAAATTTCAACTGGCTACCGATGGATACCTGTTACCTTTCCGTATACCCACATTCACTCTGTTAAATATTGTGACTCCATTTCCCTGAACACCTCGTCTCATCCCTTACAAGTCAACTCGAATGGGAGGTCTGTTGCAACCCGCGATTTCATTGACCAGGACCTTCGAGGGTCCTGGAGCTTCGCAACGTTCGTCTAAAAAGTATCGGGATCAGTTCAGCTGCTGAAGGTCCTGATCAGCCACATTCCTCTTCATCATTAGGACACGTTCTCCAAGTTGGAAACAGTCAGAAACACATTTGGAACCCAAGGGATGGTCTTGCAGGTCCTGTGGAACATTTCGTCCTGATCAGCCACATTGTTCTTCATCATTAGGACTTGTTCTCCAAGTTAGAAGGAGTCAAACGCACATTTGGACTTCAGGAACGGTCTCACAGATGCTACGGAACGTTTCATCCTGATAAGCGACATTGCTCTTGATCATTAGAACGCGTTCTCCAAGTTGGAAGAAGTCAAAAGCACATTTGGGACTTCAGGGACTCGGACTCGCAGGTCCTACGGAACTAACCGTCCTGATCAACGGTCATAAATATTCTGGTCAAGTGAATTGTCAGCGATGGAAATATGGCTCAGGAAAAATAACTATACGTTCGCCGTTACTACCGATGGGCAGCACGTTTCTCCGACGGGTTGTCCCGGACTTTTAGCCCATCCGTCAGAATATTTCAAGTTGTAAAATCATTTATACGATTATGGGTATACGACCCGGCCAAGGCTTCTGCACCGATTGGCGTGCCCCAAGGGTAATTCCGCTTTTGGCAAGACGTTCTGGCGAACGCCATCATAGCAGCGACCTTGAGATGATGATGATGATGATGATGGTGAGGATGATGAGGCCAAGATCTGCCGTTCCAAATCGCGACTTTCGACACCGTGGATTTTCAGTGACTTGGAGGGTTTGGACTGTTTCTGAGAGGTGAGGTGGGAAAAGGACGGAAATACACTTCGTGGCTTCTGTACCAGCAGCGTTAACCAGATGTGGTGAAGTTCGAGGGTTAGTTGCCTGGTTCAAGAGCTCCTCAGCCCACGCCCAGCCGCATAATAAAGTGAAGGCGTTCCCCGGAGGAGGACCCTGCAGTCCCCACTACTACTGAACAGTTCAACTTTGCTGAGAAAGCTCACTGCCCAAGTCAACATCTACGATGTTCTCCAGCTCCCACCATGCTGTCCTATCGCACATTGAGGGTATTCGTGAATCCGGTTAAACGACTGTGGCCTCTTGTTCTTCACTTCTTTATTTTCGCCGGAATTCAGTATCTTCTGTATCCTATGAAGGGATTCCAACGGTCCCGAATCCCTGGAGATTAATACGAAATTGGAAACTTTTGGTATCGTCGATGGTGTCCAAGCATGCACTTTTCTTACACCTTCTTCTTCATTATATTCTTTCGTCTTGTGATTCAGCGTGTGAGGGCAAAATGATAGGCTCAAACTGTTTCGAAGCAAAACATTATTGTTCTTCAGCTTGGTTTGGGTTAACATTTGGAGTGCCGGGTACGACGGGCTTTGCACACTTGCATATTGCATCTTTAACGATTCGTTCACCATCTTTTACGAAATTTTCTTTTCTTCATCTTGTTTACCATTGCTTTGATCCTTTTTTTCTTCTTTTTCTTCTTCTTCTTCTTCTTCTTCTTCTTCCTCTACATCTTCTTCGTTCCATTTCCGACATCTTCTAAATCATTTACTCCCTGATCTTTTGGAAAGAAAGATGTTATTACATTCGCCCCCAAAATGAATCATTTAGTTTTCACCAGATCTCTACGTTTTGGGGTCTAGAGAACCGCGTTCGACGATTTTTGGACTGATGTCTGGGTGTCTGATCAATTTTATGTCCGAAGATATCTTTCTCGAGAACGAATCGATGGATTTTCATGATTTTCGTCTCAATCGATGCGATTTTACGTTACTCAGAGCTGATTAGATTTTCGATTCAATCGGTCGACTAGTTTTCGAGTTATCGAGCGAACAAAATTTGACTAGAAAAAAATTTCAAACAGTCATATCTCGAGATCGAATCAACGGATTTTGACGATTTCGATCTTCATCGACAGCATTCGCTCCAACTTAGAAATGACTGAATTTCGAAATAGATCGATGCATAAGTTTTGTATCATTTAGACTTGCAAGATCTGCGCGGAAGCTTTAGGGCTGACCCATCGTGGCCAGCCGAGTTACCTGCGTCTTTTTCTTCGATCTTTCGCTATTGCTTCTCGATATTCTTGATCTGCGTTTCAGTTCACATCATCTTTAACTTGATTATTTTCTTCATCATCCTCAGATTCATTTCAAACGTCAATTTTCTCTCAATTTTGTTCTTCTTCTTCTCCTCCATTTTCCTCATAATTTTATTCTCCATCTTGCTTACCTGATTCTGCTGTTCATCTTCTCAATCTTCTCCATATTATTCATCATCTTCGTCGTCTTCATTTTCATCGTATTTCCCTTCCATCCTCTTCACCATTTTCTTCTTCATCTTCTACACCTTTTAATTCTCCTTTATATAATTTTCTTCACCGTCTTCGTCTTTTATACAAAACACAATTTTTCTCAATCACGTTCTTCACCGCATCTTCTTCTTCTTCTAATTCTTCATCTTGTACATCATTGTCCAGTTCATCTCCTCCATTTTCTTCTTCTTGTTCTTTTTCTTTTTCCTTTTTCATCCCCTTCGCCATTTTCTCTTTCATAATTTCCCTCATCTTCTTAAAATTAATCTTTTACCCAACAATTTGCGTTCATAATGTTCTTCGCCATGTTCTTTATCATCTTTTTCATCTTCGCATCTGCATTTCTGAGTATCACGAATAAGGTGAGACCAAAGTAATAAAGCGTTTAATTTTGCAGTCCTGCGGTGCGTAGCACAGTAGACTGCTGGAAGCAAATCTCAGGGATGTTTGCGGGAATCAAAGCGCGAAGCCCGAGCCATAGATTCTGGAGTCCTGGACTCCTGGACTCCTGGAGCCGAGGCCGAGCTGTACCAGCTACTTTTGCCAAGTGTAAACCCATAAATTGTATAATTTTCCGTGCGTCTCGCGGTCGGCAAAGCGGTGCGTTCTAAACGCCGCGTTTATCGACCCGGTAAATCAAATATCGTTCATAACACCGCGTCTCGCTGGACTACAACCATGCGGATGAATTAGTCCCTTTTTACACGCGGAGGCCCTTTGCCTTAGCCGCAATCCTTTCCGTTCATCGTCGTCGTCGTTATATGCGAATGACTGCAGTGCGCGGCAGCTTTGTGCCCTTTGAGAACGAGAATACGAAATTTCTCATATTATTTTTCTCGTCTATGGGTTTTTGAAATATAAAATTTTCTATGAAATTTTCAAAAAATTGCGTAATTAGCTAGATCGTCATATTTAAATAAACTTAATCGCTGGAGGCGTGAGGCCGAGTTGCCAAAATCGAAGAAAATCCTATGGCTTTTCACTTGATGCACATACACCAAAGTCCCAGTTATACTTCTTCGACTTGAAAAATTCTCGAGCGAAATTGTCCGCTTGATTTACGACGGGGGAATATAAAATAAAATTCTTCTAAAACCGGTCGCCTTCGCTGATGGTTTATGGGATTTTATGGGAGCTTACGGTTCTTCAGGACTCGCTGCCAAGACGCCAAGGTGCCAAAATGTTGCATGCGGCCTCGCTGCAATGTCATATAAGCCGGACGTGGCCGGCGTGTGGCCCGTCGGCGGTCGTTCGAGACTTGGGGGTCAGAAAATTTTTGACCTCCCCCCTCTCGAAAATATCCTAGCCCGTAATTACCCCCCTCAAAAAGGAAAAAAAAAACAAAAGAAAAAAAGGAAAATGAAAAAGTGTGACCATTTTTGCCAAAAATAAATGCAAATTTCCGTTCCTTTTTTCTTCTCAACGAGATGTGCGTGTGTTCCTATAACGGTTTCAGAAAATAACAAAGTTTATGCCAAAAGGGCAGATATATATATTTACGGCATTTGGGCCCTTATGCCATTGAATTCCTGTTTTGGAAGAAAAAAAAACCAGAGGCATTTAAAATTTTTTGCCTTTTGAATCAAATTTTACATCGCTTACGCCCTTTTTCCATAAGTCACGCGATTTGTGGATTTCATTTCGATGGGGACCTAGAGTCAAAATTGTGATTTTTTTCTCCTAGACGATGTTTTCGAATAGAAACTAGCAGGTTTGCTCAGTACGATGTACTATAATTTTACGACCAAATTTTATAGCTTGAGTGCCATGAAATTTTCATTGTCCTTTAATTCTCACTTTCCATTTTCACGCGGGACTACGAAGAGGAAGAAAAAGAAGAAGAAGAACAAGAAGAAAAAGAAGAAGAATAGGACTGGACTGGTGACCATGATGGGTGCAAAATTCAAAAAGCTCAATGAATTGGAAAAATTTTAATGAATGTGGGAATGCGGATTGCAGCTAATTGTAAAAATGGTGCACGGGCTGCAGTCCTCCAACTCGCAATCTCTAATTACGCTGCAGAGGTATAAGTTGATTGATTTGTATCAATTAATTATCGAAGTATGTATGTTATACATGTAAAAATAGTCGCTGTGAAATTGTTCAACTATAAATCACACTAGCAATAGTTATTGTATTCTTGGACGGAAACAATTCCTCCGCACTCAATAAAGGTGAAATTGCACGTGAAACGCGATGGCTATAAATGCCTCCATGTCCCCGTTGCCGATACGCATACTTCTTATACCTCTAATAATACGTGGCTCAAGAAATCACGGGTCTTTGCATTGACCACTTTTAGTACATACGCGTGCTGGAAATTTGAACCATAAATTTATTAGATTTTTCTTTTTTTCAAATTTCTATAAAATTGGTCGATTTTTATTCCGGGAAATCGTAGACGAGTCGCTATACCGTCGGCTTCGAATCGTTGAGATTTTAAGATTTTTCTTTTCCTCAATTCCACTCGCCAGAAAATCGTGCGATTCATTTTTGGTTCCTCCCGTGGGAAATTCGCGATCAATTTATTTTCAATTCTTGACTAAAAAACACTAATTGATTACAATTAATTAACTCCAAAATAATTAATTCATCGCCGATCGCAAATTGTCGATGTTTCACTTTTTCGCCTCATCACGATTTGATTAAATTTGTTGGATTTTTTGTATTTCTGCCCCGAAGAATTATGGCGGGAAAATAAGTTGGAGAAATTGTTTCGATTTCTGTATATTTTTTTTTTTTTTTTGCAATTTTGACCAGAATTCCTTTCTACCAATTTTAACTCAATCAAATTTCGAGAGGTTTAGCCAGTGGCATATTTGATCTTCGGATTGAACGAAATCGATCGAAAGTGGAGAAGATTTTAATAATTTTAGGATGAAAAGCGGCAAAAATGTATTTTCGAGAGTTTAGGATAAGGAAACACGTTATTTTCTTGAACTGGTGGTCAATTAGGATCTTTGGAATGATAATTTATCAAAAGCTAGAATCTTGAGATTTCAGATATCTCGGATATTTCGAGTATCGTCTGTTCCCTGATTTCGACGACCTCGATAAAGAATTGTCAATCTTTTGACAAGAATATCATGTGACTAGTGAAAAAGCAGAAAAATGGATGCGGAACTTCACTGTCAGGAATGAAATCGTAGCAATATAGTAGAGATCACTTCCAACTTAACCCAGCTAACATAAAAAACACGAGTTTGACAGGAATCCTATCAGTTTTTTGACGAAGTAGTATACTCGGTCACTTTCTGCCAAAAAACTGAATTCATTCGTCGAGGGTTCGTTGGAATCGGTTGGGTAGTCGTCGAGAAAGTATGATTCGCGTTTTCGAGGTGACGATAATTGGTAATCATGGAATTTCGAACAGACTCCCATTCGGAACTCCATGATTACCAATTGTCATCACTTCGAAAATGCGATTCGTAGTTTCTTCCAAACTATACAACCTACCGGAATGAAACTCGGGAGATTAATGCTTTGCTATGGCAGAAAGTGGCCGAGTATTTAACTGTTTGGAAAAAACTAATAGAATTCCAGTCAGATTCATATTTCTTGTGTTAGCTAGGTTAGGTTCAAACGGACTTGTACCATGTCGCCTTATAAAATCCACGCCATGCTGAATTAAGGATGACCTGAAACTTTATGAATCAAGAGCCAAATCGTTTCTCCGAGATTTTCGGCTCCACCTACGAGATGATATCCGAAAATAATGGGGGCTAGGTGAGCGATGGTACAGCTGTTTAACCAGCTGTGACGTATCACACCTTCCCTGAACTCGAGCCGCGAGTCAGTGAACGCCGAACGGTCCTTTTCTGGACTGGAAATAGTCGAGTAATTTTTTACCGGTCTATATGTGCTTAATTACTGTCTGGCGTGACCGTGACTTCCGGTTCCCAAAGGACCCGCCTAACTCCCAGAAAAAAATAAAAATAAAAAAACACAGGATTTGAGGATCGGGATTTTCCTTCAAATGCGTCTGAATTTTTCGCTCCGTAAAAATCACCAGGATTTTGATTTTCACCTACTGATAATTAATTATTAGTCGAAAAAGGACAATTTCCAAAATTCCAAAAAATAGCTCGAGGGAAAGTCGGTTTGCGGTTGATAGATTCAATGCCCGTGGGGAATTTTCCTTGAAACGTTTTACCAAAATTCATAAAATTCAAAAATGGGGGGGAAAAAAAAAAAAACTAGCCGAAAAATACGATCGGTGATTTACAGGATGGTCCTAAAATCAGGGGTGAGAAATCGGGATCGATAGCCCGCAAGTTCATGGTGGGGATTTCAGTTGTAAACTATCGCGTTTACTGCACTCGGATGTGTAAACGGTAGCCAAAAGAAGAACTACCAATATAGAGACCGAGATCCAAGCCGCTAAGCCTTACAGCCGGTGCGGAATTTTCGAAAACCAAATTTTATATACTTACCTACTGTTACTTTTGGAGTAAAATTTACTGGCCTGTGGGCACTCGGCGCCCGCGTGACCCAGTCATGAAAAACCCCATTTTTCCCCTGCTGGAACCCTGCAATCCCCTCATTGTATACCCGATTGTCCAAGAATTTTGAGTTATGACTTCGCGAGCGAAAAGTCCTCTCAATATTCGATGTGGGTTACCGGGATAGACCTAAAATGCGCTTTCCAATCTCGAGGCTAATCCCTATTGCAGTTGGCAACCAGGACTTCAGAATTTTCAAAATCCTAAATCGTTTTCGTTTTTGCTTGTTTTCCGGAGATGACTTCTAGGGTCTGCAAATTTGTATTTTATTCTATTTCATTTTAGTTTTTTTTTTTTTTTGTTTTTTGTTTGTTGTTGTTTGAATCGACTCGAAGATTCTCGAAAACTGTCAAAATGTCAAGTGACTAATCGAAAAAAAAAGGGTAACTGACATGCCTACGCCTTTTTGTAATTCTCAAAGGCAGAACTATAGCCTGAATTTTGGTTCTTTTGCGTCATTTGATTAGAAAGATTTTGCGAAATGTGGAAAAATACCGTGAATTATGAAAAGTGAGAAATTTTTGTGGATACGCCATTTTGGTATGCAGATTTTAGCGAATAATTAACTTTTTTAGTTGGCGAAATGTGATTTTTGTATCGTCGCAAAAATTCGCAATGAACTTTGCAGGTCGCATGTTCATGTCGATGGAAATTTTTTGCACTTAAAGGTAAAAGTATATCTGTTTTCTCAATTTTTCATACAGTAATATAAGATTGCAAATTCGTAAACACGCGATTATATCGCATACGGTCTGCGTGCGCGTGAATAATTAAGGCTTGATCGATTCATCGCATAATATTCGATCAGGATATAATTCCACCCTATTTCACGTACAAAGTTTTAAACGGCGTTTATATACCCGATTCGGCAGTTATTTTGTAATTATGTACCTACGGTGTATAATACGTAAAATGAAAAATGCGAAACGAACACCGGAGGCGAATCAGAGGAAAATATATATCTCATTTTCTTCAACAACTTCATTCCCATTTTTGAACAAATTCATTCAAAAATCTTGCCACGGTTTTTTCTCGCAGCAAAAAACAAACATCAAATGAACAGAAATCTGTTATATTCTTCTCGAAAATTCGTACCCTTTTTCATTTCATACCGTGATCGAGTAAAACCCATTTTTCTTTTCAAATTCAACTTTGAATTTGAATTTAAATTTGATTTAAGGAATTTTTTTTCATTCATTTCCATCCAAATTATTCCTAAAAACTTTCGGTCCTCTTTTTTGAATCGACGGTTGATAAGAAGAGATCGAAAAAAAGAGAAAAATTTTTTAATCGCAGAAAAACACATCACGCATCTCTGAAAAAAAAACCGCGAAGAACAAGATCGTTCTTATAATTCAGCAAGATCCAGTTTCTTCTTTTCATAAATTTATTTCGCACTTACATCTAAATCGTTTAAAAAAAGCGTTCGGTGGTCTATCTGTCGCGTTTTGGGTTATATTATTCGAAAAAAGTGTTTTATTTCCATCACAGCTAGACTATGAAAAAAAATCCTAATTCGATTCCAAATATTCCTGACAAAGAACAGGATTTTTCTTTGAGAAGCCAGCGAAACTAATTGTAATTTTCGTTTCATACAAATTTGCAGTTTTCTGATTCCATCAGGTTTCGTCCGACAACCTTAATGCCATCCATTTTGAACCAGATGAAGCCAAAACGTGATTGTTTCGGAAAAATGAACCCCAATTCTGTTGTTCAATAATTTCAAATAACGGATCTTTTTTTTTCAATCTAAAAAAACTCGCAGTTTTTGTTTCCACACGACCTCGACGGAAAATTTCGACCCAAATTTGTCATAAAAGCGTTTCTCTTCATTTCGAACTTCAAACAATAGGAGATTTTTTTTCCGGAGGTCAAGTTCTTTCCAGATTGGACGAATTAGGCTCCTGGATCCTGGTCAAAATTTGATTCCTGAAAGTTTGAGTCTGGGTTGTAAAATCGAAAGTAGAAATTGTCCGGACTTGTATAAAGACGGCCGCCCGCGGCTCGATGACACAGTTTTCCAAAATTTAGGGCCACTGGGTCTTTGGGTAAGGATCAGGACCAGGCCAGGTCGAGGCTGGCCAAATTGGAGAGCCTCATACCCTGCAGGATAATGTGCCAGTGGGCTGCAGGCCACGGTTCTGATTTATAGTCACGTTGTTTCTCACCACCATCGTCGGCTACGTCTTCAGCTACCGTTTTGGAGAAATGCTTTCGAAAATTGGACAGCCTCTAGAAGTGCCTACGATTTGGGAAAAGTCCTATTGGAAAAAGGGGAGAAATTCACAGACAATCTGCTGGCAAAACTGCACCTCTAGCCTCGATTTACGACGCCTCGCAATGTACGTCACGTGCTGAAAGCTCCACGCGGGTGGGGAAGGAAATATAAAAACGAAAACGAAAATCCAAACGATGAGGGCGAAAAACAACCCCACTCCAAGCCACTTCCCTTTCTCTGGACACTTCGGGGCACGCGACTTGTGCTCGAAAATCGAAACTAGCAGATCAGTGAGATCGGCTGGATACTTCGTCAGATTTTTCGAAATGGTATATATATAGTTTGAGAAGGCAGTTTGGGAATGATGATGTTTGGAAAATGTGCAGATTTTGGTCAGAGAAAATCTTATCGATCGAGACCAAGATCGTAAAAATCTGTTGATTCGTTCTCGAGATATTGTGAGATGAAATTTTTGTTGAGAATTTGAAAATTAATTGATTTCTTGGATAACTTAGAAACTACTGGGCCGATGAATCCGAAAATTTGGTCAGTTTTGGCTTACGACAAATGGCATCGATTGAGACCAAAATCGCGAAAATCCGTTCAGTCGTTCTCGAGATATCAATCGATCTAAAAACCACATCGAGAATGATTTTTTGGATCTTGAAAATGTGGAAATTTGAAAGAAAACTCACGAACGAATCAACGGATGTCGACGATTCACATCTTTATCGATTGCATTCGCTCAAACTTAGAAATGACTCGATTTTGAAACAGACCAATGCAGTAGTTTCGTATCGTTCAAACCTGAAAGATCTACACGAAAAGTTTTAGGGCTTGTACATAGTGGTCATTCGATTTACCTGCTTGTTTTTCATCTACACATATATTTGTCTTTCATTCATCCCTTTCATAAAATTGTTAGCATTTCTTTGCATCCCTGATGCCTCATTCTCTGGCCTTTTTTTCCCCTCGGAAGTTTCTAGTCCATCAGTTAGAGCTATAGGGCTGGTATACTTACAAAGGTGATGAATTAAAAAGTTATTAGCTCGTGGCTAAGTGGGGGGCGATTAATTTGCCCTTATAACAAATGCCGGCAGGACTTTCACCCTCAGCCCTCACCCTAGTCCTGCGCAGGACACCGACACGTCAGTCAGTCAGTCAGTCTCTACAATGCGGTGAAACCCTCGAAGGATAGGATACGGGTGTCAGTTGCACTGTGAAATTTCTCATCAATTATTAAACCGAAATTTTCTTCTCATATAACATATGGGAATTAGCCCCCTGTTATTCTTCGGGTTATTATTTATAGCCGATCATATGTAGGTATACTCGCGTTGGTTTGGAGGCACGAAAAAAACCAACACTTCCGGTTTTTCAAAAAAAAAAATCGAGTGCCGATTATCAATCATTGGAAATTATTACGATATTCGTACATACATTGGATAGTTTCTGCGGAAAAATACCAAAATGCCATAAGGTTATTTCGACGAGGCTGATCATTTCACCGAAACGAAAATTTTTTCAAAAGCTCTTAGGACAATACAAAATTACTGCATTAATCTATTTCAAAATTCGGTTGTTTCTAAGTTGGAGCGAATGCTATCGAAGAAAATCAGAATCGTCAAAATCCGTTGATTGGATCTCGAGATATGACAGTTTGAAATTTTTTTTGTAAAATTTTGTTCGCTCGATTACTCGAAAACTAGTCGATCTATTGAATCAAAAATCTAATCAGTTCAGAGTAACGAAAAACCGCATCGATTGAGACGAAAATCACGAAAATCCGTAGATTCGTTCTCGAGATATCGTCGGAAATAAAATTGATCAGACCTCGAAACGTGAAGATCTGGTAAAAACTCAACTTTTCATTTCCGGGGTGATTGTAATAACTTACCTTTTCACAAAAGCAGGAAGTTGGAAAAGAAATTAGAGCATTATACGAACCTGATGTCTGGACCCATAGCACAAGATTGAGATTCATGCAATCGGACGTGTAAATGAACATACCAAAGATTTGAGAATTCGAGATCGCACACACCTGCAGGAGATGAACCAGACGATCAAAGCGAACCTGGGTCTAAGGTTCTAAGACTATACGAAGATTGATCAATTAAATAATCTCCCAGTGAATAGGCGTTCGAAATGATCCTTGAAACGTGAAAATCGCAAGCGAAACTCGCTAGGCTTACGAAGCAGAAGAAGAAGAAGAAGAAGAAGAAGAAGATAAAAAGACGAAGAAGATGAAAAAGAAGGATAATTCCTCATGGCATTTATCCTTTTGAATGGTGGAATTGATGCTGGAACGGGTAAGAACAGCTGTGAACGTATGTATTTCATCAATCCACAGAGAGTAACTCATTACGTATACCGGCACATGGATTAGCACAATTTGCAGACTCTGCAGCGTCCATGGAAGGCTAAATGGTAATCGTTGGTCCCGGGTACCAAGTTGGGCCTTCGGTACAGCCTGAACGACCCCCAAGACGGTTCAAAGTTTACCTCGGCATGCATGGGCATTAAACATTCGGTGCAGTCCAAACGGTCCAGGTTTCAGGCTTGGCATAATTCTCCCCTGTGTTATTACTGACATCATCCGTTTCATGATGCCGTGATCGCGGAGGTATCACGTCATTTTACGGTATTCATTTATCCTGCGCAAAGCGCACATGACTTGAGCTTCTTCCAGCTGCTGTGGACCAGCACAGCTGGAATTAATATGGTACCGGAACGTGTTCAATTTTTTCTTGAAAAAATCATACACATTCTGGAGTTTCTGGTCCAGCTTTTTTGAAATTGCTGAACCTGATCCCACTCGCATGATTGATCAATAAAAATGGCCAGTCCAGGAGCGGAAAGGACCAAAGCCATGTCGTAAAGGATTCGGCGAGGACTTTGGTCCGATTGGACTTATTCGGCATCCGGTTTTGTCCTGAGGACGCATCCTCGGGGTGCTTTTGACGGAGGGAATTTTCGGTGAACGCAATTCGGTACGGAGAACATGGCGAATCGGTGGAAATTTCAAGGGCGAATTTCACTCGTTTGCAAATAACTCGACGGAGAAATTTTCGCCATTTTTTTTTGGTTTTTTTTTTTTTGTGTTTTCGCGTGCGAAGGACGATGGGATGCTTTCAGGACGAAATTCAACCCCGAGATGTCGCGTAGGATTAACGGTGCTTACAAATCCTTACGAGGATCTCCAAAAATCGGGTTTTGAAAACTGATATTCAAAAAAATGAGAACTTAACACAAAGGCGATTCATTATCCTGTCTTGGAAAATTCAGGATTTCTTTTTTTCAATACAAAAACGCGAAATCAGGGAACTAGAAGGAGTTGTACTGATCTAGTTTAGGCCCGATTCTCCGCTGGACTTTGCTTTTGAAAATCGACGTCCACCCGTTTCCTGGTATATCATTTCTTCGTCTTGTGATTAGGTCGTATGATGCAGGACTTGGACTAATTTCCCAGGGGCGTAAGGGTCGGACATTTTTCACGCTGTCGTTAAAGGGGTGCTTCGATTTTGGCACGGGCTTCCAGGGCCGTTCAGGATCGTAAGATCCTGGCCCTGGTAAATCCGGATCCTTGTAACAGAGACTTATGTCCTCTAGCATACTTCGCACCGTTGGTTTTTTACTGAATCTATCACGAGCATAAAATACTATAATTAATTCGCTGAAAATTGCATGGGATAATTTTAGGAAATTAGGATTTCTTGCAAAGTTTCAAATTCTCATTAAATTTTTTACAGCATTAATTTATATCATGTCCTTAAAAATTGACACTGATTTAGAAAAGATTGGAATGAGTTAAGCCGTGAAATTTCACAATTTTTCAGATTGTTGCTCTGTTATTCGATTTTTTTATCAAAGCCAGATGAAATTTGGAGAAAATGTAGAAGGAAATTTGCTGATCCGATTTATTCGATGAATCATACACACCTGGGACAGTCAGTCCACGTTCCTTTGTACCTGTTCGATCCGCCAAACGATTTTTCAAATTCGGTGGGAAATTTGAGGGGCCAATTTTCCGTATTTGAGGATTTTTGCCGCCCCATGTAACCGTACAAACTAGTCGCGTTTCTCGGCCCTGCAAGTACAAAATTTCGATTAAATATTAATCAGAAAATTTGCTGAATTTATCCCCAACGATATTGAATTCGGGGGGGTTGGAAAAATATCCTCTTCTGTCATCGGTCCGAATTTGAAAATCAATTTTCGCTATCCGGAGCTGTAGAGTAATAAAAAATTGATTCGAACCTGTGAAGAGGTCGTAGGGTCCTCGTCTGCCAGTTACTTTTTTCAAAATTTTATCCAGAGATCCGGGATGCTGAGAGTTGTACCTGCGAGAAAAGATTTAGCTGTAAAAATAGCCGAAGAGATATTCGCTGCAGATTCCAGTTCACCGAATCTTAATTTTCATTATTCAAAATAATTTCGAAAAAACAATGCTCTTCTCACCTGTTCGGAGCGATGGTCCAACTCCGATCTGCGTTTTTGAATCTGGGCAAAAATCCATCGAATTCAAACGTTGGCCGGCGGGAAAAGCCTCTCAGTCTATTTCGCTCGATGTAATAGTAGGGATTGTGGTTCTTCCCCGTGTAACCTGGGGGAGAAAATAATCAGTTAGAAAAAGCACGACAGCTTCGATTTTTATTCGTCGATCGATCCTTAAATTAGTTATTTTTTTACCCATCCTTTTTTTTTTCACACGTGGCGACGATTTTGACATTGGGACGAAGTCGAAAGTATCAAAAGTTACAATAGAATTTGGAAGAATATAATATGATTTCGATCAGTCATTGTACTTCGTTTTCAATCTGATTAAAAAAAAAACTGGTTTGTTATACGCAATAAAATATGAAAAAGTATGAATTAAGTTTGCGGAAATCAATCTATCGAAGAAATTGGAATCGACCTTCTCGAAACAGAAGCACGTTTTTTGGAAAGAAATCGTTCCAACGAAGTCAGAATAAAACCATTTGATTTTTTTGTTGTTGAAAATTTTAGGCGTCGCTCATTTCCAAATTCGATTCCAGATTCCGTCTGATCGATGAGGACAAATAATAAGTCGGTCCAAAAACTGTTTAAGATAGTCAACAATATCGAAAATATTCCTCGAAGAATTTGGCGCGTAAAACAAAAAAAGAGAAAAGAAAAACTAAAAAATTCAGGTACGTATTTTGCGAGGTTTACCTGGACCTGGAGTTGCTTTGCAGCGGGTCTTTGAGCCTCCGAACCTGGGAGTAATGCCGAATCCTGCAGGATCACGGATCGGGCATATGGCAGAGCTTTTTTCAAAGTTCGTTTCCGGCCAGCGTTTTAATTCGTGGCTTCCAGGCCCTAAAGAAGATTTCATTAGCTCAGGATCGACGTTCAGCCTGCGCTCGATCACTGCCGTGAATTCTTCAGCCGCCTCTTCTTTATTCCAACTGCATATTTTATTTCATTTTCATTTCAAAACGATTCCAGGCAAATTTTGGATATGCCATTTTATTTCCAGTTCGGATTTTTGTTTTTTTTTCTCCTGCAGGTCTCTTTCCGTTTACGCGAATTGTAAATTAATTTACTAAATTAACGTTTCTTTGAATCGTATAATTATAATCATCGGCTATTTTCCCCAGTTTCATACTTCCCATTCGCGCAAATGCTCCTCTGTATTCCCGGTTGCCTACCGACAGGCTCAATTGCGGATGAATCAGCGACTCAATTGTGTCAATTGTACAAAATAATAAGTGAAAATAACAATAACAACAATAACAAAATCGTTTGCATAAAACGAAAAATATTTAAACTACTCGCAGGCATATTTCTCAGGATATTAAAAATCAATTAAATATCGAATTAATCCAAGTCATTGACAAAACATGATAATATAGGTTTTCAGAAAAATTGGAAACAAAATGTAATGTTCATATTTAATATGCGATTTCTTTTGTTCCTTTTTATGGGATATTTTTGTCATGGGATATTTCCGTATTACGTTGAAATACAGAAGACTATCAAAGTCTGCAGTTTTTTCATTCTCAAAATAATTAAAGGTTTGGATTGCAAGTTCTTGATTGCGAAAAAAAAAAAATTATAATGATAATGATAATAACAATAAAAATAAGCAGAAATCCTCTAAAAAAATGGACCGAGAACTATCAAAACCTTTCCTCCTACCCAATCAGACTAAAAAATCTGCAGACTCCGAGAATTTTCTGAAATTGTAATCTCTCGATTTTCATTGTTTTTTGCTTGGATAATGTTCCTTATTAAAGAATCGATTGAACAGCTGCAGATTCGAATAAAAAGCATTTGAAGAATACTCCGATGAAGACCTCTATTATAATAGGTTTTAGGTTTATGATTTTCATGTATCCTACTCATATCCACAAAATTTGAGAGGGACCTTCAAATATTGTTTAAAGAAAATTCGGTATACAATATAGCCGGGTTTTCTTCCAAGTCATCGAAATTAATTGACTCCTTTGTCAAAAACTACTAGCGCAAATAATTTAGCAGATTTTTTGCATCGCTACAGTTATTTAGCGCGATCTATAAATTTGATCTTTGTTTTTTCTTTTTCATCAGAAATTCGTAAAAAATGGAGATATGGTCTGCAAATGAGTTAGAAATTAGAAAATCGACTTCTCCAAGACTTTATTGTAAGTTTTTTTCAATCGTTTTCTGTAAAAAGAAGTTGCAACAATTTTAAAAATATCGTGAAACTAGACAAAAATAAAAAAAATAAAAAAATAAAAAAATTTGTATCGCCTCTGGCGGATTACTTCAATTTTGAATTCGGATCTTGTCAATCTCTGCAGTGTATATACCTGGTAACTAGGCTGCTGGAGGCTCCGGATTTCTCGATTATCGGTTCGGGGTGGTAGCTGGTCCCTGGGGGTGGCACGTCACTCGAATTCGTTGCAATCATCGGATGCTTCATGCCTCGATTGACGGCAATTGCAGCTGCAGGTACCCCGAAGTTGAACGGTGAATGAGATTTTTTTTCACGAAATACGAGGCAACACCGTTTTCCCGCCAATTCGCAATTACTTTTACCCCGTTTTTCATTTCCGGACATTTTCAAAGTATTTTATTTTATTTTATTTGTTCGTTTATTTATTTATTTTTTTTTTTTAATTTGCAATCGACGCGGAATTAGAAATTTTCTGTTAGAGAATAATTAAACGAAAATAAAAAAAAATAATTAAAGATTGAAAAAGTCGCGGGAAATTTGAATCACTCAGCTCGTTTTCGTTGATAAAAACCCTTCAAACTCCTCGATTCCTGCAGGATAATTCAACTAGGAATATAAAGGTAGTTCTTCTTCTAAGGATCTACGAATTGTCAATCAAACTAGACAATTCCGAGTCGCCTCAACACATCTCTCGAATTTTTTCAATTTCGTCAATCTATTTTAACCCTCGTAAATTTCGTAACCCCCCGTGCTCGACCCCCCCATTAAGGTTAACGTGATAAACTCGGGCCGCCTACGCGTCCGTTGTAGAATTTCAATTCGCACAATTCAACTCGTTTTTTCTACTCTTTTTTTTTTCTTTCTTTTTGCATCGCTTTTGCGATTTTTATCGTACAACATCAAAGAATTGATTTATTTTTTAAACTTCGCGCGTACTTCACCCCTTGTCGAATGTTGATCGCTTCAAGGAGCAGCAGGAAGTGAAGATTCCGCTCTTACCCACCGTCGGTTAACGATTACCGTTATTTTAACCGAGTTGAAATCACGATGGTAATAGTTGGATTTTACCCACCGTAAAAAAAAAAAAAAAAAAATCGCGATACGAGTATTTCCCATTAGTCCGATGATACATGGTAAGTCGATAATGATTATGACTAACATACTCAGCAGGCGTTTTGAGAATCAATTTTTTTGTTATTATTGTTATGAAAAACTATGAGGAATCGTAGGTTTTTATCAAGGAACTACAGCGGTACCACAATTTTTAGTGAGAATCTGTTGGCATTTTTGAAGGGAAAGCGTGGAAAATAACAATTTGTTCTTGGGAAATGAACGTTCTTGATGAAAAACGACAAAAAATTGCAGCTTATTTGAAAAACTATCGGCAAAGCTACCATTACTTTGTAGAAAATCACCATTCTCGATGAGAAAAAAAGAACAAAAAAACTTTGAATTAGGAAACTATACAATTTCCGACGGAAATCTATAGAAAACTACAATTTGTTTGATCGAAGAATGAGATGAAATACCTTTTTTTTTTATTTTTTTTATAGCAAACAACCATTCTCGATGTATAACTATGAAAAACTACCATTCTTGGTGGAAAACTGTAGAAAAATGCAGTTCCTAAACTGCAATCCGAAACTCCGGTGATTTCGAGAAAAAAATATTCATTTTTGATAAAAAAAAATTCTGTATATTCTAGAAAACTGTGACTTATCGCATGCAAAGCTACGAGTAATAAAGATGTTTTAGTGGAAAACCACCATTATAGTCATGAGAAATTATCGAAAACTGCAATTTTTTTCCGAAAAAACTACTGCTTTCGGAAAAAAAAAAACTGGGAACTAAGTAACTATTCAATTTTCCCATGAAGAACTGCCATTCCTAATGATGAAAAAGATTTCAGAGTTTCAGAGGATTCAGGAGATCCCGGAGATCTCGGAATTCCAGAAGATCCAGGATATCCCGGAGCTTCAGGAGATCCAAGAGATCTCGAAGATCCCGGAGTTCCCGGTTCACCCAGTGATCCTGGAGTTCCCGGAGTACCCAGAGATTTCGGAGTTCCTGGAGTACCCAGAGATCCTGGAGATTTTTGAGATCCTGGAGTTCCAGGAGTTCCAGGAAATCCTTGAGATTTTTTAGATTCCGGAGATCTACGTAGAACTGCAATATTTTGGATGCAATAGTTTGAAAAACTTGCATATACACATTACACATATATTCTCATGAAAACCGAAATAGTTGGTGATTGAACTCGATAATCTATTGAGATCCCATTGAAACTTGGTGGAAATTACGAGTACGAGTGGAAATTTGAAGCCACCCTATACGTACCTATGTATAGGCGTCCGGTAATATCCCTGAATCTCAAAGTCCTGTCCGAGAATCCTGTGCGGGTGGTGAACAAACTCCTGCGAGATTCCGTCGTTTTGTACACGGCGAAGGACTCGCCTAGCCATTTTCTAGTCCTAGTTTGAATATTAATGAAGAATCCCACGAGGAGAAAATCTATACCTCCACCTTGATCGTATACAACACCAAGTGAGGCTGGCCACCGTATATATCGGACGGCACGATAATGCCCGCGTGCTTTCAAAAGCCAAGGGCGCAAAAGCTCGTTAGGCACACGGGGCATTCTCTGCCAAATCACTTGGCTTATCGTTTGACCTTATAACCATCATCTCACATTCAGCTATATATACATATATAGGTTAATATACATGAAACATACATTCTAATGGGGATAATTTACACCCCGGAAATTTATTCAAATATATTTTCGATTAAAGTTGGATTTTATTTTTCATCTTTCAAAGTAGTTTTTGGTAATTTTGTTTTTCTACTTCTAACTCACAATCTATAACATGTCTTGTCTGTTTTTTTTTGTTTTTGTTTTTTGGAAAAAGGTTCGCGAAAATTTCACAACTCTAAGGGTTCATTGATTTCGGCTCTTTGCAAAGCTTGAACGATTATTGCAAAAAAAAAGCCACAAATAGGGATAAAAATTTTACGAGATTTATATTGGAACGGCTATTTAGTGATAAATGACAAGTTGTCAAAATGGTTTTCTCCTCTTTTTAATTCATTCAATATTATACTTATGAATGAGTGAAAGTGATTTTCTATGGTTGGAATCGATCTCCGCAAGGAGGACAAATTACCTTCGAGCACTTTTTCATCCCTCACCCTCTGTGCTATTATATCGCAGATCAAATTTGTTCAATCGTTTGCGCCAATCGGTTCCCTAAATTACGAATCGGAGCAGATGGGGCTTGAAAACGTATACCTATACATAATATATATATATATCTGCGGTTTTTTATTCTATAACCTTTGTATGTACAAACTGTTTCCACTTGAAATATCAAACCGAATAAAAAAAATAAGAACTGGAAACAGAAAATAGAGAGAGAGAAAAAAAAAAAATGAAAATTGAAATTCAATGGATTTTGTGAAACAGGTAAAAAGATTTTTCTCAGTTGAATAAATTCATCGCCTATGTGGTTCGGTCGATCGTATGTATGTATCTATACCTATGTTTGTGGTTTATATATGTACACCCATTCGTTCATATATGTACATACTACATAAATATATCTTTGTGTATAAGTAAAATCAGAGAGAAATAGCTACTGGGGGGAGCAACAAGTAGCTAAACCCTGGTATATGTATATATCCTTTTCGTTACAATTCATTTATATGTTACATACATACATACATGTACACTATGCATATACGTATACGTATCGATCTTCGATGAAAAATGATATTGAGAATTTTTATAGGTATAGTCAAGTGAATAGAAAAAAAAAAAAAAAACTACTAGATTTCGAAATACAGTCTGCAAAAATTCCGGTGCGTTTTTTGAAAAAGATGTTCAATGTTCTGATCAAAATTGGAAGTCAACCCGTCGAACAGTTTCATCCAAAATTTGCAGAGAACATTTTCCTTGTATTTTCCAAAGAAATATCGCAGACAAAAAAAAAAAAAAAAAAAACTGATAGAAAAAAATGGCAGGACAAAAAACTGTCTTTCCTTTTTTTTCTTAATTTACTAAAGTTCATATTATACTGAGCGAAAACGTTGAGATGATTTTTTCTAAATTTTCCTATTTTCCAATGCAGATAAGAAAAATAAAGAAAAGAAACTATTAGAAAGAGAATTAGAGAATTCAGGAATCTAAGAAAACTGTAATTCTCGTTTGAGTTCTTGATTTCGCTTTTCTATAATATTTCAAATTCTCTGAGAAACTAAAACCGTTTTCTAGTTCTCCAGACCAAAATCGCCGTAAATTAGGTACTCACCTTTATGCATGTTCGTCAATTGGTTTTCCGTTTTTCAAAATTTAGGTAAAGAAATTGATTCGGAATTGAATAAACATAGGTATATACATACCTTTTCATTTTTCTTTGATTCGACAATTTTCCGGCTCTGTTTCTCTGCAGCTATATCGTTTATTACATCCGTAGTTACAACATCTTCAACCGTATATAAATATACCTATATAGAGAAAACCATGTGAGTCAATTAATTTTGAGATAAAAGAATATCTCGTTAACGTCACTCCGATTTTCGATTTCCGTTACCGGAAAGAAGAAAAGTCGAAAAAGTTTCCTCGACCTTTTCCACCGCGAGCAATAAAGTTTGTTTTACTTCAACTCCAGCTTCGTCTTTATCCTTTATTTTCTCTCTCTCTCTCTCTCTCTCTCTCTCTCTTTCTCTCTGTCTTGATCCGGACGGGCATTTATTTTGATTTTTCGCGTACGTGGGGAGGAAAAAAGAAAAAAAAAAAAAAAAGGAAAAAAATAAACGCGTCGCTGAGGAAAAAAAAAAAAAAACTGTAATCGCAACAGGCGGCAAAAAGGTTTTCGGATCTGTATTCGTGTTTAGATAAGAAGCTCGATCGCCATATAGCCCAGAGATGGTTGACCCCAGGCTCTTCAGTTCTCCAATTTTATTTATATATATATGTATATTTTTTTTATTGTCTCCTTGTATCGCAAGCTCCTGGGTAAGATAACGGATAAAATATTGTCTATATACTTTTCGTCGAAAATGGACACGGCCTGTCCGCAATATCCCTGTCGTAATATATACACATATAAATATATATACATATATATATATATATAATGTACATATATATATATATATATATATATATATATATATACAATATATATATATATATAAATGTATGCCCATACACATATGTTCCCGCAATCCGTACACTGCGATTTTTTTCCCCATCGCATGTGTTATTCCACTTCTGTTTATATAAGGGTGAAAAAAAAAAGCTTGACCCTTCTTTCTCTCTACTGTATATGTATATCTGCAAAGTGACCCTTTGATATATCCATCATAATACGAAATATGAAAAGAAAAAAGAGAAAGAGAAAGAAAAAAAAAAGGAATAAGAAGAATAAGTGAAGCACTCTCGCAATTTTGATATATATGTATATTTGATTGTAAGTATACATTTTTACGAGGGGGTTTTTTTTTTTTTTTTTCTTTCTTTTCTTTCACACCGAATTTACTACATAAATATTGCGAATTCAAAATAACAACTGCAAGATCGCGTATAGATCACTTGCGATTGTATATTATAATTCAACGGATTGATCGCGATTGATTTTGATTAATTATTTCTATTTTTTTTTTTTTCTTGAGTTATGAATTTTCCAAGCCTATAATATACGCGTATGATCGTCGTTTTTTCACTATTCAAAATTATAATAATAATTACGCATTTATACGAGTATATGTATGATACTTGAAACGAATAAACATGTACAATCATACATATATATTTTATATAAATATGTATGCATACAAATTATTTTTTTTTTAAATATTTTTCTGTACAGAAATGTAGTTGATAAATAGAAACATTAGTATACATACATATATATACATAGAGATCCATATATACTTGAATAACTATAGATATATATATACACTAATAAATATACATAGATTTTATAATTACATGTTCAGCAATTATATATAAGTGATGAATTGAGTATATGCATAATGTGTCTGCTATATTATAATTATATCTATATGGGGACAGGAGTGAAATTCAGAATTTCAAAAGCTGCAAAAGGTGAAAATGCCGAATTTTTCTATTACCGACTGACAATGAGAGTTTTTCGAAAGATTATACTACCTCTCAAGTCTACGTAGCCAATTTGAAAAACTCCGAATGGAAAAACACCGAAGTTTCAAAATTCCTCAAGCCAAAGATTCGAAAGGCCAAAACTCAGAATCGCGTCTGAAATAAATTCAAAATTTCGAACGTTCGGAACTTTTAAAATTCGGAATTTCAATCCCATCCCCCTGTACGTATGATTAGGTATGATTAAAAAGAGTACCTAATAATAATATTAATCATAACAATAATATTAATAATCTCTAATACCCGCAATAGACATTAATATTAAATAAATAATTATACGTATACATATATGGTTATATTAGGTAATCATGCTATACATGATATTTAGATGCGGAAACACTGATTTATATCTTATACAATAGCGAATCTAATGATTGGGAATGAGACTATGTATTTATGTACAATATACAATTGATGAGAAGCATATATCACTAATTAAATAAAAAATAAAAAAAAATTACGAGAATGATTACGAGTGGTAATATATTATGATATACCGATAAATATACATATATGTATTGATAGAAAAATAGATGAATATCGATTAATTTTCCCACCATTTTAAACACATTCGTCTCTAACTAGCTGCGCCCCAATTGCAGCGGTGTAAAGATGAGCGTGTTTTCTAATCGTAATTAGTCCGAGAAAATAAAAAAGAAAAGAAAAATTAATATAACAATAATAATAATAATAATATTGACGTGATATGCCGATTGAAATAAATATTTTAATATAGGTATATAGATAATATTTACAAACGTGTATAATTACGTTATGGGATGATCGAAGAGACAGCTAATGAGGGGTGAAACCGGGTAACCGGAAGAAAAAAAAAACACAAATTCAAATTCAATTAAAAAAAGTTAAAAAAATTGTATGATGTGTAAAAAAAAATGGGATCCAAGCGGTTTTTAGTATAATAATATCTATAAGCTATTCATGGAAAGCGTTAATCGCATAATTAATGTATATAAAAATGAAAAATAAAAATCTTATCACTATATTATTATCGACTTCATAATTTCTGATTCAGAAAAACAGTTACCGTAATTCAACTGCGGCAGAATCAAGTTTATAATCTCTGTATATTTTTTCTTTAATTGGTGTACCCGGTCTTACCCCTGCAGTGTCTATATGTACGTATAAATAAAATATGTATATATATACATGTATATAAGTTGTACTACGTTCGTAGAAATTATTATTGTATCGTATGTGTATGTTAAAATAAGATAATTTATAATGTTTAATAAACGTCGATATACATACGTGATAAGTATGTACCATTTGTATAACTAAATGTATACCTATACATAGTATACGGCAAAATTTCACATTTATAATACGAATATAGTATATATATCATGTATGTATTAACATCGCATAATTAATAATTATATACATACAACTATAATAATTATATCGCAATGATATAATTATATACGATCAGATAATAATATATTCGCCTGATTTATTATTTACCTATTTTTCTTTCTTACGTATATATTATATGTATTATTTCAAAGTTTCGTAATACATAGATAGGTATAATATATTTATATGTAATGTATATCTAGTTATATAAAGCGGATTTCATTTATTATTCGATATCTCAAAATTATTTGGCAACATTTTTAACGTTTGTGTATTTAATATTAAACACGCTTATACATACATACGCATTCAATAATCTACATATATACATGTATATAATATATACATATATACATATAAGTATGTAGAATTGTCGAGGGAATTTTCAAACGCGCAATTTCCCTGTCCGCGTGGCTATTATTTTTCCTAATTTTCACCACTTTGATCGACAGCTGCAGGTTTCGCACCTATACATATACAATAGGTATATGTGTATATGTATATAGGTATAATATACATATAGGTATATACGTATATCGGTGCATGTGAAAAGGGATTTTATTCTAGGCGTTGATATAAATTGGACGTTTCAATCTCCCCTGGGTACAGTACATACATACCTATATATGTATACATATATAGTATGTATAATATATATATATATATATATGTATAGCTCACCGGGTGACCCCAGGTGCGGTGGAGAGAATGACCGCATATATATTGTTCGTAATTTTACTTGGAAAACGAAGAAAATTCAAAAATGAAAAACCAAAGAGAAGAAAAAAAAAAGAAAAATACGTCATATATACTTATACATGTGGTTTATATGTATATCACACACGTATATATGTATATGGTAAATAACAGTCACGTATATTGTAATTTTCCTATCTAATTTCCCTCGACGAGTTCCAGGGGATGAGATAAAATCAGGTCCACCTGAAACGAGGTTAAGAAAAAAAGAGGTTCCGAAAAATATTTCATTTCATTCGAGCCTCGTATACATACATATAGATAATTATATTTATAAATATATAATGTATTGTATGTTACAATCGCATGCGGTGATTAATTTTTTCATTTTTACACTCTCATTAACAACAGAGATATTGTAATCACGAGTTTATCTTTCTTAATCTTGAATTTATATATTCATGATCTGATTATATATGAGGATAATGAATTTCTTATGGAAATTTCAATATTGAATTATGAGATTATTTAATTTTTAAAATTATTTATATTATTAGGTGAGCAGTCACGTGGGTTTTCAACGATTTCAAGATGGCCGATTCACAAGGAAAGTCACAAAGTGTCAAAAATGTCATAGTGTCAAAATGACATTTCGAGGTTAAGGCGTGCGTCGCGAATGGCGGGCTTTTCGAATGCTATCGAATTAGAAATCGCAATTCATCTCATCACTCGCGCTGTCGATCATTCGATATATTTTTGTCATCATTATTAGACACCCGATGACCGTTTGAAACATCGAAAAGTTTCAAAAATTGAATCCTCCTGAAGAAAAAAATAAAATAAAATAGGGATTTCTTATTGAAAATTGAGTACAACCCGCCTCAAAAAACATTCATCCATTCGATAAAAGCGTCAAAAATGGGTAACCAAAATTAGACAGCAATCAGAACCTCATTGGATAAAAAATCACACGAATTCTTTAAAAATTTCTTCATATTATAATTACCGGATTTTGCTTTTTTTTTTTTTTTCTTTGTTCTTTTATCTAAAAAATTGTTCAACTTTGATCGACAAAAAACATAGTACCGTGCACACGGGAATTAATTTTCTCCGTTAATTATGAGTACGGAAAGGATGTATGAAAGAAAACAAAAATAAAAAAATAAAATAAACTAGAAAAAAAGCAGCAAAAGAGCGGACGAGAAAGAGTGAAGAAAAAAATGTGAAAAATAAATTAACAAAATCGAAAAAAAAAAAACGTTGTAGGTTTACCCGCACATGTGTGTATGATAAATATATAAATTATACAGCTATGTGTACCACGTACCTACATGCCCCACACCCCGTTTGAAAAAAAAAACAAAAAAAAAAAAACAAAAAAAAAAAAAAAACAAACGAGGGGTTAAAAAAGCTCGTATATGTATAGATATAGCTGCAGGTGAAATTCAAATAATATACATCGGTGGTTTTTGCTCTTTGCTCTGTTCTCAGATTTGCACGAGATGTATGATGTATACATTTACATATATTCTTCATTATACACATGTAAAAATTTTAAATACATGTAACATACAGGTCGACAGATGTAATATATGGGTAAAATATATAAAAGGGTAGAATTCGGTGTTGACTCGATTTCAACCTTTAATTCTCTCTGTTATTTCTTTCTGAATATAATATAGGTACGTATACTTCTTGTTATATTCGTTGAATGAGGAAAATCCGACGAGGAATGATTCCGGAAAATGGGAACGTGAATCAAAAAAAAAAAAAAAAAAAGAAAGTAAATAAATAAATAAATTACAGGAATATGGTCAGCAATGAAATTAGGAAAAGGAAAGTACAGAACATTGCAAAGTATGTAAAATCACAAGAAAAAAAGAAAAAAAAAAAAAAATGGCAAAAATTATTTTTAAAACAACAAATAAATTGTAGTAATAAAAAATTTCACTCAAATTTATTATGATCGATCTCTGATTCATTTTTCACCCCATATTGCAGTCGTTCTTTCTATACACATGTTAAAAAATGCCCAGCAATCAAAAATGAATAACAAGATCAATAATACGTACAGCGAAGCAATTTTTTTTTTTTTTTTTTTTTTTTTTGGGTTACGATTTCGTCGAAGCTTTTTTTTTCTTCTCAATTTCGAATTATGGTTTATTTTTCCTTCCGGGGGTACTTTTTCCACTCTTTCAGAAAAAGTTTCACCAGTTGGCTTTGTCGAATAGTATAAAGAATATTTGACAGCCATGTGCGAGACGTTTAATCGATACCGAGAGGATCGTAAGAAGTGAATAAATAAATGAATAAATAAATGAATAAATAAATGAATAGACGAATAAATGAATCGATATAGATGAATAAATTGATGAAGAATTTCAAGACTCTAAAGGTACGTTCGAAAGAATTATGAACGAATATAGCGACATGGAAATCGCGAGTCTTGTACACACATTTGCGTATGTAAGTATGTATACATGATATATCGTGCATAGGAATAAATATATCAAATTCGTGAAATCTTTATGACTCTCGAAGACGCGCTAGTTTCTGCAGGCACGTAAATATAAGTATCTACATACGTATGTACACCAGATGTACAGGGTGATTTAAAATTCGTGAATGAATATTGGTTCACAGCCTCGATCCCCTTTAAAATTTCGATCGAAACTTTTAATCGGTTATTTATTCGTTTATTATTTTACCAAAAACTAGAATATCCGGTCATTCCTTTTGACAAAATTTTCAAAAAACAGAAGCAACTATAATCAAGTACGTTTCCCAAAATTCCCCCCAAAATTTGAAACCAAAATAATTTTCTAACTATCGATCAATTTTTCCAAACGTTATGTCCTTTCTTTTTTCCTGTTTGAATAAATTTTTTCTTTTCTTCTGATCCTCGTCGAAATTTGAGTCGATACTTGGAATTTTTTGAAGTTAATTTTTATCTAACGATTTTAAAATTAAATTTTTCCCCGCAATTTTTTCATTTTCTCAATTTTCCGAGGTGATTATCGACCCTCGTGTCTGCGGTTTTTATATTTTATTTACTTTTTCAAATTACTTCCAATCAAAAATATTTCTGAAATTCAACGAATCACTCTGTATAGTAGGTATATATATGTATATAATGTATGTATTGTGACGTTGCATTTTGCACCGTCACAGGGTGTCCAAGAACTAGACACCCCGACGAATCAGTCTGGTCGGCAGGCTACTCCAGAGCACGATAACCAGGTTAATTAGAGTAGGAATTAGGCAATTAAGTTAACGTTTCGATTAAAAACTTTCATGAAAACACCACGTGGACGATCCCAACCACCGAGGGAAGTCCGAGAAGAGTTCCTCACACGCTCAAGACGATCCAGAGGATGTCCCAGCGATGGTGCCAAGGGTTAGGTGAACTGAGTAGCCTATTAAAACCCCCTATCAGCGAAAGACTCCGACTACGATGCAGGTCATTCACTTCCACTTCTACTGGATGCCGTGGTAGCAGAGTACAGGGCTAGGTGAAAGAAGTAACCTAACAAAGCCTCCTACTACCGACGACCTCTCGGCCAGGAGCCGAACCAGCCACCAACTTCTACCCGTCCAGTTTCGTACCGTCTCGTCGTGTTGGCCCAGAAAGCTCACGACAAAACTTCGATGCAGATTTGCTACCTCGTGGGAGGGGGTTCAGCTGACCCCCCGCGACGCTCATGGTGTTATTGGAGCAAGGATCCGGGACAGGGTTGTTCCAATACCAGCCAGATCCTTCGGTGAGGCAAGCCTCAGGTGGGTGGACAACCGAAGTGCACTTCTACATCGACGAAAACCTGGAGAGTAACCTGAAAGTAATGTATCATACCGTATCGCTTTGAGAATACGAGGGAATCAGATTCAAAATCTTGGACAAACGCGCCGAGCGTAGCGATACGCCAGAATCCGCTACAGAAGAAAGACGGTTGCCACCCGACACCCCAGCGACCGAGCGGAATCGCCGCTCGACGACAGGAGAGCCGGGAGTTCCGCGCTCGCAGAGAACTTCACACCCGATCGCACCACCAAATCGGCGGTACGAAGGGAATTGGGCCAATCAACGGACACCTTGACACCTATTCGTCAAAACATCACCTTAGATGACGTCACGAGATGCCCAGCGGCCGAGTGAACTTCCAGGACTCCATCTCTTCTGCGTTCGACTGCCGACCACGACACATCGTCTTCGTTATCGTTCCGCTTTTGTATTGCTTCTGTATTTGAGCTATTGAGTAAATTTAGAGTAGTTTTTGAGTCAGTTAAAAGAAAAGAAAAGAAAGTGCTAAGAAGCTGATCTGTTTAGTAAGGTAAGCCTGAATCTTTTTGTGAAGCCACGAATTAATCTGTAAAGTTCCGTATCGTATCGATTACGATTTTTGAGTAAGTTCGTAGATCGTCGCGTGGCGGGTAGCCGAGAAAGCTCCGTTCCACCGACGTTCTTTTGAGTTATGGTTTCGTATCGAGTCTGTTTAGTAATTTGAGCTTTACGCTTTAAAATCTGCTGTTTGATGCAAATTAATTCGTGACTGGCTGTACTGATTTTCGCATAGTAATTTGGAAACTAGGTTTCCCGTGAATTTTGATGTAGTTAGTATTTTGCTTAGCTTGATTATTTGAGTACGTTGAGTATTTTGAGAATTTTGATTGCTTGTGTAAGTTAAGTATTTTGAGATTAGTGAGATCTAATTAATAACCTGTTATCGTCTCTGGAGTATTGCGAACGCAGTTGTAGCCGGGGAAAATTAGTATAATGCTGCATTTTGCGAATAAGTTAGGTTAGAATTTGGTATCGTCTCGTCTAGCGAGCGATCTTCCCCGTTAATGTTAATTATTTCGTAAGATAATTTGCTTGTTGGATTTGTTTAGCCTGATTCTGATATCGTTTCGCAACGATTATATTTTGTATCGAGTCAATAATTGCTTGAAATCGCTATTTGCTTGAATCGCTAATTGCTTGAATTGTTTGCTATGTAATTGTTTTCTGCTTTCGATCGCTTTTTGGAAATTTGATTTTGTTAATTAATAACGTTTCGGATGATTACTTTATTGTTGAGTACTTGGCTTGTTTATTTGGATTTATGATTATTGGAAAATATATGGGCTAAATACCCACTTAAGGATCTTTGATTTTGTTTATTGCGTATTTGAGTAACTAATCATTGGCAGGCCCGACCCCTCTACCTTTACGAGTGCTGAGTAGCCGTGCAAAGCCGTCGTAATTCCTCTGGCATTAACATCTTTGAATTATCTATTTGAATTCGTCTATTGAGAAATCTGACGTTAAAGAACGTCTGGCGCCCAACCGGAATATTGCATTTGTTAAGTTATTGTTGCTAGAATTTAACCAGAGACTGCGCCGTAGGGTAACGCGTGGAGTTAATCCCTTCCTCGCCAAAACGTGCGTTACAAAATGGCGCCCAACGTGGGGCCACGCCAATAAACAAAAGGGATAAACTTAGATAATCCTCCGAAACAATAATTTTCCTAATCCGTCTATCGTATCGTTATCTTCAAGTCAAGCATAAGAAACTGTTTTTATCGTATCGTTCCTTAATCCCCAAACTCTCTGAACTAGGATTGACTGACTGAAAAACCGTTAGATTTGAATTTGCTTGTACACAAGGTCATAGGGTAACAACAAGTCGAGAGCCCGGTACGCTCGCACCCAAAGCAGCGTTGCCACGTATCCAACACAACGACTAAACCCCTAGCGTCCAACACATGGCCCAATCGCCCTCAGAGGACGCGTGGATTTATTTGTTGACAGCGGAAGACTTAAAGGTCGAACTATCTCGTCGTTCACTTGATACAACCGGTACCGTCCCGACCCTCCGTGATCGTTTGCTACGATTTGCCAAATATATTCGCGGAGAAATCATGGATCTTCCAGAAAAAGAAAAACTCGATAGTCCCCCGGAAGGTACACAAACTTTGCAAGTACCAAGCGAACAAGCGAGTCCGCAATCAACCACGGCAATTGTCCCACCAAACCCAAACATCTCAGGAGTAGAAGAAATACTCACGGACCAAAACAACATACCACCACAGACTTCGGATGCGTCAAATCAAAACATAGTCGACCCACCGATCGAGCCACCTCGTGTGCTACCTCGGGAGCCCCTCGAGCCCTCCACCACTCCTCGTCTTAACGTACCGCGCGATAATCCCCTCGAACCCCAAATACAAATTCGAGAGTCGCACGGAGAATCCGCGTATGTGTTGCACCGGCAACCATATAATCCCGTGCAGCGCGAATTTCGAAACGAAGAGCCTCGTAGATCGAACAACGAGTGGCCAGATTACCAGTATGATCCATCTCAAAATTTTCCTCCGAATCCGTTCCCTTATTATCGTCCCGCCCCGGAATACCCCGCGTATAACCAACGCAGCAGCGGACTTTCTCGTCCTGCCAACTCACCTACACCTTTCGCGGCTTTTGATGTAATGAGGAAATGGAATCTTAAATTTTCGGGCAGTAGAAATGAGGACGCGGAAGCATTCCTCACTCGAATTCGAGACGGCCGATTATTGTTTAATCTCCGAGATACTGACATAATCCACAGCTTACCTTTCTTCCTATCTGGAGTTGCTCTGTATTGGTATCGCGGTATAATAGATAGATGCAGGACCTTTCGTGACCTCGAGACTATTTGGCGCGATCGTTTCACAGATCCAAGTTTACAATTCTCACTTCGGGAAGAAATTCGTAGGCGTACGCAGGGAGAAAACGAACCTGTGGCCGATTACCTCACATACATGCGAGCGTTCTTTGATAGATTACACCCTCCGTGGCCAGTTGATGAACAACTTGACTACGCGTACAGAAACCTTCTACCTAGATTCCACATTTTAATTCGACGCGAAGAAATTCAGAGCATAGACGACCTCGAATATCTTACTCGTAGAATGGAAGTTAATTTTCGGACCGCAGTAACGTATCGACCCCCACCTACTCCAGAACAGTCATTACTACCCGAATTAGCGTATCGCGGGTCACGTGCCAAAACACGTCCGATAGTAACCACTTTAGCGAACCTCGTACTCTGTGACGAATCAGAATACGACCTGGACACGCCTCCGGCGGAAAGTTTAAATGCTACACAAAACAGTCCTTCGGGAAATCGCGGGAAGAACAATAACCAACCTCAAAGTAGACCCGGTAATAACAAACCGAATACTTCGGCAAATAATCAGGGACCGACTCCACCCGCTAACGTACCGAGACCTAACCCACCTGCGAGTAATCCTTTCCTAACCGTCGAGCAAGCTTTAGCTACGCCTCCAGTAAGAATTTTGAATTGCTATAACTGTCACCAATCCGGACACGGGCATCGAGAATGCACCGAACCACGAAACGTTTTCTGCTATCGATGCGGAAATTGGGGAGTAATTAAACCTAACTGTCCACGTTGTTCGGGAAATGCATCAGGGAATCCGCCGAGCGGGCAACAGAGAATCCCTTAAGTCCGCCCGCAACCCTAGAAAATCTCGTATCGCCCACGCCATCCGCGGAATTTTGTAGTCCAATACAATCACCTCATGGTTCTTCACTTCTCTTCATAACAATTCAAATCTTAGGTCATAGTTTAGAAGCTCTATTCGATTGTGGTTCCTCAGGCACCTTTTTAGGCGCAGAAGCCTTGCCTTTACTCGAGTCGTTAAAATTGTCATCTCAAAAATCTCGTTCCGGTCCTGTTATCATGGCTGCGGGTCAGAAAACCCAAGCGACTATAGAAACTGAACTTCCGGTCACTTTACAAGGAATAACACGTCCGATTAAAGCTCACGTCATACCTTCTCTCAGTTTTACTTGCATTGTCGGCATCGACTTCATTCGTACCTTCGGTATCATCGCGAACTTCCCCGAATCGGAATGGTATTTCAAGACAAATCCGTTCGAGACATTTAAATTTTCTCCTGACTATCGTATCGATCAAATCGCAGTTTGCAACGGAATTGTGGCGTTGACCGACGGACAAAGCACCGAACTAAAAGCTTTGCTCAAAACCGAAATTCCACCTCCCCCGGAAAAACTAGGCGCAACCGACCTAACACAGCATCACATCGACGTCAACAACCACCCCGCGATCAGACAACGGTCGTATCGCGTATCTCCAAAAATACAAGAGGCTATTGACGCCGAAGTAGATAAGATGTTAGCAGCGGGTATAATCGAACCTTCGCACAGCGAATGGGCAAGTCCAATTGTCATGGTCAAGAAACCCAACGGATCGTTCCGATTTTGTATTGACTTTCGGCAAGTTAACAACGTTTCAAAACGGGATGCATACCCTCTACCTCGCATGGACAGCATACTCGACAAATTACGGTCAGCTCGTTACATTTCAACCATTGACTTAAGCCAAGCATATTTCCAAATTCCTCTAACACGAGAGAGTCGCGAAGTGACAGCCTTTATCGTACCGGGAAAAGGATTGTTCCACTTTACCCGAATGCCTTACGGACTAACGGGCGCTCCGGCCACGTTTCAGAGACTTTTAGATCGACTTATAGGACCAGATATGGATCCTTTTGCCTTCGCCTATTTGGACGATATAATCATCGCCACCAAAACGTTCGAAGAACACCTCAGTTGGCTACAACGCGTTTTACGTACAATTCGCCGAACCACTTCGAGTTCAACGCCAAACGCCATCGCGAGTAAGCACGAACCACGAACCCGCGAACCCCGTACCGTACCGCCAAACCAAAAACCACCGAACCTCCGCTTAGGTAAAATTCCCTTTCGGCCAAATCATTCAAAATTAAAAATTTAGAGTAGCTTCAAAAACAAAAAGAAAACCGGCTTCGAGCCGCTTCAAAAAAAAAAAAAAAAAAAAAAACACCGCACCCGTGTGATACACTCGTATCGCACCAAAACAACCTTTCAAAAAAAAAAAAAAAAAACCCCAAAATTCATTTTAGGCCAAACCCACCAAAATTCTATTTCGACAAAACCCACCAAACACGTAGTAATTTCGAATTTAACGTCCCGAACGTACCTTCAGTCAGTCCGTCCACTCCACGAGAGAAAACTAAGGAGACGGAAAACCTTTTAACCCACGAACAACAATCTAAGTCACAGAATCTAGTCAGATTTAGCTAAGTCATAAAAATTTTCTAGTCACTACACAGTCATCGCTATACTCCAGTAGGTTAACTTTAGTTTCGTCTCGTCAAGAAAAAAAAAAAAATATGAAAACTGTCAAATTATGCGAAGATCAAGAACCCAGTAGCGAAGTTGTGAGACGCGAGTCGAGCAAATTCGTGGTTTCCGCAGACTGATGAAGGCCTTTCCGGCCTCCCCCAGGGGGGGAAGTGTTGTGACGTTGCATTTTGCACCGTCACAGGGTGTCCAAGAACTAGACACCCCGACGAATCAGTCTGGTCGGCAGGCTACTCCAGAGCACGATAACCAGGTTAATTAGAGTAGGAATTAGGCAATTAAGTTAACGTTTCGATTAAAAACTTTCATGAAAACACCACGTGGACGATCCCAACCACCGAGGGAAGTCCGAGAAGAGTTCCTCACACGCTCAAGACGATCCAGAGGATGTCCCAGCGATGGTGCCAAGGGTTAGGTGAACTGAGTAGCCTATTAAAACCCCCTATCAGCGAAAGACTCCGACTACGATGCAGGTCATTCACTTCCACTTCTACTGGATGCCGTGGTAGCAGAGTACAGGGCTAGGTGAAAGAAGTAACCTAACAAAGCCTCCTACTACCGACGACCTCTCGGCCAGGAGCCGAACCAGCCACCAACTTCTACCCGTCCAGTTTCGTACCGTCTCGTCGTGTTGGCCCAGAAAGCTCACGACAAAACTTCGATGCAGATTTGCTACCTCGTGGGAGGGGGTTCAGCTGACCCCCCGCGACGCTCATGGTGTTATTGGAGCAAGGATCCGGGACAGGGTTGTTCCAATACCAGCCAGATCCTTCGGTGAGGCAAGCCTCAGGTGGGTGGACAACCGAAGTGCACTTCTACATCGACGAAAACCTGGAGAGTAACCTGAAAGTAATGTATCATACCGTATCGCTTTGAGAATACGAGGGAATCAGATTCAAAATCTTGGACAAACGCGCCGAGCGTAGCGATACGCCAGAATCCGCTACAGAAGAAAGACGGTTGCCACCCGACACCCCAGCGACCGAGCGGAATCGCCGCTCGACGACAGGAGAGCCGGGAGTTCCGCGCTCGCAGAGAACTTCACACCCGATCGCACCACCAAATCGGCGGTACGAAGGGAATTGGGCCAATCAACGGACACCTTGACACCTATTCGTCAAAACATCACCTTAGATGACGTCACGAGATGCCCAGCGGCCGAGTGAACTTCCAGGACTCCATCTCTTCTGCGTTCGACTGCCGACCACGACACATCGTCTTCGTTATCGTTCCGCTTTTGTATTGCTTCTGTATTTGAGCTATTGAGTAAATTTAGAGTAGTTTTTGAGTCAGTTAAAAGAAAAGAAAAGAAAGTGCTAAGAAGCTGATCTGTTTAGTAAGGTAAGCCTGAATCTTTTTGTGAAGCCACGAATTAATCTGTAAAGTTCCGTATCGTATCGATTACGATTTTTGAGTAAGTTCGTAGATCGTCGCGTGGCGGGTAGCCGAGAAAGCTCCGTTCCACCGACGTTCTTTTGAGTTATGGTTTCGTATCGAGTCTGTTTAGTAATTTGAGCTTTACGCTTTAAAATCTGCTGTTTGATGCAAATTAATTCGTGACTGGCTGTACTGATTTTCGCATAGTAATTTGGAAACTAGGTTTCCCGTGAATTTTGATGTAGTTAGTATTTTGCTTAGCTTGATTATTTGAGTACGTTGAGTATTTTGAGAATTTTGATTGCTTGTGTAAGTTAAGTATTTTGAGATTAGTGAGATCTAATTAATAACCTGTTATCGTCTCTGGAGTATTGCGAACGCAGTTGTAGCCGGGGAAAATTAGTATAATGCTGCATTTTGCGAATAAGTTAGGTTAGAATTTGGTATCGTCTCGTCTAGCGAGCGATCTTCCCCGTTAATGTTAATTATTTCGTAAGATAATTTGCTTGTTGGATTTGTTTAGCCTGATTCTGATATCGTTTCGCAACGATTATATTTTGTATCGAGTCAATAATTGCTTGAAATCGCTATTTGCTTGAATCGCTAATTGCTTGAATTGTTTGCTATGTAATTGTTTTCTGCTTTCGATCGCTTTTTGGAAATTTGATTTTGTTAATTAATAACGTTTCGGATGATTACTTTATTGTTGAGTACTTGGCTTGTTTATTTGGATTTATGATTATTGGAAAATATATGGGCTAAATACCCACTTAAGGATCTTTGATTTTGTTTATTGCGTATTTGAGTAACTAATCATTGGCAGGCCCGACCCCTCTACCTTTACGAGTGCTGAGTAGCCGTGCAAAGCCGTCGTAATTCCTCTGGCATTAACATCTTTGAATTATCTATTTGAATTCGTCTATTGAGAAATCTGACGTTAAAGAACGTCTGGCGCCCAACCGGAATATTGCATTTGTTAAGTTATTGTTGCTAGAATTTAACCAGAGACTGCGCCGTAGGGTAACGCGTGGAGTTAATCCCTTCCTCGCCAAAACGTGCGTTACAGTATGTAGCTGGTATAAATGTATACAGCTAGCGCAGCTGTCTTATCATCGGTTTTTCTTTACGACTGAACACCTCGGGCAAACTTTATAGCCGACGTGTAGATATTATAAATATATATATATATTTATATATAAGTACGTACGTACATATACGTACATAAATACATACATATGTGTACTATACATGCACGAAAAATTCTTGACGTGTAATGTATAAATATATACATATGTATTATATATATATACGAGAATGATAATATTATATATCCTCTCGTGCAAGTCGAACGAAATTTTTATTCTCAAGGATTTCTCTTTCAAGAATATTTTTACATACATATATATATATATATACCATATTTACCTATATATATATACAGGTATATATCTATATATATTTCGTCAGCCACGTTTTTCATCTCCGTTAGATTTTTCCTATTCCTTTTCCTCCCCTATTTTCAATTTTTGTCGCATATTATTTCTTTTTCTTTCTCTACATGACTATTTATACATATTTTTTAGCTTTCCGTTTGGGTAAATTTCCTTTTTTTATTTACGTTTGAAATTTCATCTCTCTTTATCCCTTGCACTAATTCTTGTGGGTGAAAATCGCAGAAATGCGAACTTTTCTCTTTCTCTCTTTCTCTCTTTCTCGTTCTTGTTCAAGCTTCTAATTGAGAATGAAACTTAGAGAATAAATTTAGGCGGTGGCAGTTTTGTTGATAACATAAGTTTATAATTTCAATATAAAATATAAATGACATGAACGGAATTATTAACAGAGGAAACAGACAAAGCCAAGAAACATAAAAACAGAGGCATATAATAAAAAAGAAACGGAGAAAAATTGAATTGAATGAATAAATTGGAATTTGTTGCCCGCGTAATTGTGAAGTGGAAGGTTTCGAATTTTCATCCCTTATACTACCGCAACCAACGACCTCATCCTTATGGTTATATACCCAGGTAGCTTTGTCGCTTTTTCGAGTGGCTGGGATGATAATATAATATAAGTTCATTCAATGTAATTCAATGAACATTCATTAAAAGTCTCAGAATAAATTTCATCCCGTGGTATATAATATACATCGCCTAATACATATATTTTAATATATTATAATTAAACCCACCTTCTTCACAGACACACATTCAAATAATCGTCGAAAATAGTCGACTTGTTTTGAATTTCTATCAAAAATCGATACAGATCGATCTGCAAAACCCAAAGTAGCCAAAAATTTCTAATACATCCCATTCGATTCCAAAAATTTTCATCAAGAAGCAAAAAGAAACCCATAAAAAGAGCTAAAAGGGAGCATATTTTTTCCTCTTCTTCTTGTCAAAAAAAAAAGAGAAAAAAAAACAACGACAAAAAACATAAATGAGATCTGCAAGAAACACACAAAAAAAAACCAAAAAAAAAAACGAGAAGTCGCTATGGATTATTATGTGTAATTTGAATCTCTGCAACTGGATTTTTGTAGATTTTTTTAAGACTTTTTTTTTGAGGGGAAATTTCAGGAGCTTGAGGATTGAGTTTGCGAGGGTAAAGTATTTGGGGGTTGTTATACTAACCGGACACTGGTCGTCCTCGTTTGGCTAAGGCTTGGCAGCCGCTTGACCCGACTCGAGGAGCGGAAATTTCGCCTCGGGCAACAGCACCACCAACTTCCGCAAGCCGCCGAAAGAAAGCTCTCACGGAAATGCTTCGACATAAACCCATAGATTATGGGATTTATGCAGCTGTAATAACGAGAAATTTTCTCAAGAACGCACATACATATTATAACTCCATCTGTCTCTCTACCAGCAGCTGAAAATTTGAAAAAAACTATCGAAAAACGAGACAAATGAAAAAAACAAATTGAAAAATAGAAAAGGAAAGAATCGATTGTACACAATTTTAATGAAAATTGAAACAAGCAAAAAAAAAAAAAATGGAAAATCTCAGCAAAATCCAAAATCCCATAAAGAAAAAAAGAAAAACAAAAAAGGAAGCGACTTAAGTTGCAGGATATTTTGAAAAAAAAAAAAAAAAAAAAACAGTTGTGACCGAACAAATCGCATGATACACAACAATTGTCATGGGTAATTACGATTTATTCGACAGAGTATCTTATGTTTAGTATTTAGAATCAATGAACAAATGAATGAATAAATGAATTAATGAATGAATGAATAAATGAATGAATAAATGAATAAATGAATGAATGAATGGATGAATGAATGAATAAATGAATGAATGAATAAATGAATGAATGAATGAATTGATGAAATAATGAACGAATGAACGAATGAACAAATGAACGAATCAACGAATCAACGAATCAACGAATGAACGAATGAACAATTGAACGAATGATCGATGAACGTAGGTATGGTTTGGATTAGTACCTGTTGAAATAGGCCATCAGCTGAAAAGTGACGTTGGTATGTTTGTGAGCTCCGCTTTTGATCCAGGGCAAGACACCGTAGGCTGTCAAAACGTTATCGACTAGCATGGGGCCCCAGCAGACGGCGAAAAGGACGACGACTGCGACGAGCATTTTTACCACCTGTTATAAGGTAAGAATAAAAAACGAAAAAATTAAATTAAAATCCAAAAATCAAGTACAGGAGAGAAATGAAAGAAAAAAAAAAAAAAACTCGAAAAAAATTTAAACAGAAGGAATTTATCGATGAATATTTACCGAACCGTGAGTCAAATAGCTTAAATCTCACGAAGCGTCGTAGCACATGGACATATAAATCTATACACTATACATGTGAATAATAACGAGAAGAGGTGTGAATTACAAAACTGATTACCCATTCCGTGTTAAAATAATTTCGGGAATAAATTACGGTATCAGCATATAGGTAGGTACGATATTCTTTTATTCGATACGGGAGGATGGTATGGATTTGAATCTAATTTCTATGAGAAAATTTAGCAACTAGGTGCGAAATAACCAGCATCAGATATACTTGGTAAGGTCAAGGTAAAATCAGTGTCGTAATTTCCAAGGAATTAATTCTCGAAGGTCAATTTTTCTTTCATTCCAAATCGTTTTTGGTTTCTCTCTCTAAAATGAAAAGAAACAACGAACGATTTTTCAGACCATCGCAAACTTTCCTATCAAATTTTACTCGTCCTTTTCCGTCGAAAAGCTAGCAGTTTCTTGACGCATTTGCGATTCAAACACGAAATCTTTTCTATTATTTCGTTGAATTCAACATCGTTGAATATAATAAAAGTATACTTCGATACTCGAGGGATGATTTGTATGTATAATTACAAGCTTCGAAGCTCGTTAGTAGCTGGGATGAAATTTGAGTATCCAAAGCGATAGGAGCTGCTGTTGGTGGGCGAAATTATAACGGAGCTACAAGTAGTCGGAAGGAGGAAAGTCGGATGAGTGGAACCCGCTAGTATAAGTAGTAGTAGTAGTCTTAGTATTAGTATTAGTAGTAGTAGTGGTAGCTACAGCTATACACAGCAAAGGGTAAAGTTTTGCCAAGTATATATCTGAATGCAGAAGCGAGAATGAACTCGCGAATTAAGAGACGGACGTTTTTCCCTGTCCACTTATTTCTCTCCAAGCTTCTGGAGCTTGAAGCACGAAGTAAGCTTGAAGCGCGAAATGTAAGTACGCGATTGCAGAACTACCGTGGGTGAATTTCATCGGTAGAATTTATTCGTCTTCATTCGAGTTATAGCTGGGAGTGAAGAAAATCGAGAAAAAGCGAGAAAAATCAGGAAAAGGGTATCTCGCGATCTTATATATACCTAGGTATATATATATATATAGAAGTGAGCAAATAAATAAATAAATAAATAAATAACTAAAGAGTAAATAAATAACGCCCCTTTCGCTCGCTGCTACTTCTTACGCAAGCATAGCTCATAGATACTTAGGTAGGTGTAGGTTATAATACAGGTGGAGCTTTTCTCAGGCGGACAGATTTCACCCCTGATTTAATCCCCGACGCAATTCCACGCGATTCCTGCATCGGAAATTTTATGAAATTACAGGGCGATACGGAATTCAACGAGATCGAGTATTTTGTATCGTAGAAAGAAAAAAATTACAAATATATATCAACCAATTCGAGGGAGATTTGAGTAAGAGTCGTTGAATTCAGAAGGAAATTTGCTAAATCTGGATACACGATCGTCAAAATTTACAAATTGCTGTCGATTTCGATTAAGAGATTCGCGAATCGCGATGAATCGATAAAAAGTGACGGATTTAGGTCAAATTTCGGAACAATCGAACCAGAATCGAAAGGAAAATTAATTTAAAAGTGGAAAAGCGTGGGGGGAAATTTCCAAAGTTTAAGAAAAATCGATAAAACTGAACGGATCGAATCGAAACGAGCGGGTAAATCGGCTGATCACGACCAGTTCAGAAACTTTCCGAAATTCTGAAATTCATTTATTTCTAAGTTGGAGCGAATGCAATCTATGAAGATCAAATTCGTCGAAATCCGTTGGTTCGATCTCGAGATATTACAGTTTGAGATTTTTTTTGTAAAATTTTGTTTGCTCGATTACTCGAAAACTAGTCGACCGATTAAATCGAAAATCTAATCAGCTCTGAGTAACAAAAAACCGGATCGATTGAAACGAGAATCATGAAAATCCGTGGATTTGTTCTCGAGATATCGTCGGGAATAAAATTGATCAAAAACCCAGACGTAAGTCCAAAAATTATCAGAGGCGATTCTCTGGACCTCAAAACGTGACGATCTGGTCAAAACTCAACTTTTTAATTTCGGGCTGATTATAATAATTTGCGTTCTTATCAAAAACTGGAAGTTGAAAAGCAGGAAAAAACAGCGATTATATATAATTCGACGTTGAGTTCTTGCCTGTTTCATGGTCCGCGATTCTTCTTCGGTTCTGACGTCGTCGCGACGCCCTCGACGCCCGTTCCTAGTGCTCCCAGTCTGTCGTTCGTTCATCGGTATGGATTCAGCGACGGTGTTGTTATTCGGACTGAGCCTGAAAAATGGAAGTTTTTTTTTTTTTTTTTTTTTCACCTTAGGTTTTCCTATACCTCTAAAGATCTCCTATTTTTTTTCCTCCACTCATTCTTCTTCTTCACATCTCGCTACATATATATATATATACATACAACTTTCCGGAAGAATTAAAATTCCGAATTTAGCGTCAGGAATTTTCCAATCTTCTTGTCACTATGAGGAGGGGGGACAAGAAGCTCCCCAGCATCTTCACGAAAACAGAGCCTTTAAATTTACCCACTTTTTCATTTTCTCCCACAGGTTTTCCGTTTTTTTTTTTTCTTCCCTCTCTCTTATATTTTATCTGGGGGGTAAAATTTCGCTAACTCTTTAGGGAAAAAATTTCGTCTTTTCAGGTAAAATTTCACCGATTCATAATTCACGAACTCTTTTCTGTACTCACCTGCAAGTATAATAAGATGCGAAATGAACTTTGGCAAAGTAATAGCCATCGACTTTGTATACCACGTGTATCATTTATCTAATCACCAATATATTTCACACATTTTATGTTCGAAAGTCAATTAAGGTATCGGGTTATTAGATAATATCCGATCAATTGACTCTGGCAAAGCCGATATAGGCACAAGTATAATAGGTACGTTCAGTTATTGCAATGAAATTTCACACCCGTTGAATTAAACTTATAGGTACAGATAGGTAGGCTATATGCGATTTGAACAAACAATAACGCCCTGTAATATGAATGTATGTATATAATATACCTATGTATATACCTATGGTCGATCACTTTTTAATTTGCCACTTCCTCGGATAGCAATTAACTTTGACGAACTGCGCGCGATGTGTATCGAGCGTCAACGTCAATTCGTCACATTGACGGGCGTCGCGACGCTCTATATGTATATATACCCTAGGGGAGGAAATGAATGCTCGTCAAAATGCCTGACACGAAGAACTAGATACCAATAGAAGAAAGAGAAGGAATTATCTTATACAGTGGAAAAAAAAGAAGAAAAAGAAGAAGAAGATTAATTGAGAATGAAAAAACGAAACATGGCCAGAAATCGAATTTACGAAATGGTGTTTTTTTGGTTTTTTTTTCATCTCGTTGGAATTCAATCGAATTTCTACACATAATGTAGAGCTGCAGAGCATGATCCAAAAAGTGTATCAATTTTCGACAGAGAAATCAATTTCTTTCATTTTTTTTTTTTTACTATAGTAGTAGTTTGCGTCAATAAGCAACGACGTTATTTCATTCGTCTGATACATGTGGGCGGAAATCCTGCGGAATCCGAAAATCTTGTCTTCTGAAATCCGCAAAATTCTTCAACGAGGTTATGGTCGTGATGATCTTCTTAGAATCTATCAGAAATCGATTCTGAAATCGGAAACTTGAACATAAGCGATTGATCAGTCACGCTGCCGGAAACAGTCGCGATACTAACAGTTTTCATCTGGAATAAAAACCCGTTACGTTTTCTGAATAAAAGTCTCCGAAATTTGGATCGTTGTTCAAAAAATCGGATGTCGATTCTCTTTCTTCTCGTCGAAGCGAACGTTTTACCCCGACGAGACATCCGGATATTTCCAACCCGACGTCTGATCGTAAGGCCCGGTGAATTTTGGATTTTCTTCATCCAGCCATTCCGCGGATCGTTCGTCGAACTCGAATTAGTGAATTTGAAAGATCGACGAGGAATATTCTCCGATCGAGGGACCTGGTTGAATACCGTCGCTCCGATCCCGGCGGAAAGACGATCTTTCATTCCGAAGGAGAAGAGACCGTAGATAGTCGGGCAAAAATTGAAAATCGAATCGTTTTTCCGGTAGAAACGAGCCTTCGAGTTGAACGAGAGATGTGGCGACATTTCGTGCCCCTCATATGAACCCCGAATCCCATGAATCTCGGTTTTTTTTCATCCTTATTATATACGGTTTTGAGATAACTGCACGAATTTGTCTGACAGACCGACAGACGGACTTCAATCTTTAAAAGAAAAAAAAAAAAAAAAAGAAAAAAGAATGTCTTCCGGATAGCAGAGCTGGCTTGACAAGTCACTTTTTGTCCAAAACCAATTTCTCTGTCATGGCTGAGGTTAGGGAAAGTGAGAAAAAGAAAAAAAAAAAAAAGGTCATTCAGCACTCGCCTCTATCCTGTTGAATAAATTACCACACATGAGAGGATTAGGCGTGATCTATACACCTAGATGCATAATATATATATGTATATGTATAACGTATATAGGTGTCAGTGTGGGACGTGAAAGTATTCCGGATTTCGAATGGGATCTAAGAAGGGGTCGAAAAAGCGAAGTCGATCCGGACCTATAAAGCGGGGGTAATTGGACTCAAGAGAAGAAGAAATCCTCTGGGTGAGAAGAGTGGATCCTTCACAGAATGGAAAAAGAAGCAGAAGGAGAAAAGAAAAGAAAAAAAAAAAAAAAAACTAAAAAGAAGAAGAGGACGAAGAAGGGAAAAGAAGAGAGGCGCGTCCTGGTCTCTTGGGAGGAATTTGTATTAGGAAAAAAGAGTCGTTTTCCACAGAGGACAAGTCCGTGGCGGCTGATGACTGCGTCCCTCTAACATCTCTCAGAATGTAGCAATGGGTTTCAAAATTTGGAATTTTCAACCGTTTCTTCCGCTTTTTTTTTCAGTTCTGATTAGAAATTTACCAATCCTAACCGTAGCGATTCAAAATACTGAATAATAATCATTAAACCCATTTTTGCCTGGATTTCGTTTGGAATATACGAAGTCGAAAGTTGAAGGGAAGAAAAAAAAAATATATATATTGCCAAGGGCTGAAAAGGCGGAATTTACACGGAATGACCCATACATAAACACAGATGAATAGCAGACTACTTTCTTTCGTCGAATAATTGCGTCTACAGCGGTAATTTCGCACCTCGCGGGCTGGTTTTTAGATTGCGTCGATTTTTCAATCCCGAAAAGATCCGACCCTCAAATATCATTTTCGTTTTTTTTTTTTCATCTTCTCGCTTTTCTCAGAATTTCATTCCCATCTACCGAACAGAAGTGGCGACTATCCAATTCCCAGATCATGTTTCAAACGTTTTAAAGTAACGTCAACATTTTTTCATAACGGTATAACAGTGAGGGACATTGTTACAAACGAAGAAATTAAAAATACTCTATTCAAGTGTACAATTCCAGTTTTAATTTGAAAAAAGAATCGTCACTGTAGGATCAAAATTGTAGCCATTGAAGTACTGCAGGTCAGTGTGTTAATTTCTTTCATATCTGCGACCACAATATAACTTTGGAACTGTTCATCCGATCAACATGAAATTTGTACTGTAGTTGCTTGTCATTATGAACTAGACTTCTATGCAACAGATTTTTGATCCGTCATTCCGTTTCTAAAACACAATTAAAAACGTCGCAAAAGACGTTATACGTCTCGGAATCAAGAAAACGGACTTTTCTTGTCAGTAAAAAATTCATAACTATACCAAATTTCGATTCATCCAAAATCTGTTGCATAGAAGCCTGAAGGGTACCTTGACCTTTAAAAAAAATTCCAAGTTTTTGATTTTTAGATTCTCTGTTCGGCTGAGATCGTGGTCACAGATTGTAGCACAGCTTTTCGCCGACCAGTACTTCAGAGGCTGTAACTCCCACAATTTTAATGCTACAATGACAATTGTTTTTTCAAATTAAAGCTGAAATTGTACACTTGAATAGCATATTTTTTATTTTCGTACTCGTACATGTCCCTCAATGCTATACCGCTATGAAAAGTATTAATGTTTTATGGAGCTCGAGACTTAGATACCCCCTTAAATTCGTCACTAATTTCATGTACATACATATACTGCTTTTCCCGTTTCTATAATTTAGAAAATTTATATCTGTATTATATTTTGATACTCGGAACGGAAGTCAGCCCGTTCGGCAATTAGAAGGCATCTTTTAATACTGTCTAATCTCTCAAGGGACCAACAAGCTGACTGTACGATTATTTTAATCCCTTACTAGCTCTTTTCATAAAATATCACAATTCCCATTTCATATATATTCTATAAAATGTATTGTAATTAGGTAAAATTACTCGGTCATTATTAATATTCGGTCGTCGTGTTCTGTCGATCTCTTGTGCAATTTACCACTGCGCAATCCATTGGCTTCTCGTTCCATTCAACTTTGGCAGGTAATTTAGTCTATTGATCAGTGAAACGAAGGTTCAATGGGTATATAGCAATACAGATTTTGATCCAATGGTCCGAAACGACGCAGTTATTTACGTCCGAAAAGCAATTAGACCCCTGAGAATCATAGCCTCGTAAGGCTTCTCGTCAAAAAAATATACACAGAGAGGAGCTTAAGCTTTCAAAAAATCAGAAATAAGTAGAAATAACGATCGATTTGATAATTCTTGAGGAATTCTTTAGGCACCCTGTCTTGCCCCGTTGGCCTCTGCCTCAAATTATGAGATAATAACCCTAGTAGAGTTTTACAATTGGCCCAATACTGGGCCAGCATCGCCCCGACGTTCTGATCGAGTGCACGCCCAGCTATGGCTGCCAGTACTGACCCAATAGCAGAAATTTGTTGAGAATTTGGGATGATATAAGCTTCGTCTAACATGCTACCAGTAATGGGCCATAACAATGATTTATACATTAGTTGGTTGCCAGTGCTGGGCCAGTACTGGGCCATATTCTGAACCATGGCAAATTCTAAGGTATATGTTCAATTTTGAAAAAAATTGCCTTTTTTTTGGTAAACTTACGCGTGGCGAGAAGTCATGTGGTATCTCCGCTTCATGACACGCCATATTTCCCAGCATATTGCGGTGTAACAAAAAGCCATGACTATCAGGGGTACGACGAGTACCAAAAGCAGCATGTAAAGCTCGTGGAGACGCCAAAGGACCGTGGATTCATTGTCGCGGACGCACCAATAGGCCAGGACCCTTTCACCGACGAGCTTGTGGCGCTGAAATACGAGTGATAATAGGTTTCAGTTAAGAATCGAGCTTTTTTCGCGAGTATGATTATCTTACCTGCGTAAAAAGCATCGGAATTGCCAAGAGAAACGATGTGAACCATGTCATAGAAACGATTCTTCTTGCCTGGCTTATCGTGCAGGTGTATTGAGCCCTCATGGGATGCACTATGGCGTAGTATCTGCAATGAGAGACATTTTTCTGTAATCAACATATATGGAAAATAAGGGTCAGGTTGAAACTCTGCTGAGAAATGTCTGTTTTCAGGACTTTGTAACTCGGTGAGAAAGAGTCGGATATTTTTCTGACAAGGAGCATCTTAAAGCTTTAAGTTTTAGCTTCAAAATCCTATTTTTGAATTATTTTTACGATTTTTTTTTTACCGAGTTATTCAAAATTGAGTAACTCAACTCGCCTTCACGATTACAGACGAAATCCCCGGAGAAATATCCGTTTTCAAAACGTTATAACTTGGTGAAAAAGAGTTGGAATTTTTTTCAACGAAAAGTGTTTCAAAGCTTCGAGTTTCAGCTCCAAAATCCTATTTTTGAATTATTTTTACGATTTTTTTTTTGACCGAGTTATTCGAAATTGAGTTACCCGACTTGCCTACACGATTGCAGACGAAATCACCGGAGAAATATCTGTTTTCAAAACGATATAAGTCGGTGAAAAGTGATCGTAAGTTCGTTCAAAAAGAAAATTTCGGAGCTTGAAAACTCGGCTTGGACGACCACTCTTTGATTTTTTTTTCACTCTTTTTTTTTCACCGAGTTATTGCAGCTTGAGTAATCTGACTGGCTAGTGAGATTGAGATCGAGTTGTTTTATTCAAAGTTGAATAACTCGATAGAAAAAAAAAAGTCCAAAAAACTATATCAAAGACAAGACTTGAAGTTCGAATAAGAAGCTCAGAGCTCAGGATGAGCGGGATCTCGGAACTGAAACTTCAAGCTTTAAAAAATGTACATATTTTTGGAAAAAATTCTGCAACGACTATTTGCGGAGTCATAGCAATTTGAAAAAATTAAAAAAAAAAAATAGTTCTCGGGATGGGCTCGGTTAAACGGTTAATTATTTACCGGAATATAAGTGTACGTGGTTGTGTATAAGCGGGGTAAGATTAGTGCTTGTGATCGTTGTACCAGAACAGCTGTATAATCACTCAAGCTTTTACGGTATTTCGTTGTATGAAATTCGAAGCTTTCTCATCTCGTCTTCATTTTAATCGTCGGCCCACTTCTCGATGGGCTATTTTCCCTCGAAAATACCATTCAGAAAAATATAGAATGAATGCATATATCGGTGTAATCCGTATAAGTGGAAAGAGAAAGGAAACTCTCTTTAATTCTTGACCGACTTTTCCATCTCCGAGCTGATATTTCATTTTAATTTCAATAGAATTGTTATTATTTTTTAGATAAGTATAAATTAATCAACCCTTAAAAAGTTATGGTTGTGCGAGTATGGCGTAGCGTAAAGCTTGTTTGATGTATACTGTGATACTCAGGCGTACTTATACTTACTTATATTTTTTAAATTCTCAATGTCAAGATTTTTCCAGCGACAGAAGTAATTAGTGAGCAAAGTTGATAAGAATAATGGGGCCTCTACCCCTTAATGACCGGGTCTTTTTAAAAGTCTTAATTGCGCGAGCAGACCGGACTGACAGTTTTGTAAAAAACGATGCAACGCAAGCTCCTTTACAGTAACGGAATTAGAGAGCGTTGACTAAGGGATGAATGAGTAAAGAGACAAAAAAAAATTAAATAAAATAAACAAGAAAAAAGAAAAGTAAGCTTTGCCCTCCGGCCTCATACTGTTAAAATGAAATATATAACCGTATACACATCTCTCAAGAAAGATTTTACAAACTTTTCCAGACAGTTTATAGCATTATCGTAAATATGAAACTTGCGACGCAAATGAAACAGTGAAAACGAACGTACGAATTTGAGAAAGAGAAGAGAATAAAAAGTCCACGAACTTTCGAATTACTCGATGGCTTCGAAAAAGCTCTTCTTCCGTCTCTATCACTAGCTTGTATAATTTGGTATTCGCCATTGTCTCGCCTCTCGAAAGCAGAGAAAATGAATTTAAAAAATTTTCGAAGAAAAGCTCGGAGCTTCTAACGAGATCGAACCTTTGAGGAATCTTTCTTCTCTCGCGTTTTCTGTCTCTATAGCTTTTAACTTGGCATTCGTAATAATCGAATAAAGCGAATTTGGAAAACAAGAAAGCTCGTGGGAGCTTTCGAGTGAATCGATTCTTGACAAAAAGCTGTTTTTCTTTCTCTTTCCGTCTGTTGCTTGGAATTTGGTGTTCGCCAGTACCTACGAAGTAAAGAGAATTTCGTAGGGAAAAAAGCTCGAAGCTTTCGACCAAATCGACCCTTTCTAACATCCTCACTTCTTAGACGTATGTCTAGCTTGTGATTTATGGGGTACCAGCGTTGGTTCTATCTCACCTTTCAATCGACATGGCAGTCAAGGTGAGAACTGAGCATATAGCCGAAACGCTCTGCATGTAGTGGACAGCTTTGCAGAGAAATAATCCCATGCTCCAGGTGTATGAGAAAAGCTTGGCGATCTGAAACAGAGGTCAAATGCCATTTGAAGCTCATTTTGCCGTTCGGTCTTTTGGGACAGGCGATCATTCACAGCTTGGTTAATTTTGGCTTGTGAATATTTATACCGATAGGTATATGGAGAGGAGGCGATCCATTAAAAAGTGATATATGCGTGCTATGAAATGGGCCGCAAGCTCCAACGCCCTCGAGCTTTTTTTTCACTGTTCGCCATCTCGGATACGTGAAACTTGCGGTTACGATCGCAGAATTGTTAGCATTAAGAACCGCGAGACTGGAATAAATCATTTTTATCCTCGAAAGCTCAGCCGGGGCTTCCCACTTGTTTCAAACTTTTCAACCAGTTGTTGATCTTCGACGCGAACCACCGGCTCTCTGCCAACTTTTATATCGTCGTTATCCATCTGCTATAATATACGAAACGAGACGAGACAAGACGAGCTTTTTCGCAGTTCGTCTTTCACTTAAATATTATTACGCAACTTTTTAGCGCGCCTAAAACCCCGAAATTTATTCATCGAAATACGTCCTCGGAATTATAGACGTATCGTGCATAATTTGTAATTCTTTGGGAAGTAGAAATTGCATTACGCGTTGGCAAAAAGTTCATAATTTTACACTTTTTCGAGCCCCCATTTTCAAAAAAAAAACAAGAAATCTAAGCTTATTTCAGCGATCAGTGACTCAAAAAACCTCTGGATACAGAATCTGGAGAAACATGAGTGAAAAGAATCAAAGAAAGCTTTTTCAAGCTCGAAAGCTACTCAACTGAATGAAAGTCTGTCGATGGAAAAAAAAATTGAATTAAAAAACGTTGATCCGCACGGATTGGGATATGATTGATTGAAGAAAGCTTCCGAAAAACGTGCTTTTCTTAATGATTATAAAGTTCACTAGACGCGAGGATAAAAAAGTTTTTTATAAAACGAGTAGATTTTTCAGCACCTGGAAAAGATCTTTCGATACGAAAAGAGCCGAGTGTAAGAGCCAATTCATTAATCCAGAGATGCATTGATCGCGTCAAGTTCCAATCAGCAGAGTAGAGCAGGAGCTACCGTCTCGGTAAAGGATTAAGCTCGCCCCTTTACTGTCCTGTGAAAACAGCTCGGTAGATTAATGAGAGCAAAACCAAACCCTTGGGGATGGTTGAGTTGAGCGAGTTGGTGAAAGTCTATAGTATTTCTGTAAATTCAGAGATTTCGAAAAAGTTCCAAGCGCACCAAAGTTGACTTTACCCAAAAACCCGCGCCCGATGTGTACCGAACTAATTTTCCAGAGAGTAAAATCTCTCGGTTGGTAATAAAAATTCAGCGAATGTTATCATCCCCCGAATGTCAGACATGAATGAAAAAAAAAAAAAAAAAAAAAAACCACCGAGCTTTTGCGAATAAATTGGCATATCTTGTCTCCCATCGCTTATTCGCATCCCCCTGGTAAATAATAATTTCTAGGGTTCATTTGCTCACCACGTTGAAAATGATACGATGTTTGGAAGGCAATAAGCAGCCCTCACATTGAGCTTTCGGTTAACATCAGCAAACACGAAACAGCCACATTGAGGGCGTTGAGACGTGGGAAATGAGAGTTTAATGAAATCGCATTAAGGGCTGAGGGTAGTGCGCCGAGTTGTTGAGGAAACCCGGGAAGAAATCGAACCAGTATCAGTCCACGACTTGAGAGTATAGACCACTCACACCAGCTCTTCAGGGGGTGCAAGCACAGAATAAGGGGAATCAAAAGATCTAGGCCATCCGGGGTCGGGACATAAGACAAAAGGGTGAAATAAGGAACCCCAAGACTCTTCTCCTGTCCTTCTAAAGATGTTGCGTTGTTCAGACGGGTTCTGGCACCGCCTGGAATACCCAAATTCCAGAAAAAATAACAAAGAAGATAAAAAAAGGAAGCAACAGGGGAAAAAACATCCCCTTCTAAATCCGCAGCGGGTTGTTTCCCTTGACGTTTACTGACGGCGTAGTCTCTCAAGAAGACGAGCTCCTCCTACGTCTTCTTCTTCTTCTTCTATTATTTATTTTTTTTTTCGAAAAGCTCTCTCAGATTTTTGGGACACAGGTTTGACACTCTTGTGAAACCCTCGAGGGACTCTCATCTTGGGAATATGGATTCTGCGAAAGCTCGAGGGACACATGTCAAGAACTCAAAACCCTAGTGATGAGAGTAAGAAAAAAAAAAACTTCATTTCTTCTTCTATTAGTCGAAATTTACGGTTTAGGAAATGACGTTTGGGCTTGAGATGTCAGAATAGACAAGCTCGGGAAGAGAAGGATGAAAAGCTATTTTGGTAGTCTGAAAATAACTATTAAACTGTAGGTACGAAAAAGCTTCGAGAAGAAAAAAACAAAACCATTTAAACGTTTCGAAACGAGCAAGTTTCGTAAATATCGATCTTGATAAATATAAAGAAAAAAAAAAGTTCTGCAAAAGTAAGAAAGCTGTGCACAAGTGTCACGCCAGGTTGAAATTTTCTTGTATCGATCAATCAATAGAAAAAAAAGCTGAGCAAAAGAAAGAATACCGAGTCATGCAAGTGTTACGAAACGATCAAATTTCGTCGTATCGATCAATCAATATCGGAATCGACTGTTACACGGGGATAGAATTAATGGGTTAGGTGAGAGTTTCGAGTTTCGGGTACCAGTAAGGAGCGTGAACTTCGAGTGAAATCTGAGAGCATCTGGTCGTGGGAATGTTGTTGTAGAGACAGTTGTCGCCAAAATTTGCGGTTATACTGCTGCAGGGATGATGCCGCAAATTTTAGCAATATCAACAAGCCAGTTTACGGGTGAAGTTACGTTTTGTCAAAGCGAATGTCGATTAGATTGCTAAGATTAATTTCAGGGGCACATAGAGCGCCTCGTGAAACGTGACGTAAGACTGGTGACAGCGGTGGGATACGCGATGAATCAAAGACCGTTCGGATCTTGCGTGTGTGTGTTGAGGACATTCATCAAACTGCCAATCAAACTGCTATAAACTCAAAGGCAAGTGGAAGGGATGCAAGAAATTGATAAAAAAGTTCTTTTTCGATAAAAAGAAACTGAGAAAAGAATCGAAGAAACGAAAAAAGAAAACAGGTCAGAAATCAAAAAGAATAGGGTGAGAATGGGGTGAACTTTTTTAATATATCCCTACCCTTATTTTTGATCACATTGATTCGGTCTGGGAATTCTCGTTACCTTTCTACGAATAGAATTCTCCCTTTGAAGAATTCGGACCATTATGATCGCACCCCGAAAATGAAAAGTTCACTTTTTTTGTACCGCGATATCTCGACATCGAATGAACGGATTTTGACGATTTTGGTCTCGATCAATGTGGTTTTTCATAACTTGGAACTAGTAAGACTCTGGATTTCGAGCCATCCAAGAAACGAATGAAATGTGAAATATCTTGCGCTGGTGTTTTTTTTTCAGCATTTCGATACAACCGAAAGATGGAAAAAGTTGATTCCGTGGATGGAAAAAAAAAAAAAATTCGTAGACACGAGGCAAAAAATGTTGATCGACGACAGTTTGTCAGGCGTATAATTGAGAAGTCAAAATCTGGCCTCTCCCATCTCCACGTGATATCATTACTGTCAAAATATCAACTGCCACACCTGTTTCGCAGAACGTGTTCATACAGAGGGAGTAAACCACATCATATATTACGACTTTGGGGTTGATGTTAGGGGGGTTAGAGGGGTCTCCAGGTTAGGTGCGAGTAGAACTAGGTGTATAAGGCACCGTCGTTAATGTTAAAGCAACTACTGGAGTAACTCCCGTTTCTATGTAACGGCGCGTTAATCCAGACGACAGAATTCCTCCCTTAAGCGAGTAATTATTCGATGCTACGAAGCGGTTCACAAGGGTAAAGAGACGCCAAGCAGCTCCGCGTGACTACGCATTATTTCATCATTCTCTGTGCAAAAACAAACGACGACGACGACAAAAAAAAAATGATAGATAGATGAAAAAAAAAAACCAAATTCCCACGGTGTTACGAACATAATGTAGTGTAGTCCTGTAATTTATTGCTTTACTGCGATATTCCCGTAAAGTCATAAGGTAGGCGACGTTACGCCTGGTTTTATCAAAACCAGAATAGGTCGTAGAATTTCTTTGGTCTAAACGAAATTCGCCTGAACTTTCATGGATATCATAAATTGAGGATAGAAAAATCAAGAATATCGACAAAAATGTGCTTTGGGTTTCGATTTTTCTTATTCTTCGCCTGAATTTCTAAATTTCAAAGGATTTTGTTCTCCTGACATAATTAATAATTTTTCTGGGATTTTAATCCTCTCTCAAAAAAAAAAAAAAAAACAGAAAGGAATAGTAAATTTGAAGGAATATAAGTGTGAAGGAGAATCAAAAGCTTTTTTGAAATTGGTAATTGGCGAATCGATCGATTCAAAAATTGGGTAGAAATCGATTTGGAACCAATCCTATCAATTTGAAAACTAACTGGTCAAAATCCGTAAATCCTTTTTTTGAGATATGGTCGATTGAAAGAACAAAGCTTGATTAGATTTTCTCTTTTCAACTAAAATACCAGCGCATCGATGAAATCGAGAATCTGATCGGTTAAGCTCCGTTAAGCCTCGTCGATTGATTGAACGAAAATCAAAATCCGTTTGATTCGTCCTGAAGTTATTTTTGGAAAAGTGAAAGAAAAAGAAGACAAGAAAAAAAAAAAAACAACTCAAACTGTTCCGGACGCCTGAAAACGTTGGGATCTGCTGATAAAGCTCGACTTTCCATTTTGAGGGTGAGCATAATAACTTCCTTTTATCGTTGAAGCTCGAGTGAGAAGTGAGAAAGCTCTATTTGCTTAAAAACGTCGCTTGTCGTTTTAAGAAAGAAAAAGTCGAGCTTGCGATGTTTGATTTTCAACCCCTGAACAACACAATCTTTGAAGGGTGATGATGATAAAATTCTGTCATTTCAAATCGAAGTGTCAGAATCGTTCGCGGTTCGATCATCGGCCATCGCACAGTTTCGCTTTGGCTCTTTGCTCATCCTGGGGTGAAAACCTGAGTCTGGTTGGTTCACTTCCGGTGGAAAATTGCTTTCCGAGACGGATGGCTGAAGTGAAAATTGTTCTCTCTCCGTATGTGGCTCAGGCACATTCTGCGCCTTGACTCTTGTCAGTTTCTTTCTTCACTCCTCTGAAAGGAGGATCAATGGTCTTCCTGTGAGAAACGTTAGGGGATGATGCAAGCTCGAGGTAGGGGGTGAGAGAAGAAGTAATTAAAAACCGAAGGGATTTCACCGATGAAAAGGATTAGCGATTCCCGTTCATCCGTGCCTGTATTCAGAAACGGCCTATATTTTCGTTACAGACACGAGTGGAATTTCAACCCCGCAAATTCTACTACAACCCCCCAGAAAATTTCTTAAGTCAACAACGTCCGTATATATGTATACCTTGGCTTCGGCCTGGGCTTGGGTCAAAGCTCGGCTCAGCTTTGACATATTTGTCCCCCGAAAACTCGCGTAATGACACCCACCCCTAACCCCTGAACCCCTAACCCCCATCATCCCCCATCCCTTGGTAGAGTCTCGATTTCAGTGCTTTGGCAAGGATGTCAGAAGTTCGCTAACTGCTCGGGAAATATTTCGTTTCATCCTCGGCTCGACGGGTAACGAAATCCAGAACTTTTTTTTATAAGGGAGCTTTTTCCCTCTGCATCCCCCTTGCTAAGTGGATATAGCCGTCTTTCAACGACCGTGAAAGACAACTTTTCTCCTACGGTATTCACTTTACGAGATATCAACAAATCGAGAAGTCACAGTGCCCCCTGATTTACGAGCCAACCATTCATTCAGGGATTTAAAAAAAAAGCTCAAAATAAAAGCTCATATCTTTCTCGTCAGATCATCTGATCGAGCGCAACTTTCGTTTGAAAAGCAACGCACAAACGAACTTTGACCAATTGTAGCGGGCGCAATTATTTACCGTTTTTGGAATTTTTTTTTTCAAAATAGAGCTCTGGTCACTCGCTATGGGAATAAAAATTGGCGATTTTTACCGAGAGTTAGTCAAGAATCGATAACGTCTCGAACGTGATTCGTTGCTTTTCAGAAAAGTTCGGGTTGTCCCGTTAATCTTGGGGCTAAAAAGGGTGCCAATTTTTGACCGATTTTGGAAATTTTTTTTTCGAATTGGATCTTTGGTCACTGACTATGGGGATAAAAATCGGCGATTTTCACCAAGATTTAGTCAAGAATCGATAACGTCTCGAAAACGATTGATTGAATTTCACACAACCTGAGGTTGTCCCGTTAATTTCGGGACCAAAAATTAGGTACAAAAATGTAAAAAGAGTTCTGTGTCCCTCTTTTGCGAGAGAAGTTGGAATCGTAATGGTAAAAAGTAGAGAGTAAAAGGCGTGAAGCGCGTAAACAAGCGGGGAAAGTTTTTACTTGCAACCACTTTATACCCCCGAGTCGCTAAAAGAGACGGTAACATATTCACCCGATGGTTAAATCTCGTGCTTCTATGTATGTATAGTATGTACATATACATTGCGATCATGTAAAGTGTCTACTTTACAGAGGCCCCTAAAAATTTCGCCAAAGTATTTTGCCCCACAGTTCAGGAAAACGCGAAGGGGATGAAACTAGACGAGACGTTTCAGGGAGGGGATATACGGTTTTGTAATCGGTTTTTAACCCCCCAAGACAAATGGATAGACATGAAATTCTCCCCTCATATTATACCGTGATCATAGCAGATGCTCAGTTTATATGGGCCATTCCGCTCGAAATCAACCCCCCCTGAACTGTAACCCTCACGCGTTTTTCCCCGGTTATTCCATTTTTTTTTTTTTTTTTTTCTTTTTTCTAACCCTTCGTTACACGAGGGATAAAAAAGTGTTGGTCACGGGTTAAAAGCCAATTTCAACAAATTTTTTACTTTTCAAAAATTTCGAGTTGACGAATTATCCTGTGATAATTCTGACCTAAAAAACCACGGAGAATTTTCCAAATTCCAAACGTGAAATTTGTCCAAAATAGAAGAGTAGAAATATTTTAATGATCGTTTTAATTTTTATTACCGACTCGACCGTAAAGACCACTTTTTTGGCCTAAAAAGCGGGAAAAAAGTGGGACTTGATTCCCTGATATACTTTTTGTATCGCAAATTCACTTTTCTCCCCTATTTTTCGAAGAAAAGTCAATTTCCGGGATGTAAAGTAGATTTTGCAGGACGTAAAGTAGATTTGCGGGACGTAAAGTACTTTTTGTTCCGCAAATTTATGATTTTTTTCAAATTATTTTTCAATTTTTTCGTCACTCTTCTTCATCTTTTGTCTTGACTGATCACCTTCGGGAATAATCTTCAACTTTATTCCCATGTTGAATAATGTACTAAGTTTTCTCGCCTGATAATTTCAAACTTAAAAAAAATATTTCGGTAATTTGATCAGTGGTAAATGTGCGAATAACTACGCGGGGGGTTAATTCTTGCGGTAGGTACTATAATATTTTGGAAGATGGTTCGATAAAGACAAAGTTGAATTCGTATAGCGAGGGTTGCAGAATAAAGCTGGAGTTTCTTGGCGTCTAGCGTAGATATATATATAGTTCAATGGGCTAAATTGAATAAATTGGATCTCTTTCTTTGGCGGGTGCTACCCGGTTAGCGAGCTCTTTGCCTGAATGAAAACTTAGTTATTCCAAATGAACTCGAGAAGAAAACCGAATAAGGAACACGAGGCCGGGAACAGCCAGGGTTTAGTAATTCGTTTAGTCGGCCCCCCTGGCCCCCCCTAACCCCTTGACCTCCCCACCCCCTAGGGGAATTTTTAATCCAAAAACTAATTGAAACCTCCTGTATATATATATTTACAAGTTTACATGTATAAACGGTTAATGAGGAGAATATTCAATATGGTTTTTCCTAAATTCAGTCGACTGACAAAATGACTCCAGCTGTTTGTGTTATTCTGTCATCCGTTAGAGGAATGAAGTTTTTGATTAGAAGAATGAATCAGTGAATGAAAAAACAATCGAATACCTTTTTCAGCAGTTGTGCGAAGTTTTGAATCAAGGGGTTGACATTTTTGGAAATTGAGAAACGGAATGAAACGAAGTGTAAAAATTTAGGCACTAATGTGTTAACGTATAGGAGAATAAAAAGAGATTGGTAGGTAACGCGAGAACCGATCTGAGAGGCTGAAGGTCGAGAAACAAGAAGTTTGATAAATCTCTAAAAGTAATCTAAGTTAAACCGCGTGTAGGGGGGTCTTCCGAAGGTGAAAGGAAAAGCAAGAAAAAACAAAAAAAAAAAAAAAAAAAAACTGTTGGAAAAAGAAAACGAAAGAAAAAAAAAAGCGGAGAAGAAGAGACCGTAGAAGAAGGAAAAGAATAAGAAGAGTAAGAAAAAAAAACCGCTGCCAATTTCTTCTTCTGATCACCAGGAGAAACGACGATTTGTAATTGGATTTGTACACCTCAAAAAACGATGCCTGAATATTGATGGATAAATAGCCAAATATCCCCAGATTGATTTCTCCAAATCTTTGCCCACAAGTTTTAGCAGACTTGATGAAAAAGAAAAACAAAATATACAAAAAAAGAAGTTTATTCAAAGTTTTTGACCTGACGTATTTACGCCCTTTTACAATTCTTGAAGTCAGAAAAGGCGTAAATCATTATTTTAATTATCTAGCTGGTGTCGTTTGACTAGAAAGACTTTGAAATGAAAAAGAAAACGATCACGAATGATGTTAAAAAGCGAGAAACTTTTGTGGATAGCCATTTTTTTGGCATAAACTTTATTGAAAAAATCAGATCCCACTAATGCCAGAAGGGCGTATCCACCAACAGATTCACATTTTACCCTATTACAATTAACTTTTTTTTGATCGGAAATGAGTTTTCATGCCTTATAGACGATCATCTTTTTGTTGGACGGAAATTTCGGTAAAAGATGAATACGTTTGCGGATAGGCCCTTCCGGCATTAGTCGAGGTAATTTTTTCAACAAAGATAATGCCAAAAAGACAAATATCCACGGCACTTGGGCTCTTTTGCCACTAAATTTTTGTCTCGAAACAAAAACCAGCGGCTTCTTTCGTTTCAAAACCTTTTTCCATCTAAAGGCAATAAAAAAATAGAAAAAAAAAAAGAAGAAGAAATTGTACGCCATTTAGCCAATTGAATCTCATTTTTCCTCACTTACGCCCTTTTTTCATCAGTCACGCGATGTTGTACACGCATAGAGTTATACATATTATGGATTCGTGACCAGGAGTTGTATTTTAAGAGTATTATTTTCGTCGGTGTTGGTCATTTTTCGTAATATTTTATTCAAGTCAATGTTTCGGCAGGGCCCAGCCTGGCATCTTCAGGTTACAAAAATGTATTTTTCATGTAAATCTGTTCAATTGGACAGATGCTATTACATTGTTATTTAAACAATAAATATTTCATCATATCATTTAGGTTATGTGAAAAAAGTTGCATATAACAATGATAAAACATTTATTGGTTAAAGAGCAATGTTATATAGTATCTTCTCTTCAATTAAACAGATTTATATGAAAAAAACTACATTTTTGTAGCCTGAAAATGGCAGAGAGGTCCCTGCCGAAACGTCAACTTGATTAAAAAAATTACGAAAAATGATCAACACCGACGAAAATCCTTTCGAAAATATAGCTATATAGATAATATATATCTACTGCACGTATTACTGCATCGCAGGGGAGTGTATAGAACTTATACTAAACTGAACGCAATTAGAGACGAATTTGTACTGAGTAATTGAATTCTCATTACCCACCGACCCCTTCCACGATCTACTAGATATACTGTTCGGTTAGAATGTGTCCACGATTTGTACAACATTAGCGATTTACGGTATATATTGTGGTTGAATAATTTACTTCCAGATAGAGTTCATATGGTTGGGGGTGGTTTGGGGGTAGTTGATATATGTATAGTCGGGGTAGTTATACATATAGTATATAGAACAGTAAAGAAAAAGACAAAAAGGAATTAATATATGAACATATAAATACGAACCTCGTTCACTGCACCGACTTGCAAAGGGCAAAGGAATCTGAATCCGTATAATTACTGGATTTAAGGTGGTAAAGGGGATGGATGTTGGGGGTTGAAAGGGTGTGGATTTACGTGCAAGTAAATCCGCGCAAACCAACCAGCTGGTTACTAAAGCCTGCGGATGCAGGAAAGTCTCGTTCTGGCTTATATACATATACATATGTACATACAAGTGTATATATACATATATAGATATGAATATAGAAGCGGAAGGTGTGAGAAAAATGAAAGAAAAATAGAGAGAGAGAGAGAGAGAGAGAGAGAAATATGAGAGAAATGAAGAAAATGAAGAAATAAAATAAAAGAAAAAATTCACCGAGAAAGGCACGAAAAGAAATGAAACGAAACTCGTCCGGGTGGTGCAAGCTCTCCAGCTTCTGCGATTCAATGTGCATAATATGAAATCTTTACTCACACGTGTATTTATGCATGTATTTGTATAGGTTAGGGTACGATGTGTACCAATGAACGTGTATTTCAATACCTCGGCACGTGTGAATGGAATGTTGGTAAATTTGTGTAAAAATACAGGACTGAAAACAGAAAGTTCTTGGCTTTCGGGCCAAAAAGATTAGCTCTAGTCTGCTTTTGAATCCGGAACTGTAATTGGAATTTTTCAAATTGACGGTGTTTCACGCAGAAAGGAGAACTTGCAAAAATATCGCGAATTTCACAACTCAAAAACGACTGGAAGGCAAAAAATTACGATAAATTCATCAAGTAAATCGGCTGACCAGAATGGAACAGTCCTGAAACTTTTCGAGTTTGAAGAATATGCGAAACTACTGCATTGATCTATTCCAAAATGGAGACATTTTTAATTTGGAGCGATTGCTATCGATGAAGATCGAAATCGTCAAAATCCGTTGACTCGTTCTCAAGATATGACTGTTGAAACTTTTTTTTTTTGTAAAATTTTGTTCGCTCAATAACTCGAAAACTAGTCGATCGATTGAATCGAAAATCTAATCAGTTCTGAGTAACAAAAAACCGCATCGATTGAGATGAAAATCATGAAAATCCGTGGATTGGTTCTCGAAATATCGTCGGACATAAAATTGATCAGAGGCGATTCTCTGGACCTCAAAACGAGACGATCTGATAATAACTCAACTTTTCAATTTCGGGGTGCACTATAATATAGATAAAAATTTGCTAATGAAGAATTCATCGGATCAGTATATAGTACATTGAATTTATCTGATCCAACAAAAACGAACCAAATTCTAATAAAAATTCGAATAAAGCTAAAGAAAGGATGATGGGGTAAAGATGATGAATGGAAAATGACAGAAGTAATGAAAGGGAGAGAGTTTTTATTTTCATAAAGGGGTGAACGACAAAGGGGTGAAAAATTTTTCGTCAAAAAACTGAATTCACCTGTATTATATCTATATCTACTTTTTTCGCTCTTTACTTATTCGATTGATGAAACGAAGGTCGACTCTGGTTTCTTTCAACTCATATCGTCAATTTATGGCCATTTTTAATATCCTCGACTAGACACGTAGGTAGGTATGTAGTTATACTTATATTATACACCGTATACTATGTATGTATGACAGGCGTCGTTATTTTCAACTCAAACTTGCCGGATGGATATAAAAGTTTCTCGACTCCCTCGCATGATGTGCAAGTCGAAGTGGATGCCCATGAGGCGCGCGCCTCTCGAGTGCTCCATTTAATATTTCAGATAACTACTTTGGAATATCCGTAACGATCGTGGCGAGCTAAAACAGGCACGAAACCTCAATAAAAACTTCGAGAACTTCAAAGAACCACATCACGGGCTTCACTTCTGTCGAAATCCACGTCTGATGGACCCCAATTGTTCCCAATTTTTAGATTCGTTTCATTTTTTTTTTTTTTGTACCAACTCGCCTCTTATCAGCAATCAGCAGACATTCTTGAACCACCTCTGCTATCCGGAAGACATTCTTTCTTCTTTTTTTTTTCTTTTTTTCTTTCAAAGATTGAAGACCGTCTGTCGGTCTGTCAGACAAATTCGTGCAGTTATCTCAGAACCGTATATTATAGGGATGAAAAAATCCGAGATTCACGGGATTCGGGGTTCATATGAGGGGCACGAAATGTCGCCACATCTCTCGTTCAACTCGAAGGTTCGTTTCTACCGGAAAAACGATTCGATTTTCAATTTTTGCCCGACTATCTACGGTCTTTTCTCCTTCGAAATGAAAGATCTTCTTTCCGCCGGGATCGGAGCGACGGTATTCAACCAGGTCCCTCGATCGGAGAATATTCCTCGTCGATCTTTCAAATTCACTAATTCGAGTTCGACGAACGATCCGCGGAATGGCTGGATCAAGAAAATCCAAAATTCACCGGGCCTTACGATCAGACGTCGGGTTGGAAATATCCGGATGTCTCGTCGGGGTAAAACGTTCGCTTCGACGAGAAGAAAGAGAATCGACATCCGATTTTTGAAAAACGATCCAAATTTCGGAGACTTTTATTCAGAAAACGTAACGGGTTTTTATTCCAGATGAAAACTGTTAGTATCGCGACTGTTTCCGGCAGCGTGACTGATCAATCGCTTATATCCAAGTTTCCGATTTCAGAATCGATTTCTGATAGATTCTAAGAAGATCATCACGACAATAACCTCGTTGAAGAATCTCACGGATTTGAGAATACAAGATTTCCGGATTCCGTAGGATTTTCGCCCGCTTATATATACCAGACTCACACCCCGTACAACGGTTTGCTCTTTTCTCGCTGAACTTGGTATTCACAGTCGGGAATTTCCTTTTTACTTTCAACCCGCATATACATATGTCTAGTATACGTAAAACTTTGCAATTATAGAAAGGCGAGGTAGAGACGGGTGCTCGTCTAGCTCGGTTACCCCGAGACCGGGCAAATGGGATTCTATTTGTTCGAAAAATCATAGACAACGTGATATGAATATCGTAATTACGTCGCCTATTGGATAGAAAGCACCAGAAACTGGTAACTGGCAACCACGTCGACGTTTCTCCAAGTTCAAATTCGAGTTTCAAATAACGATTCCTTCAATTTTCGCAGTGAGAAATAAAAAAGTATTGAGTCATCGAGTCAAAAATAACTTTATTCCCGACTAAACTATAATCGCCACATTATTGACCTGAAAATCGGGGCAAAAGTAGCATATGATTCGCTCTGGGAAGAAAAAGTAAATTTACGGGACGTAAAGTACCTACTCTTGTCCCGGAAATTTTACTTTCTGTCCCGCTAATTTACTTTTTATCTCAAAAATACTGTTTCCAGTTTCTCTGCGGTGTTTTTACTTCGCACGGGTAAGTGAACGCACCCGTGGCGGGAATAATCTGCGACTTTAGTCCCTCGTTGCATAATCTACAATTTTCAAATCGATCGAGAAAAGACGAAATAGCAAAACATACGCGTTTCGCGATCAAGATTCGGTTTTTGCGAGGAAAGCGAGGAATAGTTCTCCTTATAATTTTCATTCTACCAATTAGAAATAAAAATCCGCATATAAAATTTAGTATTTTTTTTTAGGGACGATATAATTTCGCGATGGGAGGCAATTTGGCGACGATCTAGATGATAGTTCAAAAAGGGCTCGTTAATCACCAGGATCGGCATCTGCGTCCTTCAGTCCGTTTTCGCGATCCGAGTTATCACCCCGACGATATTCCAGACGCGCTGCATAAGAGAAGATCGATTCGTTCGTTATCACAGCCAACGCCGATTGATTGATTCAGGCAATGAAGCTTTCCCGCGTGTCGCTTCGAAAAATCTAGCTAAATGTATCAGCCCAACGTTGGGGGGTGAAAAGCTCCAGAAAAAAAAAGAAAAGAAAAAAAAAAAAAACAACTGTATAAATATACTTTGCAAAACGACCGGGACCCGCGGCTTTGCTTCACATTTTTCACCTCGATCACAAACAATAGCCGCATACAGATTGCGACGGATTAGAAATTTTTGCAAAATTATCCCAAAGGATCGATTTTATCTCAAATCACGTCCATTCGAATTCCCATTCACGATTTGGCGTCAGAAAATTAGTCCCCTCAGAAAATCTTTTCTGAACATTCAGCGCAGGATATTTCGAAAATTCTTAACCCGATTTTGGTTTTGTTTTACCAAAAAATGATCGTCAATTCAAACTTCTTGAGAATAACGAAATTGAAAATTGATGATTCGATCGATTTTCGCGATCTGGTTTAATCGGCTCAAGAAAAAGTCAGAATTTCAACACGCGAATTTTGAGCCATTTTGCGAATTTTGAAGAATCTCGTCCTACCAAAATTTTCTCAAAAATTGAACTCGATCTTTGGGCTGGGGGTGAATTTCTTGTAAAGTTCCTATAGCTTTGGATCATCGGTATTCGGATATCGGAGTCTGAATAGTATAAGGAATTTGTACTTGAAGCGAGGCAGAGGTTTCCTAAAGCTTGCGTCATCCTCAAAGGAGCTTTTCTCCCGTGGAAACTGTGGGCATCAGGAGAGTTCAGAGACGAAAGTATAGTATAAGTATACCCTCGTTTTTTTACAAGCTTTATAGCCGATGCCTCGCGTCGTTTCAACATAGTGAAGACTCGTTACATTATGGGAAATGAAAATTCAGGCCTGCGGATGGAATTCTTGGGCCGTTTTGGGGTCGGAAAAAAGCTCATACTTCGGCGCGCACATGCTGTTTTTATTATAAGTTGCGGCATATGATGTGAATTACTTATACGTTGAATCGCTATCCAAACGCCAAATGTTTTCGCAACTTTTAACAGGTAAAATCTACTTTGCCAAAAATTATACTGGGGTGGAAAAGTCTGATCATATTTTTCTCAATTCTCCGCATTTTATCGATCAACTCTTTTTCCTTTTCATTATAGACATTCATTTCTAACAAATAAATCCGAAAATTGGTTTCAATATTTTCAATAACAGACAAAAATCGGGAGAATTTTTTTCGAACAAAAGCTCGAAAATTTGCATTTTGAGTTTCAAAGTCTGAGGAGATGAAGCGAAATTCATTCCAACAAAAGTTGAAAAAAATGGTACTTACCTACTAGATTTTGGAAAAGCGGATAACCCGCCGAATCAGAAGAATTTATGCATTTGAGAAGCTTCAGAAATTCTCCAAGATTTGTGTTTTCATTGCAAAAAAATTCGGATCCAAAGCTCATTATTTCATCACAATAAAGATGCAAAAATCATTTAGGTACCATTTTTCTCTTTGCATAATCGAAAATTTGATATCCTGATATTTTGATAACGGATTAGTGAAAAGAAAACTTTGAAAAAGACACAAAAATTTCTTTCCACGTTCCAAAAAGAGAAGAAGAAGAAAAAAAAAATTAATTTCTCAATCAAACAGGAATTTTTTCCGACTCGATTCGATCAGAACATAGAATTTGAAATCGATAAAACGTTGAGCTTTGACGAAACTCAAGAATTTCAATATCGTATCAAGGATCAGAAAAACGGGTATGAATATCTAAAAGAAAAAGGCAAAAACGTTTTTGAAGAGTCCAAAAATTTCTCTGGATCTGATAAGTTCTAAAAATCGTTAATGTAAAAAATTTTCAGAGTATATTATCAAAAATGAATGAATCAGGCATGGCAAAATAATCTGATTTTGAAGGACGTTGTAATTTTTTCGAGATATCCGGGCAAAGTTTTCCGTTAAAGTCTAGGTATATGGGTGAAACTATAGAGGTGAGAAAAAAAAAAAAAAAAAAAAACTGGATAAACGGTCTACCCACAAATTGATTCGGACCTTCGTAACGAGGATCGAGCGACGATAAACGCGGTTTCTAGTTTGACCGCGGAGATTTTTCCCGCACCCTTTACACCCGAATGCTTTCAGAGGGGTAAACGGAACGGCTTGCCTGTCATAAAAAGCCGAACGAGTAAGGACCCTTTTTTCCAATTTCATTTCGACTTTTCATTTTTTATTTCCAATTTTTCGCTCTTTTTTTCTCCTGTCTCTTGTTTTTTTTTTTTTTTTTTTTTTTGTTCTCTCTCCATAATATTTTATTTTTCATTTCTACTGGTCGAATTCCCTCCGGAAATATCCGAAAGGAAAAAAAAAAAAGAAACCGCTTCAGCCCCCGCGCTCATCTCGCATCGGTATTTTTGAATAATCATATCGCATTTCGCCCGAAAAGACGAAACGCGAGCTTTTCGAGCATCGCGCGCGGTTCTTTTCGCCAAATCCTCTTCCCGGATTTTCCGGCTCTATTTATCCTACTTGTATAGACTTTTCGGCAAACCATAACGGTCCTAGGGTCTTTAGCACGTCCGCAAATATCATATATGGGCCATTCCGAGCCAAATCGACTAACCTCATCCCCCACAAGATTCTAGCAAATTTCCAATTCTATATGGACGATTTTTATATACGAATATTATTCTACTCACAGAACGCTTCCCTTTTTTTTTTGAATTTTTATAGTTAGATGGTTTTTTACTGCATGTGGGTTTTTCAAAATCTAATTTTTCCACAATTCGATGCCAATTCGGAAAAATTGGCTGAAATTTCTTGGTCGATTGCCGCAGATTTCGGACTATAAGAAAAATTCTCATTTTGAAAATTTGATATCAGAATTATCGGAAAGTTCGAATTTACAAATGAATAATGATAATTTTGTTTCTATTTTTATTTTTAAAAAGTTCTTAGTCGTTCGTTTAATTTCAGAAAATTTCACTCGTCTTGAGCAGAATTTTGAGCTCGAAAAAATCCCGCAACTCATTGTCAGTACCGAAAAAGTACTGAAAATTAGAGAGAAATTTACGAAAGAATCTTAGGTATGATAAGTTGAGAAGAAAAAGAAGGAGAGAAAATGTCGAAAAACCGACTAAATTATAAAAAATCTGAAAAACGGAATGCAGTGAAATTCCAAAGGAGACAAGAAAAATAATCCCAGAATTCTGAATGATCAAAAAACAAAATAAAAAAAATTGAAAACCCAGTGAAAATATTTTCCAAATTCTTAAGGATTCGTTAAAAGTGTTAAAAAAATCTCTGACCACTTTTGAGTTCATGAAAATTGCAGGATTTTAGATTAGGGGTGAAATATCCCGTAGGTGATAATAAATGTGAAAAAATGTGATACAAATGTGGAAAAAGAAAATTGGCGTGAAAACGATAAAAAACAGTAAAGAGGGGGGAAAAAAATTGGCTTTACAGTTGAACGAAGTACATAATATCTAACCCCTCGGAAGAGACGAGGAATATAAGCCAATAAAATTTATTCGGGATCTTGAAAGTCGATACATTTTTTCTCACCACTTCCCTTATCTTACTCTTCTTTTTCTTTTTCTCTTTCGTCTTTTTCTCATTTTTCTTCTTCTTTTTTTTTTTCTTTCTTTTTTCCCTGTTTCTTCATATAGTTTTTTATTTATTTCCGTTTCTTTTACCCACGAAACTTGGTATTTCGCGGGTTTCTCGTCGCGGATCGTTCCCTCGTTGATCCTTTCATCCCCTAGCGATATTCCACCCCACTATCGCGGATTGACCGCTCGAAAACGGAATTCTTAACTTACTTCGTGAACATTTTCCACTCACGTACGTATACTTACATACGTATAGTGGTTAGGGCAAAAAGCTGTCATCGATATAAAAAAAACGTCTCGTCACCTCAAAATTTAGAAGATTATTTTCAATTTCAGGCAAAAAATATCAAAATATATCAAACGAAATCCTCGAGGATCTTGGAAGAAATCATTCATCCAAAGATTCGAGTTTTTCTGACGGTTATTTAAATCGTGTAATTTTTTTTTTTTCTTGCTCCACAATGGAATAAATAAAAAAATTAAAAAAATCGCAATTTAATGAAAAATAAATTTTCTACAAAAAGAAGATTCAATTCGACAGAAAGTTTTTCATTCCGCTTATACAATTATAAATTGAACAGAAAAAGATTCTGGATAATTCTACGGAGAAAATATATTTCATGAATTGTATATCTAGAAACAAGTCTGGGGATAAAAACCACCCCTTAAAAAATACAAAATTATCAAAATGTATCGAATTTCGTCAATTTTTAGGTCAATTTCTATAGGATCGAGCATCGTGTATATTCCGTGTTTCATTTCATCTATGGGGATGTAATAATAAAACGGGTATCGATATAGGGGTGCAGGTTGGCTGCAGAGGATATAAGGAAGTAAGTGGGCGGAAAAGAACTCGATATTGTATATAGTAAGGTGAGACAGCTGGGGAAAAAAAAAAAAGATAAAATCACCGCGTTGCGACACGCAGTTTTTCGCACGTAATCAGGTAATCAAAAACGTGGCGAAATCTCCGTTCCCCAAAGTGATTTCAGGCAATTCACGACATAGGGAATAAAACGAAATTATTCAATTATATTTCCGCGTAAAACGAGAAGGAATTCCCCGAAGGTTTTTCAAGATTCAATAAAATTTTTTCCGAGCCCGAAACATCAGGAATAAAAATTAAAAAAAAAAACCAAAAAATTGCAATCGAATTCAATAGCTTCGAAATGCGTCAACGAATACAAAAAAAAAATATATATATATATTATCTTGAACAAATTTGAAACGTTACAGAATATTGAAAATTAAAGAAGCCAGTAATTTTGAAAATAATCGGAACATTTTTGAAGATATTCAAACGAAAAAGAAGAGAAAAAAAAATAATAACAATAATTTAAACTGTTCAAAATCTGGAGGAATAGCAGAAATGAAATTGAAGAAGCCTAAAAACAGATGCAAAAATTGGAAAAAAATACAAATAAAACTAGAGAAACCGAAATTTCGGTCTACGTATATTTATAATTATCAGTAGGGATGAATGGGGTTATTAATAACCGTCGGCGTGATGTTTGGCAATGAATCTTCGTGCCGTTAATTAATTCCGGGTGTCTAGCTTGCTACGGGTAAGTACAAGCGATTTGGTTATTGGCCCGTGATAAATAGTCGAAATATTGTTTATTCGGTGAGAATTCGCAACCCCGAACCCCCCAATCCTCGCCCTCGGTTCAGTGTGCGAAATTCACTCTCAGCCAGTACCGCGCAGCGATTCCTATAATATACGGGGTGTGCCTGAATTGCCACCAATGAATTCCTCGTGAAAAACTAAACCGAAAACATTCCAGGCAAAAATTCCTACGAGCCTCCGTCTTCGAGTTATCGTCGAAAAAAGACGGACCAATCAGCGAGCGGCGTTAGAATCAACAGCACAAGATTCTCGGGTTTATGCGTTTCGTTGTGTCACAAGTCACAACGCGCCAATTTGTTCCTAAAGCTAAACTGCGACAGGCCCTTTCTTATTTCTACGATAACTCGAGAACGGAGGCTCGTAGGAATTTTTCACAAGGCATAATTTCGGCTTAGTTTTTTACGAGGAATCCGTTGGCAGCAATGATTCCGCTGTAAAATCACTGGTTTAGATGATCCACCCCGTATGTAGACAAAACCTCACGGAATTACTCCGAGACAAACACGGGGTTCGATTTTATTCGCGAATCCAAGTGCAGGTTGCTTCCCGTTATATATATTGGCGTTTCCCGGTAGGGGTGGGCAAACTCCGAACACCTAACCCCAACCCTGAATCAACTGCCCCTAATAATGTCCCACCCCTCACCCCTGGGGCTCGATTTTTGCATAATTATTAATTAATTGGGGTTCATCATCGCAGTCCCGTTACCACTGCTGTAATTTTTTTTTACCCTTCTACAATTTTTTTTTTTTTGTTCTTTTCTTTCATTTCACTCTTCGATCTTTTTCTCTCTTTTTTTTTTTTTTTTATCTTTCCTCGGACCCGTGTATAGGTGAATTGGTATTGAATTGTTACCAGCTGGATTGAATGGCGACCGCAGTTATATATATACATATTATAGTCGATGCGGACTGAGATCCTTGCGTTTTGCTTTTTGCTTCACGTCCTGCAAGAGGCAATTGGATATTCTCGTGAATAAGGATAAAAGCCGATCTGATCGGTATAGCGTGAGGAGCTTATATCTCTCTTGTAGTAGTAACCATGACCAATCCCATGAACGGATATTGCGATGTACAGGATATATAATATCTTGTATCGTTTCCAACCCCGGAAACCGTACGAGTGTATAGGTAATCTTTGGCTGCAGAAAAGCCTTTTCATTTTTTTTATCTGCGACTGTACCTACGGCGATATTCTTATTAACGATAAGGAAATTTTTTTTGGTGAATCGATCCCAATAGCACGTGTATGTATGGTGCATTCCTGATCAAGTTGATCATTGATTAAAAAATCCGGATTCCGTGATACAGGGATTTAAATAATAAAAAGACGTGCATGTGTATGGCACGTTTTTTGCCAAAGCTGATAGGCCAAAATCGGGATACATTTTGTGAATTTGGAAATAGTTATACGGGCTATTCCTGATCGTCAACTGATCAGCTTATAAATCCGATTCGAAATGTAATTACAGCTTTTCAATCTCTCGTCTTGTATATATTCACCCTAGAATAGAAAATCGCTATCCGATCATAGTTTGTTCATTTTAGAATTAAAAATTTTCCTGTACTTGTCTCACAAAAAAAAGAAAAAAAAAAAAATTCTATTCAACAATAAACACAACGTGTCATTGGCTCCATGGGATATTTCTGATCGATACCGATAAAATTATCGTTGATTTTTCCAAAAATTCGGTATGAAAAATCGCAGAATCGTCAAATCCATGTAATATAGCCCAAGATATATCGAAAATAAAAAAATTGTAGAATTGATTACAATAATAAGATTTTAATAAGAATATCGAATAATCATATTGAATATTATCATTAATTAACATTATATCATCGTTATGATTATTATTAATATTGATAATAATAAAATCAATAAAATCTGTATCAATTAATAAACCAATTAATCATTTATACGGGCGTATAGAATTTCTGTTTGTTTTTTATTTCTATATTCTGTTTGCATTATTATTCTTGTCCAGTCGAACTGCGATATATAATTTTTACAACAGAAATATCAATTCGGTAGTAAATTATGCATACGTGTGTATGTATATATATCTATACATATGCTAAATAGGCCTGGTTTAAATAAAGCCGTCGGACGTGATCGTTTCCGTATTTTAGCAGCAGTAAATCTTTCATTTTCTTTGGTTTTTCTTTTTTTTTCTTTTTCTTTTTCTTCTTCTTACTTTTTGTCTCTCTGCAAAGTGTGTAATAAATTATCGTATACACGTGTTGATAATAAACATTAAATCGATCGTGAAGATCGTATACGTATGTATGTACCCACTAGAAAAAAAAAACTCTAAAACGTGTAACATGAATTGAAGTATATATATATTTATATATATTTATATAATATGTATGTATATCGCCAGTGGGCGACAAAACACGAAACGCAAATAGCAATGATGATGATTTTTTTATTTTTTATAATGAATGTATAATATCAGGTGTATATAAAACGATCGACGATGAATCAATTTGCCAATTAGATAAGCACAAAAATAAACAAATGAATAAATAAATATATAATATGTATGTATGAAGAGACAAAAATTCAAATTAAAAAAAGAAACAAAAAACAACATAGAAATAAAAAACCACTCAGTAAAATGGAGAAGAAGAACTTGAGACGAAATGCAAGAAAAAAAAAGCACGAAACACAGAAGAAGAAAAAAAAAAAGAAGAAGGAAAAATGAAAAAAGTGAGGATAAGAACTAGAATATACGAGATCTAAATATATTAAACTCTCTCGCACTTCAGACTCGAGAATAAGAAGAAGAAAAAGAAGAAGAAATCTTGAAAAGACTGGACTGGACAAAAATAAATGTGAAGAACAGCGGGCCTGGGAAATGGGAAACAATATAAGAAACTTTATTATTTAGTATGCGCTCAGTTAGTGGTGGTTGCGGAAAAACTTATTATCAAATAACCGCGGGAGAGCAGAGCTAGGTAGGATATATATACATATATATATATATATATATAATCTGTATACCTGAGCATATTTGCATGCTAATTGCTCCCGCGATTTCACGCTCGCTAATTGAAGAACAAGCGCAATCAAAAATCCGAATTTTACCACCGAGTCGAAAGTCGCAAATAAAAAAACAAATTTCTGTATATACCAATTCCTTCAGAATCTTGAAGGAAGTGCAGAGATGCGAAAGAGTTTAAATTCCCGAGACTCGAAAACATTCGGCAAAACAAAATTCAGATGAAAAAAAAAAAGAAAAATCACGAGACTAGCTGTTTCACTTCCGTATCAAAAATCGTATCTGATGGGTTTTGAGTCAGTCGATTTTTTTGAAATAACTTGTCAAGTCAAGCTTCAAGTCTGTGGAAGTCAAATAATGAATATGAAAGTCTTAGATGATTTAGGAGTCACGAAAAACCTCTAAAAGTCACGAGTTATAGTCGGTTAAAATTCACGGAATGCGTCATAATACTCACCTGTGTTAGTTTCTGTAAGTCTTTTGAATTCTTTAGAACTCTTCGGAAAGTCTTAAGAATTTTTTGAAAGTCTTTGAAAGTCATATTGCTAGTCTAATCCCAACTTTTGGGCAATGCATTGGAGTTCTGGTCATTAGAAATCGCGAGGCACATGCGCAGGATACTCAGTTAGAATCAACGACAGTCATCAGTGAATATTAAAAGTCATTAAAAGTCACCATTAGACTCATGTGGAGTCATAGGTTTTAGTCTTCGAGGAATTCGGCGAGAGGCACTCGTAGAGTATACACGAAAGTATCCGGAAATCACTCAAAGTTATCAATAGTCATTGGAAGTAAATTGAAGTCACTCTTTATAGTCATTAAAAGTGACTAAAATTCGCTGAAAGTCACCGTTAAATTCATCTTGAATCATCTTTACAGTCTTTGGAAGTCATTGGTAGCCATTGACAGCCACGAAAAGTAATTGGAAGTCATTGGAGGTAATAAAAAATCATTGAAAGTCACTGAAAGTCGCTAAAAGTCGCCGTTAAATTCATCTTGAATCATCTTTACAGTCTTTGGAAGTCATTGGTAGCCATTGACAGCCACGAAAAGTAATTGGAAGTCGTTGGAGGTAACAAAAAATCATTGAAAATCACTGAAAGTTGTTGAAAGTCACTCTTAAATTTATCTTGAATCATGTTTTCAGTCATAAGATCTCATTGGCAGCCATTGATAGTCACGAAAAGTAATTGCAAATCGTTGAAGAAAATAAAAAGTAATTGGTGGTCATTATTAGTGAATAAAAATTCATCAGAAATCATTACAAACATATCTGCATACTTACACACATATGTAGGTACTATCAAATAGAAAATTTCTCGTCTAAAATACGACGATTACAAAATAGTTTCTTCTCAAAGTGTCAGCTGTTCCATATATGTATATGAATAGACAAACTGATGGATACACACCTAAAGTAAGTATAATTGCGTCCAATCATCCAATAGATCTAAACACCAGAGATCTTCGCCCGATTCAATCGCTGATTGTGAGTAAAGTCAATTTTCACGCCGAGAGTTTAGCCACGCGTATACGTATTGCATCTTCAGAATTGAAATTACCGCATTATCGCAATGACAATCGCCCTATACATATTATATGTGTATGGCATTGCGCTGGTCGTATATTTATATACCTATAATATTTGGACAAAGAAGCGTATGATATGTCGTGGTATTATTTTTGTTGGAAATATTGATTTTTCTTTACATTTTATTTTTAAATTTTTAATTTTTAATTTTTAATTTTAATTCTTAATCAAATATGGCGAGGCCGGAGGCACCGAATAGCCGAATAACTAACGAGGGATGATGAGGACTACTTTTATAAAAAGCATATAAGAGAAACAAGATTGATTAAATAAATAGTAAATTGAATGAAATGGATATTGAATGTATATCGATGGAAAGACTGCGGGAGACGATTCCACAAATTATAAGTATGCGATTACCTTTCAAACAGTTTCGATACGTCATATTATACTATATTCATTTTTTTTTTTCAATTCTATGAAATTTAAACAAGCAGGTGAATCGGCTGACCAGGATGAGCCAGTCCTGAAACTGGAACAATAATTATACAAAACCACTGCATGGATTTATTCCAAAATTCAGTCATTTCTAAGTTGGAGCAAATGCAATCGATGAAGATCAAAAATGTCGAAATTCGTTGATTCGTTCTCGAGATATGACTATTCGAAATTTTTTTTTCTAAAATTTTGTTCGCTCGATTACTCGTAAACCAGTCGACCGATTGAATCGAAAATCTAATCAGATCTCCGAATTTGAATGACTATCGGATCAGATTGGTCAAAAATCAATTTGAAATTCAAAAAAATATTCGGATTTTCCCATACCAGGAAACATATTGAATCATCCATGTGTAATAAATTGACTAGGTTGTTCCAGTTTGATGTTGGTTAATGATTTTTTAGGGGATTTCGTAAAAACTTATAAGGTATGAAAAATCGCAACCGCAGATGAAATTTTAATTTTTCCCATGAACCTTTGAAAAATACGGATTATCGTGTGATAAAGCCCATAATTGGTGACGAAAATCCGAGGGTAGGTAAAACCTGGTGCATATGGCAGAATATTTTTGCAACCCTGCGGCGTGATATGTGAGAGAAACTGGACTGGTTGGGGTTATATAATGGTATTATACATATAAAACGTAAAAACGATATATATATATAATATATAACATATATATATATGTATATGAAACAGTTTCACCTGGTCCCGTGAATCTTTAATTATGTTCCAGTTCCGCGCTTTGCCCAGAAACTAACGGAAACGCGATATTTTTGTCCTATTTTGCGGCTGACGTGTTTCTAATTAAGCCCGATCGCCATAGGCACGCGAGTATACATAGTGGGTTGCCGCTGCTGTTGAAAAACCGAATGAAAACCTAATTGAAGAAAAAAAAATTAAAATAAAAATTAAAAATGAAAATAAACTAAAAAAAAGCCAAAAAATGGAGGAAAAAAAAGTAATAATCAAACATTGGAAAATTATATGGAAGAATCAAAATTAAACTTGAAAAAAAAAAAATTGAATACCTATATCAATATTATAATAACGCGTGGTTATATGGCAGGCTAATTTTCCAACCAAAAAACCAAACGAAAACATAGTCACGGCGTATATATGTATAATATAATGATATCGCCTCGACAATTTTTCCAATCGCGGGGTCTGCAGGATTGATCAGTATCCTATCGCTGCTTTCATCCCGCAGTATAAGTATACAAACCTCGATTATATTCAGGTCTCGTTATTATTTATAGAAGAAAATTGTGATTTTATAAATTGGTCCAGAGGCTGCAAGAATGAATAACAAAGTATAATATACCCGACGAGCCAAAGAGATTATATACGTACGAGTAGATGTACAGCTGGGCAATTTCGCATACGAAATTATATAAATTAACCAGCCTGGGATCCTCGAAATTTTTTATTTTATCGCAATTTATTAATTTTTCTTGTGTCAATTTTTTTCAAAGTTCACGTCTGTTTCAGATTATTTTTCCACTTCGGAAAACCGACGAGGAATTTTCCAAAACTATCTACTTTAAACCGCCTTTTTTATCCTCAAAAATTCTCGCAGAAAAAATCAAATTAATAATATTAATAAAAAATTTACATCGATTTTCTGACTGCGAAGGACGATTTTGAAACCGAATTTAAACGAACGCGGATTACAAAATCTCGCCTTAACGAGCAGGAAAAAAATAAATAAAACCAAAAAAATTCTTTCCAGTAGAGAATTTCCTCCGTTAATCGTTCGATTCATGATGATATAAATGATTGACACGAAAAAAAACCAAACAAAAAAATAGCAAAAACCCGTAACTCCGTTTTCGTCTAGTTTTCAAAATTCACCCTCAGGATAGGCATAAATTCTTGTGAATTTTATTAGATAAATTAATATTCGAGGATCGAACAGCTATCGTGGTGAATAAAAAATTTGAAGAATTTCGAAAGGGTCTGAAGCTGCAGGGGTCAGAGATTCAGGAGATTCGGTGCGAAATGGCCTGCGTACATAATGGCGTTTGCGAAGTTTGACCAAAAAACCCTTAGACACGATCGGAATGAGATGTTGAAATTCTTGAAGAATATATACCGTTCATTCACGGTATAATGTAGACGGGGTCCTTTTGGGATTAGGGAATGTCAAGTTATTGGAATACAGGTGAAAAAAAAAAAAAAAAAAAATGCAGATGCAATCGTAAAGACCACTTTTCTTTACCTGAAAAGCGGGATGAAAGTGGGAATTAATTCCCTGCTATACTTTTTGTCCCGCAAATTTACTTTTCTCTCGGATTTTTCGAAGAAAGGTAAATTCGTGGGACGTAAAGTAGATTTTGCGGGACGTAAAGTAAGTTTTTTCAGATGAATACGAGAAATTTCGCGTAAAAAAAGCTCTTTTCTCCTGACTAAAAAGAAGAGAGAGCGAGAAAAAAAAAAATCAGTCTTATTCACGAAATTCCCTGACATTTGATCCTGTTTTTCCATAAGTTTTCTCTGCTCGACTATACATATTATGTACATACATACGGGATATACTATTCTATAGACGAAATAGTTTACATATATAGAAAATGTTTATAATTCTAGTCCAAGCAGTGACAGTCTAGCTCTTACCTACCTACCTACTCTACTACCGAATGAAAATAAAGTAAATTTGTGCCAAGTTCTATAATTGTCTACCAATCTTAGTATCCCGTCTGCCCAGTGGTCGTCGCGACTTCGAGTTGAATATAGTGAGTGATTCGGTCTTCGTCTCACATCCGGCTAAGGATTTTTAGCGAAATTAAACCGAGTAAAAACAAGGAGAAAGAGAAAAAGGGCAAAAAAGCTCCAAATGAGACTAAAGAAGAAAAAAAATAGAAACTGCAGTACTGCAGAAGGAATTAATTAATTACTTCGCAAGCTCAAGTTCGCGTTTTTCACCCACATTTCCAGGGTCAACAGCCTGATCACCGTGATCCAAATTCTAATCAGGTCTCGGTTAAACGGAGACGTACTTAATTCACATCGAATAGCTTATATATAAAATCACGGATGCGAAATTCGATCGTATTTTATCAACGGTATTAAAATAAAAGAATTATTCAATTATTTGGGATTGTAAATTTTCAAAAAAAACATTTCAATCCAATCGATAGGTACACCGATTTGAAATTAGATAATCTGGAGCTCAGGGAATCCCGTCAATCAATTTCGAAACTGAGGAATCAAAAATAGAAGATAGAAGAGCAACATTTCGTTTTTTTCATTTATTTTGATAAGTATTGAAGATAACGAAGATCAAAAAGCTCAGAAAATTTGGCTCCGAATCGACTTTTTATTGGGAATATTTTTAGTGTACTTTTTTTTTTTTTTTCGTTTCGACTCACCTTGACCGGTATGCAAACGACAATCAGAAGAAGATCAGCGCTGGCTAATCCACCTAGAAAAACGTTCGTTGGTGTCGACGGAAGTGGTCTTAATCGAGGACACAGCGTCGAGGCGATGATTAGAACGTTACCTGAAATTCAAAACGCTGATTAGTCGATTGATGTGGATTTTCCAAATTTGAAACAAAAAAAAAAAAAAAAAAAAAATCAAAAAAACGATCATCGAAAACTGTACATCAATAATTAATTTTTTGGAATCGTCATCGAAATCTCAATCTGCATATAGCTAATCCGGAATTAGAGATAGAAAAATCCTGAGACTTTTTATCCATACCTAACCGATTTCAGGATGAGGAAAAAATACGATTTATCAAATTCTTTCAGTTTTACTGTTCGAAACGGTTGTTCAGGTGTTCAGTAACTATGATAAAAATTGAAAAAAAAAAAAAAAATGATAAATTTCCTCGAATATCGTTATCATTATTTTCGGGAGACCCGCAATTCGAAGAAGAAGAAGAAGAAGAAGATTCATCAGTCAATGATCGGCGGTCATTATATCTTCCTCCGAAATTTCTATATATATATATATATACACATATATATATATATATATATGAAAATATTTACATACGTGCTGAGGAATAAAAATAAACATTACGATCTCGCGGCGAGAGATGTACGAGTGAATACAGATCCCTGTGTCTATATGTATATATATATTTGTTTGTTAATTCACACATTTGATCGGAGATGCCTATTTGCCTTGTGCAAATAAGCGGAATTATATATACAAAAAAAAGTGCCTGCGCGCTGTTGGCTTTTTTTTATTAATTTTTTTTTTTCCCCCCCGTTTATTTGTTTGTGTTCTTCTTTGTTTGTTCACTCAAAAATCAAAAGTCAGAAGTAAAAATTTCTTCATTTACGTTAATTTGCCTCGTTTTTTTTAAATATTTTTTATTACCCGTTGACTGGACTGATCTGTACACGTGGAACAACCGCTATGCGATTTCCAGTTCCCAAAAAAAAAAAAAAAAAACCAACCACATACATATTATACCTAGTAGAAATAGAAATGAAGATTGGTGATGATAAGAGAAAATTTTGGGGAAAGCTCATATCTGCACCTGAAGGTAAAAAGTGAAAAAAACCTTAATTGAGTGCGAACTGAAAATGAAAAGTGTCATATGACTTTTGCTAATGCCTGTCGCCTGATTTATGAAATTTCTTTAACGTGATAAGAGGGGGGGGATTGTACGCCAAAGATTTTCGCACGATTTTTAACACGGATCACGCCTTGGCCCGTTAATGTTGGTTATATGATAAATAAGTAGCGTGGGGTCTGATAAGGCTCATCTATATAAGGAGCCCCAGGTAAGGTAAAGTGAAAATGACAAGTTCGTTAGTTATCGTGATGGAAGAGTATATAGAGTTTCTCTCTAAGCAGCCCAACCTGTATCTGGGGACCTGTCGCTCGTCAGTCACTTCATCATCCTCGAGACGCATCATCTTAAATACTCGTAATTTCCCTCGGGTGAATAATCCGCTATGTACAAAAATTAAATATGCGGTACAAAATCAATTTGCTCATTCGCCAAAGTTTCGTTCAAAATTTTCTAAAGTTCGGTTCCAAAATTCGCCAAATTACGAACTCTCGAATTTATAAGGGATATCAAATTTCAGGGTCGAGTCGACGTTGGCAAATGATCAGTGCAGACGAAAAAACGTTAATTTTTCCAAAACTTACCATATCGAATTATGTCTTCTGCAGAAATTTTTTCTTCAATTAAGATTTTTCATCCGAAAAATCTCACCTCGGTGAAGGATAATCAATTAATCTTTGCAGACCCTGTCTCGATTTTCCAATTATCACGATACACGCTACCTCCTATATCAAATGAGAAATCCAAGATGTCGAAGAGGGTTGTGATCTGGTTTTTTTTTTTTTTCAAATTCTCTTTTTTTCTTGGCATTCGAGAATAACTATAAAGTTCAATCGATCATATATATATAGAGAAATTCTCACAACGGTTGTAGAAATAAACTACTGAGAATAAAATAACGTAAAAATATTAGCGGACGTGCACCCGCATGACGTACTCCCCCATTTTTGAACGAATTGACCGATCGATCCACTTGAAATTTGGCAGAGAAGTATCATCGAGTGTTTTCCACTTTTATCCAAAGCAAAAATACGGTAGGTTCAAACATTTGGACGTGGACTGGCACTCTTGAAATCAACCCCATGCAAAAAATCAAATTCACAACTTCTCGGTGGGTACTTCTCTGCCAAATTTCAAGTAGATTGGATTTGTTGGTTCCGAAAATGCGGAAAAATCACAGCGTGTACGTGGTCCCCTTAAATGAGCAGTCAGATTAGATGATAAAGCGAGGCTCCTGGATTTTTTTCATTCACAATATTTCAATTTTGTTTAATCTTTTTATCAATTGGAAACGATCACCAAATGCGACGAAGCTCGAAGACTGTTGCAGGAACCGATGCAAGATAGACGGTATAGCAAGGAGTTGGTTTTTCAAACGAATAATATAAAAAAATGATAATAAAGAAGTAAATGTACTTGGAATAACAAGCTCCTCTTTGAACCGAACGAAATGAGACGCTGATTGAGAGATGGAAGGAAAGATTTCAACTCCAGGCGAGGTAAAAAGGTAGGAAAAATAAACTGTCTCGTAATCAACCAACCAACCAACTGCAGACTACCTTCAAGAAGCGTCGTTTTACTTTGTCAAATATGTACATACTTTTGATCGCTGAGATGGAATTTTCGAGTTTATTATTTCAACAAAAATTGCACATGTATGCACGTGCAATTCCCCAAACATGAAAATTCAGACACTGACCTAATGGCGATTATTGTTCATCATCAGATAGTCTCAGAGGTATCAATTTCTCAATGGACTTTGTCAACGTCAATGGTATTAAAATCATATTTTCGCGGTGTCATATCGGTGGTTAATGGCTTTTTCCGAAACGCTAGGGCCTCGGTCACGAGGCCTTTGATCACCCGGATCGTGAAACACTGAATTCGCAAACGAATTAGGGCCAGCGAGGTAAAATTCACCCCTGTAATCTGCGTCCGTGGTATAATGTTTTTTTTTTTTTTACCCGGATTGCATCCGCGTGTAGGCCTCAGGCTATGTACGCCCCGTTAATAGCAACGTATTTGTGAAAACCACAACGGTGTGGCCGATCTGTACTCTCGTTAAATTCTCAGCTCTCTTTCCCACACCGTTTCAACCTTTTCAACAACCGGCACTGATTAATACACGAGCCTCCGGCTACAGATGAGCCTGTATATCTGCCTGAAAAATGTAGCGGAATGATTTTACGACCACCGCATGAACTGGGTTAGATTCTCCGGAAAAATACAAGCCGATTTTGTCTGAACGAGAAATTCGTCCGATGTATAGTTTTTGAATTAGAGCCAGTTTAAGTCTCGGCCAATAGCGCTCGCGGCTTTGTCTAACGGTCGGGTTGCGCGCGCCGCTACTTCGCGCGGGAAGTTCCGCGATTGGTCAACTTCAAATCGTTTTAACTCGGGAACTACTTGACCTACGAAATTCTTGCCAAGACAATTTCGTCTCAGTTTTTCGCGAAGAATACGCTTCGCATAAAAATAATGTGATTACTGATACTTCGTCCTTTGTGCACACGCAAAAACGCCCGCGCTCGAGGTTTGAGCCGGAGCTAAGGGCCGAAGGACGAGCTAATAGTTTCACGAATTAACGGAATACCTCGCGCACAATACGCTTGTGTATCTCAACTCCGACTAAGCCGATTACTCCATTCGATGTCGAGCAGCTCTGATTAATGTCGCGCTTTTTCTTCTTCTTCTTCTTCTTCTTCGTCTTCTTGTTCTTTGACGATTATTTGAAAGGCTATAAAGAAACAGTCAAAGCTGGGATAACGAACGGCTCTCGATGAAAGGAAAGACGTAAAAGTTTGGAAACGGTTCGAGTGATCTTGGGTTCAAAATCAGCTGCGATTTCTGCAGGCCAGAGTCAAATCCGTAAAAGAATTTGCAGGATAAAAATAAATAAATGAAGGGGATTAACCGATTCCTGATTTAGATAAAAACGAAAAAGAATTTTGATAATTGTTTGCATTTAAACCATACGAACGTGCTTTTCAACAAAAAATATGAAAATTTTGGTAAAATGAGAATGAGGCAGTAGATTCGGAATAATTATGTTTGAAATTAGTGTCAAGTAATCAACTCACCAGCCAATCCGAGACAGAATGTTAGACTGTAGACAAAAAGCACAGGCCCCAATTCGTTCCAATTGAAATTCCATATCGAGTCTTCAAAGTCATAATCTTCATCGGAGCTGGTGTCATTCGTTGAGTTCAGGGGCATTGGGCTCGTCATCTTAGTTTCCCGATTGAATCAATTATTAATTATTTAATTTCAATTGAATTCCGAGGAGTTCAAAATCGTCGTTTACTTTTTGTTTTCGTTATAGAAACTTATCACACCGTCATATTAATGTCATTTGCATCGATTATTTTATTCCCAATCATCGACGTTATATCAAACTGTATAAAATAAACGATTATTATTATTATTATTGGTCAAGAATAAATCAATCTATCAATCGATAGATCGATTGATTAATCAGTTTCATTCAAGATCTAGGCTGCATGAGATGAGTTTTTTTTTTTCCCCCAAAATTTCTATGTTTGGTGTGGAAATGGCAACCGCATCGATAAAAAGCTTCGAGTGAAATTTAGGTTTATCTTAATCAATTTACGACTTATTGATTGATTAATTGATCAAGTATATAAACATTAAGTATATATATATAAATTACGACAGGAAGATCCAAGGATCCAAAGAAACACAGACTGTCTTCTTATGGCTTTGTTCATTCCTAACTGGTGCACAAATTAACAATATTCGAAATGAATGAAAACGACTCGTATCGTATATATACTTTGGTCCATATATATCGTAAGCTCACGATGATCAATCGGCACTAGATGCAGGCCGCCCGCGTCTTGATTGCCAATTTATATTTAACGTCCAACACCGTATGTATATATACAGGGTGGTCTTTTTTAATCGCCCCAGGCGAATATCTCGGAAACTGAAAAAGATACGAAAAAAAGTTTGATACAAAACTTGAAGGGTTTCAAGGGGGAAAGATGATGACGGTATGTGCTGACTTGTGGATTCTGCCACTTCCGAGATTTCGCTAGTAACTTCGGATTTTAGATAGGGAACACATATTTTCGATATGAGCAGTTGATAGCCGGAACAAAGACTGATTCAAATACGTGGAGAAAAAAAATTTGAATTTTTTTTTTGAATTTTTTTTTTTTTTTTTGAACTTTTTTTTGAATTTTTTTTTTTTTTTTTGAACTTTTTTTTGAATTTTTTTTTTCTCAAATTTTGTTATTTTTTATAGCGAGGGTCGGGTGAGGGTGCACGAGTCGGAGTCGAGGGCGCCGAAGGTGCCATCACCATCATCTTACCCGAGTTAGAAATTATCCTCCCCCCCTGTTGTACACCGTACTATTGTTCTCACGTTTTGGAATTTGTCTCCAGGTCTGCTATTGGCTCGATTGACAGAAAATGACAAAATTAGAGAAAAAAATTCGAAAAAAAAATCAAAAAAAAAATAAAAATTCAAAAAAAAAAAAATTTTAATTTTTTCTTCTCCACGTATTCGAATCAGTCTTTGTTCCGGCTATCAACTGCTCATATCGGAAATATGTGTTCCCTATCTAAAATCCGAAGTTACTAGCGAAATCTCAGAAGTGGCAGAATCCACAAGTCAACACATACCGTCATCATCTTTCCCCCTCAAAACCCTTCAAGTTTTGTATCAAACTTTTTTTCGTATCTTTTTCAGTTTCCGAGATATTCGCCTGGGGCGATTAAAAAAGACCACCCTGTATATGTACAATACAAAGAATGACTTTGTTCGTATGTACTATACATTGCACATATAATTATACATTTATTATATATATTATTTATTATACGAAAATTCTGTTTCATATGCATACACAAAATTGAAACGAAATTTCCATATACATACACCTAAAAATTTTCATACATATTGGAAAATTCGATAATTTTTCAAACTCCCCCCCATCCCTTATTTTTTAAATTACTTTGAATTATCTAATTACCGTTTATATATATATATATATATATTTATACCAAGAGAGATGTTTAATTATATAATTCTGAGCAAAAATAGATAAATGAACGAAAATTTCAAACTCTGCAGTAATATCGAATCTAATACATTTAATTTCAATCGAAATATGTACATGCATCGATTTTGGGCTAAAAATTGTATTTTTAATTTTCTTATCTCAAATTTCGAACTATTTTTTCACCGCCTATTAAATACAATATTTATTCCTGTATATATGTATAATACAGGATAAATATATACGAATAAATATCTACATCTATATTTATTTACGATCTATATAACTATACTGGGACCGGTCTATAAAAACTGCGTAAGTGTATTCATTTACATAAATCCGTATATATTATAAATATATAAAAATATCATATATATTAAAGTATACAAGTATTCTAAAAGGTATATTTAATCATTAACCCATAGTTAATGATATTAGACACTTTTTCGTCACGATCTATACACGTATACAGTATAATCTGCATACATGAGTACCTACACTACATATAGTTGGCAAGGCGATCATCGTGATACGGCAATATATTATCCGAGTGTAAAATATTTCTCACAAATTGAAATAATAATAATGATAATAATAATAATAAATAATAATAATAATAACAGCAATTTGAATTCATCGACAGTACATTTTATATACGTATAATAATATGGTACCTATATGTATGTATGTATCTATAACCTACAGGTGTAAAAGGAAAATGAATATATATATATATTGTATAATAAACAAATATGGATGAAAATATAGTCAAATTTTTGGGTTGTTATAATTCATTTTTCATATATATATATATATTTATTTGTTTACCCCTTCTATTAACGTTCGTTCTTTTAATTTTGTTTATTTTTCTCAATTATTTATTCATTTTTTTTTTTTTTTTTAAGGGTAAAAATCACATTTTTATTCAACACACGTTGATGTAAATATATATGTACGTATGTACATATACATTCGTGTACATATACGACGATTCATAAAACGATTTATCGATCTATCGATCGATCGATGGATGGATTGATTATAATATAGAAATAATATATTTATTTAACAGTCAAATCGCGAATCGAATTTAAACGACGAAAAAGAAAGGGGGGGGAAAAAATTGAAGAAAGAAAAAAAAAAAGAAAAACCAAACAAAAATGGAAATAAAAAATTAAGTAGTTGTATACACCTACAGCCGTACCGCGATAAATAAATAATTGTATATACAGCGATGTTGCGATCAAAGAAATGAGAAAAAAAAGTACGACAACGACAAGAGAAAAAAAAAAAAAAAAGTTGAATCAAACTAAAAATTATATCGATAAATATAAAACTATAAATTGTGAAGCACGAATTTTTTAGAGGACGATTATGAGATTTATTCGAAACCAATGGAACTATGTTTTTTTTTTTTTTTTGGTCTTTTCTTTTTGTTCTTCTTTTTCAATCGCTTTTTCTTTTTATAGTTGAATAATTTAATCTGGGTTTAGATCTTTTTTCAGTATTTTTGTTTTTTTTGTTTTTCGTTCTTTGTTTTTTTACTTTTCTTCTTCTTCTTCTTCTCTGATTGGTAAATATAAATTGTTTCGTTTATGATTTTATTTTTTATATCGTTCTTTTTTTCATTTTTTAATAATGTTATCATGCGAGGTACGTCGTTTTGTGCTTGCGACAAGGTATAGAATGAGTGAATGGATTATATTGAGGTATTAGGTAGTATAAAAGCGGTTCAGCGGGATGCAAGCTCGCGCCTAGAGACTGCGCCGTAAACTGAATACCGCGGCGGTGGTTAGCCACGGCGACGCACGCGATTTAGAAACGAAGAAGAAGAAGAAGAACCGCGCCATCACGAAAATAGCCGAAGTACGACGGCGTAAATAGCCGAGATGACAATGGGAATACATATAATCATATTATTATTATTACAAACTAACCTCTAACTAACTAACAGATAATATCGCGATGTAAATAATTAATTAACAATCATTATATTGTTATACATATTGTTACAGACAACTCAAGTTATTAGGTATATATAGGTATATACTTTCCGGGATTTTCGTCATTTTGGTTTATTGATGTTGTTATTGTTGTTTTTGTTATTTGGGCTTGAATCAATTGATTTTAATAAATTAGTGATATTTCATTAGATTTGTTTGATAACAATTTGAGTTTGGGTTAACAAAAATTGTTCATTGTTGAAACATGGCTGTTTTTTTCTTCCTATTTTTGTCTTTCGTTTTGGTTTTTTCAAAAAAATTCGTTCGATTATTATTAACGTAATTCTTGGATAAATCGAATTGTCCATAATTGATTTCGTACTGTGTTTAATAATTGACAAAAATATCAATGTCACGATGATGATGATGATGATGATGACAAGATGTTTAACGTGATAAACTTATAATTCCAACCAATCGATTTATTTGATAACTATTTCACGATATTCTCTCTATTAATTATATAAATATACCTATATACGTGTTAAATGATTTTCATTTCTACACACTCAGAAAACAAGTTTATCGAATCCAACCATTAACTGATTTTGTTGTTGATTTTTATTGTCAATAATTCACACAGAATTCTATTCAACTAGATAAATTGACAAACTATAATTTTGCTATAAAATTGGTAAACATAACAATCTTTTTTCAAATCATTGCAGAATCTTTTTTCGAATCATCATAATCTTTTTTTGTTGAATCCACGTCACATTTTGTTGGTTGTATAACTATAATACCATACCTATGTACATACCAAATTTTTGGTCAATTCAGCAGAATTATTTTACTCGATTCAACGATACTTTTTTTTCCTCTAAGTGCATATATCCATAAATTTGTGTATCTATATATCGTACAACTGCGTGAGTATTATAGTAGGTATAGGTTTCGTAGATGGACAATCATGACACATTATAGTACATTATACATACCTTACATACATACATACCAATAGGTAAATAATGATGAATAGAGAAGAATTGGAGAGTTGAAAAACAAAAAAGAAACAAAACAAAACAAAAAGGAACAAAACAACAAAACAAAACGAAGATACATAATCAAATAGAAAAAAAGTGTCATCATTATATTGCATGGATACAGTATTTACAATAGTATATACCTATTATACATAGTTATATATATATGATGGGCTCGATATTACAATTCACGATTCTTAGACTTAGGATTATAGACGTGCCTAGGCATCGTGGTTATGTTCTAAGTGCTAAGAGGGCAAGGCCAACTAGAAGGCATGCGTTCCATAGACCATAGCCATATTCGAGCCCGCGTACGCCTGTCTATAACTATATGCGTTTCAATCATTCGATATAAGGAATTAGAAAACCGCCTGCATTCGATTAACCTGTAATTCAAACATCGTCAGTTGATGGCTTTTCTTTTCATACACAAATATTTGATTGGTCGACAAAATGATAATAAAAAAAAAAAAAAACCGTATCGAATGATGTTTGAAAATTTGCCTAGATTCAGGCGGTTCATTTCTAGTTCCCTATCGTGCGCGCCATCCACGAAAACTACGAGAACGTAAAAATGCCGATAAATATATGCGGTATTTAAAAAAAAATTGTATCGTCTGTCTTCTCATCTATCGTTGAGTTTCCAGAAAAATTTCATTGTTGCAAAAAGTTGGAGTTCTATTTCAATTTTTTTGTATCATCTTTCAAATAGATAGTAGACTTTTTTCCACACGACGCATGATTTGAAAGCAATACTGTATTTTTCATTTCATTTTTGTATGTTGGTATTCTGTTCATTATTATTATTATTATTATTTTTTTGTTGTTGTTGAGGTATTGGATATAATGCAAAGAAATAATGAATGAATGAATCAATAGATATAAGTGAATGATTGAAAAGTTGAAAGGAGTGAAAAAAAAAATAAATGATAAAAAATGAATTCCGCGAGTCTAGAGAATTTATATAACACGAAGACTCGTTCATTTTAATAAATTACTCGGTATTGCATATTGTACCTATACCTATACATACACTAGGATAATTTTCAGCTGCTCACGAGATAATTGTGTATTCGAAAGTGAAATATATTTTTAAAAAAGTTCCACGTATATATATATATATATATATCATGTATATATGTAAAATGAGTTTTTTCAATTTTCTGGAAACTTAATCACGCTAGACACACACAGATATATACACGAGATTTTAGCCCGAACTTTCCCCCGTAAAATACATATTTATATAATATTATAAACGGATAAACGTGTATTGATAAATCGGAAATATCACGACGGTGGCTTTTACCCAAATATATAAAATTGATTCTTTGTTCATTTTTCAAATTGCGCTTGCGATACCGGATATTGCCGCGGCTGTACAATACATATCTATAATATATATATATTTCTACATAGATATACCTATATATATTATATATATATATATGTATACTGTATATCTAACGGATAAAAATGATACGATGTAGTTAATCTGACGGAAATTGAAATCGATAGAATATTGCACAGTAGGGCAAAAGCTGTTCGCAACGGGCGGGGTGGATCCACGCGGCTTTTTATCCAGCTGCAACCGACTTTTCCATATATACATGATATATAAATATTATACCTCCGGGTACAGATATTCTTGTATACCTATATTATTTAGTTTTATATGTATACATGTATCTGTATATAAATATCTAGACATTTTAGGCGGTTCCGGATCTCGTTATTTACATATTTTCCTTTTATTCCCTTACCTACTTATTTCTCTCTTCATTAATTCTTTCAATAAATTTCTCCCCCATATGCATATATTATACTTATATATACATACCCACGAGCATGTTCATTGTTATATTTTATTTTCTTCGTTTTTGTTTCTCTCAAACTTTCACAAGCTTATGGATTTAGTTATACTATTTATATTGGATTTTTCATATACCCACATCCTGCGAAACGGCAAATCGTAGAAACGAGGATAGTTTCAGGTAGCTGCTGATACTAACCCATCGATATACTGCAGAATATCTCGATGGCTCCGCGGAATAAGCAGACTTTGCTTAAAAAAGTAGCTATCTCAAATTTTGCTCGAAAAAGTAGCTACCTCGCGAGCGATTCTGAAACCCCTCTGTAGCGCTATTGACTTCCCATGCAACTACAGAGCGTTTTCAGAGTAGCTCATGGGATAGACGGTTATTCGAGGGACTCTTGAGATATAGCTACTTTTTCAAGTAAAATTAGAGATATAGTTGCTTCTTCAAGCAATACCCTTAAGATAGCTGCTTTTTCGAGCAATTTCTGAAATAACTGCAGGTTATTCCGCGGAGCCATTGATATATATTTAATTAATTTTTTTGTTTTTTTTTGTTTTTCACAACTCGAGCGAAAAATCAAATGATAATAATGACGAGAGAGAGATACAAAGAGAAACAAAGAAGAAACAAAAAATACAAAGAGAGCGTCAGGAATTTCGTAGGATCAGTTAGACGAGATGAAAATCACGAGATACGCAGGAAGAGATCAACTGAAAGAGTAAAATAGAAAGAGACAAGGGCAATAAGGGAGAGGGTGCAGAAGGGTATTTAATAGAAGTGAAAATCAAATTTCTGTATATATATATATATATACGACGGTGAAACGACGAGCCCGTCTACTTATACACCCACTCCGAAAGCTGTATAAAGTATAAGCTTTTGCTGTGAGCGCCGAATGGTATACATAGGTATAATATGAGATGAAATGAAATGAAACGAAATGAAATGAGACAAAATGAAATGAAATGTAAGATGAGCTTGTAAATCTCACTTTGCATATAATAAACGTATTCATATATTTATACACAGCCGGACAAATTGTTATTATCATTATCGCACGAGAGAGAGAGAGAGAAAGAGAGAGAGTGTGAAGATGACACTGCGCAGTTAGAATGCTCAAAAACTCAAAAACTCAAAAACTCAAAAAAAAAAAACAGAAAAAATCAAGACAGGAATTGAGAAACGAAGCGTAATACGAATATATCGTTTACGAATTCGGAAATTGAATTCTGTTCCTGCTGTTCCTCACAGTTGCCCAAAATACACACCTATACCTGGATGTAAATACCTACAGGTTTTTAGGGTTGAAGGTTGAGGGTTGAGGAATGGAAGAACTTCCCTTGCGTCCTGTGATGGGCGCAAATTTCATTTCTAACTACACAGACAAGTGTATATATAAGTCTATATATATAGTATGAAGAGATATTCAGGCAAAAGACGACTATACACTGTCAAGATATATATATATATATATATACAGGTAAATATATACATATATACATATAAGTCTATGTGCGAGGCTAATCGTGAGCAAGATAACTCGATGAGCGTGGGAGACGTTGGAGGTGCGATTATATATAAGAGGAAAGTTTCGGCGTATGGTATGGGTCTCGAATAAGTATACGGGATTTAGCCCGAAAACATTCTCTCGTTAAGAAAGTTTACCCTCTATATTTGTACCGCGCCTATATACCTACTACTATACGGCAGCTCTTGTCCTCGTCATTCACCCCTCATATATGCGTGTGGGCGAACAGTCCATATTATTGTATACATACATAAATACACCCTATAACTACTTATACTAATACCTACCCGCCGCGTTATAGCCTGTGATTTATCACTTTGGAACTAACTAGTGTATGTACAACGTTACTTCGCTGCAATGCCCACAATGTGTGTGTGTTTTTTTTTCTTTCTTTTTTTTTAAATCACACATGCACGGAAAACCCGATTTTCCGCGCTTGTTTGGCGAGAGTAAAATGGCCTTTATTGTTTCTCTTGGGCCACAAGCGAATAGCTCGCGCATGCGCAAGTAGTGAAGAATTTATTTTTTCCCAATTTCCTACAAAAGCGGGAAGAAAAATTTTCTTCCCTATAAAAGGGGGAAGAAAATATATTCTGCATCAAAGGAGGATACGTGGTTTTTACCTCGTGTGATTGGAGTGCTGCCCTCGGTTCCACTTTGAGCAGCAAACTTTGCACTCGGTAGAAAACACTTATCTTCCTCCCTTGATGCACAATATACTTTTTTTGTTTTTTTAGCCCAACGTTGGGCGCCAATTCACAAACCGCACAGAAAAATTTAAATTTTGGGTGAGAATATCTACGACGGAATAGCTTAAATAGACATTTTGCTCGAACCTTGAACCGGCCGCGAGTATAGCTACGTGTGGAATCGTCTTTTGACCCTCGCTGATTGTGAGGCTAAAATCCGATGCATTAATTATCGAGGCTGAAGAGAGAGAGAGAGAGAGAGAGACGCAAAATTCCCTTTTTTGCCCAGTTTCTTCTTTTTCTTTTACTCTGTTTTTTTTTTTTTGATCCTTTATCTCGTCGCCGCTTAATTAACTCGCTCATAGCTGCGATGTATACATATGTATGTATACTATACGTCGGTACATAAGTTTAAGTAGGATGAAATATATTCGTTCGTTCATACTTGACGCGAGCTATGCCTCATCGCTTTATGCCATCCTTCAAAATATTACCATGAAAGCTCTTCTTCATCGCATCACGGTATTTGATTAATCAAAACCCCGGACTGATTAACTAACGCGGGTATATACATAGATATATACGTGTCTATACATAGTACGTATTCGATAAAGGCTTCGAACCGGCGAGACCCTCCCGTGGTCGTTGCCGCGGTCATCCGCTGGCTGGTTTCCCTTCCTTTGAAAAGGTAATTAACGCGGTATTATTTGTTTGGAAAACTATTTCACTGATTCGTACATTTGAAAATTTCTCCAAATTTTTACAGTTCTCTAAAGGCAAAGGCATACAGCGATCTGAAAATAGAAGATAAGAAATTTTGTTTACTTTTTTTTTTTTTTTTTAAGACACATTTTTGGGATTTTTTTATTAAACTTGAATTATTCTTTAAATGCAACACTTCTATTCAGATGATTGTGCAACTGGAAAATATATATGATTTTCAAATTTTTGTAAGAGTCTTGAAAAGTTTGAATTTCGCACAACTGCAACTGATTGTGAGAGTTTTTGTTCTGGTGAGCTCATTGGCCTAATCCTATAATGCCTAATGTTCAGTAGGAATCTACGGTGGAATAAAAATATCTGGTTCTTATCAACTGATTGTGAGAATTCAGTTTCCGGAAAATAGTAGCTTTATCATCGAACCGTATTTTCGCGAGTGTCGGAGATAGGATAAGAAGATCGCATCTACCTTATCATCCGGAATGATAATGAACTGTTTTAACGACGGTTGATAAAACAGGGGATCTAAAGCTCTTACCTAGAGATTTGAAAGCAGAAATCAGCTATTTATCATTATTCGATACAACTCGGAAGGTGGATTTAATTTCACTGAACTCACTACTCGATAGGTAAAAAGAATCAGACCACAATCTAAAGTTATCTTTATATTGCTTATCGGTTCATCTCATTGCCATTTAACATATTAATAGTTCATTTCGTTACGAGTACGGAAATGCTTTTTTGACTTCGGCTCGCGCCGTAACGAGTTCCGTCAAAAAGCCTTTACGTATTAATAACGCACATTATTTTTCATCGCGAGAAATCGCGACGAAGTAGCGATTTTGAGGTCAGAATGATGGAAAAAAAATATTTTTTCGGTCGGTATGGCAGTGAGGGTATAGCATGCTCTTAATACGTGAATATCTTATCAATCATTGGATTTCTGAATCCGAACAATGACATGCTGAAGGCAATGCAATTGTGCAACGATTGAAATATACCTATTCAGAAATTTTCATGGCTCAAAGGAAATTTGAAAAACGATTTACCACGCTTGGGATTTTTCAAAGCTATTTTCCCAGCAAAAACATATCCGATCAATGTGAAATTGACAAGAGCGATAAAGACGAATTGAAAAAAGGGAATGATACTCTTAGATTGTCAAAAATCAAGAAAAAGTTCAGGAGATTACAACTGTTGATGAATAATCTGTAAAACTTTTGGTTGATTTTTGGAATCATCTCTTCGTTCAATTCTTCTTTACCGCTGTTATCAATTTCACATTTATCGTATATGTTTTTGCCGAGAAAATAGCGTTTGCAAAACGTGTTCCATTTCTCCGGAATCAAAACGAACATCGAACACGGCGTATTTCCGCTAGTACCGAACGCAGGATAAGAAGATCGCATCTACCTTATCGTCCGAAATGATAACAGACTGTCCAATCGACGATCGATAAAACAGGGCATCGAGAGCTCTTACCCAGAGATCCAATTGCAGAAATCTTCCGTTTTGCTATGCGAATAGCGCAGACGGTGGCTTTACCGCGAAACTAAATCAGAGCACGACTCTTACGAGGGGTGGTAAGAGGAAGGCTGGATATGTTGAAGCCGTTTTATTCATCTGTCAGCACACTTGTAGCTTTGATTGTCAAAGAGCCTTCGGGCCGGGCTCGAGTCGAGCGGGAATTTTGAATGGAGACAAATTATAGTAAAAAAAGAAAGGAATGGGAAGGCAAGGGCAGGGAGGGTTCGATCCTCGTGTAATAAAAATTCATTATGCAAAAGAATGTGCCGTGCCCCGTTAGTTGAATAAATATGTATTCGTCGTCGGGCGGGAGCTGTCTCGCGAGTAGGGGCCCCGGGTTTATAAATAATTTATTTCATATACATAGATATGCATTTTAACTCGCTAATGATTATTTTAATCAAAGTCGATCGCAATTAAGATTCAGACTTTAATTCCGTATACCTTCTTCTCTATCCGATAATATATTGTATCTAAGGACTGCGTCAAGTAGATACAGAGATATACTAGATACAGATATAGTAGAGATCGCTTCAAACTTAACCTAGCTGACATAAAAAAACATGAGAACACTGGAATCCCATCAGTTTTTTTTTTTTGTTTTTTTGTTTTACGAAGTGACATACTTGGCCACTTTCTGCCAAAAAACTGAATTCATTCGTCGAGGGTTTGTTCAGATCGGTTGGGTAGTCTTCGAGAAAGTACGATTCGCGTTTTCGAGGTGACGACAATTGGTAATCATAGAGTTTCGAACAGACTTCCATATCGCCTTGAGGTACCACGTGACGATGTTCGGAATTTCATGATTACCAATTGTCATCACCTCGAAAACGCGATTCGTAGTTCCTTCCAAACTATACAACCTACAAGAATGAAACTCGGGAGATTGATGCTTTACTACGGCAGAAAGTGGCCGCGAGTATTTTACTGTTTGGAAAAAAACGAAAATAATTCCAGTCAGATTCGTATTTCTTACGTTTGCTAGGTTAGGTACGACGCGACTCGTATCATATCGCTTTAATACCGACCTATACCCGAAAATCAAACGGAACCCTTGTCCTTGTTACAGCTCGAAGCTATTACAGTCCCGGTTGTTAAACTCACCTCACTGGCTTCGATCTTGTACGCGGACCCTTAATTAAGAACCGCTCCTTTTTTGCCCACTAATCTAAATCAGACTCCCAAACCTTCGTCTTACAATCAGTCGTTTCGGAGTGGAAGAAAAAATGAGGCATTCATATATTAGGCAGTGTGATTGTCCAAGATTGCTTTACTTTTCTTTCATCAAATCACACTTGTAATTTTATTTCATTTAACATCATACGATAAAAATAAGTATTTTCAAATCTTGTGAGTATATTTCATCTTTTTTTCGAATATTTTTTCGATTAAAAAAGTTATTTTCTCGAAAAATGGCTCATGAACTTCCAACTTCAATTTTGACAAGAATTCACCATGTTAAATATTCTTCACGAATTCTGAATCACCCTGTATGTAGGGTAAGTGTACTAGTTACTGACCGTGTCCCAATTATTGACCTTTTTCAATGATTCCTATTTATCCGTGAACTTTCAAATAATAAAAAAAACTCAATTCGTATTCTCCGAGTTTGTAGCAACTGATTTGTCTCAGGGCCGGCTTAAGGCATGGGCTAGCGGGGCTATAGCCCAGGGCGCTCGGCCCCAAGGGGCGCCGAGTTTGACGCTAAATTCGGATTGCTCAGTAGACTGTCGTCGCTTCCCGTACATGAAATTAGGAACCAAGCACCTGGAATCGTTAAAATATACCCGGAAGATCTGGAAGATCAGTTAGTTGGAGAGTGCGTTGATTTTCACGAGTTTTTAAAAGTTCTATCGCTCGAGAATAATTCGCCAGGAGAACTTTTGAAAATGATTCGTAGTAAGGGGCTCATGGCAAGTTACCCAAACGTAGAAACACTCCTCCAAATATTCCTGTGCATTTTACCAACAAATGCTAGTGGGGAGCGCTCTTTCTCGGTACTAAGGAGAGTAAAAAATTATTTGCGGAACTCGACTGGTCAAGAAAGGCTCTCTCACTTGAGTTCCTTTGCAGTGAATTCAGACCTGCTAGATAAAGTTTCATTCGAAAATCTTGTGAAAAACTTTGCTCCAATAAAGGCCAGAAAAGTCAGCTGTTAGCTATTTTTGATGACCCATGTATCGTGTTCCGAAGACCATCGACTTTGCGTTGTTTTCTTGGTGGCCATGGGGAAGGGGGGGGGGGGGGGGGCGCTTCGTCGAGGGTAGCCCATGGGCGCCTTCGACCTTAAGACGGCCCTGATTTGTCTGACGGAACCATTCACAATTCTTATCATAGATTCAATATTGAAGTTTGAATATTGGGTCAATAATTGGGTCTCAAAGGGTCAGTAATTAGTAAACTTACCTTACATACATTGTACATTCGCTCTTTTTCAACTTATTGTCCAGATCGTTCGGAATCTCTTTCATTTTCCGATAATCGAGGGGGAAACTATTGGTATACATATATACATATACACATAGCATGATAGATTATCTTCGTACGTATGTTCCGGTATCGTTTGAAGATCAAAGATTTCGGATGTAAGCCAGCTGCGGTGCGCCAACCGATCCCGATAGACCGGCCGACGAAACTAACCGGTGGGAAAAAATCTCTTAACCAAATCAGTTGAGCGAAGTAAAAGGAAAAAAAAAGCAAAAAAGAGTAGAAGAAAAGAAAAAAAAAAGAAAAAAGAAAAGAAGAAGAAAAACAGGGGGGATGCCGAAGGATTGGCAGACCGCGTGGCTCTCGGATCCTGGATCTGGGATTCTGGATGTCGGTATCCCTGAACGGGAGATAAATAGAAATAAAATTGAAATAAAAAGTCGTCGGGTTCGTAGATTTGAGTGGTCCACAGATTTAAAGCCAGGCTTTTCTCAAACCACAGCTGCGATATATACGCGATATACGCGATAGTCCCGCGGAGCTGACCGCGAGGCGATAAACCCTCCCCCTTACCCCCGGCTTTTAACCGAAGCAATTTCCATTCACAATCGATTCTAATTAAATAGAAACGGCACTTCGGTATATCCCCCGGAAATATCCTGAACAACATTTACAATTTCTGACATTTCCTTCTCTCTATCTCTTTTCCTTTATTATCTGATCGCCCCAGCAGCCCTCAAACTTCTCTCTAACAATAATTAAACGGAACTTCTCCACCGAGTAATCGAGTTACCGTTTTTCTTCTAAGGATTCCAAAATCCTCATCTCCAGTACCGAAAATACAAAATAGAAAATAAATTCAAATAAAGAAAAGCTCCGCCAGCGAACAAATTTGCCAAAATCAATCAACAGTCATCGAAGTATATTATATATATATCACACCTATAATAGGCAGTCCAAAAATCAATTTCCATTTTACCGAGTCGATGAAATTTGACAAAAGTTTTTGGTTCGTGTTGTTTCAATGATTTCAGTCTCTTCAGATAACAATGGTTACCGCATTGTTGTCCAATTGTTATCTGAAGAGACTAGTTGCACCTTAAGGTGTTATAGCAGAGATCACTTGCAACTTAACCTCGCTAACATGAAAAACATGAGTTTCATTGGAGTTCTGTCAGTTTTTTTTGACAAAGTGACATACTCGGCCACTTTCTGCCAAAAAACTGAATTCATTCGTCGAGGGTTCGTTCAGATCGGTTGGGTAGTCGTCGAGAAATTACGATTCGCGTTTTCGAGGTGACGACAATTAGTAATCATGGAATTTCGAACAGACTCCCATATCGCCTGAAGTTGCCATGGGATTATGTTTGGGATTCCATGATTACCAATAATTGTCATCACCTCGAAAACGCGATTCGTAGTTTCTTCCAAACTATACAACCTACCAGAATGAAACTCGGGAGAATAATGCTTTGCTACGGCAGAAATTGGCCGAGTATTTCACTGTTTGGAAAAAACCAATAGAATTCCAATCAGATTCATATTTCTTATGTTAGCTAGGTTAGGTTCAAAGCGACTTGTACCTGATTGGGAATGACGAGTTTCTACCAAAAAAAGGTCAATCGTGAGAAACGATGAACGTACAGAAGAAAACAGATTGAAAAAAAAAAAAAAACACAAAATGAGAGAAAAAAGCACCAAAAATGAGAGAGAGCGGGGAGAAAAAAGGGGGAAAAAAACTTGAACCGAACCTAAGCCTTCCGCGAGGTGCGGCATTATATATCAAGTCTTTAAGCTTTCGCCGAGGCGAGATTGGCTGGTTCGAAAAGTATTTCTCATTTCGCCTTTCATACGGTCTTAGGATTACCGCACGGTGCAGCCCGAAAGCCTTGGGCTCCTACACATCGACACTCCGCGCCTGTTCAGACGGCTGATCGTGAGAAAAGAAGGGGTTTCGAGCCCCTTCGTTTACTCATATCCGGAGTATAAGAAACGTGAGGATTTTTCAAGAAATTAAAATCCCGAATTCGACGCGTGTATGGTTTTTTTAATTTCGAGATTTTGGAAAAAAGGGATAAGTTATCATCATCACCCCGGAAATGAAAAGTTGAGTTTTCACCAGATCTCCACGTTCCGAGGTCCGGAGAATCGCCTCCGATAATTTTTGGACTGACGTCTGGGTGTCTGATCAATTCTACGTCCGACGATATCTCGAGAACGAATCCACGAATTTCCATGATTTTCGTCTCAATCGATCCGGGTTTTCGTTACTCAGAGCTGATTAGATTTTTGATTCAATCGGTCGACTAGTTTTTGAGTAATCGAGCGAACAAAATTTTACAACAAAAATTTCAAACAGTCATATCTCGAGAACGAATCGAAATGACTATTTTCTTCTTCGTCGATAACATTCGCTCCAACGTAGAAATGAAAGAATTTTGAAATAGATCGATACAGTAGTTTTCTATTGTTCAAACTTGAAAGATCCGATTTTTCTGCTTATTGAATAGCATTTCATGTTCCTGAACTTCGCTTTGGGCGAAATCGAATAATGGACGAAGAATATCGAAAAGATTCCTTCACAAGTCGCAAATTCTTCGATTAAACTTCAAGAAGAATCGATTTTGAGGTCAGAGATTTTTTTCAAAGTAGAAATCAGATTTTCAATACAATCATCGAATCTTGCAACCACATATTGAGTAAAAGAAACCCAAAAAATCGTGTATTGGAAATCGAATTCTTGAGGTAATTGATATATTGGTGGAATTAGATGAATTTTGAAAGTAAATTCTTGCACAAATCTAAATTCATGTATTTGTATTTGTAAAATTATTAACAATAATTCCTGTGACTGTATCGAAAAATGGAAGGAAGTTCTTCACAAAGAATCGAAAACCGGAATAACAGACTTTTGAGCAGAACGTGATTGGATTTTGGAAATAGGTAATTCTTGAATAAGTCGAATTTCGCAGCAAAAAAAAAAAAAAAAAGAGTTTGTATTCCAAATCAATATATTTCGCGGGAAAGCCTCAATTATATTATCAGAATGATCAAATCGAAATTCCGATGAGAATCAAACGGACACAGATTACCGGCAAAAATCGATAACAAAATTTCAAATCGAATCGATAATTATAAATTCTCAAAAGCCACAAATTAAGAAACCCAAAAATTCGGAGTTCAGATTGCAGAAAAAAAAAAATCCTTCAGTAGCTCGTAAATACGGAGCCCCTTAATTGCGGCCCTACGTCAAATTTTCAAATTTCGTGGACCGGAATTTTCAAAATTCCGGATGTACCCAAAGTAGACGTGTAATCATTATAACGAAGCAAAGCGCGAGCTAGGTTAGGTATAGGAAGTAATAAGCGAATGTATGATTTCGAGGGCCCAGCCAGGACCGGGGCTGGAGGGGGAGCGTTAGGCGATTAGCGTTGGAGTATGAAAATTATGAAGAAAAATAGAAGACATAATCTGGTTAAATCGGAGTCTTGAGCTGTGGGAGAAAGAGAGAGAAATAGCTCGAGAGAGGCAAGCGGTTAAAAGTTGCTTCAGGGTGGTAATAAGGAGTAATAAATAACGGTAAAGTGGCAAAGTAATTTCGGGGGGGCCCTGCAGCAGGGCCGAGAGCCGGAGGAGCATTACGGCCATTATTACAATCTCTTAATTTGCGAAAAACAATGTTTTATATATAAGAGGAAGCACAACCTGCGCTTGTTGCCCGAGTATTATTCATCTGCAAGCTCTACTTGCCCCCCCCCCTTCAAGCCCCCCCTCCCTCCCTCCCCCCCCCTTGCTCTTTCCTCGAGCTCACCTCGGCCTCTCGTTGCTCTCGACGCTGTTAATTATGATTAATCATGTGCGGCGGTAACTCGAACCACCGGTAATTAATCTTCCGTTGTTATTAGCACCACCTTTTTTCACCCCCTCCCCCTCCCCCCCCCCCTCCGTGTACCAGACGCATATATACCTACGAACCTCTTTTCCACAACTACAAGTCACCACGACACCCGCCCCTACCTCTACCTATTTTGGCAAAAGACGCTTTTGAAAAGAAATTTAAAATAAAACAAAAAAGAAACGAGAGAAAAAAACCAAGTTTGAAGTGTATTTAAGTATCTGAATAATTATTCAAAACATATTCGAGTCTAGAATTTTAGGGGTTGGGAAAGAAAAATCGTTAGGGTGGTATTTTTAAGTTAGGAATTTCAAAAGTTCCGAGGGGTCAAAATTGCGAATTTATTTCAGACGTGATTCTGAGTTTCTAGAAACGTTAGAGTTCAGAAGTTGGAAATTACGAAAAGTCGAAATGCAGACGGCTCAAAGATCTGAAAGTTACAAACTCAGAAAGTCCAAAAATCCGCAAATTTAAGAGAAGCTCGTGACAAAGGTGTGAAATAAACGGTGAGATTCGGAGTTTTGGCCTTTCGGGTCTTTAGCTTTCGGAATTTTGAACCTTCGGTGTTTTTCCATTCGGAGTTTTTCAAATTGGCTACGTATAGACTTGAGGAGAAATAATCTTACCGGAGATTCTGAATCGGTATAGTTTAAAAATTCGGAATTTTGACCTTCCACATCTAAATTGAAATTTGAAATTTCAATCCCAACCCAGAACGTAATTAATGCTTGACAAGCTTGAAGTTAGAAAAAATCCTGTCGATCGATACTAAAATCGTCAAAATCCAGCAACTCGTTTCCGAGATATCTTCGGAGAAAAAATTCTCTCCATTTCATAAAAACGTAGGAATTTTCGAAAATCTCAACTCTTCACTTTTCCCACATAATAATTATGGCAACTTCTCGTTCCTTCAAAACTGAACTATAGAATTCGAAAAAATACTAGAACGGAAGATTACGTTTCAATTTCAAAGGGCGAAGGGGCACGAGAACTGGAGTAAAAAATAAAAAAAATAAAAAAAATAAATAAAAATAAAATAAAATACAAAAAAAAAAAAAAAAACCAGTCGTGAATAATCCGATTCACGTTTACTATTTTGAGGGTTGTCTGACCGGCTATGAATGACTGTCTGTCCGACACAGGGCGACAGAAATTGCGGCTAAGGGGGAATGGAGGGATGAAATTGCGCCCCCTTCGGCCCCCCGGTTAATTGAATAACGTAGTTTTAGCGGAGGTTGTCGAGTGAATAAAAGCCGGGGCTATAATGAAGCTTCGCTTCATATCTCGTCAACGAGATAGTCTTTCTCTTTCACTCACTCTGTCTCTCTCTCTCTCTCTCTCTGAATTTCGCACACGTACCTACGTGTTACGCATCCCCTGAAGAACTGCGTATACATAATAATCCAATATAAAAAAATCATAAATATATTGTTTATATATGTGTATTGATTTTTGATCCTTTATACTTTTGTGATAAAAAAAAATCTTCGAGGGTTGCAGAACTTAGAATTACCGAACGCTGGATATTTCCACTTGATGAAAAATCTCATGTGGGATGAAAAATTGAAAATTTTTTCACAACCCGATCGAAAGTCAGATGATCTGAAAAACGGCTACATGGAAAAATAGGGAACTTATTACAGGATCGAAGGTTACTGGGTCCTGGCGATAGGAAATTGTGATATCCTTCGAAATTTATAGTCCAGGGTAATCCAATTGAGAAATTATTTTAACCAGGGTTCAATTTGCCAATAATCAAATTTCGGAATAGCCACCACTTGGATGGTGCGAAACTTAGAAAATCCGTAGACCGATGACGAAAGATCGGATAGATCGAAATACAGAAACTGAAAATCCCGATAAATAGAAGTCCCGAAAATGCGACTAGAATTGCTAATCGATTTACACAAGTGCAGTGATATTATATTTGTTGGATAGATTTTTCATAATTCTTGGTCACTACACTTTATGGAGCTTTTGCCCGAGGCTTACTTGGATTCTTGGTTTCCGAAACTTGGAAATTTCGGAATTTCGATCATTCAGAATTTTGATCATTCGGTTTTTCGACCCCCACCCTCTAGGTTAGAAATGGCAGTATAGGCATATCGAGGGTGTGTAGACAAACTTTGGGGGAAAATATAAACCTTAGTAGAGGGTTGGGGTCCGGATTATTCATAACTGGTTTAATCTGTTTGTTTAGGAACGGTTTTCAAACCGCGAGTTGATTCAAGTATCGGACAGGGTTAAATACTCGTAGGATCAGTAGTGGTTACTGCCCCGAGTTACAACTCGCTGGCTTTCGATATTGCCCCCCTCATCCCACCCCCCACCCCCATCCCCCGGTTGGGGGTAGTTTGTGCTCCGGATATAGACATCAGGGGCGATAGACCGTGCAAGCAATCGAGAGATCTAGAGTGGGACGAAGAGAAAATTAGACAGAAAGAGAGAGAGAGAGAACTCAGAGATCTGAAAGGCAAACAAAAGTGCGAACCAATATATCGATCGATGAAAAGTAAAAAGGTGAAAGGGGGTGGCAGGCCGGGGATGTTGTGCGAAATAAATAGGTAAGTGAAACAAAAGCGCCGAGGAGGGGTGGTTTTCTCGATTTGAGGAGAAAAGAGGAAAAAATAAAGAAAGAAAATAAGAAAGAGAGAAAAAACGAAAAAGTCTCTGGAAAATCCCCATAACGGAATGGAATAGCAATATGGCGAATCCAAAGTCGTGGTGTGCGTTGCGGAGGTAAATAAATATATAAACGATGAATAAAGGATTCGAATTTCAACCCCGCCCCCCCCCCCCCCCCCCCCCCTCCCCCCCGCGTGACCGAGTCCTAAGATGAAAGTACGGTTCCCTAATTTTTTTTTTCGTTCTTTTCCTTTGGCTTCCTTTTTTCTCCTTTCATTTTCCAATTTTATTTATTTTTCTCGTCTCGCGACTCTCGAAGAACAGTTGCTTTTTTGCAAATTACATTATTTTCGATTCGGACAAAGATAGAAAAATCAAAAACCAAAATCATGAAAATTGAGGTTTCAGCTAGCATATAAAACCATATAAATCAAAAAGTGGCTTTCTAAAAAAATCTCAATCTTTAGTTGGATCCAGTTGTACCTGAATAAAATATGTCTTTCTTTTTTTTTTTTGATTGGTTTTATTATTTCAAAGAAGAAGGAGGAAGAAATTGGAATTTGGAACAATTTGCATTGGGTTTTCTAAATCGACTATTTTATTTCTATTCTACGTTATGAAATAATAACAAAATTGAAAAATGGAAACAAAAGTCCCCAATAAGCTTTGCACAGATTTGATTTTTGGCTCATTTGAAGTCTTGTGTGTCTAAGTACGATTTTGATACGATTTTTGCACCATATTTCATTCATGTATTTGATCCAATTTCTTTCCTACAGCTTTTTTTCTGCAAACGCAGTGAAACAAAAATAAACAAATAAGTTATAAATATAGTATGTATATTATATTATATCATACATGACACTGCACTGGCTAAATAATCAACGCCCAAAGACGGCTCATCCCGCCCTACACAGGCTTCTCGCTATCCGTATAGCCGTGTACGGTGGCTAAAAATGAACGAGAAAAAAAAGCAAAAGAGAGGAAAAAAAAAAAAAAAAGCAGAAGAAGAACCAGGAATAGCGGATATCCGGTTAATCTTGGTAACGCACTCGCGTTTACGTGTATTCGTATGTGTATAATACTATATATATATACGTAACATATAATATTTATTCATCACACAGGCAAGTACAGGGGATGAAAGCTTTAGCCCGACTAAACGTACCTACATAGATGTGGTAGGTATATCAATACAGAGGGATGAAAAAAAATAAAATAAATAAATAAATAGGGAAACAAGAAACGTTAATGATTTCTTCTTTTTTTTTTTTTTCAATCGCTGTCGATATCAGATGATCAATCGTATCGAGATTGTATGAGGGAATGAAATTCCCGAATTTCAAAAGCTGCGAAAGGTGAAAATTCTGAATGGAAAAACACCGGAGGTTAAAAATTCCGAAAACCAAAGATCCGAAACTCGGAAGTCGCGAGATGCAACGTCGTTTATTTCACAACTTTGTCACGAGTTTCCCTTAAATTTGAGGATTTTTGGACTTTCTGAGTTTTCAATTTTCGGATCTTTGAGCTGTCTGCATTTCGACTTTTCGGAATTTCCAAATTCTGAATTCTAATACGTTTTTAGAAACTCAAAATCGCGTCTCAAATAAATTCGGAATTTTGACCGTTCCGAATTTTTGGAATTCGGAACTTCAAATATCTCGGACCAATTATCCAATTTCCCAATGTTACTAATATAAATTTTTATGCTTTTACTGTCGATACGAAAAAAATCCAAGATACAGAATACAAAAAAAAATTAATACGCCCTCTCGTAGTTCCTGACGGCAAAAGGTCGGATATAATGGCGTTTGCGCCCTTACGCCATTATAAGACACGCGATATCTGTAGTAATACCTATAAGTATATAAAACGTGAATATACATCTATATATGTATATTATACATACCTATATACCATAGGCCGCAGGTACCTACTACTGGCCTGTAAATGATATTCAAGAGGGAAATATTCGACCCGGCTATAACTCGCGGTAATAAAATATTCATTCCGGGATTGAGCGATGCATACGAGCGCACTGTCAGCCCAAAAAGCTCCGTATTACCAAAAGCTCAAGTCATATACCCTCTCAATCTTATACTCTCTGGAGAAGAAACTATAAGAAGAGAGAAAAAAGAAAAAAAAAATTAATAAATAAAAATTCTTCATCGCCTAAACGTGATCGTCACAAATTTTTAAACTTCGTCATTTTTGTTTTCCTTGTAATTTGAAAAAATTTCAAATCCATGATTTGACGTAATTTTCTTGTTGGTTCCTACTTCAAGTATATCAAGGTGTTTCCGTTTTTCCTAATGATAAACGATACCGAAATTGAGGAATTAATAATTAAAAACTACCCTCATGGTAATGATATAGATGAAATATTGATGTCTGTAATGAAAAAATCGCATAAAGCTCAATAGTTGTAAATATAAGCTCGAGAAATGAGGTAATAATTAGAGGGTTGAAAATGATCAACGTGCAATTTCTGGTTGTTAACTATAAACTGCCCCCTGGCCAAAGCAAAGCAAAGCAGAGTAAAGCAGAGTAAAGCAGCAAAGCAGAGCGAGACGCGAGGTGCAGGAGCAAAGCAAAGCTCCTCTCTTTGGTAACTATTATGTATTAATTAGTAGCGTGCATTTAAACAGAAACTGAAGGGAACCCATGATGTTCTACATATACCTACGTGCGCTGCTGGAGGCTACCAAAATCAGGCAAACACCAGCCTGAATGCGACGAAATAGAAGGCCGAGGGTAGGGCAAAGCTCTGGTAAAGCACAATCGCTGAATTTGGCAAATATATACGAAATGCTCATTTTGCAATTATTGTTTACCGTCAGTCGATTACACTTCGTTTATCTGACTCTTTTCTAGCGATTCTATACATAAATTTCATTCTCCTCTGAATTCGGGTACAACACTTTTTCCAAAACTACAATTTATCAATTTTTAAATAATATCGCTTTGAACATTTTACCAGAAATAAATAAAACGAAACTAAATCTGAAACTCTAGCTGCGACTGGTAATCGATTTAAAAAAAAACCCAAAAATTTGCCATAATTATGAGTAATTACACTGTTAAAAATTTTTGTTAATTCACCACATATTTACTGGTCAAAATTCTTGCAAAATTACAAATTCGGTTTAGCAAAGTAAATTGCCAAGAGTTTTTTTTTGAAATTGCAAAGAAATTCGTCGTTTTATGACACTTTTATCGTAAAAATACGTAATTGAATTCGAATTTGACTAAATTATGTATGGCAAGTTTGTAAAATTAAAAAACTTCCAACATGCAGTTTTAAAAGCTCACCATATAAATTTTTAACAGTGTACTTTCGATATTTTATCGAAACTAAAAAATTATTGAGAAAAGAATTGGAAGAATGACAAAAACAAAAAAGAAAATGAAAAATTCGACGCCACTGCAGGTTTTTTATTTTTTTATTTTATTTTTTTTTACAGATATTTGTACGTGGCAATGTGTGCGGGTATAATAGGGGTAGGTATATACGTGTACAGCCAGGAATATAAATTTCCGCAGTTGATACTAATAATTTTGTTGCGTAAATATTTTTCAATACCTTTTATACTCCGGGGCTGCCGACAACTTCGAATTTATGAGTCTGGATGCCGGGGGGGGGGGGGGGGGGGGGGGGAAGCGCGCCACTCCCCCCCCCGAAAACCCTCGGAGTCCCAAACCCCCCACCACCTCCAACCCCAACCCCAACCCCAACCCCAACCCAAAGCATTGTGTATGGGTGATTTTTTCAATTCCATTTATAGTCGGCATGTATTCGGGAGGCGCCCAACCCGTGAGCCTCCAACCCACTCGACGGCCACTAGCGCCCAACCCTATACTGTCGCCTGAAATTGTCGGCATTGATCGATTGTTCCCGCAGTGTCCCATGAGTCTGTTAAAACGTCGTTAAAATACACCTTCCACACCCACGCGAGGGGGGTTTGATACGTATGTATGTATGTTATGTACCTGCATACCTACTGTACCCATTGTTAAATTGAAACATCATTTTTATAGGAGCTTTTAATGCCTTTATATACCTGTATACATGCCGCTTGTGCCGTATATTCTCGCAAGCTCGCAGCTCTTGCCGTGACGCCGCCTGACGCGTGTCCAAATACAATGAAATATACTGCTAGACGTATTCGAATACCTTGATACATGTACAGGTACATATGTCACATGGGGGTGGGATTGAAGTGCCGAATTCCAAAAGTTCCGAATTGGTCAAATTTCGAATTTATTTAAGACGCGATTCTGAATTTCTAGAAACTTTAGAGTTCCGAAGTTGGAAATTCCGAAACGTCAAAATGCAGACCACTCAAAGATCCGAAAGTTCAACATTCAGAAAGTCCAAAATTCCGCAAATTTACGGGGAGCTGGTGACAAAGCTGTGAAATAAACGACGTTGCATCTCGTGAATTCCGAGATTCGGAGTTTTGGCCTTTCGGATTTTTAGCTTTCGGAATTTTGGAGCTTCGGTATTTTTTCATTTGGAGTTTTTGAAATTGGCTACTCAAACTTATTTCGGGGAAATAAACTTTCTCAGAAATTGTCAGTCGCTAGTATGAAAATACGGAATTTTTATCTTTCCTAGCTTTTGAAATTCGGAATTTCTATCCAAATGATCAAAAAGTCAGAAATTTTGGAGCTTTTGAATGTGTCGTTTTGAATTCCTTCACTTCTTATCGATTTCTGATGGAACTATAATTTTCCGAGAATTCTGGTCCATCACGTTGGATTGGCGATCTTCGATCTCAGGAATAGGAAAAATCCATTGACTGATCAGCAAGATATCGTTGGAGGAAGAAAAATCGTCATCATTGGTGAATCTGTGGATCTCAAGACTAGAGGAAAAATCGTTTCGAAACAAATCCTCGACGATCGCTTAGAAACAAATCCTTGACAAATCGACGTACCGATCGATTAATTCATCGTTAATTTTTGCGCTCAAATCCGAAAAATCGATCCCATCATCTGCTGCTGTATCGAAATCTTTAAAAAATCGGATCGAAATGAACTTAAATTACCGTTTGATCATCTTGAAAAATCGATTCGAAGAATAAATGTACAGATCCGGTAGAAATTCAGCCCCTGCTGATTTTGACTCGTATACCCTTTTGTCTGGCTTTTTCCAATTAAACAGAAAGTCAAGGAATCGAACTTTCCGGGAATAATTCCAGGGCCCCTGATCCCTGGGGCGAAAAACTTTCGAAATCAAATATCAAGAGGGTACTTTTTGAAATCATTGATATAAGTTCGGTCCAGACCTGGAGATGCAGATGAAGATAAAACAAGACGAAGACCTCGACCGATGCGCCAGTTCGTGTCATGTCGTGGTCGGATAAATCGGTTAAAAAAAAAATAGATTAATAAATAAATAAATAAATGAATAAATAAATAAATCCCATGAGGGTCTAAAAGTAAGAGATAGGGGATGTCCGAAAATGATCGTATAGCCAGAAGGTTTCTCGAGGAGAAACGCCAAGGGAAAAATTGATAACAATTTATGGGTTGCTGCTGCGGGAAATCTGCCCTCTTTTACTAACAACGGCCGGGGTGGAGAAAGGGATGAAAATGTTAAGGGATGAGGGAGGAAGGGGGGGGATGGAACGGCTATATAGAAGAGATAAAAAATATCCTCCGATAATAACGGAAGAGTGTTGGTGTCGAATAGGGGCTGGGATGCTGAAAGTGACTGCGGTGGTTGTAGCCGGTAGTACTACCTAACGCCGGACCAGGCCGCGGGGTTCGTGGACACGATTATCGGCAAATTCATGATTGATAAAAATTCACCCATCCTTCTACACCCTTTACCATATGATCGGACGCGTTAATCGAGTGGATTAAGAGACGTTTATCTGTACGAGCGCACAAAAGGAATCTCTTGTTCCTATATAGCTCATGCTTCGATCATCTCTCGGAAATTTCCGAGCTAATTACTTGCCGATTATAAGGATGTATAGTTCGGGTTAAAAGCTACTATATTACAGAATTAATGATGATGTATTAAGGGGAGCAGTATATCGCGGTTGGAAAAATTAAACATAGTCCAAAATCAATTTGTTTCATCACCAAAGTTCATTTTGCATCGTTGCAAACATCGCACTTAAAAAGGGTTGCTGCGAGAATTCAGGCAAACCGTAGGTCCGTTTCGACTTATCTATGACCAAGATTCGAAGGAATACAGGCCGTCACAAATTGAACGAGGGAAATTGGCAAAATTTAATTTTTAGGCTGAGTTATTAGCAAATGATAATGGAAAAGAAGTGTTCGATTTTCGGAAAATCGGCCATATCTTCTATGATAATTTTTTTCATTCAATTTCCTTCGTTCAATTTATGACGGCGCGTCTTCCGAACAATTCGGATCCTGAGAAAGTGAAATCGGACCTACGGTGTGCCTCAATTCGTACAGCGACTGATTTTTAGTGAGATGATTATAACGATGTAAATTGAACTTTGGTGAAGAAATAAATTGATTTTGGACCACGTTTCATTTTTACAAACGCGACATACCGCAAGTCCCCTTAATGCCAACTTTTTCCTATATACATTATTTACACCTAAGACTACGAAGAGATACATATATAACATTGCTATTTCATACAACTGCAGTTTTACTTTATAATAAGCATTTAAAATTATTGAAATATATTTATACCGATTCCGAGTAAAATTATATCAATTATTATTTAAAAACATGAAAAATAGTTACTGAGCTCAGCTACATCTCTCAATCCCTCGATAATAATTATTATCTATTGTGACTGGTTTTTGAGCGGCGCGCAAATGGACCCTATCAATATGGCCGACAGGTTATACCTCCCGTAATTCACCCATAATTCATACCCCTCTCCCATAACCCGAGCTTGTGCTCCATCCCTGAGTCCATGGTCAGAAACATGTTTGAAACATGTGCGAAAACATTTCGAAAATATATATCAGAAAAAAATACAGAATTATATCAAGAATTATTTCAAAGACACGTCAGTGATATGTCAGACATATGTCGGGGAAATATTTCAGAAATGTGTCAAAAATATGTGCCGAAACATTTCAGAAATATAATACAAGAAACAGTAAAAAAAAATCGGAGAAATATTGCAGAGGACATTGGCATTGGTGCAGCATCGGCATTGAATCCGGCATCGGCATCGTCAACACGTATATACATATGTACAGTGTGTATCATCTCAAGTATCGAGAATGGGAGGGTCTTAATCGACGCGAAATTACGTCTCATCAACCAATCAACGCAGAGAAAAATTCCCTAAGACCGTAGAAATTTTCACGAGAATAGGAAATACAATTTCTTTGTGTAGGAAAATAATATCAACAACCACACTGGAATCAGGCTGTTATAATTGTTCATTTACTTCGACGCTCAGAAAAATGGTTCGAATTGTTGTGAATATTATTCTTCTACATAAAAAATTTTATCTTCTATTCTCGCAAGAAATTAGCTCTAAAAAATTCTCCTCTTTGTTGATTGGTTGACGGGGCGTCGCTTATATTGGCAATCAAGTCCCTCCCATTCTCGACACTTGAGATGAAACACACTGTATATGTGGAAAAACTCGTGACGATTGGTAATCCGCGAGGTTTGAATTTCGGAAAATTAATCCACCCCTCTAAAGAAATGGCGTTCCAATGGTGTCGGTTACACGTACCGGTGTTCAAAGACGCGAGGACCCCAATTGTCCTGATCCGATTATGAGGGGGATGTCCCGGACAAAGGTGGGCATAAGCCGTAGGGGGTTGGGGTTGGGGTTCGTGGGGGGGGGGGGGGGGGGGGGGGGGGCGTCCGTTTCGTACACCAAGAGCTTATCGATCTGGGCTAATTGATTCCCGGCTTTAAATTGTTTATATTACATTGTCACCGTTCTAATTTGTAAATGGCGTCCTCGCAGGGTGAAAGAGAGAGAGAGAGAAAGAGAAAGAGAGAGAAACGTGAGGGGTTGCAGGGGGTTGAAGTTGGGCTGGCCAGCCAGGATCGGGTCCTGCACTGCGCTGGACCAGGCGACTAATTATCCCAGATTAACGAGGAGCTAAAGGGCTCATAGATCGTTACTCGACCGTAAACTTTGGCTGAATGAATTAATAAAACAAGCCTCTTTACTTTACCCATAAAACTTGTCACTCGTCGACCGTAATGACATAAATTTTTCAATTGCTTGAAAAAAAAAAAAACACACAAAAAATTGTCTTTTTGTTACTAAAACCCAGGCGATTTCAAGAAACGTTCAAAAATTTGCCGTTTTGGTACATGAAAGACAATTACAACCACATGGGTCGATTCTTGAGGAAGGATTTTTTGTTTCATCACGAGTACGAATTCCAATCCCCTGAAAGTTGAATTATTATAGAATTGATTCGTATTTTTGTTTGAAAATTTTCGTTTGCCTAGAAAAAAACAACAAAAAAATTGTGTTTTTGCTACCGGAAACCAGGCGGTTAGGAAAATCGGTAAAAATTTGCATTTTCGGTACTGAGCGATGATTACAACCCCCTGGCTCGATTTTCGAAAAGGAATTCTTCATTTCATCACGAGTAAAAATTTCAACCCCCTGGAATTTGAATTTTTACAAAATTGATTTGTATTTTTGTTGGAAATTTCGTTTGCCTAGAAAAAAAAAACAGCAAAAAATTATTTTTTTGCTACTGGAAGCCACATTGTCGTTTAGAGAATTGTTGAAAAATTTGCATTTTCGCTATTCATAGATACGATTACAACCCCCTCGCTAGCTCGATTCTTGAGAAACAATTCTCCGTTTCATCGAATACAAATTTCAACCCCCTATGAAATTTAAATATTTTTATAAAATCCCAGCCATATCTCGGGGCTGTTTTTCGTTATTATTATTATTTTTTTTTTCAAATTCCTCTTCCCCCTCCCCTCCGCAATTTTGTCAAAATACATCACCCCACAGCTGGTCCAGTTGGTTACCAGAGGGTTGAGGGGGTTGAAGGTGCAGTGGGTGGGTTAAATGGCGGTTGCCCATATTTGACAGATGGATTGAACGGCACAGCCTCATGGTACTGGTGGTGTTGGTGGTCCTCTGCTCTCAAGTGCTCATTCCTCTTTGCCCCGTATTTCAGAGAGACCCCGACTAGCGCGGCGGAGCAAGCACTCGAGGGTGGTGGGGCCCTCGAGCAGTTGATGGCGTCAGCTGTTACGTACTGTTGTGGACACTCCCTTGATAAAGAGAAAAAAAAAAAAGATGAAGGAAAAAAAAAATTAGAAAGAATAGAAGAAAAAAGAACCGAAAAAAGACCCAACTCGAGAAAAAAAAAAACAAGAAATAAAAAAACAGGACCAAATTTATTAAATCTTGGCGACAGACTTCCTCCCCTCAAGCGGAGCGCAGACTTTACAGTTCACCCCAAAACGCTTATCGCGTTTGTAGAAGCTTCAGCTTTATGTATATATACGGAGTAAAAAAAAAAAAAAAAAACGAGAATATAGAGAGAGGCGACAGAGGAAAGTCGAGTGTGACTATAGGGGATGAGAAAAGAAAGAAAAAAAAAAATGTCTGTCGAAGAATATAGTATACAAAACGGTACGATACGTAGTATTTTGGAGTGGGATTGGAATTTTGAATTTCAAAAGCTGCATGGTGTCAAAATTCTGAATTTTTCTACTACCGACTGACAGTTTTTAGAAAGATTATTTCCTCTCAAGTCTACGTAGCCAATTTGAAAAACTCCGAAATGGAAAAACACTAAAGGAAAATGAACTCTAACGTTTCTAGAAACTCAGAATCGCGTCTCAAATCAATTCGAAATTTTTGCCATTCTCGAATTTCAGAATCCCGAGGTTCATTCCCACCCCCCTATTTGAGGTTAAAAAATTGATAGATCATGCGTGTAAATAAATAAATGAATGATAAACTGCGAAAAAAAAAAAAATACAAAAAACAGAGAATCGAAAAAACTGGGTTCAAGGGGAGGTTTCTTTTGGAGGTTGAAGGTTTCTCGGGGTTCCTTCGAGAATCGCGTCTCTTACTCTGCTTCCATATATATAATATAAGTCTATGGTTCATTAAGGATATTAGCCTCTCTCTCCGGGGGTAGGGATGGATTAGGGTAAAATGAAAGGTGGTTAGAGCCGAGGGTTAAGAGCTGAGGGGGTAGTGAAAAGGGGTTGGTTCCCCTTCCCAAAGCAAAACGTTGCAAGCAATGTTCTCGATTGAGTTTTATTGACCGCGAGAGAGGAGGAAAACTCACCGCGGACGACGGGACACAGTCGGTCGAGAGTGCGAGTTTTTCCACCCCCCAACCCCCCATTCCCCAACCCTCATCCCTTATATACTGATGACAAAAAAGGGGCGTGATTCACTCAACGAAATATGATAACGTACCCCGCGTCGCTGTAACACTGTATAGATATGCCGAGCTTCCGCCCCCCCTCCCCCCCTCCCCCTCCCCCTCCCCCCTTTTCGAGCTTTTTCTTCTTTTCTATTTTTTTTTCTCCCTTTCTCTCTCTTGATATTAAAAAAAATATAGACAATCTTGAAACACAATTAAGAAGCTAATCCTTTGAGAAAGTATACGACATACGAGAGTGATTCGACTGGTACAGAAGAAGAAGAAGAAGAAGGAGAAGAAGAGGAAAAGGAAGATGAATAAAAATAAAAATGAGCAAAAAAAGCAAAAAAAAAAAAAAAAAAACGGACATAAAGAAAGAAAGAAAGAAAAAAAAACAGAAAAAATTTGGGCTTACGGCGAGTAGGTACATGAAAAATATATCAGATCCTTTACGCAGGAGAGCAAGGATATAAGAAAACGAGAGAGAAAGATAGAGTTGTGATGTTAGGTCAAATGTAAGCTGCGGAGCTTTTTGGCAGAATCAGGAGTCGGGGAAACCTCCTTTTGCTGCATTATCGATATGGCAGCTAGCTATGCTGAGATTTCTTCAATACATAGGCATGAATGTACACACACATATATATGTAAGTATATATATATATAGAAACTGCCCCTGGTAAGACTTAGCTAAGTAGTTATTACGGATTTATAAACCTCGGAAAGGTGAGTACCCTTCGGACCCTTTTTACGTCCTCAAAGAGAGTCTGAGAGTTCCTGATGCAAAAATCGAATATTCTCAAGCTACCTGTCTTTCCGCTTTATCAAACATTGAGAATTATTTTCGTATACATACGCATTTACTTCCGTATTTACGGAACCGCAGCTCTTTCGCCGCAAGTTGATTCTGCAACTATTATTTGTGTGTTATGTATGTATTGTATAGTTCACTCGTTTGCTACTTTCAGGTCCTGTGGGGAGTAAAAAATTCTTGAAAACGTTATATTTACCTGGAATCAAGGGGCGACGTGACTTTGGGAATTTTTTCTGGATGGTGGGTGATCCTGAGCTTCGTTTTGGAACTAGATTTATGAAAATCGGTTGAAAATGGTGACCGCTATAACAGATATTCAATAAGTTTGAAATTCGCAATTTCAAAAGCTGTGAAAGGTGAGAATTCCGAATTTTTATATTTATCGATTCGCAGTTTTTTGAAAGATTATTTCCCCGAAAGTCTGAGTAGCGAATTTGAAAAACTCCGAATGGAAAGACACCGAGGGTTCAAAATTCTGAAAGCTAAAGATCTGAAAGGCCAAAACTCCGAATCTCGGAATTCGCGAGATGCAGCGTCGTTTATTTCACACCTTTGTCACGAGCTTCCCTTAAATTTGAGGATTTTTGGACTTTTTGAATCGTAACCTTTCGGAACTTTTGGAATTCGGAACTTCAATCTCACCCTTTTTCTGGCCGACGCTTCTGTTTCATGAAACACGGAAACTCCCAGACCGATCGAATGAAAAATTTGACAAATTCTGTGTTGTGAAAAACCGTCTCGATCGAGATGAATATGACAGAAATTCGTTGATCGGTTCTCTAAATATCAACGGATAAGAAAATATACGTTCCCAAAAACGTTGGAATTTTTCGAAAACTGAGCTTGCGATTTTCCGGCGCTCGCGATTTTTTATTTTGCCATTTAGGAGAAAAATCGGAGGGGAAAAAAATCGGCAGAATATAGTCGGCCCCACGCTCAGAAAACAAGTTTGCCAAATCCAAAAAAAAACTAAATTTGTTAGGTGATTCTTTCTTGATCCATAAGAATTCTGTTAAACAATCGACAAACTGTAGTTTCGCTGTGTTAATTCAACTCTGTAAGTTTGGCAAAAAGAAATTTTTTGATCCAATCAACAGAATCTTTCGTTAAATCAACTCCACATTTTTCTGGCTGTAACTCTACCAAATTTTTTTTTTTTTGTCAATTTAGAAAAATTCTAGTCCATTCAACGGCACTTTTTTTCTGACAATGCAGTGTGGGTATTCGTACAGACCAAAATCTACTCCGCGCATTGTAGTTTTGACCGTGCATTTTTTTTTTCTCTCTTTTTTTTTTTTTTTTCTTCTTTTCTTTTTACGATGTAAAACGAGTCTAAATCAAACTCGCAGCCGCTGCCCCCGGTATAGGTACAGGGTAAGGTAACTTGGCGAAGCTGTTTTCGCTGAGGGGTCAAAGGGACCTGGGGATTGGAATCGAGTGTTGGGGGAGGGGGGGGGGGGGGGGGGGGGGCATGGGCACCAGCCTGGAGCCCTTGCTAACCCGCGACCGGAGAGAGAGAGAGAGAGAGAGACCTTGAGCTACATAAACTTTCTATATTCGAAAAAGGAAATGTACGAACGAACTAACATACCTGGATGTATGTATATATGTATGTATGTATGTTACATATAACATACATGTGTGACAACTTTTATAGATTCACAGCGATTTCCTTCCGTTCACTCGACACACCGTAGCTATATATATATGTAGGTATATGTAGGTATGTACGTCCGTTGGGCTCCTTCATTTCGAACAGCTTTTACACCCCCCCCCCCCCCCCCCCCCCCTGCCTTGCAGTTTCCGCTAAACTTTATGCGACTTGACGGTAAAACCTGCGAAGGGATTTCACAGGATCGTACGATCCGCACTTTCAGGAAATACGTCAGCCGGGGACCGGAACGACAGTATGATATCAGGACCTGGGTGACTGTCCTCCATGGAGTGGATGACTGAAGCTACAATTAAGAAAAAAAATATTCAAAATCGGTAGAGAATTGCAGCGGGATTGTAGTTTTGAATCTCAAAAGTTCCGAGGGGTCAGAATTCCGAATTTGTTTCAGACGGGATTTTGAGTTTCTAGAAACGTTAGAGTTCAGAAGTTTGAAGTTCCGAATGGTCGAAATGCAGACGGCTTAAAAATCCGGAAGTTAAAAACTCAGAAAGTTCAAAAATCCTCAAATTTAAGGGAAGCTCGTGACAAAGTTGTGAAATAAACGACGTTGCATCTCGCCAATTCCGAGATTCGGAGTTTTTCGAATTGGCTACTCAGACTCTTTGGGAAATAATCTTTCGAAAAAGTCTGGGGTGCTAGTAGAAAAGTTCAAAATTTTCACCATTCGCAGCTTTCCAAATTCGGAATCTCAATCCCACCCCAAAATGTTCCAATCGACTATATCTCGAGATCAAATCAAAGGATTTTCATCTTCTCTGTCTTAATCGATGCGACTTACCCCAGACTCAAGTCTGATTCGATTTCTCCCCATGTCTTGCATCCAGTAGTATAAATTTTCCTCGGGTCATCAAGCACGGGTCCAAAATCCAAGTCGAAAAGCTCAAGACCCGGAATTTAAAAATCCAAAAACTGCTGACTCTTGCGGTAAACTAGATTTTCTATATCGATGGCACTTGAAGCGATATATGGGAGTCTGTTCGAAATTCCATAATTACTAATTGCCATCACCTCGAAAACGCGAATCGTAATTTCTCGACGACTACCCAACCGATCCGAACGAACCCTCGACTAATGAATTCAGTTTTTTGGCAGAAATTGGCTGAGTATGTCACTTTGCCAAAAAAACTGATAGAATTCCAGTAGAACGCATATTTCCTATGTTAGCTATAGGTTATCTTAGAAGTGATCTCTATACTATTTCACCTCAAGTCTGTGGCTTATTTTCAGAGATTACTCATTTGTGTCTCGAGTCTCCCATTCGGTTTATTGTATCGACAATTGACCAATTATTCGACGTTGTAATCCAATCGAACTAAAGGCGCTGAAGATAGATGGGTAAAAAAAAAAAATGAGGGGTTTTGGTCGGAAAGTGGTTTTTCACCCCCAACCCCCAACACCCCCTTTGGATGAATAAACGGAGCGGGGCAATCGCGATATAAATGTCGGATGTAGAGTGATTTAGCCACTTCATTGGCTCATAGAAGGTTAAGTGCAGACGCAGGCCGTAAACCCGGCCGTGGGTGCCCGAGGCGCGTAAACGTGAAAGTGTCTTTGGTGTATAAAACGGCCGCAACCACCCCCGTGCAATGCCTGCCCATTGCGCTGGTGTTCACGGTGTTACCAGAGAAAAACACTTCTATTTTACGCCGCGGATTTAACTATTTTCCTCTGGCCGCAGACAGCCGGAAAACTCTGCCACCTAGCAGCCTGGCAACCCCATATTGCTCCAGCAATCCAATCCGGTAATCCACCAGCGCTTTTCTCTTCACTAGCCTTTTTTTTTTTTTTTTTTTGTTTTTTTTTTTCTCCACCCACCCCAGTAGCTGCTGCCTCTCTTCTTACTGGGCTTTAATTTACCCCGAGGATTGCTTGTCCGCGTGTGCAGGAAGCTCTGGAGCAGCGTGGGGCAGGATGGGGTGGTTTCGAAATCAGTCGAAGTTTCGAAAAGCTTTTGAAATTCGTTTTCAACCATTTTTTTTTTTTTTTTTGAGGGAGCATTTCGGTGGGGGTCGTAAAACCCGGAGGAGCAAAATTCTTATAAGGACTGAAATCCCGAAATTCAGTGACCCGGATGTCAAACTTATGATCAGCACATGATCAAGAATGAAAAAGTTGAAAGAGACGAAGAATCCGAAGTACCTTTATCATCAGATCATCCAAATTCCCGACGCTTATTTATTCAAAAAGGTTTTTTTGAATTTGAAAACCAGTAGAATGCAGATTGCGATAATGCAGAAGGTTCAATTTGCCAATAATTAAATTTTCGAATAGCCACCACTTGGATGGTGCGAAACTTAGAAAATCCGTAGACCGATGACGAAAGATCGGATGGGTCGGAATACAGAAACTGAAAATTCCGATAAATTAAAGTCCCGGAAATGCGACGAGAATTGCTAATCGATTTACACAAGTGCAGCGATATCATTTTCGTTGGATAGATTTTTCATAATTCTTGGTCACGTATACAGACTTTGGAAATATTCAATTCAGTATCAATTTTCGGGATTTCCTACCGTCGACAATTTGATCATTCGGTATTTAATTTATCTGAATTTCGACTCATGCAAAAATGGTCAACTCGCTTTTTCGAATATTTTTTATTCTTGCAATTCAAGTTTTTGGTCAATCAAAAGTTCGCCAATTCTAAATTGTACTCATACGATTGGCTTACCTTCGAGATTTTCTGACTTTATATCGTTCCATATCGAGTTTATGGAGCTTTTGCACAAGGCTTATTTACATTCTTGGATTTTTGAACTTGGAAATTTCGGAATTTCAGTCATTCAGAATTTTGATCTTTCGGTTTTTCTATCCCCACTCGAGAATTCGATAAAAAAACTTGGTCTAGCTTTGACTCCCCTTGCTGCACGTTGGGTTAGAATTAGGGGTTGATTTTCACTCCGTCATTGTCTCGTTCGAGTTTTCATGTGTAGGTAAACTACTATGCTACCCCTTAAATCGGTGCGGGGGGATAATGTCGATTTGTTTTCAGGTCAGGATCGGGAGTTGAAGGTGAGGCGTGATCCGGGGGTCCCAGAGGGGTGTAAAGCCATTTCCTGCTACCGGTAATCGAGCCAAAGTGATTGGATATGGATTATAACGCCAGTTAGTCTTAATATCGGAGTGCTGTCTGTCAATACTTGTTCTATCCTTCAAAATTACCGTAATTTAATATCCATCGATTTTTACCTGTCCTCGAAACGGCGAAAGTATTGCTAGAATCAGACACGTAGTTCTATACGTTACGTATCGATACGCCATAGTTGTACAACCAGGGTCAGGAATTATTGATAACAATTCGAGCATAAAGGCGACGGGACCATGTTCCCATTTTTCTACTACATTCTACTCGTTCTTTCAAGGGGACCTTCGCGTTCTGGTTGGAAAAATTAATCGTAGACGATATGGCAGTTTTTCATTCTCATGGCACAACCTGTGATGTCACAGAAGTCATTCCATACTTTACATCCCTCGCGTGGCACTGAGTTAAAGAACTGGAAAGTGGACCTGCGGAACTCCAAAGTATAATATAACCCCCGATGAGTGGAGGTCAGAATTTCGAAAAATCAAAATTCAGAATGGCCAAAAAATGCGCTTCTCAAAATTGCGGTCGTTTGAAATACAGTAAGGCTGTAGGTACTGAGGCAAAGCTTATGAAGTAGTAATCAAAGAATTGCGTTTACCCAAATGTGGATGAAGATTTATATTTATATAAAATGAAATTCGGAATGGATAGAATTAATTACTAGGGGGCGAAATATCGAGTTTGAAAAATATCAAACGTATATAATAATTCGAATGGTCCGAGGTGTAGAATCGTCGAGACTTCTAAACTTCGTCTGATCGAATAGATTTCAGCGAATAGCCGAGAACTTGAAAGGTCGAAATTTCTAATCGCGTAAACATAGAAGAGTCAAAATAACGAACACATCGGAAGGCTTGCTTCAGCAATACGCTGGTTCTGGCGATACCAGGCGCCTTACTTAGTCGTCATTCGATATTTCGACCCTTCCACATTTTGCATTTCTGAGTTCTACTCTTTCGGGATTCTCCTTTTCGAGATATTCGTGTTTGATTTGTCTGATATTAGAAATATTTGCCATTCTCGACTCCGAGCTTTCATACGATAAACTTTCTATTCTATCATGTTCTATATTCCGCTCATTCGCAAGTTTCAAACAATCTGGAAATACGACTTCGAATTCATGTACGTTTAAATGAACAACCTTTCGTCGTAACAGTTATTCAACTTCGTGATATAACGGAATTAAAAATTTCGAAATTAGATTCCGTCGCAATTTCATTATAATCGTAATTTTTTAATTCTGAATATTACCCATTCTACACCTATGAGTCCTTTGAAATTCCGACCCCCACCCAGATACCAGATCAACTTTTCTCCGTCTGTTTCGGCCCCTCGATTTTCCGATTCGAAAAATCATCAAGGAACTTGGTCAGATGAGGTTAGAAAGACTTGTGACCTCCGGCAAAAGGGTAGCATATGTAGCTATGGATCTCTTCTTCGGAACACATTGACGAAGATACCCCGAAAAAAACCCGCAATATTAACGCATCGCTAGTTTCCTCGCTCCTCTGTATACAGATGCGTGTGTAAAAATACGAAAAAAAAGAAAAAGAAGAAGAAGCAGAAGAAGATGAAGAAGAAAAAGAAAAACAAGAATAAGGATAAAAACAAAAAAGTACAACAAGGAAGAAGATGCGCAGTTTAAATCAAAATACCCATTGAAAAAGTGAAACGCGCGCATAGGAAGTTCTCCTCGATGAATATTAAGTAAAAAAAAACAAAAAAAAAAAAAAAACAAGGGGGTCGATCATCCCGCGGTGGTGCAAACCCGTGTCCCCGCGTCAATTCTCTATTATAGAAGGGGTTTCGGTTTAAGGGGGTTGTCCAGGACCCGGGGCAAAAAAAAGGATCGATTTTCATGGCATGAAACGGCAATTTGCCGTCGGTCGGTTCTTGTGTTTCAACCCCCCCCCCCCCCCCCCCACTTCCCCCTAGTAGTCTTTCTCCTCCTCCTCTTCTCCGCGATGCGATTTGCCCCAGGCAACGCGAATCCCGGCGTGCAAAGGGGGACAGAGTAGAGCCAAAAGGGGTTCGAAGGGGTGGGGGGGATGAAGAGAGGGTATTCGCGGTGGAGAACGCCTCCGGAGATAGAGGGTAGCCCGTGCGCGAGCGGAGTAATCAGGGGTGTTTTTTGCTACTCGGTCGGTAAAACAGGCTCAATCAACCCCTCAATCGCGGGCACTGCCAGAGGTAAGGGATGAAGGAAGGTAGACAAGGGTAGGGGGCCGAAGGGGGCTGCGTGCTTAATACTGCGCTTCCGAACCCTCCATTCCTGTTTGCCAGCCTGCCTTACCAACCGAGCAAGCGAGATTAAGCCTGGTGATACGGAAACTGGGCAGGCCCCCCCCCCCCCCCCCCCCCCCCCACCCCCCCTATTCTTATCTGATGATTTTTTAGGGTTTTGCGCTCAAATTGGCCGGAATTTCACGAATTAAAATCGGACCCTGCAGCACCGTGAGTCCTGGTGGCTTCCAGGATAAGGGATAAGGGATTAAAAGCTAACTCCTATTCCCCCTCCCCCCACCCCACCCCTTGCTCAAACCCACCCCCACCTTTTGGGCTTTTTTTCCCAAACAGCTAGACTCGAGTCTGAATTTCGCTGATGGTAGCGCAGCTGACTAGAGGCTCGAGGGCTGGGAGCTCCTCGAAAGCTCGAAAGCTCGAAAGCTCGATCTTTAGACTTTCTTTTTATATTTAGACCCTTGGTTTCCGTATCTGGAAGCTCAGGCCCTATAGCTGCACTTGAGTCGTTCGCATTTCTGGCCTTTTTTCAGAACCTAAACAGGCTTTTTCTTCTTCTAATTCTTTTCTTTTTGTTTATTTATTCTTTTTCTTTTGTTCTGTTTTTTCGAGCTTAAAAAAATCGTCTTGAAAATTTCGATCAACAATTTGGCCTCAGGATTTGGGGGGGGGGGGGGGGGGGGGCTTGCGTGGTCCCTTTTTAAATTATCATCAATCGAACCGTGTTAATCCGATTTCAGAGAAAATGTGAAAGGGAGGGGAAGGAGGGGAGGGGAGGGGGGGATAAGCTTAGCCATGTTACGAAAGGTGGATAAATCGCAGTAGGTTCTCATTAATCCAGCAGTTCTATCCCTTTTTCGACTCTCAGTCACGCCCTGGACAAGTCGCTGCAGAGAACGCCGTGGTTTGTCCAAGCTGACCGAACATCGGGGATGGTATATATATATATATATATATATATATGTATGTATAAGGGAGCTCCAGTTTCCGCGGGTAACATACATTGGGAAATTCGAGAAAATGAGAAAATCTCGGATATGTGGCCAAGTGAGAGAGAAAGAGAGAGAGAGAAAAAAAAGTGGATTAAACGACGATGCGGCGATTGAAAGGGGGGGGGGGGGGGGGGAAGAAAAAACAAAAAAAAAATCCAGTAAGAGGTAGAAAACTAAGGGGATGATGAGGACAGAGAGAAATAAATGAAGAAGTGGAACAGAAAAAAAGGAGGCTAACCAAACAATAAAAACTAAAAATTGATAAAAAATACTGAAAGTGATAAAAAGAGAGAAAAGAATTGAAAAAAAAAAAGAAAAAATACGAGAGATTCGTAGAGAATCATCAAGCGGCATCTCACGTCGCGTTCCGTCAGCAAAGTCAAAGAGCTGTCCTTCTTTTATATTCCGTAGCTTTCCATTTTTCCGTGAAAAGCAGATATTATTCGGTTCTGAGGATGTTCGTAGAATCGCGAGGTTCGTCGTATGGAGATATATAACTTTAAAGATCGATTCCTCAAGCCAGGAACCAGATTTATTAATCAAACTTACCTACTACACGGGCTCGGGAATATTCAACACAAATACACAAAATTATCACCTGCCTTAATTGTTTACAAAAAACTTGACAATTTTAACAGCCCAGTTTCAATTTCTACAAATTTTTAAAGGTATTTCAATATTTAGTATAATTTACAATATTTAGGAAACATTCCATGGTTCTTATTATTTATTTATTTATTTTTTCTGCCACGTGAAAAATAGCTGTTCGGAGATGTTCCGTTCGGAGATGTTGTTCCGGTTTGATGTTGATTAGATGTAGTTTTTTTTTTTGTTTTTTTTTTTTTACGTGAAATTTGTCATCATTTGTCAGGGATGAATTTTTTCATAGTTTTCAATGAAAAGTTTCATGCGAATCGCACTAATTTCATACATTCCGACAGAATTTTGATGATCCATTCCTACTCGATAGCTGAAATTTTTTCATATAGATGTATTCCAATTGGCTCACCATGATGAACAGGCCCTAAAACTTGCCGCGCAGATCTTCGAAGCTCAAACAACACAACACTAGTGCATTAATCCATTTTAAAATCCAGTCATTTCTAAGTTGGAGCGAATGCTATCGATGAAGATAAAAATTGTGAAAATCCGTCGATTCGTTCTCGAGATATGACCATGTTTGAAATTATTCTTTGTAAAATTTTATTCGCTCGATTACTCGAAAACCAGTCAACCGATTGAATCGAAAATTTAATCAGCTCTGAGTAACGAAAAACCTCATCGATTGAAACGAAAATCATGATAATCTATGGATTCGTTATCAAGTTATCATCGGACATAAAATTTATCCCATACCCAGACGTTAGTCCAAAAATTGTCAGAGGCGATTCTCTGGACCTGGAAACGTCTAAATCTGGTGAAAAGAGATCAACTTTTAATTTTCAGGGCGATTGGTGTGCCCGAAGAGTGCAACTGGATTGGAATTCTGCTGGCCCCTTCAGGGTACCTTGTCCTATAGTCGTTCAGAACAAGGGATAAAATCGGACAAAGCAAGAGCAATAAATGGAGAGCTTGTTCTTAAGCCGAGTAATTACCAGGTGGATTAAGAGCAACGAACACGAATCGAGGAACCCCTGCGGAACGTTCTTTGCTTCCTTTTCTGTTCAGGTAAATCGATGCACGGTATATGACTATAGACACCTGTAACCAACCGAGTAGAAGTGCGAAATCTTCAGGATAACCCAGGGTATAGTTCGACACATCTTGGACCATGTATTCCTCTTTCCAATCACGACTTACTCACCCTCTGGAAAGATTATCAATTTTCAATCATCGGCCTGCACCCCAGCCACAATCTATTGACCCTGGTTATTAGGCCACCACACCGCGGTTGTCGTGGAAGAAAAAACTTTTTATGAGCCGGTCATTACCGCCTTTACGACCCTCCGATAGCCTCTTTATCTTTCAATATTCCCTTCTTCTCCACCTTTCAGATCTGCTTCGAACGCCCTTCGATCGCCCTTGTACCTTACATCGACCTGGCTACTGGTTGGACATTTTTAGAAGAAGAAGAAGAAGAAGAAGAGGAAACCCCTGGAAGACGCACCATCTGCTACGATACGTCATACACTATAGACAATATAAAATGTTGATGTTTTTTTTTTTCCCTCCATTTTTAGTTCGAAGGTAAAATTTTGCCAGTGAGATACTTTTAAGTACTTTTGAAGTAAAAATTCGTGGTCCTCAGTCGCGCCGCATGGCGTCTCTGAGCCTAAGCTTTAGCTGCCAATCGAGGATGGAAGGGGGTCTTCGTGTTATCAGACACAGGTGCAACTCTCTCTCTTCTCTGGCTGTAGGGTATCCAGTTTTCCTAATTAAATTCAACCCCCTCGATCATGTATACCGATGCGGGGAAGAAAGTTCGGAGTGCTTATAAGCTTCTGCCCATTATACACGTGTACGTACGTATTATACATACGCCTCGATCTGGAGGAAACTCCCGAATCAAACCAGTGGCAGAATTTTCAAGCTCACCCTCTCACCCTCTTCACCTGCCCCTTTCAGACCCCGGAATCGATGCCTATCAATTAAACCTCGCGGCCACAACCAAGGTCGGATGAATTGGCGCCCAACCTTGAGCCACTCGTTAGAATTTCACACGCACAAGTAATTCGTTATGGAAAGTGAACTCCAGCTATTCGATGTATGGGATTGAAATGGTTCTGATGAATGATGGCGACTTCAGCAGTGGCTTGACGAGACTGTGCTCATGATTGTTAGGAAAAGGTTCTTCACTTTTGGTTGAACTATCGTGAAAAAATTTTGGAGAATGTTGAGTCAGTCTCCAAAGACTGCCGAAGAATTATTCAGAATCCTGAAGAATTTCATATTGAATTGGAAAGACTTCCAGCGACTAAGAACTACTGACTAGTCTGAGGCATTCCTTCTACTTTCGACTGACTAATAACTATTCGTGACTGCCAGAGACTTGAAATGACTTTTGAGTTTTCCGACTCATGAAATAACGAATTAAATGACTTTGGAAAATTTCAGATGGCATGACAAAGTTGGTGACTTTTCAAGTGGAATGAACAAACCTAGACACCTCAGTTTCCTAATTTTGAAACACGTCAAAAGTGATCTGTGCAATCGCCCTGGCTGTTCCCCAACTGCGTACACGGATGACTACAGATTTTCTCTCAAAATGCTGAAGGTCTTTTCACTCCGAAGTTGGATTTTGTTTCATTAGCAGGATTGAAGGGCTGCCCCCACCATGGGCGCGTTTCTAATTCGAAGCAAGAGTTCGCACGACGCCTAGAAGAGACGAGAAGAAAAGATAAGAGAGAAGATGGGTTGGAGCTCACGTCCGAATGAACACCGATGCGGAAAGGAAAGGAAAGGAAAGGAAAGGAAAAGAGCGAAAAGTAAAGTAAAGTAAAGTAAAGTAAAGTAAAGTAAAGCAAGAGGAGACCAAAGTAGTAGTGGATGGACGTCCAGGTGGTGGGTGCGAGAAGCTTCGGCGAGCCAATAATGAGGGGCGAGAGCCTTCTTTATCTGCGGTGAAAATCAAATTGTCCCTTACACCCCCTGCCAACCAGGGAGGGGGGGGGAGGGGGGAGGGTCAATCTTCTGGAGCTTTTTTCCTCCCCTCTCATCTCCACAGCCTCCAAATCCATCTCACTGGCATGTTGGTGCGAAGCAGAGTATGGCTATATGGAGGGACGTTCGGACCCTCAGCTTATTCAGGAATAAGGGTGAAAGCTCCAGGGCAAAACTTAAACAGCGGCTAACAACTGGTAAGTAATAATTGAGTCAGACTGCGTATGGACAATCCTCCATCGCCTTGAATTCACTCACTGAGACATGACCGGAATCCAAGATACCACGTTTAGAACGCCTCGCGTCCAGTTCCAGCGAGCTTTTCTTTCAGCTACTTTTCTACTCCTATTTCTTCTTCTTCTGGAGGTAGAACGAACTATCAATAAATAGCCAATTTATCTATATACAGCTGGCAAGAAATAAGGGTGCTAAAATGAGAGAAAGAGCTCTTTCCGTCCGTCCGTCAAACGTCCGTTTCCTAAGAAGACCCATCGGCGTTGATGGAAGGAATTGGAAAGGTACCATGGTAGTCCTGGAACTGGTGTGTACGGTAAGTTCACACGGATTGGTCGATTCCCTGCATGGTCTGGTTTGCACTGGATCAAAGAATCATTCGCGTTTCTTCAATTCCCAAGGAGAATAAGAAAACGGAATTCAACGTGTTACGATCATCCCGAAAATTGAAGGTCAAGCTTTCGCCAGATCTCGGCAGGTTTTAAGCTCACAAGATTCTTCCAGCATTTGTTCCATTGATGGGACGAAGAATGATGAAGAGTCCAGGGACGGTGGCACAGTGTGACCGGTTATCTATTTCGCATTGCAAATTAAGGAGTGGTTTCGATTTTGGCGTAACGTTGGCTGATGGATAACAGGGAGGGGGGATGAGTGATTGGAAAGGGTACGTCGCGCCTTGTCACTGGTGAGCCATTCGAGGGTGCAGATCGTAAGAGAAATAAGTCCTGAAGAGGGGGTTGGCAGGGGGATGAAACAAAAGCATTAACTTGGGGGTAACTACGTCATCTCCCGTCAAGAAGTTGAGGCGACAAGAAGCCGATGCTGGTAACCTGCAGAGACTTTGTCCTTGTTCCATGCTGTTCCTCCACCCCATTTATACTTCCTCTTCCACTTTCACGAAGCAGCCAGGAGCCAGGAACCAGCAGCATGCCAGCCCTCCCTTCAACTGTCTAACTGTCCAAGAGTCCATTTTCCGCCGCCACGCCACCCTCGAATAATATTCTCTGTTATTTGGACGGTTATTCGCAACCTAGGGGAAGATATAAATCTCATTCCCACACCGTTTCAACGTTCAGTTACGATACACTCTCATGTCGTATCACATTATGCATATAAACTTTATAAGTTCTCCAAAATCAACTCGTTTCTTCGCTAAACTTTCATCTGCATCGCAATAATCCTCTCCCCATGTACATACAAATGCCGGAGTATCGCTGGATCTACCCATATGGCACAGAATTGGCACTACCTCAGCTGATTTCGTTTGGTAATACTGGCCCAGTAAAGATCCATTATTTGCCCAATGTTGGGCCACTGCTGATGACTAGTACTGACAAGTGAACATACATGGGGCTCAGCCGGAAGTCAGCTCTGTACTGGAAACACACTGGGCCAATATGGTGTTTCATACTGGCTGCTGATTATTACGTGATGATTAACAGCACCATAAGTTGGAACGTTGTTAACGACTCAAAATTGTTCCAACATTGATTTTGACTTGAAATAAGCTTGCCCTTTGGCAGTTGTCAGTATTGGCAGCTATGGCACAAATATTATGCCAATAACCAGCCAGTTTGGGCCGATGGAGACTTTTCCAGGTGAACAACTGTCCGGAAGATGTGCCACCATGAACTGATCGCAGGGAATTGAATGGGAAAAATTGGTTTGGAAGATACCATCGTTTTTCAAAAAAAGTCAACATTCCCTTCCGCTCATTCGCTGATGGCTCAATCCAAAAATAAAAACCCCAACTTGGCTCACTCAATTTACGGATACTTTATGCTCGTGACTACAGTTTTGTAAAAGCTCTCGTGTTGCCGGGGTGCATATATGGGTGGTTGAAATTGAGCTTTCGAAAAGCACAAAGGCCCCTTCTCGTCTCTGTCCTAGTCCTTCTGACGCTCTCGGGACTGGAATTTACAGTTTGGAATTTGAAACGCAAGAATCTTCCTGCGGGAAATACTGTAGCGAGATGTCAAGCTCAGGACTTAAGGTATCGGGTGAATATAATACACGCTTGCCATAACTATACGACAGAATTCATCAGACATTATCAGCAATCGTAGGCACCCATTTCTTCATCCAATCGTCTCGAACGGTCCATTTCGAAACATGGACACAGTGAAAAGTGCACATGTTTAGTGAAATTGGCATAACTTGGTAACGGTTTGAGATACAGAGGTTTGTGATGATTCGTTTTCAACGTCAAACCACCCTCTATCCTTTATCGATACAAAAGTTATATGCTGAAGAAGCCCATCCAGAAGTCGATTGGGACTTGCAATTTGAGAAGCAAATTGATATAACTTAGTGTATAAGTTTCTCTCCAATTAGATGATAACGAACATAGGCAACAAACCAGACACTACGTGGCTTCTCTGAGTGGAAACTGATCCATATACTGAATATTTCATACCGTTCCAAATATCTGTGAGATCCTGAACCGACCCCATGAAGTTCGAATGTCTGATCGAATTAGGGGTTTGGAAAGTTTTTGTTGTCAGTACACGGCGGGCCGTCCCTCTATGACGTACCTTACCGAATTGATTCGAGTGACGGGAAGTGGCGTCGCCAGACGACAGACGACGTTGGGCGTCGGGGTCGTTTTAATCAGCAGTAAAGGGCTCGATGTCTGGGCGAAAAAGAACTCAATACACTGTGTCCTCGAGGGTAGGTAGGTCTGGGACCAGTTTCCTAACGGTTGGTCGCTGTTGGTTGCTGTGGCTTTGGCTGTGGTACCGGAAGTGGAAGTGCCGCTGAGAATAAGGAGCATATACCGAAGCTCTCTTCGGCGTCCTGCCGAAGAACCGTACGTTTCGGAGTAATCTTGGTTGGTTGTTAGACTTTTTTTATGGCCAGTGCTAAACCCAAGACCGAGGCTGGAGCAGGAAGGGACTGCCATAGCCCGGGGGCGTAAGGGTGAGCAGCCAAAGGAACCGTGCCAGCAAGATTGCCTCCTTTCTAATTTATAACTAGACGAGGCGCGCCTTAACAATTTACGCCACCCTATAGCTTTACTACACCGTTACAGTTATAGTTACAGTTACGGGGGGGGGGGGGGGGGGGGGGGCAGGTTCCTGTAGCCTGTAGCCCGTAGCCCGTAGCTGCAGGGAAAAACAACAGCTTCGATTTCGACCTGCCGTTGCTGAAGAGATATACAGCAACCTTGTCCAGATTGCGTTCATCTGCCACCACGTTCTCTTTTCCTTCGCATTTTCCTCTATCTTTCATTATTTACTCAATTATATTTTCCCAGATGCCATACCATCCCTTCTCGTTCGCATTTTCCTTTTTCACCCTCTTCCGGTTCCCTACTCATTCCTTGCCCCTGCAGTCAGGCTCATTCCCCATTTAAAACGGATGGAAAACGAGACGGGGGACCTTGCCGTTCCTCGTACCTACTGACGCCCACTACTACTGAACTCACTTCCATGGATGGAAAATTGAGATGCGTATCAGTCAAAAATTGCTAAGGGCGTGGGCCGAGGACCAAATCTTGAGAAACGAAAGAGCTGATCTTGATACTCCCTTATCCAATTCCCAACGAATTCACTGTTAATCTTTGAGATTCGATGAATATATCGGAGTGAAAAAAAGCCCTTCAACAGTATCGAATGAAAATCATTTTTTGTTACGAGAAATTTCTATACCTTTCGTTTAAAAACCACCCTCAGGGTTTCCAGAGTGTCGAAAACCCTTGGAGACACGAAATGTAAAAGGAAAAGGATTTTAAATTCATTATTTTGACGTCGAATGCAATTTTTTTTTCAACACATGCACGATTTTTGTACTATTTAGACTTATTAAGCGGGCCTAAAGTGACCTTTTTTGACCAACTTGAAAAAAGCGGGCCACAATATTTAATTATTGCCCGGTTTTCAATCAGAAAACTTTTCGTAAAGTTATATTTACAAAGCCTGAAAAAAGATCACCTCACCACAAAAAACGCATAAATCAATATACATGGATTACAAAAAATATGGTATCGACCAAGGGCTAAGGGGGCTTTTTGACCTCGTGTGGTTGCAGTACTCATCTTGGCTCTACAGTGCTTCCGACTCGTAGTGCAAGCTCCACATTCGGTTTAAAAAAGCGCATTTTACGCCCTTGGTAAACAATGTACTATTACAGCAGGAAAATTATCGTCCAAGTGAAAACCCACCCCGGGGTGGGACATCAAAGGGTTTCGGACATTGAGTGAAATTTCCGAGGGTCGTTGTTTAGTTTGTAGCACCGGGTGGTGTTGGAAATAGTGATATTTGAGGCGGGATGGCGATGATGGTAGCGGGTGAAGTAAGGGATGAAATAAAGAACGGAGTAAGGGAACGGAATAAAAGGAAGCAAAGAAAGAAAGAAAGAAAGAAAGAAAGAAAGAAGCACGTCAGGATCGAAAGCCCGAAATGTAATAAAGCTGGTAGCGATCAGAGGGCCAAAGACGTGGCAGGTTGACGATAAATAAAACATAGCTTTGTTTATGGATGGGGGGTTTGCACAATCGGCATTCCGAGGAGCTCTTGGCTCGAGCGCTCTCCCCGGAGTTTGAGACCCGAAGACTTGGTTCGGGGTTGGGGTTGGGGTTGGAAAGGAAAACGGGGGATGAAACGCTAGGGACGGAAAACGGCCGCCACACTGGCGGTGGTCCCTTCAGCCACCACCCCCTGAGGCTGGCTGAATTCAAGGGTTCTGGATTCTAGGGGGGGTTTGGTTGGAAAGTGAGAGGGATTTCGTTTTTCTTCATGTCTCAATCCCGATTAGAAAGAAGGGGAATAAACGCCGAACGGAATTTACGGGAGACCAACGGGGAGAGCCAGCCGCGAACGGTTCGCGTCGCGCATGCCAGTATATGTATAGCAGCCCCGGCCTGGACCATCTGAATTGCAAATTTCATTTTCTAATGGAGAAAGTGCCAATCACTTTTCATCCCCCCGCTGGCACCGTTGGGATTCGATGTCCGCACACACCTCTTACAGTCCTCAAGATACATATTGACAAACCCTGCAGCATACCTGCACCAATACAGTCTCTCCCCCCCCCCCCCCCCCCCCCCCCCCCCATCCACCCCAGGATCCAGACACTCCAAAGCTTTCCTGATCAATTTACCAAATCCACCCACCCCCCTGATCGGAAGAAAGAGTGTGAAGAAAGGGGGATGAGAAAGAACGACCCTTCCTCGACGACAGGGACGATGATGAAGGACTTTCGGAATAGGATTAATTAGCTGAGGTTGAAGCCGAGCTTTCGGGCCTCGTAGGATCTGTCCTCCCTCTCCAAATAAGGGATGATGATGGAAGTCTGCAGGGTGAGCCTTGGCCTGTCTATGCTGCAGTGATTGAAAGTAAACTGAACGATATCGGGACCCGGATACGCACCCCTTTAGATCGGAAAAGCTCAGTTTGCTTTGAGTTTCGTATTTCGTATATTTTCTACCCCCACCCCGCAGTGCCTTCAAGGGTTGGGCAATTTGTTATATGGGAAAGGAAGGAGTAGCTTATAAATATATTCTATGCAAGTAAAAACGCGAATCGTATCATATTTCAATCTACTTCACCTCTCGCTTCCTCAGCATGGAGTAGAGAAAAAAAAAAAATAAATAAGTGTTTTATTTCCACCATCCCTTATACTACTGCTTCTTATACTACTTATAGGTATATTTTTCACTCTTACAGATATATCCGGCAGCACTCAAACTACGGCATCGTCTTTCCACTCGCGTACAAGGCACAGCAAAGCACAGCACAGCACATCACATCCCGAGATCCTGTCTAGGATCCATTCCAGCAGAAGCGAGCCCGCAGAGCCTTTTTAATATCTCTAATATTTCCAGTCAATATTCCCCATTCATCCTCGATCCATCACGTCTTGTCTGACGTTGAAACCGGACCCTTGTACCAGGCCCCTACCTACCCTTACCCTTCGGGAACCACCTCTGGCCTGAGCTGAATCTTCTTGTAGAAATCTGCCCCAGGATCGCATCGGGAGGAAAAATTTTTATTCTCGCTTTCCGGATTCGACTCAGAATTATTCAATTCGATTCAATCGAAGAAAATTGATAATTAGTTCGGTTTTCTTCATTTTCTCAAGGGATTGGAACCAAAAACTCGTGCCTGTCGAAATTTTTCGATTTTTTAAACTTGATTTGATTTTTGTCGGTTTTCTACATTTTTTCACCCGGGAATTTCCACTCCTACGAATTTGATTGAATTTTGAGACAATTTCGAACTGATCTTCGTACCTTTTTAAGATATAATCAAAAATTTCAAGTTTTTCGTAGTTCCTTGAAAAAATTTATGGTTTCCATAGCATAGTGTCATGGAAAAAAAGTTCGATTGTTTAGGATTCTCAAAAGAAAAAAAAAAAAGAAATAAAAGCTGTTATTCTCGCCTATAAAACTATCTGAAAAATTTTAGTTTTTGTGAAAAGCTACCAGGGGTATGAATTTCTTTGAAAAATTTGTCAAAATCCTGAGAATTATTTACCACCCCAGTATTTCAACCTTACGGGACGAGTAACGCGCGGTATAAAATCCCATTCTTCGTTGGGTAGAAAGGATTAAATAATTTTGCAGGTCGTTATTTAACATAAAGGAGATTTCCGGAACGGTTAACAGTTTTGCGGATTTCCCCTTTTATGGTTTTCATCCTCTGGTGTTCTCCATTTTTTTTTTTTTTTTTCTATATTTTTTTTTTCTTCTCTCTTTTGGAGGCTGGAAGGGCGGATGAGGAATGAGCCGAAGAATCGCTCCAACGAAACAAGGCGACTACACCCCCGAGCAGAGCGAGTCACTCAAGAAGAAGAGGAAATTCACGTTATTAGAGGATTTCAAACAGACCATTTCATTCCCGCTCATCGCCTTGACGGTTATTCCCTTTTTACTCTTTTTTTTTTTTCCTTTTTTTCATTTTATTTCTCTTCTTTCTTCTCCCTTTACCATTCCTCTTTATCCCCCCTCGCCATGCTCTGCCACTGTGCAGTATCTCTTGAGCGAGGCCTCAAATTATCTCGTCAGAAATTCAACCCTCGTGTATTCACGTTTCGCAAATTTCGTATTTCGTTTCTTATATAGAGAGCGAGCAGGAGAAAAAGAAAAAGAAAAAGAAAAAGAAAAAGTAAAAGAAAAGGAAGAGGAACGTAACGTAACGTAACGTAACGTAACATCCGAATATATCGTGAGGGTTGCTCAGCCGGGTAGAAATCTTGGTGAAATTTCCCACCCCTTCCAAACGGTGAAAGACGGTCCATTTTTTTTTCTTTCCTTTTTTTTTTTTGGTTTTCGTTTTCTTTTTTTTTTTTTTCTATCTCCCTTTCCCTTTATTATTTCTTTTTGTTTCAAAGGAGGACGAGGTGGAGAGAGCCTAACTTAACTAGGAAGACAAAGAAGGTGGAATCGCGGTTTGGGGTTGTACCTGCGCGGATATAGTCGAGAAAGTCTAAAGAGAGCTAGAGAAAGAATAAGGGTGAATTGGGAGGGAAGGGATGCTGGTGTGGAAAGAAGAAGGAACCTGCTTGATCGGAGGAAGAAATAAAGGTGTGACTCGAACGACAAACATTTGCTACCCCCTCCTGTCAATCGATGCGAATTTAATAAATTCGACTTCGCTACCCTACCGTCTCTTGCCTACCCTTAGAAACCCCCCGACCTTTCGACACCGCACCCCCCGTTTCCCGTTACCTTCACCCATACAACCACCGATAATATACCCTCTTCAAGAAATATCGCTGAACAGTTTTCTCCGAAATATACCTTCGTCTGTCATCCGTTTTCCATCCCTTGATTCAATCTCACAAAAGACTCTGTGGATACCTTAAAACCCGTTAATATTATCACTTTTTTTTCATCCCTCAGGACACTTCGAGTACAAGATTTGTTTTTTGAAAATGTTCATTTTTCATTACAGAATTTATAGCATTTCAAAAACAGTGTCAAAAACGGATGAGGAGGGTCATAAGCTTTTTAAAAAAGCTCTATTCGTTACTAGACATTGGTCAACTTGATACGAGCAATCTTTGATCAAAATCGTAATGAAAACCATAAAAATTAAGCAGCACAGGATCTTCCCTTGATGAGAAAAAGAAAAACCATTCATTGAATGTGACTCTGGAGTTTCAGTGATCAGAAAAAGCTTTGGAAAGTTGTAAGGATGTCCAGTAAACGAGGACTTGACCGATCAGTCACTTTTTGGAGTTTTGAATGATGGAGGTAGTAGCAGTCGTTGGAAAGATCCTGAAAAACATTCAGCATCACCCAGCTGAGGTACTGTCTGGTTGGTATACTGGGTAGTGGAAAACTGTTTGGTACGCCGGGCACATCAGGTAAATTTTCAATCGAGCAAATTCAGAAAGGGCGAACGCCCGTTCGGTGAACAAGTTTAAAAATCGATGCAGTCCCGCCGCGCGCGCGGGGCTGATGCCTTCGGTGGTACCGGGCCGAAGAGGGAAAGAGCTGGGAATATGAGGGGAGGCAGTGAAGAGGAGGTCCTGGAACTGGAAACTGGGAACTGGGAACTGGGAACTGGTAACTGGGAGCTGGGAACTGGGAGTGAGGTTCACGTGAATAGGGAAAGAACGAATGCCGGAGTCAGCCAGGTACCTGCCACACAGCTACATACCTAGGCAAAGGCAGCCGGGAGGGATGAGGATTTGAATTTCGAACGCGGCTCACGTTCCCGCTAAAACGCCCCCATGATTCAATTCGCATCAACCCCATCCCATCCCATCCCCCCCCCCCCCCCCTTAACCCCATCTGAATTTTACCCCCTTACCATCGAACCGACCGACCAACCCTTGCGACCTAACTTAACCGAAACCCCCAGCCCTAGTCTGGACTAGGATAACTTCTCGAGGATCGACGATTGTGCAAATCTGTCACATCATCATCAATGTCCCCAATTTCCTGATCCTGTAAACTGGTCCACGCATATCTACAGGAATTTTATCGATCCCATTCACATTTGTCAACTGAGCTGCATTCTTTTTGGCCATTTCATATTGGAGATTCTTCACAAGCCACATATATGCAACCAAGAGTGTCCCATTTTCATGAACAATCGGTGACTTATATGGGTTGCTCCGGACCTTTGGTCACAGGAAAGTATAAGGATACTACTTTGGAACTAACAATAAGTCCGATCGTTCTTGACGCGAGATCGAAACTTTTTCATCCCTCTGCGTGATGAGGAATGGAACTGAAGTGGTAGTCCAACTGCAGCGGATTTGCAACTCTTTCGCGAAAGCATATTGGAGTGCTTTCGGACCAAACAAAGACCATTCCAAACCTCTCGTGCATCGATCAACATCAATAAATGATCACTCGAATGCTCCTACCGGGGTCAGTATCTCAGGAAGAGGTACAACTCTTGCTTCGGGTAATGCACTGCACCATACACTATACTGCAGGGTGCTTTCCGATCAGACTGATTCTTCCCCTCCATGGAACTGAACAATGGCACAACTTTTGCACTGGAAATTTTCCCGCGGAAAAAGTTAGCTGAGTTAGTTCTTCATAGATGATGATTAAAAGATAGTCCTGATTATAAATTGGTGCCATTCGCAGGACGAGATCACTGAGCCTGAGACCATAATGCACTTGCGTTCGTACATGGGGAGTGACACCAGAAACCCTCGAACACCATCAGACAGGAACTGTGATACGGGGTTATCGGGGTTATAATGTTATGGATACGTGTGAGGGAAGAGGGAGAGATGAAGGCCTGAGGACGTCAGGGCGGTGGGAATCCCTGTAGGTACACCAAGGGTCTAATGTGATTGATATGGCCAGACACCCGTGACTCGTGTATATTCAAAGGCAATATTCCATCCTGGCAGAGGATGCCAGCCGACAATCATCCCTTGTTCACCAAATAACCGTTTATGAGTCCATGGGTCTTGACGAGACGGCCAGTCCCGATCGAATCGACTCTCCGTTTGCTCCTGGGGTCCTTTCTCAGCTCCTTGTGAAATCAGATTCTGGAAATTACCCCGTACCGAATTCACATCTCGAAAATCCTGTGACGGAGAAAGGAAAGCTTTTTAGGGGCGGGATTGAAGTTCCGAATTCCGAAGGTTTCGATCGATCAAAATTCCGAATTTATTTGAGATGGGATTCTGAGTTTTTAGAAACGTTATAGTTCTTCAGAAGTTTGGACTTCCGAAAGGTTTAAATGCAGACAGCTCAAAGATCTGAAAGTTAAAAACTCAGAAAGTGCAAAAATCCTTAAATTTAGGGGAAGCTCGTGACAAAGGTGTGAAATAAACGACGTTGCATCTCGCGAATTTCGAGATTCGGAGTTTAGGCCTTTCGGATCTTTAGCTTTCGGAATTATGAACCTTCGGTGTTGTTTCATTCGGAGTTTTTTAAATTAGCTACGTAGACTCAACGGGAAATAATCTTTGTAAAAACTCAGAGTCGGTATTATGAAAATTCAGAATTTTTACCTTCCGTGCAGCTTTTGAAATTCGGAACTTTAATTCCACCCCCTTTTGCCCCTCCGGAAATTCAAAAAAATTTGACTCGTTGGTATGGAGCACGGATCCAAAATCGTGCGGCCAATTCGAACACTTCAAAGCTAAAACAATTTCAGAAAATTTTCAGGAATATCAGGACCTTCGAAAATCTCAATTTCCAAAGCTTCGAGCTTCAGCTTTTGATCGAAAAGTACATTTTGACGTTTAGGAAAGAATGGTAGGTGTTCGTGATCGGGTTTTTACATCAATAGATTATTACATTCGATTTTTTGCCTGATTCCAAAGTTTGTATATGATCGTGCGATTAGAATTTGTGTTTGGACCGGTACTAGCTCAGTCGTTATAAGAGGAATCGTGGATGGGTGTGCAGCATTAGGTATATATATAACATCGGCGATATTATCTGCCGGTTAAATTTAATGAAGCAATATATTTGGACTATGCCCGTCGGCTATTAAGTCTAACAAGCAGTGGTGGGTACCCTCGTCCACCCCCACGAACCTATACCAACCCCTCCTGACCTCCCTCTCTATTTCTCTCTCTCTCTCTCTCTCTCTCTCTCTTCTCGTGGAAGAGAATTAATTAATAAGTCACTTTGTTCATTACCTAATTGGTAATTAGATCGGAGCCAAAAGTGATTACATTCGTTATGTAGCCACGGCCCGTAATCGTCAAAGGTTATACTTTATTCCCGGCTACCACTACCACCAGCGACGACCGTCACCCTCAAATCGCTCAATCGATTCGGTATGTACCTGCAATAAGACAATCTCAACTACTTTCCATCAATTATATTATTTTCATTATCGATACTCTGACGACCTGGCCGATTCCCCGTTTGAACTTCCCGCTTTCGACGGATCTTTAAGTTTCCGGATCGGCGTCTGACGGAGTCAAACGTCTGTATTTTGAGAACGGATCGACCGATTTTCACGATTCTAGTCTTAAACGATGCGGTTTTTTATGATTAACAGCTGGTCAAAATTTGAACTTGGTGGGTCCAGTAGTTTTTGAGTTATTTGAAAAACAACATTTTGGCGGGAAACCACTTCGATCGATTACATCTCGGGAACAGATCGACGGATTGCTGTGATGTTGGTCTCGATCGACATCTAAAATCTGAACAAATTTTCCCATTGATCACTCGAATAATTTCTGAGTGGAATGAGATCTACCGATTCCAAAAATCGGTATTGAAAAATCGAATGCATGTTGAATGCAATTTCTAGCAATGAGGAGAATGGCGATGCGATGTATCGTGTGAATGTGAAAGGGAACTGGGTGAGGTGAGAGCCGGTAGCTAGTATAATCGAGAAATGATCTTTAATATTAGGAAAGTGTAGCACCCACACCAGTCTTATCGTTAGAACAAGTTCCACCATCTGCGTCGACAAGATGGGTAGCTGAAAATTCTTATATAATATTCAAAATCCTTCGGACGCGAACGTTTCCCCGAACTGTGTGGGGGGGCACGACCGGGCACGGGGTGCTGTTGCAGGAGTGTAGGTTAGGTTAGGTATAGGTATAGGTATAGGTAGGTACGTGTTCCCGGGCTGCTCCTCCGGCGACGCTTCTTCCTCTTTCGTCTTTAATCCAATTTAACTTGAATTATTAAAACTACCATCTGGCGGCGCACGTATACATATATACATGCATATAACACGGGTACATACAACCCTATACATATACAAAAGTATATATACATCGCTGCAGTCGAGGTGTAATTAATTCGCAATCTTTTCAGCCCACGCGCTTCTACCCTCTCTGACCTCTAATTCGATCGAGAATCTTAGAACTGCACCAGGTGATAATTAGTCAGAATTTTCACCCTTCGTCCTGTGAAGCACGAAAAATTATATCAGCTTTCATTCCAAGTACAACTTTTACCCATTTCGAAAATTTTTGGACTTTTTTACTCTCTTGTCTTTTGACGATATGGCGATATGGGAGAGATCACTTCCAACTTAACCTAGCTAACATGAAAAACACGAGTTTTACTGGAAACCCATAAGTTTTTTTGACCAAGTGACATACTCGGCCACTTTCTGCCAAAAAACGGAATTCATTCGTCGAGGTTTCGTTCGGATCGGTTGGGTAGTCGTCGAAAAATTACGATTCGCGTTTTCGAGGTGATGACAATTGTTAATCATGGAATTTCGAACAGACTCCCATAACGCCTCAAGGTGCCACGTGACTATGTTCAGGGATTCCATGATTACCAATTGTCATCACCTCGAAAACACGATTCGTAGTTTCTTCCAAACTATACAACCTATCGGAATGAAACTCCGGAGATTAATGCTTTGCTATGGCAGAAAGTACCCGAGTATTTTACTTTTCAGAAAAAACGAATAGCATTCCTCTCAGATTCATATTTCTTGTGTTAGTTAGGTTAGGTTCAAAGCGACTTGTAAAATATCGCGTTAAGATCGACCGACTGGTTTCGCGAGGAAAGTCATGATTTGTCATCTGACGTTGACGTTGTTGTTTAGTCGTTTGGATCGCGCGCGTACCTACTTACCGCACGCGGGCCTCAAAGTTAAGTGAGGAAACCGCGAGTGAACTTGGCAAGCTTGTTTATACCCATCTAGCCAGCTACACCTTGGGCAGGGGAGTAACTTTGAAAAGTTTTACCCATAGTTTTACCCCAAAACGGGTTTGAATTACTCCCCGCGCGAAAACTTCCCCGTGGCGCCTTACTCACCCTGAAACTTTGGCTTGCGTCGCGTCGCGTCTGCAGCATCGGTAGAGTCTTCTCCAGATCTCGGGATACGTCGAGATGTTCTTCTATAGTATTTCATCCTGTTGAATCCACCGTCTGAAAATTAGCCACTTGCTCACCCAAAAGTGAGCCACATTCTGATGATCAGCTAAAGAAAAAATTGAATAATACTGAAAAAAAAACCCCATGCACTGTTGAGATTTTGTGAAAAAACAGGACTTTTCTCTTGTCTTTCTTCTTCTTCCAAAGCAAGAAACTGAAGAATGAAGTGAGATGAGCAAGAATCTGTTACCAAACGAGTAAAAACGTCAACAAGGTTTTTTTTCTAGAGACTTTGCTGACCGACTATAACATCAGAGATATCAGATTTCACCGTCTCTGAATTCGGCTCTCAGAGCTTGCAAGCTTTTGATATACGTGCTCCGTAGCCCGCCTGTCTCTCTTGACTCCGCATAGCCTTTTTTCTGGGGTTTTGCATCCGATAAAACCTGTCAACGTCTCCCAGGGTGCCAAGAAACCAGCAGTCGCGCGCAAGCTCCCTCTCAGCTTTACAATTAATTAATACAATTTATTTTCCGATGACGCGAGCGATCGGATGTCGATTCCAAATTACTCGTTCCAGAAACAAGCCCACTTATACAGACCCAATTCCAGTCTTGAAAATGTCGCAATTGGACACCATCCTTGTTCTCCAGCATTCGAAGAATCCGTACCAATTCGACAGGGTTGGATCTCGTGTGTCTTAGTTGTATCGTCTTTTTTTTTTTAATTTCCTATTTTCAGGGGGTTACGATTTTTGGCTAGTTCCAGAAGAATAACCAAAATTTAGTCCATGGCTTTCCGATCCCATAATCAGAGAAGAAGACACGTACTTGTACCTACTATAGGTATATGTACAAGAGGCACTTGCAGAGATGAGAACGATTCGAATAGGGCAACCCATACGCAGCGATAATCAGTATTCGGTTGGCGCCTAGCAAGAATTCAATACCATCACGGGGTTATAAATTTTTTGTTCTCGTCGTAAAGGCGTGCTTCGCGGGGGACCCGGTGCTACATACCGGGTGATCAGTCTGGGAGCAAAAGCACAGCTTTTGAAAACAACTTCTACACGAAATCTGAAGACACAGATTCGAATTCGAAACTTTGGGTAAGACGCAGTCGTCAAACCAAAAAAAGCGGAAAAAGCTCGAGATCCTTTGAAATTCGAGCTTTTTTTCAGTGGGGATGATTGTGCTTCGAAACCGCGTGCATTCGCGTCGTGAAATTCTTCGACGATCGAAATTTACGGTTCTCCACGCCTTCCAGAGCCTCCTGATGATCTGATCTTGCAAGCAAAGGGGTTGGAACCGAGAGGATGCGAATCAAAAGAACACGAATTAAAAGATTCTCTTTCATTTTAACGTCTGAAATGCACATGGTAAAGTACTACTCGCAAATTTTCCAACCCCAGAGTCCAGAGTCTCCTTAATATTTGATCCTGGAAGCAAAGGGATTGGAACGCAGAGGGTGCAAATGACACGAATTGAAAGATTCATGTGCATTTTAGCGTCTGAAATACACGCGGTAAAGTACTTTTCCCAAATTTTTCAACCCCAAAGTCCAGAGTTGACTGATCTGATCCTGGAAGCAAAGGGGTTGGAACGCAGAGGGTACGAATGACACAAATTTGAAGATTCTCATGCATTTCAGCGTCCGTAATGCACACCGAAAAGTACTTTTCAAAAATTTTTTCAACCCCTAACGCTTGTTCGCTTATCAACCCTCTGGGCACGAACCGTTTGGTACACCCGGTACGTGGACTGAGGGGCGGATATTAATACTGCGGATGGTGGTATAACACGGTATAGATTAAAGATAGAAGATCATTCCTCGGTTATCATTCATAAGCGGACTGTAACACAGGGGGTTATCTACGGGCACGAGGGTCGGAGGGTTTGAGGGCTGGAGGGTTGGAAGGTTTGAGGGTTGAAGGTAGGTAGGTAGGTAGGTAGGTAGGTGATGGTGCCAGGGTGGCCTGGCGGTTCCCGCACCAGAGAGAGCGCTTGGTCAGACGGAAAAACGCCGGAGCGAACAAGAAATATGTTTAGTCAGCTCGCTGGCACCACCACCACCATCACCATCACCGTCACCGTATCACTATAACGCTACCAACACCAATTCTACCCTTACCCATCCAACCCCGAACCCCGAACACCGACGCCGACGCCGACGCCGAGGTTCTGCAGGATGAGGAGAGCTGGAAGAACCCCGTACCTACCCACATCCTCGGCGTCCTCGTCGTCGTCGTCGTCGCGACGCGGATGCCTTGAGACGTGGCGGTTGGGCCGTAGCGGTTCGTACGCGATCAGACTATCAATTGGCTCAGACGAATAGCAGCATTCGCGTATTAACCTTTGGGGCAATACTATATTCCGATTTTCATACGACAAAAACACCATGAACTGTTCAGGCTACCATTATTTTCTCTTTTCTCTTTTTTTGCTAGGAATGGTTTGAACCGGGTTCGAAAAAATTGGCCAAAATACCATCAGCAGGATCACCGAGATTCCCAGTTTTGAAAATCGCAAGGTGAACTCAACTTCATCCTCCAAAAACTCCTGCAGATTTCATTGACTTCGTTATCATGGTGTTGAAGAGGTCCGAAGACCTGGAGGGTTTCCGTTATATCTCGTCAGACTTTCTACAGAAATTATTCCATTCATCCCATGGCATTTGGTATATGGGATTTCATGGGACTTCATACTGACCTCGTACGGCTTTCTGAGATTTCAATGCGTTTCATAAGACGACGTTGGATCCCATAGGATTTCATAAGACTCCATAGAACTTAATGGACTTTCATGTTACCAAAAATACTGATCCACGAGATTGCTTGAGCTTCGAATGACTTCATGGATTGCACACATGACTTGTAGAAGTGCAAAAGATGTCATGGGGTTTCATGGAATACCGTGAAATTCGCTTATGCTTCATGAATCTCGTATAGGACTTGGTCAAACTTCATGAACTTCTATGGGAGGTATTCAAATTGCACGTGACTTCAAAGGCTAGGTTCAGAATTCCATGGGATTTCATGAGATTCCAGGATACGCTTCATGGACTTCATAAGATCTGAAGGAAGCTCATGAACTTCGTGAGACCCATTACATGACTTTGAGTGATACATGAGACTTCGATCGATTCCATCAGGGATTCCAAAAGATCACATAAAGCTTAAAAAAAAAAAAATCCCAACAATATTCGGGATAGTCAGTTCCTGAAAACCCAGAGGTCGAAATGATCGGTGAATAAATCTCCCAGCCTAATATACATATAGTGTATCTTTGTGAGAGTAATTTGACGGAATGAGTGAAGTCGAGAGTTGAGGTAGCGCAGCGAGATAGCACTCGGAGAGGTCAGAAGTTTGAAAATAATTCGATGCAAAGTAGATTTGAACTTTGTTTCAACGTGAAATGGTTCTATCCGGGTCTTCGTCAGTCACTCTGCAGTGGCTGATATACCTCACAGAGTGTCTGGCTATCTATTTAGAGAGCAGACCGTAGAGAATGAGGATAAGGACCAGCCGGAGGGGATGAAATAAGAGACAGGACTAAAATACCCCCGCAGTTAGCTTCACAGCGAGGAGAAACGGATTATCCAAAGAAGTGTAAAAGGGCTTTATAAACTTATGATAATTTATTTCACTAAATCCAAGCTGCATCAGCGGATCTCGACGAGCTTCTACTCCGAGTACCGAATACATCAGACCATCAGCCATGATACTGTCCAGTAATAACTCATCAGGAGTCAGAACGTTCTATAAAAAGCTTTCTGGTCTCTTGGTACCTACCCCAATTTTTGCCCACATCGTTTGATGACTTCTCTGAGAAAATATGAGCTTTAGACTCAGTTGGAAGATGAGGGTGCCCGTCAAGGTCCTTTTCGGACGCAATCAGATACTCGTTTCGAAGACTCACGTCGTATTAGATTCAGCCGGTTCTAAAATCGAGATAGGAATGAAGGAGAAAAAGTATGAGGATGTGGAAGATGGAGAAGGACAACAACAACAACAACAACAACAACACAACAACAACAAGCACAAGGGTAGTAGAGCAGAGGCGGATTACCGGAGCGTCTGACAAGTTCTGTTATTTCATCCCCTTCCCCGTGGGGAAACGTTTGTCAAATGTTTTCTTGCCTGGCCGTGATCCTTCCAAGCTCAGTTATACGGCGAAAACCAAAGCCAACCTCCATTCCAACACAAAGCCTGAATTGTCCGACAAATTACTACCGCAAAAACCACGACCCGACCACCCGCTTATGCTACGCCACTGAATTATTATAACCGGTGTGGTGGCCCCTTCTCCGGATTGTCTCGATTCTCGTCTTCCAAACTTTCAAGGATGTATTCCACCTCCGTTAGGCTAATCACGAAATGCAAACACCAGCTTCTGGTCAGTCCAAAAATTGCATCAGCAACTGGACTGGTGTTCACAGACTGAGGCTTTCCAGCTACAAGTGACATTCCCACAAGCCTTGGCAAGCATGGCATTGGAAATTCACTGTTCATCATACCCATGGGATGGAAAAGTATAGATTCCGTGTCAAAAACTGTTTTCACCGATGGAAAATGGCCATGTCTGATCAAAATCGACCGACTGGTTCAAGAGGAGAACTTGATAACTTCTGAATTGAATGGGGAATAATTAGAGGTGATGATTATTGTAGCTGTCCAGCTGATACTGCCACTGTCAGGGTGGTCTTTGGACCTTGTAGATGAGCGACGAACTCGTGACGACGATTCCGAAACGGTATTCCGGCTGATAATCCATCAAGGAGGGAGGAACCAGCCCCTCGGCGAAACCGGAGGGTATAAATGTCCGGTCCACTGTACTGTCTCTTGATCTCAGAACGAGGTAAGGATTACGTGAGGAGCGGCAGGAAGCCAAGACCCCGGGGGCGAATGCCATTTGAAAATTAGAAAACGTCGTTGCCCGGGTCGGCCTGGTAGGTATTAATGGGTTGTGGGGTGCCTTCCGGTTCCGTTGTTCAGCAAACTTTCACCTGGTTAATTTTTAAGGAGGGTACTACCTACCTGGGCCGGGCCGGACCCGACCTGACGGAAACGAGAACCCTCTGTATTTGCAGGGCGCTACCAGCCCACCAGCCCAGTGGCTGCCTACTGGTATGAAGGGGGTGCTTGCAGGGCGTCGAGAGAATCAAGTTTTCGAGATGTAATTATTAATGGGGCTTCATGAGTGAGATGGATAACCAGCTCCACAGACTAGCACACATCCCTGTTCGAGTATACCCACCGCAGCCTCCACTTCTTCCGCATCAGATCCGCCCCCAGGGTCCCCAGGGTAAATTCCTCCAGTGTTCCGGCTGACCAGAACCGGTAAAATCCCGGAGGTGTGTGGCTCGGTTGCTGGAAAGACATGAACATGGAGGTGTTCGGTCGAAAGGTCATTTGCTCCTGTGGAAGGCTTCTCATCCACATTGCCGTTGCAACTTTTGGAGATGATTTTGGAAATTCGGGTAGGAAAATGTTGAGAACGATACTCAATTCCATGTAATAGCTATCCACTGCATGGACATTCGTATGGTGTGTATCTTCCACCGATCGAGTACGCGGACCCATCGTTGATCAAGGTCCGCATTCGGGTTGGAGTGTACGCGTGTGAATTATCGCCGGCTGTCCGAATCGATTGGCATCCTACACCCCCCGCCTGGACCTATGTATCCGTTTTTCTACTCACGATCAGCTTTTCAAAATGCGCAGTGATTAATCCTTTGATCTGACCCGGCTAGGGGCCGGATAGCTTTCTCTTCAGCCCAGTCAACCACGCGTTCGGCTGATCATGATAATTATGGATACAGCTCGGGCTTTCATTCGTTCGTAAAATTTATATCCTACCCTGCAGCATCCTCTCTGTATAGACCTTCGTAAATCGGAACTTGACCGTTCGACATTTGGAAGCTGGGTCTCAGTCACTGGATCACCAAATTCCATACAAGAGCATTTGGAAGTAGTTGGCTTCTCAAAAGCTCTGAACTCATGGTGCAAAAACGGTGCAAGCTAACGAAAGCTGAGCTTTGACTGTATGAGGTTGATCTTTGATAGTTTATCAAACTTTGGGGGTGTAACCCTTGATGAAGTTCAACTTGTGCACCAGTGAAGAGTGCTTTTCTCTTTTTCTGAACGTTCCACTGTTTCCAAAAGCCCCAGGTGAACCTGACCAAGGATTATGGAATCTTGTAATGACTGGATAAAGTGAGCTTGGATGATCCAAAATCCAAAATGAGTTGGAAGGGTTGGTGTGCTTGCGAGTATGTGTACACGTAGAGGGCACGTAACGTGTAGTATATGTCTGCGGTATGTACGTGTCGACGATATCGCAGTATCAGATGTGTGCGGTAACGAGGTTACTGTAATTCGCGGACGTCCAGAGTCCTCCGAGAGTTCTCTTCGAGATTTACACCCCCCTGCGAGCTTTCGTGCGATGTAATCAAAAGTTTCACTCGTCCGCTAGAGGCTCAAGGTATACGAGACATAGCCGTAGTTGAATTTCATATTCTTCTTCTTCTCTCTTTTCACCTCATCATTTTTCTTTTTTTTTTCCCCCAAAACGTATCCAAATGTTCAAAGTCTCCTGATTTTTTGAGATACTATTGACAGCATTTTTGAAAATTCACGACCATGAATGTGCAGTAGGGAATTCCCAAGACTGATGAACTACTGATGACAGTTTCCAGAATCGACAGACTTCGAAAAAATACTTTTTCCCTCCCCCAATTAATTCGCGGAAAATTAATGTCAGTTCATTTCACCCTGCCGGATGATCGGAAGGAAAAGGGTAGAAGAAAAACGTGTATGAAAGAAGAAATCAACCCCTTTTTCCCCGGTGCTGTTCAATGAGGAATGTTGTGTTTGTTGTGCATTTACACCTGGATTGCTCGATATTCCATTAGGCAAATGAACGATGAGAAGGTACTGCATTCGCTACAGGTTTGAGTCAGTGAATAGTTGGATAGATACGACGTTATTATCGGTTCGAGACAGTATTGATCAGAATCGAAGAGCCCAGGGGGTGGGTTTACTGGTAGACACGCCGCGGTTTTGGCGGCGGTTACATTGCGTGGTTTTCGATTTAAAATAGATCAGTAGACGTCTAACCGACCAGCCAACGAATGCCCCAATTTACTTCCCGAATCAACGAATCAACGAATCAACGAAACAGAAATAAAGAGAGAGTTTTTGGGGCAGGATTAAAATTCGGAATTTCAGAAGCTTACCAAAAGTGAAAAGTCCGGATTTTCATACTTATCGATTCGCAGTTTTTCGAAAGATTATTTCCCAGAAAGTCTACGTAGCCAAATCGAAAAACTCCGAATTGAAAAACACCGGAGGTTTAAAATTCCGAAAGCTTAAGATTCGAAATGTCAAAACTCCGAATCTCGGAATTCGCGAGATGCAACGTCGTTTATTTCACAGTTTTGTCACAAGCTTTCCTTAAATTTGAGGATTTTTGGACTTTATGAGTTTTTAATTTTCGGATCTTTGAACTGTCTGCATTTTGACCTTTAGGAATTCCCAACTTCTGAACTCTAAGATTTATAAAAACTCAGAATCACGTCTCAAATAAATTCAGAATTTTGACTGTTTGGAACTTTTGGAATTCGGAACTTCAATCCCATCCCCTGGCATGGGACTTGATTAACAAATTATGATTGTTTTTTTATTCATAATTCCTCTCTCCAACAATCAAGACTGGTTAGTTTGGGAATCGGATATCCCAGGGGGTGAAAATCTCTAAGGAAAAAATAAACGATTTCATTTTTCGCACCCCTGAACGAGTTTGGTATTTGATAGTGTGTCGGCTCATCTCTTGAGCCTTATCACAACCGCGTGGAACAAATAATCTCTTAAATCTTGATGCGCGAAAAGGGTAGCTCTATACATATATAATATATACATATAGGTGTGCTACGAGCGTTTCAGCTGCCATTTTCCTGTCACCGGATCTTTCATATCCTTTACAGAGGGGCTCTCCGCGCCGCGTACGCCACAAAGCTATTTTAACAGCGTTACGAAAAACCGCCACCCATCCATGTACGCCGAAAAAAAAATAAAAAATGAAAAAACAAAAAAAAAACAAAAAAATAGAATACATACTGAAGATATAAAATACCGACGCGATAGCGTCTCGGCTTCATCCCCCTCTCGGCGATTATGTGCGTTACGATTACAAACAAACGAAAAAAAAAATAAAAATAAACAAGCAAAAATATGGCGGTTTGTTCCGCACACAAGTAAAAATGTTTTTAAATCATTTTCATTTCATTTTTTTGTTGTCTAATCACTCGTCTCGATTCCTTGACACAAATAGTATTTTTTTTTTTTCCGTTCCAGTTTACAAATTTTTTTGTTGTTTTTAAAGAGAGACACTAAAGAGACAGTTACCTATAGTACCTAGAGGCGCGGAGAGATTCAGCGTTTTCAATTATTTTGAATTCAATTAAACGAAGTAGGGAAAACCAGCTGAACGATGGTTGATGTATAGTATATATGTATAGCGGATCGATCCCCCATCCATTCAAGCCCCCCCCCCCCCCTCACCCCCCTCACCCCCAGAGGAATTGAAAATCAATAAACATCAATCACGGCTAATGTTTTCCCGTAAAATTACTCTCCGAAATATGATTCGATTTTTGATTTTCTGTTTCTCCCTTCTCTATTTTTTTTCTTTCTTCTTTCTCTCTCTTGCTCCCCCCTTAACCTCCATCCCTTGAAATTTAGGGGTTGATTTCATTCGATTTCATTATTCGCTTTGGTTTCTTTTTAATTTATGATTATTTTTTCTTTTTCTCCCCTATTTCTCGCAATCGCAGTGTCAACTCGTTTTTTCACCATCCCCAGAAGTTCCCTTCTTCGTTATGCATCATCCCTTATGTATATGTATACATATATTGTATACCAAAGACGCAGTGAATAAATTTCGTCGATAAAGGTGGCTCGCCAGCCTTGGCTATTAAAACGTGAGAGGCAGAGGGCAGAGAGGTAAATGCAGAGGTAGAGGCAACGAGTTTGGGTCACAATTAAAACCAACTGAAGTCCTGGTACCAATCAAAATTTCTAGTACGTAGTTATAAACTAACGAAGGTAATAACGAATGTACAAAGTTAAATGTAAATCACCCAGCAGTAGTTATCTCTTATCAATTACGTCGCAAAAACCATCCCCCTTTCTCTCTCTCTTTCTCACTCTTCGTCATCCCCTATCATTTCTTTCTCACCCCCTGTCGTTATTTCTAGTCAACTACCCAGAATATGATAATAAAAAACCAGAAACAAAAAATGAAAATAACGAAAAACTGAATGAATAAAAAAAAAAAACTCAGAAAACAAGCAAAAAAAAACATGCCCTTTATTGCTTTGACCGCGCGTCGTCGCGTGGGCCAAAGATTTTTGCTCTCAATCCTGGCCTGGCGCCAATCTCATGAGGCTCAAATCACTGGAGGTTTATATATACGTGTTTGAGTATGTATACGTATAAGTAGGTATAATATGTATATGGGTATGTATACGAGACGAGGAGTGTCGTGAATGATTGAATGAGCTTGCGAGATCCAAGCTTTTTAATAGCAACAGCCAGTTTATTCCCTAGACGATTCGATGATCGTTGAGATCTTTTTCATTTATTTTTTTCTCCTTTTTTCTTTTTTGGGTTCGTTGCAGGTAGCTTTTTAGAGCTTTTGAAAACTTCGGCATTCGCCTGGGAACTTGATAATCATTTGAAATCGTTTAGAATAACCAAAATTCTTCGAAAAACACTTTTGAAATCTCGTGAAACGATGTGAAATCAAACGAAATGTGTACAGATTTCGTAAACTTCATAAAATTATCTGAAATCATTCGAACAAGGTTGAAAGCTCTGGAAAACTTCGGAAATCAGCTGGGAACTTGGAAATCATTTGGAATCTTCTGGAATTATCGAAATACTTTGGAAAAACTGTCGACATCTCGTGAAATGAGGTAAAATCATATAAAGACATACACAAACATTGGAATCTTTGTGAAATCATTCGAAATCTTTCAACAAAGCTCGCAAGCTTTTGAAAACTTCGAAAATCACCTAGAAACTTTTCTGACCAATCTGAATTCTTCGTAAAAACTTCTGAAACGATGTGAATTGTCGGTGCAAATTTCGAAAGCTCCGTGAAATGACTTGAAGTCATGGAGAATCTTTGAAATATCTCGGAATGTCATTTGAAACATTTGAGATTGATTGACAATTTTCAGATGATTCGAATAGTCGGAGACTTGGGAAGTCATTTGAAATGTTCGAAACCATTGAAAATCATTCGAAATTCGGAAATCTCAAGCTGCAAATTTACGAGAGATCGACCCCTCGTAGCTGAAGGTGATCCCACTGAGGTGCGAAGAGAAAGAAAGAGAGAAATAGAGAAAGAACGAAATGGGCGGAGAAAAAACAGGACGAAATAAGGACTAAAAGACACAGGATGGTGTCGAGCAACAAGATAATTCGAATTGCTGGTCCCGGGGTCTGGGAACTCGGGTTTTTCCGTACGTGCGAGGGTGCCGACGCTCCAGGCTAAGTGAAAAGTTTGTTGTACTGCTGCCACCCCAGTCTAGGGGCGACGGTCAGGGCTACCGAGGCTGAAACCCCATACACTGTGCACCATACACACTTACACACCACTCACCACTCACCGGACGAGCTTCTGCCGTCTAAGCGAGATACCGAGGGCAGTTAAGTACCACCGACGTCCCCGGAGCTGGAGACGAGACTCAGGATCACGTTACCAGAACAAGAACAAACAGAACATAAGGAGAAAAGGGACTAGAAAGCATCTTCGAATGTCCTTTCATTGTATTTCTCAAGGAGGAATCAAGCCGAGTACTGCAAACTTGCTTGGCATTGGCACGGTATCAGTGCCATAGCTGCCAATACTGACAGTCATCAAGGGCCAAGCTTTTCGCAACTCAAAATCAATCTTGGGACAATTTTGGGTCGTTAACACTACTCCAACTTAGGATACCGTCAATCGTCACGAAATAATCCACAGCCAGTATAAAACACCATATTGACCCAGTGTGTTCCCAGTACAGAACTGACTTCCGGCTGAGCCTCATGTATGTTCACTCGTCAGTACTAGTCATCAGCAGTGGCCCAACGTTAGGCAAATAATTTATCTCTACTGGGCCTGTATTACCAAACGAAAGTTGGCAGCCGGGGTAGTGCCAATTCTGTGCCATGTGGGTAGATCCGGCAATACTCCGGCATTCGACAATGGGTCACTCCGTGGCACAAATGGCCAGTGTTTGGATTCCAGTGTGACATTCTTTCTTCTGAAGAAGCCAACCCCTTAATGTTATTTATGATGAGTATAAATTGGAAGGGTGGTTCAAAATGCAGTAGGAAATTCCATGGTCGAATATTGACGAGTCTAGACGGAGGATGCGGTCTCGATGAAAGGAAACACGGGTGGCATGAAGGCCCCGAGGATGCGATGCTGCGAGACCCTGGTTGGCATTCAATTAATTCCACGGAGGCCCGACGGACGTCCCCATCCTCTGACGGTTTCCGTTCCGCACGCCGAGAGAGAGAGACCGAGACCCCGGCCAAGATAATTGCGCACGCGGTGAGCATATCGTATAGGTCCACCGTACCCGGGGGTGGAAATCGTCTGAGCTGGGGCGTTGATCATCTGACGTGATCTTTGAAGGAGGGTCAAAGTCGCGCCCTGCGCCACTCCGTCTCTTCGATCAACAAATTTTGATCCGGATTATCATCGGGGGTATTATTCCCCATGTACGAATACCAGAGTATTACCGGATCTACCCACATGGTACAGAATTGGCACTACCCCTGCTGCCTAATTTCGTTTGGTAATACTGGCCCAGGACAGATAAATTATTTGCCCAATGTTGGGCCACTGCTGATGACTAGGATTGACAAGTGAACATACATGGGGCTCAGCCGGAAGTCAGTTCTGTACTGGGAATACACTGGGCCAATATGGTGTTTCATACTGGTTGAGGATTATTTCGTGCCGATTGACGGCACCATAAGTTAGAACGGTGTTAACGACCCAAACTTGTCCCAACATTGATTTTGACTTGGGCAAAGCTTGACCCTTGATAGCTGTCAGTATTGGCAGCTTTGGAAGTAATACCGTGCCAATGCCAAGCCATTTTGCAGTACCTACAAGGGTCGTTCTTGTTGTGAAGTCGCTGGTTTCGTACTTTTTGTAAATCGTTGTAAGTCTCGTTCGCCCCGGGTGGCATATGGCCTCTGGGAAATTGCTGCCTGGTGTTTGAGCCAATATCCTGTCAGGTTTTTTATATTTTAATTTCCCGTCAGAAGATAAAAATCGCACCAGTCAACCGAGCGGATGAGAGAGCCGATTATTTGGTCAGCGTTAAGGAGGCTGAGGAATCTACGGTCCAAGAAATCCCTCGGCTTTAAGAGCCCCAGTTCCCGTCCCAGTTTCCATGTTCGTCGTCGTCGTAGTCGTCAACGTAGCCGAGGGTGACTTTGGCGGGTGAAGTTCATTCATAATTGAACCTACCGTAAATTATACCCGAGTACGTAATTTCGTTCAGCCAACCAACGTCCCGGACCGAAAGTCCAGATTGCTGGCTGGTCTCGAATAAGAGAATAAGAATTTCCCGAGCCGCCATGCTCGAGCCAACCGAGAAGAGCGACGGAGCCACTTACCCTGAAAGTGGAAAATCTTAAAGGCAGAAAAAAGATGCACGATCATCCCCAGTACTCGCAAGCAAATCTCTCTCTCTCTCTCTCTCTTTTTCTGAATATGTACACCATTATCTCAGCTCTGGTAGTCGCATTACTCGCAGCACAACTTCCTACGTCATTAATAAATCGGACAAACTTCCGTCCTCCAGCCACTCTGGACTTTGGAAAGCATCCTGCGGTGAACTGTGCAACGTTCACTGACGTTTTCCAACGCGATTAATTCACGTCTGATTATCAGACAGGGAAGCAAAATGACATTCTGGTGAATCGCTGATCGTCATCACCCTTTCATATCACGATATTGAAACACTAGCCACTTGGAACGAAGGACTGAGCTCAAGATCATCGATTCGACATTGGCATATTAATCGGCCCAAAAATGTCATGTAGGTACAATGTATCGTTCAGCTTTCTCTTGACAATTTCGTAGCATAAGTTCGACCGTTGGAAAATGAGCCTTCATCAGTACCCAACACTGAAATAGAAGCAAGTAGCCACGTTGAAAAAGTACCTGGAAATGTCTGTGAATCTGTTTGCGATGATGAACATTCGAGATTCTGTTAATCGTAACTGTGGTCGTCATGCCACAGCACGGTTTTAAAAATGTAGTACGTGGAGTAAGACTCGGGAAACGGTTGAACCCCGAAGCGAGAGAACCGAGGCAACTCAGCCACCATAAATCTATGGGTTCCTTATCAGCGCCATTTGAGCCCCACCGGTAGCATTGGTGGATCGCGAATCGTGCGTCCATGTAAATAGGTGTACAGGTCGGGGTTCCCGGTCCCCTCGGCACCATGCCACACACATATAGACCCAGGGGCGAGGTTCGAGAGGGTAGTTTTTGGGAGGTGAACGGGGGATGGTGGCACCGCCACAGCACAGCATAGCAGAGCACAGAGCACAGGGTGTCCGTGTAGAGATTAGGCAGACCGGGCCTTTATGGCTCGAGCCGTGAATCCTGCGGTTTATTCTCGAATTTTGGTGGGAGTAGTTTTGCCCAACGTAGATTTTCACCCCAACCCTGAAGACCTTCCTCAGCAGCGATAACTCGAAGGTACTCGCGAGCGTGAACAAGAAATTCAACGGGATGAAGACCCAGTGCTGATCGGAACGGACCTCTTCATCTTCACGGACTTCATGAAGGTGAACCAAAGTTGTAAGCAGGAATGCGTCGAGTCAACTTCACCTTTACCTTCTCCTGATCGATCCTGACCCGAATTTCTACTGTCCTCAGACACTCGCCGGTTCCCACTTCGCCCCTGACCTGCAGACCATCATGGTCTTTCTGGTACCCGGGAGTGAGAGCTTTGGGAATATGGAGGTAGCGGTTGAGATAGGCGAAGGACATTACCGGCGTCATCACCCCGAATTTAATACCTGGGTCAAAATATCTGGGGAGAATCGGTGGGCGAAGCGTTAAGTGGTAGTTTTGGGGAAAGCTTACGTTTATCTTCCGAACGAGGACGATGATGAAAGAACCGGGGTGAATGATATGGGATTTTCTTTTTTCCATCCACGGGACTATTTTCGTTGTTGTTTTCGGCATAAATCCGGGAGTTTCATCCCCTGCGATCCCCACCTTTCATGGCCAACATCATCCCCTACGGTTTGAAGAACCCGTAGTAGTATAACGTCACGCGGTTACAAGCAGGGAGCGTGGTCGTGGTTATTTGCATAGGAAAACGTTGTACTACGGGTACTATGTACCCCTGCACCCTCAACCCTCAACCCCCAAACTCCCGGATTGATTGAAACTAAAACAACGCGAACGTTTAACGATGAAGACACCCTTGCAGGGAATATCCTATCCGAAAACAGATTATCCGTTGAGTAAACAGCCCGGTTCCACATCCGAAAGCTCTTCGGTTAACTCGTGGAAGACCTTGCGTCAATGTGCGCCGATGCTAAAGTCCTGTAGGGTTGGAATGAAGGGTGGGAATATTTATGAGCCCTGACATAAAAAATTGGGGAAACGGAAGATGGAGAAGAGAAAAAAAATAAGAAAAAACGGGGAGAGCTTTTTCCAAATGATCTTCACCCACTATTCGAGCTTCAAAGCGACTATTGAAGGAGTGTAATGATCAGAACGAGGCGCCAGTGCGAGATTCAGAAGTTTAACCAGCCACTGTCTTCGGCTTGAATGCCGCCCTAGCCTCGGTCTTGAGATATTCAAATTAGAGCCAGGAACTCGAAAAGGTAGTGCGGGCGGGCGATGAAAGCTTATCTCCTGATTCAAAAGAATCCTTTGCTGCAAGCTCGAGACTCCCTATGGGATCCCACTACCTCTCTGCCTACTGTGCTCTCTAATCGGCACCTCATAACGAGATAAAAAAAACCACCTAAACGAACTCTTGATCTATTTCTAACACTTTTTCCCGCCTAATAAACCCCATTTTTTATTCCCACCTAATTCGGTCCACGAGAGCGGGGCAGGATCGGATGGAATCTAGTCAGATCATCAGAGGAAATCTTAAGATGGCAAGTTTCTAGCGAAACTGAATACCAAATCGCGTTACAAATTCTATCCAGTCGCAGTGGGGCAAGATGGGATGAAAATTCTTTCGGATCGTTTCAAAAATCAACAAAAAGTTGCCAGTTTCAATTCAAACAGAATACCGAATTACAAAATTATCCATAACGATTGAAATCGTACCTACTACCTTTTGGTTTTTTGCCACTTTTGGGCACCGGGGCAAAATGGGAATGAAACTTGAAGAACGAACTGAAAAAAATCTGCCGTATTTTCAAGTTCGAAGTAAAAAACGTAGCAGAAAATATTCATGTCTACAGACTTGAGGTGAAAAACCACCGTAGTAGAATTTCCTAGCTAAATGATACCCAGCCAGATTTGTCTATAATACACTCGCTGGTATGTCGAACAAATAATTTCGATTATCCCTGATCATCGTTTCGTGTTTCCCCCGCGCTGAAGAGGCCCAAAGCTCTTTTGCGTCAGTTTGGACCAAAAATTTGAGCCTGGAATCAAAAATTTTGGTAATCGCGTCACGTGTTGAATTGCTTGATGGGTGATTATCGTCCAGTTATATCACACGATCATCATCTTCCAAATTCGCGAAATTGTATACCTTTCTCTTTTTCTTTCTGTTTCTGTTTCGTTTTATAAGGGAGGAATTACCGAATGAGAAAACCACCCCCCGGACGAGTCGCGAAGATTTAACTGGTTTGTTGATACTTTCGACTCGACACCGGTCCATTTGCCGAACGATTGACGATAAAAGGTCCCGCTGGTATTACGGCGAGGATGTCCAATTAGCCCAATGGCTCGGGCAGTCGAACTCGCACGAACAATTTCGCCATCCAATTCTCAAATTGTTGTTTTTCTTTTTTGTTTTTGGTTTTTCACAATCCAAATTACTCCGGTATTGGTGCAGGAGATTATGGTCAGCAATGTGCGAGATGAGATGCAACTCGAACAGTTGGGCAAACTAGAAATGGGGCAAAACCGGGTACAGATCTCCGTGAAAATATTTGCAAAAGGGAAAATTCTATTCCGCAAAATATTTGGAAAAGGGAAAAATCTATTCCGCAAATCAATCCGCAGTAGAAAATGTCTGTTTTCTTTTTTTTTTTTTTTTCTAACTTTGAGTTTTTCGGTACCCCATTTTGCCCCAATTCTCTTCTGGCGTACATGCAATATTCATTGAGTTTTGCCGCAGGAGGGCAGATTTAATAAATAGAAAAAAGAAAAAAAAAAACAAAACCCTTCTTTTTCCGCAAACGCAGCGTTTCTGGCACCTTTGTGCAATTATTTCTTATTTTTATTCATTTTTGTTTTCATCGCGTCAGCCTCTACTCCCCCAAACGAATCCTACCCAACGGATTTATTCCTCTTCTCTTGGTTTTCATTCATTTTCCCTATTCCATATTAAACCGCGCCCATGATAATTACGGAAGAACTGGACCGACCCCTCTTCGAGAGCGAGGAGAACGATACTCGACCGAAATGATGAACCCCTTGAAATAAATAAAAATCCTCGAAGGTTCTCCATCTTGTTGGTATTTTTTTGTTGTTTTTTTTTTCATCCCCCTTTTTTTTCTCCCTCGCTTTTTTCATTGTTTTAATTTTTTTCTTGGGTTGTTTTTTTTTTTTCAGAGAATGATCAAACCCTCTGAAATTTAGGGACGTTTTGAATTTCAATATTCTGTCATAAAACGTACAGTATAGCAAATTTGAGAAAATGAAATAGAAAAAATAAGGAATAAGGTGGGAGAAAATTTTTGGATGGTAGAGGAAGAAGACTAAAAGGAACATGCGTAAGAGGAAAAAAAAAGAGAATGAAAAAAGCTTGATAAACGAATCGAGAACCCTTTAGAATTTATATTTCATTTCGAAGAGCCCCTCACTCATCGTTCGAGTGTTCAGCGTTAATTACAACTGCCTTAATCCGGTAATAACAATCCACCGATTTCTACTCGGGATTCGAAATTTTTTCAGACTGCTACGCCAACCCCCGCATCCCCTAACCCCAAATTCTCACGAATACAAATATCCGCGTATATATGTATAATATTTTTGCTTATGTACCAAGAGAATTTTCGCTCGTCGTTCGCAAAGCTTTCGAAAAGCTAGCCCCAGAGCTGTTCGGGTTGCAAGTTGCAAGAGAGAGAGTCAGAGTCAGAGCCAGAGCTGCATTATACTAATTCGCAAGCTGCAAGCTCGCTAACGACCCCTTTGAGGTCATAACTTTTCCGCGTAGCCGTGCACAGCGTGTTGTAGTACGTATAGTAGTTACATGTATAACCTCCAGCATCAAGCTGATATCTATAATGCTCGCAAGCTCGCAAGCTCTATTCGGCATGTGCACATCCGAAAAGCTCGCGGTTCTCTTGGCGCGGGTATAACTGCGAGGAGGACCGAGGAGCGAATACCGTAGCGTAGAAGCGGCTCGGCGGGAGCGAGTGGCCTCTCTGAACGAGAAATAGCACGTTGGTTAAACGAGTCACGAGTTTCTGCGCATGCGCGAGATTGTTAGGCGCCAGTAGTGGGGTTGGGTGACAGAGCGGTTATGGTGGGGGAACGAAACGTGCTTGCGAGGTTAGAGGCGGCCGGCTATCAGTGCCCGCCGCAAGCTCCGGGTGATAAGAGCCTCGCGCGGGAAAATTCAAATTTCTTATTATTATTGTCAGTTTTGTTCGCTCTTAGGTTTCGAATAATATGATAAATTCGATAAAACGTTGAAAAAATTCCTCTATAAAACGCATAATGTGCCAGCAGGAGACAGTGTTGCACTTTCGCAATAATTTCACCCGATGAATGTTGGTTTTTTTTTTCTTTTCATTTTTTATTCTTTCTTTTATGATCTCAACTACTTTCAAAATTTTTATATAAATTAAACTCAATTTAAACCTGACCTATGCATTCGTATGTATATTATGTAGTCGAGTACGTAAGTCAATGAAACGCGGACTTCGAAACTTGAAAACAAGACAAATATACGTAGTTCAGATCGAAGTGAACTATGTACTCAATAAATAAATAAACATATAGATAAATCGAGCCTTTAATGCTGATAATATTAATAATAATGGTAACAATTGATTAATTCATTATCCGTTCGAATAGTTAATTAACGCGAGTGACAGCGTGCAGCGGTTATGAGAATGGATCGTTTTTACGCCAAGACATCGACTCGGTTGAGTTGAAGCAGCTCGATGAAAACGAAATTTTTTTCTCACAATAAATTAATCAGTAACTATATATATGAATTTGAAAAGTAAATAATTGAAATTGATAAATAATTCACAGTAGGTACAGGGAGGAAAATAAACTTTTGAAAAATACTTCTCTTAAAAAGTGAAGCCCACTTTCGGTGAGGGGAGGCCAGAGGGGGTGTAAACGGGTGGTAGAGGATTTTGTTATAAAATCACCAAAATGTACGGACGTTGGCGATTTCTCTGTCTGCTCAGCGTTTTTGCAGCAATAAACGGTAAGTTTCAATACATAAATATATGTATATATATTTTTATACGTTCGTATCGATAAAAATTTTATTTCACCAAACTACCGTCCCTGATAAGTTTGATTTTCCTTTTAAGTTTTTTTATTCGCTATCTCGCAGTGTTCAAACCAAAATCCAAATTTGAAACTTTGCTCGAATGAAAAACCAACACAAAATACAGAGAAAAAATCCAAGTTCTGTAGTTATTCTGAAACGAATAAAATAGCATAAAATCGCAAAGAGAAAATTCTGCAACGTTTGTAATATTTTCGTGGATATTTTTTTGGAAGTCGAATTCGATTCTTGTGCAGAACTTTGAAACTTTTGACAATTTTTTTATGATCTCAAAGTGTATTTTTCGATTTTCTTCCACGGGGATGAAACTGGAAAGAAAAACCTAGGGGTTGATACAAAAAAAATGAGCGTTTATTTTTAGTTCGTATGCTAGAATATTTATGTACGACTTGGATCACATGTCGCCTAAAAGTAGGTAGATATACAGACCGTAGAATTGCCTATACTCGCGGAAACGGATATAATCGAAGATAAAGAAACCCGACAAGCGATATGCTGATGTGGCAGACCGTAGCGGCGTTATAGCCGAATTGATAGAGTCCTAAATATACTTTATACATAATACCTACCCTACGTGATCCACATACCAAACTAATCCCATGTGCGCTGAAAAATTAGAAATGTTGAAAATAGTGGAAAAAAAAATCAAAAAGCAACGGGACGTGCTTTACACATTAATAATAATAGTTGCAAAAAGCTCGAGCTTTTATTCTCTATCCCCGCGATTGACGGATTCTTCTTCTTTTTCTTTCGTCTATTCAAATCTCTGATTTATATAGCGTTTTAGATGAATTTTTTTTCTCTCTCTCTCTCTCTGAGCTTTTATTTCTCTATTTTGCACGGATTGCGGATACCCCCGCGTACCCGAATCTCGTATTTGAGGAGGAAATTAAAAATATTCCCCGCTGTTATTATAGGGGTGGTTAATAATACATACACATATACACATATACATAGGTAAACGTGGTACTTCCAGCTATATCGTATATATATATATATATATGTATATATATAGTCAGCCTTAAAGCAGGGTATCCGGAGCTTGCAAAGCGCCCGTACACGACGGTATACATATGTGCAATTCCACGTCAGGCGGGCCACTTTTTTGGGTCGTAATCACCGATTTTGATCTCCATCGAGGATTTTGTACTACTCATGGATGTAAGTCTCTGGGCCGAACCAAAAGCCAATATGCGACTCTGTTGTCTTCCTAGCGGAGGTTGAAAAATGCCGTTTTTGCGCGCCAACTTCTCTTCGGCGGTTGATATCTCAGTTGTTTTTGGAGCAAAGTACCAAAGTATATAGTGATTCTTGTAGCTATTTTCACACGCTTTCCGGTGATTATACTGACATCGCTCCCAAACCAAAATTTGGCAGTCAAAAACGGATTCAAAATAAAATTTTCATTTTTCAAAAAGTTCGCCCATTTTGAACATTCTGTTTTTTGCCTCTAAAAATGGTTCGAAGTATCCCCTACATGTACCCGAAGTGGCAAAGTGGGCCTCTTTTCCGATGTTTTTTTATCCAAGTTTTAGTCGATTTTTCCACCATTTTTTTCAGGTTTTTTCAATTTTTTTTCTTTTTTTTGTCAATTTCGTCCCGAACATTTTCCAATTACCAGAAACGAGCTCGTCATGCGGAGAAACTGTTTCAAAAAATTGAAATGCGTGACGAAAAAATTTTTTTAATAGAATAATTCAGATTATATCGAAAAAAAATCAGATAAAAAACCAACGAAAGAACGGCCCACTTTGCCACTTCGGGTACGTATAAGGAATACCTTGAACCTTTTTTAGAGACAAAAAACAGAATTTTAAAAATGGGCGAACTTTTTGAAAAATGAAAATTTTATTTTGAATCCGTTTTTGACTGCCAAATTTTGGTTCGGGAGCGATGTCAGTATAATCACCGGAAAGCGTGTGAAAATAGCTACAAGAATCACTATACAGGGTGAATTCGTGCCGTCCGAACAGATCGAACCGCGTTGAGGCGGCCACGAGTCCAGAAACGGCAATTGTTTTCAAGAAACAGCCAATCAAGGATCAGAAAACTGTTGAAACAATTGCCGAATTTGACGCGCGGCCGCCTCAACGCGGTTCGATCTGTTCGGACGGCACGAATTCTCCCTGTATACTTTGGTACTTTGCTCCAAAAACAACTGAGATATCAGCCGCCGAAGAGAAGTTGGCGCGCAAAAACGGCCTTTTTCAACCTCCGCTAGGAAGACAACAGAGTCGCATATTGGCTTTTGGTTCGGCCCAGAGACTTACATCCATGAGTAGTACAAAATCCTCGATGGAGATCAAAATCGGTGATTACGACCCAAAAAAGTGGCCCGCCTGACGTGGAATTGCACATATATACATATCTAGGTATATTTTTTAAAAGGATGTTTCGCGGGTTTTCCGCGAATGACCCTTTCACATGAATCTGAAAAGAAATATTCCTCCCCACCAAGCTCCGAGCTTTCCAAATGCTTATTTTCCTCATTTACTTGACTATAAGTACATATATATAAAAAATATATATACTGATCATTTGTACATACCTACGGTTTTACCGAATGAATTGAATTAGCACCCCTTAAGACAAATAAGAAGCAAAAGAGGATGAAAAAAAATTATAATAAAAAATTAATAAAAAATAAAATCGGGAGCTTTTTGGGTTCAATCTGTGATTAGAAACTTTTGTGACAAATAAAGAGAAAGATAGAGAAAAAAAGACAGAAAGAAAAATTAAAGGGGGCGAGGGGGGTCAGGAAGAAAGAGCTTTTGGTTTTTGCCCGATGATCAAAAGTAATCGAAGGATTATAAAATATCTATCAAGACTCAGTTTCTGGGAGATATTTTTTCAGGAATTTACTTTAGTATTTTTAGTATTTTTTTTTTTTTTTTTTCGGATGAGAGAGGCTCGTGCCGTGTAAAATGACCGATAGAAAAGTGAGCGATATAAATATAACCGCGAAGCACATAAAGTTTACCCAGCGCGGTTGCTCTATACGGATGGGGTTTGCCAAGGGCTAAAAAATGATCCTTTAATCCTCGCTTAATCTTACTTTTTCGATAATCCATCGGCCTGCTGCCTGTACTCAACCGGATAACTGATACATACATATATATATACCTTCATGTATAGTGTGTATACATATATGTACGTGTATTCGCAAAAACTTAATTAAAAGTCATTACCCCACTGCAGGACAAGGGGGGAGGTCGAGGCTACTCATTTATTTCCTTACGTAACGCAAACCGAGTATTACCTACGTCACTAAAACCACCCTTCATCCCTGTAGTCGAAAGTAGCGTACGACAACGCGACTCGGTTTGTTAGAAAGTCACGAATAGGGGCCGATCTAATCTCATATACATATATATATATATATATGTAGGTACATTTGTACACGAAAGTATATAATCCAGGTACATACGTATGCAGCCGCGTTTATCTATATCGTGTTCGAGAGCTTTCGGTGTCTAAGAAAAACTGCAGGGAAAACTACCCCTATGTATGTAAAAACATACATACTTTTATTTGGGGGAAACAAAAAAAGGGAATAAAATGGACAACCGACCCTTATTAGTTCGATTTCCTATTTATATATTTTTTTACGAATCATCCCTTATTTTTTCGGGCTTTTTTGACGTTGGGCTCGAGGGAGTTAGACGGGGTGCAGGGTTAGGGGTGGTAAGCCGGAAACCCTTCCGTCCGGTCCTCTTGAAGTCACGTATAAATCGGAAAGGACGCTTCGATTACAAGAAGAATTGGAAATTACTATGGAGTATAACTTTCAGAGAAAGAGAGAAAGAGAGAGAGAGAGCTTTCTACACTGTTCGTTGAAAAACTATAACAGAAAGAGAAGAGAATAGAATAGAATGGAATAGAATAGAATAAAAGAGATGTGAACAAACCTCGGCCAGAAACTCGCACCCTTACCAACACCATCGAACCCCTTTTCGTGTTGACATTCCAAGGGTGAGAAAATGAAGATCCCTTCAATACCTACCCCTGTTCCGATTCTAGACGAAAGGAGCTTTTCGCTCGTTAATACCGGATGCTTGAATAATATTATCCCCTGCATCCATACCCGAATAAGAAAAAGAATTAGAATTATCGTTAAAAGATGAAGGAATGAAATTATCCTGCAAGTGTTCTGAAGTGTCCAGCAGCTTTGAAGCCCCGAGCTTGCGGACTTTCTTTTCATTTTTACTTTCGGATTTTTATTTTCTTCTGGGTATAAATTACAAGGCTCAATGTCAACGAAGTAGTCAAAAGAAGTGACAAAAAGTGACAAAAAATTATCACATAGTTACCGAACAGTGACTCAAAATGGAATGGATGAAATATAATAAAAAAACAAACGCCTTCTCAATCGAAAATAGTTTTAAAAAGTGGTTTTTGCTGTTTAGCTGACCAAACAGTGATTTTTTTAACCCAAAAAAGTGAATAAAAGTGGGAAAAGTGACCAATTGGAAGCCCTGACTGATTAGTTTTCGTACATACCTCAATTTTCTGGATCTCTTATTCTTTTTGTTTCGATTTTTTTCCTCGTCTAACATTTTAACGAGAACCGGATCCACAGCTTCTATACTACGCCGCACGTGTTAAATTGACGTACAAAAGCGTCCAGACGCGTAGCTATTGCGCCGAAAAGTTATCAGCTTTTGCCTTCGGGCCCAGGGAAGAAGAAGGAGGGGGGGGGGGGGGGGGGGGGAATAAGGGCTGGGGGTGAGTTTCGTACATTATAAGGTCGTACCTTCCTACCTATACCTACTGCAGACCAACCGACCTACCCCTGATTTTAAAGAACTTAGTTTACGAACAACTGGCGCGGCGCCTCCCCAACCGCTACAAACAAAGGCCTATTCAAATTCGAAAACTTTTACTCGTGCAGACTGTTCTCACTCCCTTTTTCCCTCTTTCTCTCTCTCTCTCTCTCTCTTACACATCGCAAGCTCTCCGTTGCTTGTAGTGGAAAAATAAATACATCAATTAAATAAGCTCGTTTGATATCGAGCTTTTTTTTTGGGGGTGGGATTGAATTTTCAAAACCCAAAAGTTCCGAATGGTCAAAATTCCGAATTTATTTGAGACGGGATTCTGAGCTTCTAGAAATGTTTGAATTCAGAAGTTGGAAATTCCGAAAGGTCGAAATGCAGACAGCTCAAAGATCCGAAAGTTCAAAACTCATAAAGTCCAAAAATCCTCGAATTTAAGGGAAGCTCGTGACAAAGTTGTGAAATAAACGACGTTGCATCTCGCGAATTCCGAGATTCGGAGTTTTGGGGTTTCGGATCTTTAACTTTCGGAATTTTGAACCTCCGGTGTTTTTCCCATTTGGAGTTTTTCAAATGGGCTACTCAGACTTTCTAGGAAACAATCTTTCGAAAAACTCCGAGTCGGTAGTAGAAAAATGCGGAAAATTCACTTTTCGCAGCTTTTGAAATTCGGAATTCTAATCCCACTCCCTTTTTTTTTTTTGGATTCTGGGTGAAATAAAAACGAGCATCCTTTGGACATTCAACCCCTTGGGTTCAGAATAGAAATAAACAAAATGGGATCCTTTTCACTCAAAAATACAGAACGACGTCTTGCCTTGAAAAAGAGAAACGAAGAGAAAAGCTCTGGTTGAAGATGAAGAAGAAGAAGAAGAAGAAGAAGAAGAAGAAGAAGAAGAAGAAGAAGACGAATAAGAATAAGAATAAGAAGAAGTAGCATCACGACTACGCCTAGCTAGTAGTGTAATGTAACTTTTAAGAGCTGGTATAACGTCAGGTGTTTCCACGTATACATCCAGATTCACCCGTTGCGACGTACAACTAGATGCGAGTAAAGTTTTTCCCGCCAAAAAACTTTTACCCAAGAGACGTACTCCGGACCAAGTTTTTCCCGCGTCATTCTCCTTATTTTTCTTCTGCTTCTGCTTCCTCTTCCTCTTATTCTTCTTCTTCTTTTTCGTCATCTTCTTCTGGATATACTCGTGTGCATCCCCTCGTTGCAATCCATATTACACAAAAGCTCGAACCGGACGGGTAATTCTTTCGGAGCTTTTAAAAATCTTCTATGCGCGTGTATGAAGTGTGGATTATTCCCAGCATTATTTTGTCCTCCACTTCTTGCTCTGATTTTTCATTCTTTTTTTATAACTGCGACTGCCACTGCCAATATTCCGAAGGAGACGTCGATTCACTCCTATAATGACGAGTGAGCATACCGAGGGGATGTTTTCGAGCTTGCGATGTACAGATAGAAAAAGAGAGCTTCTGATCTAGCTGCAGTATAGTAAGCTTGCAAATCTTAGAGGAAGATAAAAAGACAGCTTTTGAGCTTGCGAAATCCTGGAAGTGACAGAAAGCTTGCGATATTTAAGCTCGGTTCAGACTTCGAATCATCGTCTCCCTAGTGAATCAGTTGAGAAACAATATGATCGGCCTGTGCTCGTCCGATTTGGCGTGAAATTCCGCGATGCGGCAATTTTTCAGATTTTGGATTTCGCAAAAATTACAGAAATCGCATCTTTGAAATCATTTTGATCCATATTTTTTCAGTTCTCCAACACAAACTTTCAACTTTGACTTTCTCTCCCGAGTGACTTAGTAAACCTACGATGCCTGAACTTGACGTGCGACTGCAGGCAATTCGCTTATGCACAAACTTCAAAAATCGTTTGAAATTTCACAAAATCGCACGTGGTTTTTAGATTTTTTGACAATCAGCAATTATATATTTCGTCTTACACCGCCTCATTTTCCAAAGATGAATCAAGATAAAACATTTCACGATATATCTGACGTTTCACGTTGGACGAAAATCTGTGTATACATTTCTAAGTATAAGGGATGAATAGGGGTTGAAAACGAAGTTAGCCAAGTAGTGTGCTGCTATGGCGGTACAGAACACAAGCGGCTGTTGTATGACGAATAAGAAAATAGTGGCGGGAGAGGAAAGAAAGAGAAGAATGAGAGAAGAAGAAAAAGAAGAAGAAGAAGAAGTAGAAGTAGAAGAAGAAAAAATGGGAAATTTACGACTTTAATTTTTATATTTTTCTTTTTTTTCTTCATTTTTTTTTTTTTACTTTTCCACCAAGCCAAGACGTCAGTTTTTCCAACGACCCCCTCATTCCTCCCTCATCCATCGCGCCAGACCACGGCGTATAATATTCTACAAAAGACGCAAGGAAGCCAGATTTTATAACGAGGAAGCGGAAGTTCTTCGCTTATACTTATACTCATACTCATACTTATACTTATACTTATATACTAGTATAACAACAAAACACATGGCGCTTACGAGGGGTGGTGGCTGATGCTGATGTTGATGCTGATGCTGATGCTGATGCTACCGCTCTCTCATTATGCAAGAGATAAATATAGAACAATCTTAAACCCTGCACCATCTTCTGACAGCAAATACTTTCGGGCTCGTGAATCAAATAGGAAAACAATATCGGGGTAGTGCTTTTTGCACATTATACATATATACTCACGAAAGTCATGGAAAGCAAGCGGGTTTCGACTGACCATGAGCCAGCTTTTGAACTTTGCATTTTCCAATTCTCTTCGAACTGAAATTACAAGAAAAAATAGTGCATTGATGTATTTCCAAATTCAGTCATTTTCAAGTTTGAGAAAATGCTATCGATGAAGACCGAGATCATCAAAATCTGTTGATCCGTTCTCGACACATCAGTGATTGAAACTTTTGTTACTCAAAATTTGATTCTGAATAACTCGAAAACTACTTCACTGATCAAATCCAGAATCTAATCAGTTCTAAGTTACAGAAAGCCGCGTCAGTTGAGACTAGAATAATCAAAATCTGTTGATTTGTTTTCGAGATATCGAAGAGTTGATCACATATTGTATAAGTACCTTCATGGTTCCTTTTTCATTTTCAAAAAACAGGAGGTTAAAACTAGGGGAAGAAAGATCAGAAAAAAATGAATAAATGACAAGCAGATGTTTCTGCTTTAGAATGAAAAAATGAAATGAAAAACCCCATTGACTACTCAAAACACCGTTGCGATTGACGGGTAGTCGGGTTGTCACTGTATTAACACCACCGTGTGTCTGAGGCTCGAAATGGTTTCCGCAAAAGGGGAGACCCTCCTCCACTTCCTCTTCCTCTTCCTCTTCCGAGTGGAAGGGTCCTCAAAAGAGAGAGAGAGAGAGAGAGAGAGAGAGAGAAAGAGCAAGAGGGAGAAAACAAGGGTGGAAGCTCGATGAAGGGTTATTCGAGCCGCTCGCCCCTGACTCGCCCGATTCAAAGGTACAAAATTCCACTCAAAGGTGATAAGGCAAAGTTTATTATTGAAACGAAATTTCCCGAATTGAAAGCCCCTTTGTTAAACCCACCAAGGAGAGAAACAGCATAAGAACAAGAACAAGAATAAGAAGAAGAAGAAGTTTTCCGTGTTTCTCACAATCCATTGGGGTAACAAAACACCGACAGGATCAGAAATTCAAGGACTGAGCATCATAAAGTTAAGGGGGATGAAAATCGATTGGATAGAAAAAAAAAAAAAAACATTTGGTACCAAAATTGAAAATTTCCACATCGAAATGACGAGACGAATGACGGCGAATCGAAAGGTGTTCAGGATCTAGGGTGCACCTGGTAGCAGGAGCATCAGCAATGGCAAGGGTGGTAGGTATACGTGCGCAGAATTAGGCGTTCCGAAACGGGCCGAATTGCTTTTGCCAAACTTTGGATTGGCTGCTCCCCTCGGTACCCTCTGCACGAACAGGTACCGCGCCACGTACACGAATCAAGATTGCCTGCAGACCAGACCCTCGGAGCCCCAACACATTTCTAGGGGGTTTGACAGAGCCACGGGCAACCCCTAAGTCCAGCCCGAATATACTCGAGGGGAAAAAAAAAAAAAAAAAACATATACGTATACGAGTGGTTAACAACTCTATATTAAAGTGTGAACCCGAGTGGGAGCTTTCGCGGGTAAACAGACCCGGATTGTAATAAAGAGAGCGACGTGGAGGAGAAGGGAAGTACAATAAGTGGAAAAAGCTCCCTTGGAAAGCTTGCCGGGGGGGGGGGGGGGGGGGATGAGAGCTTTTCTCTTTTCAATTCTTGCCTCGCGCGTTTCATTTAGCATTTATAAAACCACCGTCCGATACACCGTATGCTCTGCAAAGTTTTTCTCACAGCTTGTTAGAAGCTCATTCATATCGAGCTTTTATTGTATATTATCAGCTTCTCTCAATACCGAAGAGGAGCTTTTTCTATCTTTCTTTTTTTGTTATATATGTATACTCCCTTTCTTTCCGACCACTACGTAATTGCTCCTCCTTACAAATAGCGCTCGAAAAACTTATAAAGCTCTAATTGACTCGCTGGTGAACACTAGCTCTGGAAAAAGCTCAATTATGTTTTCCAGATTCCAAAAGTTCCGAATGGTCGAAATTCCTAATTTATTTAAGACGCGATTTTGAGTTTCTGGAATCGTTAAAGTTCAAGAGTTGGAAATTCCGAAGGGTCGAAATGCAGATAACTCAAAACTCAGAAAGTTCAAATCCAGAAATTTGAGGGAAGCTGTGAAATAAACGATGTTGCATCTCGCGAATTCCGAGATTCAGAGTTTTGGCCTTTCGGATCTTTAGCTTTCGGAATTTTGATCCTTCGGTATTTTTCCATTCGGAGTTTTTCAAAATTGCTACGTAGACTTTCGGAGATATAATTTTTCTGAAAACTCTGAGTCGGTGGTATAAAAATTCTGAATTTTCACCTTTCGCAGCTTTTGAAATTCGAAATTTCAATTCCACCCTCTTTTTGACCCCCAGAAATTCTGAAAATTTCGACTCCTTGGTTTGGAGAACAGATCCAAAATCGTACGGCCAATTCAGTGACTTTACCGCCAAAACCGTTTCAGAAAATTTTCAGAAATATCAGGATTTTCGAAATTCTCAATTTCTAAAGCTTCGAGCTTGAGCTTTTGATCGAGATGTACATTTTGACGTTCAGGAAACTTTAGTCGGTATTCGGAATCGGGCATTCATATCAATACAGGAGTATAAAAATTTGTAATTTTGACCTTTTTCGAAGCTTTTGAAAATCGGAATTTCAATCCCACCCCATAGAAAAAAAAAAAAAAAATAAGCAAAACACTACCCCGTCGTCGAAGGAAATTTTCGGAGGAAAATTCATGGACTCTGGTTACGTCAGCGAGAAGGGGATGTCGGAGGGGTAAAATATAATTGAAATATCTCGTTGAAGGGTGCATGAGCGTAGCGCATAGCTACAGCATACCTATATAGAACTTTCTCTCCTTCTTCTTCTTCTCTTCGTTTTCTTCTCATTTTCTCTCTTGGGGGTTGATTTACGGATCTGACAGAAATATTTTATCGCCTGGTACATTTACTAATTTACCCTGAAAGTGTCACTATTCTTTCCACCACCAGGAACTTCACCACCAATGTCATACCCATTCCAAAATCCTTCGTCCATGTATATATTAAGCTGACGTAGCATCGCGTAAGCTCCCGGTGCGATACGAAAGAATTTAAACCACTCGTCTAGATGATCTCGTCCAGGTGGTTCCCCGGCCTTTTCCTATACATGAATACACATACATATATATATATATATGTAAAAATAGGTATATACCTACCCGCCATAACGAACTTTCTATGTATTTTTTTTTTTACATACATATATACATTATATGTACATGGTTATGTATGTGAAAAAAGTACGACCCCGTTCAAAGTTACAATGGCGTAGAGTTAGCCCGGTGTTATCTTTCTGCGTTTGCTGCGTTCGCTCATCCCACAATTTCTGCAGTCTGCAATTTAAACGTTTCTCTCCCTCTATCTTCCTGTTTTTTGTTTTTTTTGTTTTTTCTTTCTGTATCTATTTTTTTGTTCCGTGATTGTTTTTTTTGTTTTTTTACGTGACTTTTTTATATTTCAAATTTTTTATTTTCCCCGTATGTATATCTTCTTTGTTTCTGTACCGAACCGCGCTGACGTCGCTATCTCAATCCGAACTGAACATTCGCGTTGAATGGTCGCGTGTGCAGCGAGCGTTTTATCTTGAATAAAACTAAATACAAACAAACCGTAAAAAAAAAAATTAACAAAAAAAAATTCTTTAAAAAACAAAGTCAACGTACACAGAAATGAACAAAAATTTCTACAGAAAAGCTCAAGTTATTCGTGTGTAGATTAATTTGCACATATATAGCTGGTAGGTATGTATACTCGTAAATACGTTTAAAGCTCAACGCTTTCTACCCTGGTTCTTATTTTTAATTTTTTCTTTTTTTTTTTTCTCGTCTGTTTCTGTTTGGTGTATAATTATTTATTGATTTATTCTCTTTCCTGAATTTCTATAATGTACGCAAATAGAAATATCGAAGACAGAAAGCTCTTGGAAGGTAGCAGATAAAAGCTTAGAAATGACAAAAAAAAGCTCTGAAACAGAAGTCGTATCAGTCAATCAGATATTCGTGGTTGAAACTTTTCCGACCGATCTTTTGGACTTGTGTATTTAATTGACGATTATGAAATGAGAAGCTTTAATGCTTTTCAAACAGCTTCGGAAAGCTTTGAACAGCTCGAGAAGAAAACACCAGCTAAAACAACCAAATGTATGCGATAAAAATTCTTCCTCCGTTTACTCGCGATGTTCAGTATAATGTATGAAAAGCTCGAAAAGCTCGAAAAATCCGAGAAAACTTTTTTTTCAAAAAGCTCGTTTTCACGCGTATCCGTGGTGCATTCTATAATTTGACATAATATCATAAATATTTTGGAAGGGAAAGTGGGTTGGGCATAATGAAGTACGACTATCACCGTCTCACCTTTAATGAACGATAAATCACTCTCCGCAGCTTTCGTATATTAGCGTACGCGAGTACATCCAGTACTCTTGAAGGGGGTTGATGAGGAGTCGAATAATGCCTGCCAGGGGGTTGTAAAAGGTAGTGGGTGGGTATAATTTGAAAATTTCTGTGGGTCGCGAGGTGGCGGTGGTCCAGCCTCACTTATACTCAGTTTAATCCTGAACCCTTCGCCGCCACACCCCCTAAACCATGGCCTGTGCTTTCCTCCAGGATTCCCAGGCTTTTGGGGTGGGGTGGACAAGGGAGAGAAACCCCTTTGGACCGAAAACTGCGTGCACAGTAGTAGCGGCGTTAAGAGGGGGGTGTGGGGTTGCCAAAAGCTCACACCGGTTTCAACCCAAAACTTGAAAAGCTTTGGACAATCGCCCCGTTCTGGCACAAGTACCGTATATATATATATATACAGAAAATAACCCGTGTGCGTGTTCATGTTCATGTTCGTGTTAGCTGTGTTTGTATCTGTATCGGAGTTTTCATCCACCCCTCTAACACATACGAACCAACTCGCTAACCACCTTGTACACAGCTGGCGAAAGGATAATTGCCAGAGAGTTTACGGAATTGCATTTTAACTAGCTGTGCACCGATAAATGGGAACGAAATTAAATTAAAGGATGTTGGGAGCTGAGGGGGTTGCTATCCCTTTGCATCATAAATGCATAATGTACTTTACGGCATGGTAAAGTTGGTCAATATATGTATAATGAGCTAGGATTCTTAGACTTTCAACTATCATCGACGGATAATTTATGCACATTTATCAATTTTCGTTGCCCTGGACTGTCTCGCAAGCTGCGAAAGCTTTTTTTGTGCCTTGTTGAATTAGAAATTGAAGCGACTTTTCTTTACTTTTTTACTATTACTTAGGTTGTGCTTTCGGTAGCTCAATGATAGACGGATTTACTTTTACAAGGATATGCCAGACTTTGGAGGATACCAACAAAAATTGATAATAATAATAATTCTGGATCATTTTGCGCAGGGTATAAAAATTAAAACAAAAAATTTGAATGAGGGATCATACCGCATTCTCTTGTGGTGATTGATGATTTTTTTTTTTTTTTTTCAATGAGACAATCATTGAAGTAGCATTGCCAAAGGAGCTTGCGGCAAAGGGGCGAATCCCGACTGAGGAATACGTTTCGTTTTGCCAACCACGACGTAATGTGCTACCCTTGATTCAACCCCTATTCAATTGCTCGGTTTATGACGGTAGGCAGTAGCACTTGCACAGTACATTTGATCGGAGCGTGATATGGGGCGGAGTAAAGTGTCCATGTACTAAAAAAAAATGAAGTATATGTATACGCGTATGTATATATCTATCTATGTATATACTGTACATATACCTGAATCGCGTGTATCCCTATATCCTTGGAAAATCTTGTTACCGAATATCGTTCCATCGAATCGTGAGGATCAACGAGCGAGGCAAACCCCCATGAAATATGTAACCGATTCAGGGGTAAATCGAGCCTGAATTGTATACAAGGGATGATGGAATTAGTAGATATCGCATTTTTTTTTTTAATTTCAATAATTTATTTATTCATTAATTTTGTTGTCAAAATAAATGAGAGAGATATCGTATGATAATTCCGGGATGAAATCATGATCATCATACAATCGTCAGTACAAGCATTTATATTTATGTATATATAAGTATACTTACACTGGTGGATGAAATGGCCCCCGGGTATATACCGCGCCGGTGGTTAAAATCTGCGGAATCAACACTTGAACCGAGACTGCGAAAGTGATCCTCAAAGGATCTCTGGTCTCCGGAAAAGGGAAGGTATAAGGGAGGTTAAGGGAGGCGTCGAGTACCTTCTTGACGCGTTCCAACCCCTGGGGCTCTTAACCGTGTATTAAATTGGCGTCAAGTTGAACAATAACCCCGGCGTCACTCGCCTCGATGAACGTTATTAGTTTCCGGCTTACCACTGGCGAACGCATCATCCTTATACCCACTGATTTGGCAAAAATCGATTCAAGGTATTCGTAACCTTTGAACAACCACATTTTGCCAGTATTGTCAATAAAGCCAAGCCCAGGATGAAGGGATGGCGAAAAAAAAAAGAAAAAGAAAAGAAAACAAACAAAAAACATCCTTGCGCACCTGCCAGTCGAGATATACTGCGACTAATATGAAACTTGTGCAACAGTCTGCGACCATTGGATGGAATTCTGTTTCGTGTGTGTCTAGAAGCTTTGAGGAACATGGGATTCCATGGAATGAAGAGGATTGGGTGCGGCTTCAAGCCAGCCGATTGGGGGTGTTTTCCGACTTTCGCGATCATCCCAGACCGGACGTTGCGACGGTCCCCCGGCTTCCATGACTAGTCTGGGAATAAAATACTGGCGTACGGTGGTCCATCAGAGCGAAGTAGCGCACCTATCGTCCTAGCATCATCTCCGTTATATCCAACCCAGCCCTGGGGGCGCAAATGGCGCGCACATCCGAGCGCTGCTTCGCGTTCCTCTAAGTTATCGCTACCGGAAGTACCCTCGCTAGCATCCAGACTAGCCTCCATCCAGCTCGCTCTTTCTATCCTCTTCATCTTTGCTGTGTATACGCGGCTATCCTACTCTTTCCTGGCCAGACGAGCCAGACACCATCCAGTCGAATCGTTCCAATGCACAGATTTCACTTCCTGATGAAACGGAAGAGAATGGGAAACAAAATTGCAGACTCATTTTGCTCGTTAGGCTTCTTTGGAGCCAGAATCAATGAAAATCCACATGAGAGCTTCATGTGCCAATATTGAAACACACTTTTAATAGGCCATCTGTATTGATGAAGGAACTTTACTACGGTTTGAGGTAGCGAATGGAGGTAGTTTGACAAAGAAAATGAGTCGTTACAGAATTCTGCATCCCAAACCGTTACCGAGCTATGCCACTTAGACCAAACCGGTACCTTTTTCACTTTGACCGGAAATGGACGGTCAGCCAGATTTGGAATCATTAGGAACATGATGATGTGATGTTCTGATTGCTGTTACATACTTGTTTCTTCTACTGATGAAGACCAAACCGGAAGGGAAAGTTTTTGCTTCAGTAAAGGAAATTCGTCCCTTCCAAAGTAATGGAGATCTTGGAAAAGCACTCCATGGTGTCATAGTGGCACATTATTTGGCGAGTCCACCCTCAAAGTTTGATCCAATTGTCTTGAATGGTGCGTCTGGAATCGTGGTCAGAGTGAAAAGTGAACAAGTTAGACTCAAATCAGTAATGGCTCAAGGTGCAGAAGTCTACGACAGTTGTTCATCTTCATCGAACAACATTCTATAACCACCTGCAGCTGTGAAGATGTGTTGTTCCATCAACACTGAGGAGATAACTGTTCGAAAACACCTTCGAGGATGGTGTGATCAACTCGTGTGCGCCTCATCGATAGACGTTTAAGCTGATTGCGAAGGATTGAGAGTAGCACCGAACGTGGAATGAGGGATGAATCGACTAGCCGTTCACGTTGTGTTCTAGCGTAGGGTACGGTGAACTCGTGAAATCCGTATAGGTATTCACCTGGGCATGGATGACGCGGGAATATACGATACGTGTTAACGAAAATTGTGGTATAATCCATTTATAGGATTTCTGGAGGGAATCCCACCTCTAGCAACATCGTGTATCCAGGTCTGACCCTCAGCTGCAAACAGCACAGTGAGTAGGTGCGAGCAGGAGGGCTTAGCATTCAAATGGCGGCAATTTGCAGCAGGTGATAAAGGTGATAAAGGTGACACAGTGGTTGCAGGCAGTCGGGGAGGGCCAACCCCCAACTCAAACCCAACTCCACTCCACTCCACTCCACTTCGCTCCTTCTACCTATTGCCGTCCGCCACCCACCGAGGTGCTAAGCTCCTAAATAGCTACCCCTTCACCCGAGCTGTGAGCGAGAGAGAGAGGGTGTTGGCTGTACACTGGAGAACCAGCAACGGCTCGAAGCCGCTCACGAACTTGAAGAAACTTCATCCTAGGAAGAGGAATCCAAAATGTGTCAATCTTGCACATTTTCACCAGCACTGCACCATCCAGTGGCTCCAAGTGACCAGAATCAAGAACGGAATGGTCGAATGGTTCGAATCCTCCCTTGAACCCTTCCGGTCAGTTCCTTTTGACCCTCGAGTGTCTCGAATTCGTCTTGTTCATTTGACGCGCTACACAGTCTTGCGGTATTGCTAGCAAATTCATTTCCGGCTGGACAATCTCTTGCTCGAACTAACTGCCCGTTGAGGGTGTCGCGAGCCCTTCGCTAGTCGGCTAATACCCCCTAAGTCCCGACCCAACTCCCGGCACCGACCCAATCCCCCTTTCGTGTATCGGAAAACAATTCGCTCTCCGGTACTCGGCGCACCAAGCAACAACGTTCGGAGCCACAGGGTTGGGCGCCAAGTGGGCGGCCAGCTACCTTACCGCGAATATGCATCAGTCCGGGTGTTTCACTGATTACACTTGGTCGATCCTGGATGAGATTTTACCCAGACATTTTGGAAGGAGGTTCTTCGAACAGATTAGAAACGTGAGTCCTTCCGTTTTTCGGGGGATTTCGTTGGAGGTCAGCGAGCGATCAATGGTCATTTTCAACGGAAGGTGAGATTTTTTTTTGGTTTTGTTTCGAATTGCTTTTTCGGAAAATGCGATTGGCATTCTTTTTGGTTCTTTCATCGGCAAATTTTTACCAAAATTTGAAAATCAGAAAATCAATTCTGAGAATCCTGGAGTCTCATATATGGATTCGATTGAAATTCAGCCACGTTTCGGAATAACAGTAAGCGGTTCGCGTTCGTTCGAACAAATCGATCCTTTGACGGGTAATAACGGGGTCGTTATAACGATGGAAGGGGGTTAATTGTGGACGTTAAATCCCAATTCAACTGATGATACGACCGCGTTCTAACAAGCCTCATATGTATGTATGTATGTACGTATACCAGTCTGGATAGTCGGCTAGGCTGGGCGATTTGTTTTACGGCTTAATACCGTGGATCGACTTTGAATTCATGGATGGGTTAGGTAGGTTGGTAGGTACTTTTCGAGTTCGGTAACGGGCACAGTTTGCTAATCACAGCTCGGGACACTCCCTTGATTGAACGATTTAGACGGGCTCGAATACGCTTACGTAACATATTATACCCCAATGAAAATTATTATACGGACAAATTTCGACAAATTTTCAAGGGAAATCATCCGACGATTCGTCAAGTTTTTTTTTTTATCCAAAATTAGCATTTTTTTCATTTCATCTTGTTATCTCATCTTATCGACAAACATTACGATTTCGGTCACGAAAAAATTTGAAATCAATCTAAATCTGAATCTATAAATTCTCATCAGGGTTATAACCATCAAATGTTTATGGAAATTAGTCAATTTTTTCGTTGCTTTTATCAATCAAATCGATATAGTTTCGTTGTTGTTACATGAACACTTGCAGTTTTTGTAGTTTTTTTTTGGTTTTTTTTCAGTAAAAGTTGTAGATTTTCATAACAGATTGCAGTAGTTTTTTTTTTTTGTTTTTTTTTTTCTCATTGAAAATGGTGGTTTCCTCCCCAAGAACGATAACAAAAAATAGTAGATTTTCAGTAGTTTGTCAAAAATATTGTAGTTTTTGTAGTTTTTCACGAAACTAATTGACAGTTTTTCGTAGTCTCAATGCCATTAAAACGAATTGTTATTCTGGTGAATGAAAATTGAGACAAAAAATAATCAAATTTCATGATGATAATTTATAAAAGAATTCGGAGATTAATTTTCACCGAGAGACTACAAGTCTATTATGAATTTGATCAGTACTTCTCACACTAATTAAGTAAAAACGGTGTTCGCAAAGTTTGAAACGCAAAAAAAAAAAAAAAGAACGGAGAAAAAAAGAATACCAGTGTGAAAACGAATGCCAAAATTCCCCTCCGAACGACTTTTGCTATTTACAAAGTGGGGTAGGAGGATGGGGATGAAATTTCTTCATTCCATAACCCTCACTTGTTGCTTCGAGCGGAACCCCTCACCCTGCTTGACACGCGAACCGCAAGCCTTTGCCGAGGGTTTTACTCAGTCGCGAAGAACCTCAGAAGGGGTGAATTTTTTTCTGCTCCGTTTTCTGCGATTTTTCTTTTGAGTTTTGCCCTTTTTTTCTGGCTTTGGACGTTTTTGAGCCGGAACTTTCGGGAGGATTGGATTTTCGCGAGATGTATTTGAGTAATCTACAAACTCGAGGGCTCACCCTGCCGATCATGGCTCGAAGGCAACCAGCTCTGGACCAGGACCATAGTAATGAATTTACTCGTTTAGACTCGAGTGATCCAAGTCCCATTCGTTTCCGTCAGCCGTTATTCCCTGGCGAATTAGTTCCGGATGGATCTTCGAATGGGCCTCGATTGACCTTTCCGACTTTCCGGATAATGAACCCTCTGCAACCCCCTCTCTACATCGAAATTAGTCTACCAATCTCTCTGTCCGGTTGATCATATGTGCTTTGCAATATTCTTTATTCTCATACATTGCGGTGAGTGAGTTTCTTGAAACTTGACAGCCTGAGCGACTGACTGCGCATGCTTCAAATGATTTGACTTCATTGGTCGGCGAGATCGTCACGACCTGATATTTTGGTCTGGAAATCAGGGGTACCAACTTCATCAGCGAAATTCTAACTTCAAAATTTCGTATTCACAAGGGAGCCGCTGGAAATTGAGTTCGACTGCTTAAAGCGATATGGCACAAGTCACTTCGAACCTAACCTAGCTACCATATGAAATATGCATCTGATTGAATGGAAGAAACTACGAATTGCGTTTTCGAGATGATGACAATTAATAATATGGGAGTCTGTTCGAAATTCGATGGTTAACAATTGTCGTCACCTCGAAAACGCGATTCGTAATTTCTCGTCGACTACCCAACCGATTTGAACGAACCCTCGACGAATGAATTCAGTTTTTTGGCAGAAAGTGGCCGAGTATGTCAATTGGTCAAAAAAACTGATAGCATTCCAGTAAAACTCATGTTTTTTTTTGTTAGCTAGGTTAGGTTGAAAGTGATCTCTACTATATCAACCTAGGAAAATGATCATGCACTAGAACTGCAATTCCGAAAGTTCCATCCTGAAGAATTGTGAATTAGAATCATGGAAGGGAATTATATATCACGTCGCGAATGTGTTTAATTGCAATGAGATTTTCCATTCTGGTTTTTCATGCTGATTCTTTTCAACAACAGAATTGTTTATGGTCTGGTGTAGAATATCATTCGATCACACAACCTCGACCCAGTTATATGCTGTAGACTGGCTGTAGATTCACTCGGGTCATCTGGACCGGACGCGTATCTTAGACGCACAATGGAATTATAGTTCGATTGATAAAGCACCGAAGCCCGTTCATCATCGTATATCGCGCTATTCGAACCGAGCAAAGACCCCAGATAACGCTGCAGCTTCTGTACTTATAATAAACCCACTGCGCAATAGTTCAAAGTGTGCGTAACAGAAACGTAAAGATCAGAAATAATTTCTGATCATAGTTGGAATAGGAAAAACCGGTAGTAACCAGACAACGCGGTCCATTTTAAATCCGAATTACACATTTGAGTGTGAAAACCTCAATTTGCCAAAATTGCATCGGGTAGGGGAGCGGCGGGCAAAATGGCAAAATAGCAAAATTGTTCGTACTTTTTCAAAATCAAAGAACGTTTATCATTATTTATGTGCTCTAGGAAATTTCAAACACCTAATCAGCTGTATGTAAATCTTGACATCTTTGGAAGAGGCGGACAAAATGGGCACTCTTGAAAATGGGTTGAATACTTTTTCAAAATTGAAAAACATTGTCTGAATTTTGTTATTCATTTGCTCTAGCAAATTTCAAACATAAAATCGATCATAACCATTTTTAAGAGGCAGAAAAAAAAAATGGTCCAATTTTGAATCATTTCGAAATTATTTTAGGGGGCCATTTTGCCCGCAATTTTCGGATTTTTCAGATATTTTTCAGAAGAGCCTTCAACACTCGCAGCATGAGTCAGGCTATCGTTTTTTAGTGAAACTTCGAAGATTCATTGCTTCAAACTTCTACTTGGAGCGTCAATTCCTTAAGGAACCCATTTTTCCTGACCTCCCCTATATGAATAGATTTTATTCATTCGTCAATTCTAAGCTAGTCGATTTTGAAATTTACGCAGAATCAAAAGCCTCGAAATCAGTGCGAGAAATTCCAAAGGAATTTTTCCCTCTCAATTCCAAAATCGATAGTTTTTTTTAAGGCTGACTGAAATAAAAATGGCAAAATGGCAAAATGGTGAACGAAAAATTCCGGAGAGTCAAAACGGTTCCAAATTCATTTTGACTGTTAGATTTCGAAGCCTCGAGTACCTATACCCCGTTCCACCCTTATATCTCTTGTACCACGAACGGCCAACCCCGTTTCAAAGGGGGTGCAAGTCACCCACGGGGGTGGCATATGCGCCCTGTAACACGACGTAATCTGGCATAGAGTGGCTACAGTGTATATAGATATACCATGTAAAGGATAAAAGAACGAGGATGGAAGGATCCAGGAGTGTGACAGGACGTACGGGGGTGGTTTGGCCCACGATCAGGATGCGGGGTGAGAGAGAGAGAGTGTTTGGTGCCACAATGGGTTAATGGAAAATCACTATCCGCTCCGGGGCGAGACGTGGCCCCGAGATATGGTGATTCCTCGTGCAATTTATCCCTTTATCGCGTTTTCATCATCGCCACCAACCCTCCCTTCATCCTCCACCCCTTTCCCACAATCTCTCTCTCTCTTTCTCTCTCTCACCCCCTAATCTCTCACCCAAGCTACGAACATCCTCAAAATTGCTTCGTTAGCATTGTTTCTCTCCAAAGATGCAAATGATTGTAAAAAAAAAAAAAAAGTCTAAAAAAAAAGGGTTCAAAAAACCAATCAAAGTCTGTTTCAAATCTCCTTTACTATGAGTTCTATACCCACGAATCTCATCCTTTGAACTTTTACGTACGAAATTGAAGCGTCTGCGTAATCATTCCGAATCGAAAAGACATGATAAAAAAAAAAAAAAAGGAATTGTTTGTTCAACAATCGAGCCAAATTGTGGATTCTTTTTTTCTCTTTTTTTTTTTTTGTTTTTTTTTTTTTTTTATTCTTTGAACAGGGATGAAATTGAACGGAGATAGGAATAATAATATTGGGACGAGGGGAGGTAGCTGGGGGGGTTGTTTTAATTGCAGTTTGTCGAATAAATCCGGTTCCTTGTTTCGCTGGAATTTATATACTGGTTGCCGAGCTGCCGGGGCTGTTAATTAGTGCATCACTCTATTTCGCGTTAATTAACCGATGTGTAGATGAAATAATAATAAAAAGGCAAGTGTATAGAGAGAGCAACGGAAAATATGTATTATAATGAAAGAAAAAAAGAAGGTAAAGAATAAAAAAATGAAAATAAAATATGGAAAAATATTGTCAAAAACGCATCCGTTTTGTTTCCACTTTTCAAACACAAAGGTATACACGTCGTGCCAATTATTATTGCTCGTATTATTTATTGATATATAGGAGCGCAGCGAGAGTCCGCCGCGAGTGTTCGATAAATCCATAGAAATAGAAAGAGAAAGAGAAAATTTTGAAGAGACGGTTTTTATAATTTTGCTGACAGTTTCAGGGATGGATTTGTGTTTTATATACTGAAATTTTTTTTCTTGTACACTATACAACTCGAGACAAACCGATTGAAAAAATGATTTAACAGTTTTCTTGGATTCCGCGATAAAGATGAATGATTCGAAATAACACGTGGACTCAATATGTCGTGTGGAGAAGAATCATTGGAAAATTAGCGGTGATTTTTGGATTCTTGCTCATCTGAGAATGACGAAAATCGTAGGGGCGAAACCGTTTTGATCATTATTTTTCTATTTTTCGAAATATATCTTTCGACTTTGTCATTTTTTTCTGATGCTCTTTCGATTCGGCATGAAATTCCGCGATGCCGCATATTTTTAGATTTCTGATAAACCGAAAATCACGGAATTTAGTGGCTAAAATCCATCAGCATCGTACGTCATAAATGAAAAATGTGTCTTTTCGACTCTCTCCCGGATTTCTGGACCCCAACTAGTTTGACTTTGGCTTTCTTGGATCAAAAGCTATAGAAGATAGAAAAAATGCCCTCTTGGAACCAGAAGGTTTTCGGATTATCTTTCTCTCTAAAAACGAAAAAAAGAAAAAAAAAAAAAACCCAAAAAGTCCATCAGAATTCGAAAGCTTGAAATTTTCAGTCAGATCTTTTGAATTGAATTCCAAATCCCGTTGAACTTTAATCGACTCGTGAATGTCCGTCGAGTTCAAGCCGAATTTCGAAAAAGATCAAAAGAAGAGAAGAACTGAAAAAAAAAAATAAAATCTAACGACTTTCTGGAAGCCAAAATCGGAGCTTCGGCGCTCGCTATATAACCTCGTGGCATTAGTAACGCGATATATATTCGAGGCACAGATAGAATCGAGTCATTCCCAACAAAGTAACATTAACAAGAAGTTTTGGTACGGTCCGTGGTATATGGGAAGGGAATACGTATGGGCGCCTCGATAGAATCGAACAAGTTTTAATTCCACCCTCGTCGCGTAGTTTCTGACACGAGGAATTATCCTGGACCAGGATTCCCACGGGTTGGGAATATATATATCCGAATCGAATAAGGCTGCAGGTGGCCGAATAGGCTCTAACTTCGACTGTTTGATAATTGCTCGAATAATTATTTCCCATAAATCCGGTCAGCCGATTCTCAAAACTTGACATTATATTTTAATTGTGATTATTTAACCCCAGCTTTTTCCTTCAAGGATTATTTCTCCGAATCCTCAGTCCACCAATTACGCAATCCAAGGATCAAATCGATAGCCATGACACAAAATTTGAATTCTTTTCAGCAAATCGCTCCGTCCTCACTTGCGAAATAATTTTTTTTTTTTTTATCCACAAACATATTTCAAAGGAAATCAGTTGGTTTTTTCGAAAAAAACTTAATTTTTTGCTGAGGATGTGTACAAAAATCTGTACAAAGAATTCAAACCTTTTTTGTTATGAAATTTTCTTTTCCACGACAGTAAAAGTGGAATCGAAATTTCCGACCCTGATTATCATTCGTCGATAATTGGCAGGTGTTGTCTGATCCCAAAAATGACAGAAAAACGAAAAGAAAAATGTCGCAAGATTTTTTGACGAGGATACGAAATCCTTGGGTAGAGTCTAGTTATAGTTTTAGTCTTCTTAATGTAACATTCATATTTCAAGGGCTGTGGACACGCCCAAGAAGAATCATAGCCTAATATTCCGGGCATTAGATACACTGCATTATCGAAATTGGTGCGGATCGATGTCCCGGCTAATAGTTTCTACCATGATTAGCTCCATTCTTTGTCATGCACGCAGATGTTTAGATGTATAGTATAGGCGGATATTATAGCCCCGGGTAGCTTTGTCCACACTTTTACAATCCGGATTCATCATTTATTCACGTTTATTCACACCGCTGAGAATCTCCACGGTCTTAATTTTGGAATTTGAATTCAAAAAATTCCGAATTTATTTGAGATGCGATTCTGAGTTTCTATGAACGTCAGAGTTCAGAAGTTGGAAATTCCGAAAGGTCGAAATGCAAACAGCTCAAAGATCCGAAAGTTCAAAACATCAAAAAACTTTGAGTCGGTAGTAGAAAAATTCCAAATTTTCACCTTTTGCAGCTTTTGAAATTCAAAACTCCAATCTCACCCCCGGAGATAAATCTTGCAAGAAAATTCCTAATCCTTCAGACTTTAGAATCGAATCCTTTCATATTTGAAAGTCCGTCAACCTGGAGGATCGGATTATTCATAAATTTGATCATTTTTACCAGCGCCAATTTGCTGAATTATTGATCAATACATCGTCCAACTATAGATACTAGCTTCACCGTGATAAGCTTCCGTTCAATTCTTCATTCTCTTTTCATATGGCTCAAATAATCGATACCAATTACTTATAGAACGTACAATAAAACATAACCGTACATGTATGTAACATATACCTATGTATGAATATATATAGCAATTCGCAGAAATGTTTAATATAAGCACAACGGAAAGTTGAAGGGGGGTGAAATGAGGGGGTAAAATTTCAGCGCTTTTTTTATATCTCACGTATTTTTTATTTCTGTTTCTTTTCCTCTCTCTTTTTTTTTTTTTTTTCTTTGTTGATTTGAATTCCGTAATTGACCTGCGATCAAACGGAGCGAAATTCCTGATAATGATAAATTTTTGAATAGCTTTTGCCCTCCCTCAACCGTGCAAAGTGTAACGAATATAAATCAGGAGCTTTGAATCATTCCGTGCGGCTTCCTCAAGCTTCCGGCTCGAAACTTCCGGCGAATCAAACATCCCCTTGCACACAACCCTCTGCACAGGGGGTGGGAATGGTTCGCTGATGGGGTGTGTATAGTCAGATCGCCAGAAGCCAGAGCCAACCCGAAACGATCTTTCTTTGAATTTTAAGGAATATAAACGAGCAAACCACCGGCCAACGTCCACCCCGCTTTCATCCCCTGGGTAAAAAAGTTGAAAGAAAAGAAGAGGAAAAAACAAAAAAACAAAAAAAAAGTCGAAAAACTCCCTCAGAAGAGCTCAATCAAATACAAATACACCGCGAACTATTTGTTTCAATTTGTCAGTCCACCAGGGAGTGCGAGTAAAGTGTGCGGAGATGGACCACAGGGGTTGAAGTATCAGTTTCGAATTTTTTTAACAAACGAAAAACGCTTTTTTTTGGGGATCTGAATGGCCAGAAAACGACTGGACAGTTTTAATGAAAACCACCCTGACTCGATTAGTGCGTTTCTTTTCTCCGAAGTTTTGCACCAGCTGACTCAAAGTTTGACTAAATAATTTTTAATCCACTTCGTTTTGCGTTTCGAAAAATAATTTTTGGCTAATTTCTTTGAGGATTTAGCCCGACTTTTGGAGCTTGAATTTTAGCTTCAACGGTATTAATCTGCAGGGTACAGAGATTCGAGAAAAGTTCCCATCCATATTTTAGGTCCAGATATTAGGAAACAGACTTTAGCACTTCAATATTTAATACCTTTGATCAGGGTAATGGATGACCGAGTATTCGAACGAAAAACCCGAATAATGGAACGGGGACCGATGTTCTTCAAGAATTTTATCCACCTGATATGGAAAAGGATTCGCCAGGAAACGCGCAGGCAAAACGTCGACGTAATTCGGAGTTATGAATCTTTGAACATTTACTTATCCTTTGAAAAATGAAAGAAAATTCAAATTTTCATATTTTTTTTTTCCAATTCATATCAAAAATGATTCAATAAACTGTACGTGACTTTCTGTAGAAAGAAAAAAAAAAATAGAATCGAATAAAATGAACGAATGGAGGAAAAAACTGTTGCATACCAACTGCACAGGACATGGCCTTAATTTTCATTCCAATTTTGGTTCAGCTCTCTTTTATCTTTTTCTCTCGCGTTTTCTCTTCGGTCGTTTCTCTGGTCGTGGTATCTTCTGCTAACCTGACAGTTTTCTCATTTAAGCTAAGATTAAGACACGAGGAATGGTTCGCGAATTTTCCACCCGCAATTTTCCATCCTTACCATCCGAGCTAACCACCCACTTCCGGTGTACACCCCCAATTTCAACAGCCTTAAGTTTTGGGCTCCGTTTTCCAGCTTTTTCGGGCTCTACTGCAATCACATGTACCTAAGCATTTACTATCATAGCAATTAGCGATGATTGCCCAAGGCTCGATACGAAAATTTACATTGAGATCTTTTTTTTTTTTTTTTGCAGTTTTTTTTCTGCTCTTTGTAGTTTTTCCGTTTTGTTTTTCCTTTGAATACGCATTTTTGCGACGAAAGATAGAACGAAGAACCAGAAACCGTCAAACCCAACCATGGTGAACTCATTTTCTACAAATTTTGAGGGTTAACTTTCAACTTTTTTAGGATTTACTCCCAACTTTTTACGGTTCACACTCTGATTTTCAGGCTTCACTTTTATCGTTTGCTGGTTTATATCCACAGCTTTTGGAATGTCATACTAAGAATTCAGTTCTCACTCTCAAATTTCTGTGGTTTACTCTCAACTTTTGGAAGTCCATATACCCAAAACTCGACGATTACTCTCAATTTGTGACAGTTTACTCTCAAAACTCGACGTTCGTCTTCGAGCTTCGTGAGTTTCCCTTCAACCTTTGACGGTTCACCCTGAAGTCCAAAATTTTCCTTCAACTTTTGGGAGTTAACTCTCAACTTTGGCCGATTCACTCTCATTTTTTTTACATATCTTTTTTTTTTTGTTTTTTTGTTTTTTTTGAAATTTTGACGCTGGCCCATCGTGGTCAGCCAACTTACCTGCATGTTATATACACATACATCTGGCCAAAATATACCTGAGAATTCTATGTACCTGCTATATAGAGCAAGTAACCTTTGCTTTGCTTGTCCGCATCCCTCTAGCCATTCTGGAGGACAGAAACCCAATTTAGAATGCGGTCGACTAATCCGATCCTCGCCGTACTATCAGAGCTAGTCGATGGTAGGTCTAGGTAGGTAGGAAGGTACCTACTAGAGGCTGATCTCACTTGAAACCGGACACACAAAACCGAGCTTGGTTGAATGCAGCTTGGTAATCGGTCCACGACACACACGGTTATATAGGAATTTAGAAGAAAGGGAGTAAAACGAGAGAACCAGAGAGGCGCGAACCAGAAAATAATTATTTTTAATCCTTCGAATTAATTCCATTCCCGTAATGAGTTACCGCCACAATTCTCTCTCGGATTGGTGAAAAAAAAAAAAAAAAAATTAGCGAAATCGAGAGTAGAAAAAAAAAGAATTATCATCATCATCAGCCATTCGGCAAAAACTCTTTTTTCCGTTTCTGTCTTCTGTCATCTTTCCTCTCTCTTCTCTCTCAATAAAAATTACATTTTTTCGACATTACTCCAAAAATCGTTCGATTATCCTGTACAATCAAAAAAAAAAAATAGAAAAAAAAACCGTAGGAAATTTATTGCAGTTCATTTTTTTATTCCCAGCGAAAAAACCAATCAATTTTTGTCCACTAGAAACATAAAAAAAAAAAAAAATGGGGAAAAGCTAACGAGCAAATAATTGTCTGATCAAAAATTCCACAAGAGTGAATTTTTGGGAACAAATGAAAAAACAAGTGCAACGTATTTGACGAATGATTTTTTTCATTTTCTTTTTCTTTTTTCACTCTCGCGATTCACTTAGCAGATTAGAACTTTGGGATGCTGCGAGTCTACGGGCTGAATATAACGTCTGGTTCGGAAGCTGGAAAAGGAAAAGAAGTACGAAATATAATGTGATAGAAGAAAGGGGGATGAAAATGCAAAGGTGCGACACCTCGGGGGTGTATCGAAAGTATCTGTACATATAAAATCACATAATTATCAATAACGTACTTTGCAGAAAGTGCTACTTGTACATTATACCTATACATATAACTTTATCCATATACATTTACATATATACATTTATATATTTATCAATGTATTTTCATCCCCCTGCTACGGCAGTCGAGAAATCCTGTAGGTATTTACATTTTTATCAATATTTCATTACATCGTAGTATAATATATACCTACCTTATACGCGGTAACAAACTTTCATCGCCAACTTTTTCCTTCTCCACCGCACAAGTTGGCGTTATTTTATTTCTTGTTGTCGTTGATTTTTTTTTTTTTTTTTTTCGTTTTTTTGGTTGTTTTCTCTCGAATTTTATTCTCCCCTGCATAACCAACACCAACATTTACATGTCTGTATGTATACATATATACATAGACGTGCGTTTATATAATTCGCAAATATACAATGTAGAAGTACGATTTTAATATAGTAGACTATTTTAATTGCGTTAGAAACGCGGATCTACCACGACACTATATTTTCAACCCCCTCTAGAACCACCCCCTCCGGTGGTCTAGGGATTTGAGATATGAGCTAACAGCTGCTCCCAGAACTTATACTCATTCCTAGGAGGATTTTCAAAACCAACCCCCAATTTAAAAACGTGTATATCTCGCGATATTTAGGGGATGAATCATTTTTACGGTTTATAAGGGATTTGCAGAAGGATCCCCTTTTCGAATGGGAAAATAACGAAAAGGATGCTAGGAAAATATGACAAGTACGAAAAATTCAAAAAGGGATGAAAAATTTCCATGTTTTTAAAATCTTTTTTTCTTTTCTAGGTCTAGGGATTTGAGATTAGAGTTAACAAATGCTCCCAGAACTAATATACTAATTCCTATAGGAGGATTTTCAAAACTAACCCCCAATTTGCAAACGTGTATCTCACGATATTTAAGGGATGAATAATTTTTACGGTTTATAAGGGATTTACAGAGAAATCCCGTTTTCGAACAGAAAAAATCCTAGGAAAGTATGAAAAGTGTGAAAAAAAAAATCCAAAAAGGGGTTGAAAAATATCCACGATTTTTGCATTTTTTTTTTTTTTCTTTCTTTTTCTCTCTCTGAACGTATAGTCGAAAATTTGCTTCATGGCTGACTGCAGGACTGCGGTGGTCGCCGGGTTGGCTGGTCGGCTCCTATTTAACTGGCGAAAATTACAATATTCATGTGTTTGATTTTTTGCCCGGAAATCCCCCGACCCCCCACGTATATACATATATATATATATATATATCCTCAGCTGGCTACGGGCACTAAAATATTCCGTAATCTAGCACAAGCTAACAAGACATTACGGGGTTTTATTCCAACGGCCCATTATACTTTCCTGCATCCTGGGTATATACGCTATAGATATATCCATATACCTATACCCCTCGACGAAACTTACGCCTTGTATAAATTACCAAAACCCCTATTATACGCGAAACTCTTCTATATATATTTTATATATATATGTGTATTGGTGCACCGATCCTTTTAACTATATATGTATAGGTCTGTAGATATACAGGATCACCCAAAGAAAACCGCAGCCCAATTTGAAACTTGAATAAAATCTGAACGCGTCAATTGATCTTCGACATTGTTTTGTTTTTTTTTATTTTATTTTTTTGAAACTAGAAGAATGAATCTTTCGATATTTCCACCCCACAAATCAAGAATAATCCTTGGAATTCAGGGGTGATTTCAGGGGTGACCCACGTACCTATAGTGGCTGTCCAAAAATGATCGCTGCAATAAAATGAGAAACGAAAAATCGTTATCGAATCGGTATAATAAGCGACGAGGGGGTTAAAAACATCCCGAAAATCAAGGGATGAATTGTCGAATAAGGGTCGAAATATACATATAGCCCCATGGTTTTATCGCGTAGGAATCATCTCATCATAACATCTGTAAAATTGGTGTACCTACCTATCGAGCTAGGCTAACCCTATACGTTATACAGGACTATATACACGGAATGAAATGACCCCGGGGGGTCGCGCGCGAGGCTCGTCCTAATTACAGTCGCATAATGGACGGGAACAACACAACACCCTACGCGCAATTTGACAATTTAATAATATTCCTAACCCCACCCCACCTCCACCCCCCCCCCCCCTCAACCCCCACTCGAGGGATGTTTCCACCCCCTTCTTCACCCCCGTTGAAAATACCCTCCGACACGTGAGGGAGACTAATTAAATTCAGTGCCGTTCCTCAGAATGTTTATATATATCTACGTATTTGTATATATGTATATATATATGTATATATGTACATATAACATATACACGTAGCTCACGTGCCCGGCCGCAAGCTTCTCTTGCGTTTCTTCGCACATTGCGGTATACGTACATACGTCCCTATATGTATACATATATGTATGTATATGCTACGAATATGGCAGCCGCCGACTATGTAAGCTCGCAAGGTTTAGGTTTAGGTCGGGCCTATTACCCGCATTACACCCTGACCAACGGTCAGTTTCATGGTCCTGTAGTTACTCATATGTATATGGTATATATGTGGAGGTTTGTGTATATGTATATGTGTATATGTGACATTATACATGCCGCAAGCAACTTGTGAAAATAACCGAGCAGAGCTTTATGGTGGGGTCCAGCTGGTGAAAATTGTCTGTTAAGTTGACCGGTGCAGAGGTTCAATTAGCAAAACGTGTTTAATTTAGTCCTGAAAAAAAAACATACAAAAAAACAAAAAAAAAAAACGCAAACTCTGGAGTTTTTGGAGATCCTGATATATAGTCGCTCCAGCTTTTTTGAGATTGCTGGACCTGATCCCACCAGGATGATCGGCGGAGAAATTTTCTCCATTTTTTTTTTTATTTTTTTGTTTTTATTTTTTTATTTTTTGTGTTTCACGTGCGAAGGACGAGGGGATGCTTTCAGAACGAAATTCAACCCTGGGATGTCGCGTCGGATGAACGGTGCTCGAAAATCCTCATCCGCAAATTCGCCGAGAAAAAAAAAAAAAAAAAAAAAATTCGTAGAGGTTCCGCTAATATCTAATAAACCGTTTTCACGAGGCAGCCACTGCAGCTGAAAGTCGACAGACTTTTTTAGTACAGAAATGCAAAATATTCCAGAGTCGATGTTGTAGTACCCGCCCACAATTTTTCCTATGTTTTGCATTGTCGATTTTTATTTTTTCATTTTTTTCCTTCTCCACTCTATTTTATTATTGCTTCTTTTTTTTTTTTTTTGTTTTTTTTTTTGCTTTTCTGTTTTTGAGGAGGGTGAAAAACCGACCCGCAGTGTTGGTTACGTGTACTGGAATTACCGCTACTGACGTTGCTGCGCACGTATCAGGATGCGAAGAGAATAAGACAAAAATTGAGCAACAAAAGAACGAAAAACAAAAAAAAAAACAAAAAAAAATCAAAAAAACTACACGCGTACGGTTTGGGGAAATAAAAATTCCTTCTAGAGGTAAACCAACTGTCTATTATACCGTTGTGGATAATTTAAACAATCGCGTTTTTAGCCAGGGAGAGGTTGAAAATCTACGTAATGTTTTTTCGAATTTGAATGAAATTCGTAATCTTTGATGACGCGTGAGCGAAGTAATTTGGAAAACATGACATTCGTCAACCCTCCCTGGTCACCTGGCGTCTTAGAAATCACCAAATCCCACACTCTGGAATAGATGGGAAATTTTTAGGATGAAAAATTGAAAAATTTGAAAAAATGCAATACCGACTATAAAACATAAGAAGTATCGAATTTCAGATCGATACAGCGTATTATAGTTAATCAAATTCTACTATCTGTTTTTCCGTTCTAAAACATCACCGAAGCGATCGTTTCGAACAATAAAGCGAAAAGAAGGGGGAAAGGATCAGCTAGAAAAAGTGAAAAAAGGAAAGCCAAAAAAAAAAATGAATAAAAAAATTTAAAAAAAAACGGAGAAAATATCACCGCAGAAGAGCAATAGATGTTTTCGCAAGTGAACTCGCGCCCAGGGGTTTATATTCGCTTAGGAAATGGGGCGAAAGAGGGTGCAACGGTGACGGTGACGGCCAGGCTGATGGGGGTTGTAATTTATTTTTCCTCACGTTCCTCCGCTTCGCCACAATTTTGCTGCTCCTGCTCCTGCTGGTGCTGGTGCTGCTGCTGCTGCACAAGCCGGTAAATAAATACAAACCCTTTTTATTTCCTGGGGGAAGGGTTGAAGGTTCGGAGGGGGTGGATGGCTCGATCTCTGTCTGCCACTTCGAGGGATGATGGCACCCAGTTGTCATTTCATAAATTGCGAATAGAGGCATCCATAAAAATATACATACGTATGTATATATATAGGCCCTATGATAATGATCACCACAGAATTGCTAAAATCAGAAGCGGAGGGAATTCAGCAGTGCAATTAAGGGTTGACGAGTCAAAGGTTTGGACTTGGGGTGGAAAGGGGCGAGAACTTAAACGGCGCAGAAATTTAAAAACGTTCTGGAAACCGCGAAATCCGAAAACTGATAAGCAAATAATCTCGAAGGGGTCGGAAAATACAGACACATATTTATTTATATTTTACATATATTTATATCATGAGCATTTCTTGAAACTTGACAGCCTGAGCGTCTGACGTACTGAGCATAAGTCCAATAATTTAATTCCATAGGTAAATTGCGAGATCGTCAGCTTTGTCAATCGAGATTCTAACCTAAAAATCTCGTATTGACGAGGTAGCCGCTAGAAATTGAGTTTGACAGGTTAAACTCGGGGTGGCCAGCCTGCGCGAGTTGATTCATAAACTTGCGCATGCGCACTCGGTCGTTCAGAATGTTAAGTTTATCGGCGGCTATCACGAAAGTCGTTTGAATAACCGGCCATCTCAAGTTTTACTCGAAAAATTGGCTATTTCAAATTTTGCTTGAATAACCGGCTATCTCGGCGAACGACTCTGAAATCACTCTGTAGCGCTATTGACTTGCCACGCAACTACAGAGCGATTTCAAAATCGCTCGCTCGATAGCCGGTTATTCGAGCAAAATTAAATATAGCCTGCTTTTCTACACAGCCCTCGATATATGTTCATATAGTAAATACATATAGCATTCTTCGCACATAGTAAAAATTTACTTCCCCGCTGAAGCAAATCACACGCAAAAAAAAAAAAAAGAAATCAATCTGGTTTTGATGATACCGTAAAATAAAGTAAGGTCGTTTGCCTTCGACCATATACAGTCTGTCTTATAAGTCACAGGATTGAAAATTGTCTTTGGAAAAATTTCGGCACGCGTTCACCTTCGATACTGATACTATACATATACATTCGCGAAATCTCAAGGGGGTTGTTTTTACCTCTACTCAAGGGAATATCTAGAATCGTGGCGAATCTCGGGTTTGGGTTAGTCTTGCGGGGTGGTATACCAAGGATGAGTGGGTAGTTCTCCGAAGGTCTGAGAAATCTCGAGTAAATAATGTGAAACATTTTAGGGGGTTTTCGCCAAGGGATGATGGGGGGTAGAGGGGGGCAAGGATCGGACAAGGGCGCAAGGAAAGCTACACCTTCGCCGTTTTCGTCCATACATATATATACATATATACACATTTGTATGTATATATATATATACCTACTTATGTATAATATATGTATAGACACGCATATAAGTAGAAGCGTGCTGTTTGAGTATTTATGCGAAGCATCAGCATATTAAATTGCTTCGCGTTAAAACTGACTCTGCCTTGCCTGCTTGCCTGCCTGCCTGGCTGGCTTGGTTGCTTGCTAGCTTGCTGGCTTGCTGGCTGGGTGGCTAGCTGCTCCTAAAACGGCAGAAAGCTTTTACACAATATTAAATTTTCGTATAGCCCCCCCGAGTAGCTATACCTACCAACCTGCTTAACCATCCCTCAACCCACCCCTTCGTCCTTCTCATCCTTGGACTTATCCACATCCACGCACGTCTACCTATGCCTAATACGAGCCATTTACCATCCTTACTATGTATACATAAGTATATGAATATACATGTATATATTTATAGATGAAATAGAATTACGGAAGGGATCCGCTCGTCGTAGACGTTGATTCGCGCGTATTATGGCTATAGTACAGGGTGTGCCACAAGGAACTCCGAGAATAGGAGGAGCCTGATCACCGAATAAGCCCCACCCTCTAACCAATATGACTAGCAGGTTATGACAATAGGAACTTTGTGAACATAACATGAGAACCATAGGATCAGGCATCTCTATACGCAGTCGACTCAATGTTTGGATCAAACAAGAAGGCTGAGTTAGTTCGAACAATATTTACATTCAAAATAGAAACGATCACTATAGAGAACTTAGCCTTGTTTTTTATCATTATTTTTTTACCTTGGTTCTAATGTTATGCTCATATATAGTTCCTATTGTCATTGTTTATTTGCTATTCGTTTGATTTTGGTCAAAGGGGTGAGCTTATTCGGTAATCAGGCTCCTCCCATTCTCGGAATTTCTCGCTTGAATCACCCTGTATATATGTGTAAATCTAGATAAATCTATATGTACGCGTACCTTACAGATATGTACACGTATGATAGGATGAAACTGCACAAGGTAGAAATTAACAAGATGTAGGTGTAGGTATACATATACATATATGACTGTACGTATAGGTTATAGGCTAGGTGGTATAAGTAAGGTATAGGGCAGGTACGGTCAGGTCGTCGGTAACTTTGTTTACGCGCCGTTTCTGATTCGATTTGGAACGATGCAGGAAAACCGAACGGCACAACTAGAACCGGGCAAACTCAACTCACCTTGATATATACAGGTAATCTAGTTTTCGCCCTCCCTTGTCCCATCCACCTATCCGTATACCCCATCCCAACCCTTGCCATCGACGTATGCGTTATACTCTACAAATTAGATTTGCCACCATTTTTTTTCCCCTATTTTTTTCATTTTTTTTTTTTCCAAATGTCTGTTCTCTTATATCATTGGTTGGTCAATTTTTCGGACAGTTTTCCGGCTCAACGACAACCTGGGTGTGTATATCAAGAGTTATCTCATTGAAAGTATTTAGAAAATGATCCATTTATTCGATATCAACATTTGAGTTGCGTTTGAAATTTCGCGCCATTCCGTCGCGCCACCGTCGCTTAATGGCCACCTCACCTCGCCTAGCGCGGCCTAACCTATAAAACTCTACTCTGACATGTTTCGCGCCTCACGGACGTTCAACTGATCGAAAGCGTTCAAAGATCACGTGATCGATTTGTAGAAAAGCGGTGGTAGATTTGAAATTTGAAATCGATTGTAACCAAAGTATATATAAAGTTCTTGTGAAAAACCGAAATTTCTGCTATACAGACGCTTCGAAATAAAAATCCGTAAATAAAATTTCTATTTGCTGGCGATTTTGGTTGTTTATTTAAAACAAAACGAGGGAGGGGGGGGGGGGGGGGAGGATTCGTTTTTGAGTTCAAGAGGAGCAAACGTTTTCATGGTGAGAACGCGTAGAACGTATAAACGCTTTTGATTACGTGAAGTGTGATAGCTGCAGGGGTAGAAACGCTCATTGGGTGGTATGTTTATGGAAAAGGGTGGAAAAAGTATCGATCTTTTATTTTACAGAGTACTTTATGCAGGCTCCTATCTACTAACATGCATACCTAACCTAACCTATACAGATACATCCACGTATTATACGTATCCGGTTCGCCGCAGTTTCTGCGGTCTTTGGATATGAGTATATAAGTATATACCCAACCCCCTTGTATAGGTATGTGGGTATCGCACTTGCAAACGACTGCGGCAATGCAATAGCCGCCCGGTACGGTTATAGCATTAACGGAGTACAGTCAGATGCAAGAAACTCGATTTAGCATGGAGCAAAATTTCAAAAAATGAACCATACATACGTAGGAAATATTTAGGGATGGGAGAAAAAAATCGGAAATCAATAAATTGGATAGAAATAATCTTTACAGGATTTATTCTCCAAGGGGATGAAAATTCTTTCGTCCATTTGGCGGATATTCAATAGCTGAAAACTGAACGCGATTTTGAAAAAAAAAGTTGGAGGCTCTTTGTTTTGAATATTGGTTGCAACTTTCTTGGACAAGAAATGAAACCCTTGTTTGCAACCCTTGCCGTTTGGCAACATTCCGCCAGCTGAAAATTAGTCGCAATTTCAATTGAGGGGGTGAAAATTCTTTTTGCAATTAGTTTTCCGCGATATTAGCTGCGATTTTCCCGGCTGCAGGGAATAGCAGATGAAATTTCTTAGGATTTACCATTCGGAAAATCTCGCAACTGAGAATCGATTGGAATTCCGAAGAAAGGGATGAAACCCTTTCTCGCCATTCGGTGATTATTTCTACTCAATACATTCAAGGAGTGATACAGAAATTCTGTCCAAAATTGTTTCCAGATTTTCTGGAATACGATCAAGATCCTAAAATTCTACTTTTCTGGACTGTTTTGGCTGATGTTCAAAAAAATTTCCCAGAGAGAGTAGAAAAATTCTTTTTCCGCCGTATCATTCCCTGCGAAAGACAAAAAAAAAACAAAAAAAAAACACAATTTACCCGCAATAGTTATACAGGCACATTATAAAGTCCAGGATAAAAATTCCTTTGGTCAAAAATTGGTTGCAATTGTTCAACGTGATAAAACAGGGGGTTGAAATTCTTTCGGTTTCTAAATTACAACGCATAAAATACCAGTAGATGCCTATGTTGTACGTACTACAAACTAGGGGATGAAAAATTCTTCAGGTTCTTCTGAATCCTACGTAAGTTTTTTATTTCCCTTTGTTTTATTTTTATTTCCTTTCTTTCATTTGGCAGGGGGGGGGGGTGTATTTTACGGGGGTTTTAATTACGTGGTGCAAAACCTTTTGCGGTATTTGCGGTAGGTAAGCAGGTCGTAGGTGCCTGCAACCTACTGTGTGTGGAAATTTCGGGAAAAAGGTAGTATAATAATACGAGGCGTTTCACACAAGGCATGAGTACATACATGTATATATATATGTATGTACACCTTTACTTTACCTAGAGCCAAGCTACTCGGTTGAAATTAGTTACCCTAGTGTAATAAGCCGCGACCCCCTCTGCCCCCCCCAACGAAAACCCGGCAAACCCCCGAGGAGCGTCGTTACCTGTGACATAGTTTGCCAAACATTCCGAAATAGTTTTGCCAACAATTTTGCGCAGTATTTTGCCTTTACACCGCAGACTAAAACGGATCTAACCCCCCCCTGCACCCCTTACCTCGAATCTGGGGGACACTTTCTGGATAAAGAATACCAAATCACCGGATCCTAGAGACATTTTAACACCGACACGCTGCTGCCCCAAAATTCTAGGATCTCAATTTTCTATTTTTTTGCCAAAAAGTGGATGGATCGCTTAATTCACTCACTTCCATTTTGAGATTCTGAAATTTCGTCCACTGGACTTTCCATCATCTTCGATTCGTTTTTATTTTGTTTTGTTTTTTCAGTTTTTCTCTCCTGTTTAATTTATACGTTACGGTTTTCTCCAGCCAAACAAGTCGCTCATCTAGATGAGCCACTGCAGTTTTTCATCGTCACGTCACAACCTACAATCCTGTGAAATTTCGAATTTTTCCGTCTAGCCATTTTCCAGAAAACACCAGACGGATCATAACGTATGTTCAGAATCAAGTTGGGCGCCGAATGAAGAATCGAAAGGTCAGAAATTTTCCGATCAATTAAAAAATGGTTATTTTTCACTCGGCTAGTTCGGATCTAAAGGATCTTGTACACGTTGTTACTGCTTACCTATCCCTTAAGTTACGTCCCTAGTTGGGTTGGCTTAAGGACTTACGACCATGAGAGTGGCAGTTGGTTACAAAAGATAAAGTCCTGATGGTAGGACGAGCAAGCACAGGTCGCGAGGAACCCCACCGAAAGGATCGAGCCTGGAAAAACGGCTATACTGGAGAGTCCAGTTCAGTTCAGTCCAGTCCAGTCCTCGTATCCTTGGTTTGGCATGGTTTGGTTTGGTATGGTCACTACCACACTCCGGTCAAATGAGATTGTGATCCAATTAAAAGTCCTGGCCGGAGGATGAGAATGAGGATGAGGATGAGGATGGGGAGAAGAAGGAGGATAGAGGATAGGAGGATGGATTGGGGGGATCGAGTGAAACCTTGCGCTACATGAACCACCACTACTACCATCCCAGAATCCAACGTAGATTTGTTCTCTGTCGGGGGTCAGAAACCGTCCAGTAAATCCGGGTGAGGTCAAGATGGCCGAACTACGTGCCAGACTCAAAAATTCACTTCTTCCTTCACGCCCAGCACCCCCCCCCTAAAAAAAAAAAAAAATAAATAAAAAACCGATCAATTGCGTGTGGAATAGATACTTTGGCAATATCCGTATCCATCACGTATGTATACCCCCTTCCACGTACGATTTCGGATTTTGACTGTACCTTTTCATGAATTTCATTTCTCCGGTAGGGAATCAATTTTTCATAACCAATCGTACGAGATTGGATCTCAACGGTCGATACCATCCCGTGATTAGTCAAATAAATCAATGTTTTTCAAATAAGGATGCAAAGTGGCCGCTTATCTAACCGCGATTTGAAAAAAGCTCCAGCGTTTGCGTTTTTTGATCATGTTTTTGTTCCTTATTTTTTGTTTTGACCGCGTGATTTGAAACGTGGTCGATTTCTCTCACCCGAATATATATCGAGATCGGGAAACTCGATTTTTAAATAGATATTACAGGAAAATATACGCTTCTCTACATTTTCTACAGGTTAAATTAGTATGTTACTCCAATTTGGTACCGGAAAACTCGATTTCCTTATACTTTTTATCGGAATAGTTTGAGTTTTGCATGAATTTTACTGGGAAATCTCAAGTTTTTAGCACGAAAGTTGCATTCGTTGAACTCGCCTGCTGGATGAAATCGATTTCCCCAAATTTTCTACGTGAAAAACTCGATTTTTCCGTATTTTATACAGCGAAAGTAAAATTTGATCCTGTGTTCTGCATCAGAATTTGATTAAGTTTGAATTTCTTTCCAGAAAATAGCGATTTTCCAAAATTTTCTACCGGAAAAGCTCAATTTTCCGGAATTTTCTATCGTAAAAGCTCGATTTTCCGGAATTTTCTATCGTCAAAGCTCGATTTTCCGGAATTTTCTATCAGAAAAGCTTGATTTTCCCAAATTGTCTGTACCTACCCAGAAGGTTTGAATTCCGGATATTTCCCGGAGGAAAAGTTGAATTCGTTGGTATTTTCAACGATAAACAGGCGCAGAGATATTATGACAATAAATGAATGGAAGTCAATTTCTAACGAAGCGGAGGAAAAATAAAACAAACTAAAAGAGCCGCGCCCGTAAAATGAAAACTAAACTAGTTTTCCCGGAGCCGCACGTGTGCGCGCGGATATGAAAGTGCGGTTCTGAAAATACACACGAGTCTCGATCTCTATTCGACTCCGAAGCTTCCACACCGCGATGAAATATTGCGAAAAATATTTCCAGCCATTCGCAAGGCGCCCCGGGCTCCAGCCAGGGCCGTATGCATCCGGAAAAAACCCTGGCTGACGTCAAATTCTGTTCACACTAAATTTATGGATATGGAAAAAAATCTCGCGTCTTATCGGAAAAATTCCTTCCTGAGATCCAAAATACAGAAAATTTTCAAATATGAATATAAGTGATTGATTTTTCTTGTTTCTTTTCTTTCCCATCTTTCGAATCAGAAATTTTTGTTCAATTGTGAAAAAAGCGCCTCATTTTTCTCCGTGAAAAAATTATCCCAGGGTGACTTGACGCCCAGACTTTTCTCGGGGCTGTTGCAAGCTCTTCAGTACATTGCAAGCCCAGGACTAGGACCAGGACCAAGAGCACGAGAGCTGGTTTCAATTTTGAATCTACTTCGGATCGATCGATCGAGCTTTTCCGTATACCCTATATAAACCTATACCCTATATAAACGCGACGTCGATTTTGTATTGCAACGAAAGTGCAACTCGGCTGCGGTACGGTTTGCCTCCTCGCAGTAACTCTCGTTCTGCAAAGTTGCTAGAAATTGTGAAAATTCGCGGTTTTCTTTTTTTCCTTTCAATTACCGATTCCGAGAATGACTGGCAAATTTGCGAAGATTATCGAACCTGAAACGATGATCGGATAATTACTAGAGATTCGTGCAAAAGTTTGTGAAATAACAGGAATTCGGGAATTATTGGCAACAATTGGCAAAGAAGATAAAAAGGGAATGAATTGCAAATACTTTTAGACGAATTAATGAGGGGTGAGTATTTAGGGATACGAAATGAATAATGAAGATAATTTTTTAATTTAGGTAGAGATATTTTTGATATGGGTAACCAGGGCCGGAGTAACCGGGGCCCCGACTTTTGTCTGATGATTAAAATCGTCTTAAAAAAAAAGTTGAGGTGTGAATAATAGATAATCCGGCAAATTTGCACGCTCTTCTGCAAATATATCTGAAAGTTCATGAGAAATTCAAGCTTCGAGTTCTCCCGGCTGCACCAGCCGACCGGAGCTTACGTCATCAGCGAAACTCTCGTTGGAAATAAACAAAACTATAAAGCTCGTGGCTCGGATTACTTCCCCTCAAACTCCCACCCTTCATCCTTCCCATTCTCTCCTGTTTCTTTATTTCCTTTCCACTTCCTTTCACTATTTCTTCCTTTTTTCCTTTCTTTTTTTCTTTCTTCCTTTCTTTCTGGACCAAGTTTCTTTCCCCTTCAATCTCTCCATCGCTCTGTACGTATCTCGGCGTACTCCTGGACCCGTAATACCTAAGTACCTACGTACGTACACAGGGAAACGTAGAGGTTATGGGCACCGAGGCTCGCCACCCACCGCAAACTCCACGCCGCACCGTGGTTGCTTTTTATTTACTCTATTCCACCCCTTGTTTACTCGAGGGCTCTCGCCCCCCAACCCCCGATCCTCAACCCTCAACCTCCGATCCCCCCGATAGCCGGGGAATCCCCGGCGTCCCGGCGTCCCGACGCCCGACGCCGGGTCGTTTTTCACCCCCGAAACGCAGCTACGAACTGACCCGCTACCGCGGGAGAGAATTAGAGAATGATTGAGACCTACGGTGAAAAATCCTCTCAGTCTAAACCCGATTTTCACTCATTTATCTGAACAATTTTCTTTTATTTTTTTTTTTCTCCTGGATTGACTTCGTTCACGACTTTAAGGAAAAACCGACGCCATTTGCAGAACAAACCGAAATTTTTGTAAGTCGAGTTTTGGCCAGATCGCATTGACTCAAGAATAGGCTAGAGTAGCGTCAATTTGACCGGAAAATTTTGATTTTCGCTAGTTTTTTACCCGCAAATTCTTCTGCGGAATATTTTTATCCGGAAAAAACTCGTTTTGGGTTTTTTTTTTTTGTTCTCCATCGGAAATATTCAATCACTCTGTGGAAAAGCTCGAATTTTCTTTTTTCTCCTTACCAACAAAGTGTAGTTTTCTCCTATTTTCTATCCGTACAAAGGTCTCTCGAATTTTCCATCCCGGGAAAGTTCAGATTCGTTATATCTCAATTAGGACAGATCAATGTTCTTCAATTTTCTAAGGCCAAAGTTAAGATTTTTCCAGGAAACTCTCAACCTCGTCTTATCTTCTAGCGAGAAATTGTCTTTATCTATTATTTTCCTGCAGGGAGGATCTATTCTCTGAAACGGTTCACTGGAAAAGCCTGACTTTCCCAAATTATTTCAGGAAAAATTCGATTTTTTTGAACTCTTGAAGACTCTTGAACACAAGCTTTCGTTTAATTAATCAGATTCGATCAACTCAAAAAATAGTTTATCACTCAGAAAAAAAAGAAAATTTCGCACGAATTTTCTCCAATCGATCTTACCTTAAGAACAGATCGACGGATTTTCACAAATATTTCTTCCAATAATTCACTGGGTTTTATCCGATTTATATTCGACCGAATCTTCCAATCAGTTAATTGGGTAGTTTTCAGGATAAAAGAAACAGTTTTTCTTTTCCCTCCGCGCTGATATTTCTCAAAGCTTAGCATCCACCGGTTTTTTTATTTTTGTATTTATTGATCACTGATAGTGAGAGTGGACTAAGGCCTTCCGAATGTTCAAAATTCCAGACACTGAATCCAACATAGTGGACTGAAATTTTCCAAACATGTTTTCAATCGTTCAAAAATTGATACAAGTATCTACGGATTTCTGATCGATGGAGATAAATGCATGATTGCGGTATTCGAGTGATAAAAAACCAAATTAACAATTAGGGATCCAGAAAGCAAAGGAAAATAACCAACTATGAATAAACTTCTACAAGTTTTCATTTTCGAAGTAGAATATATCCCTCGGTGTCGAAATTTTCAACGGGATACGTCTACTTAGTGCGGGATCAGGACGAGTCGCATAGGGACACGGTGACAGCGGTGGGATAAGAAAAGCGAGGCGCGTTGAAAATTAACGGGCCAGTTGGCGAGCCGAAGGGTCGGGTAAACGAGTTGTCACTCTGACGTGGCAGGGTCGCCAACGAGTGGCCAAATGTAATTTAAAGAAGAAACCAACTTCACTTCCACCTTCCTCAATCTTTTCCCTCTTTCTTTTTCTTTTTCTTTTTTTCTTTCTTTTTCTTACCCTTCATTTTCTCTGCTTATTTCCTCTACTTCGGTCTTCTTCTTCTTCTCCTTCTTCTTCTTGTTTTTCTTCTATACGTCGTCGCCGCTACGGTCGCATCTCGTCTCTGGGAAGAAAAAGGAGAAAGAAAAAAAAAAAAAGAGAAAACGAGGAAGTAGAAGAAGAAGAAGAAGAAGAAGAAGAAGAAGCTAGCGCGAAGGGTTGAAGGAAAAGTTCCAACGGTTTACAATTCCGCCCGCATACGCCACCCCGGCTCCTCGTACCGTCTTATTTGACTTCGCGAGGCTTCCGCAAGGGCGATGCTCTATTCGCCGCTCGTTGGCTCGTACAATTTTATTTCCACAGATCCAGAGCCAGAACTAGAAAGAGAGAAAGAGAGCTGGTCCTTATATATCCCGTTAAACCTCCCCTAGCTCGCCGCAGTTCCTTGCCCTTCTTTTTTTTTTTTTTTTCTTTACCCCCCAACTCCTTAATTCCGAGCGGCCTTAGTCTTCAGAAGCGATTATCATCGTCTCAAAAAGAGGAAAGGAACAGCTTGAAGAAAAAAAAAACAACAAAAAGACAAAAAACAAAAGGAGAAAAAAAAACAAACAAAAAATTCAAAAACACAAGGGTCAAATTCTACCCCTGCGAACTAAACAGTAGGTGGATTATCCAAGGCCTCCAGAGTTGATATACGATGTAAATAATGCGAAGGGATGTTTCACCCCCATGGCTTATGATATTCTCGGCTTTATGTGAATCTGTATATATGTATACGTATATTGTATACGTATTTACAAGTGCTAGGGGTTCATTCTTATTAATAATATTCAGTAAAGACCGTTCAACTGTTCTCACCTCTTTGCTGTATATATATATACATAGGTATACCTACCCCTTGTGTTCAGCTCTCCGTAAATGTATGGGTGATTAATTGCCTAGTATAGCCATGCTTGGTAGAACGCAAGAGATAAATTAATCGCGCGAGCTTATCCCTCGCGAAAATTCACACTTCAATGAATTTCCACTCATTTTGAAAGAAAAAAATTTTTTTATTCATTTCCCAGTTTTTCGTAATTTTTTTATACGAAATTCGCATTCCCCCCCCCCCCCCCCCCCCCCACAGTGAAAACTGTAAATTCTTCTAGTTTTCCGAAGCTTTTTATTATTCTGAAACGTATATAGTTTTTCCGGAAGAAATTTTGAAAAAATTTTTATTCTCGCTACGATTTTTCGTTATTTATTAAATTCTGTTTTCTGGCTTCTTGTCGAATATACTTATCATAACGTTATAATATTTTTCCAGAATCGAGTGAGTGACGGGGACTCGTGTAGCCTGTAAATTAAAATTAACGATCCAATAAAAATTAACTGATTAGCTCGAAGCACGCGAGGTTTTAGCTGGCGAGGGGTGGATATAAGTTTTTCGGCTTTAGGTATGTATATAAGTATAAATGTATATATATACCTATAGGGTTTAAGGGGTTCGGACCCTTACTCGTTTCTCAGTAAATACATACATATACAAGGTGTCTATATTATGCGGTACCGCAAGACACGCGAAAATTTTATGTATTTGAAACTGACCAGTGACGTATGTATCTACCTCGTTTTCAAATTGAAATTTATCACCCCCGGTTGTATATAGCTATACATATATACATAGCTTTTTAGGTGTATATTATAAGCGTGTAGATCGCAGCAGTGGCCTCAGGCTTACGGCACGAATTTGGTAGCGATCTATACTTGTAGATCCGGACTGATTTCGTTGGGGTAAAATGAAACGTGGTCAAAAGTCGATTATTCACTTCCACAAAGTCCATTTACACAACGTTGTTATACATCCTTTCGATTCGAAACACACTTCGTATAATGTGAAGAAATCTTCCAAAAACCATCCCCTAAATGGTAAAAGTGATTTTCGCAGTCTTTCGACGATTATATTTAATCGAATTATCTGCAAGAAGTAGAATATTCAATTGTAACAAGGAATCAGGGTCAGGAATAAGGGTGAATAGAAATTAGGGGGTGAAAGGGTAAAGAATTGGGGGTGGATTTCGTAGAAAATCAGACAGAAATAACATCGACAAAATATAAGCCATAAACAGCGTAGAACATCAAACACACTTTTGTACACGATTTTCGAGGAATAAGCGAATATTGCACAAAAGCAAACAAACACCTTCATCCCTCTGCCTGATCTGAACACAAACGGGTTTTGTTCCTTGGTATAAGGGATGAAAGGGGGTCAGTCCAGTTCAAACTTTTTTTCTATACATATAATGAAATTAGACTTTTACTATAATAAGTTTTATTATTATTATTATTATTATTATTATACTTCGAAATTTCTAGAAAATTGCTGAAAGCTGCGTTTTCCAACCCCTTCAGAATTCGCTTCATCCCTTACGCGTATAAATCCAGGCAAACCACCCATCTGCGTATCTACCATCGTCTGTCCCCCTTTCTCTCTCTATCTATCTCTCGCTTGCACTTCGGTGGGGTTCTTCGGGAAATTATCTTGTAGAATGGGACGAGGGTGGCAGACTAGTAGTTTTACCCCCTGTTTGGTCGGCCACTGGAACATCGTGGTACACCCGATTTGTGGGCTGCGGAAGCCGCACGAGCGAATTTCTACCATGAGAAAGGTACAACGTTACCATGGAAAACAACCATTAACACACAACGCATATACAAAACACCCCCTCGATCAAATCAAATTTGAATCTCGTGGCTTTCGAGATGAATTTGAAAAATATTTAGTAAAAACCCCGGGGCTCATATCTGGATTCTAAACCCCGCTGCAAAGACATGAAATTTTCCAATTTGCGAAACGCAGAAAATTTTTAGCAAACTTTTTTGTTTCCTGAACATTTTCTAGAGCTTGAATGATCTGCTTCCTGGATATTTGGATCACTGGATCTTTGGATCTGAAAAATCCGGAGAATCAGATCGTTCAACATCTCGGAAGATTTCAAGCGAAACCTGCGACCGTAGGATTGACAAATCTGTTCAAAAATTCGTTCGGATGAAATTTGAGAATCCCAATCAACCCCTAAATAAAAAATTTTCTTTCCAATCTTTTGCTTCGGTTTAAATTCGTCTAATTAAAAATTCGAAACATAAAAAAAAAAATGGTGTTTCTGAGATAGCTCAAATGATAACTTGAAGAAACGAAAAATCGCAAACGAAGGATTCACAAAAATTTGAGCCGGGGTCTGTCGTGATGAAAAGAGTTTTTGAAATTTTCGAAAAACTGATATTCCGATTTTCTTGTGATGAAGAAATTTTCATCACTCATTCATTTCATGCGGTTTTTTTTTAATGAATTTGAACACAGCAAAAAGTTTGTAATCTTCCGTCAATTTTGACATCGTTTGCGTTTTTGTTTTTGGATCTCCTTACTTCCCTCTGCTATTTCACAGTTTTTGTAGAACTCTTTGGATAATTTTCGATCGTTGTGAAATGTCGTTGTGAACTTCCTCATCGAACTTTTTGTTTCTCTCTATCTATTTGAAAAATCGGTATGAAAAATAGAGGAGAAAATAGAATTTGACCATTTATTTCGTTATATCTAAAATTATATTTCACAGCAATTAAAAAACTGAAAAATGAAAATTTTTCGTGAAATCTCACCCGTTTCATTGTACGTATACATTTTTTCCCGTATTCATATTAATTTATTTCCCTCCTTATTTTCAATTTTTCTTTGATTTTCTTATTTTCGTCTTTCAGACAGAAATACGTAGAGATTTTTCACGTTCCCCACAATCCCAGCCGGCCGTTTCACGCCTATTTCTCATCCTCCCTTATTTCTTACCGCATTCTAATTTCCATTCTGCTACGCCGCACCGGATCGTAACTGATTGAAGACGCGGTAAAAATATTGTGACTCCTCCCGCCTAAATCTGTAGCATTTATTTTCCAATTTTTAGCTTGAAAAAGAGACAGAACAAAATAAAAAAATAAAATAACAGCAAAAGCGAAAGAAAAAATCAAAGAATCAAGAAATCAGAAGATCTGATTATACGGACTATCGATGCTTATAGATCCATAATTCAAATTTCAACTCTGAATTTTATTTGTCTGCAGAATCCGATGCAAGCTGGGAAGAATGGTGGACCTACGATGGAATTTCAGGTAAATATGAACCGCCATCATTCGTCAATGGGTTTAATTAGAGTATAATAGTAATTTTTAATTATAATAATAATAAACGATTACTAATCGACTGACTGACTAATTGATGGGCGATATTACGGATATACGTACGTGTGAATCGATGAATAATTTCTCAGATTATAATTGATGAAACGATAACATCTTTGTCAAAAAATTGCCCATAGAATCAAAGATAATCTTACAATCATCGAGTTAATCAGAGGACTAATTTATTTATAAAGTACCTAACTAATTCATTCATTTTGTTTTGTTTTTTTTTTTTAATTGTGCGAATGATCATCATATTATAATAACAGTAATAATCAACCCTCCTGAGTCGAGAAGGGGGCAGTTTAATTCCTCGGCGCGCGTGGTACATTGTGAAAAGAAAACGAAAAAGGGGGTTGAAACGGCAGTAAAGGCAAAAAATAAAATAAAAATAAAGAAAAGAAAAGAAAAAAATTGAGAAAACCCAGGGTATGAAATATTAAATATGGTTTTAGGCCAAGGGTGGGGGTAAGAGGGTCGAAGAATCCCACCCTTAGTATTCTTCCTTCAACAGGACGGGAAACCGTCTTAATTTTCTTAATTTAAACTTACGAGCCCATCATCGCGTAGCACCTGTATTATACACATACATACATACTATATAATACATACAGATACATACCTAGATATATACGTACACACATTTATACATGCCAGAGAAATTTTAATCTCAGATTTTTCCCACTTTTTTTCGTAGTTTTTCCGGTTGGTTTTCATTTTTTTTTTTTTTTTTTCCTCTACTTTTTTTCTGAATTTCTTTTTGTTTTTGGAGGGGGGGGGGGGGGGGGTGGTTTCTTTGGTTTATTAAAAATAAGCTCAGTCTCGCTGCAGATTTAGTACCTCCAGATGCTGCCCCTAAACCCCTCGCCTTCAACCCCCTAACCCTCTAAACTTATACTTGTCTGTTAAAAGTTGAATATAGTGTATATTTATTCATATATGTATGTATCTGTACATAGGCATATAGTATATGTATATATATGTGTGTGTGTAATAAATAGACGCCGGAAACGTCCTTCGTTTCATTGTAATTAGCTTTTTTATTCCATTATATTTTCTTACATGCGGCTTTGGGGGTGCCCCGTTTTGCCCTAGATTTTAATTACCGCATAGGTATAAGAGCTGAACGCGTGTTCTTTTTCTTACCGTTTGTATGCATCGGGGTCGCTCGATTCGGAAGAAAATCCATTTCTGAATACATTATCTGTATAATACCTATGTGATAATAAAAATATATAATTGTGTGAAAATATTGCGAGGGTGGAGGGAATAGAAATTAGATAGAAATTCCAAAAATCATAAACTCTCGATTTAATATGTCGCTCAATTTTTTTTACCTACTTCGCGATTTTCCTACAAGAGGAAAAAATATATATTTTAGACAAAACTCTTTCAGGGTTTGCAAAAGCGATGCCGGAAAATGTAAAAAAAAAAAAAAAAAAAAAAAAAAAGAAAGAAAAACAAAAAAAGGCCATCCTCGAATTCTTCCCGAGGTCCAGCGAGTCTTAGAAAAATAAACTTGAACGAATTTAGACTTTTTAAATCAGGGGGATGATTTTTGTTTTTGTTTTACCGGAAATCAAGAGGGGAAGTTCGATTTTGAGTTAAAAAATAGGTGAAGATTTTTTTTTTTTTTTTTTTTTTTATCTTCTTTTATTCCCAAGGTTCGTTTACGGGGAAAATCGAGATGCAGAAATATAGGAATCGATTGAAGTGGAGTAAAAGCTGGAAGTCGTTGGAAGTGACGGGGTGCAGGAGAATATAAGGGAGGCTCTTATGGGGAGGCAGAGTTGTATTCAGAATTCATCGGGGGGAAGCGAGGGGTGTGTTCGGTGATAAAGGTGCAAAGCGAGCGAACAGAGCGAACAGAGCGAACAGAAACCGTGCGGAGAAACTGAATTTGCATGTTTATTTCACCTCTTTAATTCTCTGTCGAGGAATGAAATCACGAAAGAGATCTCCGGGACCTCCCGCGGCATCCATATGCATGATGCACACTACTTTAAACGGGGAAAAAATACCTACCCTACTAGGTCCAACTACCAGTTTTCAAATTCACGTCCTTACCAACTAACGCCATCTTTATATTCCTCTTCTTCTTTTTCTTTTGATTTTTTTTTTTTTTTTGATCTTCTTTTTATTTTCCTACTATCGACTTTTCGTCACCCCCAACCAATTATCCCCCTTTCGGGGAAATGTAGACAATTAGTTTTCAAAATCGTTGGATTGGCAAGAATTTTTGAAAATTATTGGAGCGAATTTGAGGCTAGTTAACCTAGCTAACTTCAGAAATAGGTATCTGAGTGGAATTCTAATCGTTTTTTCCAAACAGTAAAATACTCGACCACTTTCTGCCGTTGCAAAGCATTAATCTCCCGAGTTTTATTCCGGTGGGTTGTATAGTTTGGAAAAAACTACGAATCGCGTTTTCGAGGTGATGACAATTGGTAATTATGGATTCCAAACATAGTCACGTGGCACCTTAAGGCGGTATGGGACTCTGTTCGAAATTCCATGGTTACCAATTGTCGTCACCTCGAAAACGCGAATCGTAATTTCTCGTCGACTACCCAACCGATTTGAACGAACCCTCGACGAATGAATTCAGTTTTTTGGCAGAAAGTGGCCGAGTATTTCACTTGGTCGAAAAAACTGATCGGATTATAGTGAAACTCATGTCTTTTATGTTAGTTAGGTTAAGTTGAAAGTGATCTCTACAATAGATCACATCAAGGTAGCAGAATCAACCGAAATATCCGTTTGATATGCTTATAAGACATCGTTGAGCGAGGGGAAGATGAAAAAACCAAAAAACAAGGCCGTTGTTTTTCGAAAACTAATCTAAAGGACGGTTCTGGCAGCGCAGAGCCCGGATCGAGCCGTAATTCCGTGGCGACTGCCGCCCGCCCTACAGGGTCTATAACGTGATGGTTGTAAATTTGTTAATTAACTAAGATAATTGCTCGCGTTGCTCGTAATACACCCAATCCCGGACAGCATAAACACGGTGTTTCACAGCAGCGTTATAGCGATGGGATCGAGCTCGGCAAAAGTTTGATCAAATTCGTTTCGAGTCTCCGCAAAAAAGTGAATTCTCCGCGCAGATATTTATCATCCACGTTTCTCTGATCGACATTCATCCCAATTTCTATTCCATAAATTTTATATTCTCTTCATTTTTACCCTAAAAAAAATAGGGACGATCACCATCTGTTTTTTTTTTTTTTTTTTTTTTTTGCAATCAATTTTACCTTCAACGATATCTCGAGAACCAATTCACCGATTTTCATGATTCTGGTCTCAATCGATGCGATTTTTCGTTACTCAGAGCTGATTGGATTTTCGATCCAACTAATCGACTAGTTTTCGAGTAATTGAGCAAAAAAACTTTTACAAAAAAAAAAAATTTCAATCAGTCATATCTCGAGAACGAATCAACGGATTTTGACGATTCTGATCTTCATCTATCGCATTCGCTTCAACTTAGAAATGACTGAATTTTGAAATGCATCAATGATGTAGTTTTTTATTGTTCGAACTGAAAAGATCTGCGTTGGAAGTTTCAGGACCCGCCCGTCCATTACATTACCTGCTTGTTTGAAATTTTATGCGATTTCAAAATGACGTACCTGCGGTGTCCTCTTTCCTCTGCTTTTCGTCTTGAAAGAATTAGAGGGAGAAAATCACAGGGAGATCAAGATGAAAGAGGAATATAGAAAGGCAGGAACGTATTCCATGCATACATGCATGCCAAAGATCTCGACTGACCGCCACGTACCACGTCCTACACCTGGCCTCTGGCTAAGGTGCCTTGGACAGACAGGTATATAAGGCATATTGGACATCAACGACACACACACACACACACACACACACATATATACATACACATACAGGTGGACCAAGCTCTTGGTGTACACATACCTATATATAATACATATATGTATGTATATCGTCCGCGTTAAATTACGGCATTTAAATAATCTCATTTGCATTGACTCGGCCAGTAAACACGAGGCAGCGGTTAACCAGCCCAGATTCGGAGGACACGGCATATGCCCTGACGTATATGACATCGCCTGAGGAAAAACTGACGAATTTATAGCGGCGTAAGTTATTGGCTTACCGTTTTACTATCGGAAAAACCGGAAAAATCAGTGTCGAAATGACATATCTCCAGATTGAAGTAACTTAAATAAAATTAAACAAAGTGCATTTTGAAGCTGGAGGAATGCACAATTCAGGAAAACTATCAGTATGCGAATAAACTTAATTTATGATCTTGAATCACTTTAGGTCAAAGTCAGACTGATTTGAAAGAAAATTTTTTTTGGAATATGACTATTCTATGGTTTCCCGTTTCAAAAACCAAAAAGATGATTCATTACTCTATTTCGGACTAGAAATTGCGTATCTCGGCTCAAAATGGTACAAAAGAATCTTTTTTTTTGTTTTTTTCAAATAAGTCCGACTTTGACCTATAGTGATTAAAGATCATAAATTAAATTTATTAGCCTCGGGATAGTTTTTCTGAATTCTGCATCCTTCCAGCTTCAAAATCCACTTTGTTTCATTTTTTTATGTCGCTTCAATCTGGAGATATTTGTTTTTGACACTGATTCTTTCAGTTTTTCCGATAGTGCAGCGTCGGATAATCTGAAAATAGTAAAACGTTGTTGGAAAAATTCTTTTTCTATACTTACTGAGACATTCACAAGTTCCAAACGTCCCAAGTCCCGAAATTTTCCTGCATTCTTTACGAGATTCAAACAAAAACAAAAAAATCATCGAGAATTCCGGGACGATCGAGATTCCAGTTTGTTTATCTGAAATTAATTTTTGAACAGCTAAATCACGCGATTTTTCTTTTATTCTCTTGAAATGCGATTCAGGGTGAATTTCCATCGCATATTTTATTCCCATGTCCCCAGATAAAGTCGATCCAAAATTCTCAAAATTCATGAATCGCAATTAATTGTTTGAGAGTTGTGAATGAAAACAAAAAAATCACGTCGTAATTTGGACCCAGACTCAATCAGGACAATCTCAAACAATTTTTGGACAACTCCAAATAGATATCCGTTTTGCTTGTCAAAATTGGTGGACGCTAATCCGAAGAAAAAACGAAGAACTTCGACCACAAAGACGGGTCCAAAATTCTTTTTGATTTTTTTTCTAGATTCTGTGAAAAATTCCAGAGATTTTGAGCCCCGGATGAAGCCGGTGCCTCCAACCGTTCGGAAGTTATGATTTTTTCAATCCGCGACCCAAACGTTTCCGAAAGACTCTGCCGAGACACGGTGATAGGAATAGTCTCGGTGAGTGGCTGCCGAGGGATCGCTTCATGCACAATAGCCAGGAACACCTTGGCGTGTGCTGATACCTTGGGTGGTTGGAATCTCGTGTGTGCGTTGGATAGACACAAACACAAACGAAAATACACACACAGACAGTTAGAGGAAATTTCTAACGAGAGGAAGAGAGAGAGAGAGAGATGAAGAGGGAGAAGATCGAGCCCGCAAGTGGGTATACCCGACGATCTACATCCCCTCGTAGAAACTACAAGCCCACCCACTCACCGCGAAACTTCTCATAGTGTTTGCACTGGCTTTTGCGCGACTTTGGAGCTACGATGTCGCGTTTAATTGGGGTTTACGTGCCCAGCCAGATCTGATCCGTAACCATTCTATACATATATCGTCCTAGGATTTATTAAAGCTTTGCTAAAAGCTTGTCGAACGGAACATTTAATCTGATTTCAGAAGAAGTGCGCAGTACTATCCATGCGATTAATAAACGAACAGTTCAATCGGCTGACCACCATGGACCAGCCCTGAAAATTACCGCGCAGATCTTTCGAGGTAGAATAATAAAAAACTACTGCATCGACCTATTCCGAAATTCAGTCGTTTCTAAGTCGGACCGAATGCTATCGATCAAAATCAAGATCGTCAAAATCCGTCGATTCGTTCTCGAGATATCGTCGGATGTAAAATTGATCAGACGTTCGTCCGAAAATTGTCGGAGGCGATTCTCTGGACCTCGAAACGTGGAGATCAGTGAAAACTCAACTTTTCATTTACAGGATGATCATATTAACTTACCTCATTTTTAGAAGCGGGAAGTTAATATCGAGATTCAGAGCACAATGGAATGGTGAGACTAATTATTATAGTTAGGGCGAATGACGATGGACCAAAAATCATCAGTTGTCAATCAAACAAATTTGTCAACTAGTATCATTTTTGAAATCCTGTGCGTAAACCTCTCCGGCAAATTTTTGTGAATCTTTGAGGTCAGGTGAAATCTTTTGAAACATAATTGAAATGATCTGAAGTCATGGGAAATCATCTCAATCCTCCGTATGTCCTGAAAATAATTCGACAAATGTTTGAATGATTTTCGAAAACTTGGAAACGTTTCAAAATCATTCGTAAATCCAAAGTCTAGAGATCATTTGTGATACCAGACGTGGTATGAAATCTCGATAATCTGAAGTTTCCAAAATCCGTTATGGGCAAAAGCTCGTGACTGTATTTGACCTTTCGAGGAAAGTCAAACATACTTCTCTAATCGGGATCATGATCGGGGTTTGGGAAAAGCCAACAACGATTTCACCCCTAAGGCAATTAACGTTGGAAAGAGGGGCTGACTTCCTCAAGGTGCACTGACCCCTTTCTGTTCTCCACGGTCTGTAAATTTGAAAACAGCTAGGAGGGCTGGTCATTGCTGGAGGCAAAGCTCAGCCCAGCCCACCCTGGCTAAGGGTAATGGTCGAAATTGGATACCGTGCAGGCGTAGTGATTACTTTCTTATCACGGTGTAGTAAGACTATTATCACATTTATCACGTTCCCCGAGCTTGCGGAAACCTGGCTGAGCGTAGACCTTGGCGGTCTGTAGTCTACTGGGCTAAGGGATGGTTAGGGTGGTGGTGGTAGTAGTAGTAGTAGTGGCGGTGGAAACAACCCTATTATTGAAACTTCAAGCCTGCAGGAGCAATCATTCTGCAATTAGCAAAAGTGATTAAGTGCGGGAGGCTAACAAGCTCCTCCCTGAACGGCAACACCGAGACTCGGGTAAAATCTACCCTCGTCTCTCACGAATTCCTTCATACCAACCCCCCTTCGTCGCATCCCTCATCCAGACTTCAACCAGCCAGTATCTGTCTTCTCTTCTCTTCTATTTTAGTTAGAAAAGGATAAACTCCATTCGACACCTGTGGACAATTAACAGTTAACAGTTAACAGTCAACAGATCCAACCCCCTCACCCTATAGTCGAGCTTTCGTATTCTCCAGGGTTTGCCAAACCAGAGACCATCAGAGAGTGAGAAAATGAGGACTTTGCCCGGAGGCACATTTGCACAAGGGAGGGTTGTTTCTGGATTATTTCCAGCAGTGATTAAGAGTTTTTGGTTATGTCTGATGGGGGGCTGATGATCATCATCGGTTACACTCCGGGGGTGGTGTGTTCCTTGCTTATTGTCATCCCTTGTTGACGGCTAAGGGGACAAGAAATATATTCTCGCTTCGGTGCAGTGCGCCAGCACGTGGATTTGTGATTTTCATGATGAGGCGATGGTGCGGGGCTTCCGGAGTCCAATTAAGATGTTTTTCACCGAGTTTCCGGTCGGCTTTAGCCAGCAGACATCTTCCCAACTGCGCCGCTGCTGCGGCCTACCCGAGTGAATTCATATGCATACATGAATACATTTCTACCCGACTGAGAGAACCTGGTGCTGGTACTGGTCCTGGTGCTGGTGCTGGTCCTGGTTCCCCAATCAGCTAGGGAAACTCACCTCGCTTGGTTGGAAAACTTTTCGTCACGTTGTTGAATCTTCGGTGTATGAAATTATTCGACACTCCGCAGGAGAAAAACATCCCTTATAAACCTCGACGTTCTACCCTTGGCTCTTTCATCGCTTTCCAATAATATGCTGTGTGGTATAATTGCTTGCGTTTTTGGTCATCTTCAAAGCCTGTGGTCGCTGAATTAAAGAAATGAAAAAATCCAGTCCTCTTATACTTTGAGCGCGAATAACTCTGGTGGGAAAAATCACAGAAATTTGAAACCGAAAGCATCGGAAAGCCCGTAGAATTCTGCGTAGAATGTATCCAACGAGACCTGCCTGGAAAAACTAATTAGGAAGTTACAACGTGATGAGTGTCCGAAAATGTAATACCTCGGGACTTTTGTACACAAGCTTGTTGCTCATTCAACTTATCGAAATTCGTTGAAAATACATTTCGAAAATCTGATATAATTCAACCAGCAACTGTCAGGTATTTTCTGTCATTCCGGGAAAGCTGAATTCGGAAATATACGTTATTGGTTTCTCAAATCTATGATTAGAAATAGACAGAAATAGATTTCTGTACAATTCTCCAAAGTGGATTCACGCAGCTCGGTTCGTTAGGTTATCAATTAATCATCTCGCCGATACCGATCATCAAAGGAAAATCAAAAATGGAGAATCTTTTGAATTTTGACTTTTCTTAAGATGTTTAGAAATTTCACAGGATCCTCACCTCGCCCCTCGTATCCCCCGCACGATTCAAGTCAGCCTTGAATATCGCTTAGGGAAAAAGAAAAAAAGTTGGCCCCGGATGGTGGATAATCTTTGCGATTTGTTTCATTCTTTTTTTGTTTTTCATTTGCCTTTTCCGAATTCGAACAGTTTCGAACGGTTAATATTCCGAATTTATTTGAGACGCGATTCTTAGTTTTTAGAAACGTTAGAGTACAGAAGTTGGAAATTCCGAAAGGTCGAAATTCAAACAGCTTAAAGATCTGAAAGTTCAAAACTCAGAAAGTCCAAAAATCTGCAAAATTAAGGAAAGCTCGTGACAAAGTTGTGAAATAAACTACGTTGCATCTCGCAAATTCCAAGATTCGGAGTTTCAGCCTTTCGGTTCTTTAGCTTTCGGAATTTTGAACTTTCGGTGTTTATCCATTCGAAGTTTTTCAAATCAGCTTTCGAGGAAATAATCTTTCCAAAAACTCTGAGTCGGTAGTAAAAAAATCCGAAATTTTCACCTGTCGCAGCTTTTGAAATTCGGAATTTCAATCCCTCCCCTCTTCAAGAAACCGAAAAAGTGAAAGAGAAGTTTGCTCTGGGGATGAACGTCCATGTGGCTTTCCAGATGGTCTCCGGCTGGAGATGTTCTTCGGGGGTTGAAACGCGGGGGTCTTTTGGCCTGGCATTTCTCACCACTTACCGCTTAGACTAGCTAGGACATTCTAAAAGCCACGGCCGGGTTTCACTTTCCTCCCTTATACACACTATATTCGGATGAAACAGGGGTAGGAGGTTAGGGGTTGAGCTAAAAGAGTAAGGGCAGCAAAAGCCGCTTCTGGTGCTCTTCTCCTGTCACCCCTTTTCGCCAGGGATACGACAGGATGTTGGCACTGATTCTAATCACGGATCAGAACTGAAGTGTGGGGGTTGGCGATGTCGAGCTACCAAGCCAGCCAAGCCGAGTCGAGTGGAGTAAAGTAATGCAGACAGCCCTTCGTGGGGGGGGGGGGGGGGGAGAATTTATACATAATATAACGGAGAAACTAGGGTAAAGTAAGCGAACCTCCACCCCCTTGATTTGTTGGGTACATACGTATGAAACAGGGTGGCATTTGCTACTCGAAACAATCGGATAATCATAGCTGACAAGCCCTTCAAGTCGAGTCAAAAATTGGGGGGATTTTCGTCCTCAGACTTCTGTTTTATTCATCAAAGTCACACGTCCTGCGAAAGAATCTGCAGCTCCAAATCCTTCAACTCCTTTTGCCGATCCGGTACGGAACGACTTCGATTTCTTTTTTTTTTTTGCAACGATCGCCAACTGGGACTGCATTTTGGAATAAGATATTCCAAAATCGGTTCCAGATTGTGGATTACAAATTACGGTTTACTTCGACGTGGAAAGCAATTCTAAAAACATGAAAACTGTGAAGGGTTTTTTTCAATGGTCGAGAAAATCGTTGACTACTTTGTTATTGAGAAGCTCAAAAATACGCAACACTGAGCTTTTCACTTGTATATTAGAAATAGCCGGGTATCTTTAGCCAGAAAAATCTTTTGATCCCTCCTCCGTCGGCTCCGTTGCTGATTGTTGTTTTTGAATCACGAAAGTCGCGGAGGATTTTGTCCCTTCGTCAATCGGCTGAGGGGATTTTGAGAACGGAATGAGTATCGATTTCAAAAGGTGGAGGTAAAAGTTCCGAAAGATTAGTGTGTAGAATGGCCAATACTTCGAATTCCAAAAATATATGAGTATTAGAATAGCGACAGAGTCTAATTTCGAAATTTTTCATTCCGATAGATCACTGAGTTGAATAACTGTTACGACAAAAGGTTGTTCATTCGAACGTGCATGAATTCGAAGACGTATTTCCAGATTGTTTGAACTTCGAATGAGCGAAATATAGAACATGATAGAATAGAAAGTTCATCGTATGAAAGCTCGGAGTCGAGAATGGCAAATATTTCTAATATCAGACAAATCAAACACGAATATCTCGAAAAGGAGAATCCCGAAAGAGTAGAACTCAGAAATGCAAAATGTGTAAGGGTCGAAATATTGAATGACGACTAAGTAAGGCGCCTGGTATCGCCAGAACCAGCGTATTGCTGAAGCAAGCCTTCCGATGTGTTTGTTATTTTGACCCTTCTATGTTTACGCGATTAGAAATTTCGACCTTTCGAGTTCTCGACTATTCGCTGAAATATATTCGAACAGACGAAGTTTTGAAGTCTCGACGATTCTACACATCGGACGATTTGAATTATTATACGTTTGATATTTTTCAAACTCGATATTTCGCCCCCTAGCAATTAATTCTACCCATTCCGAATATCATTTTCAATATAAATCTTCATCCACATTTCGGTATACGCAATTTTTCATTACTATTTCATAACCTTGCCTCAGTACCTACAGCCTTCTTGTATTTCAAACGACCGCAATTTTTGGCCATTCTGAATTTTGGTCTTTCGAAATTTTGACCCCCGACGATTCGAAAACCGGTATAATATATGAATGAGAATTCGCGAGATGGTCGCACGTGTCATGTCCCATTTTTTTTTTTTTTTTTCCCCCACTGGAGAAAAAATGTTCCAGGTTTTATTGTTAGATACGTAGAAATGCTATACACACACACATACAATATCTATTAGACATACGTGAGTACTTTACGGGGTATAATTGCCAAGGGTGACAAGGTCTCACAATATCGTTTGTCGTAAAATACCAACCGTCGGTGAAAATATCAAGAGTTGAAAAAGTCAAGTAGCCCATACATATATAGTAATCACTGGCCTTTTTTACTAGAAAACGCAAGGAGAAACGAAAAATAAGCAAAAAAATACAAAAAATACAACAACAAAAAAAACTTTCGCATCGAGTTTGTTAACCAAAGTTCAACCTACGTGTATTACATACGTAAGTACATATATATGCCATACATAAAATATACGCGTGTATTAACACAAACGTAGCTGTACATGTTTCCATGCATAAATACACTCGCCGGGTATAGTAATAATTCCTAATGTAATTGTATCACGCGACGGTTGGTACGTATGTACCTACTTACCTACGTAGGGAGAACTTTGAGATTTCTGCATGAAAAATATATGATGATTGGATATTATAACCGAATGGAGAGAATTATAGAGAGACGTGGAAAACCTTGGAAGATATTTCTTTCTGGTATTTTCTACTTCTTTCATTTTCTGAATATCTTAATTTCTGTGTTTTTTATTTCATTTATTTATTTTCTTATTTAGTTTTATCAGCAAAATGGTAACAAAAAAGCTCCCTAAATTCGAGCTAATTGATCGATTTTGAAAATATACATGTACAATTATTTCAACCGATTGTTACGTTCGAGCTACAATTGTTAGAAATTTAAACCCAAATTTTTACTCTGATTTTTAAGAACAATTCAGTTTTCATATTACAAATGAACGTAACATTCAACGTGTTGTCTTTTTTTTCCAAATCTGGGATTAAAAGTTTTTTGACCAACTGAAGACCTGCAGATTTAGTTACAATTATAGCGTGAAAAAGTGTTACGTTTTTAATACATGAGAATTTCGGCTAGTGGTTTTTTGTTTTTTTTTTTATCATTTTTTCTTTCTTCTGTTGTTTCATATTTTTATTTTTATTCATTTTTTCTTCGAACTGCTGTTTATTCTAGTAGTTGTAGCAGAATGCTGGGTAGCCAGGGAGATAAAATTCCCGGAAACAAGCGCAGAGACCTGGATCAACTGACTCGGTGACTGACTATCCTCGGTTCGCGAAACTCAAACCCAAACCTAAACCCAAACTGACTTTTATCAATAACATCATTTCCCCTGCTGAGCAGAGCAGAGCAGAGTTGCAATCTCGTAGAGAAACTTCAAAGAGAACTGGTGAGCGGGGAATTTTCTAGACACATTTTTCCCCGAGTTCTCTTTTTCCCCCTTTCTCTTTTTCTCCACTTCTGTCTTTAGAACCTTTCAAATTCTTTTATTTTTATCTCATTTTTCAATTTTTTTATTTTTTCCTTTTTCATTTACATCTACATCCTCTACACCATCCACCGTACGTGAACGGCATTCGTCTTCTTTTGATACTGCAGCTATCTCATTTTTAATTTTCTTATAAATACGGTATTTCAAAGCGAAGGGTCTGAGAATTAAAGAATTTGAAGAAGCAGGTAAATCGGTCGAACACGATGGGCCAGCCCTAAAAGTTTCAAGTTCAAACAATACAAAACTACTGCATCGATCTTTTTCAAAATTCAGTCATTTCTAAGTTGGAGCGAATGCTATCGATGAAGATCGAAATCTGAAAATCCGTCGATTCGTTCTCGAGATGTGACTGTTGAAATTTTTTTTGTAAAATTTTGTTCGCTCGATTACTTAAAAACCATTCGACTGGTTGAATTGAAAATCTGATCAGCTCTGAGTTACAAAAAACCGTATCGATTGAGACAAAAATCATGGAAATCCGTCGATTCGTTCTCAAGATATCGTTGGACAGAAAAAATGATCCGCAAGATTTCACTGTATGTACCGATCAATAAAAATCGGCGTATTCAGAAATAAAAGAAAAACAAGATTATGAAGAGAACGTGACATGTGATCTGAAGTGTCTTCAACCGATTTCTTCGCGAAATCAAATACTTAGGGAATAGGATCAAAAAAAGAAAAAAAATCGGCATCGAAGGTACGGCCGATTTTTCAAAAATCAAAAGCTTTTCTGCAGATGACAGAGTGCAAAATTTGAGATTCTTAAAAAAAAAACCCGATTTTCGAAAGGACCCCAAGGGGACGAATTTTGAAACCGCGAGAATTTCATAAACGGTGTGGTATTGATATAGGGGTGTGAATATAAGATGTGCGAGGAATTCTGTTAGGGGTGCTTCTGTTGAGAAAGCCGCCTAGAGAAGTTGCGTTTCATTCCGCATATTGTCAAATTCCGTTCTGAAGTAACGCCGACAAATTGTACCTATGATAACATGCGGATAGAGCTTGCAAGGCTCTTCTTTGAAGGGTTTGAGTGGCGGAACGGAACGGAACGGGGTGGGTTAAAAAAAGGGCGGAAAAAGGGAAAATAGAAAGAGAAGGCAAGATGGAGCCCCGAGAAGCCCCTGTCAAGACAAATGAATGAGGATATTGATGACGGTCTGTGAAACTCGCCGGAAGCCAGGGTTATGAGTCGAGAGGCTCACGGGGCCGGAAGGGGGAAGATGGCTAATCGATTGATCGCGACAAATGATGAGAAAATAATAGAAACCCCGGGACCCAAAGGAGAGCCAATATTTCACACGCGGAACTCGCGGCGAAGTATATAACAAAAAAATCAGCATTCAAAGACAGAAATCGAACGAGGAACGAAATCCAAAAATCGACCGGTAGATTCAGAAATCGAACGAGTAACAAAACAAAAAAATCGGCCAACAGATTCCGGAATCAAATGAATAGAATAATTGAAAAAATCGGACCTCGGAGAAAGAAATCGAACGGATAAATTAATTCAAAAATCGTCGTTTCCAAACAGAAATCGAACGAATAATGGAAAAATGAAAAAAATCGGTTTTTCCAAATCGAACGAGGAACAAAATCGAGAAATCGGCCTATAGATTCAGAAATCGAACGAACAGAATAAGCCGAAAAATCGGTCCTCAGAGAAAGGAATCAATGAAATAGAACAATAAAAAAATCCGTCTTTCCAGAGAGAAATCGAACAAATAAATAATTTAAAAAATCGGCTTTTCCAAACGGAAATCGAACGGGTAAAATAAACCAAAAAATTGGCCCGTGGATTCAGCAATCGAACGAACATAATAATCCAAGAAAATTGGTTCTAGTTCGAGAAGGAAATCGAACAAGTACAATAATAAAAAAATCGGTCTTTTGAGACAGAATTGGAAAAACTAGGATTCAGGCCTACTGCTGATTTTTGGAAATTAGCAAAATTTTGGAATGCGACTTCGACTACCCCCGCATTTGCCCGCGTAACTCGAAAACATAAAACCGTGTATACTTTTCTTCCAAAAAATTTATTGCGACGAAAAGCTGCGAAGGTTTTTTGCGAATCGTGCAATGAGTTGGAGCAGCAGTTGATATTTCGTGGTGATAAAATGAGAAAATATATATATTCGGCAGAAAGCGAGCAGGAGGCGAGATTGCTTCTCTGGCTGTTTACGGGTATATATCCGGATGTTCATCCCCGGAAATCTGATTAAAATACAAAAATTGGGGGGTTCGGAATATTCGGGAGAGCCAAAGGTCCCTTGCGCCTTTGCGCCCTTGGGTAAGGGGTGGGAAATTAGTTGGAGAATTTTATTTATTTTTTTCTTTACCAAGAGTTAAACTCGCCGCAAGTATTGGCGGGTGGCGTAACGGGGTCCACGAACGCCTTCAACCCCCTGCAACCCCCTCAAGAAGTTGGAATTATAAATATTTCATATTCCAGAAGGAGAATGATATTCGATGCGAACCGTCCAGCGCTGAACATCCATTTTCTAAAGTTTTCTACCGAATTCCTCCGGGAAACTACCCCGCTTACCCCCCACCCTATATCTGGACACGGAATCCATATCTGCAAAACACAAAACGTCCATATATGAGCGGGTCCATGTCATTTCACTCGAAAAAAAACACTCAAATCGCGGATCTTTGCGCCCTTCGAGGAATCTTTAGTACTATGGAAAAAAAAAATAGAAGTTCACGGATTTCGAAAAATTTTCAAAAATGGCGGAGTTACGGGTGTTTGAACTTTTTTGCACTGCTTGGTTCGAAAATTCATATCTCTGAAACCATTAATCGCAGCTGAATGATCTTGGACTCATTTCATTCACAAAAGAAAGAGCTACTGTTAAAAAAATACATTTGAAGGAAAAATGAATTTCTTCAAGTTTTTTTCGTCATTTTTTTCCGAAATTCGGCCGCCATTCCCAAAGGGTACGGTAAATTTCATGGAGATAATTTTTTTTAGATAGCTGGATCCTTCCTCTTCAAATTCGTGAAAAAAAATGTATGGAGACCATACTAGGTCCGGAGAAAAAAATTAAAACGTCCGGACGTGCGTCGCCGCGCGTGCCGTTCCACGGTGGCGCTGCTCCGGCAGGCTCGCTGTTTCACGTAGCCGTTGAATTTCATTCAATGTTTCGCTATTTTCTAGGGCTATCCTCTCTTGGAAAATAGTTATTCAACTACTCTAGACTTCCAGAACACGTCTACTGATTATGTTCGCTTGAAATTGTACTTGTTCCAAAAATTCCAGCACGGTTATTGTTAAGTTCAACACACCTGTGCTGCAATCAACGTTCTGGTTCTATTGCAATAGGTTTGTGCAATTTAATGACTACGTGGCTCTTTTGTGATTCTCTCGTAACTTTGCAGAGAAGAGCTAGTAGTTATGCTCCGTGGAACGAAAATTATTGACTTCTGCAAAATTCCGGTGACTCTGAAAAGGGCCAATGTTTTGACTGCAATTGCGCTCGATAGCGCTCAGTTGGACACGCAAGTTGAATATTAATTTCTAACTTTTACATGATCAAAATTTTCTGACGCGGAAAATAATTTCGTTTTTATAAATCCATCAGAAATCGGAATGACCACATGTAATTCCAGAATGCCACGAACCATCAAAGCTTCATCGAATCAATTTTGTAAAATAGCTTCTTCTGCTGTATGTTCTGCAGTAGGCAAAAGATATGCTCCTGAAATAAGAGCATGCCCGATTATACAAATCCAGCGGTGTTCAAATAGGATCTGAATCGCCAATCAATTGTAAACTCGCCAGACAGTTTCATTTACTCCATCGCATGGCCATTGGCATGTGATGTAGCCAAAAAAATGCCACTCAGCTTGACATCCGAACAGTTCAAAATAATGCGTTATGTTAATGAAATTCTTTTTATTTTTATACTGGGAAGCTGCTCCATCTGAGAAAAACTTCTCTTTTAATTCTAATTGAACCTTGAAACTTCTCCTTCATGAAGTCGATCAATTTTTTGTTTGTAATAAATCAACTGCGATCGTATTATGTTTCAGACACTTTGGAATTATTACAAAACTAAAATGGTTCAATTCTCCCTCGCTGTGACTTTCATAATAAACTACGATTGGATGGGTCTCTAGTTGAACCCTTGAGTGGAATCTTGTACAATAAACGCATGATTGTCAGCGAAATCGCACACGACTAGAAATTCACCAACTTTCACGGTTTTTTTTTATCTCCTGCCAATAACTGATTTGCTGCTTTGTAATGAAATCATGTGCTGGAAATTAATAACCGTGCTAGAATTTTCGGAACAAGTATAATTTCAAGCGAAAATAATCAGTAGACGTATTCTGGAAGTCTAAAGTAGTTGAATAACTATTTTCCAAGAGAGAATAGCCATAGAAAATAGCGAAACATTGAATGAAATTCAACGGCTACGTGAAACAGCGAGCCTGCCGGAGCAGCGCCACCGTGGAACGGCACGCGCGGCGACGCACGTCCGGACGTTTTAATTTTTTTCTCCGGACCTAGTATGGTCTCCATAAATTTTTTTCCACGAATTTGAAGAGGAAGGATCCAGCTATCTAAAAAAAATTATCTCCGTGAAATTTACCGTACCCTTTGGGAATGGCGGCCGAATTTCGGAAAAAAATGACGAAAAAAACTTGAAGAAATTCATTTTTTCTTCAAATGTATTTTTTTAACAGTAGCTCTTTCTTTTGTGAATGAAATGAGTCCAAGATCATTCAGCTGCGATTAATGGTTTCGGAGATATGAATTTTCGAACCAAGCAGTGCAAAAAAGTTCAAACACCCGTAACTCCGCCATTTTTGAAAATTTTTCGAAATCCGTGAACTTCTATTTTTTTTTTCCATAGTACTAAAGATTCCTCGAAGGGCGCAAAGATCCGCGATTTGAGTGTTTTTTTTCGAGTGAAATGACATGGACCCGCTCATATACATATGCATCTTCGGGTCGTTATATTCCTCACCGAGCAAAAAAGCTAACAAAAAATCGTAGAAGAACTCACCCCCTTAAAAGTTTACAGAATTTTAAATATAAAAACTACCCTTATCAGCTTTCTTTATCCCCTGTGAATTTCTCATCCCGATTTTGATCATATCTGCATGATCAATACGTAAATATCTCTTCAGTAATTTGACGGTTTTGAATATTCACGTTCCTTTTCGTTTTTGATTTTCAAAATTCAACCCTTAATATCGAGTACATGTAATTTCGTCTATTGGTTGTGATCTCAATGAATTCTGTTATAGATACAGTCAATCAAGAACTACAATTTCAACCCCTTCGCCTGTTTTTTATTCCTCTGCAATTTTTGAGTACTTAATCACCCGAAATTTCCCACAATACTATGTTTTTTTCCAGCTAAGAAATTATTTGCTGGCATTTTTGGGTATTTTTTATTTTATTTTTTTTTAATTTAGGGGTAGTTTTGCGGACCCTTTTTCACTGTTTCATGTTATGTGGGGGTAATCTAGTCGAATTGACGTAGACGTCGGTGTGTCTCGACATGGGGATGCGGTTGGATGACGAGGGGGTTGTTTGTCCGAGAAATACAACCCCCTCTGTCCTACATACACGTGTACATACGTATAATACGTAGATATATCGACCCGGTTTCATTTAACCAGCTCCTTATTTTCTGCGGGTAATTATACTTCTACCGGTTGTTTCGCAGGGCCGTCCTTCTGGGGTCTAATTAACCCGCAGTGGTCGTTGTGCAGCAAGGGGCGAAGGCAGAGCCCGATCAACGTCGAGCCGGACAAATTGCTATTCGACCCTCACCTGCGTCCGTTGCACGTTGACAAGCACAAGGTGAGTCCGGAAATTGTTTACCTACCTCCTAGCCAGCCCACCTTTCCACCTTCACCGATCGCCGTTCCAAGAGCTCGCGGAACTTTTTTCGCGAAATCCGTAAGTACCTAACTTGCAAACTTCAAGAAACAAGTTCGGGATCAAATCCAAATTTGATAAATTTTAGGTGATATGGTAAATATCACTTTCAACCTAACCTAGTTGACATAACAAACATGAGTTTTACTGGAATCCTGTCGGTTTTTTGATCACGTGACTATACTCGGCCACTTTCTGCCAAAAAACTGAATCCATTCGTCGAGGATTCGTTCGGATCGGTTAGGTAGTCGTCGAGAAATTACGATTCGCGTTTGCGAGGTGATGACAATTGGTAATCATGGGATTTCAAACAGACTCCCATAACGCCTCAAGGTGCCACGTGACTTTGTTCAGGGATTCCATGATTACCAATTGTCATCACCTCGAAAACACGATTCGTAGTTTCTTCCAAACTATACAACATACCGGAACGAAACTCGAGAGATTGATGCTTTGCCACGGCAGTAAGTGGCCGAGTATTTTACTGTTTGAAAAAAACGAATAGTTTTCTAGTCAGATTCATATTTCGTATGTTAGCTTGGTTAAGTTCAAAGCGGCTTGTACCATATCGCTTTAAGAATCTGGGTCACCGAATAATTTTGGAATAGAAATCACTCGATCTCTGGATCATTCCGGTGAATCCGAGTCTCAGGGTGTTCAGCAAAAAATCATCCATGAAAATTTTCAGCTGAAAAATAGTTTTCTGTCTATTTTTCCAAATCCCTGTAACTTCCGAACCGTTTGACCGATTCCAGTGATTTTCCTCTCAAAATTTGTGGAATTTTGTGTTCTTTTTAATGCATCCCACGTTGCCTACGATTCTTCATTATTTGATATAGCTACAAGACGTAATGTGACTTCAAAAACGTTTTAGACTCGATAAATTTCATCGCCCTAAAAATCCTGGAAGATTTTCGAACAAACTAAGCAAATACTTTGAATAAAATCGTTACAATTTTTATCCTCGCATGTTAATATTTATCCCTATAGCATTCAAGCCTCATCTTTACTTCGTCTTTGTGGTATCATATATATATGTATATTCCCTGTGAGAATCTTATCGCGGTGCTTTTCACCCCCTGGCATGTAGAAAATCGGCTATTATACTGTATAGCGACGTAATAGTGTGAGCTGTCTCACATAATCATATATATATACCGTTACAAATTTATACCTTCTTTCAAAGTATGTAGCTAGGTATATGTATAACGTACCGCGAGGTGAGGGGGATGAAAAAAATGAAGAATATAAAAATGCAAAAAAAAAAGTAAAAAAAAAAAAGAACAGAATAAAAAAATGAAAGGGAAAAAATGAACTCGTTCGTGTTAACTCGAGGTAAACTCGATGGGGTGATAAACCCTTGACAATAGAATTTCAACGAGCTCTGCGGGGGTGCCGGCGACGATCGTGCGAGAACTTTCAACGTATGGCAAAAGAAGAAGATGGCAAAGAAGAAGAAGAAGTAGAAGAAGTAGAAGTAGAAGAAGAAAAATAAGGCAAGGTAGATAGAAGGTGCTTAAGAGATAAGAAGAAACGCGCGTGTCATTTTGTATATGCGATGCAATTTATCGATACAACGTAGGTACGTAAAAGTTTCTTCTATTATTTACCCTTCCGTATATAGATATACATATGTATATCTATACGTGTACGTGTACGATATAGATATACATATGTATATCTATACGTGCGCGTATATAAATAAATATAAAGAAAAAAAAATAAAAAATACCATAAAATAAAATATATTGTCGATGGGAAAGAATGCTCCGTAGATATAAAGTAGAAGCAAAAAACAAAAAAGGAAAAAGTAGAAGAAGAATAAGAAGAAGTGAAAATGAACTTGCTAGATAAGGGATTGAGCAAATACAAAAGGTAAAGAATAAAAATAAGGGGGTTGGAATTTTCTAAAAAAAAAAAACGAAAAACGAAAAAAAATCTCGTCGCCAAGTTTAAAAGTCGTAAGATGGGGGTGGATGCGCGGCGGTGGTCTCCACTGAGACGATGAATAAATGTTTGCATAATGGAAAATTAGTGTTTCCCTTCGAAAAAGCAAGACTGAGAGAGAGAGAGAAAGAGAGAGAGTGTGTTACCTGAAGCTGTGCGTATATATATATCCGAGACGTTAAATAGGCAGCCTCATAATTAATAACTTCGTTATCGAATTAACAAACTTGTGCCCGGCTGAGTGAAAAATGCTTGGTTGCGGTTGACTGGCTCAGAGCCCAGAAACCATGGGGAAATCCTGCCACGTTATTACATGTATATTACTCTTATATACACACGCGTATACAATTTTATCTCCATCTTTTTTTTTTTTTTTTTTTTATATTCGCAAAATGTCTTGCGCGAATTTGTCCAGAAGTCCTAAGACCTAAGTCCTAATTCGTAAGTCTTAAGTCTCGTGTCTTATATCTTATGTCTTAAGTCTTAACTCTGAGGTCTTAAGTCTTGACTCTTAACGCTTGTGTCCTAAGTCTTTAGTCTTATGTTTTCTGTCTTAAGTTTTAAGTCCTTAGTCTTACGTCTTGAGTCTTATATCCCGAGTCTTAAGTCTTATGTCTAATATTTCATCATTTATAGTTTATGTCTTAGGTCGTAAGTCTTGCGTCTTACGTCTTACGTCTTACGTTTTCAATTTTGATTCTTTTATGGGCAACGATCGTCTTTTAGCCTTTATCGTTATAGTTCCCTGTGCGTTCTCCGTTACCATAGTAACTAAGATTCTATGAATTACACAGAATTCCCTGAAATTCCCCATTTGTCCCGCCATTTCGTATTTTCAAAAAACAAACAATCAAATTCTACATTGTAGATAATATTTTCAGTCCGGGAATGGATTTTATTTTTCAAAAGATTAGCCAAAGCTCTAATTGTACATAGACAACTATATCTCTCGGCCTTGTTTTCAATTTTTCTTCTGGTTTTGAAATTGGTGATTGGAAAGGGAATTTCGAAGGGAAGGGTGGTTAAGTTAGGCTGACGTCATCACTGGGCTTTATCCACGATTTCGCGAATTTATACGCCATTTAACCCGGTTAAAACTTTGGCACTTAAATTAAACAATAGAACGAGTCTCGAACGTATGTCTTTGCCTGAAACTCCTAGCTTTTCCTCGCTCTTACGCTCGATCCTTCTTTCTCTCATCCTGCAGCTTCCCCAAACTCACCCCCTATACATACATATACATACATATACATACAGACATATGTATATAGGACCCAACCGCGTTTCAAACTAATCTTCCCTTCTTCGGTAGGTATATCTGAAAGTAATAGCTATTTTATCTCTCGCGAATTGGAGGACAATAAAGGGCAAACGAAATTCAAAAAATCTAATTGAAATTGAAATAGAAACAAAAAACCACAATAGTGCATTTGGCATGTATACTCGGCTGTATGGTAAATTATGATTTTAATATAATCGAATATGATTGATTAGCTGATTCACCGGTTTTTCATCGATTATGATCATATTCGATCGCCTATCATAAGTCCTGTGTTCATATAATTTGGCCAAATTTGGAATTGATTGTCGGTTGCATTTCGATGCCTCGATTGTTTTTCAATAGTTCATTATTCTTCTTTTCCCGTTTTGTATTTTTCTTATTTTTGATTCCTTACTGGTTAATCGTATCGGATTTCGCATTTCGCAATAAGGAAAATATAATTGATCGCAAGCATTTTGATAGGTTTTCGAATTGCGTGCGAATCTGTAATTTCGTGCCCACAGATGGGTGTGCAGTATATATGTGAATATGTACCTATGTATGTATAATGTATATATTGTATATATGTATGTACATGTACCTGTTGTTTGTATAAAATTGTCGCAAATATACGGAGAACTGCGAAAACCCGAATGAAACGAACGAACAAACAATCGAATGAATGAATGAATGAATGAATGAATGACTGAATGAATATGAATGAATGAATGAAAATGGGAAAATGTCAGAACGAACTGAAAATGTCAAGCTTCGAAGAAGGGCGAAAGCCTGCAAGTCGACAAACCTCAGTCGACGAATCCCAAACCACCCTTGGCTCTTCAAACCCTCGTATTGTGTTAGATGAAAGCTATTTGGCCGATATTTTTTGTCTTTCATACGTATTCGCGTCGTTGCTAAAAATTCGCAATAAAGTATCACGAATCTGTCAATCTCTTCTTCTTCTTCTTGCCATTCGCAAACATATTATACATACACACATGTGTATGTAAATTTTTCAACTTCCCGTTTCTGGAAAAGAAAAGTTGATTTTTCACCAGATCTCCACGTTTCGAGGTCCAGAAAATCGCCTCTGACAATTTTTAGACTGACGTCTGGGTTTTTGATCAATTTTATTACCGACGATATCTCGAGAACGAATCAACAGATTTTGACGATTTTTATCTTCATCGATAGCATTCGCTCCAACTTAACTTTACGTAACGATTTAACTGCTCGTTTTTATCTCTAGAACGTCAAATTCCCTCGAATTATACAAATGGCATACTCGGATGGAGATATACGGACATCTATTTAGGCTACATAGTTGATTAAACCATCGTTCGAAATCCACGGGGCACAAATATCTATGTATGTATATATCTACATACATACATACATATATACATACATACGTTCATATTCAACTCAATACATAGGTAGGTAATACATACGCGTGTATAGAATTTGGAGGGAAAATTTACAGAGCATTATAAACGCGTACTCCCTCACGATCTGCGTTAAATACCCCTTCAGCCATTGTCGGGCTTGTCCACCAGGACGTGATCGAACTGCCGATTTCCACACATATTTATCCATGTATATTGTATATACTTTATCCATGTATATTTTATATACATCGGGATATCGACGTGTCGGAATTAGTCGCTTATAATGTTAATTATCGAACGAAATTGCGCTTTGCTCAAGAGGATTCGCACCCCCAATAATAAATAATATGTTATATACAATACTTATATCTGAACATACAGTACGTGTACATATGTCTGTAGATTCATTTATTTACCTACAACGACAGCATCGCAGTCGTTTATGGATCGTACACAGACCTGTTGAACTTTAGCCTCTTATAATGCCTACCGGAAAAGAAGCTGAATTAAATATATAAGGACATGTCGAAGCTGTTCTTGAACAAACTGCGAGTGAACCGTTCAAAATCGGCGAATCGATCGGTTCCAAAATTCGGTCGAATTTAGATGGGGGGAAAAAACGTGTCGATTGTAAAAAAAAAATCGTCAAAATCCGTTGACCCGTTCTCGTGATATGGTCGGAAAAAGATCACGAGACATTTGGTGATAATTCCGAACTATATATTTGGATCGTTTTTTATCAATTTCGTTTTTTTTTTTTTTTTTTTTTTTTTTGTCAACTCGAACGATTATCCGCGAGTGACTTACGCGACGGGGGAAAAAACTCAAACTAATTATTATAAAGCTTATGTGTAATTTGGAATAACACCGATTTGAAATTCAATAGCGTTTGAATCGCGCGCCATTCGTTACGTCAGTCAATAGCGCGCTTATAATAATCTAACCTACAAATCCTTACTTTGACATCTTCAACACTCGATGCTTTTTTCCATATATACGGCCATTTTGAACTGTATACATATAAAAACGTTACCGACGATGATCAGCGTTTTTGTCATATAATAAGACAAAAAACTTTCCTCAAATTCAGAAAATTGACACTGTTTGTTCGGTTTTTTTTTTCGTATCTTCTTTTCCGAAAAACCAAAATACATACTATATCGAAAAAAAAAAAAAAAAAAATAGAAAATGAAAAGAAAAATAGAAAGGATAAAATACTGACTAAATCTGTATATTGATATATGGTGTGGTATACCATTTGTATTTCGAATATTTACGAATTATGATATCGGTGAGAGAGAATAGTGTTATCAAAAATTCGCAGGAATTAACGTTCATTGTTCAACAATCAAAAAATGGAAGAGAAAAAAAAAAAAAAAAAAAAAAAAAAAACAGAACGTAACGAACATAAGGGAAAAACACATTTTTCAATCAGGAAAAACCATACAAGGATAAAAGACGGGTTGGATGTATAACTGACGGTTGTAATTTGTTCAAACCACTGTTCTTTATGTATTTACTTATTTCCTATGTACACAATGTACATACCTATACATATACGTCTATCTACGTATTTAAAAGTAGATATTCAGATAAAATCGATACAGTTTTTCGACGTATTGATTTAATTAATAGAATTTATTCACTTCCTGTACATATTGAATTGATTTTGTAAAAATACAACTCTATATACAATATACTCTACATGATATGTAAAGAACATATATTTCGTAGTACATAAAGGTATATATACATGCGTGTATAGTCGAATGGCAAAAAATTACTTTTAAATGTTTATTCATGTCTAGCCCGAATAGCAACCGCGACCACCGTATATGAATGTTTTTATCAAAAATTTGTTTTTCGGTTATTTATTCATTCATTCGATCATTCATTTTTTTCATACTTATTTATTCTATTGGTTTTTTAGTTTATTTTATTTTTATTTTTTATTTTTTGTTTTTTGTTATCTTTCCTTTTTAATTCGTAATGTTAGACACGGCAATAGCAGACAATATACGTATTTATGTATATGCGTGGGAAATATCTAAATAAATGTATGCCTACTGCAGTAGGTATATAATATGAATATAAATTAGTAACGCATGGCGTCATTTAGATCGTTAACTTTTTTGACATTGTAATGAGATATCATTCCGCAGACGGATATATATATATATTCACTTCCTAGTTCGACATATTATACGCCTGTGAAATTCCTGACAGTTTCTGATAATCTTTCATATTATTTAGGTACATAACATACCTTTATATACAGGTATATAATATCCATAATTAGATCTATGTAAAGATTTCCCAATCAATCCAGAAACGTAGCCACGCATTTAATGTTCATTTGATCGATATATACGACCACAGCTACGTGCGTATAGGCCAGTTATTATGTATATATATAGTATATACTTCGGGAGATATGCTATAATTACATAATATTATCGATAATTATTTTTTACCGAGAAAACGTTTGTGAAACATCGCTTATCGTTTCGCTCAATCGTTTCATCTCCTTTTCTCGTATGGACGTTTTTCCTCTTTTCCATTTTCTTTGCCATTTCTAATTCGTTTAATTTTTCAAACATAGACGTATATGAACTTGCATTTTATTGACAATTTTTGAAGTGGTGGGATTGAAATTCTGAATTCAAAAATTCCGAATTCATTTGAGACGCGATTCTGAGTTTCTAGAAACGTTAGAGTTCAGAATTTGGAAATTCTGAGAGGTCGAAATGCAGATGGATCAAAGATCCGAAAGTTCAAAACTCAGAAAAGCCCAAAAATCTACAAATTTAAGGGAAGCTCGTGACAAAGCTGTGAAATCAACGACGTCGTATCTCGCGAATTCCGAGATTCGGAGTTTTGGCCTTCCGGATCTTCAGCTTTCGGAATTTTGAAACTTTTGTTGTTTTTTCATTCGGAGTTTTTCAAATTGGCTACTTAAAACTTTCGGCGAAATAATCTTTCGAGAAACTGTCAGACAATACTATAAAAATTCAGGATTTTTAACTTTCGCACCTTTTGAAATTCAGAATTTCAACACGAATTATCGGGAATTTTCAGTAGAAAACGATCAACGGAATTTCATGGTCAGCCATCGCGAAGAGATCGTAATTGATTTAATTTTAATGATCGTTATCCGACGAGACTAGGAGAACAACAATATCACAATAATCTTTAACAAAAATGAACACTTGTAAATTTAAACAGAAGCAAAAATTTCGCGAAAAAGATCATGTGGTAATTAATCCGTGAATAGAATATTGTTTAATTGAGGCGTCGATCCTTGAATTGTTTGTAGCAAACAAAAAAAGATTGACCGCATCTAGCAAACGAAAAAGAAAAAAAAAAAACCAAATGCGACAAAAATCATAATTTTTGAATAAATTTTTACGCAACAATCGCGACAAGAATCGCCAATAAAATGTAAATTATATTACGTGAAAATATACGCGTTAAGAAACAATGTGAGGAAAAAAAATAGTAGGAAGACGACGAAGAAGAAGAATGAGAAAAAAAAAGGTGAAAAAAATCAATCAGAAGTAGAATAAGAAAAAAAAAGAAATAAAAAATTCTTAAAATAAAATGAAACGAGAAGCGAGTTCGCTTATAATTTGCCTCTCAACGTATAACTGCGAGTATATAAACATCGCGTTATATCAATCAAATCAGCGTCGTTGATTAGCTACGACCAAAAAAAAAAAAAAAAAAACCGACAGAAATTACAGCATCGGTACTTCCGAGATGAAAAACCAAGAAGGAAAAAATTGTAAATTGATAAAACTGGCTCTATAACCGCTTCAGATTGTTAATTTGTGAATATCAAGTTGAAATGATGACGATGATGACTCAACGAGCGGATCGAGAAATGTCCGAAAAAAAATGACCTTCTAAAGGTGCGTTGGCTCATTATGGTACAGCTACCTATTTACCTGCGACGCTGAGTGACGACGTAATAAATCCGCGAGATTTATTGCGGAGAATCGCATACCCCGCAGTATCTATATATGAATATATATTTATTTATTTGCGTATGGATACTTCCTTTTTATTATTTTATTCTCTTTTTTTTTTTTTGTCTTTATTGTTCAATTTTTTCATATACTTTCACGTATTTTACAGGCAGTATAATTGAATATCAAAATTCCTTTCCAAATAGTCTTGATTTTGACGTTTTTTCCTGGAAATTTTAACAAATCACAAAAATTTCGGCACCGTACTTTTAGTTGCACGTTTCCCTTTTTCATCATTCATTTTTAGAGTGAATAAGGAAAAATGGATTTAGATTCTAGAAAATTATATATACGGAGCTGCAGAGTAGTCGAATAGTAAAAAACAGTCTTGATGGTCAAATTGTGGTTGTTGTTCTTTTTTTTTTTTTTTTGTTTTTTTTTTTTCTTTCATTTCTTGGATGAAATAAAACCTGCAACGGTTTTTGAATAAGAAAATTTCAAAGAATTTTTATTGTCGTTGATAAACAATCAAAAGACAATTTTTCCTTTCCCTTTCTTCACACTTTTACTAAAAGCAAATGCTTCGTTCTAACGAAGCTAAGTTCGGTTACCTAACTAACATAATAAATATGGATATGACTGGAAATCTATTCGTTTTTTCCAAACAGTAAAATGCTCGGCCACTTTCAGCCGATCCAAAGCATTAAGCTCCCAAGTTTCATTTCCGTAGGTTGTATGGTTTGGAAGAAACTACGAATCGCGTTTTCGAGGTGATGACAATTGGTAATCATGGAATCCCAAACATAGTCCCGTGGCACCTTAAGGCGGTATGGGAGTCTGTTTGAAATTCCATGATTACCAATTGTCATCACCTCGAAAACGCAAATCTTACTTTCTTGACGACTACCCAACCGATCCGAACGAACCCTCGACGAATGAATTCAGTTTTATGGCAGAAAGTGGCCAAGTGTGTCACTTTGTTAGAAAAAAGTGATAGGATTCTAGTAAAACTTATGTTTTTCACGTCAACTTGGTTAAGTTGGAAGTGATCTCGACCACATCACCTTCATTCTTATGGCAATTCGAAAATCTACAAGTTCTTCATCAGACATTGGTAACTGTTCGCAGTGTTCAATTTTTTTTTTTTCCTTTGTTCTACAAAATCGTGCAAATCCTCGATATAAACTCAGAAAGACATTACACCGTGTGATGAAAACCTTGGAAAGGTTCTGAAATCCGTTGAAATTCGTAGAGTTATTCCAACCATATATATCTGGATATCCAATCGAGAGTCTATAATAGTCAAATCCACTAGCGGTGAACTTTTCATTCATTTGACAAAAAGCTGTTCCATCAAACAATACCGGAGCTATTGTACGATCAAAAAAAAAAAAAAAAAAAAATCTGCTAAATCGCTGTGCGAAGTGCTCGAAAAAAATATTTGAAATAATAAATGGTCCCATTACGAGTCTGGGGTCTCAAAATGCCGTGGGTAAAAATCGAATCTCCGATCATTTGGGTTCAGAATTTCGAAAGGTTGAATAATTTTTGACTAAAAAACGTTGCGGAAATGAAATTGGCAAGAAAAAACACGAAACTGTCGAAAAGATCGAATCTAACTGAGGATATGAGTGTTTTGAATTAGTCGTTTCGACACGGAATGCCCCATACATGCATACTCACATGTACTTACGTAATTAGAAATAAGAATCAACAGGGAAGTACAGCGATCTGAAAACTATTTCTAATCATGTATTGACGCAGGAATATCACCGCCAATCCCGAGTTTCATGGCCATGAATAGATTAAGATACTTAATAGATAAATTACAATAGAATTGACTGGAAATTGGCGAAACTCGCGTGAAGCCTACGACGCCCGCGCTGCAGGTTTCCAGTCTCATTGTCAGACCTTATCCCAAATAATCTATTACCAATATGCTTATCAAAGTTTCGCTTCGTTTCTGCTCCAGGTTTCCGGCCACCTGCACAACACCGGTCAGTCCCTGGTCTTCAGAGCAGATCGAGAGGCCAAGATTAGGGTCAATATTACCGGTGGTCCCCTGGCCTATCACTACCAATTTGAGGAAATTTATATACACTATGGATTGGACAATAACCACGGGTCCGAGCACCGGGTTAATAACTACGCTTTTCCCGCCGAGGTGAGTCATCCGCATATGTGCCTGCTATTTAAGTACCTGTCAGGCATCCCGGACACCCTGATGAGACTCTCGTCGTTTTACATTCCTTCCAACTTGCCTTTTGTTCGCTTTTTAACTTCCTATTTTAGAAAGAAAAAGGGAAAAAGTTGAGTTTTTGGGAGATCTCCATGTGTTGAGGTCCTGAGAATCGCCTCCGATCATTTTTGGTAGGACGTCTAGGTGTCTGATCAATTTTATGTCCGACGATATCTCGAGAACGAATCCACGGATTTTCATGATTTTTGTCTCAATCGACGCGGTTTTTCGTAACTCAGAGCTGATTAGATTTTTCATTCAATTGGTCAACTAGTTTTCGAGTAATCGAGCGAACAAAATATTGCAAAATAAATTTCAAACAGTCATATCCCGAGAACGAATCAACAGATTTTAACGATCTTGATCTTCATCTATGGCACTCGATCCAACTTAGAAATGACTGCATTTTTTAAATCGATCGATGCAGTAGCTTCGTAGTGTTTGAATGTGAAAGATCCGCGCGGGAAGTTTTAGGGCTGGCCCATTGTAGTGCCGATTTACCTGTTTGGCTTTTTCCGATTTGTCATAAATATTCAAGAGTCGCGAGAATCGCGAGAAGATCTTCCAGAAATTGTTTCTCCTTTACTCCTTGTTTTTAATACGTTTTTTTACACTACTACATTATGAGATATTCAAGCTTTAAAACAGATTCAATTTACCGATAAGTAAATACCAAATAGAGTGGATTCCAAAATAGAATTGAATTTCGAAAGTATTTCGGAATATCTCGTGAGGCTTTTATCTGCAGCCATTTCTTGCTTCAATTATGCATCCAACTGTTTGTTCTCAAAGCGAACAATTCTTCCCGAACCACAATTAGTCAACGATCGAATTGTTGATAATAAATATCAAAGTCCTTTTGAAATAAATGGAAGCAACCGGAACTCGAGTATCTTTTTTGTCTCGAAATCGTCCTTCGAGGTCAAGTTAAATGTTAATGAATTTTTCGAAAAATTGAAGAGAGATCGCTTTTGAGATACATAGCTGATTTTAGAAATAAACAAAACAAAAAAAAAAAAAAGACAGGAACAAGAAGGAGGAAGTTCTGGATGATGTTCGATCGATTTAACATGGAATGCCCTATACGCATGCTGTTATGCATATCCTCGGGCTTACTCATCGGAACAATCGTCGTCATTGTACCTATCCCACGTTGATGAACATAAATAATGACGGGTTACTTTGAATTAGCAAAATGTTTTGTGCAATAGATTCGATTGAATTAGCGTTTGACGTATTTAGCGATTTGGTTTTTCCTTTTATTTTCTGTTTCTTGTAATCAATATGCGCATTAATTTTCCGAAACAATAGTATTGTTGCCGTTTGTTTGTTGGAAGAAAAATAAAATGAAAAAAGAATCAATTGATGTGCGAGAAGTATCAAAATATCACGTGCGACGAAACAATATTCACGCGATATTGTTGCGGTATATGTAAAAATGGCGATCCGGTCTGACGTGTAACCTTGACCCTGTCGGTGGCATTTTGGTTCGACGATCTATCACGGAATTGTATTTCCAAGAAAACATATCATTTTGAAAAGAGGAAAATATCATTTTCACGCCGTACTGCTTTGACGATCGAAAAAAAAAACTTATTCCGTCCCATTGACGCGATCAAAGAACTGGTAAATTCGTTTCTTTCAATGAAAAAATGAGTTATCAGTAGTTCGTATCGTGTGCCATCTGTCGTGATGATTGAGATATCGAAATCCAAATCCGACACAGTTTAAATTTCAATAATCCATTTGTCTCCAACTTCATCAGTTTTTGCCAACTAGGATTTTTGCCGATTTCCAAGAACTAGGAATTCGGACAAAAGTTTGTAAAACTCTGCTAGGAATACTCAAAAAAATCTAGTCCATGAACAGATCCTTTTTGAAATTTAATTTCTTCGCTACCCTGAGCTTGCCGAATTGTTTGAATGAAAAAAACCGGTGAGGGTAGCCAAAAAAATCGAGTCCAATGACCGATCGTTGGATAAATTACGATTTTTTCTATTCTATAACCAAATTAGAAAAGCTCAAAACCCGTAGGCAAAAATCTGCGAAATTTTTCCCAGAAAATGGAATCGAATTACCGATCGTTCTTGGCATCGTCGCTTTTGATGATCAAGTATTTACGATAATTTGCGAATGACGTAAATCCCCGAAACTAACACGCCCACCAATATACATATTCATACGTCACGTGGCCAGAGGTCAAGAAGGCTAATGTTCATTCGGACAATGGGCATGAACGGAAATGAAATCGGTCTAAGAAAGCACGAAGGGCGATGATCCACAGTACGTGGGATCGACGACGCGAGGACAGACGTATGTGTGTCGATCGGTTCGCGATCGATGATTGATCAATTTTCCAAAGTACAAAGAATTTTTTATTCATTATTTATTTTTAATTTTTCATTATCTTCGTAGTAAACTACGATGCGTACTACGCGTTCCGTTAACCGGTCAGAGACTCTCACCTTACCGATCACGATTAATAAACGTCAAAGCGAGATCGGATTTGATCAGCTCAAATTGGAGACTGACGCGTATCGAGCGACCGGTTGACCACCTTGACTTTTTCCGCAATTCATCGGCGGGAAATGGCCGGCAAACACTAAAGATCGGCATAACGATTTGTGAGGGAATCGGCAAACTGGTTTTGCCGGAATTACATTTTGGGGTACCGCGGCGGCGACCGTGAATAAAGAAAAAATTCACCGAAACCTCAGCGGACGATCGGACGAACGAACTAAGAGGAAAAAAATCGGCCGACTAAAACGTGCAAAGCGATCGAGCGTACCGGTTTCTCAAATCACTTCCCAGACCCCAGAGTCTAGAGCCAGTGCCGATCGGTCCAAGTTCGCGGACAGAAGATCAGTCGCAGTTTCTCTCTCCGGCGATCAGTTCGGTTGGTAAAAACCAGCTCCAAGTCATCAACTGAAGAAAAATCGCGATGATAAAGAACGGGCCGATTCCCGAACCGCCAAAATCACGGACGATCGATATCCAGTTCCTGAACGTCTCTTATGCGGTTAGGGTCGGTTTTCGAAAGCGTAGAAAGCAGATACTTAAGGGTATATCGGGCCGTTTCAAATCCGGTGAATTGACTGCGATCATGGGGCCCTCGGGGGCTGGAAAAACCTCCCTGTTCCATATCCTGACGGGATTTCATCGGGCAAAGATACCCGGAGAAATAACCTACCTTGGAGCCGACGAGCAGCCGGTCAGTTTCGAGGAGTACAGCAAATCCCTGAGGTACATACAGCAAGAGGACAAACTCTACCCAACGTTCACGGTGATCGAAGTGATGCGGATGGCCGCCGATCTTAAGCTCGATTCATCCCTGACGAGATCGGCCAAAGAAAGGACGATCGAAGCTACCGTGAAGACCTTCGATCTTACTCGAGTCAAAGACGTTAGATGTGACATGCTCAGTGGGGGCCAGAGGAAGAGGCTGTGCATCGCTGTTGAGCTTCTTGACAATCCAAAGGTCGTTTTTCTGGATGAACCCACCACCGGACTGGACTCATCACTCTCTGCGGAGTGCATATCGACCTTGAAGACCCTCGCCAAAGGTGAGAGGACTATAGTGTGCGTGATCCACCAGCCCAGTGCAGCAATTTACGAGATTTTTGATCAGGTATACTTCCTGGCTGAGGGTAGATGCGTTTACCAGGGTCCGCCCCAAGAGACGGTATCATATTTCAGTGACTTCGGACTGTGCTGTCCGATTTATCACAACCCAGCCGATTACGTGATTGAGGTTATAAGCAACGAGTACGGTTTTTTTATCGACGAGCTTGAGCACGCTGCAAATTTGAACGGTCAGTGGACGGTGGGTGAAATGCGGATCGGGCCACCGTCTGACGAAGATGAAGAGGACTGCCGGAGCCTTTGCGCATCACCAGAAACGGAAATCTGGGTTTTCGAACTGTCAAAATACACGGTTCTCCTGAAACGGTCAGTAACACAACTAATCAGGGACTGGAGCGCGATACAAATCAAATTTGCTCTACATATAATCCTGGGGCTACTCTTGGGCGCCATGTTTTACAACTCTGGCAATGACGGCAACAAGTCTCTCGACAACGTCAGATTTCTACTCTGCTCCGTGGTATTCTCAAGCTACACTACCCTGATGCCAGCGGTGCTCAGGTTCCCCCTCGAGCTTCCGGTCCTTCAGAAAGAACACTTCAACAAGTGGTACCACCTGAGAACCTACTTTGCAGCAGTGAATTCTATCAATATACCCTTCCAGATATTCCTCACTCTCATATACAGCACAATATCGTATTTCCTGACTGGTCAGCCGATGGAGATTGAAAGGTTCCTGATGTTCCTCTCGGTTGGGATACTGACCAGCCTATCTGCCGAATCAATGGGACTTTTCTTCGGCGCTTTATTCAACCCCATAAATGGAACATTTGTTGGAGCAGCTACCCTAGGAGTGTTAGTCTCTCTTGCCGGAGTACTGCCCCTCTTCCAGCACATGCCCAGCATCATGTACAACTTCACATACCTCAGTTTCATCAGATATGCGATGGAAGATATGATCATATCTATCTACGGATACGAAAGAAAGAAGCTACCTTGCCTCGATCCCATCGAATATTGTCACTACCGGTATCCCGATGTCATTATGACCGAATTGAGGATGGAGGAGTACAGGTTTTGGCCAAACATTGCTGCTTTGACTGCTAATTTCGTTGTTTTACGGATTCTCGCCTGTTGGGCATTGAAGAGGAGGTTGGCCAGCACGTGATTGTGCGTTTTTGGAACTGAAAGTGATATGTGGTCACGTGCTTTGGCTCCGGTGAACAGTTTTGAAACTTTATAGGAAATTTTAGACGTTGTAGCCTCCGCGAGGCAGGTGTAGTTTCCTAATTTTTGTTGAATTTTGTTGTGTTGTTTTTTTCGTTTTATTATCATGGCCAAAAATGTTACTAATAAATCGGTGGAATACTTCTGCGTTTTTTAACCACTTTCGGACAGATTCCTTGGTTTAATCTCCTTCCCGAAGATCCCGCTTACCCAAAAGACCAGCGGAGGAATCCGAATCCAGTAATTCATGCGTCAAGCGGTTTTTTAACGGCCTGGCTGTCCCTTGAGTCATAAAATTAACTTTTACGCCCTACCTACGTAGCCTGCCTGTTTTCCCATCTACCGCCATTTTGGTAATGAAATTTTCAAGCCACCCAGTGTGTAGGTATAATAATCCGTGGATCTCGAGGCCGGGCGCGTAAGGAAGTAAAAATAAAAATACGACTATCATGAATTCCTGTCTAATCCTCGTCAGATCGTTTCCCCAATGATGTGATTATTTTACTTTGAAATTCATTAGAATATTCTGTCTTTCGTCTTCCGGATTATTTATGGGTTATAAGACGAAGTAGCTGCCGACTAATTGCCGGTTGAAACTGATTTCGAAAGTTGATGTCGTTGACTGGACAAGGTCCACTTATCTGGTCCCATACACACGTTCACAAATCACCATATTTCAATAAAAATCCGTCAGTATTCTGATAGTCGAGACATTAACTATAGCGGCTAAAATTCTTTCCGAATCTAGCTCGGTGTGAACTGCTATAGAAGCTTATCGGATCTTATAGAGGTGAAGTTATTTCCTAAATTCTTCTCACACAAACCGCTCGTGGTGGCCTTAGAATGTCAAACGCGATACCACCGAGGCCTGCAGCATATGCACCAAATAGTTCCTGACACCCGTGAAAGATGAATCGCCTTACTCCTTCTCAGGGATTTATCCCAAGGGAAAAGAACACCCGTGTGGGAAACCTCGTCGAAAGCTACCAACTCCAGTGTCCTCACTCACCCTTTAGCATTTTATGCACCAAGAATGTCATGCGACCTCCTAATCGAGTCCAGCTATACTCTTTCCTCGTTTTTAGTCATCCAGTTTTCCAAAATTTACAATTTTTATTTATTTTTTGTCTTTCTTTTCTTTCAAGGATCAAATGTATATCGTTCAGATCTTTCCAGCGACGAGTTTATCTCCAACATCCTTGGAACAGGATCTTCCATCCTTGTTTCAAGGAGGGAAGTTGGGATCAGATCAGATCATGGTGCTCTTCGATATCCAATAGTCAGTTAAAAATTTTCACAGATTACTTATCGACAGTTATGATTTGTTAAACTTTTTTCGGATTTCTAAGGATTAAAGAATGTCATATCGTTGCTTCTATTATTTTTGATCGCTGAGATAGATTTTACATCAATCGGATATGTTCTCGCCGAGAAACTAGGATGAAAATTAATTTTTTTAATTTTCCTTTGGGACCGAATCCACCTTCCCTAGTTGATATCCTTCAGGTATTTCTCCGCCCAGTATAGGAAAAGGACCTTGAACCCTTGGACACGAAGTGATTCGTTTTCCAAAAATGTCTCTTAGTTTTTCGACGGAATACTCCGTCACTCGATATATCCTTCATGAATCGCTATACATATACCTACATACCATCAAATGAATCGTTGGGTATATCCCTACAGTGAGGGTGGGGTTCGTCCAAAACGTCGTCCTATGGAAGGACCTTCATCCCAGTTTCCAAAGAGGGGTAGTAGGATACAGAGAGACATAGCTTGGACAGAGCGACATGGGACAGCGAGGAGTGATGTAGTGGAGGCTTTGGGACGCCGGAGGGCCACTCTAGGCACTCGATCACCTGGTCGATAAGTGGTGGTGGTGGTGGTGGTGGTGTGGCGATGGTGAGGCATGGATTGTGTGCACGTGCGTGTACATACATACCTACATGCGCATACCGGCACTGGCGCTCACTCGCGTGCACGGGTTGTGCGCCACGTCACACGCAGAGCTCGCGTATTATAAACCTGAACAGGTCTGCCCCCGCACTGCAAGCACGCGTATAGGCACTCTCTGAGACTGTCCCTCAAACGCGATCTGGTAATGGGCTGAATCGCGCCTGAGGACCCCGTCACAGCTGAACTCGAGAGAACGGGTGGTGCTCCCCACTTCTGTGCCACCCAATCCTGGACTCTGGGCTCACAGTATGCGCTTGCTAATGGTCAAACACCGAGTATCATCTCGGCGTAATTATTATTGACACAATGTCTCCCAAGTCCCATCAAACGTTCTCATGATCCTTCCGGGGTATCTCTATATAGTATATATCCATTGGGTAAATCGCGAATGGTTAGAATACCGTCAACTGTCAGGGTTGGGCTAGTGATTTTTTCCGATCATCATTTGCAGTGGGCTCGTCAACGCTTGGCAGTCCACTCGACTAGTAGTAGTCGATCCGGGAATAAAGTGGACTTTGAATTCCCTGCCGAATGGATGAAGAGGCGTTTCGGTCTCTGGAGGATATCGTCAGTAGTAGAAGCAGTGAGGTTAGTCAGCGAACCTTTAGGATGAAGTAAGAGATGGAAAGGGTTCAGATGGATGGCCAACCGTGGCTTGTTTGTCTCTTAAGTAAGAGTCTCGCTCAATCGGTTGGTTCCTGGGTGTGGCACAAAAGACAATGGATATTCAGTGAGAATCGTAAATCGGAGTTATCGCATCTCCGATCAAAGTGTTTCTGTGAGTCCAGGATTTTAAGGGTGAGGATTTTGTCCCTCCTCTTTTGTAAAGGGAGTAAAATTCCTCCTTGTATTTTCGTTGAAAAGCTCTAAGGGCGGTTTGAGAACGAGGATCGAAATGCGGGCGTCATCAACTGCTGCACCAGTGTCTACGTTCCTCGGAATTCTTGATCAAAGAGTAGACGATGTCGAAGACCGTCCGAGTCCCAGGGCGACCTGAGGCGAAATTTCCAACCTCTAGAACACCCTGGACTCTGTAGTTGCTCAGGGATTCGATTCACCCGTGGTTTATTTTCACAATTTAGACTAGGAATAATCCGAAATTCGATGATTCTGCACCGAGTGATTCCTCCCCCCTTCATCCCTATCGCCATTGCCATCCTGGAGCTATATTACACTACCAAGCTCGATGTTCATTAACCAATGTACCAGTAGCTGGTAGGTACGACTCCCGAGGCATCACCTTTGGGAATATCACGAAATTTAACCGCATTCGGGTGTAGATATTGGCATCGTTTTTTTGGTTTTTTTTTTGTGAGAGTTTTTTTTCTGTCCCTTTTTCCCTATTTTTTACTTTTTTCTTTTAATTTAATCCCTCGCTTCGCTTTCCCTCAATTTTCCGTCTCTGCGGGACTTTGGGGTTGCAATTATTTTTTGACTTTCTACTTTCGAAAACGAAAGCAAGAAAAAAAGAACAAAAAAAAGGGACGCGTCGTTATAATCACCCGGTAAATGGACGGCTGGCTTTTTCACCAGACCTAAACGTTTTTGCCTTTGGATAATCACAGATCAACGTTTTTGGATAAACGCTCGCGGTTTTTGTCCTGATGGTTTTTAGTCCTACGATATCAACGATAGCGAATCAACGGTTTTTGACTTTCGTCGATCAATCGACACAAATTAACGGAGCTTAGATTTAGAACTGATCTGATTCTCGGTCCATCGATTCAGAACATTTAGAGAAGAATATTAATTGCTCAAACTTTTTACCAATCGATCTGTAGCAACATTTTGGCAATTTATTTCTCTTACCGAAAGGATTTCATCCAATTCGTATCGATTCGATGGTTTTCAAGTCAAAAAAATCTCCAGTTCTTCCCTCCGCTCGTGTTTATTTTGATTTTTAATATCCCCAGGGTCTAAAATTTTCTAAAAAAAAAAAAAGCTATAGACTTGTTCAAAAATTGTCACAAATCTGACAAAAAAAAAAAAATAGGAAAAAAACTGTCACGTGCTATCGCTGTGCTACAGAAACTTTCCGAATGGCTAAAGACTTGATTAGAAATTTCAATTTCCGTTAAAACTACCCTTAAATATTTGCGGTGATATATTCTCTCGCTATCTTTTTCTTCATCCCCTCCCTATTTCTCGGCAATGTAGGTATATTAGATTCCGTTGGTATTAAAGCCACCATGGAAGTCATAGTGGATCGAGATCAGACCCTAGCTCGGTGGATTTATATATATATATACAACATATATGTATAATATATAATATATATAATCCACCCTGGTGCCTATATATGGTACATACCTAGATATACATAATGTACAGACCACTGATGCAGGGATGGATATAGAGATAGACCTATATCTATCTATCTATCTATCTATCTATATATATCTATCACGAATGAGAATGGAGTATTGTGCCGAGAGAGGATCGGTTTTAGGTCATATATAGGTAGGTACACGTGCGAATAGCCTATATCAGCCTTCCATACGTATATATATACCCGATTCACCTATATCAAGAAGGACCTAGAGCTGCACATGTACCAGCTGCATGAGGTACCATTTCTGCTTCCTCAATACCCTCGATATGTCAAATACCCGCATCCTGATCGTTATACCCGGTTATGAATTAATGAAAATTCCAATACTCCCCCGCAGGGATCGGAAGATGAGTGCATACGGCATACCTGTATATGATCAGAACCTTAGAATCCTTCGATCGCATATTGCTAGGAAAATTTACGGTCTTAAATTGAGGGATCAGTACGACCTGGATTTTTGCAAAGATCGGTTGGTTAATTATGAAGTTTGAATGCTGGTTAAGTACGTCAAAAAAAAAAGTCAAAATTTTTGGAGATCGTCGTGAGTATTTGCTAACACTGTATATCCGACGAGACATCCCAGGGTTGAATTTCGTCCTGAAAGCATCCTTCACACGTGAAAACACAAAAAAACAAAACCAAAAAAAACTTGAGAAAATTTCTCCGTCGAGTTATTTGCAGACGAGTGAAATTCGCCCTTGAAATATCCACCGATTCGCCATGTTCTCCGTACCGAATTGCGTTCACCGGAAATTCCCTCCGTCAAAAGCACCCCGAGGATGCGTCCTCAGGACAAAACCGGATGCCGGATAAGTCCAATCGGACCAAAGTCTTGGCCGAATCCTTTACGACATGGCTTTGGTCCTTTTCGCTCCTGGACTGGCCATGTTTATTGATCAATCATCCTAGTGGGATCAGGTCCAGCAATCTCAAAAAAGCTGGAGCGATTATAATCATCAGGAACTCCAGAAAAGCCAGAATTTGCGGGTTTTTTTTTTTTTTTGTTTTTTTGTTTTTTATGGAATAAATTAAACGTGTTTCACTATATCCGGCTGTACCGGTTCCCGCAATGATAATTTCCTAATTTTTACCGATAGACGGATACGTATTAATTTATTTTAACATTCACCACGTCACCGCGACCTACGGAGATGAAATGCTAATATCGACACGCAAGGTCGCCCGCAGTGCTTAGATCCTATGGTTACACGAGTTTCCATATATATAGCATACGATATAAATATATATATATATAAATATATATATATACATATATACTTTAAGAATAACGGTTCGTAATTGAGAGATCGTATTACGTAGCTGTATCTTTTGGACTGCATATTGCCACGCGATGGACAGACTTCCTGTTACCCACAATTCCTTATTTGTCCTATACATATATCAGCCCCAAAGTTGGATCAAAATACTGTTTAGACGATTAGTTCTGAGACATCGCGGCTATAACGACGATATCATTTACATAGGAAAATCTCTCTTTCGCTATCTCTTTTTCTCGTATTTTTTTCGCTTTCCGTTACTTCCATCATCCTATATACCTACTATGCAGATCCTCCGACGTTTAATGTTCATAATTACTTATATACATTAATACCTAGCTCTGAAATCAATTATCATCTATACAGAAATAGAGATAGAGAGAGAGACTTACGTTTTAAGAAAAGAAAAAAGAAAGAAAAAAATTAGAGAATCAGGTAAACAAGATACAGAACTGTTTCCTAAGTATAAAATATTCAAAGAGTTCATCGTTTTGCGAGAATCCATTGGCTTATACAATCAGCTCGCTATGATATACATTTACGTCGAGAAATGTATTACTAAAATTATTCATAAACCGGAGCTACCATTATTATCTAATTCACACTTCGAAAGGGGTGAAAAGTTTCTTTGATCCAGGCAAACCCCCGGAGGGACCAGTTATTTTATTCTTCGTATGATGTTGAGATAAGCCGTGGTCAGGTATATGCCATATTATCCTCTGAACGTAATTATTTATGTATCGCAAACGTCGGTTGTCGTAGAAAGGGTGGAAAAATCTCACCTTCGTAAAATTAGCCAGAAGATGCGAGCTTGGAAATGAAAGGAACAAAAATTAGGTGGGATTGAAGTTCCGAAAGGTCAAAATACCGAATTTTTTTTACACGCGATTCTGAGTTTCTAGAAACTTTATACCTACATGATTTTGAAATTTTATAGCGCAGCTATCGCGTGGATTTATTTCTAAATGATTCGAAATCGTGAGAATTAATGATTACAAGGAATTATAAGATTTAAATCCTGGAGTGTTTGAAAATTTTTACTTTTTTTTCTAGTTTGTTGAAATATGCCTGCGAAATGTGCCGTGATTCTTGAGGAGACAAATTGGTAATAACTTAAAAACCTCTGAATTTCCGGGCAGGATTGAAATCCCGAACGGTCGAAATTCCGAATTTATTTCAGACGCGATTCTGAGTTTCTAAAAATGTTAGAGTTCAGAAGTTGGAAATTCCTAAAGGTCGAAATGCAGATAGCTCAAATATCCGAAAGTTAAAGACTCAGAAAGTCCAAATATCCTCAAATTTAAGCGAATTCCGAGATTCAGAGTTTTGGCCTTTCGGATCTTTAGTTTTCGGAATTTTTAACCTTCGGTGTTTTTCCATTCGGAGTTTTTCAAATTGGCTACTCAGACTTCCGGGGAAATAATCTTTCTAACAATTCTGAGTTGGTTATAGTGAAAAAATTCAGAATTTTTATCTTTCGCAGCTTCCGAAATTCAAAATTTCAATCCCACCCTGAAAAGAAAAAAAAAAGAAGAAAAACAGTAAAAGAAAGGTAACGAATCCAAAAAGTGGACTAAAAAATACGTATATGTTTTCTGGAAGGGAAAGATTTTTGGCTGAAAATCTGAAAATCTGAAAATCTAAACCCTCCATCCATCTCTGATTTTTTTTTTTTTTTTTCTTCTTTCATTTTTTTTCATCCCTCGCTGGTATTCCCGCGAGAGTAATATGCAAATTTGGTTAATTATCATCGCGAATCAGCTCCGCGTCGCCGTCGAGCTCGATTCGGCTCAGCTCAGCAGCTCAAGCTGAGCTCCTGCAACTCCATCACGGGTACTAAGCGAGCCGTTAGGTTCGAGCTCTTGACGCCTAGTCGCACGGAGTGATAATTGTAGTGGTCGTTTATAGTTGAACGGTACTCGTATACCTCCGCTTTGCACTCCATCGCCTCTTCAGAAATTCCCTCAGTACCTGCACCAGGGTTGGAGACTACCTACCCTTCAGTATCCACTAGTAAATGCCTCCCTGCCTTCCTGCCTGCCCAGAAGCCACCCCCATCCTGTGTCTGTCTCCATGTGCTTCTGCGACCCTCAAACCCTTCATACCCTACTCGACTAAATCCAACTCACTCAATTCATCGGACGATTTCACCGACGTAAGAATCATTGACATTCTGTGTTTAGAACCAGCCGGAATTTCACTTGGGGTGAAAATGGGAATATTAGGTAATTCGAATCCCTGCAGAGGTGCGTGAAAATTTGTGATTTTTTCATTATTTTCTGAGCCGGTAAATCAGACTGGCAAAAGCAACGCTGAACTTTGCTTTAATTATTCAAAATACGTAATAAAAAATATATTTAATGTACTTTCTATTGAAATATTCCCGGTATTTACGATTTAATTTGATTGTTTCCAAATTCTGTGATTAGGTAATTAGGGAGCGACAGAAATGACAGAAGCGAAAATGACAAAGACGACAGAATTGAACGAGCTATATGGTCGTTATGCTTGTGAAGATATTCGCACAAATATTTGCTAGAGTAATTGCACAAATGTAATTTGAGGAATTTTTTCCTACTTTTTGAAAGGATTTGTGCAGTTTTTCTCTGAGTTGATCGACGCGATGATTATACGACGAATTTTTTATGATTAGCTCGAACTTTTTGAGCAATGACACGGGAAATTATAGTTTTTAAGGATTGAGGATCGAGAATCTACAATTTTTCAGGAAAAACTGGATGAAACTATATTTTTCTTTACTGGAAAGTAAAAACTAATGCATTTCTGGATCTGAGGACGTGAAGGTCTAGTGAAAAGTGTAACGTATAGCTCCCTGTTTTCAACCTCCCGTTTTCAAAAGAAGGGAAATTCGAGGGATTACTCACTTAAGAAATCATTGAAGCATTAATTTCATCTGAAATCAGACAGAAAATCGCGAAAAGTTGCTGGTAATCGCTCGAATCATTTGATTTCTGATTTCCTCATGATTTTTCAAAATACGTATACCTATAATACCTACATGGAAAATTGCAAAAAAAAATCATGTGATTTTGAGAATCGCTGGTAATCACTCAGCTCCTTTCCAAGCAGACAAGCATTAATCAATGTTCATTTCTTCCCAACTGCAGTGTAGAAATCAATGATTTCTAAAATTTAAAAATCACTTTGTAATCGTTCGAATCAGCATAAATCACGGGAATCGCCGTTGAAATCATTATAAGATCTCGATTCCTTTTGGAAATCGTCGTGCCACTGAATTTGCGAGTGCGCAGCCCCTCGAGGAAGTTATCATAATTACCCTGTGAATGAAAAGTTGATTTTTCACCAGATCTCCACATTTCGAGATCCAGAGAATCACCTCGGACAATTTTTGGACTGACGTCTGGGTGTCTGATCAATTTTATGTCCGATGATATCTCGAGAACAAATCCACGGATTTCCATCATTTTCGTCTCAATCGACGAGGTTTTTCGTTACTCAGAGCTGATTAGATTTTCGATTCAATCGGTCGACTAGTTTTCGAATAATCGAGCGAACAAAATTTTACCAAAAAAAATGTCAAACTGTCATATCTCGATAACGAATCAACGGATTTTGACGATTTTGATCTTCATCGATGGCATTCGCTCCAAATTAGAAATGACTGAATTTTGGAATAGATCTATGCAGTAGTTTCGTATTGTTCAAACCTGAAAGTTTTAGGGTTGACCCTTCGTGGTCAGCCGATTTACCTGCCTGTCACTGAGAAGACCAAAACGAGAAAAAATCTGGAAAAAGAGCTCGAGGAATTATGAAATAGCTGTGAAACGTGATCGCACGACGTCACGTCGCGCCGTGAGAATCGTTTAGTCCAATTATATCAGGTCAAGTGTGAGCCGCTCGGTAGCGCGAACAAGTCGCTTCAGGGCACCTAAGAAGCTCGATGGGATTACCCTCGAACTGTTTTGCGAGAAGCCGCAGGGTGGGCACGACGCTCGCGCGTTGAGGGTGAATTTTGCACGTGTGAGTAGACGAGGGGTGGTTTACCCGGAACATCTATGGAATGGTAACGCGATCCGTATGCAATATCGGGTCAAAAACTACCCCCACAATTCAAATAATCATTCAACGTGGTTGCCCCGGACTTTTCATCACCTTTCATCAATCCTCTTCCACTCAATTCAAACATTCTTACTTTCCGTGGTCAAACCAGTCGGTCCATCTCAATGAAACATCGCGATTTTTCACCGTCAAGACACAAACTGCAATCCTACAAAGTTTCAAATTTTTCCGTCTAGCCGTTTTTCAGGAATGTTCAGGATCGTGTGTGACGTTGATCGAAGGATCCTGCAGAAGTCGAAGATCCTTCAAACTTCTGCTGAAAAGTAGAAGACGAATGATGGTAAGACAGACAGACTAGAATTTTAAAATTGATCGATCAAAAGTGGGACCTTTGATTGTTCAGTTCTGCAACAGAATGCAAAAAAAAGCTCCAGTGCAGTTTTTCGAACATCAATATCGATCGCTGATGTGACCAAAGAGATCGGGGTGCCTGCTGGATGAAAAGATGAAGAAAAACTAGAAACGAAATATTGGAAAATGTAAAAAGGGGTCAAAAGAAATAGAAGAAGAAACTCTCTCGCTCAGTTCTGGAGCTCGACACCATCTAGTTCCTGGGCCATATCTGCTAATGGGCGGTAATGAAAGCCTGCAGTAGAAACCGCAATTAGAATACGACGACGTGGCTGCAGAAGCTGAGTCTGATTCTGATTCTGATTCTGAGTCTGAGTCTGAGTCTGAGTCTGAGTCTGAGTCTGAGTTTCGAGCTGGTAGGCGGAATGTAATCGTTCCGCCTAAATAATTTCGCGATTGCATAATCGTGACCAGGAATCTTTGGCCAGGATCTACCCCAGGCAAACCAACCAAAGGATACGTGGAAATCCCGTGGTACCTAAAAGCACTGCTGCAGATTCGACGATGTCTGCTTCGTGCATTTGCAAAACAAACCCAAAAGCGACTGTGTGGACAGTTTGGGAGGCTTGGAGGCTCGTAAGGGATGAACGCGTCCCCGAAGTGCGGCTACTCCTGTGGGACAGAAGATTCCTGGTGAACGGCATAGCATTGGGTAGGTATGGGGTCCGGATGTAGCCAGTGAATCCAGAGACCGGAAGGAGGGGATCAGCAGGCATCATAGAACAAGCAATAGCGACTGGACTGGACTGGTGATGGTGAAGGCACTCGGTTGGAATCCTACTGGCATTTCCGTTGGACGTTGGTCGATGGTGTCTCGAGATTACTTATCTTTGCGGTTCTGTGGTTAAGGGTGGAATTGCACCTCGTATAGGTGTACAGTCCACATAGTGCGGCTTGTAGCTCAGGCACGTGACTCTAGGAGATAGAATTACGCGTCTCGGCACCAGATGCATTGCATATTTCAATACCACTGCTCTTCAGCCTCTCCGCATCCTTCGCCAACCCCGCACAACAGAAATCCTTTGGGAATTTTCGAATTAGATATGGACGTTAGACTCATGCGGTATATGTACTCATGCATGTAAGCAAGGGCGCCCCTTGGAACCACCGGGACCACTTCTTCTTCTTCTTCTTCTTCATCTTCTTCTTACCTTGCTGCTGCATATGTACATACATGGATTTGCGAATCGTATATTTACCAACCCGCGTGATATTCCCCAAGCAAAAGTCTGCATCAGGCAGAAGCACCGTCAGACATGACGCCAGTACCTGGACTGTTGTATGAGAATGAGACCAGTGGCTGGACACTGAACTGCAAGAAGCAATTCTCGCTTGTTCAACCACTGGCACTATCAGCTTCCATACAATGTCCAATCTGGGTATCCACATGAAATTTTGCTAACGTTTTGCACAGGATATGATGACCCAAAAGGGCCCCAACCTTGACACTGACTGTCACACTGGCAATGAGTGTCTCCCTGTATTGCATGATGTTCCATTCCAAGACACCTACCCTCGAGGTTGAACATCGCAAGCTATTTGGAATTTTCCACAAATTTGACGAGACTGTTTTGGTATTTTTTCAGATCCAAGTGTACGGCTTCAACGCAGAGCTTTATCACAACATGAGTGAAGCGCAGCACAAGAGTCAGGGTCTGGTAGCAGTATCGCTGATGGTTCAGGTGAGTAGAAAATTGACAATCTGGGGGAAGATGAAAATTCTGCGATAAACGGTCTGAAAATCTTTGCTGCTGTAGGAAATGAGCCGATCGAATCAAGAGGCTCCGAGGGCTGTGGAAATTTTTAAAAGTCAACGGTTTCGGTAATTCGTATATATATATATATATATATATATATATGGCTCAAAGTGCGCGGGAAGTAGAAAGCGCGGTAGGAGCTGGGTCAGACCACCTCGATCCTCTACGACGTTCAAGTTATTTGATTTCGAAGCGGTAGGAAGTCGGGCAGACCCAGCTGGCAGGTTTTAACGCAATTTGCCACAAGATTACCTCATATCAATGCGGAGCTTTTCGGATATAGCTGCAGGGTGCGGAAAGCCACGCGCCTCTGTACGGGGTCTCCGGACAAAGCCTCTTTGCTCCCAGTTTCTCTAGGAGGATCCGCGCGATCAGCCTGAGATCGTCTGATGGAAATGATTCCATCAACTCCGGTGAAGAATTTATTTTTTTTTTCGTTCCAATATCGCGCAGGATCGCATGAAAGGATCATTTTTTCGCATATAAGAATCACCACCGAGCTTTCGCCCCGGATCCGGCGACTCAAACCGCGATATATCAACCCCCAGGTGCTCCACAACCCACCCTGCCATCCTCCTTAGGGGTTTAATCAGTTCCGAAGCACGTCTAAATTGACAATTACGTCAGCAGTTAACGCGCCCCCTAGTTGGGCTTGAACCTCCTGCTTTGCATCATCTTAAGCTCCCTTCAGCCGGCCTACAGCGACCTGCAGACGCCTTATGCAAATTTCTGTATACTTCAGGATGTACCTATACGTCTTTTGATGCTGATGCACAGGGTGTCCCATACCGAGCAAGGCTGCAGATCAGCTGGAAGAAAAACGAACGTTTTGGAACATGGTCTTCCAATTCTTTTCCACCCTGGTGTACCTTTGTCCAGACTCCAGAGGGTTCCGCACCATGTCGAATGATCGCGACTCAATAACCAAGCGAATTGTCCGGCTTCCATTTCTAGACACACCCGGTTCGTGTAGATCCTAGTGATCTTGTATAATCTGCGGTATGATACATACAGACCTAGACCCGAGACTTGTAGAAGAAGGAGTTACAGGGTCGTGCCAAACTGTTTTGGGTCGGGGCATAACCAAGCTGTGAATCCTCGCACTGAAATGGAGGATTTAAGTTTTATGAGAAAAGGGCACGTTGGGTACCTGCAACCAGCTTGAACTTGGACATTTGCTTTGAGGGAAGAGACCGCGTCTCGAAACTGCCTTTTTTTTTTTTTTATCTCAATGTGGTAGGGATGTTGTAGTATGGGTTTCAATATGGACGACAACAAGTTGAGCAAAAAAAGAGAATTTCTTCTTCTGATAAGCTTTGATATTTGTTATACATTTTCTTAGTTTTGTTAAAGACGGATTGAGCTAAGCCGCACAAAAGGTACGATCAAGCAGGGTTTCGGAAGAAATTATTGAAATTATTCCGCTGGCGTTATAAACCGGATATGCAAAGTCTTATAAACGTTTTGAATAGCATTAGAGAAAAGTTGGAAGCAAAGATATACTTAAACTGTTTCGTTCTCTCGACTGCTCTACTTAGACTCTTTACAGAACCCATTCGTTCGACCACCGGTACGCGGTTCCATTATGCATTTTGTAAATTTCACCGTGCTTTTCTCTTCTCTTCATACTTCAACTCCGTTTCTTATTCTTACTTCTGATCAACTCAGTAATGAGAAAACTTTACCGCAAACCTCCGAAACTGACTTTTATCCAAGAAAGGGGTTTTCGGTACAATCTGTCCGATCGTGCGTCTGATTATGTCTAATTGTATCTGAACGTGTCTGAACGTGTCTGAACGTGTCTGAACGTGTCTGATCGTATTTTCTATCTTGTACGACCATCTTCAACCATGTCTCAACGTGTTTGATCGTTTCTGATCGTGTCTGATTGTGTCTGATCGTGTCTGATTGTGACAGATCGTGTCTTGATCATGTGCGAACATTTTCAATCATATCTGAACATTTTTGCACGCGCCTGACCTGTCTCATCGTGTCTGCACGTGTCTGATCGTGTCTGATCGTGTTTGATTATAGTTTGTTCATGTGCGACCATTTTCAACGTGTCTGATCGTGTTTGATTATATTTTAATCATGTGCGACCATTTTCAACCATGTCTGATCGTGTCTGAATCCGTCTGATTGGCTCTGAACGTGTCTGAATGTGTTTGATCGTGTTTTGATTATGTACGACAATTTTCAACCATGTCTGAACGTGTCTGATCATGCCTGATGAAACAGTCGTCTTTTGATGAATTGCATTGGTTTATGCCGTTTATGGGATGACGAAGAGTATCTTGAAAGAGATGGTGTTCTTTTTTTTTCGTTTTTTTTTTTTTCCTGTGTATGTGTTTTTTGCTAGAGGAGTAATTTGAGAATATATTTTGGAAATATGGGGACATTTAACCCTCGAGAATCTCTCCATGGGTCGCGAGAGGGTGGGAAACGGCTTAAGCGACTGCTAATCCGGAGAGTCGTTTCACGTCTCACCCTAGCCCTTAATATTCATAAGACAAACTCGGTACTTTCTCGAGGCCGGCGCGTTTAAAACCTGAGCTTCTCCACCTGCCAGACCCTGCGCAGCAGGGTGACTGACTGTAACGTCTGCAGGCTTTGGAAGCTGCAGCACGCGTTGTTTCACAGCATTTAAGTGTTTCCAAAAGTCCTAAAGCTCGCGCTTATTAACCCATCCCCCCTTCCCTTCGCACTGCTCATCGCTCTGTCACTTAGGATACCACGGAGAGTTGGCGGGTAGTCCTGGAGAACATCGGACCCTGGGGAAGGAACCTGCGGGCTATAATCTGTCTGAATTAGGAACATCGTGTTACGGCCAGGCCGGGAATCACCGATCCGTTAATTATAGGAAAATAAGTTTTTCTGATGATTAGGTAATTGAAGACCGGAGAAAAACGGGAAACAGATGAATTATTGGATTCAGTTTAGGTGACCGTCAGACTTTTGCGAAGTATTTTTCGTACCTTATATAATAAATTTACGCAGTAATTTTGACCTGAATTCGCAACTTTTCCCGTATCTACCGTTTCGTGACACTTCTTTTTTCTGTTTTCGTTTGTTTCAGTTGGGAGACACACCGAACCCGGAATTAAGAATTCTCACAAGTACCTTCAACAGGGTTCTCTACAGAGGTAAGTCATAAAAGCTCACGACGGCAGCAGCAGCAGCTGTCGTGTGAGATATATAAGTAGATAAAAGGAACTGCGTGTCTTGAAAGAACGGTGAAAAGAAAATAAGAAAAGAAGGAAAAAAAAAACAAAAAAAGAGGGGAAAAGGTAAAAAGGGAGACACGTAGCGTCTAATTTCCTAAAACCAGAGACATTTTCTCTAACCACATCCTCGAGCGAGAGAGGCACGAGATTAGATGAGACTAGAGCTTGCGAGGGTATAAGAGAATGAAGAGAGAACGAAAAGCACAACTCTGACTCAGTTCTTCTTATACCCACCAGAACGGGATGCCGGATTCTGGATGCTAGATGCTGGAAACTGAAAACTGAAAGCTGAAAGCTGAAAGCTGAAAGCTTCACCTCGCGCGGTGCACACATTCGCGGTGCAATTAGCGCGCATCAAAAACTGGATTACGTCGTGGAAACGATGAATGCGCTTCTCACGCGCCAAATAATTCAAAAAGCAACGTTATCCGCTGCCCGCGCGAGGACCAGAATACTACCAGCTCGAATTTCAAACCCACGTAGATCTTTCTTTTTCTTTTTTTCATACATACATATATAAAATATTATCCACGGTTCAACTTATTCTCACCGGACGCTTCGAAAAAGACAAGTTCTATCGTATAATCGATCCGACAATTAGAACTTTCCTCTATTCACCAGATTTCAAATTCGTATATAGTTTTTTACTTTTTATTTTTTTCAGTTACTAAAAAAAAGAAAGGTTTTCCCCCTTTTTTCTTTTTTTTTTAAATTTTGATCACGTATTTAAGTGATAGTCAAGTATTGGTTTCTTTTCAAAAACTTACACTTTCGCCAATTTGACAAATTTTCCGATCTCTGGACCCACTATAGTTACGTTGGTCTATCTATCTATCTGTCAATCTGTAAAAAATAAAATTCCATCCAGTGTGCTGGAAAACGGCTGGATAAAACAATTTGAAACTTTACAGTATTAAAGCTTGTAGGTATTCTAACGACGAAAACCTCCTATGTCTCATCAAGATCGACCAACTCGTTTGGCCGGAAAAATAAAAACAAATATGAAACGATAGTGATGAGGAAATTTGTTGTTTCTATAAATTTTTTTTTTTTTTTTTTGTCTTTGTTTTCTTGAATTGGTAAAAGTCGAAAAAGAAAAAAGTCAAAAAACAAAAGTTAAAATTAACGGTGATGCGGAAAGTCTAGGGCAACCTGATTAACGCATTTTTTAAATCCAATTTAGCAGTTTTTGAACCGAACGCAAATCCATTACGCTAATTTTAATGAAAACTTAGTATCCGGGGGTGTTTTTTTTTCTCTCGCCAATATAAATAAATTGATATACCTATTGAAACAAAAAAAAAAATTGAAACCGTCAGATTCGGAAATCTGAATTAATGACGTCCGCGCTTGATCGTTAATGGACGAAAATTAAAAAAAATAAAAAGACAAAAAAAAAACAAAAAAAGACGGAAATTTTTACCGTTGGGATTTTGGATAAGTTTCTACGGTGAGCTAATCGTATACATATATATGTATATATTTCGTATCATTAATCACCACCCCCGCGATGTTTTGGTGAATCTTTTATCCGCACCCCTCGGTGCTGCAGCCCGCGCGCGCCCTTTTCGTCAAAGTTTTCACAGGGTAACCTCGCTCTGGGCTGGCATGGAAAGGTTGATATTTTTCTGTCTCGTCTCTTCCGCGTTATTATTTGTCATTTCACGTCCTGGCGTTCCGCCGCGAAGCGCGACGAAAAGTGGAACGAGTCGTCGAGGGTTGCGGAGACCAGGGGGCTGAGGATTGAGGATTGAGGGTTGAGGGTTGTGGGTTGAGGGTTGAGGGTTGGAAAGGGGCTGCTCAGGATCACCCCCTAGCTACCCTACCTTACTTACGACGTTGACGCCGCTAAAGAAAATCAGGACTACGACGAAGACGACGACGACGACAAGGATGACGCGAATATACACCAAGACCAGAACCTAAGACGGTCTATAGTAATAAATAAAAATGGAGCATATAGACATGTATATATATGTATATGTATAATATATATCCCAGAGAAAAGAGAGATAGGCGAGTGAGAGAAGATTCTGCTACTTTATGCTCTTAGCGTTCTGAATGGCGAGCTAAGAATCTCACCAACCCCCCCACTACTTATTTTTCTTCTTCTTCTTCTTCTTCTTCGTCCTGTTCATCTTCTTCGTTTTCTTATTCCCTGCTACTTCGGTGCAGACATTTGCGAGGCGCATTCGTCCTTAATGTCAACCAGTCTCAATACAACAAGAAATGCCATAGAGACATATATGTATATGTATATGTATATGTATATGTATACACACACTTTCCCATTCATAGAATGGAAAGAAGGGGATGAACAGGGTGGAGGAGGCACTCAACCATAGAGAAAGATATCTTAGACTTGAGAAGGGAAGATATACACCTACGTACCTACATTGCTTGTAGGGTATGCCAAGGTGCGTGGTGCGGGTAACTCAGCCTTAAGTGGTACCGAAAACAAGTTGTGAAAAATTGCCGCTACCCCTGTAACGTACCATCCACCCTTCTACCCTCTTTCGGAATCCCGCGTCACGAGGTTCTTGAATAATGGTTTTTTCATTCGAAACCAGAACATCTAAAAGCTGCCCTGAGGTGGGGAAAGGAGGCCACGTGTGTGTCTAGCAGAGAAAATATTTTTCCGCATTTCTCCGAACCTATGGAGCTTTTCCTTTTTTTTTTCTCTTTCTAGCTCGTTTTTTCTTCTTATTTTTTTTTTTTTTGTTTTCTTTATGTCTTGAATACAGTTTCTTTGGATTTTTTGATAAATCGTATTCGATAAGTACAGTAAAAATTAGAGTAGCCAAAAATGGTAGAGTCTTATTCAAAATTTTGGTAACCCTACAGGATTTGCGGTTTTAGAAACTAGTGGATTTTTTATTAAAAAAATTTTCAGAAAGTTTATAAACTCGCAGGTTTCTCCAGTCCCATCCTGTGAATATTTTTGCATCAGATTTCGAGATAATCGTGGAAACATTTTGAGCAACATGGCCGAATTTGAAAGAAGAAATTCCTAAGAGTGCGTCAGGTTCCAGGTTCTATGCGAATTTCTAAAGATGTGGCTTATTCTGACGCGAATTTCTCTGAACAATATGGCTCATTCTTAATAAAAATTTGTGGGAAAATTAACCATTTTGCCGAACTAGAAACAAATTCCTGTGGACATGGCCAGTTTTGAAATACATTTTCGAAGACGTGGTCAGTTTTGAAGAAAATTCCTGAAGAGGTGGCAAATTTCGAAAGATATAAACATGGATACGTGGCTCATTTTAGGAAAAAATTCTTAGCAACATGACCGTTTTTCAAAGAAATTTTCTAACGAACAAATAAAGTTGAAAGAAAATTCTGAAAGCATGGCATGGCATGGCAGATTGCAAAAGAAATTTCTTACGACATGACCGATCTTGCAATATTTTCCAACGAACATGGATCGTTGATGAATGAACATGAAGTGTCATTATGAACATATCCAGAATCGAACGAAGTTTCCGAGCACATGGCTAATGTTTGTATAGAACTAATCAAGAACATGGCCAGATTTGGAGGAAGTTGCCGAGCACATGGCTGGATTTGAGACAAATTTCGAAAAACATGGCCAATTTCGTAATGATCTGAAACAGTTCCGGTTCAAAAAGAGCTTCGTGACGGACATGTCCGGTTTCTGAAAGAAATTTATGAACTTGATCACGCGATTCTGGCAACATGAAGCTACCAATGAGTAGTCGTAAAAGATAATAATAATAACAGACTGCTACCGGAGAAGAAATCCATTGAACCAAAGTTCCCAAATCCATTTGATCGAAAACGAACATGGCCAATTTCGGAACCAGAGGCAACCCGCCGTCCAAATATGGGGTAGACTTACCATTTTTAGTTACCTTAGTATATACCGTTTGAGGCAATTTTTATTACATGCAAATTGAGGTAATGGCTACAACTGTTACAAAAGCGTTTCGACTGTTAATTTTTTAACAATTAAGTGCATTAAGTGTTGAATTATTAACAATATGCCATTTAACACTCACTCACTTAATGTCCTATTTTCACATTTTGTTCAATGTTTGGCTAATTTGAAAGGTACCAACTGCAATAAATACAGACTGTCCTTAGGTGACCACGACTAGTACAGTAGCTACAAATGGTACGTCTACCCTATAGCTGGTGTCTAGTATTCTGCATCGGATACGAATCAACGAGGATTGGAATGAATGTAACAGACATAAGTAGCCCTAGAATTCATGAGAATAGATAGAATCGCGGGTAAGGTGACAAGTAAGGGCAATAGCGAAATACCTCGAGAGTACCTACCTACTATCTCGCGACTTGGCTATTACATTAATTCGCATCTCTGAACGGATGGCGAATAGCGAATGGCGGATGGCGAAGGGTGAAGTACGACAATGGGACACTTAGATTCCTGATGTCATTCCCGGGGCTAAGCCCCATTGTTCAGTGATTTATGTCCTGCCCGCTGCCCGCTGCCGTGTTAACAACGTATTGATTGAAACACACGCTAAACTATATCGCGCCTCTTCTCTCTCTCTCTCTCTCTCTCTCTCTCTCTCTCTCTCTCTCTCTCTCTCTTCTCTCTTTCTCTATCTCGTATGTATATATCTACGTACGTAGGTATGTATGTATGTATTCTGTCATTGTCTCCCTAGGGCGTGAAGAAGGTCCGGCATAGCGGAGTTTCCGTTATAACGTTTAATACCAGATTGAAAGCTGGCCGACCATCCGACCTCGGACCGTTGTCCGATGGCTGTCAAACTTCGTCGAAAGAATCTCATACCGTCAAAGAATGGGAAAATAAATGTGTATATTATATACAATACATGGGTATATACCACATGAAGTATACATATACATATACAATGTACAGGGAAAAACTGGGAAAAATCTGAAAATATGAAATGAAATAAAACTAAAGAGAAAATAAAAAAAAATATAAAAAATAAATAGTACGCCATCTTTCGCGACACGAATAGAAAAAAAGAGAAAAGAGAAAAACGAAAAATAATATGTACAAAAAGAAAATGAATAAACTATACTGAAAGTTTCAATCAAAGAGAGTGGCTCGTCTATATGATATATATACATATATGTGTGTATAGTAGGAATGGGGGGGGAAAAAAAATGTAGTTATATAATGAACATGAAAGAGAAGGGGGACAATTTCAGGGCGGCCGAAAATTCAATTTTTTGTGAATCTGAATCGTGTTATTCTGCGAAAGATGTTGAGTCTGGTAAAGATCGTCGTGCAAGCTCCATCGAATAGCCTGCTATTGGACTTCAGCGGCAGCTGGGTCCACCGTTTGGATTTGTTTTTATTTTTTGATTATTTTTTCTCCTTCTTTTTTTTTTTTTTCAGTTTTCAGTCACTGTACCAACAATGTCGGTTTCGTATTAAGCTCCTCCAAGCTTTTCGCTATCCAACCGAAATTCTGACTAAAAATTATTCCGTATCTCTGAAATAAAAAATTTCCGATAATCCTGAAAGTAATTATGGTGGTTATTGAACATGTCCAAAAATCTACTCAGCGTAAAGCGCGCGAGGATCAAACTCGAAATAGCGATGAGCTTAACGCAGCTCAACATTGACTAGACTCAGCTTTTTTCGCTTCTAGCTTCGGTGACGTAAGTCGGATCGAAAGAGGCAAAGAGACAAAAATTGAATTAAAAAAAAAAAATGATCCTTGGCCTAATTTTATACCGACAAAGAAAAAGCTCCCCCATATTTATAATCTCCAGCTTTCATTATCCCCCGTTCTCTTTTGTATTCATACGTTCATTTGTTTGTTCATTCGCTTATTTATTCATTCATTCATTCATTCAGTAATTTATTTATTCATTTATTTCCAGGGGACAAGGTCCAGGTCCGACATTTATCCCTGAGAGCTTTGCTACCGGATACTCCGGGGTACATGACCTACGAGGGAAGCACCACGCATCCGGGATGCTGGGAGACTGCCGTTTGGCTGATACTCAACAAACCGATTTACATCACGGCTCAGGAGGTGAGTAGTCGATCAGCAATTGAACTGATTCAAAAACGAAAGCTCGTCCCATATTTCTGGGCCGCAAAAAGCACGAGATGCATTTTTCAGACGCTCAAGAGCTCATCAGATTCGAAAAAAGCTCACGAAAAGCTCACGGGGATCCGTCGAAGCCGAACTTGATTTCCAAATCTAAAAAATTTGACTTCTTCAAATCGATTCGAGCTTTCGAAAAAACAAACAACCAAAAACAAAAACGAGCTTTTAGAAGGTCCATTATCGTAGCGAGTAAAGCGAAAGACACTCAACTGCCGACTGATGTGCTTTTTTTGGACAAAAGAAGCACTCGTTGCAGCTTTTGAGCTTTTTTGTTTTCTGAAAATTGTTTAAATCTGATCTACATCGCTTTAGAATATCGGCAAAAAAAATTCGAGCTCAACAGTGAGGCGTTTACTCCACGTGGCTAAAATGAATATCGTGATTTCGAAATTCGATACCTTCGGAAAGGATTTTCGAGCTTTTTTGAAAAATTCATCTTGAATAAATTAACGGATGATTGAATTTTCGGCTATTTCTTTCGTCCAATGCGAGGTTATTTATCCGTATCTTATATTTTTCTTTATCTCTTTCTCCCCGGAAGCTTTACGTCTTGAGAAAGTTGATGCAGGGACCAGACGGCACCCCAAAAGCACCCCTAGGGAACAACGCGAGGCCCCTTCAAGGGCTTCACCATCGAACGATCCGGACGAACATCGACTTCCGCAAGGTGAAATTCATTTCAAATTACATTATAAAAATCCATCAATTTTATTTCAGTCGTATTACCATCGGTTTAATTAATTCAGGGTTAATTAAATAAAAAAAATTGAAAGAAAAAAGAAAAAAAAAACGAAAAAGAAAATAAAACATTAGGGGTTCAATTAATTAATAACCGGTTTTATAATTCGAGGGGATGAAATCGGAAGCGGCCAGGTTGGGGGGAGGAGAGGGGGTAATTTTTCAATAAAGTATATCCATAAAAAGCAAAAATTAATGAAAAAAAAAATTCCGTTTTGATCTATAAAACAAGAAAAAAAAAAAGAAGTAAAAAAAATCTCTTGTAGCTGTCGCATAAAAGTCAATTAGCATATTCGAGTGGTGGGGCAGGGTAAAAAGGGGGCCTCTTGAGAAAAGAAGCGAAAAAGAATAAAGAAAAAGAGGCAGATGAGGCGATTTTTTAATACGCTGAGTTTGCTATTTTTTTTTTTTTTTTTTTCTCTCTCTCTTGTGTCTCTTAGCCTTTTATTAAATTTGTTGTACCATTTTTTTTTTTTTTTTTTTTTTTTCTTTCTGTTTACAGCGACCCGACGCAAAGTGTCCATCGATGGCTAAGGACATGCACTACAGAGGTAAATCGATGCCCTTTCAAGGGGAGTAGATATAAATCCGTCTAACCTAAGCGGGCGGTTATTTTTTAGAGAGTATAAAAAGATGATTTTTTTCTTCCAGCAAACACGTGGCGGGACGACGGCTCGCTTTCGCACAACGTAGTCTAGTTTAATATAGTCTAGTCAACGTCGAACGATCGCAGGGACGTGAACCGGAACAAAATATTTAAAAAAAACAAAAAATAAAGCCATTTTTTGTTGGTTTTCTTTTTTTTTGGTTTCTTGTTTAAACATGTATAATTGAAAACGAAAGAGAAAAAAAAACCAATATACATAGGTATATATAAAACAGAAATTATACAAAAAAAAAAAAAAAAAAAGAACAAATAATAAAAATGGCGAACAGAGGGTTGCGGAGTGACGGTGGAAATTTATTACAATTAGACTATAAAGCTAGCTGTAAGATGAGATTGGGGAGTGGGAAGGGGGGAGGGATGGGGGCTAACAATTTAGGAAAAATCATTCGAAATAAAAATAATAAAAAAATTAAAAAAATAAGATAAACATCTTAAATACTAACACAGTAAATAATGAAAAAAAAAACAAAAAAAAACGAATAATCAAGAGAGCTTTACATGTTTCGATAAGAAGTTGGATTAGAATTTTTCTTTTTTTTTTTTCTTTCCTGTAGTTCAATTTTTGTCGGGGTTTTTTTTTTCGTAGGTGGTTGAATTATTTTCGGATTGTTGGTGGTTTTTTTTCTTTCTATTTTTTTCAGCGTTGATATTCGTTTTGAATATATATTTTTTTTTTTCAATTTCTTTTCTTTTTCGTATCAATCAGGTTGTCGACGACGGGATTGAACAATTATTTTATCAATGAAATCTTGATTGAAAAATATAATTAAATATACACGCGTACATGTACACGCAGGTACGAAATTGCAGATAAGTTTATTACGTCAATTATACTTTTGTAGCCAAAATCCATATGTAACATATATATTAATATACGTAAAAACGAAGAGACAGAAAAAAAGGACAAAGAGAAAACAAAACAAAAAAAACAAGATAAAAGACAAAAAAAAATTAACAAACTTATTTTCCCCCCCACGAGTCACGATCAAGATCCATATTTTGAAAATTTTAATGAAATAACCTAGAAAGTGAACCAAAACCAAAATATCTATGTAGATACATACACTATACGTACACGTATCTATGTATATCGATTGGACTAATTCTCGTGGGAGATATATATATATATATCATATACATAAAAATATATATATATACTACGTCAACGGGGCCTAGACTACTATACATATATATATATAAATATAGATATACACACATACGTATAATATAATATAATATAATATAATATAATATAATATAATATAACATAAACATAGCGTCGAGAATTAATGCTTTTGTATATATAAAAAAAAGAGACAGAAAAATGAAAAAACATAAAACGAAAAAAAAAAAAAAAAACCATAGGCGTAATAGAGGATGTATAGAGAGTTGTATAAAAATGAATTAATTAATAATAAATATCGAACGAGAAGAGTGAAAGAAATTTAAAAAAAAAACCAAAAACGAAGCAAAGACGAAAAAAAAAAACATGGTGAAAACAAAAAAAAAATATATATATGTATTTAGGTATGTATATCGATTAACGATTCATATAAACAATAACGACGACGACTATGACGACGATAATGATGATAATGATAATGATGACGATGACGATGATGATGATGATGATGATGATAATAATAAACATAATGTTATATTGTAAACACGTTGTTGTCTCTCATATATCGTTATATATACCTTCATCCATTCATTATACCCAATATTCGAAATATCCCTCGCTATAATCAACACCTACTCTTTTGTATGTAGGTATATATATATACATAATCTATATATATGTATATAATACTCGCAGGTAAATATGCATGGTAATTAATTTTCAACTATTGACCCGTGAAGTGTATAATATGTACGTTTGTGTGTGTGCTAGTTCGAGAGGGGGGGGGAGGGTGGAAACCAGCGTTTAAATTTCCATCAAGAATCCATTACGACGTCATATCGCATCATATACCAAGGCAAAGGAATGAGGTAAGAAGACACAAGGGCAAGGGGGGAGGGGGGAGGGGGGAGGGGGGAGAAGGGGGTAATTTTACCTACTATCTAACTCTAGTTTTAAGTAAAACGGTAGGATATACATAGACAAATACATATATATATACCTATATCTATAATCGCATGTATATATAGATGTATGTATGTTACATAAATACATACATACATAGTGACCCTCTCTCTCTCTCTTTCGCTCATCTATAATAACGTATATATATATATATATACATACCTATATACAGGTATATCTTATGTATAACAGTGAATCTTGCGTTTCTCATAATATAACCAGTAAAACAATTTTTATAAACATCGTAACCGTAAAAGACGTAATGAAAAGCTTGCCATGGGATGCCAGGTAAGGGGGTTAGCAAGGGGGTGCGGATGAGAGGGAAAGGGAGAGGGAGGGGGACGGAGTTATAAATTTAACGGGAAAATATGCGGGTGCCGAGTATGAGATCTATATATATATATGTATTTATACACACTATATATAAAACTGTTAGAGAAGAAGAAGCAGAAGAAGAAAAAGAAAAAGAAGAAGGAAGAAGAAAAGCAGAAAAATTGGGGGGTTAAGGGCCGGGGGTGGGTGGGGGGGGGGGGGGGGGGGACAGAAAATGAAGGGAAACGGAAAAATAAGGAGAACTTGGTAAGGTGAGGTTCCAGGAGGGGGAAGGGGGGGGGGAGGGGTGAAAAACTCCTCACGCTACGAATATATGCTTACCAAGCTCAAAGCTTCCTCCACCCCCCCTCCCCCTCCCCCCGCCCGTTACGAGACTAGCAGACGACGACAACCCCCCTTCCGCCAACCCCCAACCCCCACGAAACTCGACAGCTCCGCTCGAGAACCACCGGCCTTGCACTTCACTATGGAAATTAAGGACTCGATTTTCACCTCTTAGGTATAAGGGGGAAGGGTGGGGATGGGGGGGGGGGGGGGGTAGGGGGTAGGCTACTTGTTATATGCATGAATTTAGCTTCTTTATATTCTCCATTATCTACAAGCAGCTAATTAAAAAATGCTGTTTCTTTCCCTTTTTTTTTTTTCTACTTTGAGAAATATAAAAAGCTAACGACTTAATTAGGGTACTTTATAGTTTGAAAATATTATACGTATATTTAACGTAGCTGGTGGTAAAGAAAAAAAAATGAAATAATTAATTCATTTCTTCGAGAAAATTTATTTAGCATCGTTGTAATTGTCTCGTTTGAAAAAATAAAATAAATGAATAAAAATAATAGAAAAAAAAACACTTCAGAGGAATTTTGGCACACCATTTAAAAAAAACCCCAAGACTTCTATATCAAAAGGTGAGTGGAAAAAATCAAAATCAATAATAAAAAATTAAAATTCATTGAACCAGTTTTTTCAAACGAGACAATTACGTCGATGCTAATTGTAAGTGAACCTATAGGCAAAATCAATCGATCGATTTTCCTCTTCTTCTTCTTCTAGTTCTTGTTCTTCTTTTTCTTCTTCTTCGTATGGTATTCGATATTATTCAACAACTATAAGATATGAAATACCGTAGCTGAGCTGGTGGAAAGGGGTGAGAAAGAGAGAAAAAGAGAGAGAGAGAAAGGGGGGGGGGGGGTGGAGGGATGAACGGGGGCGAGATTGGTAATAAAAATATTACGAGGAGCTCTAATCTCTCGGTTATAATGATGCCCATAATTCCCCGGGGGACATTGCGCTCACCCGCAGAGAATAAAGCACCGTGATGCTATTGGGGGTTGTAAGAAATTCGGGGAGGGGGTTTACTCTCTTTCTTCATACATATATATATAGATATATATATATATACGTATGAAAGTTTCCACCCTCTCTTTTCTGATTTTTTATCCAATTTTCACTCTCCACTATCACCGCCAAGGCAAAAATTAAATATATAATACAATATAACACATGTACAGCTACATATCACGTGACTAATGAAAAAAGGGCGTAAGGAAAATGCGCTTTAAATAGCAAAAAGGCGTAGAATTTTTTGTTTTTTCTCTCGCCATTCGATGGGAAAAGGGTTGAAACGAAAAAATCCGCTGTTTTTTCTTTCAAGATGGAAATTTAATCGCAAAATGGCGTAAGTTCCTTGAATATACGCCCTTTTGGAATAAAATTTGTTGAAAAAATCACTCCGACTAATACCGGAAGGGCTAATCAGCGAAAAAATTCATGTCTTACCGGAATTTCCGTTCAACCGAAAGATGAACGTTTTTAGGGCATGAAAACGCATTTCCGATCAGTAAAGTTAATTTTTCGGTAAATCGTGAATTTGTTGGTGGATACGCCCTTCAGGCATTAGTGCGCCTGTTTTTTTTCAACAAAGTTTATGCCGAAAGGGCGTATTCACAAAAGTTTCTCACTTTTTAACATCATTCGTGTTCCCCCCCCCCCCCCCCCCCCCCTCCCCATTTCAAAGCCTTTCTATAGTTGAATGACACAGAAAAATAAAAATAATAATTTACGCCCTTCTGACTTCAAGAATTGCAAAAGGATATAGTAATATTTATGTGTATAAAACCGTGAAATGAAAATCGATAATAATATACTCTCTCAACCATGGGACGATGAATTCCTCTGGGTAAAAATGACCGTATTCAACCCCTAACGGTATGAAACAGGGGTGAATAGCTGACGAACCTTCGTCCAGATCTAGAACAATATGCATGATATATTATACAACAGTTAAGATATTCCGAAAATATTCTGCGGTGCGGAAAATGAGAGAGAAGGAAATTTTCAAAACGTATCTATAGGTACGAAATAAACAACGATGATGATGATAATTTACGTACAAGGGTTGATTCTCGCCACTGGCTTCTTCTGTATACATATATGTTTGTAGGTAATTCTCCGAGCTAGAATTTCCAAGTAATTCTGTATGGGGTAAAATCGAGGGAAGTCCCTGAGGAGCAAAGTTTTTCTTCGAAGATGAATTCAATGAAATTAGAATATTTCTGGTTATTTAGATCGGAGCTGATGGTCCCCGTACCCCTTAGTCTGTTTACCAGTACTGGCCAAACCACGTGGCTGTTAAATTGGCTCGATGCCTGGGCTGGTTGGCTGTTTGGCTGGTTGACTGCCTTCTGGTATGCGGGGGTTGGTTGATGTATTATTTTGTTTTGTCGAAACGGAATATGCTCTCCTTAACACGGTTATGCAAATGATCATCCTGTGCCTGAGTCAAGCTTGCTGCAACCATCCCCAGCTTACCCTTATTCTCCATGGACAATATCGCCCTGAGGCAGAACCCGACGAACGAAGGGCTCTTCTCTGATCTTGCCACCCGATGATCTGCTCAAGTCCTCGATGTTCATTCGCTCCAGGACAATGTGCCGATGCTTGATCTGTACTTCAATAGATTGTTCGATAGATTGATTCTGTTTCAATAGATTCGATTTCCCGATACCTATATTGCTCGGAAAATTTCTTAGGTGGCTTTCCGAATGATGATCTGGTCCGTCGAGAACCGAGAGCTTTTTATTTAGGAGCTTTTCAACCGGAATTTGGATCCTTATGCACCGATTTCTGGCAACCGTGGCTCACTGACCCCAAAAAATCGGCGAGTACAGGTCTTCGAACTGGAGTGGGAAAACTCCAGGATTGGGAAAATTTCCAGATTAGGAAAATTTCAGGATTAGGACGATTTCATAATTGGAAAAGTTTCAGGATTCGAAAAATTTTTTGATTGAAAAACTTCAGGATTAGGAAAATTTTCTGGATCAGGAAATTTTCAGGTTCAAGAAGTTTTCAGAATTGGGAAAATCTCAAAAATAAGAAAGTTTTAGGAATATGGAAGAATTTCGGAATTAGGAACATTTCAGAATTAGGAAAACTTCAGGATTAGGAAAATTTCGGGATTAGGATAATTCCAGAATTGGGAAACTTTCAGAATTAGCAAAATTTCAGGCATAAGAAAGTTTCAGGCTAAGGAACATTTCAGGATTAGGAAAATTTCAGGATGCGAAAAATTTTAGGATTCAAAAAACTTCAGGGTGAGGAAAATTTCTGGATTAAGAAAATGTCAGAATTAGAAAAATCTCAAAAATAGGATAATTTCAGGATTAGGAAAACTTCGGAAATAGAAAAATTTCAGGATCAGGAAAATTTCAGGATTAGGAAAAATTCAGAATTCGAAAAACTTCAGGATTAAGAAAATTCTACAATTAGGAAAATTTCAGAATTTGAAAAATTTGAGGATTAGGATAATTTCCTCAGCCTGAATCCCACCGAAATGAACGATTCGCGGATTCGATGAACAAGAGATCGATCCATGAGAGAATTTTCTCTTCTTGATTACCAGAAAACGGGAAAATTGCGAAAATCGAAGATAAGATATCGATAAAGAATAAGAATTAGAAGAAGAAGGAAAAGAAAAATCCTAGCGAAGATCGAACTGCGGTGGGAATCTAACCTTAAATTTTCGGTTTGACAGTAACAACCCATCCCTTATTTATTAATATTTTGTCAAAGGATGAAGAAGGTCGTATAGGATAGGAATCGAGGGATGTGAGTATATAGGGTAGAAAAACGTTCTGGCTGATTTATAAAGCTGAGTTTTTACGGCTAGATAAATACACCCAGTATTTATACGAGCGGCGTTTATACACACGTGCGAAGGAATACACCCTTAAAGACGAGGTGGATTACGAGGGTGTAGGTAGTTTGCGAAAAGGACTACAAGGTGATAAGGTGCGGGTAGAAGATTCTCGGCTCTCAAGAGCTGGGGCCCCACAGCTTCTTTGGCATTGTGTTCCTTGAGCCGATTTCTCGCTATATTACGCGGATCTCTCACTCTCTCTCATTCACCAGTTTTCACCCCGTCATCCCCTTACCATCCCTTTCAACCCCCGTAACAGAACGCCCCGTGAATGGAAACGATTTCGAATGGCAATATTTTCGCAATCGAATATCAAAAGTTATTTCTCCTCTTATATTCCCTACAAGTATATATTTATACACATATACATATATATATAGTCACATACACATAGATCTATGTATATAATATATATGTACGTATTTTTGTACTTCACCCTCAATTTCACCTTCCGATTTCTCCGTTTTCCCGCTCTAATACGATAATATTAATAAAGAACGCGTTTTGACACCTCGGGGAAAATTGATTTATCAAATTCGAACGTTCAGCAATGATAATAAGCATGATAATCGTTAATTTCAACTTCTCGCTTCATGAAAAAAAAATATGAAAAGATGAGTTTCCGTCAGATCTTCACACTTTTGAAGTCCAGAGAATCGTTTCTGACGGTTTTTAAACCGATCGCCATTTATTATCTCGATAACGGATCAACGGATTTCTATGATTTTCATCTCAAACGATGCTGTTTTTCGCAACCCAGCGAGCTATTCAAATTTCAGAAATCATCTGTCCAGTA